>CM066033.1:974483729-975980602 GCA_033557465.1 Ichthyophis bannanicus
TCCACTGGGTGGGAAAAGGACACAGCAGCTCACAAAACCCTTGAGCCAAAGGCCATGTCTACCCAGGCATGGACATTCAAATGGTAATACTTGACAAAAGTGGAAATAGATGCCCGTGTTGCTGCCCAACAAATATCCACAGGAGCTACCAGGGGCTACCAAGCTCCGTCCGCCTACGAGGACGCTTGTGCTCAGCTAGAATGGTTGTGCAAACCCTCCAGAACCAGGTATGCCTCCTTATTCCAGCACCCAAAGTCAATGTAACCACTGCCTCACCCTTGCGCAGGCTGGCAAACACAAAAAGATGGTTGGATTTACGAAAGGAATTCGTAACCTCCAAGTACTGGAGAAGCACCCTCTGGACATCTACAAGACGAAGATCCTTATCCTTCCTCTGGCACTGCTCCACAGAGGAGGGGGGCAGGCAAACCACCTGGTTCATGTGAAAGGGAGAAAGCACCTTAGGCAATAAGGAAGATTTGGGCTGAAAGAAAACGGCTTCCTTGAAAAAGACAGAATTATCTTGGCAGGACAGAGCCTGCAGGAGTGGAGGAGTGGCCTAGTGGTTGGGGCAAGGTACTTCAGGACAGAAGGTCGGTGGTTCAAATCCCACTAGAGGACAGCAACCTTGGGCCGGAAGGACTGGGGTTTCTAGTCCCACAGGTGCTCCTTGTGGTCTTGGGCAAGCCACTTAACCCTCCATAGCCCATGTTCCCTGTAAAATAGTTATCTCCAAGTTATAATGCCCTGTTCAATGTAATTTCAGTTTGTTCAATGTAAACCGCACTGATGCAGAATAGCGCGGTATATAAGAGAATGTAAATAAATAAATAAAATAAAGATATATGCCTTGTGGAACAAATTGCGACCAAGAAGACAGTCTTGAGCGTTAAATCTTTCAAACTAATATGCTTCAATGGCACAAAGGGTGCCACCATCAGGACCCTAAACAGCAGACCCTGAACCCAGGAAGGGATCACAGACTGGAGGGAAGGACGCAGATGCCAAACCCCATGGAAAAAGCACGAGACATCTGGTTGCAAGGCTAGTGACCACTGTTCCCTCTAAGCTGTGCGCGTGTGCGCGCGCACACACCTCGCCAAGCGAGCGCACATGCTTTACAACAGAGCGCACAAAAATTACGGCTCTGATTCTGATAGAAAACACCACAGACGTCTTAAAATTTAAAAGTTATGATTGTAATTACTAGAAATTTCCCCTTCATACTGTATTCTGACGTGTAGTCAAATTTTAAAGTATATAACTCCGAGTGTCGTTATGTGGCGCACAAAAATTTAACCTTCCTTCAAAAGCTGCACACAGCTGATATTTTATGCGCACACAGCCTACAGAAAATTAGAGGGAACATTGCTAGTGACTTACCGGACACCAGACCTTGGAAACAGGCCATAGATGCTTCCTGAACTTTCAGGGAGCTAAGGGAGAGGCCCTTTTCCAGACCATCCTGTAGAAAGACCAGCAGAGATGGCATCTTGACCACCTCAAAGGTGAGCACTGCACAATCACTCAAAGAGGCACCAGATCCACATGAATGCTAGCTTGGTAGACCTCCTCTGGGCTCCAAGCAGAGTAACTATTACATGCTAGCTATCTCCTTACAAGAGCCAAGTCGTAAGCGAGAAGGGAATCGGATCCTCCAGAATAGGCCCCGAAATGGAGGCAAAGAAGAAGCACCTGCAGAAATTGCATCAGATCTCTGAAACACGCTCTCTTTGGCTATTCCGGCGCCACTAGAACAATCCTCCCCGAGTGGCACTCTATACGCCGAATGACATGCAGGGGGCCACGGAGGGAACACATACAGCAGACAACAACTTAGCCAAGACTGGATCAGGGCAACAACGCCCTCGGATCCCTTCTCCATGTGGCAACTGAAGTGGCATGCTTTGGCAATGGAGCAGGTTGCCATGAAATCCATTTTGAGGCAGCCCCAGCAGCACAAAATCAAATGAAATGCCTCCTGACTCCCACTCTCCAGGATCCAGAGAGTATCAGCTGAGGAAGTTCACTTCCACATTGTCTACCCCAGCAATGTGTTGAGCTGACAAGGCTAGGAGGTTCTTCTCCATCCAGGCAAACAGGAGAGCCATCTCCACAGCTACCCCAGCACTCCTTGTGTCACCTTGCTGATTGACATAAGCTACTGCTATAGCATTGTCCGAAAACACTCGAACTGCCCGGTCCTAGGCAAGGGGCCAAAAACAAAGAATAGCCAACTTGACAGCCCTCGCCTCAAGGCAGTTCATGGACCATTCCGCTTCCTAGCAGTTCCAACAGCCCTGGATCATTCAGCAATGGGCTCCCCAGCCTGAGAGTGGCATCTGTCATCAGGTGGATCCAGGAGAAGACATCCAGCAGCATGCCCTTCCTCAAATGACAGGGCTGTTGCCACCATCGCAAGCTGGACTTCACCAACAGTGCTCAACACTTGAGAACGTTAGTACCACCAAGCCAGCGAGGCATGCTGGGTGGTCAATATGTGAGCATGCACCCATTGCACCATCTCTATGGTCACCGCCCATCAATCTGAATAGCTGAAGATAATCCCACACTCTGGGAGCCTGCTGTGCACAGAACAGCTCCAGACAATGCAGCAGTCTTGACTTTCTCCTTTGGCAGGAAGGCTCTACCCACTCAAGTGTCAAAACATACTACCAGAAACTTCGGGGACTGGGAAAGCAGCAACTGGTTCTTTCTCTGATTGATCAACCAGCCAAGACTTTCCAAAAAGAATACTACTCAGGACACCACCCAAAACACTTCTGAAGGGGAACAGGCCCGTATGAGCCAGTTGTTCAGATATGGATGGACACAGATCCCTCAGCGTCACAGCGGCCACCACCATGACCTTGGAGAACATACTTGGGGCCGTGAACAGCCTGAAAGGGAGGACAGCAAATTGATAAAAGAGTCAAGCATGGCAAAACAGATGCTTTTGCTGATCTATCCAAATCTGGATTTGTAAATAAACCTCAGGCAAATCCAGAGAAGCCAAGAACTCCCCTCGGCGTACTGCTTCAATCACATGTTCCCAACCCGAAGCGCAGGATGGGCAAATGTTTGATGACCCCCTTGACATCCAGAAAGGGCCAAAAGGAACAGTTCTTTTTGGGCACCATCACCTTTAGGTGCAGCAGCTTGTCCAGTGATCTGCACAGCAGCATTTTTGATCGCAGACCCATAAGGGGAGATGATGAAAGCTCCCAGAATTTGCTCTTTGCATTCCAGGTATAAATCTGGGGCATCTGAGCAAATTACATAGCCTAACATATAAGTATCAACAGTAGGCACCTACACATGCAAAGTTTGTGAACAGCTATGCACCTATATTCAACTTCTGAATATCAGCATAAATTAAAAATATCTTGTTCAGATATTTTAAATTTCTACCCTGGGTGGTCTGTTCAAAATTAGGTCTAGTATTCTTTGTTTATGACAACCTATTTCTTTAATGATAGCTTTAAGGTACTTAAACTGATTGAGAGACTTCATGCTATTAATAATCCTGACCTATTTTCAAAAACTTATTCTAGAGAAGAATAAAAGCTAAAAAATCAGACAAAAATGATATTCTGTGTTTGCAACATGTGGAAGTAACAGACAAGATCACAACATTGGGAGGTCTTCAAATCATGAATGCTATGCTGGATCTGGAAAAGAGGGAGAGCAGCAAAAAATAACCTAAGTTTGCCGTAAAGGGGGGCCACAACAATGGGGAGAGGGGCGGCAATAGTGTATCTCAGCACATTTTGCTTGAAGGCCGCTCATTAGAACTTTTGCCACTACACTTAGTCTTTATACTTTGAAAGACTAAACAAATTTGTGTTTACCCATTCCATTTCACTCCGCTCATTTTTATAGACCTTCATCACAGTTTATTTATTTATTTATTTTATTATTTAAATTCTCTTATATACCGCACTATTCAGCATCAGCACGGTTCACATAGAACATAAAGCGTAGTTACTCACCTGTAACAGGTGTTCTCCAGGAGCAGCAGGAATCAGTCCTCACATATGGGTGACGTCGGCGCCGACGGAGCCCTCGCGGAGCAATTTTCCCCAGCTTTCACAGAAAGCCTTTGGGAATTGCAGCGCGCATGCGCGGTCGCCTTCCCGCCCAAGGGTGCCATCTTAGCCAGTCTGATGACATAGCTAAAAAACAGCATAAAAATTTGCAAAAAAACTTAAGCAGATGATTGCAACTCCACGTGGAGGAGGGAGGGTTGTGAGGACTGATTCCTGCTGCTCCTGGAGAACACCTGTTACAGGTGAGTAACTACGCTTTCTCCAGGACCAAGCAGGAAGTCAGTCCTCACATATGGGACTCCCAAGCTTAAGGCTACCGGAGACCCTAAGCACAAAAATGAGCTCCCTCTAGCTCAGCAGTACAGAAGGAAGGAATCTTCGCTGAATTATTACCCACCGGTAGCCCCCATCCGGGATGGAGGGTAGGAGTTGCTCAAACCTCGAAGAGATTTCGGAGGACTGCCTGTCCGAAAGCACTGTCCCTGCGGGACTCCCTCTCGAGACAGTAATGTACCGCAAAAGTCTGGCTCGAAGACCAAGTAGCGGCCCGGCAGATGTCTGCCAGCGGAACAGAGCGGAGGTAAGTCACTGACGTAGCCTTCGCCCGAACACAATGAGCCGTGACTCGACTTTCTAAGGAGAGTCCGGCTGCCCCATAAGCCCAAGCGATACAGTCAGCAACCCAGATGGACAGGGTACGCTTGGAGACCGGGAGCCCCAATTTATTGGGGTCAAAAGACACAAAAAGCTGAGCAGCTTTACGGTGCTCCCGCGTACGGTCAAGGTAGAAGTTCAATGCCCTTCTACAGTCCAGGGTATGCAGGACTCGTTCAGCTCGGCTGGAGTGAGGCCTGGGAAAGAAGGTTGGAAGTACCACCTCCTGATTGATGTGAAAAGGGGAGACAACTTTTGGAAGAAATTTTGGGTGAGTCCGTAGGACTACCCTATTTTTGTAGAACCGAGTGAATGGAGGATCAGACACGAGGGCCTGCAATTCACTTACGCGTCTAGCGGAAGTGAGAGCTATCAGGAATAAGGTTTTCCACGAAAGAAAACGCAGAGAACAGGTAGCCATCGGTTCAAAAGGCGGACAGGTGATCCGCTGTAAAACCACATTCAGATCCCAGTCAGGTGCTGGCGGGCGCAGAGGTGGTTTTAGTAGAAGGAGACCTCGGAGAAACCGTGCTACAAGAGGGTCGCTGGAAAGAAGTCTGCCGTCCACCGGCACATGGTGAGCTGAAAGAGCACTGAGGTGGACTTTGACGGAGTTGGACTTAAGTCCCAGATTGGAGAGGTAGAGCAGGTACTGCAAGATCACCGATACCGAGCAGGAGAAGGGATCCTGAGACTGCTGTACACACCAAATGGAAAAGCGACGCCATTTAAGGGCGTAGCATTTGCGGGTAGAAGGTCGCCGAGAAGCTAGGACGACCTCTTCCACCTCTGCCGGCAAGAGAAGGGGAGCAAGGACTACCCTTTCAGCCGCCAGGCCATTAGATTGAGCGATCTGAGGTTGGGGTGTAGCAGAGACCCCTGATCCTGTGTTAGGAGATCCGGTTGAAACCCCAGAGGGAACGGATCCTCTACCGCTAATTGCAACAGCAGTGGAAACCAAGGCTGTCTGGGCCAGCGAGGAGCCACCAGGATCATGGACGCTTTGTCCCGGAGAACCTTGAACAGAGTTCGGGAGACTAGCGGGATGGGAGGAAAAGCATAGAGAAGGTTTTCCGACCATGAGAGCAGAAATGCATCTGCCGCTACCCGAAGGGGATGTGGCTGACGCGAGCAGAAGCGAGGAAGTTGCCGGTTGAGAGGACTGGCAAAGAGATCCATCGTGGGGAGGCCCCACTTCAGAAAGAGTTTCTGGACTACCAAGGGATCCAGACGCCACTCGTGCGGCTGGAGTATCCTGCTGAGTTTGTCCGCCAGGCAATTCTCCTGGCCTGGGAGATAAACTGCTTTGAGAAGAATGCCGTGACTGACGGCCCAAGAGCAGAGCTTTTGAGCTTCTCGGCAGAGAAGGAAGGAGCCCGTGCCGCCCTGCTTGTTCACGTAGAACATGGCAACTTGATTGTCCGTCTGGACAAGGACGGACTGGTGAGAAGTCAGGTGGGAGAAAGCCTTGAGCGCCAGACGAATAGCTCTGAGCTCCAGGAAGTTGATCTGTTGAGCAGATTCCCACGCGGTCCAGAGACCTTGAGTACATGCCCCCTGGCAATGAGCTCCCCAGCCCAGGAGGGAAGCATCGGTCGTCAGCACTTGAGTCGGCTGAGGCGACTGAAAAGGCATTCCGAGCACCAGGTTTGGCCGATGAAGCCACCACTGTAGGGAAGAGGCCAGCGGTCTGGAGAGGCGCACTAAGTCGGCTAGCCCGCCGGTGGCTTGTAGCCACTGCTTGCGAAGGCACCATTGAGCCGGCCGCATATTCAGGCGAGCATTGGGGGTCACGTGGATGGTGGAAGCCATATGACCGAGTAGTCTCAGGAAGCGCCTGGCGGAGACCAGGGACTGGCTGCGAAAACGGCCGGCTAGGTCCATGAGCCGTTGAGCCCTGTCGAGACGCAGGAAAGCTCGAGCCTGAGGAGTGTGCAGTCTTGCGCCGATGAACTCGAGATCCTGTGAGGGGAGCAAAGTGGACTTTGCGAAGTTTATGACAAAGCCCAAGTACTGCAGAAGAGTCACCATGCGGTGTGTGGCATTGGTGACTGCCGGAGGGGACGACGCTCTGATGAGCCAGTCGTCGAGGTACGGAAAGACATAGAGGCCGTGAAGCCTGAGATAGGCCGCCACCACCGCGAGACATTTTGTGAAGACTCGCGGTGCGGAGGACAGGCCAAAGGGCAGTACTCTGTACTGGTAGTGATTTCCGGCCACCACAAACCTTAGGTATTGGCGGTGGCTTGGGTGGATGAGGATGTGCGTGTAGGCATCCTTTAGATCCAAGGAGCATAGCCAATCTCCCTGCTGGAGGTAGGGCAGAAGGATTCCAAGGGTAAGCATCTTGAACTTTTCCCGCACAAGGAACTTGTTGAGGTTGCGCAAGTCCAGGATGGGTCTTAGGCCTCCTGTCCTTTTTGGTATTAGGAAATACCTGGAAAAAAAGCCTTGACCTCTCAGGTGGTGGGGCACCGGTTCCACAGCCTGGTCCTGAAGAAGACTTGCTAACTCCTGAAGGAGTAAGTCCCTGTGCAGAGGGAGTCGCGGAGGTTCTCCCGGAAAATAAGAGGGAGGGACCTGATGGAAGTGGAGAAGATATCCTTCTCGCACGACTTGAAGCACCCAGGCATCTGAAGTGACGTTGGACCACCTGTGGGCGAAGTGAACCAGCCGGCCTCCGGTGCTGGGAGGGACCAGCTGAGGGGGAGAGGCTATGCTGAGGAAGTCAAAAACCCCCACCCTGCTGAGCAGGGGCTGGTGGTGCAGGCTTGGGGGCTTGCTGCCTACGGGACCCGTTACCCCGTCCCTTGGCCTGCTGACCCTGTTGGGGAGCTGGAGGGGCCTGATATTGGGGGTAGTGTTTATAGGCAGCCGCCTTTCTCGGGTAAAAGGACTTTTTTCCCGAGCCCTTCTTTTTCTGGGAAGGGGCGGAGGTCTTCCTAGAAAGCCTGGTCCTGGTGAGAGTCTCCGTCTCGATTTGTGCAGCCTTTTCAGCCATGGGCTTGCCAAAGAGGTTCTCACCTCTGCAGGGGACATCGACCAACTTGTCCTGCACCCAAGGCTCAAGGTCAGACGACTGAAGCCAAGCCTGTCGGCGGGCACCGATGCCGGCTGCGGCCACACGAGCCGATGCTTCAAAGCCATCATAGGCTGCTCGGGACATGAATTTGGAGCATTCCCGAATACCAGATGTTAAGGCTAGGAACCTCCGCAAAGGTTCCTCGGACAGTCCCGCAGAGAATCCGGCTAGCTCTTTAGCCAGGTCTCGGAGATACATGCCCATGTATAGCTGGTAGGTCTGGACACGACAAGCCAGCATAGAGCCCTGGAAACACTTCTTACCAAGGCCATCCAGGTTACAGGCCTCCCTGCCAGGGGGCACCGAGGAGTGCATTTTCTGGCTCTTAAGCCTATGCATGGCCGATTCCACTACCATGGAATGGTGTCGTAGCTGTGCTTTTTGGAAGCCAGGACTCTTGCGGACTCGATAGATGGAATCGACCCGCTTGCTCAATACCGGCGACGAGGCCGGACTCTCCCACATGCGGAAGAGTAGTCGTTCCAGCATGGGAGGCACCGGTACAGTAAAGTGCTCCCGGGCGGGAGAGTCGTACTGAAGGGCGTCGAGCTCTTCGGCTCGAGGCTCCTCCTCGGGATCCGCCGGGAAGGCCAAAGCCTTGGCCATATCCCTGACGAAGTCCGAGAACCGGGCATCCTCCGGAGGGGACTGTTTCCGAGGTTCGGACTCAGGTGAGTCCGAGGGGACACACCGAGTCCGAAAGGAATCAGGTGACTCCTCCTCTTCAGACTCCCAGACCGACTCCGAGGAGGAATCAGTGGGGTCGGCTCGGGCAGGCGGAGGCGTCGGCCGCCCCGACGCCAAGGGAGTCGGCGGCGACGACCTCGGTCCCGAACGGGAGGCCGAGGGTGACCTCAACCGAGGATCGACTCGAGTTCGCATGGACTCGAGGATCGGCTCGGTCTCCGGGGTCGACTTAGACGTCGACGTCCCGGCGGTCGGGGCAGCGGCGCCAGCGAGGCTAGCGATCAGTGCCCGCTGCTGGTCCATGAAGGCAGACAGTCTGCTCTCCAAGGCCGTCAACCTGAGTCCGACCTCAGGTGACCCAGCAGTCCCCGACTCGGGCCCCGACGGCGTCGGGCCCGACGTCGGACCTCTCGGAGGCGAGTCCAGAAGGACCACAGGACTTACCCGAGCAGGCAACTCCGACTCCAGGCGAGGTCGCTTCGGGAGGTGCTCCTTCTCCAAAGACCCGGGACGGCTGTCGGGGCTATGCGACCTGGCCCTCGCGGAGCCAGGAGCGTCCACCGACGCCGCCCTCGCGGGTTTTGTCTTCCGTCGATGGTCTCCGGAGGGAGAACCCCTGTCGGAGGAGCTTCGGCGATGTTCAGTGCTGGAGCCTCTGGATGCCGAGGCCTCCGACGAGATCCGGGTACGGCTGGGGTCAGCGAAGATTCTATCCCGCTGATGCCGCCGACTCCTCAACGCTTTGGAGGACATATTGCCACAGGCTCCACAGATCATTTCTTCATGATCCGGGCCCAGGCAGCGGAGGCAATTATCGTGTGTGTCAGTGAGTGACATATTTCTGTCACACTGACCACACCGCTTGAAACCACTGGCAGCCATCGGGGGAAAAAGGGCCCCTGCAAGGTCAAAGGACCGGGCTGCCAGTGAAAAACCAAAAACGAAACTGACCAAAAATCAGAAAAACCGAAAAATAAGGGAAGGACTCGCAACGGCGTCGCGAGTCCGGGCAGGAAAACGACCGGCGTCGAACCGAATTGAAAAACGAGTAAAACTCACGAAAATCAACTTTTTTAGCGGGGACACGACGGGTACGTCTGTAGGGCTCCGTGGAAAAAAGAAGACTGGCTAAGATGGCACCCTTGGGCGGGAAGGCGACCGCGCATGCGCGCTGCAATTCCCAAAGGCTTTCTGTGAAAGCTGGGGAAAATTGCTCCGCGAGGGCTCCGTCGGCGCCGACGTCACCCATATGTGAGGACTGACTTCCTGCTTGGTCCTGGAGAACATCTCAGTACAGTCAACATGTATGAGTTTACAGATAACAAGGGAAGGAACTTGGATAACAAGGGTAACTATCTACAAACTATTTACAAGGAAAATATTACTGCATAGATACCAGTTACAAGGAGCAGTTACTATGAACATAGTTCCCTTCACCCATTTTTTTCTCCATGTTGATGAGTGCTAACTTATTTAGCTTTTCCTCACAAGGGAGCCGTTTCACCCCCTTTACCTGGTTTACCCCTCTCTGTACCTTTTCTGCTACATCCTTTTTAAGATGCAGTGATTAAAATTGCACACAATACTTACCGTATTTCCCAGATTATAAGACGTGGGTTTTTTTCATTGAGAGAGGATGGTGTGACCTATGCAACGGAGTGACATATCTAATAAATTTACACGGACTTTAAAGGCTTTCCTGAAAGTGATACAGAATAAATCCGATGTGGAATGAGCTGGTATGGTGTTATGCACTTTATTCAAGAGTGTTATTACAAAGTGAGAGTGAAAGAACAAATCGGTTTTTTAAGAAAACAGCAGTGTTGTCCTATGCTTTATTCTTAGAACCTACAACTACGATAGCAGGGCAACTTATACTATAATTTTACTGGCAAAATGTCTCATTTTGACCTCTGTGACTTATATTCAGGAGCGACTTATAATCTGGGAAATATGATAAGATATGATCACACCATGGACTGCGAGGCATTATGATATTCTCTGTTTTATTCTCCATTCCTTTATTAATAATTTTTAACATTCTGTTTGCTACTACACACCTCTAAAGCATTTATGAAGTTTGTGAATCTTCTAGAACTTTGGGAGATAGTGATGGAAAAAAACATGATCAGATGACCTTAAAGTCAAAGTAAGGCCAGTGTGGCTCAGTCACCTCTATCAAAAGCTAGTTCACAAGAGCTCAACAAATTAGAACAAGATAAATCACCTTATACAGCAGCTTGTGACTAAAACTGCAGTACCTTGTGAGATGAGGGAATGCAACTATTGTAACCTCAGTGACAATGTAACAAGTGCATTAAATATGCAAATACCAACAAAAGTGTGAGACAAGGGCATGCAACTGTAGTAATCTTAGCTTTCATGGAATGGAAAGCTATACAAATAGGTTTGACCAATCTTTCACCCACCAAGGACCATGAAACCAAATGGAAGAGTAGCAGACCACCTCACCTTTGAGGAATGGGTGGGAGAGAGAAGAATGCCCCCGCTTATTGCTTCTCCAATCTCCCAAAGAAAGGGCCAACTCTCTCAATCTACTTCTCATTCCCATACCAGTTATCTCACCTCTCCCACCCTACTTCCACCTGTATCTTCTCTATCCCTCCCTAGTGTCACTTCACCAGCAGGCAGCAGCTTTCCTCTGTGGATCAATTACATCTCTTCCTCTACTTCCCTCTAGACGATGTCGATTGCTTGACACCATACAGACAAAAATTATATTTGCTTTTACCTTTAACTCCATTCACGTCAATCGCATGTCCCTTCCCTCCCCGTCCCAAGCCCACTTGGAATCCACTCGTTCATCTGCTTTCTATTTTCTTGGCCCATGACTCTGGAACTCGCTCCCCCCCCCCCCCCCACCCTCCGCTTAGAACCTTCATTTAAGACTTTCAAGGTCAAACTAAAAACCAATCTCTTTTGCTCCGCTTTCGACCTTCCCCCTCCCTCCTCATGCCTCTCCCCCTCCTCCACGCTGATGTATGATTCTGTCTGCCTTTGCTTGGTCTTCTCTTTCCTGTCCTACATTTAAATTTTTAATGGCATTCCTTTCCTTTCTCTGCAGCTTTTAAATTTGATTGTAAACCGCCCAGATGCTTCTGTTATGGGAGGTATATTACGATTTTAATAAACAAAAACTGTTTCTCTCCTACTCTACCTACCTAGTTTCTGACCCACCTCCCCCCCTTCTCCCAGCATCTGCCTTCCTTGTCTGCTTCTTACCCTTTCCAAGTATCTGGCCTCATTTTTCTTCCTTCTTTCCCATTTAACAGTTTTTCTATACCGCTTTATCCTACGATCAAAGTGGTTTACATTGTAACAGAACATTATACATTAAACAGGGAAGTCAACTTGGCGATAACATTGAATGTTTGCTTGAGTGTGGGGGTTTTAGATTATCATTGAATAGAGGGGGTCTGGAGAGGGAGGGTGGGAGGGAGGAGTGGAGGAGGGATGTAATTTGGGGGTGGGGCAGGGGGTGGAGTATGTGGGTGGGTGGGTGGTTGGTTGGGTGAGTGTCAGGGAGAGTCTCTGAATAGGTGTGTCTTTCGAGCTCTTCTGAAGATTGCTGTGTCTGTTGTGGTCCGTAACTTCTCAGGAATAGGGTTCCATAATGGTCGAGCATGAAGTGAGAAAGCTCTCTGAGGTGGTAACATTGGTTTTTATAATTAGTGATGGTGTGCATAGCTCGTTCCTCGAGTCAGTTCTTTTTCAGTTGTCAGGTAGAATTTGAAGTAGGGAATGTAGGTGCTGTGCAGAACAGTTATTGAGGACCTTGAAGTTTGTGAGAATAGATTTGAATTTTATGCATTCTATTATTGGTAGCCAGAGGGGTTGTTTGAGCAGGGGTGGTATGTGTTCCGTCGGCCGTGAGTTAAAGAGGGTTCATGCTGCGGTGTTGAGTGCAACCTGCAGCGTGTGAATAGTTGCTTTTGGAAGATCTTGGATGATGATACTGCAGTAGTCGAGATGCGGTAAGATGATTGCCTGGAGGACTGAGCGAAAGTTATGGTTGGTTAGGAGAGGTCTGAGGTGCTTGATTGTTCTGAGTTTGAAGTAGATGCTCCTTATAATGTTCTGTATGTGTTCTGTGAAGGTGAGATGTTGATCCAGTGTAACTCCGAGGTATCATATTTTGCTTTACTTGGATTTGCATCCCATTGGTGGTTACAGAGCTCAGTGGTTTGAAGTAGTTGTCTCTGGTGATGTAAAAGACCTCTGTTTCCTTAAAGTTTGTGGCCAAATTATGTCTTCTGAGCCATTCACTGATTGTGAAGAAATCTCGTTACGAGTGTGATATCTGTGTTTGATATATTTATGGGTGCACAGATCATTACGTCATCTGTGTAGATGTGATATAGGATGTTAAATGTTTATATGACAGTGCAAATTGGATGAAGGAATATGTTGAATAATAGGGATGATAGGATGGAGCCTTGTGGGACTCCTTGAGATTGTGTGTATGGGGTGGATTTTTCAGGACAAGATCTTACTTGAAGTTGTCGGGTCAGTCAGGTATGATTTGAACCAGGTGAGGGGTGTCTGATATTCCAAGAGCTTGCAGTCACTTGATGATCAGGTTGTGCAGTGTGGAGTCAAATGCTGCCTTTATATTTAGAAAGATGAGTATGAAGCCAGTTTTTGGTTTGTTGGTTCCTGTGAGTAGGTTGTTGAGGAGGGCGGTCGTTAGGGATTCTACTCCATGGGCAAGCCACTTAACCCTCCATTACCTCAGGTACACTTAGATTGTGAGCCCTTTGGGGACAAGGGGATAAAAAGTACCCAATATATATATATATATATATACATATACATACATACACACACACACATATATACACATGTAAACCACTCTGATGCGCAAGTAAAGGGCGGTATATCAAGTGCCTTAACCATAACCATGGTATGGTCGGAAACCTATTGTTGTCAATCAAGTAGATGGTGTGTTTCTATGTGATCATAAAGCTGTTGACAGACTACTTTTTCCAGTATTTTGGCCATAAAGGGAAGGCTGGCTATGGGTCTGTAGGAGGTAGGTTTGTTGATGTTCGAAGTTCCTTTCCTTACAGGATGGGTGGAGGCAGTCTTGAGTTCGGGGGGGGGGGGGTACCTATCCTTGGTGTAGTGAGAGGTGGATGACTTTCAGTATTGTGGGGGTTTCGCTTCATGTCTTTCAATAGAGGTCTGTACTAGGTTGCTGTTTGTTGTCTTGTGCGGTGGTTGGATGTGGATGGTTCTGTTGCTATATCTGTGATGGTTTTGTTCCACTTTTGTATTATGGAGTTTATGTCATTGGGAGCAATTTTCAGGTTTCGGTAAAATCTTGGCTAAAAAAATCTTCTTTTTCAAGTTTGTTGAATTTGCGGGTGGTGGGTTTGGAGACGTTGTTACTTGAGCTTGTGCGGTTTGGGTGTTATGTTGATAGTGATCATTTTGTGGTCTGACCAGGGGATGTCAACAGTGATGGAGAAGAAATTGAGTGTTTGAGTAGGTGCTATGATAAGAAGATCATGCTGAGGGTGTTCCCTTTGCTGTGGGTGGGTTGGTTGATGATATGGGTATCATCTAAGGATTCCATGGCCTCTAGGAATGTTCTTGCACGGCTTGGTGATGTGGAGGCAAGGTTGAGGTCACCTAGTATCATGAGGTGGCTTGCATTTGTATTGTTGTTGAAGATGGTTTCTAGGATTGTGTGCAGTTGGTCAGGGTCAGTGTTGGGGGATATGTAGGCAAGGAGAATGGTTAAGTTGTTTGTTATCGTCAACGTGTCCAGACCTTTATCGGATGATTTTGAAAGGGTGCAGAAGTTTAGGAGTTTTCTTGTTAGGATGCAGACATCGCCACCACGGCATTTAGTCCTTGGGGAGCAGAAGAGATGGCAGTCTTGTGGTGCAAGTTGGTTTAGTAAGACTCACTTTCAATGAACCAGGATTCAGTTATGTTGAGGATGTCAATGCGATTGATTAAGATATCCGAGAGGAGCTGTACCTTGTTTCTTGCAGATCTGGCGTTTAGTAGGGTGCATTTGAGAGGGGCTTTTCTCACATGTGATGGTGGAGGGTGTGTGTTTGTGGTGCTAGAGGCTTGATGTGAATGATGTGCTGTGTGTGTCTGGGTTTGCTTCTATGATGGAATAGGGGAGTTATGTTGAGGGGGGGTAAGTGGATTATTGGAATGTGTGCTGGGGTGTAGGTTGGAGTTGGGAGTGAATGAGAGGCGAGTGTGAGTCTCAGGAGTGAAGCGAGGTATAGCAGAATGTTTAGTAGGGTCTGCATTGTTTGTGAGTTTGTATCTCCTGTTTGTTTAGCTGTTACCTTGATTGTCCTTTGTTCTGCTGGGGTGTAAGGCTGTCACCGATTGCTTGGCATTGCAGTATTGGCTTCTGCTGCTGAAGATATGTGCAAGCTAGGTACGGTCATTAGGTTACAGTAGGTGTTGTGCTTGTGCCTTCCCTTCGTCACCTGGTGCTTTGTGGTCTGTTGGGATTGCTCACAGAAGTCCTCTGTGGAGTGAGCCTATGGTGTGTTGCTTCTGTGGCGACGCTGTTTTCACAGACTCTTCTTTGTTTTGGCAGGTCCCCGCCTAAGGACCATGCCAAAGGGACCTCTGGCAAGGGTCTGCCAGGCACGGATGCGCCCAGGTCAGCTTCTTTTTAAATGTGGCAGCCTGAGGCCCGATTGGCCTTTGTTGCGGGGTGTGGGGAGGGGGTCTGGGGCCCACTCTGCATGCAGAGGCCACCATTTTCCTCCGGGGCAGCCAATCTATGCCTTCACTCCTCTGCATCTGTGCCAGCCCTGTCAACAGGTTCAGAACTCATGGGCAGACAGAAAGTGCTGACCCACAAATTCTGAACATATCTATGATGCCAGCACAGACAGGGAGGAACTGCAGTAGACACTGCAGAACTCTCACCGTTCATCCTGCTATCTCACTGTACCCAGTATGGAGTGGCTGCTTGAAGGCAGCCTTAGAAAAAGAGCCCAATTCCTGACTCTTCTACTAAAGGCAAAAGTTGAAAGAGCCATAGTTTTTGCTTTTGCTCTTTCATGTGACTTGTAAGACACTGGTTGGCCACCTTTGCTATAGAAAGAAATACAATTGCTGTAACCCTATTGAAACTGATAGGGACGATTGCTTAATGGGATACAAGTGCTTAGGATTGTACTCAATAGCTTTCCAGTGGCCATGGGTTTTTAAATTATTTATCTAATGTCTTTTTTATACCATCTTTCTACCAGTCAAAACGGTTTACAGAGGGGACTTCCAGTGAAGTCACGGAGCTGATGGCTGGCATGTAGCTCAGCTCCATCTAATTCCCACAGCATTTTGTGAAATCTAAAGGATTCCCCTTTATAATACCATGGAGTAGAGACGGGCACCCCCCTTTAGCCATGTCAGTATGGAAGAAATTGGCAGACTTTCAATACGCGTACGCACAGAGAGAGATGACGGCAGAGGCAGAATCGGGCGGCCTGGAGGAGGCAGGAGAACAGGCGAGCTCGGAGGAGGAGAAGGGCCCAATTGTAAGTCAGAAGGAAGGATTGAATAGAAACATAGAAATATGACGACAGAAAAAGACCACATGGCCTATCTAGTCTGTCCTTCCATAACAACTACAACAGTCCCCTTTTTACCTTTAGAGATCCTCTGTGTTTGTCCCATGCTTTTTTGAATTCAGTTACTGTCCTCATCTCTACCACCTCCACTGGGAAACTATTCCACGGATCCACTACTCTTTCCGTGAAGAAATATTTCCGCATATCACTCCTGAATCTATCTCCCTTCACCCTCATCCCATGTCCCCTCGTAGCAGAACTTGCTTTCAATTGAAAGAGGCTCTCTCCCTGAACATTTATACCACGGAGGTATTTAAACATCTCAATCATATCACCTCTATCCCGCCTTTCCTCTAAGGTGTACATATTAAGATCCTTCAGTCTGTCCTCATATGCTTTATAATGAAGACCACTAATCATTTTAGTAGCCACCCTCTGCACCGACTCCATCCTGTTCACATCCTTTTGAAGGTGCGGTCTCCAGAATTGCACACCATACTCCAAATGAGGTCACACCAAAGACTTATACAGAGGCATTATCACCTCCTTTTTTCTGCTAGCCATTCCTCTCCGTATGCACCCAAGCATCCTTCTAGCTTTTGCCATCGCCTTTTCTACCTGTTTAGCTACTGTAAGATCATCAGACACAACCACGCCTAGGTCCCGCTCTTCTTTAGTGGACAAAAGTACTTCACCCCCTATACTATATTGCTCCCTTGGATTGCTGCAGCCCAAATGCATGACCTTACATTTTTTAACATTAAATCCCAGCTGCCAAATTCTAGACCATTCTTCAAGCTTAGCTAGATCCCTCCTCATGTTATCTACCCCTTACTGGGTGTCTACTCTATTGCAGATTTTGGTATCATCTGCAAAGAGGCAAACCTTACCAGACAGCCCTTCCGCTATATCACTAACAAAGATGTTAAAAAGAATCGGACCAAGGACAGATCCCTGGGGCACACCACTGGTAACATCCTTCTCCTCAGAGTGAGCTCCATTTACTTGTACTCTTTGTCACCTCCCATCCAACCAATTCCTAACCCAAGCAGTAACTTTAGGGTCCATCCCTAGGGTGTTCAGTTTGTTTCTAAGTCGCCTGTGAGGAACAGTGTCAAAGGCTTTACTGAAATCTAAATACACCACATCTAGAGCTCTCCCTCGGTCCAACTCCCTGGTCACCCAGTCAAAGAAATCATTCAGATTTGTCGGACAAGACCTGCCTCTGGTGAATCCATGCTGCCTCGGATCCTGTAATCCGCTGGACTCCAGAAACCTCACTATCTTCTCTTTCAGCAGCGTTTCCAATAATTTACTCACCACCGAAGTTAAACTAACCGGCCTGTAGTTTTCAACCACATCCTTACTTCCGTTTTGTGTAAAGGCACCACATGAGCCTCTCTCCAGTCCTTTGGCACCACTCCCGACTCCAACGAGGCATTGAAAAGGTCAGTCAGTGGAGTTGCTAGAACGTCCCCAAGTTCCCTCAGTATTCTAGGGTGTATCCCATCCGGTCCCATCGCTTTGTCTACTTTAAGTTGAGCTAGTTTCTCACGAAAACAGTCTTCTGAAAATTGTTCAAGATGTCCCTCGCTTCTGTTCCTATTTGTGGGTGTTTTCTGAGGTCCTGCTCCTGGTTCTTCATCTGTGAACACAGAACAAAAATATTTGTTAAGCAATTCCGCTTTATCCTTATCAGCTTCTACATATTCCCCCCCCCTGCACCCTTGAGTCTGACAATACCACTTTTGCCCTTCCTCTTCTTACTAATATATCTGAAAAATGTCTTATCCCCCCATTTTATTGCATTGGCTATTTCCTCCTCCTTTTGAATCTGACTTGACTACTTTGCTAGCTTCTCTAAGTTTTTCCAAATACAGATGCCTGTCTTCCTCTCTCTGTGATCTCTTGTATTTCATGAAGGCCTCCCTCTTTTTCTTCACTTTTTCAGCTACTTCCTTCGAAAACCATAGCGGTCTCCTGTTCCTTTTGCCTTTATTTACCATTTTAACAAAAAGGTTGGTTGCCCTTAAAATACCCCCTTTCAGTTTTGCCCACTGTTTTTATACATCCCCCAGCTGTTCCCATCCAACTAACGACTCCCTGAGGTATTGGCCCATCTTCGCAAAGTTAGTCTTCCTAAAGTCTAAGATCTTCACCTTGGAATGGATTCTAACAGCCCTAGTCCTAATACTGAACCACACCCATCTGGTGATCACTGGATGCAAAATGATCTCCCACTACAACATCAGAAACACTTTCACCATTGGTAAGCACCAAGTCCAGAATGGCCCCTTCACGTGTGGGGTCTGTTACCAATTGCCTGAACAGTTCTCCCTGTAGAGAATCAAGGATCTCCTTACTTCTAGATGATACTGCAGCAGGAATGTGCCAATCAACATCTGGCATATTGAAATCTCCTATCAGTAGCACCTCCCCTTTCCGAGCAATGATTTGAGGGTTTGTTTGTATGTTTTATTATATTACATTGCTAGCTCTCTGACTGGGAGCTCTTCAAAAGGGTTTTTTGTATATTTTTTAAAGCAAGGTTACTTTCTTTTTGCTGCTTTAGGGGAACTTTCCTTGAGCACAGTAGGTTGCTGAACTCCAGTAACCTCCTCAGGTTTAGAAACTGCTAACACCTAATCAGGTGTTAGTTCCCTCCCTACCCACCCCGACTCCCACCCACCCCTAGTGAGCAGTCATGCTTTATAGGGCACCTCCCCCTTTAACAAATCACAGAGAATTGGACCAGCAGATTTTGAATATAATTAAAGAGATTTAACTGCTTTTTCTCTGAAAGGACAGCTGCGAAACCGGCTGGTACTTGGTAGATCTCTCTTTTGCTTTAACAGATACCTAAGCTCCACGAACAGAACAATGACTGGGAAAAATCGTATTGCTAAAGCTGTTGCCCCCGTTACAGCTTCTGCCTCGGTCCAGACAGAGGTCCTAATGCCAGTTGAAGGACCGGTTTCATGTGCAGGGTGCCTGCATGCTGAAGCTCTGAGGAAACAAGTGGAGGAACTCAGAGGAGGTGGCGAGGCTGAGGAGCATTCAAGACAGTGAGAAGTACATTGATGAGATGCTTCTTGCAGCAACCAAGCTCTCCAGCACAGAAGATGGGTGCCAACAGAATGTCGATGGTTGGACACAAGTCACCAGGGCCTGCAAAATCACCAATCCAACTTCTCCGGCCCTTGAATTGAAGAACCATTATGCAGCCCTGGAAGTGGAGGAGGTGAAAGCATCCCTGGAAAGGGAAGAACCAGAGCTCAAGTACCCCAAAGTTGCAGAATCAGTGACCAGAAGGAAACGAAGGGTAGTGGTGGTTGGAGACTCTCTTCTGAGTGGTACTGAGGCTTCCATCTGCCGACCAGACTTGATGTCCAGAGAGGTATGCTGTCTGCCTGGTGCCAAAATCCAAGATGTTACGGAGATTTTGCCGAGACTCATCAAGCCTACTGACTATTACCCAATGTTGCTAATCCATGTTGGAACAAATGATACTGCCAGGTATACCTCGGAACGTATCAAAAGTGACTTCATGGCTCTGGGACAGAGGGTGAAGCAGTTAGGTGCACAGGTGGTGTTCTCTTCAATCCTCCCTGTTGAGGGTAAAGGCCAAGGCAGAGAGGCTCGCATCCTGGAGATAAATGCATGGCTGCGTGGATGGTGTCATCGAGAGTGTTTTGGTTTCCTAGACCATGGGATGCTGTTCCAAGGGTTGCAGAGCAGAGATGGCATCCATCTGTCCAAGAAAGGTCAACGCATCTTCGGTAGTAGACTGGCTAATCTACTGAAGAGGGCTTTAAACTAGATTCGTTGGGGATGGGTGAAGAAAGCCCCCAGGTAAGTGAAAGCCCCCAGGTAGGTGATACATTAAATACCTTTATGGAAATGGGTAACAGGGGTAACATATGGAAAGCAGTGTGTATTAATGCCCGTGGCATAGGAAATAAGATCCCTGAAGTTGAAGCTTTGGTGGGAGTGGCTGACTTGGATTTAGTGGCAGTTACAGAAACATGGTTCACAGAAAACCATGACTGGGATGTAACTATACCTGGCTATACTTTATTCAGAAAGGACAGGGTAGGAAGAAGGGGAGGAGGAGTGGCACTATATGTAAAAACAACTATTAAAGCTTTGGAATAACAGAGCTTAAAAGGGAGAGAGGAGGCATTGTGGGTTAAACTAGAAAGAGGGAAAGAGAAATCTATTTGCTTTGGTGTGATATACAGATCTCCCTCACAAGAGGAAGAGGTGGACAGAGAGTTAATTGAAGACATACGCAGCATTGCTAGGAGTAAGGAAGTGGATAGGAGTAAGGAAGTGGTGGAGGATATACGAAGGGCCATAAAGGAATATCTCCTCTTTAATGATAATGGGGAGTTGGCAGAGGTGACTTTGTGGGAGGGGTTGAAGGCTTTTATTAAGGGGGCGGTTTATCATGTGGGGGGCACAAAGGAAGAAAGCTAAACAGAACGAGGAGGAGCTAGATAAACTACTTAAAGAGGTGGTGTGGAAGCTGCAGAGGACGGGGGAGAAGCGGGAAAGGAGTGAGGTGGAAAGGTTGAGGGGCGAATTGCAAGCGTTACAGGTGGAGCAAATAGCATTGGCAATGAGGCAAGTTAAGCAGGTGTATTACGAGTTTGGAAATAAATCGAGTAGACTGTTAGCGCGTAAGCTGAGGCAGCGAAAGGTGGCCCCCTACGATATATCAGATAAAGGGGGCTAATGGGGCGGTATGTAGGGAGGAGAAGGAGATTAGAGAGAGATTTAAGCAGTTCTATCAGGATTTGTATAGGACAGAGGGAGGGATAGAGGTGGATCAGAGCCAAAGATATTTGGAGGAGGTAGAATAATGCTCCCAGAGGCAGCTAGAGAGGGGTTGGAACTTAGGATTTCAGGGGAGGAAGTAGGGAGAGCGGTAAAAGGTTTGGTGGGAGGCAAGGCACCGGGATTAGACGGGCTGCAAGGAAGTTTCTAGAAGATCTTTCTGGGAGAGATACGGGGAATACTAGGAAGAGTTTTCAATGGTGTGCTGGAGGAGGGAGGAGAACTGTCATCGGGAATGTTAACAGCAGGAATTACTATAATACAGAAGCCAGGGAAAGATCCTATAACTGTAGTTCGTATCGTCCAATATCTCTTAACGATACTGGCGGGGAGGTTAGCCCCATGGTTGCCGGGAATAATAAAGGAAGATCAAGCCGGGTTTATTAAGGGATGGCAGGCAGCTGACAATGTTAAGAGGGCGGTTGGGGTGGTGTGGGAGGCAGGGCAGGGAAAGGACGACTTCCTATTGATGTCAATTGATGCCAAGAAGGCATTTGATAGGGTACATTGGGAATTTTTAATGAGGGTTTTGCAGAAGGTGGGTTGTGGACCAAATTTTGAAAAATGGATAAGGGGATTATATGCGGGCCCACGAGCCAGGGTTAAAATTAATGGAAGTTACTCAGGGGATTTTGGATTAGGACGAGGTATCAGACAGGGGCGTTCAATGTCCCCTTTGTTAGCACTATATGTAAAAACTACTATTAAAGCTTTGGAATTACAGAGCTTAAAAGGGAGAGAGGAGGCATTGTGGGTTAAACTAGAAAGAGGGAAAGAGAAATCTATTTGCATTGGTGTGATATACAGACCTCCCTCACAAGAGGAAGAGGTGGACAGAGAGTTAATTGAAGACATACGCAGCATTGCTAGGAAAGGGGAAGTGCTACTGCTAGGAGATTTCAATATGCCAGATGTTGATTGGCACTTTCCTGCTGCAGTATCATCTAGGAGTAAGGAGATCCTGGATTCTCTACAGGGAGAACTATTCAGGCAATTGGTAACAGACCCCACACGTGAAGGGGCCATACTGGACTTGGTGCTTACCAATGGTGAAAGTGTTTCTGATGTTGTAGTGGGAGATCATTTTGCATCCAGTGATCACCAGATGGTGTGGTTCAGTATTAGGACTAGGGCTGTTAGAATCCATTCCAAGGTGAAGATCTTAGACTTTAGGAAGACTAACTTTGCGAAGATGGGCCAATACCTCAGGGAGTCGTTAGTGGGATGGGAACAGCTGGGGGATGTAGAACAACAGTGGGCAAAACTGAAAGGGGGTATTTTAAAGGCAACCAACCTTTTTGTTAAAATGGTAAATAAAGGCAAAAGGAACAGGAGACCGCTATGGTTTTCGAAGGAAGTAGCTGAAAAAGTGAAGAAAAAGAGGGAGGCCTTCATGAAATACAAGAGATCACAGAGAAAGGAAGACAGGCATCTGTATTTGGAACAACTTAGAGAAGCTAGCAAAGTAGTCAAGAAGGCAAAGATTCAAAAGGAGGAGGAAATAGCCAATGCAATAAAATGGGGAGATAAGACATTTTTCAGATATATTAGTGAGAAGAGGAAGGGCAAAAGTGGTATTGTCAGACTCAAGGGTACAGGGGGGGAATATGTAGAAGCTGATAAGGATAAAGCGGAATTGCTTAACAAATATTTTTGTTCTGTGTTCACAGATGAAGAACCAGGAGCAGGACCTCAGAAAACACCCACAAATAAGAACAGAAGCGAGGGACATCTTGAACAATTTTCAGAAGACTGTGTTCGTGAGAAACTAGCTCAACTTAAAGTAGACAAAGCGATGGGACCGGATGGGATACACCCTAGAATACTGAGGGAACTTGGGGACGTTCTAGCAACTCCACTGACTGACCTTTTCAATGCTTCGTTAGAGTCGGGAGTGGTGCCAAAGGACTGGAGAGAGGCTCATGTGGTACCTTTACACAAAAGCGGAAGTAAGGATGTGGTTGAAAACTACAGGCCGGTTAGTTTAACTTCGGTGGTGAGTAAATTAATGGAAACGCTGTTGAAAGAGAAAATAGTGAGGTTTCTGGAGTCCAGCGGATTACAGGATCCGAGGCAGCATGGATTCACCAGAGGCAGGTCTTGTCAGACAAATCTGATTGATTTCTTTGACTGGGTGACCAGGGAGTTGGACCGAGGGAGAGCTCTAGATGTGGTGTATTTAGATTTCAGTAAAGCCTTTGACACTGTTCCTCACAGGCGACTTATAAACAAACTGAGCACCCTAGGGATGGACCCTAAAGTTACTGCTTGGGTTAGAAATTGGTTGGGTGGGAGGCGACAAAGAGTACAAGTAAATGGAGCTCACTCTGAGGAGAAGGATGTTACCAGTGGTGTGCCCCAGGGATCTGTCCTTGGTCTGATTCTTTTTAACATCTTTGTTAGTGATATAGCGGAAGGGCTGTCTGGTAAGGTTTGCCTCTTTGCGGATGATACCAAAATCTGCAATAAAGTAGACACCCAGGAAGGTGTAGATAACATGAGGAGGGATCTAGCTAAGCTTGAAGAATGGTCTAGAATTTGGCAGCTGGGATTTAATGTTAAAAAATGTAAGGTCATGCATTTGGGCTGCAGCAATCCAAGGGAGCAATACAGCATAGGAGGTGAAGTACTTTTGTCCACTAAAGAAGAGCGGGACCTAGGCGTAGTTGTGTCCGATGATCTTAAAGTAGCTAAACAGGTAGAAAAGGCGACGGCAAAAGCTAGAAGGATGCTTGGGTGTATACGGAGAGGAATGGCTAGCAGAAAAAAGGAGGTGATAATGCCTCTGTATAAGTCTTTGGTGCGACCTCATTTGGAGTATGGTGTGCAATTCTGGAGACCGCACCTTCAAAAGGATGTGAACAGGATGGAGTCGGTGCAGAGGGTTGCTACTAAGATGATTAGTAGTCTTCATTATAAAGCATATGAGGACAGACTTAAGGATCTTAATATGTACACCTTAGAGGAAAGGCGGGATAGAGGTGATATGATTGAGATGTTTAAATACCTCCGTGGCATAAATGTTCAGGGAGAGAGCCTCTTTCAATTGAAAGCAAGTTCTGCGACGAGGGGACATGGGATGAGGGTGAAGGGAGATAGATTCAGGAGTGATATGCGGAAATATTTCTTTACGGAAAGAGTAGTGGATCCGTGGAATAGTCTCCCAGTGGAGGTGGTAGAGATGAGGACAGTAACTGAATTCAAAAAAGCATGGGACCAACACAGAGGATCTCTAAAGGTAAAAAGTGGACTGTTGTAGTTGTTGTTATGGAAGGACAGACTAGATGGGCCTTGTGGTCTTTTTCTGTCATCATGTTTCTATGTTTCTATTTGCCATGGCTGGGCTGGCTGAGTATCAGGTCCTATATTATTTTTTGTTCCCTTATGAAGATGAACTTTGTTCTTACCATTTATTTATTGATGTTTATTAAATTTATACATCAAAAACAAAACTTTGTACTTACTTTGAGTAACCAGGTGAGTACCGAATCACGATATGGGACAAACTTGTTTTTATTTTTGCCAGCAGCTTGATCTGCTAGCGCAGAAATCACCAGTCCAAGCGTTGTGAGTGATCTATGTGAAAGCAAGAATCATTAGACCATATTGAACTGAAGTGTAAATGCACAGAACAATGAACTGGCACAGCAGAATGGTAGCAGCCTTGCTATATTAAAGACCCAAATTAACTTGCTCCCAAACCTAATATCATTAAGGTCCACCAAGGCACTGGATACCCCTAGGCAGAATGAAGATCACTACAACCAGCTCTTTAGTTACAATTCAGACTCCATTAAAACAGGTGGCAATAATCAAGGATGTGGAGAAATGGGGAAAGTGGGGAACAGGAAGAGAAAGAAGGCCCAACTCCAAATTCAGTTCCTGGTAACATGCAACTCTGTTAAAAAGTAAGCCTCGGTATGTAAGAGGAATGGAGTATAATCACCCTAACACAAAACTGTTCCCCAAAACAATCATAAAACCTCTTCAGCAATGCATTAACAGCAGAGCAATATTAGCCATTTTCCTCCATAAAGCATAGCTACTTACCTGTAACAAGTGATCTCCAGGAACAGCAGGAATCAATCTTCACATATGAGTGACGATGGCAAAGAATGAGCCCGCGCGGGAACGTTCCCTACCATCCAACAGGTAGCACTCCACTGCACCTGCATGCCTACCTTGCCGCCTTCCTCAGTTGAGTTTGTAGCTGAAAAGAAGAATAAAACAAAGACCCCACAACTCCTAGGGAAGGAGGGTGGGTTGTGAAGACTGATTCCTGCTGTTCCTGGAGGTCACCTATTATAGATGAGTAACTACATTATCTCCAGGAACAAGCGGGAATGCAGTCTTCACATATGGGACTCACTAGCTCCCTGAAACCAGACAGGTATGGGGGTAAAGCCGTGCGTACCGAGCCAAAAGAATTGCAGCTGAAGAGTCTGTAAGAGTTGTGGACCTTGGACTTGATTCCAGAAGGCAAAATGCCCCCCCCCCCCTGGTTTCTAGTAGAAGTCTGGGACATAGGCTAGGAGTTGTTCAAGTCCCAAAGAGGTGCTGGAGTACAGCTTGGCCAAAGATAGCATCCCAATGGGAGTCTTTGTCCAGACAATTGTGGGAAGCAAAAGTACGTATGGCGGACCAGATAGCTGCCTGGCAGATCTCCTGAATGGATACTGAATAGAGACTGGCTACAGAGGTTGCCATAGCCCATACATTATGGGCAGTGACATGACCCTCCAAAGAATCCTGCCTACACATAGGCAAAAGAAATGCAATCTGCTATCCATCTAGATAGAGTCCATTTTGTCATTGGGAGGACTAGGTGACTTGGATCAAGAGATAAATAATTGTGAGGATCTTGTGAGATCCACAGTTCTACTCAAATAGTAAGCTAATGCACATTTGCAGTCTAAACTGTGCAGCGCTGCTTCCACTCAAGATGCATGTGGTCTAGGTAAGAAAATCGGTAGGATTACCAGCTGGTTTAGAAAGGAGAAGACTACCTTCAGAAGGAAATGTGGATAGGTAAGCAGAACTACCTTGGCATGGTGGAACAGAGTAATAAGGCGGGTCCATCACCAGAACCTGCAGCTCACTGATGAGGTGAGCTGATGTGAGGGCAATGAGGAAAGAGTACCTTCCATGATAGAAACTTCAGTGAAGTGGTAGCAAAAGGCTTGAAGAGAGGCTTTAGTAGTTGTGCAAGAACCACATTAAGATCCCACGCAACTAGAGATGGCTTAATGAGTGGTTTGGATAGCAAGAGACCCCACAGATAGAAAGCAGAGAGTAGGGCTAAATGGCCAATTTTCCCAATGGAGAAAGGTGAATAGTGGTGTACCCCAGGGATCTGTGCTGGGTCCGCTGCTTTTTGACATATTCATAAATGACCTGGAAAGTGGAATAACGAGTGAGGTTATCAAATTTGCAGATGACACAAAACTATTTAAAGTTGTTAAAACCCAAAAGGATTGTGGAAAATTGCAAGAGGATCTTGATAAATTGGAAGACTGGGCATCAAAATGGAAGATGAAATTTAATGTGGACAAGTGCAAGGTTATGCACCTAAGGAAGAACAACCCAAACTATGGTTACACGCTGCAAGGTTCCACATTAGGAACCACCACCCAGGAAAAAGATTTAGGCGTCATTGTGGATACCATGTTAAAACCCTCGGCCCAGTGTGCAGCGGCGGCCAAGAGAGCAAATAGAATGCTAGGTATGATAAGGAAAGGAATGGAAAATAAAACAAAAGATATTATAATGCCTCTATATCGTTCCATGGTGAGACCGCACCTTGAATAGTGTGCGCAGTTCTGGTCGCCGTATCTTAAAAAGGATATAGTGATTTTAGAAAAGGTTCAGAGAAGAGCCACCAAAATGGTAAAGGGGATGGAAGGATACTCCTATGAAGAAAGGCTAAAAAGGTTAGGGCTCTTTAACCTGGAAAAGAGACGGCTGAGGGGAGATATGATAGAAGTCTATAAATTAATGAACGGAGTGGAACGGGTAAACGATCGATCGATTGTTTACCTTATCAGAATATAGAAAGACTAGGGGACATGCAATGAAGCTACAGGGTAAACTATTTAAGACTAATAAAAGAAAATATTTTTTCACTCAACGTGTAATCAAACTCTGGAATTTGTTACCGGAGGATGTAGTAAAGGCTGTTAGTGTAGCTGGGTTTAAAAAAGGTTTGGACAAGTTCCTGGAAGAAAGGTCCATAAACCATTATTAAGAAAGAACCCAGGATATCAATGCTTGAACCAATACAAGCACTGTGGAGCCTGTGTCCCTTGGGGAAACTGCTAGGTACATATGACCTAGATTGGCCACTGTTGGAAACAGAACACTGGGCTTGATGGACCTTGGTCTGACCCAGTATGGCATACCTTATGTTCTTATGTACACATAAAGTGTGCTACTAAGGGATATGAGGAAATAGGCTGTCCCTGTAGTGGTTTGTGATGAGCCGCAATAGCACTAATGTGCACTCTGACTGAGTTAGTTTTAAGGCCTGTTAAGGATAAGTGGAGTAGATATTGTAAGAGGAACTCCACCGTGCAAGAAAAGTTGTCAATGCCCTTTGGGGAGCATCAGAGTGCAAACCTATGCCACTGGAATGCATAAGATCGACTGGTAGAGTCTTTGCATGATGTGGGCATATCCTTGACATTCCATTGCAGGTCGAGGTTAACGAGCACTAGGCCTTCAGCAGCCATGCTATCAGGAATAGAGAGTGGATTTTGGGATGGAGGAGCATCCCATTGTCCTGAAAAACGAGGTCGGGAGCACATCCCAGGTTGAGTGGCTGAGTCTGCGCAAGGTGAAGATGCAGAGGAAACCATGGTTGATGGGGCCAAAAGGAGGCTATGAGGATCATGGAGCCCCTGTCTGCCTGCATCTTGAACAGCATCTTGGGAATCAAGTAGATGGGAGGGAATGCTTACAGCAGACCCTGTCCCCAGTGTAGAAGGAAGGCATCTGGGGCCTGCTGGTGCAGCGACTTTACCCTGAAGCTGTGTGTTTTGCGGAGTGGCAAAAAGATCTATGAGAGGGGTTCCCCACATCTAGAAGATCCGTGCAGCCATTTCCTGATGAAAGGTAGATTAGTGTGGACGAAGGATATGGTGTAGCCTGTCCACAAGGACACCGAGTTCTCCTGGGAGGTAAACCGCTCTGAGATGAATGCGGTGCAGGATGGCAAAGGACCACAGGCAAAGCCTTTCCTCGCAGAGTGGACGGGACCCCATCCCTCCTTACTTGTTCACGTAGAATATGGCAACTTGACTGTCCATTCTGACTAGAACAGGTTGCCCTGATTGTTGGGGTTGAAAAACCCAAAGAGCATTTCTCAATGCTCATATTTCCAGCAAGTTGATCTGCATGCCAGATTCCTGTTGTGTCCACAGTCCCTGTGTGGTTAAGTCATTCAGATGTGCTACCCAACCCAGCTTGGAAGCATCCGTCGTCAGGATGCATCGAGGTGGAGGAATCTGAAAAGGAGACACAACGAGTAGATGTTGAGTGGAACACCACCATTGAAGGAACTTCATTAGTTGAGGGGCGATATGGATCTTGTCTCAATCAGCCCTTCGTTTGCATCCACTGGGAAGACAGAGTCCACTGCACTTGCCACATGTGAAATCGAGCATAGGGGGCCATGTGACCCAGGAGCCGTAGCATCTCTTGAGTTGTGATGTGACTCTGCCACCTCGATGAGGTGAGCACAGCGATCCTGTGGAAGGAAAGCTCAGGCTTGTTGGGTATCTAAGAATGCTCCTATGAACCAGTCATTGATTTGGAGCGAGGTGAGACTTTGAGACGTTTATGACAAAAACCGAGGTGTTGGAGCACCATGATGTGATAAAGGGCGAGTTTTACTTCCTGAGGGGAGTCTCCCCTGATCAGCCAGTCGTCTAAGTAAGGGAAGACGAATATGCCCCAGGTGCGCAGATAGGCAGCGACTATTGCCATGCATTTTGTGAAGAATCTTGGGGCAGAGGCTACACTGAAGGGGAGAACCTGGTATTGATAATGGCGCCACTGAAACATGAAGCACAGATACTGTCTATGCAAAGGATGTATCAGTAAATGCGTGTACACTTCTTTGAGGTCTAGAGAACAGTCAATTGTATCTCTGGAGATATGGTAAGAAAAGTTCCTAGGGAAATCATTTTGAATTTTTCTCTAATCAGAAACTTGCTTAGGTTTCTGAGATCCAAGATATTTATTTTTATTTTATTTATTTACATTCTCTTATATACCACGCTATACCTGCATCAGTGCGGTTTACATTGAACAAACTGAAATTACATTGAACAGGGCATTATAACTTGGAGATAACTATTTTACAGGGAACATGGGCTATGGAGGAGCCTGAATCCTCCTGTTTTCTTTGGAATAAGAAAATATGGAGAAGCCCATCTTTTCTTGGGTGGGAGGAACTCTTTCTAAGGCACCTTGGGACAAGAGAGCTTTGAAGGGGTTGTGTGGGATAATCCCCTGTGAAGCTGATGGGGGGTAAGATTTCAAAATGAAGCCAATAACCCCTTTTGATAATCTGGAGTGTTCACTGCTCTGTTATGAGGTCCACAAAGAAACAGCGCTAGCCACTCAAACGAGCAGAAACAAAAACAGGAAGCGGCAGATTCAACACCCAATGAATTTATTATAACCAAATAAGTGGCCTAAGCCCAACACAGGCCGTGTTTCGTATATAACTTCCTCAGGGGCTATCAGGACACACTGTGGGTGTGATGTGCATAGACTACACCAGGCTCAAAAGAGACAATGGAAGTCGCAACTATCAGAAAAGCTTCTTCACAAGATCCACTACAAGATTCTGACACAATATTCATAGAACAAAAAGCCGTTTCAAGTTTCTCAAAGATCTCTTTGAGAAACTTGAAACGGCTTTTTGTTCTATGAACATTGTGTCAGAATCCTGTAGTGGATCACGTGGTACGAGGTATCCATCGGATCTTGTGAAGAAGCTTTTCTGATAGTTGCGACTTCCATTGTCTCTTTTGAGCCAGGTGTAGTCTATGCACATCACACCCACAGTGTGTCCTGATAGCCCTTGAGGGCATTGGGTGTTGAATCTGCCGCTTCCTGTTTTTGTTTCTGATGTTATGAGGTGCCACCTGTGGGCATGACGACAAATTCTGCCTGCTATGTGGAGGGGCAGGGGGCACTCTAGGCAGACTGGCAATGCTCTCCAGGAAAGAGTCAAAAACCATACGCAGGTTGTGACTGTGTGGGCTGGTTGAGGCTTAGGAGCCTTAGGCTATTTGGGCTGGTGAGGGCCCTGCTGTTTCTGCTGAGGAAGTTGTTGTTTATAGGAAGCAGAAGGCAGACAAGAAGGATAATATCTCTTCTTCTGAGAATAAAAAGATTTCTTAGGAAGAGCCTTCATTTTGCAGGGGTCAGCTGTTTTCCTGGACAGGCATTTTAGAGTGAGATCATCCGTTTCAATCTCCCCTGCCTTTTCTCTCCATTCCTTGCCAAAAAGGTTGTCCACAGTATGTGGAATATCGGCTAGTTTATCTTGGACCTATTGTTCAAGGTTGGAAGCTTGCAACCAGGACATCCCATGAGCCCCACTGATGACTGCTGAAGCTCTGCTTGTTGATGATTCGAAGGCATCAAAAGAGGCCCTAGTGAGAAACTTCAAAGTGTTTTGGTCTTGCTTGATGAGTATCTGAAATTGACTCCTCTTATCCTCAGGAAGCAGAGGAGTGAAAGTTTCCAAATCCATCATAACATCCTTCAGAAACATGCCCAGGTAGAGCATGTAAGAGTTTATTCTAGAGGCTAGCATGCATGCCTTGAAGTATTTACACCCAAAGGGCGCGATCGACACAGGTCTGCAAAACAAATTTTCTTCGAGAGCTGTTTTGGTTATTCCACGTAATCTTTATGTTTTTTGGTGCGCTGAATCCGAAAATGACTTCCATTTTGTCATAGGACATCACGTTTCCTGACAATTTAGGTAACTATGTTAAATAAGGCAATACCTCAAAATAAATGGGAATAGACTTATAAAATTAAAGTTTTATTACAATATTTTCATGAAAATCCTTTTTTGAATTGAAATGAGCTCACCTAGACACACTAAACTCGATTCTTCTTCCTTGTAAGGCTCCTCTTGGTGCATTTACGCTTGTGAGTAGCATTTGGAATGTCTCTCTGAAGCATCCAACAGTAGTCCGCCATCATTGTAATGCTCCATTTTCCCTGGTATCTCCTTTCCATCTCTTTAATGTCTTGGTGGAATCGTTCACCTTGTTCCTCACTCACAGCTCCCAAATTTTCAGGAAAGTAGTCAAGGTGGGACTGGAGGAAATGCACTTTAAAACTCATCAGGCAACCTAAAGCTTGAAATGCTTTCAGCATTCATCCGACGATCTTTTTGTAGTGAGGATCTTTGTTATTGCCTAAAGGTTTCTGTACGACTTCTTTAAATGCAATCCACCCTTCTTTTTGAGAATCCGTCATGGTATTGACAAACTCTTGATCAACTATAAGCCTTCTTATGTCTGGTCCAACGAACACACCTTCCTTCAATTTTGCCTCAGACAGGCCTGGAAACTTGGTGACCAAGTATTTGAAGCATTCTCCATCTCTTGGAAGTGATTTTATGAATTGCTTCATCAATCCCAATTTTATGTGGAGAGGTGGTAGAAGAACTTTATGGGAAGGTACCAAAGTTTCTTGGAGGACATTTTTTTCACCGACTGTTAGCACCCTTGGCTGCCAACTCTTCTTGGTCCAGTGATTTTGTCGGTCTCGACTGTCCCATAGACACAGAAAACAAGGATATTTGGAATACCCAGCTTGTTGCCCGAGCAGCATGCACAAGACCTTCAAGTCCCCACACACTTGCCAACCATGGTCTTCATATTTAAGTTTACGAAGAACCAATTCCAAGTTCTCGTAGGTTTCCTTAAAGTGTACGGAATGACCTAAAGAAACATAGAAACATGACAGAAAAAGACCACATGGCCTATCTAGTCTGTCCTTCCATAACAACAACTACAACAGTCCACTTTTTACCTTTAGAGATCCTCTGTGTTGGTCCCATGCTCTTTTGAATTCAGTTACTGTCCTCATCTCTACCACCTCCACTGGGAGACTATTCCATGGACCCACTACTCTTTCTATAAAGAAATATTTCCACATATTACTCCTGAATCTATCTCCCTTCACCGTCATCCCATGTCCCCTCGTAGCAGAACTTGCTTTCAATTGAAAGAGGCTCTCTCCCTGAACATTTATGCCACGGAGGTATTTAAACATCTCAATCATATCACCTCTATCCCGCCTTTCCTCTAAGGTGTACATATTAAGATCCTTAAGTCTGTCCTCATATGCTTTATAATGAAGCCCACTAATCATTTTAGTAGCCACCCTCTGCACCGACTCCATCCTGTTCACATCCTTTTGAAGGTGCGGTCTCCAGAATTGAACACCATACTCCAAATGAGGTCGCACCAAAGACTTCTACAGAGGCATTATCACCTCCTTTTTTCTGCTAGCCATTCCTCTCAGTATGCACCCAAGCATCCTTCTAGCTTTTCCCGTCGCCTTTTCTACCTGTTTAGCTACTTTAAGATCATCAGACACAATGCCTAGGTCCCGCTCTTCTTTAGTGGACAAAAGTACTTCACCTCCTATACTGTATTGCTCCCTTGGATTGCTGCAGCCCAAATGCATGACCTTACATTTTTTAACATTAAATCCCAGCTGCCAAACTCTAGACCATTCTTCAAACTTAGCTAGATCCCTCCTCATGTTATCTACACCTTCCTGGGTGTCTACTCTATTGCAGATTTTGGTATCATCTGCAAAGAGGCAAACCTTACCCGACAGCCCTTCCGCTATATCACTAACAAAGATGTTAAAAAGAATCGGACCAAGGACAGATCCCTGGGGCACACCACTGGTAACATCCTTCTCCTCAGAGTGAGCTCCATTTACTTGTACTCTGTCGCCTCCCACCCAACCAATTTCTAACCCAAGCAGTAACTTTAGGGTCCATCCCTAGGGTGCTCAGTTTGTTTATAGGTCGCCTGTGAGGAACAGGATCAAAGGCTTTACTGAAATCTAAATACACCACATCTAAAGCTCTCCCTCGGTCCAACTCCCTGGTCGCCCAGTCAAAGAAATCAATCAGATTTGTCTGACAAGACCTGCCTCTGGTGAATCCATGCTGCCTCGGATCCTGTAATCCGCTGGACTCCAGAAACCTCACTATTTTCTCTTTCAGCAGTGTTTCCAATAATTTACTCACCACCGAAGTTAAACTAACCGGCCTGTAGTTTTCAACCACATCCTTACTTCCGCTTTTGTGTAAAGGTACCACATGAGCCTCTCTCCAGTCCTTTGGCACCACTCCCGACTCCAACGAGGCATTGAAAAGGTCAGTCAGTGGAGTTGCTAGAACGTCCCCAAGTTCCCTCAGTATTCTAGAGTGTATCCCATCCGGTCCCATCGCTTTGTCTACTTTAAGTTGAGCTAGTTTCTCACGAAAACAGTCTTCTGAAAATTGTTCAAGATGTCCCTCGCTTCTGTTCTTATTTGTGGGTGTTTTCTGAGGTCCTGCTCCTGGTTCTTCATCTGTGAACACAGAACAAAAATATTTGTTAAGCAATTCCGCTTTATCCTTATCAGCTTCTACATATTCCCCCCCTGCACCCTTGAGTCTGACAATACCACTTTTGCCCTTCCTCTTTTCACTAATATATCTGAAAAATGTCTTATCCCCCCATTTTATTGCATTGGCTATTTCCTCCTCCTTTTGAATCTTTGCCTTCTTGACTACTTTGCTAGCTTCTCTAAGTTTTTCCAAATACAGATGCCTGTCTTCCTCTCTCTGTGATCTCTTGTATTTCATGAAGGCCTCCCTCTTTTTCTTCACTTTTTCAGCTACTTCCTTCGAAAACCATAGCGGTCTCCTTTTCCTTTTGCCTTTATTTACCATTTTAACAAAAAGGTTGGTTGCCCTTAAAATACCCCCTTTCAGTTTTGCCCACTGTTTTTCTACATCCTCCAGTTGTTCCCATCCCACTAACGACTCTGAGGTATTGGCCCATCTTCGCAAAGTTAGTCTTCCTAAAGTCTAAGATCCTCACCTTGGAATGGATTCTAACAGCCCTAGTCCTAATATTGAACCACACCATCTAGTGATCACTGGATGCAAAATGATCTCCCACTACAACATCAGAAACACTTTCACCATTGGTAAGCACCAAGTCCAGTATGGCCCTTTCACGTGTGGGGTCTGTTACCAATTGCCTGAATAGTTCTCCCTGTAGAGAATCCAGGATCTCCTTACTTCAAGATGATACTGCAGCAGGAATGTGCCAATCAACATCTGGCATATTGAAATCTCCTATCAGTAGCACTTCCCCTTTCCTAGCAATGCTGCGTATGTCTTCAATTAACTCTGTCCACCTCTTCCTCTTGTGAGGGAAGTCTGTATATCACACCAATGCAAATAGATTTCTCTTTCCCTCTTTCTAGTTTAACCCACAATGCCTCCTCCCTCCCTTTTAAGCTCTGTAATTCCAAAGCTTTAATAGTAGTTTTTACATATAGTGCCACTCCTCCTCCCCTTCTTCCTACCCTGTCCTTTCTGAATAAAGTATAGCCAGGTATAGCTACATCCCAGTCATGGTTTTCTGTGAACCATGTTTCTGTAACTGCCACTAAATCCAAGTCAGCCACTCCCACCAAAGCTTCAACTTCAGGGATCTTATTTCCCATGCTACGGGCATTAATACACACTGCTTTCCATATGTTACCCCTGTTACCCATTTCCATAAAGGTATTTAATGTATCACCTACCTGGAGGCTTTCACCACCCATCCCCAACGAATCTAGTTTAAAGCCCTCTTCAGTAGATTAGCCAGTCTACTACCGAAGATGCGTTGACCTTTCTTGGACAGATGGATGCCATTTCTCCTCTGCAACCCTTGGAACAGCATCCCATGGTCTAGGAAACCAAAACGCTCTCGATGACACCATCCACACAGCCATGCATTCATCTCCAGGATGCGAGCCTCTCTGCCTTGGCCTTTACCCTCAACAGGGAGGATTGAAGAGACCACTACCTGTGCATCTAACTGCTTCACCCTCTGTCCCAGAGCCATGAAGTCACTTTTGATACGTTCCGAGGTATACCTGGCAGTATCATTTGTTCCAACATGGATTAGCAACATTGGGTAATAGTCAGTGGGCTTGATGAGTCTCGGCAAACTCTCCCTAACATCTTGGATTTTGGCACCAGGCAGACAGCATTCCTCTCTGGACATCAAGTCTGGTCGGCAGATGGACGCCTCAGTACCCCTCAGAAGAGATTCTCCAACCACCACTACCCTTCGTTTCCTTCTGGTCACTGATTCTGCAACTTTGGGGTACTTGAACTCTGGTTCTTCCCTTTCCAGGGATGCTTTCACCTCCTCCACTTCCAGGGCTGCATAATGTTCTTCAATTCAAGGGCTGGAGAAGTTGGATTGGTGATTTTGCAGGCCCTGGTGACTTGTGTCCAACCATTGACATTCTGTTGGCACCCATCTCCTCCTGTGCTGGAGAGCTTGGTTGCTGCAAGAAGCATCTCATCAATGTACTTCTCACTGTCTTGAATGCTCCTCAGCCTCGCCACCTCCTCTCTGAGTTCCTCCACTTGTTTCCTCAGAGCTTCAGCATGCAGGCACCCTGCACATGAAACCGGTCCTTCAACTGGCATTAGGACCTCTGTCTGGACCGAGGCAGAAGCTGTAACGGGGGGCAACAGCTTTAGCGATACGATTTTTCCCAGCCATAGTTCTGTTCGTGGAGCTTAGGTATCTGTTAAAGCAAAAGAGAGAGATCTACCAAGTACCAGCCGGTTTCGCAGCTGTCCTTTCAGAGAAAAAGCAGTTAAATCTCTAATTATATTCAAAATGTGCTGGTCCAATTCTCTGTGATTTGTTAAAGAGGGAGGTGCCCTATAAAGCAAGACTGCTCACTAGGGTGGTTGGGAGTTGGGGTGGGTAGGGACGGAACTAACACCTGATTAGGTGTTTAGCAGTTTCTAAACCTGAGGAGGTTACTGGAGTTCAGCAACCTACTGTGCTCAAGGAAAGTTCCCCTAAAGCACCAAAAAGAAAGTAACCTTGCTTTAAAAAAAATACAAAAAAACCTTTTAAGAGCTCCCAGTCAGAGAGCTAGCAATGTAATATAATAAAACAAACAAACAAACAAACAAACCCTCAAATCCTTACTGTTTGTTGATCTGTGGAGCCCTGGTTAGGAAAGCCTCAACAGGGCAGGGCACTGGAGCCTTTTATGCAGGCTTCAACTGCACTCAGGAAAGAGGCCCACTAACTCCTGATTAGGTGTTAGTAGTTTCTAAACCTGAGGAGGTTACTGGAGTTCAGCAACCTACTGTGCTCAAAGAAAGTTCCCTGTTTGTTGATCTGTGGAGCCCTGGTTAGGAAAGCGTAAAAACCGTTGTGGAGTAAAACTGCTTTGAGACTTCTTTTTGAAGAATCTATAAAGAGACGACATTGCTCTGAATCATATTGGATTTTAAATTGACCCATCAGACCTTCGACATCGATGCAATAAACCAACTTGTCTTCCTGGGCGAAGTAAGGAACGAACTCCTTTTCACGATGTCTGAACCATGAAGATGACACTCCTGGCAACAACAAATTCCTGCTTTTCAGCCTTGATCCGAGTAACTCAGCGGCATCTTTGGAAAGATTCAAGTCTCTTACCATATCATTCATCTCCTCCTGAGAAAACAATTTTGGTCTTGTATCATCTTCAAAGTCAGAACTTGATTCGTCATCTGGTTCAGGTATGTCTTCACCTTCATCGGAGCTAGGTATCTCTTCCAAGGTAGCAGGGGGCTTGGGTACTTGTATATCTGTGCCATGGGGGATGGGACGAATTGCCGAGTGAAGACTGGGGTATGAAATGGAATGCTTCCATTTGGAATTAAACTCTTTCACATCGCATGAACAAAAGTAACAGTCGTCACTATGGTTCTTTTGCTCTCGCCATACCATAGGAATCCCTTAACGGAAAGATTTTTTCTTACCCTTGAACCAGTTTCGGAGCTCCTCAACACACCGTTTGCACACTTTATTAGGCGCCCAGACTTTATCTTGATCTCCAATTTTTAGTCCGAAGTATGCAAAGTATACTTTTTTCACAAAATCTGTAATATTCTGCTGTTGCTTCAACACTGTATATTCACCACAGATGAAACAAACTGTCTGGCGAATTAATACACTTTCGAGGAGCCATAACATAACGGTTGAAGAATGACGAGCGAACACGAATTGCGATGAAAAAGTGTGAACAGCCTAGAACCAAGAACCTGATGATGATTCGTGCACAAGTATGGCATGCAGGAGAGAGCAGCTCTGTGTCTGTACACGAGACGTCACAGTGCTGGCCACGCCCCCCTGCACTGACCGGAGCTGCTGCTATTTGCCCTGTGTCTCCCTTCCACTGGATTCTTCAGGAAAGATTAACCCCTTCTACCATTAGAAGCATGGACTTAAAACTTGCTTAGCTTATGTATATATTGCTGACCATCAGATTTACAGTGCTATATTTTTTTTTTTTTACATAACTCGGACAACCCCTTTAAGGTTTTTTTTGGCATTTTATATCTTAAATGCACTTATATGAATTAATTAATAGTAATTTGAATTAATAGTAATTTGAAAAAATTTGATAAATTTGAAGACAATTTTGCATGTTGTGGCAAATCATGACGTCTAGGAGTTTTTTCAATATTTTATTTGTTTTCAGCACACCAAAATACATGGAAATTAGATGAAAATAATCAAACAGCTTTTTAGTCGCAGACCTGTATGTATCTAATCTATTCCACTGTACCAGAAGATACAGTGAAATATTTTTTTTGTAACAAACCAGTTCACCTATTGCCTGTAACAGTAACTGTGCGAGTGGGAGGGAAGGCAGTGATGCTAAGTATCACTCATTAGGAGTGTGTCACACATTTGAAAAATCTCTCTCACATTCTTTGAGGTCTCTCTCTCACTGGATCTAGTACACTGGATGTAATCACTACTCTCATCAGAGGCAAGTCTAATAGGAGAAAAGTCAATTGGCCCTACTAGTAAGAAGAAATCTGAGCCTACCTTACTGCCCACTGCCTCCCCATATCCTAATTTTTTCACCAGCACCCACATGTACCTATATGCATAATTTGAGCTGAATAATTTCCATTGAAAACTGTTGACTTTACACTGTCTATATCCTTTTAGAGGCACCAAAGAACTGTATTTTGCTCAGGTGGTTGAAAGACTCCTTTCCAACAAAAGCACTGTGCTGACGGTCAGGGCCCAAATATTTTAAGATTTATCGGGACCGGCGTCAGATTCGACAGAACCGGCATAGACGGGAAGGCTGAAGCACAATGCTATACCAAAAAGAGCTTTTTCGGCGGTGACAAGAACAATGCATCCTGCTGGATCCGCGGAAGACGAACTGAGGACAGACGTTGGGAAGGTGGGAAGGCAGGCACACAGGCATAGTGGAGTGCTCCCAAAAGCTTTCCTATTGGACGCTGGGGAGTGTTCCTGCACGGGCTCCGTTGGTGCCGACCTCACACACATGTGAAGACTGCATTCCTGCTTGTTCCTGGAGATAATCTGACTACCTCTTCTCGGAGCATAAGCCCCAGTGGATAAGCATCATCTGCTTAGGACTGGCGGAATATGAACATTTTAAAATAAAGACAAAACCCAGAACAAACCCTGTATTTCCCAATGCCACCTATTTTTAGTGCCCACGTTCTGTAAAGCTAAGTGGAACCTAAAATAAGCAAATCTCTCCACAGTTCCCATTTTTATAAAATAAAAATTTATGAACAGGAAACATTCAAAAAACAGCAGACTATTAACAGCATAAATCTGTGCATGGGACACATTTTAATGCTGATCCAGTTTATTCCACAGTCATGCCAACAGCTGTTAATCTGATCTACAATGAATTCCCTGTGAATCATTTTACAATATATTATAATGCCCCGTGGCCTCCAGAGTCATAAATCCACATATTTTCCGGAAAGGGAGACTTCCATGTCAGACTGAGGCGAGGCCACACCAGCGGAAAGCCACACATCATCATGAACCCAGTGGTCAACATTACAGCTAAACTAGTTTAACATAGTGCAATCTTAAAAAAAAATGTAAATTAAAAAACTAGCAGAGCAATCTGAAGGCACCCACTGGCTTGCAGCAAGTAATGAAACAACCTCTATCCATCAAAGCTTAACATGATCAAAATAAAGCTTGCTACATTTCAACTGTTACTTTTAAATATGTACTACAATTTGGTATCTGAAGTTCATAGAGTTTCTTTTCAGGCTCATTTTATAGCATTTGTTTTGAGGACATTTATCATAAGATATATTTCAAAACCATGATATGGAATATATTTTCCCTCATACACGAAGTTTCTAATTTATACTTGGCAAAACAGGAAGACTGGCAGTGTAATGGATCAATACAATAGCAGCTATAGATGCCTCTCCATCAACAATTAGCTGCCTGACTGAAGACTGAACACTATCTAGGACAACCATCCACGGGGTTACAATGACTTGACGGCACTTAACCACTACCACCTGAGAATTCATTCTCTCTTTTTTAGGAAGGGGTGGGTAGAGGTGTCCTATATGCCTGCTCAATTTTGCAAATACTTGCACCAGACTTAAAGAAAAAGAAGAAATATATTGGACATCTGTAGCATTCCTAATACCCTAAATTCACAATCAGGGATTACTGAAGTTGTTTCTTATGAACACATTTTATTTCTATAGAAAAGCTTAATTTGTGTTGAGGCAGGAAGAGAAGGGGGTTTCTGAGTTAAGAAAAAACTGAAGGATAAAATATTTGCTCTGTCATTTTAGGAAAAACAGAACATAAAGCACATAAGGTAAATATCCAGTTTCCATGAACTGGCCAAAAACATTTATTGCTTGATTAACGAAAGTTTGATTTCCCTGCACTACCAAAGTCTTCTCTATAAAAAGCTGGCATTGTCCTCTGTCATGGGAAGAGTAGTTCCAAGAAGACTTACTTGTTGATGTTGCTTCCCTCCTTCAGCCTCTCGCCTGCAGCTCCGGTTTTGGTTGCCCTCTCACTACCTGCTAAGTCCACCAGACTTAACTTGCTCACTTTCTCACCCACAGTCTGCAGGAAAGGGAAAGACATCATGGGGAAGGCTTCAAAAACAGACAAAAAGAACTGCTCATCACTGCTTAAAGAAGCACGCACTACCACAGAAGAAAGGATTAAAGCTTTCTTAAAAGGTGTCATAAGGACAGTATAAAGCAGTACGCATTTAGTGTCTAATTTTCAGTGATGGGAGTTTTCCATATTTCTTGTAGACCATGCTTGCCATTACACCTGCGTAGGCACTACAGGAATGATCCATGCATATTCTACTTCTGTGCAATCTACGGCGAAACGCAGTGAGGTCCATATTCAAAAGGTCGGCACAGCTAACAGCCAGGCAAATCTAGAGGTTTTCTCTCCCCTCACTAAATGCTGCCTGAGGAAACTGTTGCCTGCATGAAATTTAGTTGGATAAAGAAAGTTGGCTCTGTTGGCATTCCTGGGGCATGGTCTTAGTTTGGGGTCTGCCCACACTGATATTCTGTGTTAGCCTGCCAAGTTGCTCTGTGGTCTGTCAAACAGCTAGTCCTAAAGTTAACCAGATAACTTTGAATGGTTCACTTTAGATGAGATAGTCTGCTCATCCATATTCAGACTAAATATCTGGATAAAGTTAACCAGATCAATTTGGCTGGCTAACTTTATCCAGCGATGGCCAGCTGAATATCAGCCTCAATGGTTCTAAAGGATAAATTGTTCTCTATGAGTGTGTGTGCCTGGAAGGAAACATATAGCTAAACTTCACAGAAGGCAAAAGCTTGATAGAGTTAAATGTAAATAAAAAGCTAAGCACAAGCCCATAAATCAAATACTTAATCTGTTATTTTGTATACATCCTTTTCTTTTTCCAACAATGCTTTCCCAATCCATGTGTGGAACACACCAAACTCAAAAGTGAAACAGGGAAAATATCAGAACTCTCTAGTTTTTTCATTGAGCCATGGCTGGCTGCATATAGCTCTGACAATTTTTTTTCCAGAAGTCCTAATCCCTTATCTTAAAGGCATTGGTGAATTTCTGTCTATGCAGATTCCTTGTGAGTGTCATTTTAGAGATCGAGGGGAGTGGAAATGGGAAGAAATATGTCCCCCCTTCTCCTAACCCCTTAACCCCAAAACAAAAACACTAAAACTTGAATGAGGGATGCCCATCTAAACCAGATGCCTATGCTGCACAGAGCATCCTCCATAAATTCATGTTATCAATGGTTTTGAATGTGCAGCTGGCAGGGCAGGGATTATTTTATAAAGATGCTTCCACAAAAGAAATGAAAGGCAGAGAAGAGAGTGCTCATATCCTGAGATGGCCATGATCGGAGGGAGGCTCTTATAAAGAATCACTTGGGGGAGCCCAGTCTAACAGAAGAGGTGTATACGCAGACACTAATCCACCCAGATTTATAGAGAAAGGGCATCTACCATTGTCTTTGACCAGACATTTGCTACAAACTGCATTTTTCATGATTTTACTGGCTGCTAGAGTCTGATGCCAAAAAGCTCTTGAAGATTTAAAGGAGAGCCCCCCCACCCCACCACTACCACACACAAGCAAATACAGATGCCCTCTGACCCTTGAAGAGCACAGCAGGGTATCTCAGAGTTTGTGGTGAATGAGCTCTTCCAAGGGTGAGGAGGGTTTTTTTTGGTTTGGCTCTTTTGTTTTTTAATGCAGTGGAACCTCATGATGGTGAATTTCCTTGCACAGCATATATTAACTTATTTTTCTTAATGTCGATTGTTCTTCCAGTAGCCAGTTTTTTCACAAGTCTTCCAAAATCTAACACTAGGAGAAGAGCAATTGCTTCTAATATTTATAGAGATAGCAAACACTGTAAATAAAGCATGTCATTCATTTCAGTTTATGTCCAAAACTGCTAATGTATTTGGAAAATCTAAATGGCCTCATACACAAACATTTACCATCATAAACCACTGAACTATATACCATTCAATAAACTATAAACATTATAAAGTTTGCGTCATGGACTCTATCCCACAAAGTACCTCTCTCTTGATTTTCTAATATTTCCAAACAAATCAGAAGTAAATGGTTTTGTCCTAACAGTAAAATGTTTAATCCTTGAAAGAGGACAGGGGCGATAGTGTTGGGTTGGTAATGAGAATTTATATGCTGATCTATCTTAAGTGGATGAATCTCAAATGAGATAACAGGATGGCATAAATAGAAACTAAATTGGCCCACCATTTATGTCACTTGTATGGTATGCAGAGGTAGTCTCACAGCTGATACACACATGGCAGCTCCAATTCTGAAGGCGTGTCCAAGTGAGCAAGGTTATATTCTGCTTTTCCCAAGCATCTTTTGAATACTACTTCTGAACAGATAGTGTCTTAGATAATCTGCATCCAGGCAAAACAAATGACTATTTTGGCAGATTCAGCATCTGTTTTAGCTATTGAGGCTAAGGGTCTGTAGTTCCTTATGAGTTTAACTCCTTTGTCAAAAGGTATGCTACACTGTACAAGTTTTGTTAGAAGAAAATCACTTACAGAATTTCCTTCAGTGTATAACAAATTGCAAATTAATCAATATTTAACATCCTGGTTTTTTAAAGATAACTGCAAATAATGATATAAATTTATCTGAATGGAAGGTCCTGGAAGGAGCCCATTACCTGGCCTAGCTTGATTTCTACATCAAGATTTACTTCCACAATCTCAGCTAAATGCACAACTGAAGGGGCATTCTGAACAGGGCTAAACGACATAGGTCCTTTGTGCAGGAATTTAAAATCTTGTGAAAATTTCAGTGCTGTTTCAGCCTGCTTCTTAGGATTTTTTTTTAAGCCATGAATCATGTATTCTATCTACAATAGCGAGATGACTTTTAGTGCCCTATTGTCTAAACGGCTGCTGTACAGGGTCATTATCAAATGCTTTTGGGAACATCACACAGCAGGGTCAATGGCTCCATAGCATGTGAATGTTTGACCAGAAAGCATAGTTACTCACCTGTAACAGGTGATCTTCAAGAACAGCAGAAATTTAGTCTTCACATATGGGTATTGTCGGTACTGACCAAGCCTGCGCGGGAACACTCCCCAGCGTCCAATAGGAAAGCTTTTGGGAGCATACCACTGCGTCTGCGTGCTGCCTTCCCACCTTTCCCAACTGTCCCTCTCCAGTTGAGTTTATAGCTGAGACAAAAGAGAGGGAAAGAGAGAAAGAAACAGAGATAGAGAGATACATACCCTAGGGGAGGTGGGCGGGTTGTGAAGACTAAATTATTGCTGTTCCCAGAGATCACCTGTTACAGGTGAGTAACTATGCTATCTTCAAGCACAAGCAGGAATGTAGTCATCACATATGGGGACTCCCTAGCTGCAGATGCCAGGGAGATGGCCCCAGAAAGTTGTGTGCCCTTGTGAAAGGGCTCCACTTCCCCCCATAGATCTCTGGCATCCTACCAGGGATGGTGGGTAGGAGTTGATTAAGTCTGGAACAGGTGTTGAAGAACAGCCTGACCAAACAAGGCATCCCAGCGGGAGTCCTTGTCTAAGCAGTAATGGGCTGTGAAGGTATGTACCGAAGCCCAAGTAGCTGCTCGACAGATGTCATCAATAGACACAGAGTGCAGATGAGCCATTGAGGCTCCCATGGCTCTCACATTGTGAGCCATGACATGGCCTTCAAGAGGAAGGTTCTTACTCTCATAGGCAAAAGATATACACTGTGCAATCCAGTTGGACAGTGTCCTTTTGGAGACTGGAAGTCCCAAATGACTAGGATCAAAAGCAACAAAGAGTTGAGAGGATTTTCTGTGTTGTTGCATCCTTTGCAAGTAAAAGGCCAAAGCTCTTTTACAGTCCAAAGTATGAAGGTTCCTTTCTGCATTTGAGGCGTGAGGCCTTGGAAAGAATACAGGAAGGTAAACTGCTTGGTTTAAATGAAAAGATGAAACCACCTTTGGCATAAAGTATGGATGAGTCCTAAGGACTACCTTATCATGGTGGAACCTTGTATAAGGAGGATCAGCCACCAACGCTTGCAATTCACTGATGCGACGTGCTGATGTGATTGCAATGAGGAAGATAACCTTCCAGGAAAGGAATTTCAAAGAGGTAGTGGCTAATGGTTCAAAGGGCGGTTTCATGAGCTGCCCAAATACCAGATTTAAGTCCCATGCCAATGGTGGCATAATGGGAGGCTTTGTTAAAAGAAGGCCTCTTATAAATCTCGCTATAAGAGGATGAGAGGAAATAGGTTGTCCATTTAGAGGCTTGAAAGAAGCTGCAATAGCACTCAAATGGACTCTCACTGAATTGGTCTTAAGCCCTGCATTTGATAAATGAAGGAGATACTCCAGCAATGATTCCAGAGGCATCGCAAGAGGGTTAAGACCCTTCTGCAAGCACCATATCTTTATCTTTATTCTAACATTTGATAGACAGCTTTTGTCGAAACATAAAGCGGTGTACAATAAAAGGTTAGAAATGCAAAATATGGAAAAGAACGCCATAATAAAATAGGAAAGCAAAGAGTAAGATAAAGCACAGACAAGTAAAAATAGACAACTAGACCAAGACTTCCATGACACATGCCACAAAACAAGGCAACAGGTCCAGACAAGGGAAGACAGGACAAAACATATGAGCAACCAAACAAACAAAACTAACAGCAACTTTAGGGAGGAGCATCGTGAGGAAGATTAAAGGCTTGCTGAAACAGATGAGTTTTGAGTAATATCTTAAATTGAGAATAAGAGGGTTCTAACCGGAGAGAAGGTGGTAGTGCATTCCACAGCACAGGGCCCAGAAAGAAAAAAGCAGCATAGCGGGTTTGTTCCAGATGAGCTTGTGAAGGAGAGGGTAACGACAAACGGTTAGCATGGATAGAACGAAGCTTGCAGTAGGGGGTATGAAGGGAGATGCGGTCTGCAAGATATAAAGGATTATTAGTGTAGATAGTACGGTGTATCAGAATAAGAAATTTATAATGAAAACGATAACGGAGGGGCAACCAATGCAAGCAAAAAAGAATAGAGGTGATATGATCGAAGCGATGGGAAAACGTAATGAGACGGGCTGCAGCATTTTGAATAAGCTGCAAACGTTGGAAGTTGGAAATTTGGAAGGTTAGCAAGAAAGAAATTGCAGTAGTCCAAGCGGCTGATAACCAAGGCTAGAACAAGAGTGACCAGAGAATCTGAGGGAAGAAGGGAACGGACAGCCCTAATCTGACGCAAGGCAGCAAATGAACAACGGATAAGGGAAGTTAGATGACCATGAAAGGAAAGCGAGGAATCTAGAATCACTCCGAGATAACTGAAGGAAGAAACAAGTGGAATAGAAGTTGAACCAATCAAGGGGGCGAGAGTGGGGCAGGGACCACTCAATGAGACCCACATAGCTGTGGACTTGGACGGATTTAAATGTAAGAAATTCTGTGAAAGCCAGGAAGCAATACGGGAAAGACAGAGGTTAAGCTGAGAAATATCCAGGGTTAATGGAGAAGTATGGAAAAGTAGAATAATGTCATCTGCATATATATAAAAAGACACACTGGGTACTGTTGAATTAATAAGGGTAAGGGGGAAAGAAAAATGTTAAATAATAGAGGGGAAAGAACAGAGCCCTGAGGTACACCACAGGTGAGCGGGAGAGAAACAGAGGACTGGCCATTGGAGTGGACAGAGAAGGAACGAGCTGTGAGGAAGGAACAAAACCATTGCCACACTGTACCACGGAGCCCAACATCAGACAGACGAGAGAGGAGAGTTCGGTGGTCAATCAAGTCGAATGCCGCGGAGAGATCAAGGGAGACGATAAGGGTAATGTCACCGTGGTCATGAGCAACATGTAGCTCATTCAAGAGTGCCAGAAGAACAATTTCAGTACTATGCCCGTGTCGTAAACCGGCTTCCACTTAAATGCATAAGAGCGTCTTGTGGAGTGTTTCCTGGAAGCGTGAAGGATATCCTTTTACCTGCTGGGAAAGGTTAAGACCTTGAAGTTCTAGGCTTTTAGCAACCAGGCCCTGAGATGCAGAGACTGGGGATTGGGATGCCACAGCAACCCGTCCTCTTGTGAGAGAAGATCTGGAGCAGATCCTAACTCCAAAGGCAGAGCTTGAGAGAGATGTAGGAGCAGAGGGTACCACGGTTGCCATGGCCAACGTGGAGATATGAGAATCATATGACCTCTGTCTCTCTGAAGCTTGAACAGGATTTTGGGAATTAGGGGAATGGGTGGAAAGGCATACAGGAAGTTCTGACCCCAATGGAGGAGGAAAGCATCCCTGGCCTGACAACCTCGAGCTGGAATTCTGGAAAAGAACCGGGGAAGTTTGGCATTCAGTGGACTTGCAAAGAGGTCTATGACTGGGGTTCCCCAAATTTGAAACGTTTTGGCCACCTGGTCTGCATGGAGAGACCATTTGTGTGGAAGCAGAACTCAACTGAGTTTGTCTGCCCAAGAGTTTTGAATGCCTGGAAGATACACCGCAAGGAGATGAATCTGATGCTCTCTGGCGAGGCCCCAAAGTTTCGTTGCATAGCGACAGAGAGCCTGTTCCCCCCTGCTTGTTCACATAGAACATGGCTACCTGATTGTCCGTTTGAACTAGAACTGTCTTGTAGCTGAGCTGGGTGTGAAACACTCGAAGAGCAAGGAAGATTGCTCTGAACTCCAGGAGGTTGATATGAAGACAGGCCTCCTGTGGAGTCCAGGTACCCTGGGTACAGAGGTTGTGCAGGTGGGCTCCTCAACCCACCTGTGAGCATCTGTTAGAGTGGCTTGTGGTGGTGGTTGCTGGAAAGGAGACCCCACCAGAAGGTTTCTGGGTGACTGCCACCATTGAAGGGACAAAATAAGGCGATCTGAGTTTGCTATTTTGTCTAACAGGCAATCTGACACTTGAGTCCACTGAGTGGATAAGGTCCACTGGGCTGCCCTCATATGGAGGCGAGCATAAGGAACCACATGCACGATGGATGCCATGTGGCCTAGCAACTGTAACATTTCCCGAGCAGCGAGATGTTTGAGCACTGCTTGGGAAGCTAACTGTACAATGCGAAGGCAGCGGGGCTGTGGAAGGAAGGCCCTTGTCTGTCTGGTATCCAGATGAGCTCCTATAAACTCTAGGGATTGAGTGGGAGCAAGGTTGGACTTTGGGAAGTTTATGACAAGTCCCAAATACTGAAGGATGCGCATTGTGCGAGACAGAGCAACACTGGCTTCTGGCCTTGAAGGGGTTCGAATGAGCCAGTCGTCTAAGTAAGGGAAGACGAATATTCCCAGGGTGCGGAGAAATGCTGCTACCACAGCCATGCATCTTGTGAATACCCTTGGTGCAGAAGCCAGGCCAAAAGGAAAAACCCTGTATTGGTAGTGATTTCCTTGAAAAAGGAATCAAAGGAACTTCCTGCGAGTTGGATGGATGAGAACATGAGTGTACGCATCCCTGGAGATCTAGAGAAACAAAGCCAATCCTGACTCCGAAGGTATGGCAGCAGAGTTCCTAGAGAAATCATTTTGAACTTGTCTCTGAACAAGAATTTGTTCAATTCTCTGAGGTCTAGAATGGGTCTCTGTCCTCCTGTTTTCTTTGGAATAAGGAAATAGGGGGAGTAGAACCCTGTACCCAGTTGGGGAATGGGTACCTCTTCTATTGCTCCTTGAGCAAGGAGCATTGTGACTTCTTGGCCTAACCAGTCATTGAGAGAGGCCTGAGGATTGAACTGTCTTACTACTGTAGGAGAGGCATGCTGAGGAAATGAAGCTTGTACCCCTCTCGTACAATGGACAGAGTCCAATTTTCTGCTGTAATCTGACACCATCTGGGGGCAAAATGACAGCCTTCCTGGGATGGTGGAGGGTTCTGGGCCGTTCACGGCCAGGAAGGCAAAGTTCTCTAGACAGGAGTCAAAGCCTCTGTTGAGGCTGAGTCTGCTGATCTTAGCTACTTTTGGCTTTCTTTGCTGCCTAGGTTGTTGCTGCTGTCCCTTTTGGGCAGACTGACCTGAACGATGTCCCTGCTGGGTATAGGAGGGATAAAACGTCTTGCTGATCCTCGCAGGATCAGCTGTAGATTTGGACAATCTATTAAAAGTGATATTGTCAGCATCTATCTCATTAGATTTTCCTGCCAATTCTTGCCAAAGAGATTCTCTCCTGTGCAAGGTATATTCCCCAGTCTGTCCTATACCTAGATTTCCAAGTCAGATGCCTGGAGCCAGGCAATTCTATGTGCACCTATGGCAATAGCAGAGGTTCTGCTTATGCATTCAAAGCAGTCAAAGGCTGCACGATTCACAAACTTGGAAACATCCTGAGCATGTTTAACGAGAGCAAGATAATCTTGCCTTTTATCATCAGGAAGAAGAGGGCTCATAACCTCTAAGTCTCCTGTGACTTCCTTAAGGAACATCCCCATATACAAGATATAGGAACTGATCCTAGCAGAAAGCATGGAAGCCTGGAAGGATCGACGTCCAAAGGCGTCAAGAGTCCTACACTCACGTCCTGGATTAGATGCATGCCTTTTTGCACTCTTCATCCGTCTTCATGGCTGATTCCACCACCATGGAATGGTGTTGTAATTGAGTCTTTTGAAACCCAGGACAAGGAGGAACACGATACATGGTGTCGAGTCTTCGAGAATGAGGAGATGTGGTTAGAGGTGTTTCCCACATCCTTAACATAAGATCATGCAAGATCTCATGAATAGGTAGGGTAGCTGCATCCTTGGGAGCTTTAGGGTACTGTAGGATTTCCAATTCCTTTGCCCTAGGCTCTTTCAGGAGCCACTGTGATGGAAAGACCTCGGGCCACATCTCAGATAAAATCCTGAAAGGACATATCCTCAGGCGGAGACATCTTATGCTGAGGAGAAGAGGAATCCTTGGGAAGAAGTACTCTGGTATCGGCAGAGTCTTCGGAGTCTTCAGACTCATCCGAGGATTCGAAGTATCTCCTGTCCGGGTGATCGTGCAAGGCACTGTACCAGTACCGATCGAAGTTGGTATCGGAGTGGTCCGGTACCGACTTGTCGATGCCAGATAGAGACGCATGACTCGGTCCCGGTAGTATATACCTGCCGATGTCGATGCAGTCGGTGCCGGTACCGGTTGAATTGTCTGAAGCGGTTTCAGGGGCATCGAGGCCATGAGAAGAGCTGCCAGACTGCATTCAATAGCCAGGAATCTCTGGTCTATCGACGCTGCCGATGCTTGGGTATCGGTGCTGGTTAAAGCAGCCGGAATCCCAGAGCATGGCACCAGTAGTTCTGTCGAGGTTGAAGCCTCGAGAACATCCTGGAGCCCCGTTAGTGCTTTGGAAGCCGAAGCCTCGAGAACATCCTGGAGCCCCGTTAGTGCTTTGGAAGCCAAAGCCTCCCGCCGGGGAAATTTTGCCGGTGAAAGTCCCTCAAGGGCAACGCCAGAGGCATCTTGATGCTTAGAAGGAGATCTACCCTTTGAGGACCGGCTAGATTTATGTTTAGTTACCTGAGATCCATGAGAGGAAGATGAAGCCCTGGAGGACGTCGGTCGATGTCACGGATGCTGCATCGGAGGGAAAAAGGGTGCTAAGATTAGCAGCCTGGTTTTGCCATCCCCTTTTTGACATCATTCTACAGGCAAGGCACACTGAAATAGAGTGGTCAGGACCTAAACATTTGAGGCATCACTCATGGGTGTCAGTGACGGAGATGGTACCGCCACACTTGGAACACTTTTTAAAACTCAAAGCGGGTTTTTCCATGTTTAAGGAAAAAATTGGGCCTAGTGCCCAAAATGGCGTGTGGCACCACAGAAGAAAGTTACTGAAGAAAGACTCCAGAAACAAAGAAAAGAACCACCGGCGGTACCGGTATAGCGTCAAGGGAAGGCAAACACGACCACAGAAAAGAAGTATAAGGGAATTTTCTGCGGTGTCAGGATGTGCGACCTGTCGGCTCCGTGGAAAATGAAAAACTGGAGAGGGACAGTTGGGAAAGGCGGGAAGGCAGCACGCAGGCGCTTTGGGATGCTCCCAAAAGCTTTCCTATTGGATGCTGGGGAGCGTTCCCACGCAGGCTCAGTCAGTACCGACAATACCCATATGTGACGACTACATTCCTGCTTGTTCCTGGAGATACTGGAGACGCTGAAGAAAAACTTGCTAAGACACCAGCACATGTCTTGCACTACTGCAACTAGGTGGAATCAGTTCAGTGATCATACTATGTCAAAAGAGACACCTATAGAGGACTTGCTGTAGAGGAGCAGCCTAGTGGTTAGAACAGCAGCCTGGTGATCAAGATACCAGGGTTCGATTCCCACTGGTACTCCTTCTGGCCTTGAGCAAGTCACTTTACCATCCATTGCCTCGGAAAACAGGCCTGGCAATCTACTTATTTACATTTCCAAAATTCTTTTTTCAGAGGGATTTCAGGACCCCCTTCCCATAGGTGGGGCACAGATGTCATACTTTCCTTACTTTGTATTGCTGCTACTGTCTCCTGATGGGAGAGAGAGGACATTGTAGGGAGAGGGAGAAGAAGCGTGCACTGCCATTACAGCCACTGCTGTTGCTACTAGAAGCTTCTGATTGGATCCATCGCTGTCTCCCACAGTGATTCCGCAGGAACCTGCCAATTCCATTTTTACAGCCTTGCTCATATCATGGCCTCTTGTCCTAGAGCTTTCTTTCTATTGGAATAGATATTCTTCTTGTGCATTGACACCTTTCAGGTATTGTAATTTGTATTCCAAAATGTTTGCTTGCTTTGTTAATTATTTGCCTTCTTAAGTTATTTTTCTTTCTGTCCTTCAAATTAGGTCCCTGCTTTTAACTGGTTCTTTTTGAAAACAATTTCATTTCATCAAGATCAAATGGAGTGCATCTTTTCAATCCCTGGATACCAGGGGTCTATATCTGATCGCTAGACATCCATTTTATTTATCTTGAGATGAAACATATCAAGTTTTTTTCTTTATATGAAATATGCTTGCTTTTTTCACAAAAAAAGTTTGATTGTGCTTTTCTCTTCTAGCATAGGCCTCCATTACAGGCTGAAAATAAAGATTTTTTTCCAAGAACCCTGAAGTAAGCATGGACTTTGTTCTCTGGAGTTTCTCACACCAACCACTGTGAATTATTTTTAATTGTCACTTTTGGAATTCACTCATCCTTTGAGTATTTGAATTCAAAAATATTTTGAAATTCGTTTTACAACTATCTGGTTATAAGACTGTGGATTAAGCACATAAATCATTAGAAAAAGTGAGCAGCGTATATGATGCTCTGTAGCAAGCACTCCTTAGTGTGTACTGTCCTTGTATTTCTCATACTGACTTGGATATTATAAATAATATTAGTTTTGCTTACCTTACAACTTCTAGAAAATATCTACTTACACCTGTCTGGGCATCGTAGAGCGTATGGGTGAGGATGATGTTGAAGACTGCATGAGATCGACTGCTCTCCTCGTTCATGTTGGTAGCTGCCACAGTTCGAGATTTGTTCCCTTCTGACATTAGTGATTCAATGTCCTAAACAAACAGCTAGTCACTACAAGTGATTCATATTCTGCAAAGTTAGCATAACAAATACTCATGGCATGTGTTTATCATGTTAATGGAGCAACTACATAATAAAAGCTCTAAATCTAATTAGCATGTAACATAACTGGGGTCAAGAATTGTTTTAGAATTTAAGAGCCAAATTGCGGATTGGTAACCGCACTCCTTCAGAGAGAGAAGGGAGCATGGCATGCAACAGTACTTCCATCTATAGCCACTGCTGCATTTCCTCACCTTCCCCAGCCCTTGTCCCTCTGTCCTTTCCCCTGTTCTGTGGCCACTTTAACTTAAGGCAATCTCAAATAGATGTTTTAGTGCTATTGTCACCATGACTGACAGGTTGTTGTTTTTTCCCCCAAGTTTTACCTTGCTCTTATTTAAAAACTGTATACAATTTTTCTATCAGATATATTTCTTTCATAAATCTGAAATGTATTTTTCCTTCACATTGTCTACAGTGTGGCATCTGAGGACACTGCCTATAATTCTAAGCTACATATTATAAGTCAGCCTACAGGTAAATGTAAAGGGGCAAATACTCAAATAAGGGAAAAATCTAGAATGCAAATTAAAACGTCTATTAAATCTTTGCTTCTTAAGGAAGGAATAACAAAATTTGAAGACAGACAAACATTGTTCTTGGTTGAGAATAGGCCTGAGATAAGAATATAAGATAAGCTATGTGAAGTCACTGAGATCAGTATGGTGTTTTTGACAGTGGCTACCTCATGTTACAAGTACCCAACAGATTCCATAAGTAAATCAAATTTCTCATAGCTCATTTCCAGAAATATGATACTGTCAAGCTACCCCTTGCTTTTTTGTCGGGACTAACACGACACAGGGGTATATTTGTATATACATTTCCAGAAATAGGCAATATCTTCTCCAAATCTATCTGGCTAATACATTCTTTTATAGACGTTTCTTCCAGGATCTTGTTCAAACTTCTCTTGAATCCTGCTGTGTTTTCTAGTGACAACTTTTTATTGCATATTCATATCTTTTACATGCAAACAAAAAGAAAAAATGTTTTTTATTCAACTTTACATCTTACAATATCAAACCAGTAATGAGAAACTAATTCAACCCCCCCTTTCCCACACATAATCCTCATAAACCTTATGTGGGGAGAGAGCTAACAACTGCCAAACTCCCAACTCAGAAAGCCATATCATGCCAAAAAACAGCCACTGTTCCTATGCAATCTTTCCAACTGCTCCATCCTCTCCCCCATACTTTCACAAATTTTAAATCCTAAGGAATTACTCTTCCCCCTCCATCCCTCTTCCTCTTACAGATATCCTCTCAACATCAAGTAGTCCCTCCACAACCTAACTGTTCCAAAAAAAATGTTCTAATCCTTAGTGTATAGAAGATCTTTTCTATAGTCCATGTTCCCTAATTCTACTTAACCTTTATTTGCAACAATTCTCCATCTCACTGCTGTACAGAACTGTAGTTCTTTTCTGTTTCCTGGTCAGGCCTGGCCTTTATGTGTTTTGAACATACTGTAAACCGCCCTACTGGTTTCCAAAGGTGCGGTATATTGAGAAAGTCAATAAAGATAAAGATATGCAAGGTAATACACTAGTAATACAGTACTTTGTACCTATTTTCTAAAACTGTCGTATAATGTGACCTCTTAGCAGTGTTCCAAAAAATCTATTTCCTTTGAGCATTCAAGATCTAGATTCCCAGGTCCCCCTGCCAAGCTTCTAAGGCCCTCTGGCTTTTATAGATTGTGCACACTAGTCCTCTAGAGCAGGGGTCTCAAACTCAAATTGCTTTGAGGGCCGAATGAGGACTTGTAAAGTAACCCGGGGGCCGCATAAGACACGGGCCTCATTTGCATAAGGGGCATCATTTGCATACATATTTGCATAATGTTGCATAATGAGTGCATGGATAAAGAAAGACTAGAAAATTTCTATATTACTATAATCCAGTGCCAACCGCCAGGCACATTAGGAACTACTACTAACACTGCCCATTTGGAACCCATAGCAAACCCCCCGTATCATAACAGCACTACCAGGACTCACAAAGCACCAGACCCTACCTATCAAAAGGCAACACTGCAAATATTAAATCAATACATTTCAGAGAACAATACATGACCTACTGGGAAAAGAGAACAAGTAGCAATGTCAAATAGGAATTACACAGAATACCTCAGCACTGTAGAAATAAAACTATAAATAATTTCTTGTACCAAAGCACAGACATTAATGATGCACATTTCCCAGAGCTGACATATTCCAGTTAATAAATTCAAAATAAAGAGATATTTTTCTACCTTTTGTGCATTTTTTTTCAGTTGCAATTGCTCCAGCCACTTCTGGTTTCTTCGTGTCTTCTGCTATCTCCATCGTCTGCTGTCCATTTGTCCTTTCTTCTCTCTAGTTTTTTTCCATTCTCTCTCTCTACATCTGCTTTAACATACTAATCTTTCTCCTTTTGCTCTTTCCTCATTCCTATTTCATCCACTCAAATTTTACCCCTCCATCCTCAATCCCCACTTACTCTCCCAATACCTGGCCAATTGTAGATTTGTCTTCTCTTCCAGACAAAATATTTTTCCCCTCTCCATTTCACTTTCCCAGCTCCATCCCATTCTAATCCTCCCCCAACATCAGCTCCCTTCTAGTTCCAGCCCCACCCAGCATCTGCTCCTTTCTAGTCCCTGCATCAGTCCATTTCCAGTCCTATCCTAGCCTCACCATCAGCCCATTTCCAATCCTAGCTACCTCCCCTCACAGCCCATTTCCATTCCAAGCCCCCCTCCCCATCAGCCATTTGCAGTTCAAGCCCCCCTTCCACTCAGCCCATTTCCAGTCCTAGCAACCCCCCCAGCCCATTACCAGTCCTAGACCCCCCATAGCCCATAACCAGTCCTAACCTCCCCATAGCGCACTTCCAGTCTTACCCCCCCATCACCCCATTTTCAGTCTTACCCCCCCATAGCCCATTACCAGTCCTAGTCCCCCCCATAGCCCACTTGCAGTCGTATCCCCCATCACCCCATTTTCAGTCTTACCTCCCCTCATTGGCAATTACCAGTCCTAACCCCCCAATCAGCCCACCTCCTGTCCTAACCCCATCACCCCATTTTCAGTCCTAGCCCCCACCATAGCCCATTACCAGTCATATCCCCCCCCTGCCTATAGCCCACTTCCAGTCCTAACCCCCATCTGCCCATTTCCAGTCCTAGCCCCCACCATAGCCCATTACCATTCTTAACCCCCCTGCCAACAGCCCACTTCCAGTCCTAGCCCCCACCATAGCCCATTACTAGTTATAACCCCCCCCCCCCAGCCCATTACCAGTCATAACCCCCCCTGCCAATAGCCCTCTTCCAGTCCTAACCCCCATCTGCCCATTTCCCGTCCTAGCCCCCACCATAGCCCATTACCAGTTATAACCCCCCCCCAGCCCATTACCAGTCATAATCCCCCCTCCCCCTCTGCCAATAGCCCACTTCCAGTGCAGTCAGCCCCTCCATAGCTCATTGCCGGCCAACAAAATACCCCCCAAAACCCTGGCTTCTGCTGCTGCCGTTGCCGCCGTGGCAGCAGCAGAATCAATTGTCAAATTAAAAAAAAAAACTGACTTCTGCTGCTCAAGCAGCTGTCCTGCGGCCCCTTTCCCTCTGCCCGGAGATCCGACTCTGCTCTCAGCGGCGTGCTTTTCAAGCCGCGACGAGAGTATTCCCCTCTCGCGCGGTTTTTCAAGCCGCGCGAGAGGGGAATACTCTCTTCGCGGCTTGAAAAGCACGCCGCTGAGAGCAGAGTCGGATCTCCGGGCAGAGGGAAAGGGGCCGCAGGACAACTGCTTGAGCAGCAGAAGTCAGTTTTTTTTTTAATTTGACAATTGATTCTGCTGCTGCCACGGCGGCAACGGCAGCAGCAGAAGCCAGGGTTTTGGGGGATTTTTGGTTTTCCGCCGTCGCGGGCCGCACAAAGTTGTCTCGCGGGCCGCATGCGGCCCGCGGGCCGCGTGTTTGAGACCCCTGCTCTAGAGTCTGCAGCCTTTAAGCATAGTGTTATAAATGGTGACCCCAAATGCACTAAAGCAGCCGCATTTTTACACACATTCAGAAAAGTGCCTTGCTTGCTTGTAAAAAAATGCAATGTAAATAACTGTAGATAGTTTCCCCTTATGTAACCAAGATTCAATACCTGTTCTACTATGAATGCACTGCAGCATGCCTGCAGTGTGTATGATTTTGTTCGATGTACACCGCACTGATGTGAATATCGCAGTATAGAAGAGATAATAAATAAATAAATAAATTGTATGCATATCTATTATGTTCTTTTAGGTTAAACTTATCCCTAAGCTTGTCAAAAAACACAATTTCACCTTCCGTAAACATTTGTTCCCAGTGGCACAGTCCCACCCTTCTCCAATGCCTAAAAGCCTCTGTTTACTAGAAAGACATCATTTTATGGAAGAGAGAAGAAAAACCCTATCATGAAGATTAAGGTCTTCCCTAAAGGCACACCATACCTCCAGCATGGCCCTAACAGAGGGCAGCAGAAGCTTACTCTCTAATACAATCTTTTGTGGAAGTCTAGGTATATATTTTCAGCTCCAATGGGGACATTACTGCCTCCACTAAAGCCAACTACTGTTTGCATTCTCCCCCTTTAATCCACTCCATGACCGCTTTTCGGAGAATTCTGGAGATCCCCAAAGCCTCAAGTCCTTCCTTGCTTTATACAGAGTCTTCCTGGCAACCCTAGATAATCCCCTCTTCCAGATAAATCTCATCAGCTTCCTCTGAATTTCTCTCTCAAAACTCTTGCAGGAACCAGCACCGGGTGGATCTAGATAGCTTATCCTAGGGAGCACATTCTTCTTAACTGCATGAATACACCCTGTCCAAGAGATATACAAAATCCCTTCTATCAAGCTCAACTCCAATCTTCCTCACCAAGAGGGAATATTTGCTGTGTAAATCTGCTGCAAATCCTGAAGAATTTGCCACCCCAAGTATCATTTACTTTCCAATGCCCACTTGAAAGGGAAACGGTCCTTCATTAAAGCCAGCACCCCCCTGAGGAAAGGAAAGGTTGAGCGCTTCTGTTTTTTAAAAAGCATAGTTACTCACCTATAACAGGTATTCTCTGGGGACAGCAGGAAACAGAAAAGCCTCTGGGAGATGCCACTAAGCATGCATGGTCCCCTTCCAGCCCAAGGGTGCCATCTTGCCGCAGTCTCATGACATAGCTAAGACGGCAAAAATAAAACATCAAGGAAGCAACTTCACGGGGAGGTGGGAGGGTTGCAAGGATCAATTCCTGCTTTTCCCGGAGAACACCTGTTACAGAAGAGCAACTATGCTTTCTCCAGGAACAAGCAGGAAGTCAGTCTTCACATATGGGACTCCCTAGCAACAGGCTACCGAAAGCCCATAAAAAAACATGGATGCCCCCAAGAGGAGCCGTGAGTAGTAGCAACTGAGTCCAAGGATACAGATTCCAGAAGTCAGAGTGTAGGAGTTGCCTAAAGTCTGAACAGATTACGGAGTACAGTCTAGCCGAAGGTGCTGTCCCACTGAGACTACCTCTCCAGGCAGCAATGAGCTGCAAAGGTATGGACCAAAGACCAGGTGGCGGATCGGCCCCAACACTGTGCACCGTGACCAGGCGCTCCAATGAGAGCCCAGCCTGCTCACAGGTGAGGGCAATGCAGTCCTTCACCCAGGTGGACAGAGTCCCCTTAGTCATCACCTCTCCCAGCCGACTGGGGTCATAGGAAATTAAAAGCTGTGAAGCTTTCGGTAGCCCTGGGTATGCTGAAGGTAGAAGGACAGGGCCCCCTCTTACAGTCCAGAGCATGGAGGATGGCCTCCACCCGGTTGGCATGATGTCTCAGAAAGAAGGTGCAGAGCACCACCTGACTGAAGTGGAAGAGGGACACCACCTCCGGAAGGAATTTAGGGTGTGCGAGAATCACGACCCTGTTCTTGCAGAACCTGGTGTAAGGTGGCTCCACCACCAAGGCTTGAAGCTCGCTGACCCTGCAAGCAGATGTGAGCGCCATCAGGAAGATGAATTTCTATGAGAGATACCTCAGGTGGCAGGTAGCCAGGGGCTCGAATGGCGGCACAGTGAGTCTTGACAACACCACATTGAGGTCCCACTCCTCTGCTGATGGGCAGATGGGGGGCTTGGACAACAGAAGACCCCCTCAGGAAGCAGGTTACGAGAGGCTGCACAGAGAGGGGCTTCTCCTCGATAGGGTGGTGGTGCGCAGCAAGAGCACTTGGGTGCACCCTGACGGAATTGAATTTGAGTCCAACTTGTGACAGATGAAGCAAGTTTTGCATCACCAGCTGCATTGAGCACGAGAATGGATTCACTCATCGCTCCGTGCACCATAGTGGAAACCTGCACCTTTGAAGGCGTAGACCTGCCTGGTGAAGGTCTTATGGGAGAGGCCAGGTGGACCTCCTCCACCTCTGCCGAGAGGTTGAAAGGGGCCAAAGCTACTCTTTCAGCAGCCATGCTGTCGACAGGGACCCTAAGGTTGGGGTGCAGGAAGGAACCTCCTCCTGAGAAAGTAACCCCGGGGCACTCCCCAGAGGGACCAGGGCCTCTGCAAATAAGCAGAGAAGCAACAGGAACCATGGTTGCCTGGGCCACCAGGATCAGCGATGTCCTGTTGTAAAGAGCCTTGAAAAGGATCTTGGCAATCAACAGCATGGGTGTGAAGGCATACAGAAGTCCCTCCAACCACAGGATGAGGAATGCATCTGCAGCCACCCAGGATGGGTGGGGCAGCCGAGAGCAGAAGCAGGGTAGTTGTCCGGGCTGGCAAAGAGATTCACTAGTAGGGTCTCCCAGAGCCAGAAGAGCCGAATGGTGATTCTGGTGTCCAGCCTCTACTCGTGCGGCTAAAGGACCCTGCTCAGTCTGTCTGCCAAGCATTGTACTAACCCAGCAGGTACACTGCCCACAGGAGCATCTCTTGGCAGATCGCATAGGAGCAGAGAACTACTGCTTCCTGGCAGAGGGTGAGGGACCCCGTGCCCCCTTGTTTGTTGATACAGAACATTTTAACCTGACTGTCCATTTGGACCAGCACTGACTGGTGCTGCAGATGGTGGCAGAAGGCCTGGAGAGCCAGAAATATGGTCCGGAGCTCCAGAAGATTGATCTTCTGCTCGCTTTCCGCCTTGGACCAACTGCCCTAAGTGCAGAGTTCCTCGCTATGCGCTCCCCAGTCCAGCATTGAGGCATCCGCAGTGAGGACCCTCTGGGGGGTGAGGATCTGAAAGGGCATCCCCGCTTGAAGATGCTGTATGGCCTGCCATTAGCTGAGGGACTCTGCCAGCTGGCAGGTCACTGACACTCTGTCTTGCAGCTGGCCCATGGCCTACGTCCACTGGGAGCGAAGGCACCACAGGGCCACCCTCCTATAAAGTCAGGCATCTGGGGTAACATGGACCGTGGAGGCCATGTGGCAAAGTAAGTGCAGCAGGAGGCGAGCAAACACTGAGGGTCGGTGATGTACTTCTACGGCCAGTGCCTTGAGATGGTCAGCTCTGTCCAGAGGAAGGAAGGCTCTGACCTGAACAGTGTCTAGCCTTGCCCCAATGAACCCCAGACACTGTTTCGGGAGGAGGTAGGACTTGGGGTGGTTTATCACAAACCCCAGATGTTGCAGGACATGGATGGTGCGGGCCGTGTCCCCTTTTATGAGCCAGTTGTCCAGGTAGGGAAAGATGAAGGCCCTTTGGAGACTGAAGAAGACCACGACCTCTGCCAGGCGTGAGGACTCGGGGACAGAGGTGAGGCCGAAGAGCAGTACCCTGTTCTGATAGTGGCTGCCCCCCCACTATGAATCTGAGATACTGCCTGTAGCTAGGATGGATGAGGATGTGGGTATAGGCACCCTTCAGATCCAAGGAGCATAGCCAATCTCCCTGCTGGAGGTAAGACAGAAGTGTTCCAAGGGATAGCATCTTGAACTTCTCCCTCACCAGGAACCTGTTTAGGTCCCACAGGTCTAAGATGGGCCAAAGGTCCCTGGTTCTCTTTGGTACAAGGAAGTAATGAGAGTAGAACTCTTTGCCGCACTTTCACTGGTTCCACAGCCCTGCCCTCAAGGAGACCTGCAAATTCTTGCAGTTGTAGATTCCTGGTGAAGGGGCGTCCTGGGGACTCTCCCAGTAAGAAAGGTGAAGGCATCTGTGCGAGGTGGAGGAGGTAACCCTCCCAAACGAGTGCCCACGTGGTGATATCTGGTCACCAGTGGGCAAAGTGGATCAGATGTCCCCATGGGCTGCTGACCTCCTGGTCGTGGAGAGGCTATGCCCAAGGAGTCAAAAACGCCCACTAGGCTGGGCCAGGGCTGGTGCCTGGGGTTTACAAGCCTTCTGCTTATGAGGGCCATATCAATGTCCCTTAGCCTGCTGACCCTGCTAGGGAGCTAGGGAGGCCTGACACTGTGGGTAGTCTCTGTAAGCAGTTCCCTTCCTTGAGTAAGGGGACTTTTTACTTGAGCCCTTCCATCGGGGAAGGGTAGCAGTCTTCTTGGAGAGAGTCTGATCCTCATCATGAAAGTCTCCAACTCTGCAGCCTTATTGGTCATGGGTTTGCCCAAAAAGGTTTTCTCCCTGGCAGGGGACATTGACTACTTTGTCCTGAATCCATTACTCCAGGTCAGACAACTGTAGCCAAGACTGGCATCATGCACTGATGCCTGCCACAGCTACTCTAGCAGCTGATTCGAAGCTGTCATAAGCTGCTCAAGTCAAACTTGGAGCACTCATGGACGGCTTTGGCCAGGTTCTGGAACCGCTGGAGGGGTTCCTCAGAGAGACCAGCCGACACATGGCCGACTCCACCACCATGCAGTTATGCAGCAGCTGTGCAGAGGAGCAGCCATTCCAGTATGGGCGGGATGGACACTGTTAGTGCCTCCCTTGGCGGGGTTGCGTACTGGAGGATTTTGAGCTCCTCCATCTGAGCATCCTCCTACGACACGGTAGCAAATGCAAGCACCTTCAACATGACCCATATGAAGTCTAGGAATGCCATGTCCTTGGGTGGGTAAAGTGGAAAAACAATTTTATTTAACAAAAGCCTCTTGTCAACCCAACACAGGCCGTGTTTCGCAAACCTTCGTCAGGGGTTGATCAGGTCAAATCCTACAAACATAGAAAACAAACATTTGATACAAAAACAATTAAAATAATGTGAAAGAACAAAGCAATAAATATAATCTATAAAACATACATATATGCGTGAAAATAGTTATCATAAATAGGATGATAAATATAATAAATATAATATAAAACGAATAAAAAGAATGGAAAGTGTGGATACACAATTATAAATAGTTAAATAGAATCATACTATATACATATAACTGATAAAACTAGGTATAAACTAATAAAAACAGATTCGAAGACAGAACAGAAATGTGACAAACAAGAATTTGTCACATTGCTCCTCGATTCTTACCACTACCAAAATGTTGTCTAATAGACAACATTTTGGTGGTGGTGAGAAGCGAGGAGGAATGTGAAAGTCTATCTACCCTTTTGATGTCTAGGACATCTGTACCTTGCGCACTCACAATCTTAAATGACAGAGGTGTAAGGCAGGGGTCTCCCAATCCAGTACTGGAGGGCTACAAACCAGTCAGATTGGGAGGATCTCTCTTATGCATATATATCTCATGCATATTCATTAGGGCTATCCCAAAAACCTGCCAGGATTGCGTCCCTCCAGGACAGGTTTGGGGACCCCTGCTCTAAACTAATGAGCATCCCAACACTTTACTGCCACTCCCCACAAAGAAAAAAAAAACACAGCCCAAGAATAGATTTATTACAGTGGCCATGGTAGATTCCAGTCTATGACAGACATCCACTATCCCAAATACCACCATTTCAAAATGCCTTTACTACACTGGAAAATGGCGAGAATTCTGAAATAAAATCCAAATCTGTGCCAGTGATGAAGGCATATACTCAACACACATGCAATCCCAAAGATACAAAATAACTCCACCCCCCTTCTACCCCAACAGTCTAACACGTCCCATTTCCCTTCCTTATTTCAATGCATATAGCTAAGAAAATCCAGCCATCACTATGCCTCTGTATCAGTGTGCACTGGTATGTATATAGTTATTGTTCTAAGTTCCTTCTTTAAATTGTATTGGTTAAATATGTTCCATGTACCACTGTGTTGTAGTTCCATGTAAACCGCCCCTGATCGCTGGAAGGAGAGGTATAAAAAAAAACAATCCCCACCCCCCCCCAAAAAAACCTTTGAAATAAATAAATAAAACAAACTAACAACTGAAAAGAAAAAAAAATACTACTGTTTCATGACTCCATTATAAGAGGAATTGTCTTGGGAACAGTGTCAATGTCTCTAAAAGATAACGTGTCTTCCAGGCTTTTCTGCAAGCAGAAATACAAACCAAATATTAAGTCTCATTACAGACAAAAGTAAGAATACTGAAAAGCAAATGTTGCTCATCCATTGCAAGTGTTTTCCATAGAAAGGAGGATTACTAAGGCACACAAGTGGGTGACATCATCAGATGGAACTGTTTTTCCTAAGTTCAGAACTTTAGTATAAAGTTTTGAGCATGTGTGGTCCTTCCCACACGGGGTAGCGCTCTCAGCTCTTCAACTGGTTGGTGGTTTAATCAGAGTAAATACTATCAAATTTAATTTCTATGGCATTGATGGCTGTTAAAGCAGAAGTTTAATATGGAAAAGACCTCTATTGAAACAGGAAAGGAAAAGAGTTTAAGTCACTAGCAGATTATCTATTGAGTTATGGCATAGTGACAGGGTACCAAGATGTACTCTTATAGATGAGGATTGTAGGCCACAGCAGCGTAAATGGTAAAGATACTACAGTATTAGAAAGAAACATGACAGCAGATAAAGACCATATGGCCTATCCAGTCTGCCTTTTATACCAACTAATAAGCTCTACAGTCCCTTTTCTTCCTTTAGAGATCTTCTGCTTGTCCCATGCTTTCTTGAATACAGATAAAGTCTTTATCTCTACCTCCTCCATAGGGAGACTATTCCACACATTTACCACTTTATCTGCAAAGAAATATTTACGTAAATTATTCCAGAGTCTATCTCCTTTTACTTCATCCTATGCTCACTCGTTGAGGGATCTTCTCCTGTGCATTTATGCCATGGAGGTATTTAAATTGCTATCATATCTACTTTCTCCCACTCTTTTTTCCAAAGTATACATATTGAGATCTTTACGTCTGCCCCCATATGCCTACATGACGAAGCCCACTGACCATTTTGATAGCCACCCTCTGCATAGACTCCATCCTGTTTATATCCTTTTGAAGGTATGGTCTCCAGAACTGTACACAATACTCTAAATGAGGTCTCACCAAAGACTTATACAGAGGCACCTCACCTCCTTTTTCCTGTTGGCCATTCCTCTCACTTTGCAGCCAAGCAACCTTCTGGCTTTCACTGTCGCCCTCTCTACCTGTTTAGCCACCTTAAGATCATCAGAAATAAGCACCCTTAGTCAGGGGTGGCTCAAGGCAATCTGCTGCCTAAGGTGAAGGATGAGATGGCAAACACCCCCCCCCCCAACACCCCCGCTGAAGGGGACAGAGCTTTTTCAGAACTCCAGTCAGAGACTGAAACCAACCAAAAAGCCGATTAGATTATATGGAGGAAAAGCGTAGTTCTCACCTGTAACAGGTGATCTCCGGGAACAGCAGGAATTTAGTGTTCACATATGGGTATCGTCGGTATTGACGGAGCCCGTGCAGGAACGCTCCCCAGCGTCCAATAGAAAAGCTTTTGGGAGCATCCCACAGCACATGCGTGAGGCCTTCCCGCCTTTGTACCTCTCTCACTTCAGTTCAGTTTACAGCTGAGACCAAAGGAGAGAAGTAGAGAAAGAGATAGAGACAACTCCTAGGGGAGGTGGGTGCGTTGTGAAGACTAAAATCCTGCTGTTCCCGGAGATCACCTTTTACAGGCGAGTAACAATGCAATCTCCATGAACAAGCAGGAATGTAGCCTTCAAATATGGAGACTCCCAAGCTGAAAGATGCTAAGGGGTGACCCCAACAAGCTGCAAACCCAGGTGAGATGGGTCATGCTTCCTCTCATGGACCCCTGGCATCCAAACCATGGACGGTGGATAGGAGTTGTATTAAGTATGGAAGAGATGCTGAAGAACAGCCTGGTCAAACAAGGCATCCCAACGGGAGTCCTTGCCTAACCAGTAGTGGGCTGTGAAGGTGTGTACCGAAGCCCAAGTGGCTGCTCTACAGATGTCATCAATAGGCACAGAACGAAGGGTAGCCATTGAGGCTGCCATTGCTCTCGCATTGTGAGTTGTGACATGGCCCTCGAGAGAAAGAAAGTCCTTTACTCTGATAAGTATAGGATATGCAATCTGCAATCCAATTCGACAGAGTTCTTTTGGAAACTGGAAGTCCCAAATGAGTCAAAGGCCACAAAAAGCTGAGATGATTTTCTATGTGGCTTAGTTCTTTGGAGATAAAAGGCTAAGGCTCTTTTACAATCCAATGTGTGAAGATTCCTTTCCGCACTAGAGGCATGAGGCCTAGGGAAGAATATTGTAAGATAAACCGACTGGTTTAAATGGAAAGGCGAAACCACCTTTGGCATAAAGTGAGGATGAGTCCCTGAGGACTACTTTATCATGGTGGAACCTCGTATAAGGAGGGTCAGCTACTAACACCTGTAGTTCACTAATGCATCTTGCAGAAGTGATGGCAATTAGGAAAATAACTTTCCATGAAAGAAACTTTAGGTCTGAAGTGGCTAAAGGTTCAAAGGGTAGTTTCATAAGCTGACCAAAAACAAGATTCAGATCCCATGCCACCGGTGGTGGTTTAATGAGAGGTTTTGTTAAGAGTAGGCCTCTCATAAATCTTGATACAAGTGGATGAGAGGAAATAGGTTGACCATCGAAAGGTTTATGAAAAGCAACAATAGCACTAAGATGGACTCTCACTGAATTGGTCTTTAGACCAGAAGTTGATAACTGGAGGAGATACTCTAGTAGCGACTCTACAGGTACCAAAAGGGGGTTAAGTCCCTTTTGAGAACACCAGAGAACCTTTTCCACTTAAAGCGTAGGAACGTCTTGTGGAAGGTTTTCTGGAAGCCAGAAGGATATCCTTTACTTGTTGAGAAAGGTTAATATCCTGGAATTCTAGGTTTTCAGTAACCAGGCCCTCAGATGTAGGGACTGGGGATTGGGATGCAGTAAGCATCCGTCCTCCTGAGACAGAAGATCTGAATCATTCCCCAACTCCAGAGGAGTGGTTTGAGAGAGATGCAGAAGAGGATACCACGTTTGTCGTGGCCAACATGGAGCTATGAGTATCATACGACCTCTTGTCTCTCTGAAGTTTGAATAAAGTTTTGGGAATGAGGGGAATGGGTGGGAAGGCATAGAGGAAGTCCTGACCCCAGTGGAGTAGGAAAGCATCTCTTGCCTGACAGTTGTGAGCCAGGATTCTGAAACAGAATCAGGGATGTTTGGCATTCTGTGGACTTGCAAAAAGGTCTATATCTGGTGTTCCCCAGATTTGAAATACTCGAGCAAGCTGGTATGAGTGGAGGGACCACGCGTGTGGCAGCAGTATTCGACTGAGTCTCTCTGCCCATAAGTTTTGAATGCCCGGAAGGTATACCGCAAACAGGTGAATTTGCAACTCTCTGGTGAGGGCACATAGTCGCAAAGCTTCGTTACATAGCGACAGAGAGCCTATTCCGCCTTGCTTGTTCACATAGAACATAGCTACCTGATTGTCGGTTTGGACCAGAACTGTTTGTTGCTGAGATGGGTCTGAAAGACTTGAATAGCATTGAAAAAGGCTCTCAGCTCTAGGAGGTTTATGTGAAGGGAAACCTCCTGTGAGGTCCAAAAACCCTGAGTGGAGAGATTGTGCAAGTGGGCCCCCAACCCATCTTGGACGCATCTGTTGTTAGAGTGGCCTAATATAGAAGTTGCTGGAAAGGAGAGCTTGCGAGGAGGTTTTCTAGAGATTGCCACCATTGCAGGGACGAAATCAGACGTGTGGTGTTTCTGATCTTGTCCATTAACTGACCCGAGGCCTGTGACCATTGAGAGGACAGGGTCCACTGGGCTGCTCGCATGTGGAGGCGAGCATAGGGAACCACAAGGACAGTGGATGCCACGCGTCACAGAAGTTGAAGCACCTCTCGAGCAGTAAGGAACACCTTCATAGATGCTTGAGATGCCAGTTGTATTATTCGTAGACAGCGTGGCTGTGGCAGGAAAGCCCTTGACTGCCGTGTTTCTAGACGAGCCCCTATGAATTCGAGAGATTGAAAGGGGATGAAATTAGATTTTGGGAGGTTTATGGCCAGTCCCAAGTATTGAAGAATGCTCATTGCTCGAGAAAGAGCGAAGTTGGCCTCTGGAGCTGTCGATGCTCGAATGAGCCAATCGTCTAAGTAAGGGAAGACGAATATTCCCAGAGTCCTCATAAATGCTGCTACCACTGCATGCATTTTGTGAAGACTCTTGGAGCAGAGGCCAGTCCAAAAGGAAGAACTTTGTACTGGAAGTGTCTTCCTTGGACCAGGAATCAAAGGAACTTCCTGTGATCTGAGTGGATGAGTATATGCGTGTACGCATCTCTTAGATCTAGAGAACATAGCCAGTCCTGACTTTGAAGGTATGGTAGGAGTGTTCCAAGGGAGATCATTTTGAACTTTTCTCGGAACAAATATTTGTTTAATTCTCTGAGGTCTAGTATAGGCCTGTGTCCCCCTGTCTTCTTTGAAATAAGAAAAAAGGGTGAGTAAAACCCCGTCCCCTGTTGGGGTATGGGTACTTCTTCGATTGCTCCTTCAGCGAGAAGTGATGTGACTTCCTGCCACAAGAGGTTGGTGGCAGGGGCCTGAGAATTGAACTGTTTTATTATTGCAGGTGGGGGCAATTTGAGAAAATGAAGCTTGTACCCCAGTCATACAATGGACAGAGTCCAGTTTTCTGATGTTATTTGCTGCCATCTTTTGGCAAAATAGCATAGTCTTCCTGGAATGGTTGAGGGTTCTGGACCTTTCAGGGGCAGAATGACTAAGTTCTCTAGGTAGAAGTCAAAGACCCTGAGGGGGCTGGGTTTGTTGGGCCGGTTGAGCTCTTTGAGCTTGCGGCTTTCTTTGCTGTCTATTCTGTTGTTGCCCCTTCTGGGGAACATGAAGTGGACAGTAGCTTTGATGGGTGTAAGGTGAGTAAAGTTTCTTTTTCTTACTGAAAAAGGGTTTTTGGAATGTTTTCTTTGCTGGGTTGGCTGTAGACTTTGATAGTCTGTTCAAGGTAGTATTTTCAGATTCAAGCTGATTAAGCCTTGTCCTGCCAGTCCTTGCCAAAGAGATTTTCTCTTGTACAAGGAATGTTTCCCAGCTTTCCTTGCACCCACTGTACTAAGTCTGATGCTTGAAGCCAAGCAATACGATGTGCTCCTATGGATATAGCAGAGGTTCTGCTAATACATTCAAAGCAATCAAAGGTAGCACGGTTCATGAATTTAGGGACATTCTGGCCGTGCTTGACCAGAATAAGGTAGTTTGCTCTTTTTTCCTCCGAGACACAAGGACTAATGAGTTCTAAGTCTTTTGTGACTTCTTCCATGAACATTCCCATATAAAGAATATAGGAACTGATCCTGGATGATAGCATGGAGGACTGAAAGCATCGACGCCCAAAGGCATTGAGTGTTCTGGATTCCCGGCCTAGAGGATTAGAAGAACGTGTTTTAGCACTCTTGATTCTTCACATGGCCGATTCCATTACCATTGAATGGTGTGGTAACTGAGCTTTTTGAAAACCAGGACAACTTGGCACTCGGTACATAGTGTCAAGGCGTCGGGAATGTGAAGATATCGTTAAAGGAGTTTCCCACATTCTCAACATCAGATCATGTAAGATCTTGTGAATGGGAAGCATAGCTGCCTCCTTGGGAGCTTTAGGGTATTGTAGAATTCTTAATTCTTCTGCCCGAGGTGCCTTTTCTGGAATCACAGTGATTGCAAGGCCCTTTGCTAAATCACGTATGAAATCCTGGAAGGACATATCTTCTGGAGGAGACATCCTGCGTTGAGGAGAAGAAGTTGAAACCTCTAGTAGGTTCGCTCTGGTACCGGTAGAATCGTTAGAGTCATCGGACTCGGAAGACTCAAGGGCACTCTGTACCAGGTGTACCCGTAACGCATGGCATCGGTACCGCTCAAAGTCGTTACTGAAATGTCTCGGTTCCTGATCCCCAATACCCAAGATAGACTCAAGGTTCGGCATGGGGGGGGGGGGGGGGAAGCAGTCCTTTCGAAGCAGGTACTGTAGGTACCAGTACAGATGTCGATACCAATATCTGTTGAACCATCTGTAACGGTCTTAGCGGTACCGAAGCTGCTAAGAGGGACGCTAGATTGCGTTCAATAGCGAGGATTCTTTTATCCATCGCTCCTGCCGATGTCTGGGTGTCGGTACTGGTGGAAGCAGCTACGATCCCAGAACATGGCACCAGTAGTTCTGCACAAGTGGAAGCCTCTGGAACATCCTGGAGCCCCGTTAATGCTTTGAAGCCCGAAGACTCCCGCCGGGGCTGTTTTGCCGATGAACTATCCTCGAGGGCAACGCCAGTGGTATCTCGATACTTTGAAGGAGATTTACCTTTCGAGGACCAGCCAGTCTTAGAAGACTTAAGTTTAGTTACCTGAGATCCATGGGAGGAAGATGAAGCCCTGGAGGACGTCAATGCAAGTGACATCGTATCCGCGGCAAAAAGGGTATCGAGTTTTGCAGCTCTATTCTGCAGGCCCCTTTTGGTCATCCTCGTGCAGGAGAGACACTCCGTTGGACAATGTTCAGGACCTAAACATTTTAGACACCAATCATGGGTGTCGGTGACGGAAATGGTACCGCCACACTCTCGGCATCTTTTGAAACCACTAGCTGGTTTCTCTATGCCTGAAGAAAAGTGGGCCTAGTGCCCAAAATGGCGCCTAGCACCAGAAACAGGGGAGACACTCCTGAAGAAAATACAAGTTTTTGTTTTGTGTTTTTTTTAAAGAAAAAAAAACACCACCAGCGGTACCGGTATGCGTCGAATGAAGGCAAACGCGACCACAAAAAAACAGAATAAAAGGAAATTTTCTGCGGTGACAGGGTACACGTCCTGTTGGCTCTGTGGAAAATGAAGAACTGAAGTGAGAGAGATACAGAGGCGGGAAGGCAGCATGCATGCGCTGTGGGATGCTCCCAAAAGCGTTCCTATTGGACGCTGGGGGGTGTTCCCACGCGGGCTCCGTCGGTACCGACGATACCCATATGTGAAGACTATATTCCATATGTGAAGACTACATTCCTGCTTGTTCCTGGAGATTGCAAGATGTTTGCACACCAAGGAACTAAAAGAGAGCGAGAACCAACAGCACAGTTTATAAAACTAAATTATAACTCATTTTTATTTTGTTATTATAAACTGTGTTATGGTTCTTGCTTTTTCTTTTTCAACATTTATTTTGCATCCTCAGTGGGTGCAGAGCAGAACTAGGACATTCACCCACAGAACTCAATCTCTTAAAAAAAAAATCTGATTCTGATCATCTCATTAACAACCACCACCATTGTCCAGTACCAGACATATTGTGAACAAATACAAAACCCTACAACAAAGAGCACATCTACCATACCATACCATTTCAGCACCAACTTCCAAAACTCACATAAGGAACCCATCTAAAAAAAGGTCACTAAATACTTTAGTGGGCCCTGGAACATCCATACACCTGTTTGAAAAGCTGAACAAGTCAAATTACTACAGTACAGTATAGATCTTTATGTACAAATTCCATGTTAACAGAACACCTGGCCTCAGTCACACACTCAGAACACAGACCTTCACCAAGTACAGAATAAGTAACCACAATCTAAAGTAAAAATAAAAATATGTAGACAAATTTTAAATTGAAACCCCAAGAAGCCAGACTGCGCATGCAGTGCAACATCAGATAAATAAGAGATGCAGTTCCCCCATACTGTGTAAAATATAAAGATAGCACAAAGTCCAATCAATAAAATTAAATAAAATTATTTTTTCTACCTTTGTTGTCTGACCATTTTATTCTCTGACCATGCTGGTCCTGATCTGAGGCTTCTGCTTTCCTGACTTCTCTTAGCTCTTTCTGTGGTCTATGGTCCATCTGCCATTTCTTTTCTCTTCTTTTGTTTTCTTCACTTCCTTCCATCAGCCCATTTCCAGTTCCAGTAACCCTTTCCAGTCCTCCCCTCCCAATACCTTCTAATGTCAACCACCTTGCATTCCCATGACTGCCACTGGTGTCCATTTCCCTTCTAGCCCCCCTCCTTCCCCACTGTCCAATCCCTTCTAGTCCAAATACCATCCCAGGTATCAGCTCACATTCACTCTCAGTGCCGCCCCCCCCCCCCGTCAGCTCCCTTCCAGTGGCCCTACCCTCTGTCCAACCCCCTTCCAGTGCCATTCGCACCTCAGCTCCCTTCCAGCCACCTCCCAATTACCCAGCCACCTACCACTCCCCATCCCCAAGTGTCAGCTCCCTTCCAGTCCCCCTTCAGTACATACCAGATATCAGCTCCATTCCAGCTCCCTCCTTCCCCTGTGTCAGCTCCCTTCCTGCCCTCTCCTTCCGCTGGCAGATCCTCTTAGTATCCGCTCATTTCCAGGCCTATTCTCTCATCCCCCCACATCAGCCCATTTGTAGCCCTAGCCCTTCGTTTTCTTCCAGGGCCAGCAGCACTCTCCTCCCCTCCCCCATTAGCTCATTTCCAGTCCCAGCCCATTTCCAGTCCTATTCCTTTTATCAGCCCACTCCAGTCCTAGTCCACCAATCAGCCCATTACCAGTCTTAGCTCATTTCCAGTGCTAGCCCCCATCAGCCCATTACCAGTCCTAACCCCCCAATAAGTCCATTGCCTGTCCTAGCCCCCCTAATCAGCCCATTTCCATTCTTAACCCCACCAATCAGCCCATTACCAGTCCTAGTCCCCCCTCACGATCAGCCTAGTTCCATTCTTAACCCCCATCACCCCATTTCCAGTCCTAGCCCTATCCCCCACAATCAGCCTATTTCCATTCTTAACCACCCATCAGCCCATTTCCAGTTCTAACCCTCCCGATAGCCCATTACCAGTCCTAGCCCCCATCCCGATCAGCATATTTCCATTCTTAAACCCCCATCAACCCATTTGCAGTTCTAATCCCCTCCATCAGCCCATTTCCAGTCCTAGCACCTCCCCCATCAGCCCATTACTATTTCCAGTGCTACCCCTCCCCCCAGCCCAGCCAGATTCTTAGATGATATTTTCTTTCTATGGCACGGGTCAGAAGAGCATTTATATATGCTCCTACAGTGGTTAAATCAAATCAATATAAATATTCAGTTTACAATACAGAGCCTTAGGTATCAGATAGAATTTGTAGATGTGGTTATATACAAGCAAGATCATTGTCTTCTCACTACTCTTTATAGGAAACTGGTGCAGCACAACAGTTTACTTAAGTACCAGAGCTTTCATCCAGGTCCACTGAAACGAGGTTTACCATTGGGTCAATTCCTTTGTTTAAGACGTATCTGCTCTAAAATTGAGGAGCTTAAAAAACATGCCCATGAATTAATCCATCATCTTTTAGATCGGGGATATCCCAAAACAATTATGGTGCCTTATAGAAGAGCAAGATGTTCGCATCAGGAGTGATTTAGATGTGCCACTGCTGTTTCAACATCAATTTCACAAAATCTTACACAAAAACCCAAACAAACCAGTCACAGAAGCTGCTGCCACTGCGGCAGCATTTTTATTTATTTAGTGTTCTTTTATACCGCACTCTTTTTCATCAGCGCGGTTTACATTAAACAGAAATACTCATTGCAAGCAACAAACTGTGATGAGTTTACATATAACAGGAGAATTCAACTGGGAATTTAACTTTGGGAAACTTTGTACATATTTGTAAAATTTTTGTAAAAACTTAGTACATATTTGTAATGAACCTGTATACTTATGGAGACTTTGTACATATTTGTGAAAAAACCTATATACAGAGGATAGAATTTCTTAGTTACATCTTGAGTAAATAAGGTATTTACAATTTTTACTGTGCCTGCTAGAGGGATGATGATGTGCTTTGGAAATGCAGAATGAAGAGGTGGTGTTTTATGGCTTTTCTGAAATGCTTGAGGTCAGTAATAGCTCTTATGTTGGGGGGTAGGTTGTTCCAACATCTGGGTGCATAGTATGCAAAGGCCCTGTCAGATGTTGAATGTTTGCATTTTGTGGTCTCATGTGGTGTAACTAGGGTATTTGCCGCTGCTGACCTCCTGGATCTGATTATTGGGAGTTGGATGGATGAGTTTTGAAATTGATGAAGGAGCTATAGTATTTATCGCTTTAAAGGCCATGAGAAGAGCTTTATATGCTATTCTGCAGTATATAGGGAGCCAGTGAAGCTCCATTAGGATGGGTGTTATGTGTTCGCCCTTTGAAGCACCGTATAGCACCCGGGCAGCGGCATTCATGGCTAGTTGTAATGTATTTAGGGTATTTTTTGGGAGACCATGGAGTATTATGTTTGCATAGTCGAAGTGGGGTGTGACTATGGTTTGAAATATGGTTCTGAAGCTGTCTGGTTCCAGCATGTTTTTCAGATGGCGCAGAGTCCTTATTTTGAAATAAATGGTTTTCACAGTGCGGTTGATATGTTCTTTAAAATCCAGTCGCTGGTCAAGTATTACTCCAAGGTATTTTATGGAGGGCTTGATTGGGAGATCTGCGTCTCGTACTTTTAGGGTCTCAGGGGGTGAGAATGCTCTGTTTTTCGTGACTATCAGAACTTCGGTTTTTTTGTAGTTTATGCGCATATTCTGGGTGAGGAGCCAGTCTGCTATTGCGTTAAAGCAATCTACTAGTGTTGTGTAGTCTGGGAGCCTGACGTTGATTGGTGTGAATATTAGCACATCGTCTGCATAGATCGAGGATATGCCAAAGGAACGAGTGATGTTACATATAGGCTGCATATAAATATTAAATAGCAGCGCTGATAGGGAAGAGCCCTGAGGTACTCCTTGTTTTAACTGGAAAGGTTGTGAGGTACCTGTAGCAGTCCTGACATGTTGCAAGCGATCTTCCAGGTATGATTTGCACCATTCCCATGCCAGCCCGTGGATTCCCTTGTCATATAGACGGGTTAGTAGTATTTCATGGTCCACAGAGTCAAATGCTGCAGATATGTTGAGGAATATTAGGGCAAAGCCTTTTTTGATGTCGTCTAATCCACTGATGAGTGTGTTGGTTAATGTGGTCAGCAATGTCTCTACTCCGTGGGCTTCCCTGAATCCGTGATGACTGGGGTCGAGGGGTGAGGAGGTGTCTATGTGTTGTTGTATTTGATTGTTGGTTACTTTCTCAATTATTTTGGATAGAAGCGGTATACTAGAAATCGGGCGGTATGATTCTTCCTTTGATGGGTCTAGTTGATTGTTTTTTAGCAGCGGTCTTATGGAAGTCTGTTTTAGAGCCGATGGGAAGATGCCTGTTGAGAAGGACATCTTTATTATATCTGCTATGACTGGACTAAAGTCGGATCGCAGAGCTCTTATCCAGTGTGCTGGGCAAGGGTCGTTAGGTGCTGTGGTGGTATTCATTTTGACTATAATGTCTTCAACATATTTGGCTGAGGGCGGTGAGAGCTTTAGTAGTGGGGAAACTCGTACGTGTTGTTGGGGTGGACTTGGCGATGAAGAAATTGTTGTTCTGATAGCTTTAGATTGTATAAAGTTGGCGTACTTCTGTGGGTTTATGGGTTCCTGTTGAGGTGGTGATGGTTCTGTAGTTAGTGACTTTACTAGATTGAAGAGTTCCCGAGGTTTGTTTAGGGAGCGGTTGAGGAGTTCAGAGTGGTAGGATTTTCTTGTGTTCCATATTGCTTCCCGATGGGCTCGCAGGTGGGTCAAGTATGTTTGTTGAACTGTTGAGTTATGAGATTTACGCCACTTTCTTTCGAGCTTCCTCAAGATGGTAAGAGACTTCCTTAGATCTTGGGAGAACCATGGTGCAGATGGTCTTTTTACAACATTGTCCTTTGTTGTTGGGTTTTTACGGGCTGGTGGTAGTATAGCGTATTGGTTGATGGCTTCATTCCATGTGTTGACCATGTCATTGATGTTGGTAGAAGGTTGATTGAGCCTTGGAAGTATGTGTTTCTTGATTTCTTCTTCGTTGAGAGGTTTGAAGCGTGTGGAGTTTGTTGGTGACTGTTTTGCTGTCTCAGGTGATGGGACCTGATATGCTGGTATTGTGAGTGTTATCAGGCTATGATCTGTCCAAGGGACCGGAGTGATGGATAGGTCGAAATCATCATTCGTGGACATGTAGGTGGGTGGAGCGAAGACAAGGTCAAGCACATTGCCACGTTGATGAGTGGGTTGATTTATGAGTTGGTTGTAGTTGAGGTTTTTCATTGCGTCTAGGAATGTATTAGAAAGGGCAGTTTGTATGGAAGGGAGGTTGAAGTCGCCCATTAGCCAGTTAGGTTTCTCTGGGTGTACTGGGTTGCAGGCTAAGTCAATTACACTGGATAGTTCTTCAGATGTTGAGTTCGGTGTAATATATATAAGGTTGATGGTATTGTAGTTGTTGTATATTGAGATAATGTCTAATTGTTTTGTGCTCTTGGTTGTGATTGTGCGATATTGGAGGTCAGTTTTTGCTATAATGGCAACACCTCCTCCTCTTTTATTTGCTCTGTTGCATGTGTAGGTGGAGTAATTAGGTGGTGTGAGTTGGTTTATTATAACTGAATCGGAGTCTGAGAACCAAGTTTCTGTGACCATTAAAATGTCTAGATTTCTTTTGATTATTAGGTCTGAGATGGCTGGCCATTTCTTGCGTGCAGATCTTGCGTTTATGAGGGCACAACGGAGTCCTTCTTGTTGAGGAACAGGTCGGGTGCGTTTTGTGTTGGGTGTTTGGTCTATTGCTATATGTAGAAGGTGAGAATGCCTCTTATGGTAGGGATTTTGTGGATATTGGTGAAAGCTGTGGAAGTGTTTTTTGTTTGTGCTGTGCAGTGTAGTAATATGGTGGTGATCTTGTGAAAGTGAATTAGCTTCGTATAGTATACTGAGGAGTAGGCAAACTACCGTTATGGCTGGTGTGGTCATTGTTGCTGAAATGTGGGTGAGGAGAGCTTTTTATAGGTACGTTTGGGGATAGATAATGGTAGGGTAGGCAGCAGATAATTAAGCAGAGCAACACTTTAACAATAGTTGGAACGTTGGACAAGTAGTGGCAGCAATGTAACAAGTTAACAATGTTACAAACTTTTAAGTAATAGCATTGAACACAATGTATCAAATTTTGGCTATGTGTCTATAGCCACTAGCAACCATTTGTTATCCAAAGCAGTAAGCAATAATATGTGGGAAAGATTAACCAAGTAGTTAAATCTAGGTGGTTTGAGTCATTTATTGTCTTAAGTATTAAATACAGGGTTGATTATGGTTATCAAACCTGGTTGTTGTGGGAGGGTTGCTCCGTGTTGGATGAAGGAGATTGCTTGGAGGAAAGACGGTCTCAAGTTGTTGCAGGCATATGCTTCTCCTAAGATGCTCAGTGGAGGTGCGGTTACTGTTGTAGAACGGGTTCAGCGTCAGGTTGCGTGATTGACATCTGTAATGATTTGTTTGGAGCGTCGAAGAGCCATGTGGGTGCCTCTGTGTGGGCCACTGCCTAAGGGCCACGCCAAAGGGCCCTCTGGCGAGGCCCTCAGGCGCGGGCCCGACCAGGCGCGGGCCTGCCTGTCGGCGGCTCTCTTTAATGCCGGCCTGCTGCTCCTCCCCCTCCTACAGCCCCGGTTGGGCCGGAGTTGCTGCTCGGGAGGGCCGGCTGGCCGGGCTGCGTTTCAGGTCCCGATCAGGGGACGAAGCTGGAGCCTTTGATTTTCCCGCCGTCGGCGGCTCTCTTTAATGCTGGCCTGCTGCTCCTCCCCCTCCCACAGCCCCGGTTGGGCCGGAGTTGCTGCTCGGGAGGGCCGGCTGGCCGGGCGGCGTTTCAGGTCCCGATCAGGGGACGAAGCTGGAGCCTTTGATTTTCCCGCCGTCGGCGGCTCTCTTTAATGCCGGCCTGCTGCTCCTCCCCCTCCCACAGCCCCAGTTGGGCCGGAGTTGCTGCTCGGGAGGGCCGGCTGGCCGGGCGGCGTTTCAGGTCCCGATCAGGGGACGAAGCTGGAGCCTTTGATTTTCCCGCCGTCGGCGGTTCTCTTTAATGCCGGCCTGCTGCTCCTCCCCCTCCCACAGCCCCGGTTGGGCCGGAGTTGCTGCTCGGGAGGGCCGGCTGGCCGGGCGGCGTTTCAGGTCCCGATCAGGGGACGAAGCTGGAGCCTTTGATTTTCCCGCCGTCGGCGGCTCTCTTTAATGCCGGCCTGCTGCTCCTCCCCCTCCCACAGCATGAAGTGCCCCGCGGCCCCCCACCTCCCCAGAAGAGCCCTGTCTTCTATTTCCCCCGCGCCAGCTCAACTTTGCTTTCCCGCAGCTCTGTTAAAGTAGAGCCCGCTGGCACTGATGAGAAACAGGCATTTCCTGCAAAATGCCTGTTTCCCAACAGCGCCGGTGGGCTCCACTTTAACAGAGCCACAGGAAAGGAAAACACTCTCCCTTTGCAGCTCTGAAAAGCTGAGCCAGCGCAGCCGAGGTAAATAGAAGGCAGGGCTCTTCCGGGGAGGCGGGGGGTCAGGGGGCACTTCATTCTGCCGCTGCTGCTACAGCAGCGGCAGCAGCTTCTGTGACCGGTTCGTTTCTTTTGTTTTTTGATTTTGAAGGACGAGTGAGGCGGTCTTTTTGGGGACAATTTTTGACACCCCCAAAAAGTTGCCGCCTGAGGCCACCGGCTCACTCAACCTCATCATAGAGCCGCCCCTGCCCCCAGTTCCCACTCTTCTTTCCTGAAAAGTACTACTTCACTCCCTATACTATACTATTCCCTTGGAATTTTACAGCCCATATGCATGACCCTGCATTTTTTAATGTTAAATCTCAGCTGCCAATTTCTTGGCTATTTTTCAAGCTTCGCTAGATCCTTCTTCGTGTTATCTACACCTTCCTAATTATCTATTCGTTGGAGATTTTGGTATCATCCGCAAACCTTACCAGATAGCCCTTCAGTAATATCACTTAAAAAAGGTTAAAAAGAATTGTACCAAGAACAGATCCCTGCGGAACACCACTGGTAACATCCTTCTCCTCAGAGTGTGCTCCATTTACCCTGTACCCTTTGTCACGACCAATTTCTAACTCAGTCAGTCCTCCTCATGCATTTCTACAAATTGTTCCACTGTCTTCATGCAGTTCCTGATCTCATGAACCTCCTCTGTTGGACCAATGTCATCAATTCCTCAAATCAATTGTAATATCCTGTTTCAATTCATTCAGCCACCCCTGCATATCTTTCTTCATGATGAGATCCCGATTGACTGCCATTTAGTATTGCTCAGTGCTCCCTTCTGCCTGCAGGTTTCTGCCATCTTGGCTCCAGCACCAAAGGACTCCAAATCTTTGGTCACTACTTTCTCAAGTGTATTGAAATAGTTTTTCAAATCAGTCCTCCTCCTCTTCACAACTGACAAAGTGTAGTTATTCACCTGTAACAGGTGTTCTCCAGGGACAGCAGGAATCAGTCCTCACATATGGGTGATGCCAGCGCTGACAGCATCTGCGTGGTAGCTTCTCTCCAGCTTTCAAAAGCCTTTGGGAGATGCACCATGCATATGTGGTCCCCTTCCTGCACAAGGGTGCCATCTTGCCTTAGCAGGATGGTATAGCTCACAGACAAAATTGACAGAAAAAGCAACTCCATGGGGAGGAGGGAGGGTTATGTGGACTGATTCCTGCTGTCCCCGGAGAACACCTGTTACAAGTGAGTAACTACGCTTTTTCCAGAAACAAGCAAGAAGTCAGTCCTACATATGGGACTCCCTATCTACAGGTTACCGAAAACCTGTAACAAGCCACAGAGTGACCAGGAAAAGGTGAACCATGAGCAGCAGCAATGATTCCTTCAGAAGACAGACTCCCGAGTGGCCCAAGTGTCCAGGGAGAAAACCAGCTCTGCAGTAGCCTGAACACAAGGACAGGAGGGCAGGAGTTGCTTACACCCCACATAGATGACTGAGTACCACCTGGCCAAAGGCACTGTACCTACGGGACTCCCTCTCTAGGCAGTAATGAGCTGCGAGAGTATGGACTGAGGACGAAGTGGCGGCCTGGCAGATTTCCGACAGCGAAACAGAACACGTTTGCTACAGATGCTGCCATGGCCCTGACGCTATACACTGTGACCAAGTGCTCCAGCAAGAGCCCAGCCTGCTCATAGACGAGGGCAATACAGTCCACCACCCAGATGGACAGGGTCCGCTTGGTCACCGCTGCCCCCAGCGGACTAGGGTCCATAGGAGATGAAAGGCTGTGAGCCTTTGTGGTGGCCCTGGGTATGTTGGAGGTAGAAGGACAGGGCCCTCTTTCAGACCAGAGTGTGATGGACGGTCTCCGCCCTGTTGGGGTGAGGCTGCAGAAAGAAGGTGAGGAGCATCACCTCCTGATTGAGATGGAAAGGGGACACCTTGGGAAGAACCTTGGGGGGCGTGCAGAGCATGACCTTGTTCTTACAGAACCTCATGTAAGATGGATCCACCACCAACGCCTGCAGCTTGCTGACCCTGCAAGCCAACATGAGTACCACCAGGAACACGATCTTCCAGGAAAGGTACTGTAGGTGGCAGATAGCCAAGGGCTCAAACAGTGGGCCAATGAGCTTCAACACCACCATCTTGAGATCCCACTCCACTGTCGGCGGGCGGACAGGAGGCTTGGCTATGGAAGGACAGACTAGATAGGCCATGTGGTATTTTTGTGTCATATTTCTAAGTTTCTAAGAGACCTTGTAGAAAGTGGGTCACGAGAGGTTGGACGCTCAAGGATCAGCTCGATGTCTGGGGAGTTCCTTGAGGTCAAGGGTCCGGTAGTTGGGCGTGATGACACAGTGGAGCTGGGCATCAGAGCCCGCTGCTGGGCCATGAAAGCAGACAGATTGCGCTCCAAGGCTGCCATCCTGGTCTCAAGACCAGATGACTCCGCAGCTTTCGGCGTCAGCACAGAGGGCTCGAGCCCAACACAGGCTCTGGTGAGGGGGAATCTTCAAACAGAATGGCCTCGGGGGGCAGCATTTCGCACCTGCAGTTGGGCTTACTTTTCCCTATGTGCATCACTTTGCTTTTGCCATAAGAACATAAGATATGCCATACTGGGTCAGACCAAGGTCCATCAAGCCCAGTGTATCCTGTTTCCAACTGTGGCCAATCTAGGTTACAAGTACCTAGCAGTTTCCCCAAAAGACACAAGTTCCACAATACTTGTATTGGGTCAAGCAGTGGATATTCTGGGTCCCCTTTAATAATGTTTTATGAACCTTTCTTCCAGGAAGTTGTCCAAACCTTTTTTAAACCCGGCTCACTAACAGCATTTACTACATCCTCCAGAAGCAAATTCCAGAGTTTGATTATATGTTGAGTGAAAAAATATTCTCTCTTACTAGTCTTAAAAAGGTTACACTGTAGCTTCATTGCATATCTCCTAGTATTTCTATAGTTTGATGGCATAAACAATTGATCTACGTTTGCCCGTTCCACTCCATTCATTAATTTATAGACCTCTATCATATCTCCCCTCAGCCATCTCTTTTCCAGGTTGAAGAGCCCTAACCTTTTTAGCCTCTCTTCATAGGGGTATCCTTCCATCCCCTTTACAATTTTGGTGGCTCTTCTCTGTACCTTTTCTAATAAAGCTATATCCTTTTTAAGATTTGCAACCAGAATTGCACACAATATTCAAGGTGCGGTTGCACCATGGAATGATACCGAGGCATTATAACATCCTTTGTTTTATTCTCCATAACTTTCTTTATGATTCCTAGCATTCTATTTGCTTTCTTGGCCGCCGCTGCACACTGGGCAGAGGGGGTTTTAACATGTTATCCACAATGATGCATACATCTTTTTCCTGGGTGGTAGTTCCTTATGTGGAACCTTGAATCATGGAACCATAGTTTGGGTTGTTCTTTCCTAGGTCCACATTAAATTTCATCTGCCATTTGGATGCCCAGTCTTTCAATTTATCAAGGTCCTCTTGCAAACTTTCACAATCATAGTTTTTAACAATTTTGAATAATTTTGTCTCATCTTCAAATTTGATTACCTCACTCGTTATTCCCATTTTCAGGTCATTTACGAATATGTTAAAAAGCAGCGGACTCAGCACAGATCCCTGGGGTACTCTACTATTTAACATTTCTTATATACCGCCTTTCATGATATCAAGGCAGTTTACATTGAACAAACTGAAATTCACCTTTCTCCATTGGGAAAATTGGCCATCTTCTGCTTTCTATCTTTTAACCAGTTCCTGATCCACAATAGTACACTGCCTCCTATCCCATGACTTTTTAATTTTGCCAAGAGCCTCTCACGAGGGACCTTGTCAAAGGCTTTCTGAAAGTCCAGATAGTGTTATCTGTTTATTCACACCTTCAAAAAAACATAACAGATTCATAAGACAAGACCTTCCTTGGCTAAAGCCATGTTGGCTGTCTCCCATTAAGCCATGACTTTCTACCATTTTTCCCGGTACTGACAACAGGCTCATCGCGGTCTGTAGTTTCCCGGATCACCACTGGAACCTTTTTTAAAAACTGGTGTTACATTGGCCATCCTCCAATCTCCAGGTATTACAGATGATTTTAATAATAGCTAGCAGATTACTAATAGTATGTCTGCAATCTCATATTTCAGTTCTTTCAGCACCCTTGGATGTATACCATCTGGTCCAGATAATTTGCTACACTTCAGTTTATCAAATCGTTGAAATACATCTTCCCAGTATATCAATATTTCTTTCACTTCTTCTGTGGCATCACCTTTAAATACCATTTCAGTCATGGGTAACATGCCTACATCTTATTTTATTTATTTAAAAGGATTTATATACTACTTTATCTTGAAATCAAAGCGGGTTACACAGCAAACCAATCAAATACACAGCAAACAAATCAAGTGGTTGGGTGTGGGTATGCAGTGAAAAATCGAGGCATGTGTGTGAGAGTGGTGTGAGGAGGTTGATTGTGTGCTGAGCTATATACAGTGTGAGCTATGTACAGGAACTATTTACATTTTTAAAAGAACATTTACATTTTTACATTTAGACATTTTGTTTGGACAGTTCATGTGATGATATTGTAGTGTTCTGTGAAGAGCATCGTTTTTAGCATCTTCTGGACGTCTTTGAGGTCTTTTGTTAATTTCAGGTTGTCGGGAGTGAGTTCCTTCGCACGTAAGCGGCCAGGGATAGTGCTCTTCTTGAAGTGTCTTTTCCTGTTTTAGCAAAGGCACTGGGTATGTTGATAGTGTCTGATATGCCTCGCCTTGTGGGTCTGATGCCTGGGTCCGGTCTGAAGAGAGGGTTTCTGTGATTAGGGTTATTGGTGTTCATCATTGAGTTGTTCAATGAGTAGGGTGGTTTTCAGTGTCATGAACACTTAAGTCAAAAGGGACATGTCTTTTTGTGGGGTGGTTAAAGTTGATTGGTGGTCTTCATTGAATTGTTCAATGAATAGGGTGGTTTTAAGTAGCTTCCGGAATTCTTTTATATATGTTGTTGATTTTAGATTATCTGGGAGGGCATTCCAGATTGCAGGGGCAGCTAGAGAGAATGCTCTCATGGATGTGGGATGTTTGTTCTTGTGAATATAGTTGGGTGTTGGTATATTGCATTTGGTGCTGTTTCTGTCTGGTCTTTTGCTTGTTTTGGATCCAATGAGTTCTTGCAGTATTCCTGCTGAGAAGTTGTTTTTAATTTTGAAGATGGTGAGTGATGATGTATATTTTACCCGTGAGGAGATTGGTAGCCAGTAAAGACCAAAGCAAAGAATTCATTCAGTCTCTCCGCTATTGCCTGTCCCCTCTTAGTGCCTATTTTACCCCTCTATCATCCAATGGTCCCTACTGATTCTCTCAGGTTTTTTGCTACGAATGTACTTGAAAACGTCTTTATTACACATTTTTGCTTTCACAGCAAGCTTCTTCTCAAATTCTCTTTGTCTGCCTTATCAATGCCTTGCATCTAATTTGCCAGTACTTACGTTGTTTCCAGTTTGTCATTTGGCTCCTTTTTCTATTTCCTGAAAGATGTTTTGGCAACAGCCTCTGACCTCACCTTTAAACCATGCTGGCAGTTTTTTGGACTTCCTTTCACTTTTCTTAACTAACATATGCCAATTCAGAAAGGCCCTCAAGCATAACTTATTCATCAAATACTACCCTACATAAAGCTTCCCCTCAAGCATAACCAACAATTATTACCCTACATAAATTCAAAATATTCACCTCAATATTAACCACTTTGCCTCCTTTCACAACCCCACAAGCAACGTCTCATAAATCCCTTTCATGTTATCAAAATTAACAGACCAACATTCTATGTATATAGTTTTACCCCCATATTATTCAAGTTTATCGAATCCAAGTTTACCGTCCTGTTTTATGTAAAACCGAGCAGCCTGTTGTTCTGGTCTTTGGTTATCTGTGAACCGCGCTGATTGTAAATAGCGCGGTATATAAAAAACTGTAATAAATAAATAAATAAATGGAATACAGCTGGTCTGGGCTTCCAAGATTGTATTTTTAAACACCCCCCCCCCCCATGCTTGATGTAAATCTTTAACCTTTGCAACTGCTCCTTTTAGTTTAACTGTTTTCCTCATTTTATCATAGTCTCCCTTTTGAAAGTTAAAAGGTAGTACTGTGGATTTCCTTGCTGCCCTTCCTCAATTTATTAAATCAAATGCGATCATGTTATGATCACTATTGCCAAGTGGCCCCAACACCCTTATCTCTTGCACCAGATCTTGTGTTCCACCAAGGACTAGGTCCAAAATGGCTTCAACTCTGGTCGGTTCATGAACCAGTTGCCCCAAGAAGCTGTCATTTATTTCATCTAGGAACTTTATCTCACTAGCATGTCCTGCCATGACACTGACCCAGTCAATACCGGGATAATTGAAATTGTCACCATTATTACTGTGCTGTAACTTTTGTTAGCTTCCCTTATTTCTTTGAGCATTTCAACATCCGTTTGTTCATTATGGCCAGGCAGTCAATAGTACACCCCAACTGCCTTCCCCTTTTTACATGGAATTTCAATCCATAGAGATTCTACAGCGAATTTTGTTTTCTGCAAAACTTTATCCTTTGTGGCTCAATGCCCTCCCTAACAGAGTGCAACCCCTCCATCAATTTGATATGCTCTTTCATTACAATATAGTTTGTACCCAGGTTGTCGTCCTTCCACCATGTCTCAGATACCAATCATATCTAACCTCTCATTTAGTGCTGTATATTCTAACTCTCCCATCTTATTTTTTAGACTTCTAGCATTTGCATACAAGCATTTTAGAGGTTGTATTTTATTCATATTAATCTGGTTATCAGTAGGCAGGGGTAACTTGGAATCTTTAAGCTCTGTCTGCTCGGTACTCAAGGGCACTTGGGTTACTTTTGTCTTTATTGGAACCTCTCTGTTGATATGCCCTAGCTTCAATCTTTTACTAGTATTCTTCAAGGATACATTGTTCCGAACCATGCACTCTTGGGCGTTTGTTGGCTTTCCCCTATTATCTAGTTTAAAAGCTGCTGTATCTCCTTTTCGAAGGTTAATGCTAGCAGCCTGGTTCCATCCCGGTTAAGGGGGAGCGCATACCATCGGAAAAGTCCCTCCTTTCCCCAGGATGTTGCCCAGTTCCTAACAAAACCAAAACCCTCTTTCTTGCACCATCATCTCATCCCTGCATTGAGACTCGAGAGCTCAGCCTGCCTTTTACGTCCTGCATGAATAATACCCTGGAATTTCTGGATTTCAACTTCCTACCTAAAAGCCTACATTTTACCTCCAGAACCTCTCTACCACACTTTCCTATGATATTGGCACCCACATGTACCAAGACATCAGACTCCTCTCTAGCACTATCCTTGTCTAGGTGGCAGATGAGGTCTGCTACCTTCGCACCAGGCAGGCATGTTACCAGGCGATCCTCACGTCCACCAGACACCCAGCTATCTACATGCCTAATGATCGAATCACCAACTATAACAGCTGTCCTTCCCCCTTGGGCACATGGTCCTGGAGAAACCTCCTCTGTCTGAGAGGGTTTTACATCACCTGGAGGACAACTCCTAGCTACAGGATCACCAGGGTGGTGCTCTGTCATGTGTCTATATTAGCTTCATCTTCAATTAAGATGTCCAGTCTCTCAAATCTCACAAAATCATTCTGCAGTTCTTCACAATCCTCTGCTTTTCTAACATCTTTGAAAATATTTGTGCCACCCACAAATTTGATCACCTCACTCACTGCTCCTTTTCTCCACATTATTTATGAATATATTAAAACAAGACAGGCCCCAATATAGAGCCTTAGGGCATTCCACAAATGCCATTTTTCCCATTCAGAAAACCAATTATTTGGTCTTATTTAACATCAGAAGAAGTCAAAAATAGTCCATACTTATTATGCTTCTATATGACTGTAGTGTTATGTTAAGCAAAACAAATTTTAGCCTACCCTCATACCTTACCTTGTAGCTTGCAACTGCCATTTTAGAAAGGCCATCCACGTAAGGGCCCAAGACTTTATGTTCTCTCACTTTTAAGGACTGACGGCTTCTGATGAGCAGAAGAAAACAGGACAAAATTAATCTGCTTTTAAGGGAACAAAGTGGGCATGAAGTTTCTGCAGAGCAATCACTTACTTTGAAATCTTAACTTCCACATAGGTTCAACAAACTAAAAAGCAGCCCAGCCCTGAAACTGGAAAATTTAGTAACCCTACCTTCTAGAGAGCAATCAAGTGCTACCCAAAGGAGGGATCAATGTGACAAATAACTAGGTGCAATGAAAACGTGGTGGTTTCTGTACTAAAATGTCTACAGCAAAAGCATAGTTACTCAACTGTAACAGGTGATCTCCTGGAACAGCAGGAATTTAGTCCTCACATATGGGTATCGTCAGTACCGACGGAGCCTGCACAGGAACGCTTCCCGGCGTCCAATTAGAAAGCCTTTGGAAGCATCCCACAGCGCCTGCGTGCTGCCTTCCCGCCTTTCCCAACTGGTCCTCTCCAGTTGAGTTTTAAAGCTGAGACAAAGAGAGAGAGAGGGAAAGGGAAAGAGATAAATAGAGAGATACAACTCCTAGGGGAGGTGGGTGGGTTGTGAGGACTAAATTCCTGCTGTTCCCGGAAATCACCCGTTACAGGTGAGTAACAATGCTACCTCCAGGAACAAGCAGGAATGTAGTCATCACATATGGGATCTCCCTAGCTTTAGATGCCAGGGAGAGACCCCAGAAGTTGTGAGTCCCTGAGAAGGCTCCACTTCCCCCATGGATCTCTGACATCCTACCAGGGATGGTGGGTAAGAGTTGATTAAGTATGGAACAGGTGTTGGAGAACAGCCTGACCAAACAAGGCATCCCGGCGGGAGTCCTTGTCCAAGCAGTAATGGGCTGTGAAGGTATGAACCGAGGCCCAGGTGGCTGCTCGACAGATGTCGTCGATAGACACAGAGTGCAGATGAGCCATTGAAGCTGCCATGGCTCTCACATTGTGAGCTGTGACATGGCCCTCCAGAGGAAGATTCTTACTCTGATAGACAAAGGAAATGCATTGAGCAATCCAGTTGGATAGTGTTCTCTTGGAGACTGGAAGTCGCAAATGTGAAGGATCAAAAGCAACAAAGAGTTGAGAGGACTTTCTATGTTGCTGTGTTCTTCGTAGGTAAAAGGCTAAAGCTCTTTTACAGTCCAAAGAATGAAGGTTCCTTTCTGCATTTGATGCATGACGCCTTGGAAAGAACAGGGGTAGGTATACCGCTTGGTTTAGATGAAAGGGTGAGACCACCTTTGGCATAAAGCGTGGATGAGTCCTAAGGACTACCTTGTCATGATGGAACCTTGTATAAGGTGCATCAGCTACTAGTGCTTGCAACTCACTGATGCGACGTGCTGATGTGATTGCAATGAGAAAGATAACCTTCCAAGAAAGGAATTTCAAGGAGGTAGTAGCTAAGGGTTCGAAAGGTGGCTTCATGAGCTGAACAAGAACCAAATTTAAGTCCCATGCCACAGGAGGTGGCTTAATGGGAGGCCTAGTTAGCAGAAGGCCTCTCATAATTCTTGATATAAGAGGATGGGAGGAAATAGGTTGTCCATTTAGAGGCTTGAAGGAAGCTGCAATAGCACTCAAATGGACCCTCACTGAGTTAGTCTTAAGTCCTGCATTGGATAAATGAAGGAAGTACTCCAGTAATGATTCCAGAGGTCTGGCAATGGGGTTAAGACCCTTCTGCAAACACCATAAGGTAAACCTTTTCCACTTGAAAGCATAAGAGCGTCTTGTAGAAGGCTTCCTGGAAGCATAAAGGATATTCTTTATTTGCTGAGGGAGGTTAAGATCATGGAGATCTAGGCCTTCAGAAAACAAGCCCTCAGATGCAGAGACTGGGGATTGGGATGCCATAACATTCCATCCTCCTGAGATAGGAGATCTGGAGCAGACCCTAACTCCAGGGAGGGAGCTTGAGAGAGATGTAGAAGCAGAGGGTACCACACTTGCCATGGCCAATGTGGAGCTATGAGAATCATGCGGCCTCTGCCTCTCTGAAGCTTGAAAAGGGTTTTGAGAATTAGGGGAATGGGTGGAAAGGTGTACAGGAAGTCCTGACCCCAGTAAAGGAGGAAAGCATCCCTGGCCTGAGCCAGAATTCTGGAACAGAACCGGGGAAGTTTGGCATTCCATGGACTTGCAAAAAGATCTATGTACGGGATTCCCCAAATTTGAAAAATCTTGGCCACCTGGTCTGCATGTAGAGACCACTCGTGTGGAAGCAGAACTCGACTGAGTCTGTCTACCCAAGAGTTTTGTATGCCTGGAAGATACACTGCCAGGAGATGAATCTGATGCTCTCTGGCGAGGGCCCATAGTCGCAAAGCTTCATTGCAAAGCGACAGAGAGCCTGTTCCCCCCTGCTTGTTCACGTAGAACATGGCTACTTGATTGTACATATGAATGAGGACTGTCTTGTAGCTGAGCAGGGTGTGGAACACTAAGAACAAAGGAAGATTGCTCTGAGCTCCAAGAGATTGATGTGTAGATGAGTCTCTTGTGGAGACCACTGCCTTAGGTGGAGAGGTCTTGCAGATGAGCTCCCCAACCCATCGGAGAAGCATCTGTTGTGATAGTTGCCTGGGGTATGGGTTGTTGAAAAGGGGACCCCAGCAACAGGTTTTGAGTGGACTTCCACCACTGGAGGGACAAAATAAGGTGACTTGTGTTTGTTATTTTGTCTGACAGGTATCCTGATGCCTGGGTCCATTGAGTGGATAAAGTCCACTGGGCTGCCCTCATATGGAGTGGAGCATAGGGAACCACATGCACAGTATATGCCATGTGGCCTAGTAGTTGTAGCATTTCTCAGGCAGTGAGATGAAGCTTTAGCACTGCTTGAGAAGTTAACTGCATCATCCGAAGGCAACGGGCCTGGGGGAGATAGGCCCTTGCCTTTCTGGTATCCAGCCAAGCTCCTATGAACTCTAAAGACTGAGTGGGAGTTAGACTGGATTTTGGGATGTTTATTACCAGACTCAAATACTGAAGGATACGCATTGTGCAGGATAGAGAAGTCCTGGCCTCTGAATCTGTTGGGGCTCGAATGAGCCATTCGTCTAAGTAGGGGAAAGCACAGTTACTTACCTTAACAGGTGATCTCCGGAACAGCAGGAATTAGTCTTCACACGTGGGAGACGTCGCCGACGGAGCCCGCATGGGAATGCTCCCCAGCATCCAATCAGAAGGCCTTTGGGAGCATACCCCGCGCCTGCGCAGTGGCTTCCCGCCCTTCCTACTGCCTCTCCCCAGTTGAGTTTCATAGCTGAGCCAGAAGGAGAGGAGAGGAGAGGAAGGAATAGATGCAAAAAAGAGATTCAACCCCTAGGGGAGGTGGGCGGGTTGTGAAGACTAATTCCTGCTGTTCCGGAGATCACCTGTTACAGGTAAGTAACTGTGCTATCTCCAGGAACAAGCAGGAATGAGTCTTCACACGTGGGGACTCCCAAGCTGAGGATGCCCAGGGAGGTCCCATAAGCGCAGCCCAGGATGGGATGGCATTTGCCCAGCCTAAATCCCCGGCATCCCCTGAGGGATGGAGGGCAGGAGTTGAATAGAGGAACAGCGAATCTACAGACTACAGAGGGAGTCTTTAGAGTGAAGAACAGGTAACATTAAGATACAGCAAAAAAAAAACCCGGCTACGGGAAGAGTAGCCAGAGGGATGCACAAATAGTATCAGTAAGCATTTAATGAGTAAATGCCCTAGTACCATGTAGAGCTTACCGGCCACTAAGTTTAAATGAAGTAATGGTGTGGAACCCCGTAGGGCTTATCTACCGGGTTGCCGGAAGCAGACCTGTGGTGAAGGCACCATAGACGCAGTAGCGAAGTCGTCAAGGAAACTTCGCCGCAGCGAGGAGGAAGCTCCAAATCCGGAAGGCTAGGAGATCCAGGCGTCAGCTGGGTCAGGAGAAGGACGGCAGGTCTTCCAGGAGGCTTAGTGCAAGCTGAGCACTCCCTTAGGATTAGAGTCCAGAACTCAGAGGACTAACAGTAGAAGACTGGCCGAACCAGAGAGCCCATTCCGGAGAAGAGTAGGGGTGTACCCCAGAGCAGAAGGAGTACACAGGCTACCCTAGCGAGAGATAGGGAGACAAGGGTCCGAACCACCGGGAGGAGGACCTAACTGAAAAGGAGCTGTAGACTCCACAGTGGTAGAGTACCACCAGTCCGCGGCCCGATCGAGGAATAGGCAGGCGGACTGGCCGGACCCCAAGGGGGGAGGGGGGGCGTGAGTACCGGCCATAGGGAAAAAGGCGGTATAGCACAGGTACTGCGGGCATCCCCCCAATATGCGCCTATCGCGCAGGAGATATCTAGTATATCTAAGCCGGTGGGCATGAGGGCGCCCACTCCGGTACTAATGCAGGTATGTCGAGGGGCCTACCTCCCTGCGCATCACCCTGGTAAGGCGGATCTGCCATCGATCCACAGAGCGTCCACCTGGAAGGTGGCAGCAAGATCCGTCAGTAGAGGGATCTATTCCAGAGGACAAGGGCAGATCGGCGAACCAACAGCACGGTAGCGTGGGGGACAGGGGATAGCATCAGTCTGGTAGAACGCCACAGGGGCTGGAGGCCCTATATGTGTCCCCAGGACCTGCACGCAGAAACTCGCCCCCCCCCCCTGCACAGATGGGGGACAGGAAGGTAATTCCGATACGGAAGCAATCAGCAGGGGGATACCGGCTGAGAAGGGTTCGGAGATGTACCGAAGGGTAATAAGTTGGCCGTTGGCCATAGCTATCACGGAATAGAGGTGGTCTCCCTACCAACGGAAGGAGAATACCCGAACCCCTAGATTAGCCTCCGAACCATTTGCAACTGAACGAGTCCCCGAGCAGAGCTCAATTTTTAAACGTCCGATAAGAGGGTTAAGTGCAGGCAGCCGCCTACCTGAGCCTAAAAATGCTTAGAAGGAAAGCCCTGGCGCGGGCCCGGGGGCATCAACCCGGGGTGAGAGGCCCTTTGCCTGGGCGCGCCTGGAGGGTGGGTGGAGGTCTGATATTTCCTCTTCCTAGAGAGGCGTTTACCGCCGCCGTGGGGCCGGGCACTAGGCTGGCTGCTAACCCTGGGAAGGTTAGCGAAGCACTGTGCGACCTGACGCAAGGCTTCGCTGTTGAAGAGGTGATCTCCGTCGCAGGGAGAATTACCCAGGTTGTGCTGTGACCGTCTACACAACTCGGACGCCTGCAGCCATGCTGTACGGCGTGCTCTAATGGCAACAGTAGAAGCTCTGCTGACCGACTGGAAGGAGTCCAGCGAAGCACGAGAAAGGAACCCGGAGATATTCCTGCACTGATAAAGGAGCAGGGAATATTCAAAGGCCTTGGTCGCCGATACGAAGAGGGATAACCGAGACAACCTCTCGGTGACCTCCTGCAGCGACAGACTCATATAAAATATATATGAGATAATTCTGGCCGTCAGCATAGACGTCTGGAAAGCTTGACGTCCTAGAGTATCTAGCGTCTTTGAGGTGCGGCCTGGGGGGCGAGAAGCATGCTTCTCCTTGCTTCCGGCCTTCCTCAGCGCCGATTCCACCACAATGGACCGATGTGGAAGCTGGTGCTGCCGAAAACCCGGGGACGGAGGCACCCGGTATAGAGCCTGCATCGCAGTCGACGGTGCCGGAACCCTCAAAGGCGACCGCCAAGCCCCCAGCAGGAGATCCTGCAGGGAGGGATGCAGAGGAAGCATCACGGCTGCCTGTTCCTCAGGGCCCGGGCTCGGGGTAGGGATGGCCAGCAAGTCCGCCATGTCAAGGAGGAAATCCTGAAAAGGTGGCTCTGCCGGAGGAGTTATGGCGGGGGAGGCTGCCAGGGCACACAGAGGCCGCTCGGGCCGATGCCCGCTAGGCATAGGAGGGGACCAACCGACCCGGATCGGGGCAGTCCCCTTGGCGTCGTCAGCTCCTGGGATTGATTCCAAACTAGGCATCGAAGGGGTCGATGGCACCGACAGCGCCGCAGGAATCGGCCTCGGCCCCGAACCCGGGGATGGTGCTGCTCCCTGCGATCGAAGCGGTTCCGCAGCCGCCGGAGGGCAGGGGCCAGCGGTCTCCGCTCTGCGTCGCGGGAGGGGACAGGGACCGATCCTGAGACGTGTAGTGTCCAAGCTTTCAAGGCTGGATACTGACTCCAGGCTGGGCATCGAACCGAGCGAGGAGATGGACTTTCTTCCAGAGGGCCCCGGCGGGGGCGACCGCGCCGGTGGTGGAAAACCCGGAGCGCGGATCTGATCCGCGAGCATCACGGGTCCCCGAGGGTGGGGCTCGGTGGAGAGGGGGTCATCCGATGCCGACGCCGATGTCGATGTCGATCGGTGGGCACTGCCCAAAGCCAGGCTCCCTCTCGCACCCGTCCGACCCGGAGAGAAACCCTCCCGGGGCATACGGCACGTCCCCGAGGGGACCCCGGTCACCCGACGAGTCCCTGCGGGGGTGCAAAGGCCCTGCGCCGATGTCGGTGTACCGTTGCAGGGCGGCGCAGATCCAGATCGGATCGAAGCGGTCGAAGGCCCCGAGGCCCCTTCTCTAGGAAAAAACGGGGCCCTCGACGGCCGCATTGATGCCGGGGAGTCGTCCGAGCGCTGGCCGACACACCCCGAGGTCCCCGGGGAAGGTCGATGGCGGCCCCTCGTTCTCCACGCCCCTGCCGTCGCCGGCGGAGCGGCGCCGCTCGAACCCGGTACCACCCTTGCGCAGGGCTGGGAAAACGGCGACCCGGCGCGGGTTGAAGCGAGCGGCCCCGAGGGGAGGGAGGCCCGATGACCATCCCCCGCGCACTCGAAGCAGGTACTACCCCCGCGCATGACCTGAACGTAGGGTCGTCAGACCGTGTCTAGTCGATCGGCCCCCGAGGTAGGGAGGACAGCGGCCGGCGATCCCCGGTGGGGAGCGGGTCACTCGACGCCGATGGGTCGGCACCGCCAAAGGCAGACACCGGCCCCCTAGGAAGGCCATACCGGCGCGAGTCAGTCGGCCCCGGAGGCGCCGAGGACCTCAGCCGCCAATCCCCGGTGAGGAGCGGAACGCTCGACACCGACGCCGAGGGGTCGGTACCGCCCGAAGCGGGCACCGCCCACGCGCATGGCAGGGATGGAGGAACGCCAGACTGAACCGAGTCGATCGGCCCCCGAGGCGCCGAGGACAGCAGCCGACGATCCTCGGTGAGGAGCGGAGTGCTCGACACCGACGCCGATGCCGGGGGCTCAGTACCGCCCGAAGCGGCTACCACGCCCGAGCATGGCTTGGATGTAGGGATGTCAGACCCGGTCGAGCCAGTCGGCCCCGAAGGTGCCGAGGACACCGGCTGACGATCCCTGGCGAAGAGTGGAACACTCGACGCCGACGCCGATGCCGGGGAATCGGCACCGCTCGAGGCGGGTACCCTCCCTCGGGAATGGTCTGTGAGGAACGAACCTCAGGAACATCCCGAAACCCCGTAAATGCTTTGGAGCCCGAGGACTCCCGCCGGGGTATATCAGCCAAGGAGGACTTGAGGGGTTGGCCGGGGCCGGAGCCGTCGCCATGCCTCGCATGAGACTTGCCCCTCAAGACTCGGCTAGTCTTAACAGACTGTTGTATGGTTACCTGATCCTGGAGAGAAGAACAACCCGACAACCCGACGACCGCACCCTGAGCGCGAAGACGTCGTCGAGGGATACCCGAAAGAGGTCTTCTGCCGACACTGCAGCCCGGGGAATCCGGGAAAGAGGGGTCAGGCCCCACACAGGAGAGGCACCAGGCACTGGAGTCCACGTGGAAAATGGAGTCCCCGCCATGAGGCTGGGGGGAAGAAGGCTCCATGCCCTGGTCCTCAGCGCCCGGAGGGGGCGACGAAAATTAAATGAAAATAAAGAAAGGGGGGGGGCACGGAGGTGCCACCGTCGGCGGGAAAGCAGCGACTACAGAAAAACGGAAAATAATTTCTGCGGTGGCAGGAGGGACGTCCTGCCTGCTCCGCAGAAAACGAAAAACTGGGGAGAGGCAGTAGGAAGGGCGGGAAGCCACCGCGCAGGCGCGGGGTATGCTCCCAAAGGCCTTCTGATTGGATGCTGGGGAGCATTCCCGTGCGGGGTTCCGTCGGCGACGTTTCCCACGTGTGAAGACTCATTCCTGCTTGTTCCTGGAGATGACGAATATCCCTAGAGTGTGGAGAAATGCTGCTACGACAGCCATGCATTTCGTGAACACCCTTGGTGCAGAGGCCAGGCCAAAAGGAAGCACCCTGTATTGGTAGTGCTTTCCTTGAAAAAGGAACCGAAGGAATCTTCTATGAGTTGGATGGATGAGAACATGGGTTTACGCATCCTTGAGATGTAGAGAACAAAGCCAAACCTGACCCTGAAGTTATGAAAGAAGAGTTCCGAGAGAAATCATCTTGAATTTCTCTTTGACAAGGAATTTGTTCAATTCTCTGAGGTCCAAGATTTATTTATTTATTTATTTATTTACATTCTCTTATATACCGCGCCATTCTGCATCAGTGCGGTTTACATTGAACAAACAAATTACATTGAACAGGGCATTATAACTTGAAGATAACTATATTACAGGGAACATGGGCTATGGAGGGTTAAGTGGCTTGCCCAAGACCACAAGGAGCACCTGTGGGACTAGAAACCCCAGTCCTTCCGGCCCAAGGTTGCTGTCCTCTAGTGGGATTTGAACCCCCGACCTTCCGGCCTGAAGTACCTTGCCCCAACCACTAGGCCACTCCTCCACTCCATTAGGTCTGTATCCCCGTTTTCTTTGGGATAAGGAAATAAGGGGATTAAAACCCTGTACCCTGCTGATGGATGGGTACTTCTATTGCCCCTTGGGTAAGAAGCATAGTGACCTCCTGACCTAACAGGTTGATGAGAGAGGTCGGAGAATTGAACTGCCTTATTGTGGGAGGGGGCATGCTGGAAAAATGAAGCTTGTACCCCTCTCATGATGGAGAGTGTCCAATGCTCTGCTGTTATCTGCCCCCATCTGGGGGCAAAGTGACACAACCTTCCTGGAATGGTGGAAGGATCTGGTCCAACGAGAGCCAGGAAGGCTAAGTTCTCTAGCTGAAAGTCAAAGGCCTTGTGGAGGCTGAGACTGCTGGGACGGCTGAGGCTTAGTAGTCTATGCTTTTCTTTGTTTGGGTGGTTGCTGACCTTTCCTGACAAGCTGACCTGCAGAACGTCCCTGCTGAGAATAAGCAGGATAATATATTTTCTTTTTAGAAAAGAATGGTTTCTTGAAGGATTTCTTTCTAGCAGGATCAGCTGTGAACTTGGATAGCCTATCCAAGGTGGAGCTGTCAGCATCCAACTCATTGGCCTTTTCTTGCCAATCTTTACCAAACAGGTTCTCACCAGTACAAGGGATATTTCCCAGTTTGTCTTGTACCCAGAGCTCCAGATCAGATGCCTGGAGCCAAGCAATTCTATGTGCACCTATGGCAATTCCAGAGGTTCTGCTTATGCACTCAAAACAGTCAAAAGCTGCATGGTTGACAAATTTAGAAACATCTTGGGCATGTTTGACCAATGTGATAAAATCCTGCCTTCTATCCTCAGGAAGAAGAGGACTCAAAGCCTCTAAATCACCTGTGACTTCCTTTAGGAACATTCCCATGTATAGACTATAGGAACTGATCCTGGCAGAAAGCATGGAAGCTTGGAAGACACGACGTCCATAAGCATCCAAAGTTCTGCACTCACGTCCTAGAGGATTAGAGGCATGCCTCTTTGCACTCTTGATCCTTCTCATAGCTGATTCCACTACAAGGAGCTCTCCAGATCAACCAACAGTAAGGATTTAAGGGTTTGTTTTATTATATTAAATTGTTAGCTCTTAAAAGGGTTTTTTTTGTACATTTTTCAAGCAAGGTTACTTTCTTTCGGTGCTTTAGTGGGACTTTCCTTGAGCACAGTAGGTGGTTGAACTCCAGTAACATCCTCAGATTTGGGAACTGGTAACACCTAATCAGGTGTTAGTTCCCTCCCTACCCACCCCGACTCCCAACCACCCCTAGCGAGTAGTCTTGCTTTATAGGGCACCTTCCCATTTGACAAAGCACAGAGAATTGGACCAGCACATTTTGAATATAATTAAGGAGATTTAACTGCTTTTTCTCTGAAAGGACAGCTGGGAAACCGGCTGATACTTGGTAGATCTCTCTCTTTTGCTTTAACAGATACCTAAGCTCCACGAACAGAATGACTGGAAAAATCGTATCACTAATGCTGTTGCCCCCGTTACAGCTTCTGCCTCGGTCCAGACAGAGGTCCTAATGCCAGTTGAAGGACCGGTTCCATGTGCAGGGTGCCTGCATGCTGAAGCTCTGAGGAAACAAGTGGAGGAACTCAGAGAGGAGGTGGTGAGGCTGAGGAGCATTCAAGACAGTGAGAAGTACATTGATGAGATGCTTCTTGCAGCAACCAAGCTCTCCAGCAGAAGAGAAGATGGGTGCCAACAGAATGTCGATGGTTGGACACAAGTCACCAGGGCCTGCAAAATCACCAATCCAACTTCTCCAGCCCTTGAATTGAAGAATCATTATGCAGCTCTGGAAGTGGAGGAGGTGAAAGCATCCCTGGAAAGGGAAGAACCAGAGCTCAAGTACCCCAAAGCTGCAGAATCAGTGACCACAAGGAAACGAAGGGTAGTGGTGGTTGGAGACTCTCTTCTGAGGGGTACTGAGGCGTCCATCTGCCGACCAGACTTGATGTCCAGAGAGGTATGCTGTCTGCCTGGTGCCAAAATCCAAGATGTTACGGAGAGTTTGCCGAGACTCATCAAGCCCACTGACTATTACCCAATGTTGCTAATCCATGCTGGAACAAATGATACCAACACTAAAGACTAGGCGGTCAACTTACAGAGGGTGTTAACTGTACTTATGGCTGCTGTGTTTCCCCTCCAATCAAATAAGCTTCAGTCCGATTTTCATAGCATGGTGATATGGTTTAACTTATTCCACATATTTTGTATTTCTCTGCTTTACTGCATTACAAAATTAATATTGATCTCTAACAATGAGAACCTGTGGTCTCAGACTGAAATTGGCACTGCTCTGGGTAAATCTCCCATGAACTTCGTGCTCTTATGGCATCAACGACCACATATAAGGTTCTTAATATTCAACACCAAATGTTACAATGTGCTCCAAAATCAGACTTATCTTAATTTTTTGATCCAGTTTCTTAAAACGTGCGGATTTGCAACTTCCCCAACGCCACCTCTCTGGTACCTATCCCACGTTTCAATTCTTCAGGGGGTATGCAATCTGTAAATCAGCACTATCTACAAATAAGTGCAACAACGTTACTACAGAAAAAAACTTTTTCTTAAATACTTCTTTTAAATAAATACTCCATATTACAATATTCCTACCGTAACTGGACTTAACTACTTATGAAGAAAGGCTTGTGCGATCAATAGCGTGTCATCTGTAGCTATCGAGCTCTCCCAAAAAACGACGTGCATGCGAGTTGGAATTCAACCATGGTGGTTAAATGGTTTCGCAATTGTGACATCAGACTCTCCCACCAGCAATAATAAATGGTGTTTTAGAACCGGCTTTTAAAATTCGACTGAAACTAATGATTGATTCACAGACAAGCTCTCCACTCGATCATACTGTTGAGTCCCCCTGGGGAAACTGATTTTAATTTGTATATCCATTTTTGCTCACGCAATAAAAGGGTCGGCGCTCTGGATCTCCCGAAACTGCCGACTAGTACCCGATCCATTCAAAAGCAACGCAAATCTTGAAATTCATGTTTATATTGCAGACAATGAGCCACTAATGGGGCTTCTATGACTTGACATCGAATTTGACTACGGCGCTCACCTATCCGAACTTTCAATGGGCGGGCAGTCTGCCCAACGGGAAGTTGCAAATCCACACGTTTTAAGAAACTGGATCAAAAAATTAAGATAAGTCTGATTTTGGAGCACATTGTAACATTTGGTGTTGAATATTAAGAACCTTATATGTGGTCGTTGATGCCATAAGAGCACGAAGTTCATGGGAGATTTACCCAGAGCAGTGCCAATTTCAGTCTGAGACCACAGGTTCTCACTGTTAGAGATCAATATTAATTTTGTAATGCAGTAAAGCAGAGAAATACAAAATATGTGGAATAAGTTAAACCATATCACCATGCTATGAAAATCGGACTGAAGCTTATTTGATTGGAGGGGAAACACAGCAGCCATAGGAACAAATGATACTGCCAGGTATACCTCGGAACGTATCAAAAGTGACTTCATGGCTCTGGGAGAGAGGGTGAAGCAGTTATGTGCACAGCTGGTATTCTCTTCAATCCTCCCAGTTGAGGGTAAAGGCCAAGGCAGAGAGGCTCGCATCCTGGAGATGAATGCATGGCTGCGTGGATGGTGTCACTGAGAGCGTTTTGGTTTCCTATACCATGGGATGCTGTTCCAAGGGTTGCAGAGCAGAGATGGCATCCATCTGTCCAAGAAAGGTCAACGCTTCTTCAGTAGTAGACTGGCTTATCTACTGAAGAGGGCTTTAAACTAGATTCGTTGGGGATGGGTGAAGAAAGTCCCCAGGTAAGTGAAAGCCCCCAGGTAGGTGATACCCATTTCCATAAAGTTATTTAATGTAACAGGGGTAACATATGGAAAGCAGTGTGTATAAATGCCCGTAGCATGGGAAATAAGATCCCTGATGTTGAAGCTTTGGTGGGAGTGGCTGACTTGGATTTAGTGGCAGTTACAGAAACATGGTTCACAGAAAACCATGATTGGGATGTAACTATACCTGGATATACTTTATTAAAAAAGGACAGGGTAGGAAGTAGGGGAGGAGGAGTGGCACTATATGTAAAAACTACTATTAAAGCTTTGGAATTACAGAGCTTAAAAGGGAGAGACGAGGCATTGTGGGTTAAACTAGAACGAGGGAAAGAGAAATCTATTTGCATTGGTGTGATATACAGACCTCCCTCACAAGAGGAAGAGGTGGACAGAGTTAATTGAAGACATGCGCAGCATTGCTAGGAAAGGGGAAGTGCTACTGATAGGAGATTTCAATATGCCAGATGTTGATTGGCACATTCCTGCTGCAGTATAATCTAGAAGTAAGGAGATCCTGGATTCTCTACAGGGAGAGCTATTCAGGCAATTGGTAAAAGACCCCACACGTGAAGGGGCCATACTGGACTTGGTGCTTACCAATGGTGAAAGTGTTTCTGATGTAGTGGGAGATCATTTTGCATCCAGTGATCACCAAATGGTGTGGTTCAGTATTAGGACTAGGGCTGTTAGAATCCATTCAAAGGCGAGGATCTTAGAATTTAGGAAGACTAACTTTGCGAAGATGGGCCAATACCTCAGGAAGTCGTTAGTTGGATGGGGAACAGCTGAGGGATGTAGAAAAACAATGGGAAAAACTGAAAAGGGATATTTTAAGGGCAACCAACCTTTTTATTAAAATGGTAAATAAAGGTAAAAGGAAAAGGAGACCGCTTTGGTTTTCAAAAGAAGTAGCTGAAAAAGTGAAGAAAAAGAGGGAGACCTTCATGAAATACAAGAGATCACAGAGAGAGGAAGACAGGCATCTGTATTTGGAAAAACTTAGAGAAGCTAGCAAAGTAGTCAAGAAGGCAAAGATTCAAAAGGAGGAGGAAATAGCCAATGCAATAAAATGGGGGGATAAGACATTTTTCAGATATATTAGTGAGAAGAGGAAGGGCAAGAGTGGTATTGTCAGACTCAAGGGTGCAGGGGAGGAATATGTAGAAGCTGATAAGGATAAAGCGGAATTGCTTAACAAATATTTTTGTTCTGTGTTCACAGATGAAGAACCAGGAGCAGGACCTTAGAAAACACCCACAAATAGGAACAGAAGCAAAGGACATCTTCAACAATTTTCAAAAGACTGTGTTCGTGAGAAACTATCTCAACTTAAAGTAGACAAAGCGATGGGACCGGATGGGATACACCCGAGAATACTGAGGGAACTTGGGGACGTTCTAGCAGCTCCACTGACTGACCTTTTCAATGCCTCATTGGAGTCAGGAGTGGTGCCAAAGGACTGGAGAGTGGCTCATGTGGTGCCTTTACACAAAAGCGGAAGTAAGGATGTGGTTGAAAACTACAGGCCAGTTAGTTTAACTTCGGTGGTGAGTAAATTATTGGAAACGCTGCTGAAAGAGAAAATAGCGAGGTTTATGGAGTCCAGCGAATTACAGGATCCGAGGCAGCATGGATTCACCAGAGGCAGGTCTTGTCAGAAAAATCTGATTGATTTCTTTGACTGGGTGACCAGGGAGTAGGACAGAGGGAGAGCCCTAGATGTGGTGTATTTAGATTTCAGTAAAGCCTTTGACACTGTTCCTCACAGGCGACTTATAAACAAACTGAGCACCCTAGGGATGGACCATATAGTTACTGCTTGGGTTAGAAACTGGTTGGGTGGGAGGCGACAAAGAGTACAAGTAAATGGAGCTCACTCTGAGGAGAAGGATGTTATCAGTGATGTGCCCCAGGGATCTGTCCTTGGTCCGATTCTTTTTAACATGTTTGTTAGTGATATAGCGGAAGGGCTTTCAGGTAAGGTTTGCCTCTTTGCGGATGATACCAAAATCTGCAACAAAGTAGACACCCAGGAAGGGGTAGATAACATGAGGAGGGATCTAGCTAAGCTTGAAGAATGGTCTAGAATTTGGCAGCTGGGATTTAATGTTAAAAAATGTAAGGTCATGCATTTGGGCTGCAGCAATCCAAGGGAGCAATATAGTATAGGGGGTGAAGTACTTTTGTCCACTAAAGAACAGCGGGACCTAGGAGTGGTTGTGTCTGATGATCTTAAAGTAGCTAAACAGATAGAAAAGGCGACGGCAAAAGCTAGAAGGATGCTTGGATGCATACGGAGAGGAATGGCTAGCAGAAAAAAGGAGGTGATAATGCCTCTGTATAAGTCTTTGGTGCGACCTCATTTGGAGTATAGTGTGCAATTCTGGAGACCGCACCTTCAAAAGAATGTGAACAGGATGGAGTCGGTGCAGAGGGTGGCTACTAAAATGATTAGTGGTCTTCATTATAAAGCATAAGACGACAGACTGAAGGATCTTAATATGTACACCTTAGAGGAAAGGCGGGATAGAGGCGATATGATTGAGATGTTTAAATACCTCCGTGGCATAAATGTTCAGGGAGAGAGCCTCTTTCAACTGAAAGCAAGTTCTGCTACGAGGGGACATGAGATGAGGGTGAAGGGAGATAGATTCAGGAGTGATATGCGGAAATATTTCTTTACGGAAAGAGTAGTGGATCCGTGGAATAGTCTCCCAGTGGAGGTGGTAGAGATGAGGACAGTAACTGAATTCAAAAAAGCATGGGACAAACACAGAGGATCTCTAAAGGTAAAAAGGGGGCTGTTGTAGTTGTTGATATGGAAGGACAGACTAGATAGGCCATGTGGTCTTTTTCTGTCGTCATATTTCTATGTTTCTATGTTTCAATAGAGTGGTGAGGAAGCTGAGTTTTTTGGAAACCAGGACAAGGAGTGACTCGATACAGAGTATCCAGCCTACGAGAATGAGGGGAGGTGGTAAGAGGTGTCTCCCACATTCTTAACATGAGATCATGCAAGATCTCATGGATGAGCAAGGTAGCTGCCTCCTTAGAAGTTTTGGGATATTGTAAAATTTCCAACTCCTTTGCTCTGGGCTCTGTTTCAGGGGCCACAGTAATGGACAGACCCCGAGCCACCTCCCTGATAAAATCCTGAAAGGAAATATCTTCTGGAGGAGACATCCTGTGCTTAGGGGAGGAGGGCTCCTCTGGGAGAAGCATTCCTGCATCGACAGAACTATCAGAATCCTCTAATTCTTCTGAGGACTCGAAGTACCGCTTGTCCAGATGCTCTTGAAGAGCCCGATACCTGTACCGACCGAAGTTGGTGCCGGGAGTAATTGGAACCGGAGTATCGGTACCGGAAGGCATCGGATGACTGGGTGCCGGCAATGTGGACACCAATGTCGATGCTATCGGTGCCGGTACCGGTTGAAATGTCTGACGCGGTTCCGAGGGCGTCTATGCCGCAAGGAGAGCCGCCAGACTGCGCTCAGTAGCCAGGACTCTCTGGTCTATCGATGCTACCGATGCCTGGATGTCGGTACCGGAGAAGATCGCCGGTACCCCAGAGCATGGCACCAGCAGTTCTGCTGAGGTTGAGGCCTCAAGAACGTCCTGGAGTCCCGATAATGCTTTGGAAGCCAAAGCCTCCCGCTGGGGCAATTTTGCCGGTGCAGAATCCTCAAGGGCAACACCAGAGGCATCTCGATGCTTAGACGGAGATCTACCCTTTGAGGACCGGCTAGACTTATGTTTAGTTACCTGAGATCCTCGGGAGGAAGACGAAGCCCTGGAAGACGTCGATGCCACCGAAGCTGCATCAGAGGGAAACAGGGTAATGAGCTTGGCAGCTTGGTTATGTCAACCTCTCTTTGACATCATGGCACAGGCCATACATTCGGAGATGGAATGGTCAGGACCTAAATATTTCAGACACCACTCCTGGGTGCCGGTGACTGAGATGGTACCGCCACACTTGGTGCACTTTTTAAAACCCGAGGAGGGTTTTTCCATAGTGGAAAAAATTTTGGGCCTAAGGCCCAAAATTGCGCATGCACCTGGAAAAAAAAATGGAAAAAAAGTACTAAGAATTTTTCTTTTTTAAAGAAAAGAAAGAAAAACCGGCGGTACCGGTAAAACGTCGAGGAAGGCAGACGCGACCACAAAAAAGAAGGAAAATTTTCTGCGGTGACAGGAACATGACTTGCTGGCTCCGCGGAAAGCAAAGAACTGGAGAGAGGCAGTTGGGAAAGGCGGGAAGGCAGCACGCAGGCGCTGAGGGATGCTCCCAAAGGCTTTCTAATTGGATGCTGGGGAGCGTTCCCGCGCAGGCTCCGTCGGTACCGATACCCATATGTGATGACCACATTCCTGCTTGTTCCTGGAGATTACATCATACATTCCAATGCCCTAACTCTGCTTTGCAGGTAGTGGTAGTAGGGATTATTTATAGTCCTCGGAAATGCCTTAAACTTCCTATATTTGAAGCATTATTTCAAATATTACCAGAAAATTACAAAACAAATTAATCAGAGTTACAATATGCGTATTCTTGTTCAGAAGAGCAGGCTTGGGTCATGTAAGATACATTATAAGAACAAGCCCCACAACTAACTCTTTCCCTTCTACCATACCCTGCAAAACCAGAGGGGGCAGATCATATGCACAGAAGACAGACTGAAAAGGCCCTCAAAACAAAAATAGAAATGGCAAGGCTTCTACTACCACTCTAACAGTCACCACCACCTCAAATAAAACTAAGAGGCATAATACAATTGTACAATTCAAAGACAATAAATGGAGAGCTTAACCGAAGATGATTCATGCCGACTAAGGAAAGGGAAACCTCAGATATCACCCAGCTTTGAAAACAAAGGGCTAGACTAGTGGGTCCATGACTACGTGTTCCAAAGGGAGCAAGAATGCCTGATTTCTAACTGAGGGCACTGACACAGTGGCCTGCTCAAGTGAGGTAGAGGAGAATGGGGTAAAAATTCAGCTAGTTGTAAATCGGTTCCCAATCCTGGTTCTAACACACAGGAGGAAAACAAATTCCTATTGGCATACACCTTGAGCAATTTTTAATTTTCAATAGAAATTATTTTTTACTTGTTTTTTTCTCCCCCTGTTCTATTTCACTTCATCCTTTGTTTTTCTAGGGCCTGTCTCTACTCTTTCAAAAAATGAAATCCCGCTTCTCAACTGTGTTAACTCCCAGCATTCCTTTATTCTTTTTTCAGGAGCTGCTGCGAGACCCTAGAATTTTTGGGCGGTAAGGAAAGAATTCCGAACTCTGTCATGGAGACCCTCCAGTCAGTCAGGTTTTCAGGAAATCCTCAATGGATAGGCACGAGATAAATTTGCGTACAACGAAGGTAGTGCATGCAGATCTCTCATATTTATATTTACTGTGGATATCCTGATAACTCAACTGACTACTGCTCCAGGATAGATGCTTATTGTACCCGAGTTCTAATAATGCTATAAGCCACCTTAATCATCACTGGAAAGATAGGCTAAAATCTCCAAGGGCCCGATATTGAGCTAGGCTCATTTTCGAGCCCTCCCTGCCGACCTCTAACCCAGATATTCAATGCCACAACGATGGCATTGAATATCCACGGATCGCCGCACACAATGGAAGCCACCGAAGCTAACTGGGCAGCAGTGATATTGCATGCTGTCCGGTTGGCTCCTGCACCCTAAAGATAAGCAAATATTTTCCTTGCCTATCTTTTCGGCACAGATCACTAACTGGGCAGCATGCAATATCGCTGATGCCCATTTATCGCTTGTTGCCGCCTCTACTCAGCCCTGGAACGCTCCCATGTTAATCAGACAGCATTGGGCACATAGGGGAGTTAGATGGGGATATTCAATGGCATTAATCGTGTAAAGTGCCATTGAATATCCCAATCTAAGGCATTTACATGGTTTACTGGTCTGTGAATCGTGTAAATGCCTTTTGAAAATCGGGCTCCAAATTTTTATAGATAAATGTGTGTTCATAGCCGTCACTATATGGGATGCATGATGCATCAAAGCAGCACTCTATTTGGCTTTTGTTGGGGAAAAGCGGAAGATGAGTGAATATCTTGCCAATAGATTGCCTCTCCATGTAAGAGACTCCTATGGTGCTCCTTTTCATGAGCATACAGCAATGGGAACGCCCTTCTCCAGACTGACTGTACATGATTTTGGAGTAGTGTGTACCTCAGGCATTATGCACATGTCCTGGTATTTTATCAACCATGTCCAAGCTAAGTAGTATGGTCAGATAGGGTTCCTGGCAACTACAAGCTTTCTCTGAAATAAAACCTGCATTCATGTACGCTATTAAAACTTATAGCAACTTTTACACCAGTCCGCACACAATGCATATAGACATAATAAAATTGACTGCATAAACCTCTCTCACTATGGAGCCATTCGTGCACAGGCTATACTGCAACACCTGGCAGTTAAGAAATCGTGGGAGGGCTTGATTGGGGACAAGCGGGTTTCCGTCAGCGGTCTGGTACAGAGTCTTTGACAATGTCAGCAATGGATCGTCTGGGCAGGGCGAGGGATAAGGGAAAGGGAGCTCTGGTGGTAACGTTAGATCTATCTGCAACTTTTTGTCTTATTGCATGGGATAACTTGTTGGCAAGATGTGGGGCCTTGGGGATAGTGGAGTAGTCTTGTGGTGCATTGGCCTCATTTTTGTCTGAAAGGCGGTTCAGAATACAGTGGGGGGGGGTCCATTATCAACAGTTTTGAATTTGGTATGTGGGGTTCAACAGGGGTCAGCCCTGTTCCCGGTGTTGGCCCTGTCCCCGATGTTATTTAACATCTACATGAGCCCGGTGGGGGATGAAGTGGATTCTGATCCCCAAACAGGTCAGCTACTAGAACCTTAAATTCACATACTCTGAGTTGAAGTTAGCAGCACCAAAATCAAGAAATGCCAGGTCAGGTATTTCAGCTCACAGGTATCCAGTGGCTCGAAAAAAGCGTTCATTAACTGATTAAGACAATGAGGTGGTCCCATGACAGTGGAGGATTGATCGGAGGCTTCTACAGAAACAAGCCCTGCATAAATTCAACTAAAGCCTACAGACAGATGGGTTTACCTTCAATATGATGGTGATATGTGCCAACTGCACTAAAATGTACTCTAATGGAGTTGGTCTTTAGATCTGACTCAAATATAGAAAGTATGTTTTTGTGCGGTGCAGGTAAATAGGGATCTAAGGACATTTCTTTCTGTCACAACAAACAAGACAACACTTTCATTTAAAATTATATGACCTTCTAGAGGAATCTCTCCTGGAAGCTAGAATAACCTGTGAAATGCTGTCAGCTGGTTGAGGGAAGCCATTGTTATCCTTTCAATATCCAAGTTGTAGGGCAAGAGACTCTACACATTGTGGTGCAACAGAATTCCTTGAGCTTGTGTGATTAGCACTGGAAAGCCTCCGAGTTTTATAGGACTTTTACTAGGAGTTCCGGAAAAAGTAACCATTCTTGTCTCGGCCAATAAGGAACTAGGAGAACCATGGTTCTAATTATCATGGGAATTAGAGGATACTGAAAACAGACCCCCCCCCCCCCCCCCAAAAAAAAAAGGAAAGGACAATTTAGGAGAAAGGCATTCAAAACTAAATTTGCCTGCAATTCTTATCTTGGAGAACTGAGTTACTTCCTGCTCTCAGGAACAGCAAAGGATGGCTGCTCCACCTCCACAGACCACTGATGTGGTTGAAGTACATGGCTCAGATTGTCTGCAAAGGCATTTATTTATATATTTTGTAGTATCTAGCTCACGCTTTTCCAGTAGCAGTTCAAGGAGAGTTACAATCAGGTATAGTAGATACAGGGGCAGCCCAAGCATTTCTGCCACCCCAGGTAGAGGCCCCTGCTGCACTGCACCCACTGATCCTGCGCCAGCATCCCCCTACCGCCACTGTCTCCCTCGAATCCATCTTCTCATCTTACAGTGGCTGCGGCCAGACTCCATTTTGGGTCACCACCACCACTTTCAATACAGAGTCAGACTGCTGCTGCCACAAGAAGAGAAAGATTGAATCGGAGGCCAGCGGTGGCCAAACTCCATTCTGAAAACAGAATCAGGCCGCCCACCAGAGTCTGCTGCTCTAGGTGGCTGCCCAGTAAGCCAAGTGGACTAGACAGCCCTGAGAAGGTAGTTACTCACCTGTAAACAGGTGGTCTCCGGGAACAGCAGGAATCAGTCTGGCACAGAGCGAGCCCTGCACGGAAGCATCTCCTCGGCTTTCAAAGAAAGCCTTTGGGAGATGCACCAGGCATGCGTGGTCCCCTTCTCACACAAGGGTGCCATCTTGCTCAGTGAATGACATAGCTAAGACAGCAAAAAATGGTACAACTAAGGCAACTCTATGGGGAGGAGAGAGGGTCGTGAGGACCGATTCCTGAATCCCCAGAGAACAAAAGAATATAAGAAAATAAGATATGCCATACTGGACCAGACCAAGGTCCATCAAGTCCAGTATCCTGTTTCCAACAGTGGCCAATCTAGGTCATAAATACCTAGCAGTTTCCTCAAAAGACAGTGGTTCCACAATACTAGCACTAGAAATAGGGAAAAGCCCTGAAGAAAAATATGTGTGTGTTTTTTTAAAGAAAGAAGAAGAGGAGAACCGGCGGTACCGGTAGGCGTCGAATGAAGGCGGATATGATCACAAAAAACAAGAAATAAAGGTAGATTTTCTGTGGTGACAGGGTACCGTGTCCTGTCGGCTCCACGGAAAACGAAGAACTGAAGTGAGAGAGGTACAGAGGCGGGAAGGCAGCACGCATGTGCGGTGGGATGCTCCTAAAAGCTTTCCTATTGGATACTGGGGAGCGTTCCCACACAGGCTCCGTCGGTACCGACGATACCCATATGTGACAACTACATTCCTGCTTGTTCCTGGAGATGATGTGTGACAACTATTTGATAAACTGAAGAGTATCAAATCACCTGGACTGGATGGTATACATCCAAGGGTGTTGAAAGAACTGAAATATGAGATTGCATACCAGCTATTAGTAATCTGTGAACTATCATTAAAATCATTCGAAATACGTGAAGATTGGAGGATAGCCAATTTAATGCCAATTTTTAAAAAGGGTTCCAGGGGTGATCAGGGAAACTACAGACCAGTAAAGCCTGATGTCAGAACCAGGAAAAATGGTAGAAACTTTTGTTTTCTTGTGTTCTGCTCTTTTCTATATAAGATTAATTATCAAGAAAGTTAACAAAACCAATGTATAAAATGCATAAAGAAAATAAATACACTAAACACACATACCTCTTCAAGGTTGTTTTTGGATCCTGATGCTCGCTACTCTCTTGTTCACCACTTGTGTATCTTACCATATTCCAGTCCCCAGTTTTAGTGATATTGTTCATCTTGATTAGACTAAGTTCTCATGAGCAGGGACTGTCTCTTACATCTATATGTACAGTGTTGTGTATGCCTTGTAGTACTATACAAATGATAAGTAGTGGTAGTAAGAAAGGCACTGGGATCACAATGGCAGTGGACACATCTTCCTGAGATGGTTGGGTAATATCAGAAGCCTGGTCTCATGCCCTTGGTGGCTGTTATGACCCCTCCTACATTGAGGAGGATAAGCCATCCTCTCAATATGGGCATTTCGAAGAACCAGCTCTCTTGGTGCCTTAAGGCTCTCAACATTGTATTTGTAGAAAGGAGGTCTAAAAATAAATTTAAAAAAATTAAAAAAAACAAACATGTTGAGGTGCAATGTCAATGCCCCCTGACTTTTGCCCTGGGGTCAGTATCATGCACCTTCAATGTCAATTAATTATGAAATCAAACCCTTCTTCTTTGGACAGAATTTAGACTCTGCCCAACCCAATGGCCTCTAATGATGCTAGAAGTTAAGGGTGATCTATGTAATCTCAGTAATGATGCATCCCCAGGGTCCAATGCAGCTCCTGGACCGATGGAGACCAATGCTTTCGATGCCAATGTTGATGAACCAGATCTTTCAAAGTCAAAGATCCATTTGTGCTGCTTTTCTCAACCCTTGAGTGCTCTGATAACTGTGAACACAAATTATGAGAAGGATCAGGTTGGACTCCAGATACAGCAAGCACTAATTATGTCTATCCATCATGGATGTGGTCTTGCCATGTCAAGTGCACTTTTTAACCCTGCTGGAACGTCTCTTCTGTGACATAATACCAAGAGACAAAATCAAATGACTCAACTTTGAAAAAATTCCTGACCAGAACACCCAAGACTCTCAACCAGGGCTGGATATGTGTGAAATGCAAAAAATAAAGAAAATTTGAAAATGACTGAAAACCTACCTATGACACTAGCTGGAATTGGGAACCGCATGTTAGCAACAAACTTGAAGAAAACAGCAGAAAATTCAGAAAAGAAAAAAAATTCACTGAAAAACTAAACAGTCTTGATGCAAGCTATTGAAAAATGAAACAGATCCCATGTGACAGGGGAAGGCAGGAAGTGGCACACATATGCAAATTGCTCAGAACCTTCCACATCTATCTGAGCTAGAGTAGCATTCCCATGCTAGGATCAGTCTGTGATGTCACCCATGTTGTGATTACTTGCTATTCTGCTTGTCCTTGGAGAACTGTGCAATCTTGAAGGCTCGAGTGCATACCACTTTTTTTTGTTGGTCTAATGACAGCCTACAAGACCAAGATGGCCATTGTACTACAGAATGCTAACTAAAAATCCATTTCTAGTATCGCTCTCAAATTCTGCCTTCTATTTTCATTTAAATAAGGAAAGCATGCACAGGCATGACTATGGGAATACTTTCCAACAAAGATTTGCAGAAGAGATATGTGCGAGTCTGGGAGAGGTTGTGCTGGAGGTGTTAAAAAAAAAATTAATGTAGGCACTCTCTCATCAAAAAGTCTCATGTAGAACTACACATAAATCAGTCAGGCTCACCTTTTCCTAGACTGACAATAAAACACTTTCAAAGTTATTTTCCACCCTAGTAGGTCCTGACTTAAGAAATCTGAAGGTCTAAAATGAAAGAAAAAAAAAAGCTCAACTTGGCTGTGCTGCCCCTTGAAAACTTTGCTCTTATCTGGATATTGAACTAGCTTTCCCCCTTTTTCCTACTCTGCCCCCACTGATACTTTATAGCCTCCTGAAATAAGGACAAAATTTGTGCTAGACCTGGAGTGATGTCAGTTTTCCTTCCTCCATACCGTGCTATCTGTACTAGCAAGGATCAGCATTTCTAAAGGAACCACAGAACACAAATCTATATAAATGTCCTCATATTCTACAAAAAGTTAACCAAGTGCCAAAACATTTGTATCAGATTTTAAAAACCCAACATTTCAATTCTGAAATCTTAGTCATTCTCTGTGACCCAACTGACCCTTGATTTCTAATCATGTCATCAGACATCCAGCATGATGACACCACCATTAAGACGGCAGTCTGATCAGCACTGCTCCCACTACTAGAAAGCTGCATCCACCTCCTTTTTTTCTCTATAACCTCCTCAAGAGATCTATAGCAACATCTTATACTCTGCAACAAGCTGTGATGTCCGGACCGGCAAAAAAACCACCGGTAGATCTTAAAGCCTTTGCATTTACGAGCATCAAAGGGGGAGGGGGGAGTGGTGCATCCAAAATGGCAGAATCATCGTAGGAAGCTTCAACTTTGAGAGATTGAGGGCCCGGAGAGGCCACTGAGGAAAACAGAAAAGAGCACGAGGCCCTCGCAGAGGAGAGACAAACACAAAAGGCGAGAGGCGTACGGAGGTCACAGGTGCCTTTATTAAGTAAGCCCCAACGCGTTTTGGCAAACGCCTTCCTCAGGGGGTATGCAGCTTAAAATATAATAAATAATAAACAATAAGTACATTAAGAAATGAACAATGATAAAAATGAATTTATATATATATATATATATATATATATATATATATATATATATATATTATATATATATATATATATATATATATATAAAAGGAGAAATTAAAATTAAAATTACGACTAATAAGATAAAAATTATGAATAATATGTCATGACAGATAACATGCAGTTTCGCTACTGGAATATTGTCGGAAAAAGATCATCCCTAGGGGCCTACAAATGAATAAAGCCCCAGGGATGTTTAAGGATAATGAGACCGTCATGTCAAGTTGGATCAAGATTCTTAATGTTCATTGAATCTAACGATATTACTTATCAACACCTCTAAACGTAGGGCAGAGGGTCTTAAAACTCAGACTCCAAGGTGGAAACCCTTAAAAAAAATCAAGATACAAGATTTGCTAACCTCAAAAAGATTTCGCTCTGGGCATAGTGTCGAGACCATTCTTCTAGCTTTCACCAACTCCCTGCACACTGCTCACGACCGGGGTGACATCTCGGTGGCGGTGGCACTCGATCTCTATGCTGCCTTTGACTTAGTTGACCACTCACTCCTCCTCTCTCGTTTGCATGATATCGGCCTTCGTAGTACTGTCTTGCGTTGGTTTCATTCTTTCCTCTACTCTCGCTCTGCTGCAGTTCTCCCCTCATCCTCCTCTCAATCCCCTTCCGACTCCTTCTCCCTAGTTTGTGGGGTTCCTCAAGGCTCTGTATTAGCTCCTCTTCTTTTCAATATCTTTCTCACTCCTCTCACATTGCTTGTCCAACAGTTTGGGATCACAGCCTTTTACTACGCAGACGATATCCTTCTCATCCACCACACCTCCCCTGTCTCCCCTGACCTAACTCCCTTGAATGCCTGCTTAGCTGCTGTTTCCGATTGGTTAATTCAAAACTGTTTATATCTTAACCTTTCAAAAACCTTTGCCATCTGGTTCTCTCCCGGTCACCAGCCCCCCTCTTTGGCTCCATCTTTCTCTAGTGCACCTGTCCCGTTAGTTACCACTTTTCGCTATCTTGGAGTTCTCTTCGACTCAGATCTCAGCACATGTCTCCCACGTTTCTAAACTCTCCTTCTTCCACTTACGACAGATTCGTGCTATTCGCCCCTTCCTCTCCTCCTCAACTTTAACCACATTACTACTCACCCTTGTCATCTCTCGTGTTGATTTCTCCAACTCCATTCTCTCTGGTATCTCCAAACTACAGCTCTCCCGGTTGCAACGCATTCAAAACACTGCCGCCCGTCTTGTCACCCACTCTTCTATCAGGGACCATGTCACCCCTCTCCTTTTCCAACTTCACTGGCTCCCTGTTTCCTATCGCATTCAATTCAAGCTCCTCACATTAGCTCACAAGGCACTACACACCTCTACCCCTCAATATCTGGCTGACTTACTCCACTTCCACACTCCTCGTCATACCCCTTGCTCTTTCCACCTCAACCGACTAGCTCTACCTTCACCTTCTCATGCACACCTTCAGACCACATGCTCCTCAGCCTTGATCCTAGAGGAGGGGATCGAGAACAGCGATTACAACTAAGGGAACAAAAATGGATTTTTCGTTTAAATACTGTTCACCCTAATGGTCTCAATATGCAAATAGATTGGTATACTATCATTTAGAGTAGCTTAACTTGTAAGGTGTTCTCCTGTCAGTGAGATCTTCCTTACTGGCTACGGTTGTTAGGATTAGCTATACAGATTCACGTGATCATTACTGAGCATTCGTTGAAGAATGACGTCAGACGCCGAAGCATAAGAGGAACAGACCCAACCTTCATTTGGAAAGCAGCTCTTAATCCTAGAGCAGAACTCAAGATATGTTGCCAGCAAGAGATGACCTGAAGCAGGGTTACAAATTTTATATGTTTAACCCGAAACGTGTAACACGTTGTCAACCTGATGGACACCTGGCATTTTGTCTGCTTCTCTGAAGTTCTTACGAGCTAAGTACAAATCAAATTCTCACTGTTTGAATAATAAAAGGGAGCAGTTGTGGTGGTCAGCGGTAGTTTTCTTCCCGCTTACTTTGAGGACTATCTCCAACAAAAAGAAAAATGAAAATTTAGAAAATTAGTTAGGATCTCATATTTTAGATTATTTTATTTCTCCCTAGCACATAGATGAAATTGCACATTAACATATCCTCCTTTCCATTAGTACTATTTACCATTCCATCCATAGAGTTTTTAGTTCTCATTTTAGTGTTCCATTTAGTCGCTGCTCCTCTTTTATGATACAGTATTGAAAACCTATGGGGATAAAACCTTCTACTCTTTGGTTCCCTCCAGCATAGAAATACAATTGACAATTTGCTCTCAAACAGACTTACATACAGTGCTCATGTGAATATACAAATATGTTTTTATAAAAGGAGTAGTGTTACTGTACCACCTCATCTCTTGTTTTTTCCCCCCTGACATTCATATTACCCTTTAATGTCTTCATTACCCTCTGCCCTGCGTCTTATTTTATTTATGTCATGAAGTCTGACAGCTATGCAGTTTAGTGTTTTTAAGCTTAAGTATATTATTTGAGTGTTGATTTGTATTGGTTTTATTGTTATGAGTACTGTCTGTCATGACATATTATTCATAATTTTTATCTTATTATTCTATCGTATTTTGAATTTGAATTTCTCCTTTATATATATGTTGTTGTTGTTAAGTGCCATCGAGTCGGAGTCGAATCATGGCGACCCTCTTGATAGCTATCCTAAATTGTGTTCGGTCTTGAGTCAGGCGGCTCATTGTTGACAGACTGGTACCCGTAGCTGCTGTTATCTCCTCGGTCCATCTCATTGCTGGCCTTCCTCTTTTGCGTTGACCTTCTATCTTGCCAAGCATGATGTCTTTCTCTAATGATCTCTCTCTTCGCATAATGTGTCCAAAGTATGAAACGCGAAGTCTTGTCATCTGAGCTTCTAAAGAAAGCTTAAGTTTTATCTCCTATAGTACCGACTGGTTTGTTCTTCGGGCAGTCCATGGTATACACAGTATTCGCCGCCAGCACCATAATTCAAAGGCATCAATTTTCCTCCTCTCTATCTTTTTCACTGTCCAGCTTTCACATCCATATGTTATTGAAAATACCATGGCTTGAACAAGTCGAATCTTTGTATGGAGAGAGACATCTCTGCTCTTGAGAATCTTATCTAGGTCTTTCATAGTCATTCTTCCAAGAGCAATGCGTCATTTGATTTCTTGACGGCTTGTTGCTTCTTTATTGATAGTTGATCCAAGTAGGTTAAAGTTGTTCACGATTTCAATTTCTTCTCCTTCAACGATGAATCTGTTGATTATGCCAGTTGTCATGATTTTTGTCTTCTTTACATTAAGGTGCAGGCCCATTTTGAGACTATGTTCTTTGATTGTGAGAAGCAAATGTTTCAGATCATCTTCACTTTCAGCCAGTAATGTGGTATCATCAGCATAGCGAAGGTTGTTGATGAGTCTTCCACCAATCTTCACACCTCTGTTGTCTTCATACAATCCTGCTTCTCTGATGATTTGTTTTGCATATAAATTAAACAGGTAGGGGGAAAGTATACAGCCTTGTCTTACACCTTTGCTTATTTTAAACCATTCTGTTTCTCCTTGTTCCGTTCGAACTGTTGCTTCTTGATCAATGTACAGATTGTGCAAGAGTACGATCAGGTGTTCTGGTATACCCATGCTTCTTAATGTGGCCCAGAGTTTCTCATGGTTTACAGTCAAAAGCCTTGCTATAGTCGATAAAGCACAAATAGATACCCTTTTGGTATTCTTTAGTCTTTTCAAGGATCCATCTCACATCCGCAATGATGTCTTTCGTTCCTCGCCCTTTCCTGAAACCTGCTTGCACTTCAGGTAGTTCTTGTTCCAGGTATGGTTGTAGTCTCTTTTGAATAATCTTCAGTAGAATCTTGCTGGCATGTGGGATCAGAGCGATTGTGCGATAATTTCCACAGTCAGTTGGATCACCTTTCTTTAGTGTTGGTATAAACACAGATCTTTTCCAGTCAGTTGGCCATGATGTTGTCTTCCATATTTCTTGGCAGAGCCTTGTAAGTACGGTAACAGCTGCATCAGATTGCTATAATACTTCTATGGGAAAGCTATCAATGCCTGGTGCTTTGTTCTTTGATAAGGCTTTCAATGCTGCTTCAACTTCTTCTTTCATCACCAATGGTTCCCGATCATAAGGTACAGGTTGAAACGGCTGTTGGTCCACTTGATCTTTATTGTATAAAAACTCTGTATATTCCTTCCACCTTTTCTTGATCTTCTCAGCATCATTCAACATAGAACCTTGAGCATCTTGTAACATTCCAATTCGAGGCTGGAACTTTTTCTTTAACTCTCGTAGCTTTAGGAAAGCCGATCTTGTTCTTCCTCTAATAGTTTCTGCTTCTATTTCCTTGCATGTGTCGTTGTAGTACTTTTCCTTGTCCTGTCTTTCTGCACGTTGGAAATCTCTGTTGAGTTCTGTTATTGTCTTTCTTTCTCCTCTGGCTTTAGCTTCTCTGCATTTCTGGGCATTTTTCAGAGTTTCTTCCGTCATCCATTTTGGCCGTTTTTGCTTTTTCACCTCTTGTAGAGACTTCTCGCTTTCTTCCAACACAACCTTCTGGATGTCATTCCATAACTCTTCTGGAGCTCTGTCATTTGTATCTAAAGCAGCAAATCGATTTTGCAGGCAGTCTTTAAATTCCAGTGGTATATTCTCAAGGTCATATTTTGCTGCATTCATGAGTGGTTTGCACTTTCAACTTTAGCTTGAGTTTGCATACTAGTAGTTGATGATCTGTACCACAGTCAGCTCCAGGTTTTGTCTTTGTTGATGTTATAGAACTTTTCCATCGTTGACTTCCACAGATGTAGTCAATTTGATTTTTATACAATCCATTGGGTGAAGTCCATGTGTACAGTCGCCGCTTGTGTTGAAGGAAGAAGGTGTTTGAGATGAATAGGTCATTGGTCTTGCAGAATTCTATCAGTCTTTCTCCAGCTTCATTTCTGTTGCCAAGTCCATATTTTCCAACTACTTTGCCTTCTTCTTTGTTGCCAACTTTTGCATTCCAGTCACCCATGATTATCAGGATATCCTGTTTGCATGTTCTGTCAATTTCAACTTGTACTTGTTCATAGAACTCTTCAATTTCATTCTCTTCTGCAGCTGTTGTTGGGGCATATACTTGAATTATAGTTGTGTTGATAGGCATTCCTCGTAGACGAATATATTCATATATATATATATTCATTTTTATCACTTCGTTTCTTAATGTTCTTCCTATTTATTATTTATTTATTATATTTTAAGCTGCATACCCCCTGAGGAAGGCATTTGCCAAAACTCGTTGGGACTTACTTAATAAAAGGCAACTGTGACCTCCATACGCCTCTCGCCTTTTGTGTTTGAGGCCATTGAAGAAGCCTTGTCTGATTTGGCCTCTTTGCACATAGAAATCAGTCTTTGATTTGTAGTCCTGAAAACAGACATCACATCTTTGCAACACGACGTCCAGACGTGGATGGAAGATGTAAGGGCTGATTTTCACGAGCTGAGCCAAAGACTGGAGGACTCTGAGGCCTGAATTGATGAACATGAGGACACACTCTGATATGTCCAAAAGGATTTCAGCATTGGCAGAGTCAAAGGAGGACATGCTCCTTAAGACTGAAGACCTAGAAAATAGGTCACGACGGTGCAATTTGCATATTCGGGGTCTCCCTGAATCTGTGGGACCAAACAACAATGTGGAGGTAGTGGAGCAGATTTGTGGTGCAATAGCCCAAGCTGCGCAATTAAATCTTCACTCACTTTGTTTAAAGATTGAACGGAAGTACCATAACTTGGGGCAACTGAAGAATGGGAAGCCGTGTGATGTACTTGCCTGCTTCCATGAATTTGTGTCCAAGAAAGCTAGTGTATAAGCAGTCCAAAATCTTGGCCAGGTGAAATGAGAGAACACCAACATTGAAATGTTTGTGGACCTTTCAGCCATCACAGTATGGAAGCATTGAGAATTTCACCCAGTTACCCAGCGCCTTAGGGAAGAAAATGTACAACACTGATGGACCTTCCCATTTGGGCTATAATTTTTGTTCGATGGCAGGCAGGTTTCACATTCGCACTCTGGAAGAAGGCCTCAATACCTTGAAGGATGCTGGATGGGTGAATTTGCCTGCAAAGTCGGCGGAGAGTCGGGGAGTAAGAGACTAGTCAAAACAAAGCCATGCTGGGAGAGAGCGCGGTATGGCGGAAAAAGGCTTCACTGCCAATCTGACCAGGCGATTTGATCATTTGATCCCTCAGCTTGATGTGGATGTGGGATTTAAGCTTGCAGGACTTATAATTGTTGCTGTCTGTTGGCCAGAACCGACGGTATCATTTTAGTATGGTTGGTGTTATTGTGTGAGTGGAAAATTTTGTATATTGTTGGGATAACGGGGAGTTATGTTTGTTCACTAATAGGATTTGGGGAGGGTGGATGGTGAAGGGAGTTGTTCATTAGAGGTGGGGGGAGAGGTTCGGCTGCTTGGTGGAATCTAATTGTTAAGGTTGATTAGGGATAAAGGGGGATGGGGAAGAGGGTTTGGGGATAAAAGGAGGGGGGTGGTGGGTGGTGGATGGTGGGCTATTTTTTGGTTTACATGGGGGTTGAGAAGAGGTGTGAAAATGGAGGATTATACTGTTAGTATCTTAAGTATCTGGGAGCTCAACTCCCCGCGTAAGTACCAACTGCTATTTCGAGAACTATTGCACCTACGAACTAAAATTGCTTTTCTTCAGGAGACCCACCTCATTCCACAGGATGAATTCCGTCTCTCACAAAAAACATTTAGAACCAGCTGGTTTGATCTAACTGGCTGGGCAAGAAAACAGGGGGAGGGGGGTGGAGTAACTATTCTGATGAGCTCCAACTCCCACTTTCGAGCAGCTGATATTTTAGAGATAAAGAGGGCCTATTTCTGCTGGTGAAGGGAGAGCTGGAGGGACAGCAGCTCACCCTGGGTAGGGTTTATGTCCCAAATAATGACCAAGCTGCATTTTTTGATAAACTAACATTGGCGATGAGGGAGTTTGTAGAGGGCCAGCTCCTTGTGGGTGGCGACTTTAACTTAGCTGTGAATCCAACCCTAGATACGTCTAAGGGTGGGGGGGGGGGGACAGGTCCAAGGTCTATGCCAGCACATCGGGCCTTTAAGGACTAGATGAATTTTCATGACCTCTTAGATGCCTGGTGGATTCGTCACCCCAACACTAGGGATTACTCATATTACTCTGCAGTCACTGCTCCTACATGCACATTGATTATTTATGGATTAGCCTAGGACTTGAGAGCGCTATTTGAGATTTCAGGATCTCAGATTTGACTTGGTATGATCATGCCCCAGTGTGGTTGTGCTTGGGATTGGGTTCATATTCAAAACCTCGAGGAGTTTGGAGAATGAAAGCTACTTTGTTGGATGAACCCAAAACCTGTACTAAACTTAAATTAGTGATCAGTGAATACTTGGAAATTAATTATACTGGCAAGTGCTCACCAGGAGTGCTATGAGATTGCCTGAAGGCTATAGTACATGGGGCATCTGATTAGTTTGGGTGTACATAAGAAGAGAGACAGGGATCAGGAATTGGAAAGCCTACATGTTGATATAGCAAGGATAGAGGGACTGTTAAAGCAAGGAAGTCGAGACCCCAGGATAAAGAGGGAATTGGTAGCTAAGAAAATAGAAATTACACTTACCTGGTAATTGTAGTTCCTGGAGGGTCCAGTTTAGCCCTCCACATCCGGGTAGTGCACCTCCTCCTGCAGCCTGGAGACTGGACCAATCAAAATCTTCCTCTGTATGATATATGCTGTCGGAGCTCCCATCAGCCCCCAGTGAACTAGTAACAAAGCAGACTTAAAGAAGCAACACATGAGACTACAGGTAATATATATATACAAAAGGAAACTCATACCCCTTATGAATCTATTGACCCCCTCACCAAACGAGGAAGCCAGAACACTGCCCATCGCCTCTACCTCTTCCATGGAAGAAAGCGACAGCCCGAATGCCAGCCCCCGAAAATAGGAGCTAGAAGGAAAAAAGGATAAGCAGACAGGAATCCGCGGCCAGAAAGACTAAGAGCAGAAGGCCGATCGAATGCCGTCCAGGTCGCAGACGCGCGCCGCAACAGACAACCTGACAGATAGGGGGGAAAGGAGGACTAAAATGGACCCTCCAGGAACTACAATTACCAGGTAAGTGTAATTTCTATTTCCTGAGCGGTCCTCCAGTTTAGTCCTCCACATCCGGGATGTAAGAGAGCAGTCAACACCGGGTGGGCCCTTGCCATCCGGCGCGCAATACTGCCGAACCAAAACAAGAATCCCGAGCGGCGAGCACATCCAACCGGTAGTGCTTACTGAAGGCATGCAGCGACAACCAAGTAGCCGCTTTACAAATTTCCGCCGGCGGGACCAGACTGTGCTCCGCTCAAGAAGCCGCGTCAGCTCTGGTAGAGTGTGCCCGCAGACCCACCAGAACCAGCTGAGAATGTAAAATATAAGCCGATGCAATAGCCTCCTTGATCCACCGAGCAATGGACGCTTTAGCCGCCGCCTCTCCTTTCCGTGCTCCGCCAAAAAGCACGAACAACCGGTCGGTCTTACGGAAAGACCCTGAGACTTTCAAGTAACGCCGAAGGACCCTTCGCACATCCAGGCAATGCAAGCCCTCGTCCACAGCGCAGTCCGGGCTCGCATGCAGGACCGGAAGAAAAACCGCCTGATTTAAATGAAAAGGCGACACCACCTTAGGCAAAAAGGAGGGAACCGGACGAAGCACCACGCGGTCCCTAGAGATAGGTAAGAACGGTTCTCGGCACGAAAGCGCCTGCAACTCGGAGATGCGCCGCGCCGAGCAGATGGCCACTAGAAAAACCATCTTGAGAGTGAGATCCTTAAGAGACGCCTGGCGAAGGGGCTCAAAAGGCTTGCCTACCAGAGCCCTCAACACCAGGTTCAAGTCCCACGAGGGCACTGACACCCTACGTGAAGGCCGCAAACGGAACACCGCCTTGATAAAACGCTGTATGTCCGGATGGGACCCGAGGTTAAGTCCTAGTACTTTGCCCCTGTAGCAGGCGAGAGCCGCTAGCTGAACCTTCAGAGAGCTGGTTGCCAGACCCTTGTCAATGCCGTCCTGCAAAAAACTGAGAACTACGGGCACCGAAGCCGTCGCCACCCGAACTCCACGCCGTGAGCACCAGTCTTCAAATATTCTCCACACCCGCACATAAGCGAGGGAGGTTGAGGACTTCCGCGCTCGAAGAAGAGTGGCAATAACCGCAGGGGTGTAACCCCTCTTCCTCAGCCGAGCCCTTTCAATGGCCAAACCGTAAGCGAGAATCGAGCCACCTGGGGCATCCGAAGCGGACCCTGAAGCAGAAGGTCCGGCAAAGGAGGCAGAGTCCACAGAACACCGTCGCGCAACCTCACGAGGTCTGCATACCACGGTCTTCTGGGCCAATCCGGAGCCACCAGTAGCACTCGCCCTCGGTGCGCCTCGATGCGCTGAACGACCCGTCCGATTAGCGCCCAAGGGGGAAAGACAAAGGAGACCGTACTCCAGCCACGGCTGAATGAGGGCGTCGATCCCCTCGGACATGCGCTCTCGCCGCCTGCTGAAGAAACGCCCCGTCTTTGCTGATTGAAACGTTGCCATGAGGTCCATGAGGGGAGGCCCCCACCAGCGAACAAGTTGCGCGTAAATCTGCGGGTTCAGCTCCCATTCTCCGGGGTCCACGTGCACTCTGCTGAGATAATCCGCCGTCACATTGTCCTTTCCTGCGATATGCGCCGCCGAAATCACTGGCAGACGGGACTGAACCCAATTGAACAAAGCCGCCGCTTCGCCTTCCATGGCCACACTGCCGGTGCCTCCCTGGCGGTTAATGTAGGCCACCGTCGCTGAGTTGTCCGAGAGAACTCGCACCGGCCGCCCCTTCACCAACGCCTCGAGGGCAATCAGGGCGAGCCTCAGCGCTCGCAGTTCGAGACGGTTGATCGACCACGAGGCCTCCAAGAGAGACCACGTTCCCTGAGCGAAGCGGCCCTCGCAGTGAGCTCCCCAGCTGGAGAGGCTGGCATCCGTAAGGAACGGAATCCAAAGGGGCGGTTCCAAGGGAAGCCCCATTCGCAGGTTGTCCGTGCACAGCCACCAACGGAGCGACCGACGAACTAGTATCGGGCAGGGCAACCGCATGTTCAACGAATCGGACTGATTCGACCAACGACGTAACAGTGCGCTCTGGAGCGGTCGCATATGGAACTGCGCCCAAGGAACTACCTCCAGGGTCGCTGCCATAGTGCCGAGAAGCCGAAGGTACCACCAGGCGGACGGGGCGAACATCTGTAAGAAGCTGCGCACCAGACCCTGCAAGGCTTGGACACGGCGCTCCGGCAAGCACACCAATCCTCTCGCCGTGTCGAACCGAACTCCGAGGTACTCGAGGGATTGAGTCGGCGTCAAGTGACTCTTTTTCTCGTTGACCACCCAGCCGAGGGACTGCAGCAATGACACCACTCTGCGCGTGACCTGTAAACTCTCGTCGTTGGACTTTGCTCGAATCAACCAATCGTCGAGGTAGGGGTGAACCAAGATGCCTTCCTTCCACAAGGCCGCCGCGACCACTACCATTACCTTTGTGAAGGTGCGCGGGGCTGTGGCTAGACCAAACGGCATGGCTTGAAACTGAAAGTGACCCCACGGGAAGGCAAACCGCAGGAACTTTTGATGAACCGCCCGAATGGGAATGTGCAAGTAGGCCTCCGAGAGGTCGAGGGACATGAGGAACTCCCCCTGACGCACCGCCACGATGACCGATCTTAAGGTTTCCATCCGGAAATGAGGGACCCGGAGAAAACTATTCACGCCCTTGAGATCCAGGATTGGTCGGAGCGACCTGTCCTCCTTGGGCACCACAAAATAGATGGAGAAGCGACCGACGCCGCGCTCGGAAGGAGGAACGGGGACGACCGCCCCTAAGGCTAAGAGGCGGAGCAGAGTCAACTGAATCGCCCGCGCCTTCCGTTCGCCTGTGCTGGGAGAAAGGACAAAGGAATCCAGGAGCGGGCAGGCAAACTCCAGCGCATACCCGTCTCTGATGATCTCCAGTACCCATTGATCTGAAGTGATTTGGGCCCAGGAAGGAAGAAAGTCGCGCAAGCGACCCCCAATGACCAGAGTTCCCTCCTGAACCCGCCTCGCTTCATTGTGGCTTTCGAATAAAGGAAGAGGGCGAGGAAGAAGAAGCTCCCGAGAAGCCTCTGCCCGCTCCCCGAAAACCTCGGAAACCCTGGGATCGAGATCCAAAGCGACCACGTTGGGAACTCCAAAGGCGGGAAGAGCGAAATCTGCGAAAGTCTCGAAATTGACCTCGCGCAGGCGGCAAATTCCTACTCAGCTTAGGCTTATCCTCAGGCAGTCTACCGCCCTTCGACTCCCCGAGTTCCTTAACCAACTGATCTAGGGCATCTCCAAACAACAACTTGCCCTTGAAAGGAAGCTTACTGAGACAAGATTTAGACGAGCCGTCGGCTGCCCAGTTCCGCAACCAGATAGATCTGCGCGCCGCCACCAAGGAAGCCATACTATTAGCCAGAGTCCTGATTAAGTCATAATGTACATCTGCCAGATAAGCCGACCCAGACTCCAGCCGGGTCACTTCTAACAACCCCTGCTGATCCAAACCAGAAGCGGTCCGCAGGTGCTGAGCCCAACGCAAACAGGCCCTAGCTACCCAAGCGCCACAGATAGAGGCCTGCAGCGATAAGGCATTAGTGTCAAAGGCCTGTTTCAGCAAGCTGTCTACCTTCTTGTCTTGCGCATCCTTTAAGGCAGCACTGCCTTCAACAGGAATGGTGGTCTTCTTAGTGACCGCCGAAACCGCTGCATCAACCCGAGGCGACTTAAACTTTTCCTTGTCTTTGTCAGCCAAGGGATACAGACGGTTCATCGTCCGAATCCCTTTCAGACCGGAATCGGGCTGATCCCACTCAGTCTGAATCATTTGTTCCACCACTCGGTGTACTGGAAACACCACTTGAGACTCACGCACGGCCTGGATGAGAGGATCTTCCAAACCGTCCTCCTCGATAGGACGAGGCACCGCCAGATTAAGCGTCTGAAGAGATTCCGTGATCAAAGGCACCAGCTCTTCTCTACGAAATACCCGAATAATTCGGGCCTGTTCCTCCGGCTCCGGTATCTCCCCGTCCTCCAACTCCTCAGCATCAGTATCAGGATCTACATCCGCATCCAGATCCTGCCAGCTCAGCTCGTCCTGCTCCACGTCCAAGGACCTAAAGCGTTTGGCGGCATGTGGAAAAATGCGCCGGGGCTCCTCAGCTTTTAAGGAGGAAAGGGACGCCGGCCAGGACTCGGGCAACTTGCCTGAGCGGCTTAATCGAAAGGCCTGGTGCATAAGAACGAAATCCGGGGAAAAATCCGCAGAGAGGGACTCAGCAGCCTCTATTGGCAATGTGCCAGTTTGCCCTAAAGTAGGGGCCGTAGAGCCAGAGGGGAGAGGACCAGGCGAGAGCCCCCCCCCTCCGTTATAACAGGAGGGCTGTCAGATTCCGGCAGCTCCTTGGGATGCTCCGAGGCTGAAGAAGCCGAGGCACAGCTCTTGCAAAGGCCAGAGTCCGCCATCGCCCCCCTGCGCGACCCGCAGATCACGCACTGCGGTTTAGTAGCCATGCTAGCACCGGAGGCGGTCCTGAAATAGAGCTTGATGAAAACCCAAAGCAAAATAAAAGAGTTGCAGGTTTGGGTTCTTTCTTTATGATTTTTTTTTCTTGGTTTCAAAACATCAGGTCAACATGCTGAGAGGCCCGCAGGCAAAATCGCCACAAAAAAAGTACCAAAAACCTCCAGGGGAATGCGTGCACAGCTATTCAAGTTGGCGGGAAAGAAAGGAAAAAAACAGGACAGAAAATGGCTGCCGGCACCTCTCGCCGGCGAAAATAAAAGGGCGCGAAAATTAAAGGAAAGCAACAAATGAATAAAAAAGAAATGAAAGAAAGGAAATTTAAAGCAGCCCGCGGTCCCCGCCGAACGGGGAAAGCACGCACCGACGATGTACCGCTGGGAGCAGTCTCACCGCTCGAATCTAGAGCGGGAGCACGCTACAGCTCTGGACTTACCAGAAAGCCAACAGCACTGCGGAAGACAAGCAGAAGGGAGATAAAGACGTCCCAGAACCAAGAAGGTGGTCGGGAAAGGCAGATCTCTTCCCCATGCAGTCTAGGGGAGAGATCAAACCTGCCGGACTGCCAGAGCTCCTCCACAGAGAAGGCAGGCCAATGCAGATCTGGCTTCTCCACACCAGCGTGCCTCTGCCTCTTTTTTTTTTTTTTTTTTTTTTTAAGGAACAGCTACCTATTAAAAGAAATGAAGGAGAAAGAAAATTGCCCAAACAAAAAACTCTAGTGTTGCTCCCCAAGTGTCCCTAAGTGAGCCTAACCCAGGCACACACGTCCTCCAGCTGCAAGGAGACTGGACACACTGGGGGCTGATGGGAGCTCCGACAGCATATATCATACAGAGGAAGATTTTGATTGGTCCAGTCTCCAGGCTGCAGGAGGAGGTGCACTACCCGGATGTGGAGGACTAAACTGGAGGACCGCTCAGGAACAGAGTTTACAAGACCTTCAGCTCCATGAAACTAGGAGGATGTTTGACCAAACTGGGTAGACAATTTGAGTATGGCAATAAGGAAGGAGACTTCTAGCATGTAGATTATGTAAAATGCAACCCTGTTCAACCATCTGGAAAATTAAGAATCAGGAGGGGGACGTTCTGATTGACCAAGCAAGTATACAAAATCACTTTGTTGAGTTTTTATAAGGCTCTTTATACCCTAGAATGGGAGGCATCAGACATGCAGATTAGTGATTATCTGAGGGATTGTAATCTTCTACGGACCTCCGAGGACTAGCGCCTCCTTGGCCGCCCTATCACAGCTGTGGAAGTCCTTCGAGTTACCAAAGGACTTCCACGATCTAAAGCCCCTGAACTGGACGGATTTTCAAATCTTTTTTACAAGACCTTCCAGGATCAGATTGTGAAGTCCTGGTCTGGGTGTATAATGGGTTTTTGACTAAGGGAGTCATGCCCCCCTCCATGAGAACAGCAGGGGTTACTAACTTGCATAAGGAGGGGGACGGACTCCTCCCAGTGCAGCTCCTACTGGCCTATTTCCCTACTGGGGATAAATCAAAAAAGTGTTTACCAAAGTATTTGCTAATAGGTTACAATCCCTGATGCCCCACTTAGTTCATAGCAATCAGTCTGGCTTTATACCAAGGAGGAAATGTTCAGACAACATCCGGAAAATCTTAAATCAAATTTATTTGGCTAAGAAAGGGAGGGGGGACCTCTGCACTTCTCACTATAGAAACAGAGAAAGCCTTTGATAGGGCTTATTGGTCACACCTATTCCAAGTGCTGGAGAAGATGGGTCTGGGGTGTCCCTTTCTACAATGGATTTGGGTTCTCTACCAACAACCATTGGCTCAATTAAAAATTAATGGAGCTTATTCTGACCCATTTGAATTGCACTGGAAAACACACTAAGGATGCCCTCTGTTTCCACTTTTATTTGTGTTGGTCATGGAACCACTGGCTTACATATATGGATGCGTGGAGACATTTAGGGGGATTGGTGAGGGGGCCTAATTGCATAAGATTTCCCTCTTTGCAATCTTATATTTATGCTTTTGAACCCAATACAATCATTGATGGGAGTTGGGGGGAGCTTGATGTCTATGATCTGGTTTCAGGATTTCAGATAAATGCTTCTAAACCTGAAATGTTAGACATTTTCACTATCCCTATTGAGAAGAGGTCAATTAAGGAGACCTACCCTTACAAATGGGCAAGATCACACATCAGATATCTGAGTGCGAATTTGACAGTAGATGCAATCACATTATCTTCCCTCAACTATGACCCCTCCCCTTTGGAGTTCTATTAAATCTGACTTTCAGACCTGGCACATACGTACCTTATCTTGGCTTGGAAGTATTAGTAATGTTAAGATAATGGTAATGCCAAGATTTTTCTCTCTTTTCAACATGCTACCCATGGCAGTATTGACAGCGCATTTGAAGAGATGGCAAAAGGGGATCTTGGAGTTTATCTGGTGCTCCCTACCTCCCCAGTTAGCCCAAAGGGCTGCGTCGATCCCGAGAGGAGGAAGGCTTAGCAGTCCCAGACTTACCCCACTATTATGTGGCATCCCAGTTAAAGGGGGTGATGGAATAGTCAACCTGTCCATGGAAGGAGTGGATATTGCTGGAGCAAGGGGTGGTGGGGTTCTGCCCTCTAAGGCATCTTTCTATGGCAAGGATCTTTGGAAACAAACACCTGGGCACAAATTAATCCTTGGGTAGGGCAGACCCTATAGATCTGGGGAAAGCACCATACACAGCTAGTGGGCTCTGGGAGAGTTTTGACTGTCCTCTGTTTTCACCCTAGCTTTTCTCCGGGTGCTTCTGACCCCAGCCTTCAGGCAGTGGGAAGCCTATGGGCGATGGTCAATTCACGTCCTTTGCAGAGGCCCAATGGGAGTTTAATCTCCAGGAATGGGATGTGTTTCTCTTTCTCCAGTTGACTCACTTTTCGGGATTGGTGGGAAGTTTCTAATTGGTCTGATTTTTCTATGCCAACAAAAACACAAATTGAAAATATAATAAGTACAATTAATACAACAACTTCCCCAACTGATCCATGCCTAGTAGAATGGATTAAAAATGCAAGGAGTCAATTGAGTTGTCATTTAATCAAATTTGTAGAACATTCATTAAAACAAGGTTATTTACCTCCTGTCCTCAAAAAAGCCTCAATTAGACCAATCTATAAAGGGACTTCATTAAGCAACTCTGAACCCAAGTCATACCGTCCGATTTCCAGCTTACCTTTCATCTCCAAGATTATAGAGAAAGTAGTACAGAGACAATTATAAGATCACATAGATTAATATGCTCCGCTGGATCTACACCAACATGGTTTCAAACCATTTCATATGTTTTTCTTTTAATATTTATTGACATTTCAGCAGCTTTTGACACAATCTCTCATCCTTTAATGCTTCAACGTCTAGAAGATATTGGCTTATGCAACACCACCCTTAAATGGTTCACATCCTACCTGAACTATCGTACGCAAACAGTAAAATGTGGAGACAGACAAAAAATCATCTCGGATCCCAATTACACAAGGCGTACCACAAGGGTCAGCATTATCATCAATCCTTTTTAACATCTATATTCAACCTATATGCAAAATTATTCAACAATATGGAATAAATTACCATCTATACGCTGATATTATGATCTACACTGCAGTTGACCAAAATTCATTTGACACAGAAATAATTGATAACTGTTTGACTGATATGAACAATAGGCTTACAACTAACAACTTTAAAATAAACCCAGATAAAACAAACATTATTCATTTTTAATAATCAAAACATAAAAACTCCTAAAGAAATTAATATACTAAACAAATCCATAAAAATCAGCGAGGAAGTAAAATACCTTGGTATAATCCTGGGATAAACATATAAACTTAAAATTCCATATAAATAAAATTACAGCTAGAGTATACCACCGTTTAAAAATCATTAGGAAGCTCAAACCAATTTTACAACTAAATCATTTTCGAACGGTATGTCAAGCAGTTATAACACCACTACTCGACTTTGGAAATATCCTTTATCAAGGTCTTCCGAAACATACTACCCATCCCCTCCAAACTGGCACAAAATACCACCGCAAGAACTATAATGAATTCTACAAAATATGAGCATATAACGCCCTTGCTTCGAGAACTGCATTGGCTTCCAATCACTATAAGATCAAAATACAAGAATCTTATAAACATTTTCAAAATTTTGCATAAATCAGCAGCAAATATTCTAACAACTATTATTTCTAAAGACATAAGTTCAAGACCCAGACGCTCACAGTCTACCAACAGACCATTCCCACTTGAATTTTAATAGATCCAAACAAATGATATCTAATAGGGCTTTCTCCTTTATGGCACCACAACTATGGAATTCTATTCATGATGAATTAAGAACTCAATTTGATATCAAAGACTTTCAAAAGTCCCTTAAAACATATCTATTTATTGAAGCACATGGCAACTAACCTAACTCTAATAGACCAAAATGTCTTTCTAACCACTTGAAGTTTAATTTTCTTACAATGTTTAGACTTATTTTAACATTTTATAGGATTGCAGTTTTGTTTAATGTAATTGCAATGAATTATGAAATGTAACTTGCTGTAATTTATGTAATATACTGTAATGTACTGTAATTTACTTAATGTATTATCTTATTGTCTTCCCTTCCCTCAATGTAGACCCTTTGTTGTATTGTTGACCACTTTGATTGAAGGATAAGAGTAGTTACTCACCTTTAACAGGTGTTCTCCAGGAGCAGCAGGAATCAGTCCTCACATATGGGTGACATCGACGTCGATGGAGCCCCTGCGGAGCACTTCCCCAGCTTTCTATGAAAGCCTTTGGGAATACTGCACGCATGCACGGTCCCCTTCCCGCCTAAAGGTGCCATCTTGCTCAGTCAAATGACATAGCTAAAAAACAGCACACAAAAATGTAAATATAAACTATGTACAACTGCAACTCCCAGGGGAGGAGGGAGGGTTGTGAGGACTGATTCCTGCTGCTCCTGGAGAACACTTGTTACAGGTGAGTAACTACTCTTTCTCCAGGACCAAGCAGGAAGTCAGTCCTCACATATGGGTGACTCCCAAGCTCTGGGCTACCAAGGAACCCAGGCTGAACAAGAGTACTCCCTCTAGTCCCAGCATCAAAGAAAGGCTTTTCACTGAAAGAACCTCCACCGGTAGCCCAAAGGAGGGCTGGAGGGCAGGAGTTGCCTAAACCTCAAAGAGATTCTGGAGTACTGCCTGGCCAAAAGCACTGTCCCTACGGGACTCCCTCTCCAGGCAGTAATGAGCTGCAAAAGTCTGGCTTGATAACCAAGTTGCAGCCCTGCAGATGTCTGCCAACGGTACAGAGCAGAGATGAGCTACTGAGGCAGCCATTGCCCTGACACGATGGGCCGTGACCCAACCCTGCAAGGGAAGGTCAGCCGCCCTGAAAGCCCAGGTGATACAGTCAGCCACCCATATGGACAAGGTACACTTGGACACAGCTAACCCCAATTTATTAGGATCAAAAGAGATGAAGAATTGAGTAGCCCTTCTATGTCCTTGTGTACGGTCAAGGTAGAAGGATAAGGCCCTCCTACAGTCCAGGGTATGGAGGACCGCTTCAGCCTGGCTTACATGAGGCCTAGGGAAGAATGTTGGAAGAACCACCTCCTGGTGAGATGGAAAGAGGAGACAACCTTAGGGAGGAACTTTAGATGAGTCCTAAGGACTACCCGGTTCCTATAGAAGCGAGTGTAAGGCCTGTCACAGACTAGGGCCTGAAGCTCACTCACCCGTCTGGCCGAGGTTAAGGCTACTAGGAAGAGAGTCTTCCAGGAAAGGAAGCGGAGAGGACACGTAGCCATCGGCTCAAAAGGTGGGCGAGTCAGTTGTTGCAAGACCACATTCAACTCCCCCACAGGAGCTGGAGGACGGACAGGGGGTTTGAGCAAGCGCAAACCTCTGAGAAACCGGGACACCAAGGGATGAACCGCTAGAGAGTGTCCCTCCACCAGTGAGTGGTGAGCTGCTAGAGCTGAGAGGTGGACCCGAACAGAATTGGACTTAAGGCCCTGATCGGATAAGTGTAGCAGGTACTGAAGTACCACTGGTACAGTACAGGAGAAAGGGTCTTCTGTACGCAGCTGACACCACACAGAAAACCTCTTCCATTTCAGGGCATAGGTTTTTCTAGTGGACTGCTTCCTAGAGGCCAGGACGACCTCTTCAACTTCAGGAGGTAGGCCCCAAGGAGCCAACAATACCCTTGCAGCTTCCAGGCCATCAAATTGAGAGATTTGAGATTGGGGTGCAGAAGAGACCCCTGGTCTTGAGAAGGTTGGGCTGTAACCCTAGAGGTAGTGGAGTGTCCACTGCTAGCTGAAGCAGAAGTGAGAACCAAGGTTGCCTCGGCCACTTGGGGGCCACCAGAAGGACCGAGGCCTGGTCCTTTAGAATCTTGAACAGGGTTCGGGCCACCAGAGGCGTGGGAGGAAACGCATATAGGAGGCCCTGGGACCAGGAAATCCGAAAAGCATCTGCTGCTAGTCTCAGAGGATGCGGTTGCCTGGAGCAGAACTTGGGCAGTTGGCTGTTCAGAGGATTGGCAAAGAGATCTATGGATGGAAGTCCCCATCTCAGGAATATCTTCTGAACCACCAAGGGATGGAGCTGCCACTCGTATGGCTGCAGAATTCTGCTCAACCTGTCTGCCAGGTTATTTTCCTGGCCAGGGAGATAAACCGCCTTGAGCAACATGTTGTGCCGGAGCGCAAACAAGCAAAGGTCTTGCGCCTCCTGACAAAGGAGCCTGGACCCAGTGCCCCTCTGTTTGTTCACATAAAACATGGCTACCTGATTGTCTGTTTGTACTAAGACAGACTGGTGAGCCAGGGTTTGAGAGAAAGTCTTGAGGGCTAAGCGAATAGCCCGCAGCTCCAGTAGATTGATCTGCTGCTGGGCCTCCCAGGGAGACAACAGTCCCTGGGTGCACTTGCCCAGACAGTGTGCTCCCCAGCCCTTTAGAGAGGCATCGGTGGTCAATACCACTGTGAACCCAGGTGGCTGAAAGGGCATCCCCTCCAGCAGGTTGGGGAGGTGCAGCCACCAACGTAGGGAGTGCAGGAATGGTCTGGACACCCTTACTCTGTCTCTGAGGCTCCCTGTGACCTGCGACCACTGAGTTCTGAGGCACCATTGTGCAGGCCTCATATGAAACCTGGCATGGGGTGTGACATGCACTGTCGAAGCCATGTGGCCAAGAAGCCTCAGGCAGAGCCTGGCGGAGACCAGTGATCTGCTGAGAAACAGGTTTGCCAAGGTCATCGGTCTTTGGGCTCTGTCTTCTAGCAAGAAAGCTTTTGCCTGCAGAGAGTCCAGCCTTGCCTCTATGAACTCTAAGTTTTGGGAGGGGAGCAAAGTGGACTTTGCGAAGTTTATGACAAACCCCAGATGCTGTAGTAGAGAAATCGTTCGGAGGGTGGCTTGCCTGGCCTCCTGGCACGTCTGACCCCGGATGAGCAAGTCGTCCAGATAGGGGAAGACAAAGATACCTTGATTTCTCAAGTAGGCCGCCACCACTGCCAGGCATTTGGTAAAGACTCTGGGGGCAGAGGTGAGGCCAAAGGGCAGTACTCTGTACTGATAATGGTTTCCTCCCAGAATGAACCCAAGGTACTTTCTGTGGTCTGGATGAATGAGGATGTGAGTGTACGCATCCTTTAGATCTAAAGAGCATAGCCAATCTCCCTGCTGGAGGTAGGGCAGAAGTGTTCCAAGAGTAAGCATCTTGAACTTTTCCTTCTGTAAGAACTTGAGATTTTTGAGGTCGAGAATAGGCCTGAGATCCCCTGTTCTCTTTGGTACTAGGAAGTACCTGGAGTAAAACCCGTGACCTTGGAGGTGGGGAGGCACAGGCTCCACTGCCTGGTCTCGTAACAGACCCTGGAGCTCCTGCAGGAAGAGGGCTGTATGGAGAGGAGGCCTTGGAGGCTCTCCTGTAAAATAGGGAGGAGGCAACTGAAGAAAATGAAGCAGGTAGCCCTTTTGGACTATGCTTAAGGCCCAGTTGTCCCCTGTAATGGGTGGCCACTGGTGGGCAAACAGGGCTAGGCGACCTCCTGTGCAGGGATGTGACAGCAGAGAAGGAGAGGCTATGCCTTGGGAGTCAAAAACCACCACCCTGCTGGGTAGGAGTAGGAGCAGGAGCAGGAGCCGGAGGCTTGGGGGCTTTCTGCCTATGGGGCCCATGTCCCTGCCCCTTGGCCTGCTGACCCTGTGGGGGAGCGGGGGAGGCCTGGTAAGTTGGGAACTGTTTGTAGGCAGTCGCCTTCCTCGGGTAAAAGGGCTTCTTACCCAAGCCCTTCTTCTTGTGTGAAGGGGCAGAAGTCTTTCGAGACAACCTTGTCCTCGTGAGGTGCTCGGTCTCGAGCTCAGCAGCCTTCTCGACCATGGGCTTGCCAAAAAGGTTTTCACCTCGGCAAGGGACATCGACCAACTTGTTTTTAACCCATGGTTCAAGGTCCGATGACTGCAGCCATGCCTGGCGTCGAGCCGCAATGCCGGCAGCCGCAACCCGGGCCGAGGCCTCGAAGCCAAGGACAAGGGCCTGAACCTCTGCAAAGGTTCCCCGGCGAGACCAGCAGAGAACCCGGCAAGCTCCTTTGCCAGGTCCCGCAAGTACATGCCCATGTACAGCTGGTAAGACTGGACACGGCAAGCAAGCATCGAACCCTGGAAGCACTTTCTACCGAACGCATCCAGGTTCCGGGCCTCCCTGCCAGGGGGCACCGCGAAGTGCATCTTCTGACTTTTCAGACAATGCATGGCCAAATCCACCACCATGGAATGGTGCGGTAGCTGTGTCTTTTGAAAACCAGGGCTCTTACGGAGTCGATAGATGGAACTGACCCGCTTGCTCAGAACCGGCGCCGAGGCCGGTGCCTCCCACATCCAGAAGAGGAGCCGTTCCAGCATCGGAGGAACCGGCACAGTAAAAGCCTCCTTCGGAGGAGAGTCATACTGCAGGGCCTCAAGCTCCTCAGCTCAAGGCTCCTCCTTGGCATCCGCCGGGCTTGCCAATGCAGTGGCCATATCCCGCATGAACTCCGGGAACCGGGTATCCTCCGGAGGGGACCTACTCCGGGGCGCAGACTGCGGTGAGTCCGACGGGACGCACCGAGTCTTGAAGGTATCGGGGGACTCCTCATCCTCCGTCTCCCAGGCGGACTCGTCCGAAGAGGAGTCGGGCTCCGACCGCACGGGGCCTGGCAGCACCCGCCCCGATGCTGAAGGCACCGGCGTCAACGCCCTCGGTCCCGACCGGGAGGTCGAGGGTGACCGCGACCGAGGACGACCTCGAGCCTTCATGGTCTCGAGTATCAGCTCGGTCTCCGGGGTCGACTTCGATGTTGATGTCCCGGTGGTCGGGGCAGATGCACCAGCGAGGCTGGCCATCAGCACCCGCTGCTGATCCATGAAGGCAGACAGTCTGCACTCCAAGGCTGTCAGCCTGAGACCCTGCTCAGGAGACTCAACAGCTACCGACTCGGGCCCCGGCAGCGCCGGGCCCGACGTCGGCTCCCTGGGAGGACAGTCCTCGAGGACAACAGAACTTACGTGTCCAGCAGACTCCGGTTCCACCCGAGGTACTTTTGACGGCTTCTCCTGTTCCACGGGCCCGGGACGGCGGTCGGGGGTCCGAGACCTAGCCCTTGAGGAGCCAGGGATCTCCTCAGACGTCGCCCTTGCGAGCCACTTCTTCCTCTTTCGCTCCCGCTCGGGAGACCCCCTAACTGAGGAACCCCGACAATGCTCGGGGTCAGACTCCCGAGACTTTGAGGCCTCAGACGATGTCTGGGCCCGGCCGGAGGCCGAGTCTGAGAAAAGCCTTTCCTTCTGGTGCTGACGACTTCGGAATGCCTTAGTGGACATTTTTCCACACGGTCCACAAATCTTAGGATCATTATCAGGACCGAGGCACCGAAGGCAGCAGTCGTGTGTGTCGGTGAGAGACAGTTTCTTACACCAATCACAATTCTTAAAACCACTGGAAGCCATCGGGGGAAAAAAAAAAGAGTCCCCGCGAGGTCAAAGGACCGGCCTTCCAGGGAAAAGGAAAAAAAGGGCGCGAATGCCAGCCACGAAGGGCAAAAACCGAAAAAAGAAGATCGGGCTCGATACCGGTGTACCGAACCAGGCGAGAAGGGGAACCGGCGTCGAACCGGACAAAAACCGCAAAGAAAATCGCAAGGTATAGACGAAAAAATCTAACTATTTTCCGGGTGAACAAGGGACACACATCCAAAGGGCTCCACGGAAAAAGAGAAACTGAGCAAGATGGCACCTTTAGGCGGGAAGGGGACCGCGCATGCGTGCAGTATTCCCAAAGGCTTTCATAGAAAGCTGGGGAAGTGCTCCGCAGGGGCTCCATCGACGTCGATGTCACCCATATGTGAGGACTGACTTCCTGCTTGGTCCTGGAGAAAGGTGGTATATAAAATGAAATAAACAAATAAATAAATAAATAAAAACAAACTGAGCTGACTGCTCAAAACGATTTCACCTCAGGGTCCATGAAAGATAGTCTCTCCTGCTTGTAAAAGGCCCTAGTTGAGATGGACTTGGGTAAGGGGGCCCACCAACTGCAATGGGAATGGGAAGATGAGTTGGGACTGGAATGGACCAAACAGGAAAGGCGACTCATGATTCAATATCTAAGGGTCTCCAGGAAGTCCAATTGAAAACTTATTTTTTTTCCCAATCAGTGGTACTCACAGACTGGTAAAAATGGGTCTTGGGGATAGGCATTGTCGATGCTTGTGTGGTGATGAGGGCACCTTCTGCCATATCTGGTGGGATTACCTGAAAATGGCCTTTATTGTTTTTAAGGGGAGGTGTTTGAGTTGGGCGCCCAAGTAATTAAACGACAGTTACCAACTTCAATGGCCATGGCACTACTACTGGTGGGGCTAGAGGGAGAGGATGAGGATGTGAAAGACTAGCTGTGCCATCTCATTAATCTCAGCACAGCTGGCAGAAACAGTCTTGGTGCAACCAGAGGCCCCTTCTCAGAGTAGTCATCTCTAAACTTTAGGGGGGTGGTTAAATTAACAGCCTTGCACCAGAAGAGACTACAAAAGTTTCAACATGTTTGGGGATCGTTTTGAGACCTGGTGTGTGGAAGTAGATATTAGTTAATGCATGATGAGGCACTGTTTATGTATTAGGGGGTGCATGCCTGGGGGTTGAACTGGGGGCTTGGGTTGGCCTTAGGCATACAGCTCTTGGAAACATTTTTTTCTCTATCTTGATCTCGTAATTGAATACAACCCTCATGTGTTTTTGCTTTTTTTGTTTTGTTTAATGTAATCCCACGGGGGGTGGGGGGGAGAGTGGGAAGTGTGAGGAAGGGTTGATTGCTTAAGTATAGATCATCCTCTTACTTTGATAGGCTTGTGCAATCTTGGATAAGACTAAATGTAACACTTCATGTAAGCCGCATTATTTAGTTGATGTTTGCCATGATTTGATTGTTGATAAAAATTTTTATTACACAAAAAAATAAAAATAAAAAGAAGTCCAGCATAGAGGGATGACCCCAATACACAGCTATTTACATTTCTTTATGTAATATATTCCCTTACCCTTTAGGGTCAAGGAGGTCTCTGACTTTTTCATTGTAAATCTCCATATACGACACTTCCACTTTGAAACTCAGTTCTTCATTCTCCTCTTTCTGTGTTCTTTCAAAAAGGGTACTGCAGAGTCTAGGAATTAATCCAGGCTGGTCAGCTGTGCCCATCATTGTATAGGACTTTCCGGAGCCTGGAAAATTAAAATCATAAACATTTCTCACAAGCAGAATGTTTAATGCTATAAAAATCCAAAATAGAGTTGGTTACAGCCTCATAGAGTTTAGAAAATGTCATGTATGCAGTTTCTCTAAGCAGTGAGGAATGGAGTCGTTTGGTGATACTAAATCTTTTAAAATACTGTTTTTTCAGCTCAACTGATATATCTTAACATTTGATGCCCATAATAAGCAGAAATAGATGGCCAAGGATGGACGTCCTATTGTCTGACTTTTAAGCATTAATACGCACTTTTCGCATCTCAAAGTTATTCCCAATGTTACTGAGAAGAAACCTCTGACTGGCTTTACAGTAAATATTTGGTATAGCATACAGAAGGGTCTACGCCTGGAATCGTCTTTTAGTTCTTTTAAGACTTCTCTTAAAACTCACCTCTTTTGTACTGCTTTTGATCTCCCCTCCCCTCCTTCCCACAGCTGATTGGTCCCCATCTCTCTTTTTTCTTTTACCTATCCTATTCTCTGCTATCTCTTTATAAATTAATTGGCGTTCTTTTTCTGTTTCTTCAGTAGCCTCATTTTATTGTACACCGCTGTATGCCTTCTGGTTTAGGCGGTATAAAAGTTTTTAATAAAGATAAAGATAAAGATAAAGAAGGTAACACTAAGGACTGTCTCCAGTCATAGCAGAGCTATAATTGCCTCTTCGGTACAGAGACATGTATGGGGGGGCTACACCTCCTCCTGGAGCAATTTTCAAAGCCTGTGTAGCTACAAAGTAGAGGAATGCTTTTAGTGTGCAGACTGTACACTAACTTGGGTAGTATCCTCTCTGAAAATCAGCATAGGTCTAATTTTATAATAGTGCACCTATGTGAGAAGTCAAAAAAGGTGCCTATTTTATAAGAGGCAACAAAAGATCCTATGTGCCTTTATAAAACAGGCTTCCGGAACCAGACCCTATGGTATGTAAACGCAGATACATACATTCACATCTGGTCCAAATCTGGTGTACTCTATTCATGTACTTGCAATGTACCACACATTTTATGAATTGCACAACTTGGCTTCCGCTATGACCAAATGATGCCCTCTGGGAATGCTTATAGGCCGCAGGCGTGTAAGTACATACTGTCTTGTCACTGCATATACTTGTGTGTGTATGGCACAGGGTAATTTGATAATCTGCCTTTCCTACATGTACAACAGCCTTGACACGCAGAAACATCTTTATAAAATAAATTCCAAAAAACATCCTCATACATTATACTTGGAACTTTATGAAGACTGTCAAGGTGATTAAAAAGTGCATATACTTTTGAAAAAACAAAGTTACTCAACTGTAGCAGGCATTCTCCATTAACAGCAGGTTAAATCCTCATATATGTCGTCACCAACTGAGCCCTCACAGGGGAACCTCTCTCAGCTCCTTTCAGAAGCTTTTAGAAGTATCCTTCTGTGTATGCATGCATCTTCCCAACTACTGTTGCCAAGCCATTTTCCTCAGTTTGATAACTAGCAAAGCTAGAAGACAACGCCAAAGGGAGGAGGAAAGGTTGTGAGAACTTATCCTACCGTCCACAGAGAACACCTGCTAGAGATGAGTAATTTTTGTTTTCTCCACAGGCAAGCAGGTTAAGTGCTCATGCATGGGATTCCCTAGCAACCAGCTGCCTCACAGCAAAAAGGGGAAGAAAGGTGCAGCAGCAAGCAGACACCATGAACATAATCATCAGAATGAACAGGGCTGTGATAATGAAGGAAACTATCATCTTCATTTTTTGCATTTCTAAGGATGAGGCAGCACAGAACAGGGCATAGGGGGATGGAGTTGAATTCTAGTCCCCAAACAGATGCAGCAGCAGGTTTGCTCAATCAGTACTTAAACATCAGGAATTCCCATCCAAACTGTAGCGAGAGGTGAATGCATGCACTAAAGTCCAGGTAGCAGCTTTGAAAATCTCTTCCATGGAGCCTGAGCTCAAGTGGGCTACCGACACAGCCATGGCTCTCACATTGTGAGCAGTGACATGACCCTCAAGACTCAAGCCTGTCTGGACCTAAGTGAAAGAGAAACAATTGCAAGCCGATCTGACAGAGTGAGTTTGGTGATGGCAGCCCCCAATCTATTTGGGTCAAGTGAAACAAATCCTGGATGGAATGTCTATGGGCTTTAGACCACTCCAAGTAGATGGCCAAGGCTCTCTTACAGTCCAAGATGTGCAGCAGACTTTTCCCCTTGGGAACAAGGTTTTGGTTATATTTTATTTGATATACTGCAGATCTGAGAACAAACTCTGCGGTTTACACTAAAATAAAGTAAAAATTAAAAAATGCATTCAATAAAATAAAAAACAAACATAATAGCATAACACAACTAAAAGTAAAGGGAGGAACGCCATTATATTGATAGAAAAGGAATGAATAAAACACCCAAACACACTGGAAATACATAGTGAAAGAAGATGGGTAGGGATGGGACCAAATTTAAGGGAGGGGGTACATATCAGGGTTGTCAATTCTTAACTACTAACTGCACTGTCTACCCAGGGAACATGGTATCTTGAGAGAAAAAAGCTGGCATTGCAGGAAGCTTGAGGGGCAGCTTTACAAGAAACAAGCGTCACAAAGTGTACTAAAGGCTGTAATAAGCGCAAACTGTACGGAGATGGTGAAATTAGACTTACCTGCTAATTGTTGTTCCTTGAACTCCAGTCCAGTCCCGCACCTCTGGGTAATGCAATTCTTCCAACAGAATCTGGAGACCGAGCGTGTCATCTTTTGATGACACCAGTACTAAATACCACCGGGACTGTCCACAAGCTCCAGTAACCTATTGACAAAGACTCAGAGCAACAAATAAGTGACCAGAGTAACACTAGAAAAACACTTATACCTCCGCCCCACTGGAGAAGATTCCCCCTCCCCTCCAAAAGTGGAGCCTTACCTGTAGCCCACACAGGCAACCGCAGCGCTGAACGACAAGACAGAAATCCTTTTGGTCCACCGAGCGTCTTATCCATCCCCACACCACCGATCCGTCTCGCCCCCCTGGCCCCTGGCCCATTCCTTAATCCAGAACCCCTACATCAGGCCCGGTCAACTGGCACCGGCACTCAGGGAGGGATCTGGGACTGGACTGGCATTCAAGGAACAACAATTAGCAAGTAGGTCTAATTTCACCTTCCTTATCGCCCCTCCAGTCCAGTCCCGCACCTCTTGGGATGTAACAGAGCAGTAAACTAATGGAAGGGATCTGCGACTGTGGCATGAAGCACCACCGAACCAAAACAGGTATCTCCCACCGCCTGTACATCCAGGCAGTAATGCTGTGTAAAAGTATGAAGCAAAGACCACACTGCCGCCCTGTAAATCTTGGCCGGTAGAACCAAACTATACTCCGCCCAAGAGGTCACTTGTGCCCACAGACCTGCCGGGACTGGCTTACTCTTCTATAGGCCGATGCAATTGCCTCTTATCCACCTGGAAATTGAGGCTTTTGCTGCCATCTCCCCTCTGCGGTGACCCCAAAGATCACAAAAAGACAATCTGATTTGCGGAAGGCTGCTGTCCTCTTCAAATAATGCCTCATGGTCCACCACACATCGAGAAGGCATAACTGCAGGTTGTCGGAAACACTCCCAATCCCTCCAAGGACCGGGAGAGAGACAGACTGATTCACATGAAAGACTGAAATCACCTTAGGCAAAAAGAATGGCACCGTCCGTAGCACCGCTTTTTCCCTAGATAAAAAAAAAAACAGAAATGGCTCCTGACAAGACAAGGCCTGCAATTATGAAATGCGCCGCACCGAGCATTTGGCTACGAGAAAAACTTTGAGGGTCAAAGCCTTCAAAGATGTGCAGCTTAATGGCTTAAAGGGCTCGCCTCCGAGCACTGCCAAGTTAAGATCCCACACCGGGATAATCGCCCTGCGCAGTGGACGCAGATGGGCTACCGCTCGGAGTAACCAACCAATGTCCGGGTGCGTTATCAGAATCACCTCCTGTACCTTTCCTCGATAGCAAGAGATTGCTGCCAACTATACTCGTAGGGAACTAGTCAACAGGCCCTTATCGAATCCGGCCTGCAAGAAAGCCAAGATGTCTGGAACCAAAGCCATGGAAGGCCTAACCTGCCAATCGCCACACCACGCCTCAAATATATGCCAGACGCGAATATAAGCAAGTGAGGTGGACATCCTCCATGCCTGCAACAATGTTGAGATAACTGCCCCCAAGTAGCCTCTCCATCAATCTCGCCCTATCAAGGGCCATGCCATAAGTGAGAATCGATCTACCTGCAGCATGCGTACCAGCCTTTGGGTCAGCAGATCCTCCAGAACTGGTAGGCGCCATGGACGATCCACCGGAAGTCTCACTAGGTCGGCATACCAAGGCCATTTCGGCCAATCTGGAGCAATCAAAAGGACCATTCCTCAATGAGCTTCTATCCTCTACATCAGCCAACCTATGAGCGCCCATGGCGGGAAAACAGAGAAATCCCATGAGCCACTCCTGCACTAGGGCATCTAGACCCTCCGACATCCTCTCCTTGCGCCTGCTGAAAAAAATGGCTTGCCTTGACATTCCCGCAGGTTGCCATGAGGTCCATGATAGGGTGCCCCAGCGGTTTACTACCTGGCTGAACACTTAACTGATTGAGCAGCCACTCACCTGGATCCACTCTGACTTGGCTGAGGAAATCATCCATCACGTTGTTGGCTCCCGCCATGTGCACCGCAACAGCACCTGGAAGTTCCTTTCAGCCCAGGCCAACAAACCTTTGGCTTCTTCCTGCAGGACTACACTGTCCGTGCCTCCTTGGCGATTGATGTAAGCCAACACGGTTGCATTGTCCGAAATAATTCTTATCGCCTTTCCTTGCAGCCATGGCTCAAAACTCCAGAGAGCTAACCTACTGCCTGCATCTCCAGTCTGTTGATCGACCAACCCGCTTCCATCGAGTCCCATAGACCCTGAGCGAACTGGCCCTCGCAATGGGACCTCCAACCGGACAGGCTCGCTTTGGTCATCAACACAACCCATCTGCCATTCCAGATATTCTGGGGAAAACCACCATGTCTGGTTTCTTGAGGGCAGACAAGCCTTTAGGATAACGGCTGCATCTAGTGCAACAACCGTCGCAGCAAGGCCCTCTGAAGAAGCCGCAAGTGTGCCCTTGCCCAAGGCACCAGATCAAAAGTGGCTGCCATAGTCCCTAGTACCTGTAGTAATGCCATGCTCTTGGTTCCTTCAACCGCAAAAACTGACGCACCAGGGTCCGAAGCCCTTGGGCCCACTGTTCCGGTAGGAAGACTCTCCCCACTCGGGTATCAAAGCGTGCCCCCAAGTACTCAAGCTCCTGAGCTGAAACCAACAAGCATTTGGCCAAGTTGACAACCTGAGACTTTGAAGGAACTGCATCACCCAGGAGGTAGCCTGTTTGCTCTCCTCTCTGGACTTCACCTGAATTAGACAGTTGTCCAGGTACAGATGCACTAGAACCCCCCTCTCTGCAGAGTGCTGCTGCAACCACCACAATCACCTTGATGAAAGTCCAAGGAGCCGTTGCGAGACCGAACGGCAGAGCTCGAAACTAGAAGTGCCCCATCGGCACCGCAAACCTGAGGAACCTTTGATGTTCTGGCCATATAGGAATGTGAAGATAGGCCTCTGTCAGATCGAGAGAAGTTAGAAACTCCCCTGACTGGACCGCCATAATGACGGATTGTAATGTTTCCATGTGAAAGTGTGAAACCCGCAAACAGCAGTTTACCCACTTGAGGTCAAGGATGGGTCGGAAGGATCCCTCCTTTTTGGGCACTACAAAATAAATGGAGTATCGACCGCAACCGTACTGGACCCAGGAAATGGGCACTACCACTCTCAGCTGCAGAAGCCGCCACAGGCTAACCCTCACGGCTTCCACCTTGGCTGTCTTGCAGGGAGACAATGAAAGCTTCGCCCACAGAGCATGTCAGCTCAGGGGCATACCCTTCGTGGATGAACTCGAGAACCCATTGGTTGGAAGTTACCTGGGCCCAGGCAGAGTAGAACCCAGGCAGAGTACAACTCCTGTAGCCGACCTCCTACAGGCTGTACCCTTACCTGGATCCCCCTTGCTTCATTGCTGTTTCTTGATTCCCGAGGTGGAAAGAGCGGTGAAACCTCTGCCTGCCCCCTCTGAAACCTCAAAACCCCTGCCCCCTAGAGGGGAATCTCCCCTTCTGGAATGTGGTAAAGTGAGAGGTCTGAAACCGCTTAAACTCTTTAGACTGAGATAGGGCGGTAGTTGTAGTATGGCTTTGTTTCCGCTTATCCTCCGGCAGATGCCCCCCTTTGAATTCCCCCAAATCCTTCACCAATTTGTCGAGGTCCTCCCTGAAGAGGAACTTGCCTCAAAAGGGATGTTTACTGAGCCACACCTTCGATGAACCGTCTGCAGCCCAGTTACGTAACCAAAGGTACCGGCACGCTGCCCTACGAAGGCCATGCTCTTCGAAAGACCTCTGATGAGATCATACTGGATATCTGCAAGATAAGCTGCCCCAGAGTCCAACCTATCTGCCTCCGCAGCTTGGTCCTCTGCCGCCTCTCCATGCTGTTGTATTTGCTGAGACCAGCGAAGACATGCTCGGGCCACCCAAGCCCCACAAATGGAGGTCTGGAGCAAGAGAGCATTGATATCAAAAGACTGTTTCAACAAGTTGTCTATCTTCCGATCCTGAGCATCCTTTAGTGCCGCACTACCTTCTACCTGAATAGTTGTTTTCTTAGTAACTGCGGCAACTGCAACGTCCATCTTAAGAGGCCGGAACCACTCTATTGGTACTGATCAGCCAAGAGATAGAGGCATGTCATAGTCCGTACCCCTTTCAGACTTACCTCCGGCAACTCCCACTCTTCCAGGATCATCTGCCAGACCATCCTATGCACCGGAAATACCTTCTGCGATTTGCGCATGGCTTGGAGCAACGGATCCTCCAGAGACTCATCTTCTACCAGCAGACTGACGAGTATATTAAGCCTTGAGGGACTCAGATGAGCGCCAGCAGTTCCTCGAGACAGAACACTAACGTTCCTTGCTCACTCATCCTGTTCTAGGATCTTCCCCTCATCTAAATCCTCCTCCGCCTCAAGGTCCAACTCCATGTCTTCCTCCTCCTCGGCTCCTTTGGACAATGGAGACTGGGCCTGCGCTACCACCATGGACTTTAACCGCTTAGGTTGGGCAGGGCCCTGGCTCAACTACCATAGATCCCCCTGCCCTCTTGAACCCTCCTTGGGACGCTGAGAGACCCGTTGCCCCCTGTTGCTGCAGGCAGAAGGCCTGATGAACCAGGAGCACAAATTATGGGGAAAACATACCTGGGACCCCGAGCTCTCTCAAGTTCTGAACTGCCAAAGGCCCTGGGGTAGCTGCGTCTTGAGGTGTCCCTAACCCGCCCACCATGGTGTGCATCTCCCCTGGTGGCAAAGGCATCCTTTTCTGGGTCATTCCGAGGGTCAGCTCCATGGCAGAAGCCTCCAGAGCACAACCCTTACAAATGTCCACTTACGAGACAGAACCGCACATGGTTCCACACAACAGGCACCACGGTTTGCCCAGCATTCTCCCTGTGCAGTGACTTTCTTATGCTCTTTTTTTTCTTTTCTTTTTTTTTTCTTCCCCCCAAACAGGGAATGTACTGAGAAGCTCCTTTTTCTCCTTTTTTTTTTTTTTTTTTTACTTTTAACTAAAGCACAGTAAATAAAAGAAAGACAAAATGCAACTGCCAGTAAAGCCCTAGCAATTTGAGACCTCCAGGTCCCGAGAGAGAACGATGAAGGTGCGAACCGCCCAGCACACTAAAGAGAAACAAGTACCTCCTCTTTTTTCTTCCCACACCGTTGCGAGGTTTTTCCCATGCGGTCAGGACACTATTCAATTACTCAGGCCTGACCGCACTGCTCTCTGCTGGAAAAAAAAAACACCCCCCCTGTTACCTGAACCCCAAGCGGTGCTGGTAAGGACGTTGTGGGCTGGTCTCCATTCCCCCATGCTCAGTCAGTAGCAAAAAATGGCTTCAGCACAGCTGGAGATGGGCCTCTGAGGGATCTGCCTGACGATTCTGCGCTGCAGCGTCCGGTGGTTCTCTACCCACAGTAGGGCTCGGGAGCTGCTTAATCCCCAATACCACCAGCACTCCCCCCTAAACCGTTCTTCACACCCCCAAGGGTAAAGGTGGGAAGAGGGCCCTCTTCTCTTCGTTAGACTTGTGCTGTACATTTTTTTTTTCAATTAAGTTTCTGCAGAAATAAAAACCTAACCAGCTAATATGCCTTATTTGTTCCTACAGTGAGCCCAGCACCCTGGCTCACCAGCTCCTCCAGATGCTTGGAGACTGAGCATACTGGAACTTGTGGGCGGTCCCGGTGTTATTAGTACTGGTGTCATCAAAAGATGACATGCTCAGTTTCCAAGCTTCTGGAAAAGGTGCATTAACCAGAGGCATGGGACCTGACTGGAGGGATGATAAGGAAGAACCATTACAGATTTTATTTTGAAACCAGATTCGAACAGATATAGATGGTATTCAAGTAGTTTTTGTGTGGGACAAGAAAAGGGGTCAAAGGACTTTCCCTCACACCAGCAGGTTGAAGGAGGACAAAGTCAACCTCTCAACATCAAAGCTGTGAAGGCTAAGGACTTTATGTTGGGATGAAACATTGTCTCCCAGATACTGTGTAATAAGAGTTGGTGAATTGCCCAAATGAAGCAGATCCTGGATGAACAGTTCAAGAAGGATAGGGAACCATGGCTGTCGAGGCTAATAAGAAGTGATATGTATCATTGTGCCTCTATCACTCTTAAGTTTAGGAAGAGCTTTCGCAATCCAAGGAATAGAAGGATGTGTGTACAGATGTTCCTCTCCCTAATGAGAAAGAAAGGTATTTGAGGCTAGAATGCCAGGTATCCCCCCAACCTGAAGCAGAACAGCAGCAACTGGGTGTTCTAAAGAGTTGCAAAAAGATCTATAGAGAGGGAGTGTGTCCCACTCCTGAAAATGGAGATCACCATTTCCTGATCCAGGTTCCATTCATGAGGTTGAAGAACTGGACTCAGCCTGTCCATCAGGGCTTGTTCTCACCAGGCAAATATGTGACCATGAGTTCCATTCCTTGAGAGATGGAAATGTTTCATATCTTGACAATTTCCCAACAAAGAAAATACAAGCCTCTTCCTCCCTTCTTGTTGTTGTAGAAAATGGCTACTTTGTCGTCGGTTTGAATGAACACAAATTTGGTTGGCTAACCAATCTCTAAAAGCCTTTAGAGTGGTCAATATTGCTCTCAGTTCGAAGAAATTGATCTGGTGGAGACTCTTGGGCAAACCATGTTCCCCAAGCGTGAAACTCGTCTACATGAGTTTCCCAACCCAGCTTTGATGCACCTGTCATGAAGAGTTTTTGGTAGGGATGAATTTGGAAAGACGACCTCTGGCCACATTGGAATAATCCATTCCACTAGGACAGAGTGCACGAGAGGGGAAGAGTGAAGGACATTACATCGCTGATCTTGTCTGTGGCCTATGTCCACTGAGTGCTCAAGGTCGACTGAGCATGTATCATATGGAGATGTGCCAAGGGAGTGAAATGGTTTATGGTTTAGGCATTTGATATACCACCCTTTTACTTACGCATCAGAGCGGTTTACATGTATATACTAACAGGTACTTTTTATTCCCTTGTCCCCAAAGGGCTCACAATCTAAGTGTACCTGAGGCAATGGAAGGTTACGTGGTTTGCACAAAGCCACAAGGAGTGGCCATGGGACTAGAGACCCCAGCCCCTCCAGCCTGAGGATATGATATGAACCACTGAAGGCCTTGAGGCCCAACATGACTTGTGCTGATGTCTGACAACTCTTTTGTATGTCTTCCATTATCACCACCAAGTGGGTAAGCCTGTCATGTGGAAGAAAAGCTTTTCACCAGAATCATAGCCAGCAGAGCTCAAATAAATTTCTATTAGCATGGGGGGGGGGGGGCTCAAGTTAGATTTGGAATAATTGATGATGAACCCTAAAAGGTCCAACACCAGAATGGTCATGCGTACAGATTCACAAACTCCTTCCTAAGAGGTGCTCTTGAGCTGCCAATCATCCCAGTAGGGAAGCACATGCACTCCCAAGTAAGCGTTGAAATGTTGAAAACGAGCGATATATTTTGTGAATATGTGAGGCCAAAAGGAGTTATGCGGTACCATAAGTGATGCTTCTCCATGACAAATCGCAAATACTTCCCGAGACTGTGAACCCTCAGCGTTCTTGGCATCATGCTCTGATGAACCTAGGCATCGATGCAGCGTAGCCTCTGCCCATTGTCCTTGGTCTTCAATCCCAAAGACGAAGAGGATGAACCTTTCCTCCTCTTCGGGGCAGTATCCATGGCTGACTGATGCCAGGGGACTTATGGGAGCTCAGCTCCAATTCAGTTCAAGTGTCCCTCGATGCTGATGCTCTGCCAGATTCCGATGCATGAGCCCATGGAGACCAGTGCTACTGATGCTGATTTCAATGAATCTGACTTCTCAGCCCCAAAAGTATGTTTGTGCTGTTTCTCTTGACCTTGAAGACTTCGTTTTGTCATCTCTCTGAACAAAAGACAAGGCCTTGGCTTATGGGGTCAGACCCCAGACATGCAGGCACCATTTGTGGGCATCCATAATGGACATCGTCCTGCCACATTGGGTGCATGTTTCTGGGACACATTTTCTGGAAAAATAGCCATCGCAAATCAAACACAATGATGAAAAGTATAAAACAAATACTCAACACAGCCAGAGCGCTCAAGAACTAAATGCAGTTTGCAACAGCAATGCAAAGAATGAATAAAGGAAACCTAAAGGACTGAAAAACCTAAAGAAGCTAAGAGGACCTATGTGCAGCACATGATGGTAATTTAGGAAAGCAAAAAGAACCTAAAAACACTGAAATACTTAAGCGAGAAATTCATGTCATTTATTAGCTATTTTACTTACCTACCCTTACAAAATAGCCCAAAGGAGGGTACAATAAAACACACAAAGACATACAATTTTGCAATACATAACAATATTTCAATACAGAGAAAACAGCTACACTGAAAGCATCCACAATACATTCTACAGAGTATTCACTTGGCCGCTTTGGGAAAATCAAACATTACCGCTTTCTTATAACCCATAAAATCAAAGTATATAGGCGAAGGCAAACCATTCCACATAAAATGCAGAAAAACCAATGCTCTGGCCCGAAGCTTGACTGAATAGAACAAATTAGCTCTGGGGAGCTGAAACAGATGAGCATCTTGAGAGTGGGTAAACCGCACAAGATGGTACTTCTGCAAATAAAACAACAAATTAGGACATAACTGATGGAAGATCTTAAAAGCGATAACCAGTAACAAATTTGATTTACTGAAAAAGGCAGCCAATGAAGAATCTCCAAAAATAGATGCTACATGATCTCTATGACTTGCTCCAACAGCTTTGAGTTGCATTTTGCAACCTTATATGCCCCGAAGCTCTCGCAGCAAGACCAGAGTACAGGTGTTGCAATAATCCAGTCTCACGAAGGTCAATGACTGTATAAAGTTACCAGGGGCGGTGGCGGCTCTCTAATGAGGTGGAATGAGGCGGCCGCATCAGGCAGAAAACTTTTAGGGGCAGCAAAGGCCCCCAAAAAAGCCACCTCATTCTGCCTTCAAAGTTTAAAAAAAAATAAAGGTTGGACAAGCTGCTGCTGCTTCTTGGAAGCAGCATTATCAACCCCCTTCTAGACCCACCCTTCTCGCACTTTTTACGTTCCCTTCCTGCCCCCGCCTTCTCCCCCTTTTGTCAGCTGCTTTCCTGCCCCCACCTTCTTTCAGTGTCAGCTCCTTTCCTATCCCCTCCTTCTCCTAGCAGCTGTGGCTCCTGGGTCTTACAGAGCCGTGGCTGCAATAGTGCTAGTAAATTTAAAATAAAAGCAAACCAGATGGTTTTGCTTTTATTTAAATTACTAGTGCTATCGTAGCCACGGTTCTGTAAGGCGCAAGAACCACAGCTGCCAGGGCAAGGTGGGGGCAGGAAAAGAGCTGACATGGGGAAGGAGGGGGATGGAAGGGAGCTGACTGGAAGGGAGATGACATGCGGGAGATGGGACTGGTAGGTGGCTGGTTAATGGAGGGGAGGCCGGAAGAAAGGGGGCATAGGGGCTGGAAGGGAGGGGCACTAGGGGCTGGAAGGGAGGGGCACTAGGGGCTGGAAGGGAGCTGACACATGGGGATGACAATGGAAGGGGGATGGAAAGAGGGTAGGGTGACTGGAAGGGAAGCTGACACGGGGGGAGGAGGGGGTGCCAGAGTGGAAATGAGCCGATACCTGTGATGGTATTTGGACTAGAAGGAGCTGGACAGTGGGGAAGGAGGTGGACTGGAAGAGAATGGGTACCAACGGCAGTTATGGGAATGCAAGGGGATTGACAGTGGAAGGTACTGGGAAGGGAGGACTGGAAAAGGGGCTGATACTGGAGAGGGTTACTGGGACTAGAAATAGGCTGATGGAAGAAAGTGAAGAAAACAAAAGAGAAGACAAGAAATGGCAGACAGACTATAAACCATAGAAAGAGAGCTAAGAATACAGGAAAGCAGAAGTCTCAGATCCGGACCAGCATGATCAGAGAAAGCATAGTTACTCACCTGTAACAGATGATCTCTGGGAACAGCAGGAATTTAGTCTTCACATATGGGTATCATCGGTACCGACAGAGCCTGCGCGGGAACGCTCCGCAGCGTCCAATTAGAAAGCTTTTGGGAGCATCCCATAGCGCCTGCGTGCTGCCTTCCTGCCTTTCCCAACTGTCTCTCTCCAGTTGAGTATAAAGCTGAGACAAAGAGAGAGAGAAAGGGAAAGAAAAAAAAGAGATAGAGAGATACAACTCCTAGGGGAGATGGGTGGGTTATGAGGACTAAATTCCTGCTGTTCCAGGAAATTGCCTGTTACAGGTGAGTAACTATGCTATCTCCAGGAACAAGCAGAAATGTAGTCTTCACATATGGGGACTCCCTAGCTTTAGATACCAGGGAGTGACCGCAGAAGTTGTGTGTCCCTGTGAAAGGGATCCACTTCCTCCCATGGATCTCTGGCATCCTACCAGGGATGGTGGGTAAGAGTTGATTAAGTATGGAACAGGTGTTGGAGAACAGCCTGACCAAACAAGGCATCCCGGCGGGAGTCCTTGTCCAAGCACTAATGGGCTGTGAAGGTATGAACCGAGGCCCAAGTGGCTGCTTGACAGATGTCGTCGATAGACACAGAGTGCAGATGAGCCATTGAAGAGGCCATGGCTCTCACATTGTGAGCTGTGACATGGCCCTCCGGAGGAAGATTCTTACTCTGAAAGGCAAATGAAATACACTGAGCAATCCAGTTGGACAGTGTTCTCTTGGAGACTGGAAGTCCCAAATGAGAAGGATCAAAAGCAACAAAGAGTTGAGAGGACTTTCTATGTTGCTGTGTTCTTTGTAAGTAAAGCACAGTTACTTACCTGTAACAGGTGATCTCTGGGAACAGCAGGAATTAGTCCTCACATATGGGTACGTCGGAACCGACGGAGCCTGCGCGGGAAAGCTCCCCAGCTTCCCAGAAAGGAAGCTTTTGGGGCCTCCCACAGCGCATGCGCGCTGCCTTCCCGCCTTCCTGACCAACTCTCTTCAGTTCGAGTTTAAAGCTGAGACAATAGAGAGAGGAAAGGAAAGAGAGAGAGAGATACAACTCCTAGGGGAGGTGGGAGGGTTGTGAGGACTAATTCAAGCTGTTCCCAGAGATCACCTGTTACAGGTAAGTAACTGTGCTATCTCCAGGAACAAGCAGGAATGAGTCCTCACATATGGGGACTCCCTAGCTAAGATGCCGGGGAGATCCCCCTGCAAGAATTCCTCATCTTCCCATGGATCTCAGGCATCCATTCAGGGAAGGTGGGCAGGAGTTGTTTAAGAATGGAACAGGTGTCTGAGGACAGCCTGACCAAACAAGGCATCCCGGCGGGAGTCCTTGTACAAGCAGTAATGGGCTGTGAAGGTATGAACCGAGGCCCAAGTGGCTGCTCGACAGATCTGATAGATGGATACAGAATGAAGATGAGCCATAGATGTGACATGGCCTTCCAAAGAAAGGTTCTTACTCTGGTAAACAAAAGAAATACACTGAGCAATCCAATTGGACAGTGTTCTTTGACTGGAAGTCCTAAATGAGAAGGATCAAAAGCAACAAAAAGTTGAGAAGACTTTCTATGTTGCTGTGTCCTGTGGATGTAAAAGGCAAGAGCTCTTTTACAATCTAACGTATGTAGGTTCCTCTCTGCACTAGATGCATGAGGAGCTGGAAAAAAAGACAGGTAGATATACCTCTTGATTAAGATGAAAAGGTGAGACCACTTTAGGCATAAAGTGGGGATTTGTCCTAAGGACTACCTTATCATGATGGAACCTTGTATAAGGTGGATTAGCCACTAAAGCCTGCAGTTCACTGATGCGGCGAGCAGAAGTGATTGCAATAAGGAAAATGACTTTCCAGGAAAGAAATTTCAAGGAGGTAGTGGCTAAGGGTTCAAAGGGCGGCTTCATAAGCTGACCAAGAACTACGTTTAAGTCCCATGCCACTGGAGGAGGCCGAATGGGAGGTTTAGTTAAAGTTAGATCTCTCATGAATCTTGCAATAAGAGGATGAGAGGAAACAGATTGTCCATTGATAGGCCGAAGAGATGCTGCAATAGCGCTCAAATGGACTCTTACAGAATTGGTTTTAAGTCCTGCATTGGAAAGATGCAGGAGATATTCAAGTAAAGAAGTTAAAGGTAGTGCTAGAGGGTTAAAAGCATAAGAACGCCTGGTGGAAGGTTTCCTCGATGCATGGAGGATATCCTTCACCTGTTGAGAAAGATTCAAGTCTTGAAGGTCTAGGCCTTCAGTAACCAAGCTCTGAGGTGAAGGGACTTGGGGTTTGGGTGCCACAAAGTCCCCTCCTCTTGAGACAGAAGGTCTGGAGCAGCTCCCAGATCCAGGGAGGGTGTCTGGGAGAGATGCAGAAGTAGAGGGTACCACACTTGGCGTGGCCAGCATGGAGCTATGAGGATCATGGATCCTTGATCCCTCTGAAGTTTGAATAGAGTCTTGGGAATCAAGGGAATGGGTGGAAAGGCATATAGGAAGGCCTGACCCCAATGAAGGAGGAAGGCATCCTTGGCCTGAGCTCCCTGACACGGAATCCTGGAACAGAACCGGGGAGGTTTGGCATTGTACAGACTTGCAAAGAGGTCTATGTCCGGGGTCCCCCATTCTTGAAAGATTCTGAGTACCTGATCCATGTGCAGGGACCATTCGTGTGGCAGCAGGACTCGACTGAGTCTGTCTGCCCAAGAGTTTTGGATTCCTGGGAGGTACACTGCCAGGAGATGGATCCCATGCTCTCTGGCGAAGGCCCAGAGTTTTAGAGCTTCGTTGCAAAGCGACAGAGAGCCAGTCCCTCCTTGTTTGTTTACGTAGAACATGGCTACTTGATTGTCGGTATGAACAAGGACTGTCATGTTGATGAGGAGGGTATGAAAGACCTTGAGAGCAAGGAGAATTGCTCGCAGCTCCAAAAGGTTGATATGAAGGGTGGTTTCCTGTGGAGACCAAATGCCCTGAGTGGAGAGGTCTTGGAGATGAGCTCCCCAGCCTGATTGGGAGGCATCTGTAGTGAGAGTTGCTTGGGGTAACAGGTTGGAAGGGGGCCCCCAACAACAGATTTTGAGTGGATATCCACCATTGGAGAGACCAAAAAAGACGTCTTGAGGTTGCTATTTGGTCTGAGAGAGCTCCTGATGCTTGGGTCCACTGTGTGGACAAGGTCCATTGAGCTGCTCTCATATGTAGGCGAGCATAAGGCACTACATGAACTGTGGATGCCATGTGGCCTAGCAGTTGTAGCATCTCTCTGGCAGTCAAGTGGCTTCTGGACTGAATTTGAGAGGCCAAGTGCACTAGACGGTTGCAACGGGCCTGAGGAAAATAGGCCCTTGCAGTGGTAGTATCTAGCCAAGCCCCGATGAACTCTAGGGATTGAGTAGGGGTGAGTTGAGACTTTGGCAGATTGATGACAAGTCCCAGATACTGCAGTATGCGTCTGGTGTGGTCCAGGGAAGTCTGAGCCTCGGACTAAGATGGAGCTCGGATGAGCCAGTCGTCCAGGTACGGGAAGACAAAGATCCCCAGAGTGCGTAGAAATGCAGCTACTATTGCCATGCATTTGGTAAATACCCTTGGAGCAGAGGCTAGACTGAAGGGGAGTACTCTGTAATGGAAATGTTTTCCCTGGAACATGAACCGTAGGAATTTTCTGTGGGATGGATGGATGAGTATATGTGTGTACGCATCCTTGAGATCTAGAGAACAAAGCCAGTCCTGACTCTGTAGGTATGGAAGGAGAGTACCTAGAGAAAGCATCTTGAATTTCTCTTTGTAGAGGAATTTGTTCAATTCTCTGAGATCCAGAATGGGTCTGTATCCCCCTGTTTTCTTGGGAATGAGAAATTAGAGGGAGTAGAAACCTGACCCTTGTTGAGGAAGAGGAACCTCTTCTATTGCCCTTTGGGCGAGAAGAGGGGTCACCTCTTGGCCCAACAGGTGCAGGAGAGATGGGGGAGAATTGAATTGTCTCACCATGGTATGGGGAGGAAGGCTGGAGAAATGTAGTTTGTAGCCCTCTCTGATGATAGAGAGGGTCCACGGTTCTGATGTGATTTGTTCCCATCTGGGAGCAAAATGAGCCAACCTTCCTGGAATGGTGAGAGGTTCTGGCTGTTGCAGAGCCAGAAAGGGCAAGTTCTCTAGAATCAAGTCAAAAACCCTGAGGAGGTTGGGACTGCTGGATTGTAGCAGCCCCTGTGGCCTTTGTTCTGGCCTGCTTAGTTTGCTGACGCTTAGGAGCAAAGCGAACTTGGGAAGATTGCTGGCCAGTATTTGTGGAAAATCTGGTCTTTTTATAGAAAGTTTTCTTAAAAGGTTTTTTCTTGGCAGGGGTAGAGGTAGACTTAGAAAGTCTATCTAAAGCAGCATTCTCTGCATCCATTTGAGTGGCTTTGATTTGCCACTCTTTGCCAAAGAGATTTTCACCTGTACAGGGCAGATTGCCCAAGCCTTCTTGTACCCAGGGTTCCAAATCAGAGGCCTGGAGCCAAGCCAGTCTGCGAGCAGCTATGGCTATGCCAGAGGCTCTGCTTGCCCCCTCAAAAGAGTCAAAGGCTGCTCTGTTGGAGAACTTGGAAACATCTTGAGTGTGCTTTAGCAAAAGAAGGAATTCCTCCTGTTTATCCTCTGGGATGGATAAAGGGGAGAAATTGATGTATCTTTAATGCAATCTCTTTCAAAAACATGCCCATATAAAGGCTGTATGAATTGATTCTGGCAATAAGCATGCTAGCTTGGAAGAATTTTCTCCCCAAAGCATCCAGAGTCCTACATTCTCTTCCTGGAGGGGTAGAAGAGTGTCTTTTGGTACTCTATCTTTTTCATAGCAGACTTCACCACAATAGAGTGGTGAGGAAGCTGAGTTTTTTGAAAACCAGGAGAAGGAGGAACCCGATACATGGTGTCCAAACGTTGAGAATGTGGAGATAGGGTAAGAGGAGCCTCCCACAAATCCATCATGTGTTCTTGAAGAATTTCATGTATGGGTAAGGTGTCTGCCTCTTTAGGAACCTTAGAGTATCCTAAAATATCTAAATTTTTTGCTCTAGGTTCCTTTTCTGAGGATACAGATATGGAGAGTCCTTTAGCTACTTCAATAATGAAGTCTTGAAAGGACAAATCCTCTGGAGGAGACATTCTCCTTTTTGGAGAAGAGGGCTCCTCAGGAAGAGTGAAAGAGACGTCAGCAGAATCATCTGAGGTATCAGACTCTTCAGAGGATTCAAAGTATCGTCTATTTGCTTCCAGAGATCGATACGCGTACCGATCGGTACCGACATCGGGCGTACCGGGTATCGGAGCGGTATCGAAGAAAGCTCCGGAACCGGAGACCGGAACCGGCATGCTACTGGAAGTAGATGCTCTGGGTACCGGTATCGGTTGCGGTACCGGAATCGGAGTCAGAACTGATTGTCGCGGTACCGATGGCGGTGCAGCATTAATGAAAGTCAGTAAGGCCTGCTGCATGGATTGTACCGTAGTACCCATAGCCGCCACAACTGCCTGGAAGTCGGTACCAGTGTTAGCCGGTACCCCAGTGCAGTCTAACAGGAGATCGGTCGAGGCCGTGCCATCGATGTCTACCTGTAACCCCATAGGAGGAGCTTTGGAAACCGGAGCTTCCCGCCGGGGTTGTTTGGCTGGGGCAGGGTCCTCAGGGTCAATTGCAAGGGCCTCTCGCTGCTTAGAGGGAGATTTGCCTTTTGAGGACTTGCCCGAAGAATGTTTGGTTACCTGAGATCCATCAGGAGAAGACCACCTGGAGGATGTTGATGCTGGAGTATCAGTAGAAAACAGCATATGAAATTTAGCTGCTCTGTTCTGTAAGCCCCTTTTGGACATCAGAGAGCAGGATGGACAATCCGGAATGGAATGGTCAGGCCCCAAACATTTAAGACACCACTCATGGGTGTCTGTAACTGAAATAGTACCGGTACACTTAGTGCATTTTTTAAAACCAGAAGCTGGTTTTTCCATGAGGGAGACCTGAGAAGGCCTAGAGGCCTCACAGAAAAAATACACCAAGTGTAGGAAAAGTAATATATATATATATATATATTTTTTAAATAAACGAAAAAAGGACCGGCGGTACCGGTCTGGAATCGGGGAAGGCAGACACGCGGTCAAAGAAACAAAATAAAACAACAATTTCTTCAGCGGTGACAGGAACACGACCTGCTGGCTCCGCGGAAAAAGAAGAACTGAAGAGAGTTGGTCAGGAAGGCAGCGCGCATGCGCTGTGGGAGGCCCCAAAAGCTTCCTTTCTGGGAAGCTGTGGAGCTTTCCCGCGCAGGCTCCGTCGGTTCCGACGTACCCATATGTGAGGACTCATTCCTGCTTGTTCCTGGAGATAAGGCTAAAGCTCTTTTACAGTCCAAAGTATGAAGATTCCTTTCTGCATTTGATGCATGAGGCCTTGGAAAAAACACAGGCAGGTAGACCGCTTAGTTTAGATGAAAAGGCGTGACCACCTTTGGCATAAACTGTGGATGAGTCCTAAGGACTACCTTGTCATGATGGAACCATGTAATATGTGGATCAGCCACTAGTGCCTGCAACTCACTGATGCGACGTGCTGATGTGATTGCAATGAGAAAGATAACCTTCCAAGAAAGGAATTTCAATGATGTAGTAGCTAAGGGTTCGAACGGTGGCTTCATGAGCTGACCAAGAACCAGGTTTAAGTCCCATGGCCATCGGCGGTGGCCTAATGGGAGGCTTAGTTAGAAGAAGGCCTCTCATAAATCTTGCTATAAGAGGATAGGAGGAAATAGGTTGTCCATTTAGAGGCTTGAAAGAAGCTGCAATAGCACTCAAAAAGACTAACTCAGTAAGAGTCCAAAGTACTGCATTGGATAAATGAAGGAGATACTCCAGTAATGATCCCAGAGGTATCGCAAGGGGGTTAAGACCCTTCTGCGAACACCATATGGTAAACCTTTTCCACTTGAAAGCATAAGAGCGCCTTGTGGAAGACTTCCTAGAAGCATAAAGGATATCCTTTACTTGCTGAGGGAGGTTAAGATCATGGAGATGTAGGCCTTCAGCAACCAAGCCCTGAGATACAGACACTAGGGATTGGGATGCCATAACATTCTGTCCTCCTGAGCTTGAGAGAGATGAAGAAGCAGAGGGTATCACACTTGCCGTGGCCAATGTGGAGCTATGAGAATCATACGGTCTCCGTCTCTCTGAAGCTTGAACAGGGTTTTGGGAATTAGGGGAATGGGTGGAAAGGCATACAGGAAGTTTTGACCCCAGTGAAGGAGGAAAGCATCCCTGGCCTGAGAGCCCTGAGCCGGAAATCTGGAACAGAATCGGGGAAGTCTGGCATTCAACGGACTTGCAAAAAAGATCTATGTCTGGGGTTCAGAGGAAAACAGCGGAGGTCTATGTCTGGGGTTCCCCAAATTTGAAAAATCTTGGCCAACTGGTCTGCATGTAGAGACCATTCGTGTGGAAGCAGAACTCGACTGAGTCTGTCTGCCCAAGAGTTTTTTATGCCTGTTAGATACATTGCAAGGAGATGAATCTGATGCTCTCTGGTGAGGGCCCAAAGTCGCAAAACCTCGTTGCAGAGCGACAGAGAGCCTGTTCCGCCCTGCTTGTTCATATAGAACATGGCTAACTGGTTGTCCGTTTGAATTAGGACAGTTTTGTAGCTGAGCTGGGTGTGAAACACTCGAAGAGCAAGGAAGATTGCTCTGAGTTCTAGAAGATTGATGTGTAAATCGGTCTCCTGTGGAGTCCAGGTACCCTGGGTAGAGAGGCCTTGCAAATGGGCTCCCCAACCCACCTGTGAGGCATCGGTTAGAGTTACTTGGGGTGGGGGTTGCTGAAAAGGGGACCCCACCAACAGATTTTGGGGTGACTGCCACCATTGGAGAGACAACATCAGGTGATCTGAGGTTGCTATTTTGTCTGACAGGCAACCTGACGCCCGAATATTGGAGGATACGCATTGTGCGAGATAGGAAAATCCTGGCCTCTGGCTCTGATGGGGCTCAAATGAGCCAATCGTCCAAATAAGGGAAGACGAATATTTTTACGTTGCGGAGAAATGCTGAAACCACAACCATGCATTTTGTGAACACCCTTGGTGCCGAGGCCAGGCCAAAAGGAAGAACTCTGTATTGGTAGTGCTTCCCTTGAAATAGAAAGCAAAGAAACCTTCGGTGAGTTGGATGGATGAGAACATGGGTGTACGCATCCTTGAGATCTAGAGAACAAAGCCAGTCCTGACTCTGAAGGTATGGCAGTAGAGTTCCTAGAGAAATCATTTTGAATTTCTCTTTGAACAGGAATTTGTTCAATTCACTGAGGTCCAAAATAGGTCTGTGCCCTCCTGTTTTCTTTGGAATAAGGAAAAAGGGGGAATAGAACCCTACAGCCTGTTGATGAACAGATACTTCTTCTATTTCCCCTTGGGCAAGAAGCAGACTGACCTCGTGATCTAACTAGGAGTTGAGGGAGGTCTGACAATTGAACTGTCTTACCATTGTAGGAGGGGGCATGCTGAAGAAGTGAAGCTTGTATCCCTCTCTTACAATGGATAGAGTACAACTTTCTACTGTTATCTGCCCCCATCTGGGGGCAAAATAACATAACCTTCCTGGAATGGTGGAAGGCTCTGGCCCATTCAGGGCCAGGAAGACAAAGTTCTCTAGGTGGGAGTCAAAGCCACTGTGGAGGCTGAGTCTGCTGAGCCAGTAGAGGCTTAGCAGCCTTTGTTTTTCTTTGTTTAGGTTGCTGACCCTTTTGGGCAGACTGACCTGAACGATGCCCTTGTTGGGTATAGGAGGGGTAGAACTTCTTTCTAGTGATGTTTTATATGACTTTTTCCTTGCAGGATCATCTGTAGATTTTGATAATCTATCCAAGATGAGATTATCAGCATCTAGCTCATAAGCTTTCTCTTGCCAATTTTTGCCAAAGAGATTCTCTCCAGTGCAAGGAATATTCCCCAATTTGTTCTGTACCCAAAGTTCTCAATCAGATGCCTGGAGCCAGGCAATCCTACGTGCACCTATGGCAATAGCAGAGGTTCTGCTTATGCACTCAAAACAATCAAAAGCTGCACGATTTACGAATTTGGAAACATCCTGAGCATGTTTGATAAGTGCAAGATAACCTTGTCTCTTATCATCAGGAAGCAGAGGGCTCATAAGCTCTAGATCTCCTGTAACTTCCTTAAGGAACATTCCCATATATAAAATGTAGGAACTAATCCTGGCAGAAAGTATAGAGGCCTGGAAGGTTCGACGGCCAAAGGCATCAAGAGTTCTACATTCACATCCTGGAGGATTAGATGCATGTCTTTTTGCACTTTTGATCCTTTTTATAGCTGATTCCACCACCATGGAATGGTGGGGCAGCTGAGTTTTTTTGAAATCCAGGACACGGAGGAACGCGATACATGGTATCGAGCCTACGAGAATGAGGAGAAGTGGTGAGAGGTGTTTCCCACATCCTTAGCATGAGATCATGCAAAATCTCATGAATAGGCAAAGTAGCTGCCTCTTTGGAAGCTTTAGGATACTGTAAAATCTCCAATTCCTTCGCCCTAGACTCTGTTTCAGGAGCCACTGTGTGGAAAGACCTCGAGCCACATCTTTGATAAAATCCTGGAAGGATATATCCTCTGGAGGAGACATCCTACGTTTAGGAAAGGAAGAATCCTCAGGAAGAAGTACTCTGGTATCGACAGAGATGTCAGAGTCTTCAGACTCGGAGGATTCAAAGTATCTCCTATCCGGGTAATCGTGCATCGCACGATACCGGTACCGATAGAAGTTGGTATTGATAGGGTCGAGTACCGACTTGTCAGTACCGGGGGGCATAGCCTGCGTCGGTACCGGCAGTCCACCTGCCAACGTAGATTCAATTGGCCCTGGTACCGAATTGTCTGAAGCAGTTTCAGGGGCATCAATGCCGAGAGAAGAGCCGCCAGACTGCGTTCAATAGCCAAACGTCTCTGGTCTATCGACGCCGCCGATGCCTGGGTATCGGTACCGGGCGAAGCGGCCGGTACCACAGAGCATGGCACCAGTAGTTCTGCCGAGGTTGGGGCCCCGATGATGCTTTGGAAGCCAAAGCCTCCCGCCGGGGTAATTTTGCTGGTGTGAGTCCTTCAAGGGCAACGCCAGAGGCATCTCGATACTTAGGAGATCTACGCTTTGAGGACCGGCTAGACTTATGTTTAGTTACCTGAGATCCATGGGAGGAAGACGAAGCCCTGGAAGATGTTGATGCCACAGATGCTGCATCGGAGGGAAAAAGGGTGCTAAGTTTAGCAGCTCGGTTTTGCTGGCCCCTCTTCGACATCATCCCACAGGCAACACACTCGGAGATAGAGTGGTCAGGACCTAAACATTTGAGGCACCACTCATGGGTGTCGGTGACGGAGATGGTACCACCACACTTGTAACACTTTTTAAAATCCGAGGTGGGTTTTTCCATTGTAGAAGAAAGTTGGGCCTAGTGCCCAAAAAGGCGCGTGGCACCAGAGGAGAAAAAAGCAGGCAGACACCAGGAAAAATTATTTTTTTTTTTACAAGGAAAAGAAAGAAAGAACCGGCGGTACCGGTGTAGCGTCGAAGGAAGGCAGACACGACCACAAAAAAGAAGAAAAGGGATATTTTCTGCAGTGACAGGAAGTGCGAACTGCCGGCTCCGCGGAAAACAAAGAACTAGAGAAAGACAGTTGGGAAAGACAGGAAGGCAGCATGCAGGTGCTGTGGGATGCTCCCAAAATCTTTCTAATTCGACGCTGGGGAGCATTCCTGTGCAGGCTCCGTCTGTACCAACGATACCCATATGTGAAGACTACATTCCTGCTTGTTCCTGGAAATTAAAATGGTCAGACAACAAAGGTAGAAAAAGAGTAGTTATTCACCTTTAACAGGTGTTCTCCAGGAGCAGGAGGAATCAGTCCTCACTTATGGGTGTCATCGACGAAGATGAAGCCCCAGCGGAGCATTTCCCCAGCTTTCCATGAAAGCCTTTGGGAATGCTGGCACGCATGCGTTTTTCCCTTCCCACCTAAAGGTGCCATCTTACCTCAGTCAAATGACATAGCTAAGAACAGCACACAAAAATGTAAAAATTAAACTATGTACAACTGCAACTCCAAGGGGAGTAGGGAGGGTAGTGAGGACTGATTCCTGCTGCTCCTGGAGAACACCTGTTACAGGTGAGTAACTACTCTTTCTCCAGGACCAAGCAGGAAGTCAGTCCTAACTTATGGGTGACTCCCCAGCTCTGGGCTACCAGGAACCCAGGCTGAACAAGAGAACTCCCTCTAGTCTCAGCAACACAGTAAAGGCTTTGCAAGGACACACCCTCCACAGGTAGCCCAACCAGAGGGCAGGAGGGCAGGAGTTGCCTAGACCTCAAAGAGATTCCGGTGTACTGCTTGGCCAAAAGCACTGTCCTTACGGGACTCCCTCTCCAGACAGTAGTGGGCTGCAAAAGTCTGGCTTGAAGACCAAGTAGCAGCCCTGCAGATGTCTTGCAATGGAACAGAGCGGAGGTGAGCCACTGATGCAGCCATTGCCCTCACACGGTGGGCCGTGACCCTACCCTGCAAAGGAAGGTCAGCTGCCTTGTAAGCCCAGGTGATACAGTCAGCCACCCAGATGGACAAGGTACGCTTGGACACAGGCCTCCCCAAGTTATTGGGGTCAAAAGAAAGGAAGAGCTGAGAAGCCTTCCTGTGACCCTGCGTACGTTCAAGGCCCTCCTACAGTCCAAGGTATGGAGAACTGTTTCAGCCTGACTTGCATGAGGCCTAGGGAAGAAAGTAGGAAGAACCACCTCCTGGTTGAGGTGGAAAGAGGAGACAACCTTAGGAAGGAACTTAGGGTGAGTCCTGAGGACAACCCTGTTCTTATAGAACCTGGTGTAAGGCCTATCACAGAGCAAGGCCTGAAGCTCACTCACTCTCCTAGCCGAAGTAAGGGCCATCAGAAAGAGAGTCTTCCAGGAAAGGAAGCGTAGAGGGCAAGTAGGCATAGGCTCAAAAGGTGTGCGAGTCAGTTGCTGCAAGACCACATTAAGCTCCCACTCGGGAGCAGGAGGACGTATGGGAGGCTTGAGCAGAAGCAAGCCTCTGAGAAACCTAGACACCAAAGGGTGCACAGACAAGGAATGGCCCTCAACTAGGGAGTGGTGAGCTGCTAAAGCAGAGAGGTGGACCCGAACAGAGTTGGACTTGAGACCCTGATTGAACAAGTGCAGCAGGTACTGAAGCACTACTGACACAGTACAGGAGAAAGGATCCTCAGCACGTAGCTGACACCACACAGAGAACCTTTTCCACTTGAGAGCATAGGTCTTCCTAGTGGATTGTTTCCTGGAGGCTAGGAGAACTTCCTCAACCTCGGGAGGCAGGCCCCAGGGAGCCAACACTACCCTTGCAGCCTCCATGCCATCAGATTGAGAGCTTTGAGATTGGGATGCAGCAAGGAGCCCTGATCCTGAGAGAGAAGGTCGGATTGCAATCCCAGAGGCAGAGGCAGATCCACTGCCAGTTGAAGCAGGAGGGGGAACCAAGGCTGCCTTGGCCATCTGGGAGCTACCAGGAGGACTGAGGCCCCGTCTCGGAGAATCTTGAACAGTGTTCGGGCCACCAGAGGGGTGGGAGGAAACGCATAGAGTAGGCCCTGAGTCCAGGGAATCAGAAAAGCATCTGCCGCTACTCTGAGGATGCGGTTGCCTGGAGCAGAACCTTGGCAGCTGGTTGTTCAGTGGACTGGCAAACAGGTCTATGGAGGCAAACCCCCATTTCAAGAAAATCTTTTGAACCACCAAAGGATGTAGCTGCCACTCGTGTGGTTGCAGAATCCTGCTCAATCTGTCAGCCAGGGAATTCTCCTGGCCTGGAAGAGACTGCTTTGAGGAGCATGTTGTGTTTCAGGGCAAAGAAACAGAGGTCCTGGGCAATGTTCCCTCTAATTTTCTGTAGGCTGTGTGCGCATAAAATATCAGCTGCGTGCAGCTTTTGAAGGAAGGTTAAATTTTTGTGCGCCACATAACGACACTCGGAGTTATATACTTTAAAATTTGACTACACGTCAGAATACAGTATGTACACCACATTGATTTTAATCAAATTAAATGAAAATAGACGATTACTAAATGAAGCAGGAAATTTCTAGTAATTACAATCACAACTTTTACATCTTAAGACGTCTGTGTTGTTTTCTATCAGAATCAGAGCCGTAATTTTTGTGCGCTCTGTTTTAAAGTATGTGCGCTCGCTCCACGAGGTGTGTGCGCGCGCACACGCGCACAGCTTAGAGGGAACAGTGGTCCTGGGCCTCCTGGCAAAGGGGCTGGGAACCAGTCCCGCCCTGTTTGTTTACATAGAACATGGATACCTGATTGTCTGTCTGGATCAAGACAGACTGTTGTGCCAGGGAAGCAGTAAAGGCCTTGAGGGCCAAGCAAATAGCTCCGAGTTCCAGCAGATTGATCTGCTGGGACGCCTCCCAATGAGACCACAAGCCCTGGGTGCACTTGTCTAGGCAGTGTGCTCCCCCCAACCCTGCAGAGAGGCAACGGTGGTCAGTACCACTGTATGAGGGGGGATCTGAAAGGGCACCCCCACCAGCAGATTGGGGGGGTGTAACCACCAGTTGAGGGAGGCCAGGAAACGGTGGGACACTCTGATCCTGTCTCTGAGACTGCCTGAGGCTTGTGACCACTGAGTCCGAAGGCACCACTGGGCAGGCCTCATATGGAGCCTGGCATTGGGGGTCACCTGTACCGTCGATGCCATGTGGCCCAGAAGCCTGAGACAGTGTCTGGCGGAGACCAGGGACCTGTGCAGAAACTTGCTGGCGAGGTCCATGAGCCTTTGTGCTCGGTCCACTGGTAAGAATGCTCTTGCCAGCTGAGAATCCAACCTTGCCCCTATGAACTCCAGGTTCTGGGAGGGGAGCAAAGTGAACTTTGCGAAGTTGATGACAAAGCCCACCTTTTGGAGCAGTTCTATGGTCCTGTTGAACTTCCAGGGAAGTCTGGCCTCTGATGAGCCAGTCGTCTAGGTAAGGAAACACAAAGATGCCCTGATTTCTCAGGTAGGCTGCCACCACTGCCAGGCACTTGGTAAACATCCTGGGAGCGGAGGTCAGTCCAAAAGGCAGTACCCTGTACTGATAATGGTTTCCTCCCACAATGAACCTGAGGTACTTTCTGTGGTCTGGATGAATAAGGATGTGAGTGTAAGCATCCTTGAGATCTAAAGAGCAAAGCCAATCTCCCTGCTGGAGGTAAGGCAGAAGTGTTCCAAGAGTAAGCATCTTGAACTTCTTTCACCAGAAACTTGTTCAGGTTTCTGAGATCCAAAATGGGTCGAAGACCACCGGTTCTCTTTGGCACCAGGAAATACCTGGAGTAAAACCAGTGACCTTGGAAGTGGGGAGGCACAGGCTCCACCACCTTGTCCAGCAACAGACCTTGTAGCTCCTGGAGGAGAAGGGCTGCATGCAGGGGAGGCCGGAAAGGTTCCCCTGGGAAGTGTGGCAGAAACAGTTGGTGAAAGTGCAGGGCATAGCCTCGATGGACTATGTCCAGCACCCAACTGTCTTGGGTTATCAAGGGCCACTTGTGGGCGAACAAGAATAGGCGGCCTCCTGTGCAGGGCTGGGTCTGCAAGGGAGGAATGTCTATACTCAAGGAGTCAAAATCCCCCACCCTGCTGAGTGGGAGCAGGAGCTGCAGGCTTGGGGGTCCTCTGCCTACGGGGTCCATTACCCTGGCCCTTGGCTTGCTGACCCTGGGGGGCAGCTTGGGCAGCCGGATATTGTGGGTACTGTTTGTAGGCAGTGCCCTTCCTCGGGTAAAAGGACTTTTTACCCGAGCCCTTCTTCTTATGAGAAGGGGCAGAGGTCTTCCTCGACAGCCTTGCCCTCGTGAGGTGCTCTGTCTCGAGCTGAGCGGCCTTCTCGGCCACAGGCTTGCCAAAAAGGTTTTCACCTCGGCAAGTACATCGACCAACTTGTCCTGAACCCATGGCTCGAGGTCCGATGACTGTAGCCATGCCTGGCGTCGGGCCACGATGCCGGCTGCCGCTACTCGGGCCGAAGCCTCGAAGCCATCGTAGGCGGCGCGGGACATGAACTTAGAGCATTCCCGGATCCTCGAAGACAAGGACTTAAAACTCTGCAAGGGTTCCCTGGAGAGACCAGCAGAGAATCCGGCCAACTCCCTGGCCAGGTCTCGTAAATACATGCCCATGTACAGCTGGTAAGTCTGGACACGGCAAGCAAGCATCGAGCCCTGAAAGCACTTTCTACCGACGCCATCAAGGCTTCGGGCTTCCCTTCCAGGAGGCACCGCGGAGTGCATCTTCTGACTCTTCAGACGATGCATGGCCGATTCCACAACCATGGAATGGTGCGGTAGCTGTGCTTTCTGGAAGCCAGGACTCTTTCGGAGTCGATAGATGGAATCGACTCGCTTGCTCAAAACTGGCACCGAGGCCGGTGCCTCCCACATCCGAAGAGGAGTCATTCCAGCATCGGAGGAACCGGGACAGTAAAGGCCTCCTTCGGAGGAGAGTCATACTGCAGAGCTTCGAGCTCTTCGGCTCGAGGCTCCTCCTCGGGGTCAGCCGAGATAGCCAGGGCAGCGGCCATATCGCGGACAAACTCCGAGAACCTAGTATCCTCTGGAGGGGATCTACTCTGGGGCTCAGACTCAGGTGAGTCCGAAGGGACACACCGAGTCTTGAAGGTGTCAGGAGACTCCTAGTCTTCGGTCTCCCAAGCAGACTCGTCCGATGTCGAGTCGAGGTCCGACCCCGCGGGGCCCCTAGGCACCCGCCCCGACGCCGGTGGCACCGGCGTCGAGACCCTCGGTCCCGAACAGGAGGTCGAGGGAAACCTCGACCGAGGACGACTTCGAGCCGCAAGGGACTCGAGTATCGACTCGGTCTCCGGGGTCGACTTCGAAGTTGATGTCCCGGTGGTCGGGGCAGATGCGCCAGACAGGCTGGCCATCAGTGCCCGCTGCTGATCCATGAAGGCAGACATTCTGCTCTCCAAGGCTGTCAACCTAAGACTCAGCTCGGGTGATGCAGCAGCCCCCGACTCGGGCCCCTGCGGCGCCAGGCCCGACGTCGGTACTCGGGGAGGCGAGTCCACGAGGACAACAGGACTTACGTGTCCAGCAGACTCCAGCTCCATGCGAGGAACTTTAGACGGCTTCTCCTGGTCCACGGGCCCGGGACGACGGTCGGGGGTCATAGACCTGGCCCTCAAGGGCTCAGGGACCTCCTCCGACGCCACCCTCGCGAGCCGCTTCTTCCTCTTACGTTCCTGGTCGGGGGACCCCCTGTCCGAGGAGCTTCGACGCCTCTCAGGATCGGAATCCCGAGATGTCGAGGCCTCAGACGAGGTCCGGGCCCGGGCAGAGGCCAAGTCCGAGAAAAGCCTTTCACTTTGTTGCTGACGACTTCGGAGGGCCTTGGAAGACATTTTTCCACATGACCCGCACGTTTTAGAATCGTGGTCCGGGCCAAGGCACCAAAGGCAGCAGTCGTGTGTGTCGGTGAGAGACATTATCTTCTTACACCGATCACACTTTTTAAAACCACTGGAAGACATTGGGGAGAAAAAGGGTCCCCGCGAGGTCAAAGGACCGGCCTTCCAGGGAAAAGAAAAAGATTTGGCGCGAGCGCCTAGCCACTAAGGGCAAAAACCGAAAAAAGGAAAAAAGGGATTCGATACCGGTGTACCGAACCCGGCGGGAGGGGAACCGACTTCGAATCCGAGGAAAAAAGCAAAATAACGCCAAGAAAAAACTTCTCTTTTCTGGGAAAAAAAGGACACACGTCCGATGGGCTTCACGGAAAAAAAAGAGACTGAGGTAAGATGGCACCTTTAGGCGGGAAGGGAACCGTGCATGTGTGCCAGCATTCCCAAAGGCTTTCATGGAAAGCTGGGGAAATGCTCTGCTGGGGCTTCATCGGCGTCGATGACACCCATAAGTGAGGACCGACTTCCTGCTTGGTCCTGGAGAAAATAATTTTATTTTCAATTTAGTGATTGGACTTTGTGCTATCTTTATATTTAACACAGTGTGGGGAACTGCATCTCTTATTATCTGATGTTGCACTGCATGTGGAGTCTGGCTTCTTGGGGTTTCAGTTTAATTTCTGTCTACATATTTTTATTTTTACTTTAGTTTGTAGTCACTTATTCTGTACTTGGTAAGGGTCTGTGTTCTGAGTGCGTGACTGAGGCCAGATATTCTGTTAACATGGAGTTTGTACGTAGGATTCTACACTGTACTGTAGTAATTTGACTTGTTCAGCTTTTCAAATAGGTGTATGGATGTTCTAGGGCCTGTTGCAGTATTTTATAGTGCTGCTTTTTTTCTGGGTAGACCCCTTGGAAGTTTATGCTGGTATGGTATAGTAAATTTGGCCTTGTAGATCTTAGGTAACTTTTGTAGGATTTTATATTAGTTCCCAATATGCCTGGTACTAGAGAATGAATGTTGGTGAGATGACCAGAATCAGCTTTTTTAAAAATATATTGAGTTCTGTGGGTGAATGTCCTACTTCTGCTCTGCACCCATTGTAGAGGGAGAGGTTTCTGTGGATGCAGAATATATATTCAAAAAGAAAAAATGAGAACCATAATGCAGTTCATAACAGAATAAAATGAGATATAATTAGATCTTATAAATTGTGCTGCTGTTCTCACTTTTGCTTTTAGTTCCTTGGTGTGCAATCATCTTGCATTTCCTTTGTTTTTTATGGAATATATATTTACATTAACACCATGCTAGTCCATTGTGCAGTTTCAGGAGTTATGTTGGGGTTACCAAGCCCTTCTTGGTGTTTATGTTGAAGTGAGAGGTGTTGTGTTGGCGTACCAAGTCACTCTAGCTTTTCTGGAAGTGGGAGATGCTGCATGGGTGCAGTTGAGCCCCTCTTGTTTGGCATATTTAGCAGCATGTTTCCTAGGCTCTGCACTGGTATCATATGAACATAAATGCCATACTAAGTCAGATTAAGGTCCATCAATCCCAGTATTCTGTTTCCAACAGTGGCTAATCCAGATCACATATACCTGGCAGAATCCCAAAAAGGCACACTGGTCCCACAATGCTTGTCCCAGGGCAAACAGTGGATTTCCCAGGTCCTCCTTAACAGCTTATGGACCTTTCCTCCAGGAACTTGTCCAAATCTTTTTTAAGCCTAGCTACACTAACAGCTTTTACTGTATGCTCTGGTCAATAATTCCAGAGTTTGATTACACAGGGTCATAGGCTAAATGCAGAGAAGCATTTACATCCTCCTGCAGTTACCACATTTCAGCATGGCAAAATAGCTGCCGGTGCAACTAAGGCCACCCACTGAGGTGGCATTCATTGTACTCGTGCTACTTACACTGAGCCATTATGTTAGTTTCTGCTGACAATGCAAATGCCTGTAAGTGAGAGTTCTTTCTCTCGCCTCACCCTGCAGTAAAGTATAGTTTTGGGAAAGAAATCCCGTAAACCTAACAGTAATGGGTAAAAGCATTATTTTGACTACATATGACTATTTTCCCTCACTTGGTTTGCAGCTTGTCGTGCTGTGAGGGCTTGTGTGCATCAGTGATGCGGAGGGCTAAGCTATCAGTAGTTTAACTACAGGCAGGGTCTCCCAAGATGGACAGGTCTCAGCTGAGGTGCCAGACCAAGACAAAAACCCATCTGGGCAGCAACAGAATGGGACAGCATTGGCGGATCACATTTCTGCGACAACAGCAACACCACTAAACAAACTGCGTGGAAGAAAGGCCTGCGTTTTATTGACTACAGCAAGACTTTTGACTGTGTAAACATGAGAAACTCTGGGTCACATTAAGAAGCATGGGTATACCAGAACACAAGATCATTCTCTTGCACAACCTTTACATTGATCAAGAAGCAACAGTTCGAACAGGACAAAGAGAAACAGAATGGTTTAAAATCAGCAAAGGTGTACGACAAGACTGAATACTTTCCCCATACCTGTTTGATTTATATGCAGAACAAATCATAGAGGAGCAGAATTGTATGAAGGCAACAGAGGTGTGAAGATTGGTGGAAGACTCAACCACCTTTGCTATGCTGATGATACCACATTACTGGCTGAAAGTGAAGATTATCTGAAACATTTGCTTCTCACGATCAAGGATCAGTCTTAAAATGGGCCTGCACCTTAATGAAAAGATGACAAAGATCCTGACAACTGACAAAATCAATAAGTTCATCGCTAACGGAGAAGAAACTGGATCAACTATCAATAAAGAAGCAACAAGCATTCAAGAAATCAGATGACACATTGCTCTTGGCAGAATGGCTAATAAAGGACCTAGACAAGATTCGCAAGAGCAGAGATGTCTCTCTCCATACAAAGATTTGACCTGTTCAAGCCATGGCATTTTCAATAACGTCATATGGATGCAAAAGTTGGACAGTGAAAAAGATAGACAGGAAGAAAATTGATGCCTTTGAATTATGATGCTGGTGACAAATGCTGTGTACACCATGGACTGCCCAAAGAGCAATATCAATCAGTACTAGAGGAGATCAAATCTAAGCTTTCCTTAGAAGCTCAGATGACAAGACTTTGACTTTCATACTTTGGACACTTCATGCGAAGAGAGAGATCATTAGAGAAAGCGTAGTTACTCACCTGTAACAGGTGATCTCCGGGAATGGCAGGAGTGCAGCGGCAGCCAAGAGAGCAAATAGAATGCTAGGTATGATAAGGAAAGGAAAGGAATGGAAAATAAAACAAAAGATATTATAATGCCTCTATATCGTTCCATGGTGAGACCGCACCTTGAATATTGTGTGCAATTCTGGTCGCCGTATCTTAAAAAGGATATAGCGATTTTAGAAAAGGTTCAGAGAAGAGCCACCAAAATGGTAAAGGGGATGGAAAGATACTCCTATGAGGAAAGGCTAAAAAGGTTAGGGCTCTTTAACCTGGAAAAGAGACGGCTGAGGGGAGATATGACAGAAGTCTATAAATTAATGAACGGAGTGGAACGGGTAAACGTAGATCGATTGTTTACGTTATCAGAATATAGAAAGACTAGGGGACATGCAATGAAGCTACAGGGTAAACTATTTAAGACTAATAAAAGAAAATATTTTTTCACTCAACGTGTAATCAAACTCTGGAATTTGTTACCGGAGGATGTAGTAAAGGCTGTTAGTGTAGCTGGGTTTAGAAAGGTTTGGACAAGTTCCTGGAGGAAAGGTCCATAAACCATTATTAAGAAGTGACCGAAAGATATCAATGCTTGACCCAGTACAAGCATTGTGGAACTTGTGTCTCTTGGGGAAACTGCTAGGTACATATGACCTAGATTGGCCACTGTTGGAAACAGAATACTGGGCTTGATGGACCTTGGTCTGACCCAGTATGGCATATCTTATGTTCTTACAAATGGGTATCGTCGGTACCGACGGAGCCCGCGTGGGAACGCTCCCCAGTGTCCTATAGGAACACTTTTGGGAGCATCCCACAGCGCCTGCGTGCTGCCTTCCCGCCTTTCCCACTGTCCCTCTTCAGTTGAGTTTATAGCTGAGACAAAGGAGAGAGGGAGAGAGAAAGAGAGAGAGAGAGACAACTCCTAGGGGAGGTGGGTGGGTTGTGAAGACTAAATTCCTGCTGTTCCCGGAGATCACCTGTTACAGGTGAGTAACTATGATATCTCCAGGAACAACCAGGAATATAGTCTTCTCATATGGGGACTCCCTAGCTGAAGATGCCAGGGAGATGGCCCCAGGAAGCTGCAACCCATTGTGAGATGGGCCATGCTTCCTCCCATGGATCTCTGGCATCCCACCAGGGATGGTGGGTAGGAGTTGAATTAAGTCTGAAAGAGATGATGAAGAACAGCCTGGCCAAACAAGGCATCCTGGCGGGAGTCCTTGTCTAAGCAATAGTGGGCTGTAAAGGTATGAACCGAAGCCCAGGTGGCTGTTCGACAGATGTCGTCGATAGATACAGAGTGAAGGTTAGCCATAGAGGCTGCCATGGCTCTCACATTGTGAGCTGACACATGGCCTTCAAGAGAAAGACCCTTACTCTCATAGGCAAAGGATATGCATTGTGCAATCCAGTTAGAGTTCTTTTGGAAACTGGAAGTGCCAAATGACTAGAATCAAAAGCAACGAAGAGTTGAGAAGACTTTCTATGTTGCTGTGCTCTTTGTAGGTAAAAAGCTAAAGCTCTTTTAAAGTCCAAGGTATGAAGGTTTCTTTCTGCACTGGCGGCATGAGGCCTCGGAAAGAATACAGGAAGGTAAACCACTTGGTTTAAATGAAAAGGGGAAACCACCTTTGGCATAAAGTGTGGATTGGTCCTAAGAACGACCTTATCATGGTGAAATCTTGTATAAGGAGGATCAGCCACTAGAGCTTGCAATTCACTAATGCGGCGTGCAGAGGTGATTGCAATTAGGAAGACGACTTTCCAGGAAAGGAATTTCAGAGATGTAGTGGCTAAAGGCTCAAAGGGCGGTTTCATGAGCTGCCTGAGAACAAGATTCAAATCTCATGCCACCGGTGGTGGTCTAATGGGAGGTTTTGTTAATAGAAGACCTCTCATAAATCTTGTTATAAGTGGATAAGAGGAAATAGGTTGTCCATTTAGAGGCTTGTAGGAAGCTGCAATAGCACTAAGATGGACTCTTATTGAATTGGTCTTAAGACCAGCATTTGATAAATGGAGGTACTCCAGTACCAATTCCAGAGGTATCGCAAGGGGGTTAAGTCCCTTTTGAGAACACCATATGGTAAATCGTTTCCACTTAAAGGCGTATGATCGTCTTGTGGAAGGTTTTCCAGAAGCTGTAGGTTATCTTTTACCTGTTCAGAAAGGTTGAGATCCTGAAGTTCTAGGCTTTCAGCAACCAGGACCTGAGATGCAGGGACTGGGGATTCGGGTGCCATAGCGTCCCGTTCTCTTGGGAGAGAAAATCTGGAGCACACCCCAACTCCTGAGGTGCAGCTTGAGAGAGATGTAGAAGCAGAGGATACCACGTTTGCCGTAGCCAACGTGGAACTATGAGAATCATATGACCTCTGTCTCTCTGAAGCTTGAATAGTGTTTTGGGGAAGAGGAGAATGGATGTGAAGGCATAGAGGAAGTCGTCTCTTGCCTGACAATCTCGAGCCAGAATTCTGGAACAGAACTGGAGAAGTTTGGCATTCAGTGGACTTGCAAAGAGGTCTATGTCTGGGGTTCCCCAGATTTGAAATATTTGGGCAACCTGGTCTGAGTGGAGAGACCATTCGTGTGGCAGCAGTACTCCGCTGAGTATGTCTGCCCAAAGGTTTTGAATGCCTAAAAGATATACCATGAGGAGGTGAATTTCATGCTCTCTGGCGAGGGCCCATAGTCTTAAAGCTTTGTTGCAAAATGACAGAGCCAGTTCCGCCCTGCTTGTTCACGTAGAACATGCCTACTTGATTGTCCGTCTGGACTAGGACTGTCTTGTAGCTGAGTTGGGCTTGGAATACACGAAGAGCAAGGAAGATTGGTCCGAGTTCCAGGTGGTTTATGTGAAGACAAACCTCCTGTGAAGTCCAGGTACCCTGGGTAGAGAGATCGTGCAGGTGGGCCCTCCATCCCACCTGTGATGCATTTGTTGTTAGAGTGGCCTGTAATAGGGGTTGCTGGAAAGGAGACCCCACCAGAAGGTTCTCCAGCGATTGCCACCATTCGAGGGCCGAACAAGACGTTGTGAGTTTGTTATTTTGTCCGACAGGCGACCTGTGGCCTGTGTTCACTGAGTGGATAGGGTCCACTGGGCTGCTCGTATGTGGAGGCGAGCATAGGGAACCACATGTACAGTGGATGCCATATGTCCCAGTAGTTGAAGCATTTCTCAAGCAGTCAGGTAAGTCTTCACTGCTGCTTGGGAAGCTAGCTGCACTATGCGCAGACAGCGGGGCTGTGGAAGGAAAGCCCTTGACTGTCTGGTATCTAGACGAGCTCCTATGAATTCTAGGGATTGAGTAGGAGTAAGATGGGATTTTGGGAAATTTATGACCAATCCCAAATATTGAAGGATTTGCATTGTGTGAGACAGAGCAGAGCTGGCTTCTGGAGCCTTGGGGAGCTCGAATGAGCCAGTCATCTAAGTAAGAGAAGACGAATATCCCTAGAGTTTGCAGGAATGCAGCTACCACCGCAATGCAGTTCATGAATATTCTTGGTGCCGAAGCCAGACCAAAGGGAAGAACTTTGTATTGGAAGTGTTTTTCCTAGAAAAGGAACCGCAGGAATTTCCCGTGATCTGGATGGATGAGAATATGAGTATATGCATCCCTTAGATCTAGAGAACAAAGCCAATCCTGACTTTGAAGGTATGGCAGAAAAGTTCCTAGAGAGATCATTTTGAATTTCTCTTGGAACAGATATTTGTTCAATTCTCCGAGGTCTAAAATGGGTCTGTGTACTCCTGTTTTCTTTGGGATAAGAAAATAGGCGGAGAAGAACCCTGTACCCTGTTGTAGAATGGGTACTTCTTCTATTGCTCCTTGAGCAAGGAGTGTTGTGACCTCCTAACCTAAGAGATTGTTGACAGGGGTCTGAGAATTGAACTGTCTTACGATTGTAGGAGGGGGGCATGCTGTGAAAATGAAGCTTGTACCCCTCTCGTACAATGGACAGAGTCCAATTTTCTGCTGCTATTTGGTGCCATCTGTTGGCAAAATGACACAACCTGCCAGGGCTGGCTAAGGGTTCTGGACTGTTCAGGGGCAGGAAGGCTAAGTTCTCTAGGTAGATGTCAAAGTCCCTGAGGAGGCTGAGCCTGTGGAGTTGGCTGAGCTCTTGGCCCCTTTGGCTTCTTTTGTCGTCTAGTTTGTTGCTGTTGTCCATTTTGGGCAAACTGAACTGGACCGTGCCCCTACTGGGCATAAGGATAAAATTTCCTTTTTTTGCTGAAAAAGGGTTTTTTGTAGGATTTCTTTTTGGCTGGGCTGGCTGTAGATTTCGACAATCTATCCAGGGTGATATTGTCAGCATCTGTTTCATTAGCCTTTTCCTACCAATTCCTGCAAAAGAGATTTTCTCCTGTGCAAGGGATATTTCCCAATTTATCTTGTACCCAAAGTTCCAAGTTAGATGCCTGAAGCTAGGCAATCCGACGTACACCAATGGCAATAACAGAGGTTCTGCTGATGCATTCAAAGCAGTCAAAGGATGCATGGTTTACAAACTTGGAAACATCCTGAGCATGTCTGACAAGAAAGTTGTCGTTTATCATCAGGAAGAAGGGGGCTCATAAGCTCCAAGTCTCCTGTGACCTCTTTGAGGAACATTCCCATATATAGGATATAGGAGTTGATCCTGGCTGAGAGCATGGAAGCTTGGAAGCATCGACGCCCAAAGGCATCGAGAATCCTGTATTCACAGCCTGGAGGATTGGAAGCATGCCTCTTTGCACTCTTCACCCTACGCATAGCTGATTCCACAACCATTGAATGGTGTGGTAACAGATTTTTTGGAAGCCAGGACAAGGTGGAACTCGATACATTGTATCAAGCCTCCGAGAGTGAGGAGATGTGGTTAAAGGTGTTTCCCACATTCTCAGCATAAGATCATGTAGGATCTGATGAATAGGCAGAATAGCTGCTTCCTTGGGAGCCTTAGGGTATTGAAGGATTTCTAATTCTTGTGCCCTAGGTTCCTTTTCAGAAGTTACCGTGATTGCAAGGACTCGAGCCACATCACGAATAAAATCCTGAAAAGACATGTCCTCTGGAGGAGACATCCTGCGTTGAGGAGAAGAAGATGGTTCCTCCAGAAGAAGTACTCTGGTATTGGCAGAGTCATCAGAATCGGAAGATTTGAAATATCTTCGATCCTGATGTTCGTGCAGAGCACGGTACTGGTATCGATCAAAGTCGGTATCGAGGTGTCCCAGTACCGATCTGTCGATGCCAGAGATAGACTCAAAACTCGGCATGGGGGGTGTACCTACCGGTACCGGTGCCTGTTGAACCGTCTGTAGCAGTCTCAATGGTACCAAAGCCGTGAGAAGAGATGCCAGACTGCGTTCGATAGCGAGAAACCTCTGATCTATTGACGCAGCCGATACTTGGATGTCAGTACCGATAGAAGCGGCCGGAACCCCAGAGCATGGCACCAGTAGTTCTGCAGAGGTGGAGGCCTCAAGAACATCCTGGAGCCCCGTTAGTGCTTTGGAAGTCGAGGCCTTGAGAACCTCCTGGAGCTCTGTTAGTTCTTTGGAAGCCGAAGTATCCCGCCGGGGCTGTTTCGCCGGTGAAGTTTCCTCAAGGGCAACGACAATGGCCTCTCGATGCCTATATATATCCTAATGTCCACAGAGAAAGCACAGTTACTTACCTGTAACAGGTGATCTCTGGGAACAGCAGGAATAAGTCTTCACATATGGGTACGTTGGTACCGACGGAGCCTGCGTGGGAACGCTCCCCAGCGTCCAATCAGAAAACTTTTGGGAGCATCCCTCAGCGCCTGCGTGCTGCCTTCCCGCCTTTCCAACTGTCTCTCCTCAGTTGAGTTTTATAGCTGAGACAAAGAGAGAGAGAGAGAGGAAAGATAGAGAGATACAACTCCTAGGGGAGGTGGGTGGGTTGTGAAGACTTATTCCTGCTGTTCCCAGAGATCACCTGTTACAGGTAAGTAACTGTGCTATCTCCAGGAACAAGCAGGAATGAGTCTTCACATATGGGGACTCCCAAGCTAAGATGCCTGGAGCCCTAGCATGTTGGAGATTGAAACATGTTACACCTCATATGGCCAGGCATCCTGAGGATGGAGGGTAGGAGTTGAAAAGAGAGGGAGCTGTAGGAAACAGCTGACCTAAGATAGGACTACAGACAAGGAGTCCTTGTACATATGATAATCATCAAGAAATATATTGAAATGAACAATCACAATATGGACCTCACCTACTGGATTGCAGGAAGTAGAGAGTCTGACGGTATCTACTGGGGATCCAGTAGAGGAATCTTCAAGTTGACCTCACTGAAACGAAGGTGAAGGTCAAAAACTGGAAGTGACAGGTGCCCCCAGGATTGAACTGGGGTAGTACCAAAATGGTACGTCTTTAGAGGGAAGCTTTATGGAAAAAGCTGAGAACTCTTTTGGCTACAGAATTAATCATAGTTAGGAGCAAAAGAGGAAGACTGACCGATTTAGACAACTGGCCTAGTTCTTGAGGAAAGAAGGGGTATGGGAGAAACCCCATATGCCCAAGAAAGGACAGATGTCTGAGGAGTTGAAAATCTCAGATCTACTGAAGATCCACCATGTCTTTCCTAACTGAGAGGTAGGAAGATATTGGGGTATGGAGCTTCAGGGATACGTGAACCTAGGGTTATGGTAAGAGCTGTCAGCACCACAGCAGTGGTTGTGTGCATAATAGTCTAACATACTGTGGAATAGAATGAACATGTGCAAGCCCACTGTCTGGAACATACAGGAAGGAAAAAACCTTAATGAGCACAGACAGATAGAAGATAAGTATGTGATACATAATTACCTATAAGGAAGTATCTCGACAGATACACACATATGTGTGTGTGTATATATATATTGTGATAAGGAAGCTTATCATAGCTCAGGAAGGAGCTATAGAAAAGGTGAAGTGACTCTGAACAAGCAACCTGTCAGTTCTGGTAGAAATAAGAAAACAGAATTTTCCCATAAAAGACTACCAGTCCCAGAATGCACCAGGTTTCCACCAGCCATTAGAGGAGCTGAAGTGGGGAAACGTGTGTTCAATCAAGAGGGCTATGAGGTAATCCCCAAGCACTCATCTCAAAGGGCAGGGCCTGATTCAGCACAGCTGTGCTGTGCTAGGGTGGAGCACTCAAAGCAGAATAAAGGTAGAGTTTATTCTACAGAGAATTATCCTCATCCTCAGTTTCATCTGGGAGATCCTCATCCTCAGGATCAGCTTGGATATCCTCATCTTGGACATCTTCATCATCAGGAGGATCATCAGAAGCAGAAGCCAGAGCGGACGGACAGAAAGGGCAAGAAACACTTTGGAAGAAAGAAGAGAAAAGCATTTGGGAGGTCTAAAGGAGTCCAGAGCAGTACGTATACTGGAAGGTATTCCAAGGGCCAGCATACACCATTGGACTGGGGAAAGCCAGAGAAATGGTGCTGCAGAGCTAGGAATCTCCAGAGGGTACCTGTGAGGGAGACGGCTGCACTTGGAAGGGACCCTAAGACCCATGCCAGAAGGTATGTGAAGAGAGATCCAGGGATCTGGATTGGAAGGCTGGACATAAGAACTGGACTACATACTGGCCAGGCTATTTAGAGAGGAACTCTAACAGCAATGGAAGCTCAGGTATGAACACTGATCTATGCCCTAGCTATAACCTTGAAAGACAGCAGGGAAACAAGTATTCTCCTGAAAGTGCTCCATTGAGAAATTCCTCTGTGCCAATCCCTGATATTGAACCCATGATTGTTGAAAAAGGGGAAGGAGAAGTCTTAGATATAGGCTGTGAATATATGGATTGCTCTCTGTCTAAACTCCTTTGGTGATTTACTGTTACAAAGTACAGCAACCATCACAAAGAAATACAAACTTGTTCTTTAATCTACTCAGAAAAGCTCCTGAGTAGGATTTTGGGCCACGCAGTAGAAAGCAAGTCAGCTAAGGGGTTTCAGCTGGATAACTGCTAGCAATTGAGCCTTACCTAATTGCTTGTGAGCTCTGAGAGAATCACTTCTGAATCTATGTGTGAAGATATAAGAAGTTAACCTGAAAAGAACAGTTTTTTCCCTTCTTTGTGGGTTTTGCTTGTTGTTTGAAACACTGCTAAGAAAATATTAGCTAAAGCCTACAGAAAAGACCAGTTTGTTACCAACCAGGTCTTTATTCTTTTCATTTGATTGCCTGACAAGTTCTGCTGTTTTCCTGATTTTGTTTTTCTAAGTTAAACACTGAAAGCAAGTATCCTGTTATGTGCTACCAAGCATATCTGTGTTGGGAGAAATAACCCCATAAATAAATATCTTATTGGCTTTACACTCAAGCACAACTAATTATTGTGAGCAGCTGTGTCTGGTGTGAATGGACTGCATTTCCCATAATCCCTTGCAAATCATATTGATATATGCACTTGCCAAGACTGTGAACATTCTCACCCAGGCAGCCGTCTGACTATATATAGTGTGTATATATATATATATAGGTGTATATATATATATGTTTATGGCGAGATCCAGGGACATAACTTATGCACACATGGCTGACAGACATTTGTATCTAAAGAATGTATATAGACATATGTATATATATGAATATATAGGTCTAAAGATAAATGTCTGCAATTAAGCAGACAGAGATAGGTCTACAGGAACCTTCACAGGGGAAATGTGAAGAGGAACGATTCATCTAATAACAAGAAGGTGGAACCTACTTGAGAAGATATAGAGAATCTGTTCCCTCTGGTTAAGATGGAGCAGGAATGCTATCCAGTGAAATAACCAGGATGGTTGTGTGGAAAAACAGAAGATAATATCAGTCTGTAAACAGCAAGTCCTGAGTCCGGTAGAACTCTAACATGGTGAATGGACAGAAAACGCAGGGGATGAGATACCAGGTTGACCCACTTGAGGGACAAGGGGGGGGGGTATCATGTTTTTAGTTAAATATGTGCTGTCCATGAAGGATTAGGATACCATGAGGACAAGCTGCAAGGAAAAAGAGCATATTTCCTGTAGGAATTGGGTAACTCTTTAGACTGACACGTAGAGAAGGCTTATGTCCTTTATTTAAAGGAAATAGAAGGGTGTAAAGAACCCTTACAGTCAGGAGGAATGACTGAGGAAGCCTTTTTTCAACCATATAGGATAGTAATTAGAGAAAAAATCCACATGCTCTCTAGCAAGGGCCCATAGTGGAAAGCTTCTCAGTAGGATTGCAGAGAGCATTATGCAGGAGAATTGGGAAATAAAACTGGCTGTTGGAGAAACCAGCTGCCACTTCAATTATGCTGCCAACTCCAGGGATTTGGAGATGGCAGAAAAGAAGCGATAAGGATTACCCAAGATAGATAAAGCACTATCTTGGAAGCACTACTAAGGCTAGACAAAAGTAGTGGAAGACAAGACTGGAACTTGTAGAAAAGTACCAGTAGTCCAATCACTGGAACTCCTGCATGGGCAGCTGCTGAATAGAACAGCAGAGAAAATCTTTCTGTTTTTAACAGAGAGAACAGACAGAACAAGAGGAGAAAATCCTGATCATGTCTGATGAGCTGCCCAATGAAAGAAGGGAGGTTACTCCAGAGAAAACTCTACACTGGAAAGGAAAGGAAGACTAGAAAGGCTAAGAAAGCCTTCCAGTGGTATGGTACCACTCTTACAGGGGAAGCCCTGGAAAAGAGGGTAAAGAAAAATAGGAGCTGAAGGGAGACTTGCTATATGGTAAGTCTGTAGAAGGAAAACATTCATGGTGGTACAGAAAAAACTATCATGAGATAGTTGGCAAACCTCTCTTCATGGTAGGAAGAGGAGGAAAACCCTGTGACCCATAGACATGAATCTCCTGACAGCTCAGCCTACCTAAGAGCAAGTGGATGTGTAGAGTTTTAAATGAAAAAACAGTGAAAAAACCTCTGCTGAGAAGAAGTGAACTGTAGGTTATAAAGAGATTAATTAGAACCCTATTGAGGGTTAATTTTCCTGACTTGAGTTTGGATTCTTCAGACCAGGGCGAGGTTTCCCTTGTTTGGGAACATCTGTATGAGGGGCAGGAGAAGAATAAAACCTTCTTCTTTTAGGGAAAGAAGGTTTGGTAGGGCATTTCTTACCCACTGGGGAAGAAGAAGGCTTAGCCTCAGAAACAGGGAAGTCAGTGGAGCAGTGAGCAACCTGACAAAGACTCCTTATTGAAGAAATTTTCTCCAGTACAAGGAGTATTACCCAGTCTTTGTTGTGCCCATCTGTTCAAGTCTGAAGCTTGGAGCCAGGCTCTACGTCGTGCTCCTATGGCTATAGCAGAGGTCCTGCTCACAGACTCAAAAGAGTCTAGAGAAGCACGAGTAAGAAACCAAGAGATATTTTGACTATGACTAAGTAGTAAGGAATAGTCCGCAGCCTTGGGCTCTGAAAGAAAAGGAGTTAGAAGAGACAACTTCTTTGTAACCTCCTGAAGGGATAGACTCATAAAAAATATATGAGAGAATCCTTGTTGACAGCATAGATGTCTGGAAGGTTTGACGTCCAAAGGCATCTAGTGTTCTAGACTCACGACCTGGTGGGTAAGAACAGTGCTGCTTCTTACTTTTCACCTTCCTCATTGCGGATTCCACCACAATAGAATGATGGGGAAGTTGAGTCTTTTGAAACCCTGGAGAAGGGGGCACCTGATACAAAAGATCAGTTGCTGTAGAAGGTGAGGAAACCCTTAAAGGTGTTTCCCATATTCTCAGAAGAAGATCCTGCAAAGAATGATGTAAAGGAAGCATTATATTTTCCTTTTCTCCAGAAGAGCCTTGTGTAGGATCATAGGCAGGGATAGGAATAGCAAGGAATGTTGCCATGTCAAGGAGAAAATTCTGAAAAGAAGGATCTCCCAATGGGAACCATCCCTGGACAGGCTAGACTTGAAGAACTAGCCTGGGCACCGGAGGATGTACTTGTCCCGTGCAGAAAAGGATCCCTAATGGATGAATACTGGTACTGGCGGTTATGACCTGAATCAGTCAGTACTGCATCGTCCATGCCAGGTATCGACTCCAAACTAGGTATAGAAAGGAGCGACCCTGGTGAAAAAAGCATGGAAGGAGCTGGAACCGATGATACTGCAGGTACCGGCACCGATACCGATACCGGAAGCTGAGCCGGAATCGAAGGCGATAGCGACATCGAAGCAGTCATCGGAGGCTGCTCAAGCGGTACCGAGGTAACCGAAAAGTCTTGGTGATCACCCTCGGTACCGCGCATCCGGAATCGGTAAGCGTCGGTTCCGAGACGCGTCGGTACCCAGTCTTCCAGACTAGATATCGATTCCAGACTTGGCATCGAAGGAAGCGAGTCTATCGATGCATGTCTAGAGGATACCGACGTCAGTGGTCGTATCGGAGGTGCTGCCGATACTGGAAAGTAAATCTGGGACGTATCCATCGGTCCCGAAGGTACCGAGAACGCCAGATGACGATCCCTGGTGAGGAGTGAATCACTCAACACCAGTGCCGATGCCGGGGTATCGGTACCGCTCGAAGCGGATGCCACCACCGAGCATGGCTCAGGTATGTTCTGTGAGGGGTGAGCCCCAGGAACAACCTGAAACCCCTGAAAGGCTTTGGAGACCGAAGACTCCCGCCGGGGTTTTGAAGCCAATAGGGTCTTGAGGGCAAGGCCGGAGCCGTCATCATGCTTGGCATGAGACCTACCATTGGCTAGTCTTAACAGACTGTTTGTGGGTTACCTGATCCTGTAGAGAAGAAATGGTCGGTGCCCTGACAGTGGAAGGGAACTCGGTATCGAGGGAAACTCGAAATGGAAAATCTCTTCTCACAATATTGTAGCCTGATGGCTCCGGAGGAAAAGGGTCAGGACCCAAACAGGTTAGCCACCAGTTATTGGAGTCTAAAAAGAAAACTGTACTTCCACAGTTAAGGCACTTCTTAGGAGAAGAAGGCTCCATAATGGAGAGGCCTTACAGGCCCAAAGGTTTAAACAGAAACTGAGGGAAAAAAACTCAGAGTTAGGGAAAAAGAAAAAGAAAAAAACCACCGGCGGTACCGGTGGAGTCGGGGGAACAGCCGCGACCACAAGAAAGCACAGTCACTTACCTGTAACGGGTGATCTCTGGGAACAGCAGGAATTAGTCTTCACATATGGGTACGTCGGTACCGATGGAGCCTGCACGGGAATGCTGCCCAGCTTTCAATTAGAAAGCTTTTGGCAGCATCCCTCGCGCCTGCGCAGTGACTTCCCGCGTTCTCCACAGCCTCTCCTTCAGTTGAGTTTCAGAGCTGAGACAAAGGCGAGGAGAGAAAAGGGAAAAAATAAAAAAGATGCAACTCCAAGGGGAGGTGGGAGGGTTGTGAAGACTAATTCCTGCTGTTCCCAGAGATCACCCGTTACAGGTAAGTAACTGTGCTATCTCCAAGAACAAGCAGGAATGAGTCTTCACATATGGGGACTCCCTAGCTGGAGATGCCAGGGGAAGATCCCATAAAAATGCAAGTGCCTGGATCAGGGGTGCATTTTGACTCCAGGAATCCCCGGCATCCAATGTGGGATGGAGGGTAGGAGTTGACAATAAAGGAGCTGTGAGGAAAGAACAGCATAGCCAAGGACTAGAGGGTTGTACAAACTACAGGAGTCCTTGGTAGACATAATGAGTAGCATTAAAAGACATTTAATGTACACTTAAAATATGCAGCTTACCTACTGTATTGTAGGAAGTAGAAAGCATGATGGAGTCTACTGGATAAGTAGTAGCAGAATCTTCAAGGTGACCTCTCAGCAGTGAGGATGAAGGTCCAGACCTGGAGGTAGTAGATGATCCAGGTGTCAACTGGGTAGGAGTAGACGTCTGGTCTTCAATGGAAAGCTTTATGGGAAAAGCTGAAAAATCCTTTAGGCATCATGAACATTGAGGACTAAAGGAAGAAGACTGACGGAGTTGAAGAACTAGCCCAGTCCTGGCAGGAAAGGGGGGATGGAAAACCCCTATTCCTACGGAAAACAGTTGTGTACTTGAAGATAAGATGTACACTGTTTTTCCTAGCTGGCGAGAGATACGAAAAATATTGAAGCTGGATGCTTCAAGGACATAAAGAAAAAATAGAAGATGTTAGCACCAAAGTGATTGTTGGTGCTGAACAGGTCCTGTATCATAATTTGGTATGGGACGTGGGGCAACAATCTGTCTAAAACCTCTAAGAGGTAAATCATGTAGTATAGACAGTAAGGGTGATAGTGAATAAGATTGACCAACCCTTAAGAAGCCCCCCAAACACATACATATAGGGAGATATATATATATATGTGGCTGGAATAGATATGTAGATATTCATAGATATATATAGAGAGATAAATATACATATGTCCAGAGTTGTATATTAGGATATGGGTGGTCAAATATATAGATATCTATAGATAGATAGATATATCTATAGATAGATAGATATATCTATAGATATATAGATATAGATATAGATATATATATAGATATATAGATGATACACCTAGATATATGGAAATTTGTGAGGCATGGTTTAGCACCACCAGAGAAATGATATAAGTATGTAGACATATGTGGAGATGCTACATACAACACAACAGATTGAGATACATGTCTACCACCCAGCCCCATAATTGTACATGGGGAATGTAAATGAAAAAGAATCTGCGTTCTGCGAGAGGGTGAGCCCACTTGGGATATGCATAGAGAATCTATTTTCGTGGGTTGAGGGATGCAGGAAAGCAACCCAGTGAGATAACCGTGATGTTTGCGTGAGAACAGATGAAGATATGAATCTGTAAGGAACAAGGCAGGGAGTTCTACAGAACACTGACATGGTAGATGCCTTGGATTTTCACGCAGAAGAACTGCTATCCCGTGTGAACACCCCAGGTTAGAAGGGGTGTGGAGAACCCTCACAGGCATAGGAAGGGTTGAGAAGTTTCTCTCTAATAATAGAGGAACTTCAGAGACAAGGACAATGCTCTATAGCAAAGCCCTCATAGTAGAAAGCTTCTCTGAAGACTGCAGAGAGCATTGTGCAGGAGAGCTATGAGAGAAACTGACTGAAAATCAGTTATGTTGCCATATCCTAGAAAAGGAGATGGTTAGAGGAATGTGAGAAAGCCTAACCAGTAGGAGGATCCAAGATAGTTTGGAATCACTACTGAGGCTAGACAAAAAATTGTTAACAAGGGACTGGAACTTGGAAAAGTCCCAGTAATACAATTACTACAACTCCTGCAGGCAGGGCTGTTGACAGAAACAGCAGAGAGATTGTCCTGTGCTGAATAAAGAAAACAGACAAGAAAAGAGAGGGGATATCTCTTCTCACTGTCTGGGGAACGACCAGAGAAGTAGTTCCGTATGGTAGCCCTCAAGTAGTTGGAGGGGACGTACCCATGGGGTAAGTCAACTGAAGGAAAAATGTTCAGTTGGGAAAGAAACTATCAGGTGATAGTTGCAACTGCTCTTCTGGAGTGTGTAGTACCTGAACAAAATAATTTTTTTTTTTGACAGGTTAGTACACTGAAAAAGAAAAGCACAGTGAATAATCTTTAAATATGTAAGTTACAATTCCAGGCACCTATGGTTGCTGGGGATGTTGAGACTGGCCAGAACTGGAGGACTTCAGATTAGGCTGAGGCGTCCCTTGTTTAGGTACAGCCGAATGATGGGCAGGAGAGGAATGAAACTTCCTTTTCTTAGGAAAAGAAGGTTTGGTAGGACATTTCCTACTATTTGAAGGAGGTGGCTTAGAATGGTTTCTAGTGGAAGAAGAGTCAGGGGAGCATTGAGCAACCTGACGTAAAGCCTCCTTATTAAAAAGACCTTCTCCTGTACAAGGAGAATGAGCTAGTATAGTTTGTGCCCATTTGCTCAAGTCTGAAGCCTCAAGCCAGGCTCTGCGACATGCTGCAATGGCAATAGCAGAGGATCTGCTAATGGACTCAAAAGAATCTATAGAAGCATGAGACAGAAACCAGGATATATTCCGGCTGTGATTGATGAGCAAGGTATAATCAGTAGCCTTGGGCTCTGGTAAAAAAGGGGTCAAAAGAGACAATTTCTCTGTGACTTCCTGGAGTGTTAGACTCATGTGAAAAATATATGAGAGAACTCTGGAAGCCAACAGAGTTTTGGAAGGCTTGACGGCCAAAAGCATCAAGTGTTCTTGAAGAACGACCTGGTGGAAAAGAAGAATGCTTCTTCTTGCTCTTAACCTTCCTCAGTGCTGATTCCACTACCAGGGAACGATGAGAAAGTTGAGGTTTTTGGAACCCTGGAGAGGGTGGTACACGGTACCTAACCTCAACATCATTAGAAACTTGAGGAAGTCGTAAGGGTGATTTCCATACCCTAAGAAGGCGATCCTGCAGAGCAGGATGTAAAGGAAACTGTATTTGTTGCTTTTGTGCCGGTGAGCCATGTGTAGGATCACAACCAGGGATAGAAATATTAAGAAAGGTTGCCATATCCAGGAGAAAAGTCTGAAAAGACTGATCTGCTATGGGAAGTATTCCTGGTGAGGCTAAAGAAAGAGCCTGAGTATCAGAGGACATACAAGGTACTGCAGCAATGCCAGGTATCGGTTCCAAACTAGGCAGCGGTGCAAGAACAGGCAACAACCTTGCTAGTGATAAAGGACTAAATTACAAGGGTATTTTTTCTAGAGTGTGCAACAATGCCTAGAAAAATGTATAAACACTCCAAATATCTCACCAGTCTTGTTAAGGATGTCAAAAATTTCACTTCAAATTGGTGCTGAGGCAAGTGATAATGCACTTATGTATTCAAAACCCACAGGTCTCAGATCAAAGGGACAGCGGTGGCCAACACAGACCAACCATACTCCCATAATAACATCAACGACCTGATTTATATAATATCGTGCATAAATCACTTTTCCTTTGCCCACATGAAGACGAATAATGAACTACTTTTCCTAATTCTATAATATAGTTACTTTTCTAAATCAAAACTAAACAGTTGTGGTAAATCTGAATGGCTTCTGTTATACTATACAAGCCCGCTGCTCTCACAAAAATAGCTCCAACAGTTTTTATAACGCCAATTTTGACAAATAGCTTCTTTGGATGAGGGATGCTAGTGTATAAGGAACAGACATCAAATGTTACTAGCCAAATATCCATCTGATCAACCCAATGATTATTCATCTGAAGCTGTCCAAGGAAAGCTGTAGTATCTTTTAAGTAAGAGGGTACTAATGATAGTAAAGGCCGTAAATATGAATCTACATAGGTCGATAGTGGCTCCAAAATCGAGCCCTTAGTCGAGACTATGGGGCGTCCCGGAGGATGCACCATGTTCTTATGAATTTTCGGCACCGTGTAAAAGGTAGCCCCCTGTGTACTTGGTTTGTTCAAATAATTCCATTCTTTTTTATTGATGGAGCAGGAGCATTGTCCACACGCTCCTGCCCCTGCATGGTGCATCCAGGGATGCACGAAGTGGGTTCAGACTGCCATATAAGGCATTTTCTACCTTATATGGCAGTCTGACCCCACCCGGTGCATTCTAGGATGAACCACGCAGGATCAGCAATCACCAAGATTGCAGTGCAGAGGCAGGAGCGCATGGGCAACGCTCCCACTCTATCATAGAGGTAGCAGGAGGGGGGGGTGGGAGGTTCTGGGGCCATCAGGCATTTTTTTTTTATTGGGTGGAGAGGGGATCAGGGCTGCTGAGCCACCAGGAATTTGGTGTCAGGAGGAGGGGGATCTGGGTCAGGGGCACTGAACCCCCCCCCCCTACAGTATTTTGATGGCACTTCACCTCAGATGATCCAGGCATTAAAGATGTCATCAAAATACTGTCAGGGGCACGTGCAAGACATTTAAACCACCTCAGACCAGGACTCGAAGTACCTTCTCTGTCAGGATGCTCTTGAAGAACCCGATACCCATACCGACCCAAGTCGGTACTGGGAGTAATCGGTACCGGATGACTCCCGGTACCGACTTTGGTCGGTACAGGTATCGGGCTCTTCAAGAGCATCCTGACAGAAGGTACTTCGAGTCCTCAGAGGAATCTGAGGATTCTGACAGTTCTGTCGATGCAGGAATGCTTCTAAGGCACAAAATGGCACTTGCACCTGGAAAAAATGGGAAAGTACTAAGAATTTTTTATTTTTTATTTTTTTAAAGAAAAGAAAGAAAAATAAAGAAAAACGGCGGTACCGGTAAAACGCCGAGGAAGGCAGACGCGACCACAAAAAAGAAGGAAAATTTTCTGCGGTGACAGGAACACGACCTGCTGGCTCCGCGGAAAACGAAGAACTGGAGAGAGGCAGTTGGGAAAGGCGGGAAGGCAGCACGCAGGTGCTGTGGGATGCTCCCAAAAGCTTTCTAATTGGACGCTGGGGAGCGTTCCCGCGCAGGCTCCGTCGGTACCGATACCCGTATGGGAGGACTACATTCCTGCTTGTTCCTGGAGATCTACATTTTTTTATGTGTTTCAATTCAGAATTACTTACCTTTCCAAATCTGAACCTTTTAGATCTATGCATGAGCGATGATTCTTTCCATTGCTATATCAAGATCTTCCTTCATACACATCTCTCCCAAGGGGTTTGCAAATGAGCATGGACTGCACTATGCCACACACATGTGTGATTGTATAGAGTAGGCCCATTTCATCAGATTAGTCTGATTCAGAGCTGGCCCAAGCATATCCAATGCCCTAGTGTGCACACTCTGCCATACGCTCCCTCAATAGTCTGGCATATTTATTTTCCTACTCCCCCAACCATGCAATATTCCCCCTAATCTGACTTAACTCCCCTACTCCCCCCCCCCAAGTCCAGCATTTCCCCTTCTCTTCTCTTTCCCTCTCCACAAATCCAGCATCTCTCCTCTTCCCTATCTCCCCCCAGCAATCCAGCATTTTTTATTCTATATCCCCTCAAACCCCCTCCCTGTGTATAGGATTGTCACAGCCCTACCTCCATCCTCCACGGAACCAACAGCTGCATCTTAAGTAAAAGCAGTGTGGCGATGGAGCCTTATAACATTCACTTGTGCTCAAAACCTGCTGCATCCACTCCCTTCAACACAAATTTCCTACTGGAAGAGGTGGGCAGGATAGACCTAGAGCACATGCGAGTGCTCTAAGGCCTGCCACCACACATATATTACTTAATGCCATGAAGAGGGGTATCTCAGAAGAATTTCAAGTGGCCTCCCTCCCGACATACTACCCTAAGTGGATGCCTAGTCTACCTGTTGTGGGCCTAGTCTGATCTGCCAGTCTGCATGCACAGGCAGTTTATGTTTAAGTCATCATGTAGATCAGAGCCTCTCAACTTTCTACACTGGCCCCATCTGGTGTTTTATTTATATCTTCAATCCATTATTCACTATCCTATACAATGCCACATATATGAGACTGTCAGATGCATAAAATAAATCACATCTCTTCCATCCACTACCCATTTCCATGTCCTACACAGCATTATAATCAATGCACACAAATCTCTGGTCCTTTAAACAGATAAATAATTCATATCTCATCTGTTCCTCACTACCCTCCCCCAATCATTGTTCAAACTCTAACATCCTTTATCTAAGGACATTTTATTTTCTCACCCTCTTACACCCCAGGCCCCCCCCCCCCCAAAAAAAAGAGGAAGAAATCCATGAGCTGGAAACTTGCTGATCTCTACGGTCACACTTGCAGAAGGGCCCTCTGCAATCCAAAAAAACCCTCATGTACTCTGACATCTCTGTATTATATGCAAGTTCAAGTGAAGCATTACTAGGCTGGACAAGTTACTAGACATCTGTATTTCAAAAGGATGTGAAATTTATTTATTTATTGTATTTATATACCACCTTTCAGCAGAATCAAAGCAGTTTACATATAACAACCAAGGAACCTTACATATTAACAGACTGACAACTGGTTTTAACAAAGCAAGGTATTTGGAAATTAGCATTAAAATAGCGCCATGTGAGAATGTAACTTATTTACATTGAGGGAATTTATTTACAGGAGCAGGGTTATCCACAATACAGTGCTACATCTATTAGTATTAGTTAGATCTTTCTTTAGGTACCTTAGCATGGGAGAGGTAGTGGGGAGGGGAGGATAAGTGAGAGGGGGAGAAAAGGGAGGAGAGATCAAGGTTCTGGATTTGTGCTAGAATCTTATGTGGGGAAGAGCTCTTGCGTTGGTACATCTGTGCTGAAATGCTATGTGAACAGATGTGTCTTAAGTAGTTTCCTGATCAGGTCTGAGGTGGCTCTAAGCTTATCTGGGAGGGAGTTGCATATCACTGGTGTGGTAAAGCTAAATTTATAAATGCTCTTATCTGTCATTTTGTGGGTTCTTTATGAGGTTGGCGAGGCAAGATGGCGATAATTCCTTTATTAACTTGAATGTGGTCATTATTTTTTTATATTTAATCCGGCTATGAATTGGAAGTCAGTGCAGGTTATATAGAATGGGTGTAATGTGTTCTGAAGAGTTGGCCTTGGCAACTATCCTAGCAGCAAGTTGAGCGATCATAAGATGTTTTAGAGATTGTCTGGGTAGTCCTTGGAGGATGCTGCTACAGAAATCAATATGTGGGGGAATGCCATAGTTTGGAGCACGGTCCTGAAGTCTGTCAGACGGCTGCCTAGGGTGAGAACTTACACAATCTTGACGATGCATATATTCATATGATTCTTGCAAGGTATTGTGGGTATTGTAGTTCATTCACTCCCAAACACAGCTGATGACAATAATTTGAGTTGTGAAACCAAGTGGTAAGATCAATAAAATACTTCTTTTATTGATGGGGTTTAATTCACCCAGCACATGTATGCTTGATAGCACTATAAATGAGGTTACTTGCTTGCAGTGTTTAAAATGGATAACAAAAAGTCACAAAGTAAACCAGAAAACAACCTTCAGCTTGTCAGGCAATTAGCTAATGTGTTCTTAGCAAGTAATTACCAAATACAAAGGCACAAGGAAAACAATAAACTTTGCTGGTTAGGTTAACTTCTGCTTATTTTCCACGCCGATCTCAGCAGTGATTCTCCCTTGCTCACACACACAATCAGGGGCAGCCCTAATTACTATCAATGGACCAGCTGAAAGCCTTTAGCTGGCTGGCTGCTACTGTGTGAGCCCAAATCCTGCTTTAAGAGCTGTTTGCAGTGGAAATAAAGAACAAAGTTAGGTTTCTTTGTGATGGCTGATGTGTTTGCTCATAGAAAACTAGCAATAGCATTTAGATAAAGAACAGTCCATGTAAATAGTTTCATCTGCTGTATTTCCCCCTGCATCAACAATCATAGGGTCAATATCATACATTGGCACAGATGAGTCTTTCATTAAGGCACTATCATGAGAATGCTTATTCCCTTGCTGCCATTCTCTATTATAGATAGGGTCTGGATCAATGTTCATACCTGAGCCTCTCCTGCTATCATTATTCCTCTCTGTATAGCCTGGCCAATATGTAATCCAATTCTGATGTCCAGCCTTCCAATCTTGATCCCTGGACACTGGATCTTCTCTCACATACCTTCTGGCCTTGGTCTGAAAGTCCCTTCCACGTGCAGTCTTCTCTCTTCCAGGTAGCCACTGGTGATTCCTATCTCTGCCAATCCATTCCTCTGGCTGAATCCAGTCCAATGGACTCTGCTGGCATTTGGAATACCTCCCAGTATGGGTACGGCCTTGGAATCTCCCAGACCTTCCAATGGGCTTTCTTCTCTTCCTTCCAGAGAGTTTCCTTCTCTCTCTATCTGCTTGGCTTGGCTTCTGTTTCTCCAGGTGATACTGGTGCTTGTAGCCGTTGCTGTCTCTGTATCTCTTCCTCCCTCTGTAGCTGTTCTTGAAACTGTTGCTGAAACTGTTTCCTGAAGAATAATCTCTATTCTTATTCTTTCCTAATGTGTGCTGCTCCCTAACACAGCGCAGCTGTGTTGAATCAAGCCCTGCCCTTTGAGATGAGTGCTTAGGGATTACCTCATAGCTCTCTTGATTGCACACACATTCTCTCACTTCAGCCCCTCTCATGGCTGCTGGAAAGCTGGTGCATTCTGGGACTGGTAGTCTTTTATGTGAAAACTCTGTTTTCTCAATTCTACCAGAACTGACAGGTTGCTTGTTCAGAGTCACATCATCTTTTCTATAGCTCCTACCTGAGCTATGATAAGCTTCCTTATCACAAGTCATGGTCTGGTAGGAGGGGCCTCAAATGTTTACTCAGTCTTAGTTTGTTGTAGATTAGGCCAGATGTTTTTTTAAGATGACTTGTTAAGTTTAAAGCCTTCTTGACCTCTCCGCTGCCTTTGACACTGTTGACCACAATCTTCTCCTCACCACCCTCTCCTCGCTTGGTTTCAAGGGATCCGTACTGTCCTGTTCTCCTCCTACCTCTCTCATCGTTCCTTTAGCGTATGCTCTGGCGGCTCCTCCTCCTCCCCCCCCCCACCCCGCTCCATGTCAGTGTACCCCAGGGATCTGTCTTGGGTCCCCTCCTTTTCTCCCTCTATACCCGTCCCTTGGCGCACTTATCTCCTCCCATGGCTTTCAGAACCATCTCTATGCCGATGACTCCCCAATCTACCTGTCTACACCTAATATCTCTCCAGCAATCCAGACCAAGATCTCTGCCTGCCTTTCTGACATCGCTAGCTGGATGTCTCACCGCCACTTGAAACTAAACATGGCCAAGACCAAACTCCTGTTCTTTCCCCCCCAACTCCTCCCCTCCTCTTCCCCCCCTTTCTCAGTCTCAGTGGCTGGATCTACGATCCTTCCTGTTCCCTCGGCACGCAATTTAGGGGTTATCTTCGACACCTCTCTCTCCTTCTCCACACATATCCAGCTTGTACCTAAGACCTGTTTCTTTCTCTACAACATTAGCAAAATCTACCCCTTCCTTTCCAAACACACTACAAAAACGCTTATCCACTCCTTAATCTCCTCTCGCCTCGACTACTGCAACCTACTCCTTGCTGGTCTCCCCGCGAGCCATCACCTTCCCCCTCAATCTATTCAAAACCATCCTGCTAGACTTATCTTCAGCCAGTCTCGCCATGCCCACATTACTCCCCTTCTCAAGTCACTTCACTGGCTCCCTGTCCAGGTCCGCATCCAGTTCAAACTTCTCCTGCTGACCTATAGGTGCATTCACTCTGCGGCCCCTCCATACTTCTCATCTCTTATCTCTCCATACACCCCCTCTCGGCGACTTCGCTCCACTAACAAATTACTTCTCTCTAGGCCTTTCACTCACACAGCTAACTCCCAACTTCGTTTCTTTCACCTTACTGATCCTTACGCGTGGAACAGCCTACCTCTCCCCATACGCCAGGCACCCTCTCTGCCTCTCTTCAAATCCAGGTTGAATAGCCACCTCTTTACACTCGCTTTCAGATCCTGACTTCCATCCCTTATCTTGGCCTGATTCCCGTCAATCTTCATGACTGAGTTGTAAGACCACACTGTGCTTCGCACCGTGTTGACTACTCCTCTGTATTGTCTCACTTTTTGACTAATGCTCTGTATTGTCTTGACTAGATTGTAAGCTCCGACGAGCATGACTGACCGAGCAGGGACTGTCTCTTGTATGGTTATCTGTACAGCGCTGCGTGCGTGGTGCTATATAAGTGCTTAATAGTAGTAGTAGTAGCCGTAGTAAAGCACGCTTAAGGCTGACCAAGATATTTTTCTTTATCAGTAGCACTACATCAACTATTATGAGGTGTGAGGGCAGAGTCGCATGCAGGTTTCTTGTAGTAATTAGGACCTCCGTTTTCTTATAATTAATTTTGAGGTTAGAGTCATTTAACTAATGTGCAACTTTGGAGAAGCATGAGGTGATGGGAGTGGTCAGGTTGTGCTAAGTCAAAGGGGAGGAATAACATTACTTCATCCACGTAGATGGAATAACCTATATTGAATGCATGGATGATGTTACATATAAGTTGTAAGCACATTTAAATAATAGTGTGGAAAGGGCGGAGCCCTGTGCTATCCCCTGCCTCTATGTGAATGGTTTTGAAGTCTGATCCCCTATATTCACTTGTTAAGACTGATCCGAGAGGTAGGATTGGAACCATTTTAAGGTAGTGCCATGTAATCCTATTTGCTTTAGTCTTTCAATAAGGGCTACATGACTAATCAAGTCAAAGGCAGCAGCTTATATAAGAATATTAGAATAACTGTTCATTTAAGGTTATCTATTATCTTTATCAGATTGTCAAGGAGACCAGTTAGCAGAGTCTCAGTGCTATGATGTGGCCTGAATCCATATTGGTATTCATTAAGTGGTGCATGGCTATTGATGTGGTTGTGGAGATGAGACAGCCTTTTTTATAATTTTGGCCAAAAATGGAAGACTGGATATTGGCCTGTAGGATCTAGGGTAGAGTTTGTCAAGAGAATTGTTTTTTTAATATTGGACGAATTGAGGCTTGCTTCAGAAGTTTAAGAATTATCCCCTCCGACAGTGATGTGCTGACCACTTCAAGTATGTTAGGTACCAGTTCTGCGTGGGCCACTTTTAGCCAGCTTACAGGGCAGGGATCAAGACTAGAGGTTGTGGTGTTATTTATTTATTTATTTATTTGCAGTCTCTTTTATACCGCGCTATTCGACATCAGTGCGGTTTACAATGAACATAAGAGTTGCACATCTCAATTTTGTGATTTGTGCTTACAGTGAAACAGGTATAACAACTTGGGTATACATTAAACAGGAAAATTAAACTTGGGTATGCATTAAGCAGGTATAACAGGTAAAATAGGGTATAAATAACCAGTCCCTTAACAAGGAGACACGATGAATAAATACAGTCTACTTTATGCAACAATATAATGAGTTATGCGGCACTGCATAAGTTTCTCATGGTGGTTGGAGGGGAACGTGTGATTGCGAGTGATCAGTCTGGGAATGTGACGTGCATGAGTTTGAGGTGCTGCATTGAGATGTGAGAGTGGGTGAGTATGGGGAGAAGACTGCATGTTGGTTATAACCCTATTGAGTTCTTTAAGATTTAATTTGTGGAAAACAGATCAAATTGGGTTGGGTGCTTGATTGGAGGATAGTGGTATCAGGGAGAAAGGTGGAGGTGTGAGTTTGGTAATTTAGTACTGTAGTTTGCAAGGGATTGAGGTGTTATGAGGGGGTTATTTGTGTGATTTTGAGAACCTGTTAGATTTTTTACAATCTCAAATAGTTCCCTGGGGCAGTTTAGAGAATTCATGAGGATCTTCTTATGATAGTTCATTTTGTTATAGTTTATCGTATTTCTGTATAATTGTAACTTATCCATGTATATTTGCTGATCCTGATGAGTGTTAGGCAATCTCCATTTTCTTTCTAGTTTTCTTAGTTGCCTTTTTATCAGTCTTACTTCCTTGGAATACCAGGTCTCTGATTTCTTTTGTCCTATAATTCGTTGTTTAGTATGTGAACTTGGAAGGCGTGCAGCTTTTTCTATTAAACTATTCCAGTTAGCAATGTAGTTATCAAGATCTTAATTGGAGTAGTAATATCAGGTATGATTTCTGGCAGGAAGTTATCCTTGTCAAACTTTTTATAACTTGTGTATGGTGCATAAGAGGGTATTAGGTGTTTTTGCTGATATGCTATTTCAAAGTTGATTAGGTGTTGGTCTGACCATGGGACAGGTGTAGAAAGGGGATGAGCAGGAGTTGGGCAATGGGTAAATGTGTCAGGGACAAAGATGAGGTCTAAGGTGCTCCCTCTTGTATGAGTTGGAACATTTACAATTTGGTGAAAATCTAGCTCAGTCATTATATCCAGAAACACTGAAGCACCAGTCACGGGCATGCCTAGGTTTCTGCTGAATTTATGGGCTCGTGGAGGAAGCAAGAAGCAAAGCAGAGTAGGAGGAGCTAGAATACGCAAGTCTGAGTCAACGTGCAGCAGCGTGGAGGGTGGGGGAGGAGGGATTCCCTGCCTTCCCTGATGTTAGCTGGCAATATCTGGTGTGGAGAGCCCCGAGTCTGAGCCCCAATAGGATTTCCCTCACTCACAGTCTGGTGCAGAGAGCCTCTTTGCTGTGCCCTGGGCCAATGCTGCAGGAGTGCGATCTGTTGCGGAGAACCCCAAGTTTGGGCCCCGATGAAATGCCTTAGTTACACAGTAAGTTCTAGATAGGAGAATTAAACCAGACTCTCTAGATCTGCAGTTCTGTGTTTTTAACTACAGTGCTATACTGGTGGCTCAATAAGAGCAATATTTTGAAAAATGATTGAAACTGAAGGCAGAACTGGACTCAGATAGTTGTGACATGACTAATTTAATTTAACTAACAAGTTTTTATATACCGCACCTTCCAATGATCAGTTGCGGTTTACATTGAACAACAGTAAACAAGGCAATGCTGTTTTTACCTATAACAATGTGAAACTACAAAATTCAGATCAAACTTACAATTAACAGTTGTAAACTAAGTACAAGGAACAAGATTATAACTATGTACAAGGTATGTATGATTCAAAAACATTGGTTTGGGGTTTTGGTACTTATTCCAGTTCAGAGATGGATAAAGTTAGCTGGTGAAACTATCCTTTCTCTTGTTGAAAAGGTGAATTCGTCAAAGAACCGTAGTATGTTGAGAATAAATGTGTTTTGAGTTTTTTCCTGAACTCCATGATTTGAGGTAAGGATCTAGAGCTCAATTCTCGGTTCAGGTCTGCTTCCTAAATTATCTGGAGATGGAAAAGCTGCAAAGGAAGTGTTTACAGCTCCTGGAGGAAGGGAGTGTGTCACTGAAAACTGGTAACACCTGATGGCTGGATTTAGGACCCTGACTGCAGAGCTCTGGAATGAGCCCTTGTGCATGGCACCAAGCAGAGGACAGTCATTGCTAAACTTGTGCTAAGCTTAAGTTGTGGAGGGGATAGAAAATAAGGGAAAAATCCACAGGTAATTATAGATGAAGGCATATATTGTCAGACCCAGCCCGTGTTCTGACTGAGCTCGAAGTTTAAAAAAAAGGTACAACGAAACAGACTCACATATTCAAAAACTGCTTCTCAGACATCACTTAGCCAGCCACCAAATACTCAGTCCCTCCCTCCTCACCCTCCCAAGTTTATCCCCCCTACATACTCTATCCTCCCTTGCCCACCTTATGTCATTAATGTTACCCTAGACCAGGGGTCCTCAAACTACGGCCTGCGGGCACATGCGGCCCGCCGAGGACATTTATCCAGCCCGCCGGGTGTTTTTGCCGCCACTGCCTGTCCTCAGGGGCGGCTCTAACATGAGGCGAAGTGAGGCAGCTGCAGTTGCTGGTTGTGTGTCAGGCTTTCCCTTCATGCCTAGAGGCGCTTTGCCTTTCTTTGGTGTTCCGGTGGCCTGATTGGTCTTGTGAGGGTGATCAGGGAGGGACTTCATTTCCAGCTCACCTCCCCGATGCCGATTGGGACTGCTGCAGTTGCTGGTTGTGTGGCGGGATTTCCCTTCACGCCTAGAGGCGCTTTGCCTTTCTTTGGTGTTCCGGTGGCCCGATTGGTCTTGCGAGGGTGATCGGGGAGGGGCTCCACTTCCCGCTCACCTCCCCGATGCCAACCATAAAAAAGGTAGGGGGTATTAGAATACCTTCTTGTCTATGGAAGAATGAGAACTTTTCTGATTCGTATTCATGTCCTGGAGGAGGTACTGTATAAACTTGGATTCAATATGTGAAGGGCATTGCTGAAATTGGGTGTGGACATCCAAGGTCTTGGGAAAGCCCCAAACACGCCTCTATTCAGCCTTGGATGTTTTTGCGCTGGTGACATCCTTAGAACTGCTTTATAAAATGGCTCCAGGGATGCCTCTATGCTTTGAACATCTGTACGTCCATTTTCAAAGCAAGAATAGTGTTCCTAAAATACTCCCCCCCCCCCCCCATATTTATCATCTTGATTCAAAACATCTCATTTGAGTTTATTTCAGAAGTAAAAATACAATTAGGCCATACTTCTCCCTAAAGGACTCTAGCTTCCTCTTTCCTATAGAATTTATTAGTTGACTGGAGAGCAAAAGTGGGCAACAAAGAAGAAGGCAAAGTGGTTGGAAAATTTGGACTTGGTAACAGAAATGAAGCTAGAGAAGGACTGATAGAATTCTGCAAGACCAAAGATCTATTCATCTCAAATACCTTCTTCCAGTAACACAAGTGGCAACTGTACACATAGACTATCCCCAATGGATTGCACAAATATCAAACTGACTACATCTGTGAAAGTCAATGTTGGAAAAGCTCAATAACATTAACAAAGATAAAACCTGGAGCCAACTATGGTACAGATCACCAAAATAAGATATGTGCCGTGTGCATAGGAATTTGTTCATAGCTTTTTTTTAAACTATAGTCCGGCCCTCCAACGGTCTGAGGGACAGTGAACTGGTCCCCTGTTTAAAAAGTTTGAGGACCCCTGCCCTAGACATACCAACGTTAAATATAACCAAGTTGATTTCCCTGTTTAATGTATACTGTTCTGTTTCAATGTAAATCGCTTTGACCAGAGGATAAAGCAGTACAGAAAAATTGCTAAATAAAATAAAATAAATAAAAATTTTAAAAAAAGAGAAAATCTGAGGTGAAAGATAAAAGTTCATTTTAAGCATACTATCCAAAAACAGACAAGACTAGCAGCATTTTAGGCTCAAACAGGAACCCTTAAAGGGCTTTTTTAAAAGCATGAAATAATACCAGAATTAGTCAGTGACTGTTGTGCTGGCAGCATTTTAAGGGACTAATCTTGAAAACTGCTTTTGCTTTTACACTTGTATGGATAGTTGCTGTCAGCATTTGCTATTCTGTCACAAGGACATAACACCAAAGTTATTGTGCACAAGTAAACTATTATGAAATATCAGTTTTTAAATATCTTCCTCCCCTTGCCAATGCCAAGCAACAATGGATTCTATATGGGAAAAGGAAGAAATAAAAATCTGAAGAGTCACATTTTTAGGCATCGCCATTTGCCTTCTGCCATAGGATCTGTATCAGATCTGGTAGATCACTATACCTACTGTATCTGTTCTTTCGTTTACATAACTACTAAAGTCACCTGTTCCTTTTTTCCTTCTGAAAACTGTTTTAAGTCTGGTCACCAGATGTGTATTGCTAGGCTGTCTACCTTAGAAATAGTAGTATGCTTTTTAAGTATTAAAATGTAAATTGTATTGAATTATATTCAGATTAACACACACTATTCACATTCCTATTAATGTCAACTTTTTTTTTATATTTTGCCTTTTTAGCACACATTTGTTGTTGGTTAAGCATACATTACTACTATGAAAATTAAAAGTAGATTGACTTGATAAGATGGTTACTTGTCTGATCCTAAGTTAAAAAAACAAAACAAAACAGTGAGACAAAATTAATACATAACCCTTCAGACTTATATTTAAAGCTGTACCATAAGCCAGGTAAAAAACTTGTATCAGTTTAACAAAATTGAGGCCCATGGTTTCCTGCAGCAGCTCAAGGACAGATTCTGCAGGGAGCATTAGAAAATTCTGTCACATGTTTGAAGAAATTTAAACAAAGTTGTATATTGTTTAATATAACAATACTTTCCCTTTTAAAACTTTAATTATTTCACATTTTCTTGTGTGCATCTGGATCATTTCCTTAGTTCTATTTCTACCTTTTCTCCATTTCCATTCTTCTATTTTTTTCTCTCGTTCTCCTCCCATTTCCTTTCTTCTGCCTCTACTCACACCCTACCCTCTCGTCTATCATCTTCCTCCCTCTTTTTGCCCTCTATACTATTATCCAGGGGCGTAGCTGTGGGTGGTCCTCCCCACTTTTTGCAGTCAGGACTACCCAGTCAGTAACAGCAGTACAAGCCAGCGAGAGAACTGGAGGCAATGTCAACATCCACACTGTCTAGTGTCATGTTGGCCTTGGGACTCAACAACAACAAAAAAACAATCCTACTTATGCTGCTGCTATTATTCATCTCTCCTTTCCCCTTCAAATTCATTCTTTCTTCTCATCCATACTTCTTCAAACCTCTTCCCCCAAACTACTCTTCCTGCTCTCCTCCAGCCTTGCCAGCCTCCATTTTTCACCAACTAAGCCTCCCTACAGCTGACTTCCGTTCTTCCAACTCCTTTCTCTCACTGCTAGGTCCTTTCTGCCTATGTTGCTATAGAACTGTAAAATTGGCTTAATGGAAGCCATCTGACAGCAGGAAGACCAGAAAGAGCCACAAGAACTAATTCTTTGGCAGTAGCACAAGGAGCAGCAGGAGCCACTAGGGCTAATTTTTGTGACATCAATAGATCAAGAGCAGCAGAAGCCAAGAGGATCCAAATAAAACATCAAGAAGGGAAGGAAAACTGCTGGTAGCAAACTCAGTATTGGATGAGTTAAACACTGCAGGACAGAGTGAGCAGCAGCGGTGACAAAGGCAGAAGAGCATTTTATCATGACAGTGCTGCAACATTACAGTAAACTGGACACCATGCCAAATGAAATACCTTACTGTGGGGAAAGGGCGAGAAAAATATGAAAGGCCAACAAGAGAAGCAGACAATGTTATTCTGATTTTTCCTGCCTTTGGTAAAATGCTTTTCATTACATAACAAGTTGAACAGAGCTTAGATGGATCCATTAAAAATAGAAAAATCCTTAGTCAATTTTTATAAAGAGCTTTCAGAAGAGAAGTGAAATTGTGTAGGTCCAGTTAGGTAGCAATTATCTCCCCCTTCACAAAATAAGCCAATATATCTCCATAACACCACTTACCAGTCTGCCCATAGGCAAAAATACAAGCATTATAGCCTTCAAAGGCATTCTGAAGAATATTCTCTCCGAGGCACTTAAAAACCACATCTTGGCCTAAAGAAAACAAAAGGGGGTGAGTTGCAAAGTGGTATCAAATGGCAGCTAAGATAAAACTTTGACATACAATTCTCTGCCCTTCCCCTTGCCAGCCCAAAGAGAATAGTCACAATAATGACATATCCAACATATCACAGTTCCTAACACTAGACGGTCCAGAAGGGGGGGGGGGCAGGTGGGCTCTGCAGTAATCCATGTTTTTATTCCCTAGTCACATTCCTGTGACCTGTACAAAAGGAGCAGCCCACGGAGGAACCAATTCCACATATACCCTGCCCTTCCAGTGCCAAATGTTGGTCAGAATATTAGGCTCAACAAGATGCCTACAAATTTACTCCAGATCTATACTACAAACATTTTCTACATCTAGCTTAATTTTGCATTCCTAGGATCTCATGTTAAGAAACAATGGGCCCAATATTCAGTGGCAGTGGCTACTGCGTTTACAGTGCCTAGCTATCAGTGCTGAACCTTAGACCCAGATTTTAAATGTTGGGGCCATATCTAGCCACCAGTATTGAATACCCGGGTCAGTCAGATAGCCAGGAAGTTAACTGGGTAGCGGCTATATTCAACCATTGCCCGGTTGGCTTTGGTGGTGAAAGTTAGGCCAGCCTTCACTGCACCCGATGTTCTCCTCCGAGGGATAATTGAGCAGTTGAATATCTCCGCTGACAAATTATCATCAGGTGTCACCCTCACTCCACCACTGGAATGCCCCAATGCTAACCGGTTAGCATCAGAGCACCTAGCGAAGGCACCTGCAGACATTCAGCTGCACTAACCATGTTAGTGCAGCTGAATATCCCGTTCACCACATTAATCACGCTGAATATCCCGCTAACCACGTTAATCGTTTCAAATATTGGGCCCTTCATAAATATCGCTGAATCATACAACACTAGCAAGTTTTAATGAGTGGGCTCCAGAACAGATAGCCAAGTAGATCATCTCTTCCACTCTTATTATAGTACACACTAAAGAGTTCCAACAAATAAAGCCAGAAACAGGAATCAAAACTATTGCATGATTCTCTGAATGCTGGACAGGTTCACATTTCTGGATTTATGTTAAGCTTATACCACCAAGAAATGTATGCTTGGCAGTATAAAAATATCTTAAATAAGATTTCAAGGTTACAGCATTCTGATTACAGCCTCCTCTTCTCACCTGGACTTTATTTTTCCTTGTTGGGTAACATACCAAAAATCACTTACCTCAACCAATTGCTCTGATTTGCCATTCACAGCAGGTCTTGTGGGAAGGAGACAACACAAACAGCACTCATGTACACATATTTAGCATATTATTATTATATCTGTAATCACTCCGCTGTTATACTGTGGAAAGTGAAATATTAAATAGAAAAATCAAATCATATATAGGAGGGAATGTGGGAGGTTGCTCACTTCTAGTGCCTTTATGATCAACTTTCAGGATATTCAAACTCTCCATCAGGTTAGACAGCAACCCAAACCTCCTACAAAGTCAGGCTCAGAGGGCAATGTGAAGCATAATAAATATGAACAAACTAAGGATTTTATTATACATCAGTAAGACTATGGCTGGGTCACCTGACCACCACAATATAGGTGTATGTGTACATTTATCTATATAATTTCTCTTCATATGTTTAAGATCAGAATGAGTCATGAATTCTTTGTTTCCTTCCTACAGTCTCCTGAACCTCTAAAGAAATCCATTAAGGTACTTGTGCTCCATTAATAACTTAATAGCCTATAAAGCTACAGGAAGGAAACATTCTAGAACTGACGTAATTGTAAAATAACCGCTTTGCCTGCTTCTGAAAATGAAAGAGATTAACACACAGACTCCTCCTACAGTTTTAAGATATGTGTTTTTCAAGATTACTGTAAGCGACCACAAAATACTGGAAGAGATGGTTTTATGAGTAAGGCATGTGAAGATTCAAAATGGTGGTAGTTTGCTACGAGTCCATAAAGAACCCACTTCAAGTGGGGTTTTTTTTTTAGGTTTTTGTTTTTCTGTTTAAAATGGGGAAAGGGAAAACATAGTTCACATTTATACCTCAAAACTAACTTTGCCTTTTTTTGTGAAGAATTACTGGCAATGTCTCACTTAGTCCAAGCACTCCCATCCCACATCACTGACTGAGTCCAGATAAGAACTCTGCTATCTAACTCCAGTTTCCATCGGCCCCCATTTGACTCTGTAAATAGCAGAAGTGGCTGCAATGTGAGATGGTGGTAGCAGCAGCAGAGCTATTGACTAAGAGAGGGTGGGGGTCCCATGAATACTCCGTTTCACTGTGAACCTCCTATACTGAAGCTGCTGAGGGAATTATTGAAAGCAAATCCAACTGAGATGGAGAACTGAAAAGCATTCTGGAGACCCCAAATACTATCACCCTGGAAGCCATAATAAAGCTAGAATCAGAGTGGATGAAAAGTAGTGATTTTATTTTTTACAAGGGGCATTTTAATTTTTTTAAATTTTATTTTTTTAATTTAAATTCAGATTGGATTTTAAATTTGCCCATGCTGGGCTCAGTCAGTGACATCACACCTCTGTGAGGTCTTGATCTCAATTGTTTTTGGAGAAAAACAAGAACCTAGCTCAAATGGATCATCAGAAATAGTAGTCTCAACATGTAAGTATATTCTATTAACATGCTGGCAAATAGACAACACTTCATAAAATTACCCCAATAATGCTATGTGTAAAGCCTGTTTTAAACACAAAAAAGAGCTTTTATTGAATTATGCGACTGCATACATATACAAGAAATATATGAATAGAAAGGGTATACCTGTTTTTATATGATCTGTGTGTGCTCAGGCATAGTGGAAAGGTGGTTACACTGATGCATGTATTTTATAAAATACATATGCAAGAGATTACACGCATCTGTCACACGCACATCAGACTTGGTCTCGTTTGGATTACATTCTAGTCTCGGAAAGGGACTTTGGGAGGGTCGCGAAGGCAGAGATCGGGCCCGTCTTAGTCTCTGACCACGCGATGGTGTGGATGGATTGGCAGGGTGCAGGTCTCGGCAGAGGCAGATGGTCTTTCCCTATGCATAAATGGCAAGATCAGGAGTTTCAACACTATTTGGTGCAGCAGTGGCAGGAGTTCCTGGAGTTTAATGAAGCCAGTTGTGACTCAGTTGCTGTGTTATGGGAGGCCGGGAAAGTGGTCTTGCGAGGAAACATCATTGCTTATATGGCCCGAGAACGGCAGAAATTAGATGAGGAGATTCTTAAATTAACGCACGAGCTGGCTGGTTTGAAGGGAGAAGTGGGGGGGATGTCACTGGGACTAAATTAACGATGTATTTGGGAGTGCAGAGGACACTAACCGCCTTGCTTCAGGCTAGAGCAGTGCATACAATGCACTACTATCGGCACCAGTTATTTCGTTATGGCAATCGTTCGGGTAAGCTCCTGGCGCGACTAGTGAAGGATGGTGGAGGTGTGAGGGCCATAACCATTATTAGGGATAGTGGGGGGCGGAAACAGAGCGAGTCAAAGCGGGTGGCAGCAGTCTTCCGTCAGTTTTACGAGACTTTGTATACCCCAGAGGAGGAAAGCCGCTCCCGGGAGAGGGCTTTCTTGGATAGGGTCACTTTCCCGCGTCTCTCCGACCACGAGCTAGGGGAGCTGCTTAAACCCATTTCTGGAGGGGAGATTCAAAAGATTATTAGGCGAGGAAAGCCACACAAGGCGCCAGGCCCAGATGGGTATGGATCCGAATTCTACAAGACACTAGAACCCCAGGTGACACCGACCTTGGCTGCCCTGTTTGCGGAGGCTGTGGAGGTAGGGGGTTTTCCGAGAGATATGCGGACGGCCTCCATCTCTCTTATAAACAAGCCGGGAAAGGACCCGTTGGACCCTGCTGCGTATAGACCAATATCCTTGATCCACTATGACATGAAGATTTTGGCATCCGTGCTGGCGGAGAGGTTGCAGGCTCTCCTGCCGCAGTTAGTGGGGGAACATCAAGCGGGCTTTGTGAAGGGCAGGGAAACGGTTAAGAACATTAATAAGATCCTCTTGGGAATGGAGAAGTATGCGCAACAAGGAACCCCTCAACTTTGTCAGCTTGGACACTGAAAAAGCTTTTGACAGAGTCTCCTGGGCGTATATGTTTGAAACGCTGAGTAGGTTTGGGTTGGAGGGAGATTTCACTAGGTGGGTGAAAGCCCTATACACGGAGCCCCTGGCGTATATTACTGTGGGAGGGGAGAGATCGGACTCCTTTGGTCTGCAATGGAGCACCAGGCAGGGCTGTCCCCTCTCGCCCTTGTTTGTGCTCCAGTTAGAACCGCTCTTACTAACTCTGAGAGAGCTGGAGAACGTGAAGGGGATGCAATGGAAAAAGGGTGGGCTGACCCTTAGCGCTTTTGCGGATGATATGCTGCTGTGCCTTACGGATCCCCAGCGTTCGTTGCAGACCGTTCTTCAGCAGATTGAGAGTTTTGGGACTTTTTCGGGCCTCAAGATTAATAAGACTAAGTCTCTAGCACTGGATATGGGTGGCAAGGTGCGGAGTTTGTGGAAAGGTGATTTTCCCCTGGTCTGGGCGGATGGACAATTTCGGTATCTGGGCCTTCAGATCCCCGGGTCGCTCTCCCAGCTGTATCAGGCGAATATCCCACCCTTGTTAGACAGCACGATCGAGAAATTGAGGAAATGGCGCAATCTGCCTCTTTCTCTGAAGGGCCGAGTTTATGTTTATTATGTTTATGTTTATATTGCCCTTTTTAATATGGTCGAGGTGCCTAGGTGGCTCTATGTGTTGAGGCATCTCCCCATCTGGCTACGTACCAGGGACCTAGCGCTGTTGCAGCGGCATTTAACACAGTTTCTATGGAGGGGGAAGAGGGAGCGTATCGCCACGGCGATCCTGATGGAGAAGGTGGAGGAGGGGGGGGGAACGTGTCTCGCGTCACTCCGGGCTTATAATTTGGTGTATATACTGCGAGCTCTTAGGGACATGATCAATGATACGGAAGAAGTGCTGCCCCTCAACCTGATTGATGATCTGGCAGGACCGCAACATAGAGTTAAGCTGTTACACTCACCCCAGAAAGAGTTGCCAGAGGGTTGGAGACACTCCGAATGCCTGCGAACGCTGTGGCAGGTGTGGAAGATCGTGTGTCAGTATCAGGGAGTGTGTTGGAGAGTAATAGACTGTCTTCCCTTAACGGGCAATATGGACTTTGTCCCGGGGATGAAAGGGCGCGTAGCGTGAGAATGGGCCCAGAATGGTATCCGGTGTATAGGGCAACTGACCATGCAAGGGGCGGCGGAGCTTGATTCTTATTCTTCCTTGTGTGCGAGGTATCAGTTGAGCCACCAGGATTTCTATTTTTACTTGCAGATTCGGCATTATGTTTGAGGTTTGCAAAGGCAGAACTGTCTGGTGTTGTCCCGGGGCAGCATGTCGGAGCTTTTTCGGGCCTTGGAAGGAAAAATTACTGTGAGGTCTTTGTGGAAGGAACTAGTCTCCGGGGGACAGTTGAGGGAAGATACTAGATACTTCCAAGGCTTAGCTAAGCGGTGGCAGAGTGATAATTTATCTGAGGGGACTGTGGAGTGCCTGCAGGCAGCGTTTGCGGCGATCAAAGGCTTGGTGGAATCGATACAGTTGCAGGAAATACAATATAAGTTTCTGTGGAGGGCCTATGTCTCCAATGTCTGGGCGGCGCGAGCGGGCTTGGTGGAGACTGATGCGTGTAATCTCTGTGGGCTCGAACCTGGCACCTTGGCTCATCGGTTTTGGTTTTGCTCCCGCATTCAACACTTCTGGGATGCGGTAAGTCATATTAAGTGGTTGGGTGGGCTACCCGGTGCAAATCTCCCCATAGTGGGGGCTCTTTGGGTATTGGAAGGGGGTATGCCCCATCCCTAGCGGGAAGCGTAAGTTATGTGAGAAAGGTTTCCTGGTGGTGAAACAATGTATCCTGAGACACTGGTTGCTGAACACAGCCCCAGACATTGGTGAATGGGAGCGTGCAATGTTGGATTTGGGGGATATGGAGAAGCGGACAGTGAGGAGTTTGGGGGAGGTGGCTTGGAATAGGTGGGTCAGTATATGGGACCCTGTTCGGCGACGAAACCATTTGTGCACATGAGGGGCGGTGGGCGGGGGAGGCCGGGCATGGAGGTAGCAGTGGATACGGCTCCCTGTGACACTGGTGGAATACCCCTTGGGGAGTCCAGAAGCTATGAGTATTCAGGGTGGGAGGGGGGTGTGGGGATGGTGGAGGTGGGAGGGGGGATGGGGAGGGGAGTTCATGTCTGCAGTAGAAAAAGTACCTTCTGAGATATGTGCATAGCTGAGAGTGTATTAGTCTTGCTGATCCTTGTTGATGTTCTTCACTCTATGTGCTCTACTAGTTGTATGTTGGACGTTTGCTCTGTTCTCTGAGTTTGATAAGACTAATAAAAATGAGTTTCCATAAAATACATATGTAAATGCGTAGAGCACATGTACACATTTACAATTTGTTCAAAGCAAGTGTAAATTTGTTGGCATTTGAACTGGACCTGGGAGCCTATTCTATAAACACATAGGGCCCGATATTCCAAAGCAGTTACACAATTTACAGACCAGTAAACAGTGTAAATGCCTCTAAGTGGGATATTCAGCAGCATTAACTGGTAAATAAAATGTCACCTTTCATATTGTCCAACTAGATCAGTCCAAACAAATGGGACGTACCAAAGCTATGGATTCTGCTGGGTGGGAAGAAAATACAGCAGCTCTCAAAACCTTTGAGCAAAAGGACATGTCCACCTGCATGTGGACATCTAAGTGGTAATGCTTGATGAAAGTGGAAAGTGATGCCTACAGCTGCATGATAAACGTCTGCTGGCATTTCTGAGCTCAGTTCTGCCCACAAGGTTGCTTGTGCTCTGGTAGAATAGGCATGCAAACCCTCCAGAACAAGATGGTTCTGCAACAGATATGCCAAGACAATGTCCTCCTTAATCCAGAGCCCTAAAGTCCACTTAGCAGTCACATCAACCTTGCGCAGGCCAGCAAACAGCACAAAAGACGGTCAGACTTACAAAAAGGATTTGTAACCTCTAAGTAGCCCACTGGTGATGTAGCCCACTGGTGACTTCACTGCCTGTGGAGCCAGAGGTCATGGGTTTGATCCCACAGTGGGGTTAATTTGATAGAACTGTATGAGGCATTTTGGGAGGCCTTCATGAAATACAAGAGATCACAGAGAGAGGAAGACAGGCATCTGTATTTGGAAAAACTTAGAGAAGCTAGCAAAGTAGTCAAGAAGGCAAAGATTCAAAAGGAGGAGGAAATAGCCAATGCAATAAAATGGGGGATAAGACATTTTTCAGATATATTAGTGAGAAGAGGAAGGGCAAGAGTGGTATTGTCAGACTCAAGGGTGCAGGGGGGGAATATGTAGAAGCTGATAACGATAAAGCGGAATTGCTTAACAAATATTTTTGTTCTGTGTTCACAGATGAAGAACCAGGAGCAGGACCTCAGAAAACACCCACAAATAGGAACAGAAGCGAGGGACATCTTGAACAATTTTCAGAAGACTGTGTTCGTGAGAAACTAGCTCAACTTAAAGTAGACAAAGCGATGGGACCGGATGGGATACACCCTAGAATACTGAGGGAACTTGGGGACGTTCTAGCAACTCCACTGACTGACCTTTTCAATCCCTCGTTGGAGTCGGGAGTGGTGCCAAAGGACTGGAGAGAGGCTCATGTGGTGCCTTTACACAAAAGCGGAAGTAAGGATGTGGTTGAAAACTACAGGCCGGTTAGTTTAACTTCGGTGGTGAGTAAATTATTGGAAACGCTGCTGAAAGAGAAAATAGTGAGGTTTCTGGAGTCCAGCGGATTACAGGATCAATTCACCAGAGGCAGGTCTTGTCAGACAAATCTGATTGATTTCTTTGACTGGGTGACCAGGGAGTTGGACAGAGGGAGAGCTCTAAATGTGGTGTATTTAGATTTCAGTAAAGCCTTTGACACTGTTCCTCACAGGCGACTTATAAACAAACTGAGCACCCTAGGGATGGACCCTAAAGTTACTGCTTGGGTTAGAAAGTGGTTGGGTGGGAGGCAACAAAGTGTACAAGTAAATGGAGCTCACTCTGAGGAGAAGGATGTTACCAGTGGTGTGCCCCAGGGATCTGTCCTTGGTCCCATTCTTTTTAACATCTCTGTTAGTGATATAGCGGAAGGGCTGTCGGGTAAGGTTTGCCTCTTTGCAGATGATACCAAAATCTGCAATAGAGTAGACACCCAGGAAGGTGTAGATAACATGAGGAGGGATCTAGCTAAGCTTGAAGAATGGTCTAGAATTTGGCAGCTGGGATTTAATGTTAAAAAATGTAAGGTCATGCATTTGGGCTGCAGCAATCCAAGGGAGCAATACCGTATAGGAGGTGAAGTACTTTTGTCCACTAAAGAAGAGCGGGACCTAGGCGTGGTTGTGTCTGATGATCTTAAAGTAGCTAAACAGGTAGAAAAGGCGATGGCAAAAGCTAGAAGGATGCTTGGGTGCATACGGAAAGGAATGGCTAGCAGAAAAAAGGAGGTGATAATGCCTCTGTTTAAGTCTTTGGTGCGACCTCATTTGGAGTATAGTGTGCAATTCTGGAGACCGCACCTTCAAAAGGATGTGAACAGGATGGAGTCGGTGCAGAGGGTGGCTACTAAAATGATTAGTGGGCTTCATTATAAAGCATATGAGGACAGACTTAAGGATCTTAATATGTACACCTTAGAGGAAAGGCGGGATAGAGGTGATATGATTGAGATATTTAAATACCTCCGTGGCATAAATGTTCAGGGAGAGAGCCTCTTTCAATTGAAAGCAAGTTCTGCTACGAGGGGACATGGTATGAGGGTGAAGGGAGATAAATTCAGGAGTGATATGCGGAAATATTTCTTTACGGAAAGAGTAGTGGATCCGTGGAATAGTCTCCCAGTGGAGGTGGTAGAGATGAGGACAGTAACTGAATTCAAAAAAGCATGGGACCAACACAGAGCATCTCTAAAGGTAAAAAGTGGACTGTTGTAGTTGTTGATATGGAAGGACAGACTAGATAGGCCATGTGGTCTTTTTCTGTCATCATATTTCTATGTTTCTAAGTACCGGAGAAACACCCTCCGAACATCCTTATCCTTCCCCTGACACTGCTCAGTAGAGAAGGATGGCAGGCAAACCACCTGGTTCACATGAAAGGGAGAAATCACATTAGGCAAGAAGAAAAGCACAGCTCAAATGGAAAAAGTCTCCTTTGAAAAAAGACTGATAAGGATCTCAGCAAGACAGAGCCTGCAGCTTGGATATCCGCCTTGCAGAACAAGTCATGACCAAGAAGACAGTCTTGAGAATCAAATCCTTCAAAGTAGCACGCTTCACAACTCAAAGAATGCCGACATCAGGGCCATGAGCACCAGACAGATACCAGGAAGCGACCACACGCCAGAGAGGAGGATGCAGACATGAAATCCCCTGGAGAAAGCACGAGACATCTGGATGCAAGGCTAAAGACTTACCTGCCACTGGACCTCTGACATAGGCCAAAGCTGTCACCTGTACAAAAGCCACACTACTACTATTACTACTACTGAGCATTTGTATAACACTACAAGATGTACGCAGCACTGCACAGACACATGTAAGAGCTCACCAGAGCTTACAATCTAGTCAAGTCAGACATCACAGTCAAGACAGACAACACAGTAGAAGGGAAATGTCTAGGGGGAATGGTAATAAAACATGAAGGCGATCAGGTGAGTTAAGCTCCAAAAGCAACAGCGAAGAGGTGAGTTTTCAGCCTAGATTTGAAAAGGCTGAGAGAAGGCCCTTGATGGCACTATGGCCACCTCAGGAGCCAACTGCCAAGTACCGCACCATCGCTCAAAAAGGCACCAGATCTGTAAGTATGCTAGCCTGGTAGACCTCGTCCGGGTTCTAAACAGAGTAGAGAGCACCGCCAGAGATTAGCCCTTACGTACTAGCTGTCACCTTTCAAGAGCCAAGCGGTAAGCAAGAAGGGAACCAGGTCCTTCAGAACAATTGGTCCCTTCCACAATAGCTCCTGAGATGGAGGCAACTGAAGAGAAGGCATCTGCAGGAGCCACATCAGGTCTCCGAACCATGCTTTCATCAGTCAATCCAGCACCACTAGGACAATCCTGCCCGGGTGGCATTCTATGCACTGAATCATATGCTCCAGAGGCCATGGAGGAAACATGTTCAGCAAGTGCTGACTTGGCCAGGGCTTCGACACCCTCAGACCCCATCTCTATGTGATGACTGAAGGAGGGAGGTCAGTAATGATTTTTGATAGCTCTGTAATGTTAGTTAGGTTGGTTGGGAGGGAGAATAGTTGAATTTGTAGGATGGTGCCTCTATAAGGTCCCATCTGGGGGAACCGAGTGTAGATAGTTTTTAAACATAATAATTTCAACCACAATAAATTTTGCGGATGAACATGGATATTGAAATGTTAGGTTCTTTTTAGTATAACTTTGTGTAAGTCGTGATCCCGCGGTGGTTTTGAGTGAGGGGTTTTTTTTGGAGTGTAAGTTCAGATTATAACAGACGCGAATGACGGCAATTAGTAGTGTCAAGTACCTCTTCCGAGCCGCGGGGTTAGTCATAAGGTAGGACGTATAAGAGGTAAGGTTTATCCAGAGTTCCGCATGCGCAGCATTTTTTCAAGGACGTGGTGATAGCAGCTCGGAGGAACATCGAGCTGGCCTTGCTGAAAGAAATTAGGAGACGCATGCAGCATCGGTCGTGTTTGTGGTAGGTGGATTTTTAGCATAGATATATTTGGGACAAGGGGGTATGTATTTTGGTGGGCACAGGTAGCATTTAAGGATTTGTATGGTTTCTTATTTTATAGAACATTGTTAAATAGCGATTGTGATCCCCTGACGAAACACAGTTAGTGAAACGCAGTGGTACTGGAGGAAGGCGTCGGGATTGAATGAAATGAAGATTGAGAGCTGGCCGTGAAAATGCTTCATTAAGAACTGAAGAGCCTGGAAATTTGCCTAGAAGCCAAGTGTCGAGCTAGAGTGATGAACCTATTATGGTGAAATAGCTCTGATAAACGTGAAAAGAAAAAAAAATTTTAGTGGAGGCTTTTGAAGTTCCCTTAGCGACTTTAGGAGCTGGTTTTTCTCTATTTCATTATCATTGGGCAAAACACACTGAAGGTCATTGATGCTATCAGGCACACCAGTTAGACGCATTACACGTCTATAACGAAGTGCCGAATCAGTCTGAGACCTCAGGTGTTATGAAATGTTCTTGAATAATTAGTAAAAGAATTATGGAAGATTGTGCTCTATTTTGATTATATTGAGCGGTTTTTGATAATAGTTTTAATAGTAGTCACTCGGAAGAAGACCATAATTTTTGTATGTTGACTGAAGTGGCAAACTTTGGCAATGGAGCTGGTCACCATCAGATCCATTTTGGTGGGGCCCCCAGCAGCACAGAATCAACTGAAACGCCTCTTGACTCAACTCCCAGGCTCCAGGATCCAGATAGTACTGGCTGAGGAAGACTACTTCCCCACTATCCATCAGGGCAATGTGCTGAACTGGCAAGGCTAGGAGGTTCTTCTCTGCCCAAACAGGAGGTCCATATCCAGGGTCACTTCAGCACTTCTTGTGCTGCCCTGCTGATTAGCATAAGTCAATGACATGGCATTGTCCGAAAACACTCAAACTATCCAGCTCTCAACCAGAGGCTGGAAATGCAGAAGAGCCAATCTGATCACCATCGCCTTGAGGCGGTTGATGGACCACACCACTTCCCTGTAGTTCCAACAGCCTTGGCAATGTGCTCTCCAGCCTCAGAGACTGGCATCTGTCATCAGGACTCCTCAGAAAAATTGTTCAGTGGCAAGCCCTTCCTCAGATGAAACTACTACTACTACTTATATTTGTATAGCGCTACAAGGCATACGCAGCGCTGTACAGACACATATAAAAGACTATCCCTGCTCATCAGAGCTTATAATCTAGTCAAGACACAACACAACAGCCAAGGTCAAGGATATATCTAGGGGAATGATAAGGAAACACACAAGAGACTAAGCAGATTAGGATGCAAAAGCAGCCTCGAAGAGGTGAGTGTTCAACCTGGATTTGAAAAGGGGCAGAGATGAGGCCTGATGAACACAGACTCAGGTAGTTTGTTCCAGGCATAAGGAGTAGCAAGTTGGAAAGATCGAAGTCTGGAGTTGGCAGTAGAAGAGAAGGGTACAGACAGAAGGGATCTGCCATTTCCCGAGGAGGGGTGTAGGGAGAGATAAGAGGAAAGATAGTGAGGAGCAGCAGATGATAGTGTTACTGCCACCATCACAGGCTGGACTTTACCATCAACAAGAGCGGATGTCTGCACTTGAACTCCTGAGAACTTGGGGACCACTGGATCAACAAAGACCACTAAAGGAGTTGCCTGTGAGCAGGCACCCATGGCACAATCTCTATGGTTGCCACCATCAATATGAGGAGCTGAAAATAATCCCAGACTCAGAACCGCTTCGCACAGAACAGCACAAGGCAAGCCAACAGTCTTGACTTTCTCCTCTGGCAGGAAGACTCTACCCACTCGAGTGTCGAAATATACTCCCAGAAACTTCAGGGACTGGGAAGGCAACAGCTGGCTCTTTCCCCGACTGACCACCCATTCGAGGCTTTCCAAAAAGGACACCACTCAGAATGCCAACCAAGACATTTCTGAAAGGGAATGGGCCCGGATGAATCAGTCATCCAGATATGGATGGAGACAGATCCCATGGTGCCACAGCCGCCACTATCACCATGACCTTGGAGAACACCCTCAAAGTGGTGGACAGCCTGAAAGGGAGGGCAGCAAATTAATGCTGAAAGGCAACACAGCAAAATGCAGGTACTTTTCGCTCGCAGTGGGATATGAACATATATGCCTCGGCCAGATTCAGAGAAGCAAAGAACTCCCCTCAGCGCACTGCTTGAATCACAGAGTGCAAGGTTTCCATCGGGAAGTGCAGGACGCCCAAGTGTTCCTTGACCCCCTTGAGGTCCAGAATGGGCCGAAGGAACCATCCTTTTTGGGCACCATGAAATAGATGGAGTATCTGCCTTTGCCCTGCTCCTCCTTGTGTTGGGCACTACCACCTTTAGGCGCAGCAAATTGTGCAAAGTGGTCTGCACAGCGGCACTTTTGATCGCAGACCCACAAGGGGAGATGACAAAGGCATCTGGAATTGGCTCTTTGCATTCCAGAACACAGTCAAACTGAATGGTATCTAGCACCCAGCAATCCATGGTTACCCAGACCCATTACTGAAAGAAAAGGCAAAGATTGCCTCCAACAGGAGGAACCAAAGAATGGCCCCCAAACCTTCATTGCGCAGTCTGGGAGGGTCCTCCTCTGGAGAGGACAGAATCTCTGGGCCAGGGCGCTCCATGAAAGGAGCAAAAATGAGCCTAAAGCCCAGAAGCAGGGAGGAAGAAAGGTTTCCAGGTCAGCAATGAAAAAAGTCCTGAGACCCCCAGAGATTCGGCCAGCGTGCCCTCAGTGGATGGGTGGAGGCTGATGAAAAATGGGCACCAGCCCACTTCAAAGGCCCCCTAGACCTGTCTTCCAGAAGGTGGTACGGTTTTGTCTCACCCAGGTCCTTCACCAGCTTCTCCAAATAGAAGCTTCCCCTTAAATGCCAGTTGAGCCAACCGGGCTTTGGAAGATGAGTCCGCTACTCAGTGCCAGGGCCAAATCCAAAGCCATGACACCATCAACAGGGCACCATCTCTGGCTGCCAAACATATCTGGTCATACATGGCACCAGAAAGGAAGGCCATAGCAGACTCCAAAAGAGGGGCAAGTAACATCTGGCAGAAGAGACTGAATCCACTGGGAGCAGAGCTCGAGACAGACTAGCACATACAGCCAGCTGCAAGAACAGCAGCCACCACAGCGAACTGGCTCTTCAACAATGAATCCACCTTACGGTCCAGAAAATCCTTTCAGGCTGATCCACCTTCCACAGGAATGGTGATCCGTCTGGTAACCGCAGTGACCTGCGCTCCACCTTGGGAATAACCAAACCACTCAACACACTCCTTCTCTGGGAGAGAGCAGATCTTCCTACACACTCTAAACCCCTTAGGCGACGAGTCGCAAGAATCCCACTCCAACCAGATCATATTCTTTATCATATCTGGGAGTGGGATAATAGTGGATTTCTGCACCTCTTTGGCTCCTGCTCTGTGCTAGAAGCATGTATCAAGGTGAAAGAGACCCTGGCAAATCAATGCCGCCAGCTCCTCCTTTCGGAATAGGCAGATCACTCCAGCCTCTTTACACTCTTCTAAAGGTGAGGGTGCTTCTTCATCCATGTCAGAGTCCAATAATGAGACATCTGAATCAGGCAGCTTACAGTTGTTCCCCATCACCAGGGACGCTTAGCCAAAGGTAATCGAACAGGGCTTCCACTCTCAGCCTGTCCCACATGAGACTGCGCCCAGGGGCACCCAGAGGCCGCAGAGTCCAAATTTCCACACCAGAAGGACCAGGCTGCTGCAAAAAGAAAGATTTCCAGGGAGGACAATCAGTCCAGAAGCTCTCCTCTTGGAAATGAGCCCTCATCAACACCAGAGGGAACAGTTGCTCCAGACCCCCTAGAGGATGAGAAGCAGCTCAAAGTCCGATTGCCGGATCCTCCGGCCAGCTGTATATCATAGTAACATGGTAGATGACGGCAGATAAAGACCAGATTGGTCCATCTAGTCTGCCCAGCAAGATGGCAAGAGTAGGTGCAGGCCACCCCTCTCCATGTCTTTGTTTAGGGGTGAACCCACCACTCCATGTAGGACACCCCTATTTGTTGAGACGTTAGATGGTTCAGAAGTTATATGTTTCAGTTTATTTTGTTTTTATCCTGTTGCTATAAAGGGATCCACTGTGTTTGTTCCATGCCGTTTTGAATTCCGTCACCGTGTTTGCCCCCACCACTTCCGTCGGGAGGGCATTCCAAGCATCTACCACCCTTTCAGTGAAAAAATATTTCCTGACATTGCCTTTCAATTTACCACCTTGCAGCTTCATGTTATGCCCTCTAGTTTTACAGCTTCCCCGTCTTTGGAAGAGGTTTGTTTGTTCATCATTTCTCTTTAAGTATTTAAAGGTCTGAATCATATCTCCCCTGTCCCTCCTCTCCTCCAAAGTGTACATATTTAGGTCTTCAAGTCTCTTCTCAAAGGCTTCTGACGTAGGCTCCAAATCATTTTGGTCGCCTTCCTCTGAACAGTTTCCAGTCTTTTTACATCTTTTCAAGATATGGTCTCCAAAACTGAACACAGTATTCCAAGTGAGGCCTCACCAGTGACTTGTACAGTGGCATAAGTACCTCTTCCTTTCTGCTAGTAATCCCTTTTTGTATGCAGCCCAACATCCTCCTGGCTTTTGCCACCACCTTGTCGCACTCTTTTGCCACCTTGAGATCATCAGAGATAATCATACCAAGGTCTTTCTCCTGAACCGTGCACACCAACCTCTCACCCCCTATCGCGTACATTTCCCTTGGATTTCTGCTACCCAAGTGCATGACACTGCACTTTTTCACATTAAATCGTAGTTGCCAAGCATTAGACCATTCTTCCAGCTTTTGTAGATCTTACCTCATGTTAACCACTTCCTCGAGGGAGTCCACTCTGTTGCAAATTTTTGTGTCATCTGCAAAAAGACAGACTTTTCCATTCAGTCCTTCAGCAATATCACTCACAAATACATTGAACAGTGCCGAGCCCAGGACCGAACCCTGGGGCACCCCGCTAATCGCCTTCCTTTCATCCGAGTGAGCTCCATTGTACCATCACCTTCTGTTGTCTATCAGTCAACCAACTTCTAATCCAGTTTACCATCTTGTGACCCATCCCCAAGCTACTGAGTTTATTGGCAAGCCTCTTATGAGGAACAGTATCAAAGGCTTTGCTGAAATCCAGGTAGATGACATCCATCGCATTGCCCTGATCCAGTTCTCTGGTCACCCAGTCAAAAAACTCAATCAGATTTGTTTGGCAAGATCGTCCTTCGGTAAAACCATGTTGCCTCGGATCTTGCAACCTGTTGGTTTTGAGAAAGTTCACCATTCGCTCTTTCAGGAGCGCCTCCATTACTTTTCCCGCCACTGAGGTAAGGCTCACGGGTCTATAGTTTGACACTTCTTCCCTGTCACCACTTAAGTGTAGAGGTACGACATCAGCCATTCTCCAGTCCCGAGGAACCTCTCTCCTGTTTCCAAGGATCTGTTGAAGATATCCTTTAACAGTCCTGCAAGAACCTCTCTGAGCTCCTGGGATGTATCCCATCCAGTCCCATGGCTTTGTCCACTTTCAGTTTAGCAAGTTTTTCTAACACCTCATCTTCTGTGAATGGTGTAGTATCTACTTCATTCCCATTTTTATATTTGGGAGTCATAGCTGGTCCATCTCCAGGATTTTCTTTAGTAAAAACAGAGCAGAAGTATTTGTTTAGCAATTTCGCTTTTTCAATGTCACTTTCCACGAGTCCTTTCCCAGCACTTCTGAGTCCTGCAATTTCAACTCTGATCTTCTTCCTTTCCTTACCTGAAAAAAAAAGTTGTCGCCACCCTTAACATCTTTAGCCATCTTTTCCTCTACCTTTGATTTTGCTTTCCTTATTTCTCTTTTTGACTCCGAGTTTGATCCTGTATTCATTTCTGTGTTCTTCTGTTTGCAAGCTTTTGAATTTTGCAAAAGCTGTGTTTTTTGCCTTTATTTGAGCAGCCACTTCTTTGGAAAACCAAATAGGTTTCCTTCTCCTGTTTTTATTTAATTTTCTTACATATTTATCTGTTGCACCTTTTATTGCCACCTTTAGTTTAGCCCATTGCAATTTCACTTCCCTTATCTCCTCCTTTAGGTACTCGGCCATTTTATTGAAGTCAGTGTTTATGAAGCTTAGGACTTTGAGCTTGCTATGACTGGCCAGTACCATGGCTTTTATCTCAAACCACACCGTGTGATGATCACTGTTGCTCACAGGGGCACTCACGCAGACATTCAACATGCTATCACCGTTGGTGAGCACTAAATCCAGCGTTGAGCTCTCTCTGGTTGGTTCCATCACCATTTGTCTAAGTAATGCATCTTGGAGAGCATCCACAATTGTTTTTGCTTCTTTCCAGATGTGCAGAAGTAATCCAATCCACATCAGGTAGATTAAAGTCACCCAATATGATCACTTCCCCCTTTGTGGCTATCTTTGGAAGCGGCAGTATATAAGTGTGTATTAAATAAATAAAATAAATAAATCTTGGCAATATCTATAATCAATTCGTCATTCCTCTCTTCAATTTGAGTCGGAGGTCTGTAGACTACAGCGGTATGGATGACAGTGCCATCTCCTCTTTCCAACGCAATCCAGAGAGCTTCTTCTTTTCCCCATGTCCCCTGCATTTCAGTAGCTTTAATATTGCTTTTAACATACAAGGCTACTCCTCCTCCTTTTCCATTTGTCTCTTCTGAATAGATTATAGCCAGCTATGGCTATATCCCAATCATGCGATTCATTAAACCATGTTTCTGTAATGGCTACAATATCCAAACACACACAACAGCTGTTCAGAGCCTATGAAAGAACCAAAAGGAAAAGACCGCTCTCTATACAACACTCTAAATATTTTATTATACAAAAATACCAATATCAAAAAAATCAATTCCAAGCATAATGACCTCAGATGGCACAACCCCACCATAGGTGAATTTCACTAAATGAGGGGTTGTGCCATCTGAGGTCATTATGCTTGGAATTGATTTTTTTGATATTGGTATTTTTGTATAATAAAATATTTAGAGTACAATATCCAAACCCATATCCTTATCCACAGAACCATCCATCTGGACTAACTACATCCCCTGGCTGAGAAAGGGGGGGGGGGGGGGAGCAGACCCTCCAGGGCTGATTCAGAAGCTGCCATGCAAGAGCAGAGCCCAGAATCCTGAGAAGAGGCACCTCGCTTGCCACAGGTCAAACAATGTTTCCTGGCAGAGAGTTAAGGCTAATATCACAACAGTGTGTGTTAACGCGTGCCTTTGGCCTGCCACGGCCTTAACTATGCTTTTACTGTGGTGCAAGTTACAGGTGCTAGGGAAGGAATGTCCGTTGCAGTGGCTTGGGTGGAAGGTCCGTTGCAGTGGCTTGGGTGGAACATGCATACAGACCGTGCGACCATCAAGCACACAATATGAGAAAATGCTACTAATGCATGTAGAAAACGGTGGGAAACCCCCACACATTGCCAACAGTCACCAGTGGTCCACCCCGAATTGCATCCAAGATGGAATCAGGTTCCCCCAACAAGGACAATGATGAAGTCAATCATTGGTACTCATACCCTGAGAGTCACAGGCAGATAATTCATGCTAGGCTCAACTCCCTTGAAACTGTTTTACTGCTTTGCAGCACAGCATTTAAGGTGGCTTGCAGGCAAATCCCTCTGAAAGCCTTCTGCAATCTTTGGAAGAGAGTAGAGGGGACAGATGAGGAGGGAGATTCATTTTGTGAGGCAGCCGCACCCTTCTAGATCCTTCCAATTTCTAACTGCTCAACAGGCTCTTATGATAAGCACACGGAGCTGAACCAATTTTCCCTCCTCCTATGGCTACCAAAAAGACCAGTGTCTACTGGAGCCTCCCATGTCACACTCAATTGAAAGAGTCAGTCTCAAGGTGGTTGTTCACGAGTATTTAATCCATTTTTTCCTCACAATTTTCAGAGGAGAAAATCCATCCACCATTTGCTGGAGACAAAGAAATACTGAAAAGACCTCTGGTGACTGAGGCAAATAGAAGCATAAGAGTGATGGCACTGAAATTGAGCAAGAGCACGTGGCCGCCGAGGGAGATCAAAGGGCAGCGGCCCTTTAAAGCAGCATGCTCCATCAGGCAAGGCCCGGGCGCGCTCTGGCTGTGAGACCAGAAGCGCTCTAGTGTGAGCCGTGAATCCTGCTCCTCCTAATCGCAGCTGCCTAGAGCGGACCCTGGAACCGGGTAGGCACAATCGCTCCTCCACACATCTCACACTTTTCCTCCTGACCCCTACCATCTCGTCAACACCACCTTCCTTCAAGCAACTCTCCTTGACTTGCTGCCCACGGCTGTCATTGACCTCTCCTTCCATTGTTCATCTCGTACCTGCTACCCATTGTCTGCTTAGTACTGTTACCTACTGCCTGCCTAGAGCTGCTAACCATTGTTCGCACTGAACCGCTACCCACTGTTTGCCTAACCTGTTGCCCACTGCCTGCACTGAACTGCTACCAAGTACTTGCACTGAACTGCTGCTCATTGCCAGCACCCCAGCATAACTGCTACCCAGTACTACTCTGAACTGCTACCCATTATTGCACAGAACTGCTACCCAGTACTACGTAGAACTGCTACCCATTATTGCGTAGAGCTGCTACCCATTATTGCCTGAACTGCTACCTATTGTTGCTTAGAGCTACTACCTATTGTTGCTCAACTGCCAGCCATTATTGCCTAGACCTGCTTCCCAGTGTTGCGTAGAGCTGCTTCCCAGTGTTGCGTAGAACTGCTTCCCAGTGTTGCACAGTACTGCTACCTATGGTCGCTTTGAATTGCTACCTATTGTTACATAGAACTTCCCAGTGTTGCTTAGAGCTGCTACCTATTGTTTGCTCAGACTTGCTACCCATTAGTGCCCAGACTTGCTACCCATTAGTGCCCAGACTTGCTACCCATTAGTGCCCAGACTTGCTACCCATTAGTGCTTAGAACTGCTACTCAGTGTTGCCTTGGATTGCTACCTATTGTTGCTTAGAACTGCTACCCGTTGTTTGCTCAGACCTTGCTGACTACCCCCATGGCCCCATATCTCATTGTCCTCCTCTCCCTCATCCTCCCCAACTGCCTCCCCTCCTAACACCCTCCCTCCTCTCCCCCTACTCTCCTCACTCGTTTCTCCATTCTTTACCCTAACCTAGCATCTACCTTCCTTACTTCTCCCTCCACTCTCCCCCTAGCCTAGCATCTGCTTTCAAGCCTCTCCAAACTATCCCCCGCACTTACCCAGCCCCCCTCTCCACCTTCCTCACTTCTCCCTCCATTCTGCCCCCTACCCTAGCACCCGCTCTTGAGCTTCTCCACACCATCCCCTGCATTCAACCTGCCCCCATCTCTTTAAGGCAACCCCACCCTCGCTTCCGCCGTACTATCTCCACTTTACCTCGCTCTCTAACACTCATTCTCTTTCTCTCATCAGGTAATATCAACCCTAACCCTGGTCCCCCCCCTCCCCCCGATTTCTCTCCCACTCTAAAGATAGTTCAAGTACCCTATCTAATCTCATCCACATCCTGCTCCTCCCACCCTCTCCCAGTCATCCCACAATAACTCACCCATAAATATCAACTCCAACCCTACCCCCCAAAATAATCCCTCACATAACCTACCTGGCACCATCAAATTATCCCTCATTCCCCCCCCCCCCCCCTCATATCCCTCTCCGGGAGTACATACACCCAAACATATCCACCCTCACCCTTCTCTATCTAAAGCTCGCTACTACCCTAAAAATAGATCCCCGCGCTATTCTAATAAGAATTCCACACGTAACTTATCCAACCTTATCCATATCCCTCTCCTCCCCCCTCCGCTCTCCCGTTTACTTGTGCCCTATGGAACGCATGCTCAGTCATTAAAAAAACCTCTTTTATTCATGATCTTTTCATCTCTAATACCCTACACCTCCTTGCCCTAACTGAAACCTGGCTTCCCCCCGATGACACCGCCTCCATTGCCTCTCTCTGCTATGGGGGCTACCAATTCTCCCATACTGGTCGCGGTGGTGGCGTTGGCCTCCTACTCTTTCCCTCTTGCCAATTCCAACCCCTCCTGCCACCCCAATCACACTCCCCCCTCTCCTTCGAAGTCCACTCCATTCGCCTCCTCACACCACTTCCCCTCCGAGTAACGGTTATTTATCGCCCACCAGACTACTCCAAATCAACCTTCCTCACCGACTTCGACTAGTGGCTCTCTGCCTTTATGGATCCCTCCTCCCCCACTCTTATTCTTGGAAATTTCAACATTCACGTCAACAACCCCTCCGACCCCCACGCCTCAAAGTTCCTCACTCTTACTGCCTCGTTTGACCTCCAACTTTGCTCCACTGCCCCCACACACCTACACGGCCACTGCCTTGACCTAATACTCTTCTCCAATTCCTCTCCCTCAAACTTTCGCAAAACAATCCTTCCCTTATCTGACCATCACCTCTTAAATTTTACTTTTCAGCTCCCGCCATCCCAACCTTGTCCTGTCTCCTCCGTCCTATTTAGAAATCTTCATAATAATGATCCCCCGACTCTCTCCTCCACCATTTCTCCATCTCTTTCCTCCATTTTATCATCTGAGTCTGTCGACAAGGCACTATCCTCATACAATACTACACTATCCTCAGCTCTTGACACTCTTGCCCCTCCCACCTCACGTCCTGTAAAACGATCTACTCCCCAACCCTGGCTTTCACCCACAATCCGTTACCTATGCATCTGCGCCCATTCTGCCGAACGAGCCTGGTCCAAATCCTGCTCCCAGGAAGACCTTCTACACTTCAAATTCATGCTTGGCTCCTTCCAGTCAGCCTTAGCACTTGCCAAACAAGATTACTACATCCACCTGACTAATTCCCTTGCCTCTGATCCTTGCCGTCTCTTTAACACCCTCAATTCTTTCCTCAAGGTCCCCCCGCCCCGACCCCCCCCCCTGCCCAAACCGTAGCCGATTATTTCCATGACAAAATCCTCAAAATTACTCTCCAATTCCCTACCCCCTCATCCACCTCCCCTCCCCCCATTTCTCCTCCCCCATCCATAGTCCCCCTGCCACCCTCCCCTCCTTCTCCCTGATCTCTGAAGAAACCGCACTTCTTTCCTCCTCCAAACCCACCTGTTCATCAGATCCTATCCCCACCCATCTCCTACGTTCCATTTCCTTCACCATTGCCCCCTCCATTACTCATATCCTCAACCTTTCATTCTCCACTGCAACTGTCCCCATTGACTTCAAACATGCTGTTGTCACACCTCTCCTCAAAAAACCCTCACTTGATCCCACATGCCCTTCTATCGACCCATCTCCCTCCTTCCCTTCATATCCAAACTGCTAGAACGAGCAGTCCACCGTCGCTGCCTCTACTTCCTCACCTCCCAGGCCCTCCTGGATCCACTACAATCAGGCTTCTGTCCCCTACATTCCACCGAAACGTCACTCACAAAAGTCACCAACGACCTGTTCCTGGCCAAATCTAAGGGCCTCTATTCTATACTCATCCTTCTTGACCTTTCTGCTGCCTTCGACACCGTTGACCACGACCTTCTCCTCACCACCCTCTCCTCACTTTGCTTCAAGGACTCCATACTATCCTGGTTTTCCTCCTACCTCTCCCATCGCTCATTCAGTGTATGCTCTGGAGGTTTCTCCTCCTCCCCCACCCCGCTCCAGGTAGGTGTACCCCAGGGATCTGTCTTGGGCCCCCTCCTTTTCCCCCCCTATACCCAACCCAAGGCCTTGGCGCAATTATCTCTTCCCATGGCTTTCAGTACCATCTCTATGCCGATGACTCCCAAATCTACCTCTCTACACTTAATATCTCTCTGGCAATCCAGTCCAAGATCTCTGCTTGACTTTCGGACATCACTGCCTGAATGTCTCATCGCCGATTGAAACTTAACATGGCCAAGACTGAACTCCTTGTCTTTCCACCAAATTCCTCCCCCCCACTTCCCCCTCTCTCAATCCATGTGGATGGATCTATTATCCTTCCTGTTCTCTTGGCCCACAATCTAGGGTTTATCTTCGACACCTCTATCTCCTTCTCCGCCCATATCCAGCTTGTAGCCAAGACCTGACGATTTTTCCTCTACAACATCAGCAAGATCCGCCCCTTCCTCTCTGAACAGACTACCAAAACGCTTATCCACTTCTTAATCTCCTCTTGCCTCAATTACTGCAACCTACTCCTCGCTGGTCTCCCAGTGAGCCACCTCCTTCCCCTTCAATCTATACAAAATCACGCTGCTCGACTAATCTTCTGCCAACCTTGCCATACCCACATTACTCCCTTCCTCAAGTCACTTCACTGGCTCCCTGTCCAATTCCGCATCCAGTTCAAGTTTCTCCTGCTGACCTATAAATGCATTCACTCTATGGTCCCTCAATACCTCACATCCCTTATCTCTCCTTACGTCCCCTCTCGAAATTTGCGCTCCGCCAGCAAATCGCTTCTTTCAATGCCTTTCACCCGCACCGCAAACTCCAGACTGCGCTCCTTTCGCCTTGCTGCGCCACACGCCTGGAACGGCCTACCTACATCTATGCGTCAGGCGGCCTCCCTGGCCCTCTTCAAGTCCAGGTTGAAGACCCACCTCTTCACCATTGCATTCAGATCCTGACTTCCACCCTCATCCTACCCTAACCCCCATCAACGTTTTGACCTAACCATAGACCAAGCTGTACCACACCGTATCTTCCGCAGAACTGACTAATGCTCTGTACTGTTCTAACTAGATTGTAAGCTCCGATGAGCATGACTGACGGGCAGGGACTGTCTCTTGTTTGTTAGCCACTTCTTGTAGGTTAACTGTGCAGCGCTGTGTGCGTGGTGCTCTATAAGTGCTAAGTAGTAGTAGTAGTAGTAGTAGTAGTAGTAGTAGTAGTAGTAGTAGTAGTAGGAGGAGGAGGAGGAGGAGGAGGAGCAAAGTAAATTGCAGGATTCAAGGCAGCATGGTTTTACAAGACAGGTTGTGTCCGACAAATCTCAATTTGTTTGACTGGGTGGCTAGAGAGTTGGACTGAAGGAGAGCTCTAAATGTAGTGTATTTAGATTATTTATAAGTTGCCTGTGTGGAAGAGTGTAAACTGATGAGGTTACCAGTGATGTGCCACAGGGCTCTGTCCTTGGTCCGATGTTTTTAAACATTTTTCTAAGTTATATTGCAGAAGCGCTATCTGGTAAGGCTTGCCTCCTTGCAGATGACAAAATCTGCAAGAGCAGACACCAAGGAAGGTGTAGATAACATGAAGAGGGATTTAGCAAAGTTTGAAGAATGGTTGAGAATTTGGCAGCTGAGATTTAATGCTAAAAAATGCAGGGCCATGCATTTGGGCTGCAAAAATCCAAGGGAGCGGTACAGTATAGGGAGCAAAATGCTTCTTTCCACAAAAGAAGAGCAGGACCTGGGCGTGATCGTTTCTGATGATCTTAAGTTGGCTAAACAGGTAGAAAAGGTGACTGCGAAAGCCAGAAAGATGCTTGGGTACATAGGGAGAGGAATGGCCAACAGGAAAAAAGGAGGAGATAGTGCCTCTGTATAAGTCTTCGGTGACACCTCATTTGGAGTATTGTGTGCAAGTCTGGAGACCACACCTTTAAAAGGATATAAACAAGATGGAGTTGATTCAGAGGGTGGCTACCAAAGTGGTCAGTAGGCTTAGCCATAAGTAAAATATCTTATATATACACACACATACGCAGACACACACATATAGTACAGTTACTTACCTGTAACAGGTGATCTCTGGGAACAGCAGGAATAAGTCTTCACATATGGGTACGTCGGTACCGACAGAGCCTGCGTGGGAACGCTCCCCAGCGTCCAAAAAGAAAGCTTTTGGGAGCATCCCACACGCATGCGCGCTGCCTTCCCGCCCATTCACTTCCCTCTCATCAGTTGGGTTTGTAGCTGAGACCGAAGGAGGGAAGTAGACAAATTAGAGAGAGAGAGAGAGAGAGAGAGAGAGAGAGAGAGAGAGAGAGAGAGAGAGAGAGAGAGAGAGAGAGAGACACAACTCCTAGAGGAGGTGGGTGGGTTGTAAAGACTTATTCCTGCTGTTCCCAGAGATCACCTGTTACAGGTAAGTAACTGTGCTATCTCCAGGAACAAGCAGGAATGAGTCTTCACATATGGGGACTCCCAAGCTAAGATGCCTGGAGGAGGTCCCAGCATGTTGCAAATCTAGTTGATGGGCCATGCTATTTCCCAGGAGCTCAGGCATCCAAAGGATGGAGGGTAGGAGTTGAATTAAAAAGGGTGTGCTATGGAACAGCTTGACTAAACAAGGCATCTAGAGGGGAGTCCTTGTGTAGATCATAATGTTAGTAAAATATTGAATTCCAATTTTCTAATGTGGACATTAGTCAAAAGTATTGCGAAATTATTTGTTGAGGCTAATATGTGTCTGGTGCTAAGAGCCAGCACATTATCCTCAAAGAAAATACCTCACTGAAGTAGAGGAAATACATTTTGCAATACAGGCAGAGGTCAGAAGCCTAAGTCTAGAACTAATCCCAGAAGAAAAAAACTGGGGGATTTTAATATGGTTGGACTTTGGATGAGAAGCTAAAGCTTCTGTAGGCCAAAGTTTGAAGCTCTTTGTCCTTGGAGCAGAATAAGGCTCTAGAAAAGAGAAGATAAATCTGACTGGTTTGCAGAAAAAGGATGGGTCTTTAAGACCCCTCTATCCAAATGAAAGAAAGAAACATTTGTAGTAGGCGATGTAGCCTCCAATTTCTTGAAGATCAGTAAAGTCTTCCCTAAGTGATGTCACTTAGGATAATGACTTACATGAAGAGCTTCAGATATAACGTAACCGGAGAGGTTACGGTAAAAGAAGGTAGTTTCTAATTACCATAGAACTTTGGTTGTCCATTTAAAACCCTATGGTATGCTGGAACAGCATTAATATAGACAGTAACAAATCTGTCTGAGTGCGATATGTGAAGAGATAGAGATAGAGAGATAGAGATAGAGACTCACATAACAAGAAGGGGTAAGACAGGCTTGAGAATATGGATAGAGGATCCCTTACTGATTACACATGGAAGAACCATGAAGAAGGTTACATGGAAATCAGTGGAATGTTCCTAGTCAGGAAAGGTCTAGAGTTCTTTAAAAATTCTAGACTTTGAATAACCAGAAATGGAGATCTACGTGAAGGGGTGCAGAGAAATCCTTAGTCTTAAGGCAACAAGTTTGGATCCTTCTATAACTTCAGTGTGGAGAAAAAGACGCAATATAAGGGAATACCATATTTGCCCATCTATGAGGGCAATATGAGTATAATGCGTTCTTTGTTCAGCATAAGCTCCAATGAAGTATTGGGAATTAGAAGGAATGCACTAGACAAGGATCAACTGCAGTGAAAATAAATGCATCCCTGTTGGTAGAGTTCCACTGGAGATGTGGAACAACTCAGGGAATTAAGCAATTCTTTATGCTTTCACGTGATCAAAGCCCTGGTTCGTTTTCCCTAAAAGGAAATTAAGGAAGATGGTAAGAGTAGGAAAAAAACGGTCATGTGGGAGCATGACTGGGCAAAGCCTTTTAACCATCTGGAAGTTACCCACCAGGAATGGCTCTGACGCTCTCTGGAAAAGGCCCATAGTTGCAGAGCTTTTTGTAGAATTGCAGAGAGCATGCTGTAGGTTGCTTAGGTGAGATCTGGCTGTTTAATTGCCAGTGTGCAACCTAATCTATTCTATTGGAGCCAAAAGAATTGAAGATGGCTAAGAATAGTAGACAGGCCCGTTGCCTGCAACAATAAATTGTCCAAGTAGGTTTTGGAACCTCTCTTGGAATTATCTGTTAAAGCAGCAGAAGAGGTTAGGTCCTATAGATTGGAAAAGGACCGACAGACATAATTAAAAGTGATAAAACTCAATTATGGTCTGATAAGCTGTCTTAAAAGAAATATTTGAAAAGATTGCAAAGGGGAGAAACTCTGTATGGAATCACTTACTGGAGTAGGTACGGAAGACAATCCTATGGCTTAAAAGGTAAGCTCTCCAGTAAAATAGTATCACTCTTAGAGTGAAAGTTTCGACTAAGAGGGATAGAAAGTAATACAGAGTTGTGAAGACTTACAATTTGGTAAGTCTCTGAAAAAAGGTAAAGCTCCCCTGCAGTCAAAGGTATGAGATATCCTCGTACAGGACAACTGTCAAGGTGAAGGGTATAGCCTACCTTGTAATTAGTTGTTACTCCTCTTTTTGCTTTAAAAGGAGAGGAGAAGCCCGTTACCTGTAGGGCATGATTATCCTAAGAGCTAAAAGAATGGATTTCTCTTGGTAAGAGATTCATGCCTAAAATCGAGGATTGAGGCACTGTATCACTGACCTCTCAGTAAGGATGAGAAGAACTGTAAATGCTTCTGTTAAGAACTAGGCAGCAGTTCTGAAACTCAACAGGAAAAAGAGATTTAATGAATAAAATATCAGAAACCCTGCGACTGCTGGGTTTGCTGAGCCTGTTGAGGCTTTGGTTTTCTTAGCCTGGTATGATTTTGCCCTTCTTCGGAAACATCTGCATGATGGGTAGAAGATGAATAAAACACTTTCCCCTTAGGGGGATAAAGTTTGTTAGGAGATTTTTTACTAGCTGGGATAGAGGAAAGTTTTGACAATCCTCTGAAAGCAACAATATCAGTGTTTAACTGATTAGCTTGGAATAAAGCATCCTTGTTAAATAGATTTTCACCAGTACAAGGAGTATTTCCCAGCCTTTCCTGTACGCATTTGTCCAAGTCTGAAGCTTGGAGCCAGGCCATGCGTCGTGCTCCTATGGCTATAGCAGAAGTTCTGCTAATAGATCAAAACAGTCCAGGGAAGCACGATTAAGGAATTTGGAGACATTTTGAGCATGACTGACTAATATGAAAAAGTCTGCTCTTTTATGTTCTTGAAGAAAAGGGTTCAAAAGCTTTAAGTTCTTTGTTACCTCTTCAAGAGATAATCCCATATAGAAAATATATGAGATAATTCTTGCTGAAAGCATGGATGCCTGGAAGCATCGATGTCCAAAGGCATCTAAAGTCCTAGACTCATGACCTGGCGGATAAGAAGAGTGCTTCTTTGCACTCTTAATACGCCTCATTGCTGATTCTACAATAGAATGATGAGTCTTTTGAAAACCTGGAGAAGGTGGCACCTTGTACATAGTGTCAAGTGTCTTAGAATGTGGGGATACCGTTAAAGGAGTTTCCCACATTCTTAATAGTAGATCCTGTAAGATCTGATGCAAAGGAAGCATGATCACCTCCTTTGGAATCCAGGGGAATTGCAGAGTATCTGAATCCCCTGGTAGGGATTCTTTACCAGGTATAGAAAGCACAGTTACTTACCTGTAACAGGTGATCTCTGGGAACAGCAGGAATAAGTCTTCACATATGGGTACGTCGGTACCGACGAAGTCTGCGCGGGAACGCTTCCCAGCGTCCAATCAAAGAGCTTTTGGAAGCATCCCTTCCCGCCTTTCCCAACTGCCTCTCCTCAGTTAAGTTTTAAAGCTGAGACAAAGAGAGAGAGAGAAAAGGAAAGAGATAGAGATACAACTACTAGGGGAGGTGGGTGGGTTGTGAAGACTTACTCCTGCTGTTCCCAGAGATCACCTGTTACAGGTAAGTAACTGTGCTATCTCCAGGAACAAGCAGGAATGAGTCTTCACATATGGGGACTCCCAAGCTAGGATGCCTTTAGTCCCAGCATGTTATAGAACATGCTATACCTAATAACACCAGGCATCCTGAGGATGGAGAGTAGGAGTTGAAAAGAGAAAGGTGCTGTGGGAAACAGCTTAACCTAGCATAGGACTGCAGACAAGAAGTCCATGTGGGGATGATAATTGTCATCAATGATATTGAAATGAAATATTGCAATATGGACCTCCCCTAATAGGATTTGACAGAAGTATGGAGGTCCATGGGATCTACTGGGGAACCCAGTAGAGGAATCTCGAAGAGGACCTCACTGTAGGAAAAAACAGTGGAGGTCAGAATCCTGAAAGGTAACAGGTAACCCCAGTAAGAAAAACTGGGGTAGTACAAAAACGGTGGACCTTCAGCAGAAGGCTTTAAGACAAAAACCAAACTCTTTTAGCGGCAGAGTGGCTCACTCTTAGGAACAAAAAGAGAAAGGCTAACCGATTTGGACAAACAGGTACAGTCCTTATGGGGAGAAAGGCTATGGGAACCCCTTGTATCCCAAAAAGAGAGGACAAATGCCTGAGGCGTTAAGCCTGTGAGTAAAAGAAGATCCACAATATCTCTCCGAACTGAGGTAAGCTAGGAGAGATATTGGAGCATGGAGAACTTCTGATGTACCTAAACCCTAAGGTTATGGTATAACGTTGTTGACTACCACAGGAGTGGTTGTGTGTGTAGAACCCCAAACCTGCTGGATAGCATAGGAATGGGTAAGCCCATCTGTCGGAATCATATAGCTATATGAGCATAGACAGTCAGATAGATAGGTATGTGGATACATATCTATCTGTAATAAAATATCTCGACAGAAACACATATATATACACACACACACATACATATACACATATATATACACATATACACATACATATACATACACATACGTATACATATACATGAATATATCTATAGTGAGATATGGGAGGGCATAAAATACACAAAAAATAGATATGAATATGTGGAGAGGAAAGATTCATCTAATAACAAGGAGGTGGAACCTACTTGAGAAGATATATAGAGAATCTATTCCTCTTGGTTATGATCTGCAAGGATGCTAGCTAGTGAAATAACCAGGACAGGTACGTGAAAAACAGAGGATAATCTGAGTCAGCATCCAGCAAGTCCAGAGTCTTCCAGAACTCTAGCATGTTAAGAGGACAGAAGGCGCATAGATATGAGATACCATGTTGACCTGCTTAAGGGCAAAAGTATCATGCGTTCTTACCATGAGGACGAGCTGCAAGGAGAAAGAGCATATCCCCGATTGGGAATACTATGGACCAAAGCAGGGAATTGGCAACTCCTTAAGTTTTCACGTAAGAGAAGGCCTATGTCCCTTATATCAAAAAGGAGATAGGAAGAGAAGGGAGAACCCTTCCAGTCATGGGAGATATGACTGAAAAGCCTTTTCCAACCATCTAGGATAGCTGTTGGAGGAAAAAACCCCAAGCTCTCTAGCAAGGGCCCATAGTGGAAAGCTTCTCTGTAGAATTGCAGAGAGCATGATGCAGGAGAATGAGGAGATAGAGCTGGCTGCTGGAAAGCCAGTATCTCTGCCAACTATGCTGCCAAACCCAGGAGAAAGGAGATGGCAGAAATAGAAGACAATCCAGAAAGCTTGTAGTGAGATAATCTCCAAGACAGAAGAAAGAACTGACTTGGAGCCACTACTAAGATTAGACAGAATGATAGTGGAGGACAAATCTGGTTGTTTGTGGACAAGAACCAGTAGTCCAAACATTAAGGCTCCTGCATAGGCAGCTGTTAGCAAGATAGCACAGTTACTTACCTATAACAGGTGATCTCTGGGAACAGCAGGAATAAGTCTTCACATATGGGTACGTCGGTACCGACGGAGCCTGCGCGGGAACGCTCCCCAGCTTCCCAAAAAGGAAAGCTTTTGGGAGCATCCCACAGCGCCTGCGCGCTGCCTTCCTGCCTTTCCTAACCGCCTCTCCTCAGTTCGGTTTTAAAGCCGAGACAAAGAGAGAGAGAGGAAAGGAAAGACAGATAGAGAGATACAACTCCTAGGGGAGGTGGGTGCGTTGTGAAGACTTATTCCTGCTGTTCCCAGAGATCACCTGTTACAGGTAAGTAACTGTGCTATCTCCAGGAACAAGCAAAAATGAGTCTTCACATACGGGGACTCCCTAGCTAGAGATGCCTGGGATATCCCTCAGGTTATGAGACCCTGGGAAGGGCTCTACCTCCTCCTATGGACCTCAGGCATCCATTCTGGGAAGGAGGCCAGGAGTTGATTAAGAATGGAACAGGTGTTTGAGAACAGCCTGACCAAACAAGGCATCCCGGCGGGAGTCCTTGTCCAAGCAGTAATGGGCTGTGAAGGTATGAACCGAGGCCCAGGTGGCCGCTCGACAGATATGGTCGATGGACAAAGAATTTAGATGAGCCATAGAGGTGGCAATGGCCCTCACATTATGAGCTGTGACATGGCTCTCCAGAGAAAGGTTCTTACTCTGGTAGGCGAAAGAAATACACTGAGCAATCCAACTGGACAGTGTTCTCTTAGAGACTGGGTCCCAAATGAGAGGGATCAAAAGCAACAAAGAGTTGAGAAGACTTTCTATGTTGCTGTGTTCTTTGTAAGTAAAAGGCAAGAGCTCTCTTACAATCCAGAGTATGAAGATTCCTCTCTGCACTTGATGCATGAGGAGCTGGAAAAAAGACAGGTAAATATACGTCTTGATTAAGATGAAAAGGTGAGACCACTTTAGGCATAAAGTGTGGATTGGTCCTAAGGACTACCTTATCATGATGGAATCTTGTATAAGGTGGATTAGCCACTAAGGCCTGCAGTTCACTGATGCGGCGAGCTGAGGTGACTACAATGAGGAAAATAACCTTCCAGGAAATAAATTTCAGGGAGGTGGTGACTCAGGGTTCAAAAGGTGGCTTCATAAGCTGACCAAGAACCAGATTTAAGTCCCATGCCACCGGAGGAGGTCTAATGTGAGGTTTAGATAAAGTTAGGCCTCTCATGAATCTTGCAATAAGAGGATGAGAGGAAATTGGGTGTCCATTGATAGGCTTAAGGGATGCTGCAATAGCACTCAAACGGACCCTTACTGAATTTGTCTAAAGGCCTGCATTGGAAAGATGCAGGAGATATTCCAATAGAGAATTCAAAGGTAGTGCTAGAGGGTCAAGACCCTTCTCAGTACACCAAATGGAAAACATTTTCCATTTAAAAGCATAGGAACGTCTAGTAGAAGGTTTCCTGGAAGCATGAAGGATATCCCTCACCTGCTGAGAAAGATTCCAGTCCTGAAGGTCTAGGCTTTCAGCAACCAAGCTCTGAGGTGAAGAGACTTGGGGTTTGAGTGCCACAAAGTCCCCTCCTCCTGAGACAGAAGGTCTGGAACAGCTCCCAAGTCTAGGGAGGGAGCTTGAGAGAGATGTAGAAGTAGAGGGTACCACACTTGGCGTGGCCAGCGTGGAGCTATGAGGATCATAGATCCTTGATCCCTCTGGAGCTTGAACAGAGTCTTGGAAATTAAAGGAATGGGTGGAAAGGCATACAGGAAGTCTTGACCCCAGTGAAGGAGGAAGGCATCCTTGGCCTGAACTGCCTGACACGGAATTCTGGAACAGAACCGGGGAAGTTTGGCATTCCACAGACTTGCAAAGAGGTCTATATCCGGGGTTCCCCACTCTTGAAAGATTCTGAGTACTTGGTCCATGTGCAGGGACCATTCGTGTGGAAGCAGAACTCGACTGAGTCTGTCTGCCCAAGAGTTTTGGATTCCTGGAAGGTATACGGCCAAGAGATGGATTTGATGCTCTCTGGCGAAGGCCCACAATCTTAAAGCTTCGTTGCAAAGCGACAGAGCCAGGTCCTCCTTGCTTGTTTATGTAAAACATTGCTACTTGATTGTCCGTATGAATGAGGACTGTCTTGTAGCTGAGCAGGGTATGGAAGACCTTGAGAGCTAGAAACACTGCTCGGAGCTCCAAGTGGTTGATATGTAGAGAGGTCTCCTGTGGATACCAAGTGCCTTGAGTGGAGAGGTCTTGCAGATGAGCTCCCCAACCTGTTTGGGAAGCATCTGTTGTGAGGGTTGCCTGGGGTAACAACTGTTGGAAGGGGGAACCCCAGCAACAGATTTTGGGTGGACTTCCAGCACTGGAGAGACCAAAAGAGGCGCCTGGAGGTTGCTATTTTGTCTGACAGAGCACCTGATGCTTGAGTCCACTGGGTGGACAAATTCCGTTGAGCTGCTCTCATGTGAAGGCGAGCATAGGGGACCACATGCACTGTGGATGCCATGTGGCCTAGCAGTTGCAGCATCTCCCGGGCAGTTAAATGGCTCTTTGACTGAATCTGGGAGGCTAACTGCACCAGGCGTAGGCAACGGGCCTGAGGAAGATAGGCCCTTGCAGTGGTAGTATCTAGCCAGGCCCCTATGAACTCTAGGGATTGAGTAGGGGTGAGCTGGGACTTTGGGAGATTTACCACAAGTCCCAGATACTGCAGAATGCGCCTTGTGCAGTCCAGGGCAGTCTGGGCCTCTGACTGGGATGGAGCTCGGATGAGCCAGTCGTCCAGGTATGGGAATACAAAAATCCCCAGAGTGCGTAGAAATGCAGCTACTACTGCCATGCATTTGGTGAACACTCTTGGAGCAGAGGCCAGACCGAAAGGAAGTACCCTGTATTGGTAATGCTTTCCTTGGAAAAGGAAACGGAGGAACCTTCTGTGAGAAGGATGGATGAGGACATGTGTGTACGCATCCTTCAGATCTAGAGAACAAAGCCAATCCTGACTCTGAAGGTATGGAAGGAGAGTGCACAGAGAAATCATCTTGAATTTCTCCTTGCATAGAAATTTGTTCAATTCTCTGAGATCTAATATGGGTCTGTGGCCCCCTGTTTTCTTTGGGATGAGAAAATAGGGGGAGTAAAACCCTGAGCCTTGTTGAAGAAGAGGTACTTCTTCTATTGCCCCTTGGGCAAGAAGGGTAGCCACCTCCTGACCTAGAAGGTCGAGAAGAGATGTTGGAGAATTGAAGTGTCTCACCATGGAGTGAGGAGGAAGGTTTGAGAAATGAAGCTTGTAGCCCTCCCTTATGATGGAGAGGGTCCACTGCTCTGTTGTAATTTGTTCCCATGTGGGAACAAAATGAGCTAACCTTCCTGGAATGGTGAGAGGCTCTGGCTGTTTTAGACCCAGAAAGGCTAAGTTCTCTAGCATCAAGTCAAAAACCCTGAGGAGGTTGGGACTGTTGTAGACTTAGGCCTGTAGCCCCTGTAGACTTAGGCCTGGCCTGTTTAGGTTGCTGACGCTTAGTAGCAAAGCGATCTGTAGATGATTGTTGGCCAGAAGTAGAAGGGAATCTGCCCTTTTTGAAAAAAAAGACTTCTTGAAAGGTTTTTTTCTTTGCAGGAATGGAGGTGGACTTTGAAAGTCTACCAGAGCAGAATTTTCTGCATCCATTTGAGTGGCCTTTATTTGCCACTCTTTGCCAAACAGATTTTCACCTGTACAGGGGAGATTTCCTAAACCATCCTGGACCCAAGGTTCTAAATCAGAGGCTTGGAGCCAAGCAATTCTGCGAGCAGCTATGGCAATGGCCGAAGCTCTGCTGGCACCTTCAAAGGAGTCAAAAGCTGCACGGTTGGAAAACTTTGAAATGTCTTGAGTATGCTGGAGCCAAAGAAGGAATTCTTCCCTTTTATCCTCTGGAAGAAAAGGGAGGAAAGTGTGCAGCTTATCTGCAACTTCTTTTAGAAACATACCCATGTAAAGACTATAGGAGTTGATTCTGGCAATGAGCATACTGGCTTGGAAGAGTTTCCTACCAAAAGCATCCAAGGTCCTGCATTCTCTTCCTGGAGGGGCAGAAGAGTGTCTTTTTGCACTCTTTATCCTTTTCATAGCTGACTGCACCACAATAGAATGGTGGGGAAGCTGTGTTTTATGGAAACCAGGACAAGGAGGGACACGGTACATAGTGTCCAATCTTCGAGAATGAGGAGAGATAGTGAGAGGAGTCTCCCATAAGTCAATCATGTGCTCATAAAGAATCTCATGAATTGGTAAGGTGACTGCCTTCTTAGGAGCCTTAGAATAACCTAAAATATCCAATTTTTTAGCTCTAGGCTCTGATTCAGAGGTTACTGAAATAGAAAGTCCTTTAGCCACTTCTCTTATGAAGTCTTGAAAGGATAAGTCCTCTGGAGAAGACATTCTTCTTTTTGGAGAAGAAGGCTCTTCAGGAAGGGCTATGGATACTTCAGCAGACTCCTCTGATGTATCAGAATCATCAGAGGAATCAAAATATCGTGTCAGGGTGGTCTTCTAAAGCTTGGTACGCGTATCGAGCGGTATCGACATCGGGCGTCATCGGTACCGGTTCGGTACCGATGAGCATCCCTGGACAGGGAACCGCTACAGTCGGCATCCTGGTCGATGTTGATGCAGTCGGTACCGGTACTGGTGCTGGTGCCGGTACCGGAGCCGATACCGACAACGGAGTTTGTTGTGGTATCAGCGGCGTCACAGCTTGAATGAAGGCCGTGATAGCCTGCTGCATGGATAGAACTTTGTGATCCATCGACGCCATGAATGCCTGGAATTCGGTACCGGAAGGTTGCGCCGGTACCCCAGAGCATTCTAACAGGTGATCGGTCGAGGCCGTGCCATCGATGTCAACCTGTTACCCCATAGGTGGAGCTTTGGAAGCCGGAGCTTCCCGCCGGGGTTGTTTTGCCGGTGCAGGATCCTCGAGGACAAGCCCTGAGGCATCTCGATGCTTGGAAGGAGATCTACCCTTCGAGGACCGGCTGGATTTATGTTTGGTTATCTGAGATCCATGGGAGGAAGAAGCAGCCCTGGAAGACGTCGATGCCACTGAAGCTGCATCAGAGGGAAACAGCACATGGAGCTTGGCTGCTCGGTTCTGTAAACCTCGTTTAGACATCAAAGAACAGGATGGACAATCCAGAATGGAGTGTTCAGGACCCAAACATTTAAGACACCATTCATGGGTGTCAGTAACAGAAATAGTACATCTGCACTTAGTGCATTTTTTAAACCCAGAGGCTTGTTTTTCCATGAGGAAAAATTCTTTGTGAGGCCTAAGGCCCAAAAGAAGAAAAACACACTAAGTGAGGGAAAACTACGTTTTTTGTTTTGGTTTTTTTTTTATAAGAAAAGACCGGCGGTACCGGTCCAAAGTCGGGGGAGGCAGACGCGCGACCAAAGAAATAAAATAAAACAAATAACTTCTTCAGTGGTGACAGGAACACGCCCTGCTGGCTCCGTGGCAAAGAAGAACTGAGGAGAGGCAGTTAGGAAAGGCAGGAAGGCAGCGCGCAGGCGCTGTGGGATGCTCCCAAAAGCTTTCCTTTTTGGGAAGCTGGGGAGCGTTCCCGTGCAGGCTCCGTCGGTACCGACGTACCCATATGTGAAGACTCATTCCTGCTTGTTCCTGGAGATAGCAGAAATAATCTTACTGTTTAAAAACAGAAAGCACAGACAGAACAAGAGCAGAAAACTCTGGACATGTCTGATAAGCTGCCCCAAAGCAAGATTGAAACAGAGGAGTTAACTCAGAGAGGAAAACTCCGCACTGGAAAGTGACAAAATTAGAGAGGCTGGAGAAAAAGCCCTCCAGTGAAGTAATTCCCCTCTTACAGGGGAAAAGCTTAGTAAGAGGGTGAAGGGAATGGAGCTGAAGAAGACTCACCAAATAGTAAGTCTATAGAAGGAAAGAGACATGCTGGCACAGGAAACTATCATTTGATAGTGGTTAGACCTCTTTCCCTAGCAGGAAGAAGAGGAGAAACCTGTGACCTATAGACATGAACATTCTGACAGCTCATAGAAATATAGAAAAAATGGAGGTCTTTGGAAAGAGATCCATGTCTAGGGGTTAGAATGAAGCGGTGGATTGCCTCTATTGCGAAGAAGCAAACTGCAGATTCTAAACCCCAAGAGTCACAAGCATCTGATGATGATTGATCAGAAGCCCTGAGGTTGCTGGGTTTGTTGAGCCTGGTGAGAGGTTGGATTATTCAGACCAGGATGATGCCTCTCCTGTTTGGGAACATCTGTATGATGGGCAAGTGATGAATAAAACCTTCTTCTCCTGTGGGAAGTTTGGTAGGACATTTCCTACCTACTGGGACAGAAGAAGGTGTAGAACAACCCCTAGGAACAGGTAAATCAGTGGACAACTGAGTAACCTGACGTAAAGACTCCTTGTTGAAGAGATTTTCCCCAGTGCAAGGTGTATGTCCCAGTCTTTGCTGTGCCCATTTGTCCAAGTCTGAAGCTTGGAGCCAGGCTCTACGTCGTGCCCCTATAGCTATAGCAGAAGTCCTGCTAACAGACTCAAAAGAGTCCAGGGAAGCACGAGAAAGAAGCCAAGAGATATTCTGGATATGCATAAGCAGTGAGGAATAGTGTGCACTCTTGGAATCTGGAAGGAAAGGAGTCAAAAGATGTAATTGCTTTGCGACCTCCTCAAGAGATAGACTCATATAAAAAATATATGAAAGAATTCTAGCAGAAAAGCATAGATGTCTGGAAGGTTTGACGTCCAAAGGCATCTAGTGTCTTAGACTCACGACCTGGCGGATAAGAAGAGTGCTTTTTCTTACTCTTTACCCGCCTCATTGCTGATTCCACAACTATGGAATGATGAGGAAGTTGAGTCTTTTGAAACCCTGGAGAAGGCGGCACCTGATATAAGAAATCAGTTGCTTTGGAAGGTGGGGGTACCCTAAAAGGTGTTTCCCACATTCCTAGAAGGAGATCCTGCAAGGAATGATGCAAAGGAAGCATTATGTTCTCCTTTGCTTTGGTAGGAAGAGAGCCCTGTGCAGGATCATGTCCTGGGATAGGAATGGCAAGAGATCTTGCTATATCCAGAAGGAAACTCTGAAAAGAGGGTTCCCCAGCATGAATCTCTCTTGGACAGGTTAGATCTGAAGAACTAGCCTGAGCACCGACAGGGCTATCCAAATATATAGGAATAGAAGATCCTGCACAGTACAGTGTGGAATGCTTAAGGGATGGACGCCGGTACTGACTGTCAGGAGAAGCGACAGTCATTACCACATTGTCCATGCCAGGTATCGACTCCAAGCTTGGCATAGAAGGGAGCGATCCTGTTGAAAAAAGCATGGCAGGGGTTGGCCACAATGCTACTGTGGATACCGGTACCAATGTCGGAGTTGAGCCCAACAGACATCGGAACAGTCATCGGTGACAGTTCAATCGGTACCGAGGTAACCGACAACTTCCGGCCGCTATCCTCGGTACCGAGCCACCGGTATCGATCGGTGTCGGTACCAAAGCGTATTGGTACCGAGTCTTCCAGACTAGAGAGCGATTCTAAACTCGGCGTCGATAAGCGAAGCATGTAAGGCACCGACCGTAAGGGTAATGAGGACATCGGCACCGACTTCGGTACCATGTCTGATACCAGTGAATGAAGGTCAACCAGTGGCAACTCAATGGGCCTCGAGGGAACCTAGAGTTGCGGATCCGAATCATCGGAACTGAGCCTTCGGTACCGCCGAGAGCCGGTACCAAGGCGAGTCGGTACTCAGTCCTCCAGACTGGAGATCGATTCCAGACTCGGCATCGAAGGAAGCGAGGCTATCGATGCACGTCTGGAGGATACCGACATCGGTGGTAGTATCGGTGCTGGTACCGATAATGGAAGGTCAGTCTGGAGTGTATCCACCGGTCCCGAAGGCACCGAGGACGCCAGATGACCATCCCTGGTGAGGAGTGTTTCATCCAACACCAGTGCCGATGTCGGGGTATCAGTACCGCTCGAAGCGGATGCCACCACCGGACACGGCTCAGGTATGTTCTGTGAGGGGTGAACCCCAGGAACAACCTGAAACCCCTGAAAGGCTTTTGAGACCGAAGACTCTTGCCGGGGTTTTGAAGCCAGTAGGCCCTCGAGGGCAAGGCCGGAGCCGTCTACATGCTGTGCATGAGACCTACCACTCAAGGGCTGGCTAGTCTTAACAGACTGTTTGTGGGTTACCTGATCCTGTGTAGAAGGGGACGGTGCCCCAAAGTTGGAGGGAAACCGTGTATCGAGGGAACCCTCAATATTGAAGACCTCTTCTCACCAAACTGGTGTCAGGACCCAAGCAGGTTAGACACCGACTTCGAGGGTCTAAAAATAAAGTTGTACCGCCACAGTTTGAACATTTCTTGGAGAAAGTGGCTGGCGGTTCCATGAAGGAAAAGAGGCCTAAAAGGCCTAAGACACAATGAAGAAAAAATATTCCTTGAAAAAGGAAGATTTACAAGAAAAGAAAGAAAAGAAAACACCGGCGGTACCGGTGGCATCGGGAAGACAGCCGCGACCACAAGAAAACTAAAGAAATAAAAGAAGAATTTTCTGCGGTGACAGGACGACGTCCTGCCGGCTCCGCGGAAAATGAAAACTGAGGAGAGGCAGTTGGGAAAGGCGGGAAGGCAGCACGCAGGCGTGGTGGGATGCTTCCAAAAGCTCTTTGATTGGATGCTGGGAAGCGTTCCCGCGCAGACTCCGTCGGTACCCATATGTGAAGAATCATTCCTGCTTGTTCCTGGAGATATGGCAAGTAACTGCCATATCAAGCAGAAAAGCTTGAAAAGAAATCTCCCTTAAGGAGGACCCTCTAAAATGAAGGGTAAAGGCTAAACTTGTTGAAAATTCAGCCTTGGTACCGATGGATTCATCCCAGTCATCGGGATCGGAAGACTTGAAAGGATGAAGCATCGGATTTTCTTTAAAGCGATGTCTTCGTTACCGCCCGGGGTCAGTACCGAGACGAGTCGGTACCGAATCCTCCATGCTAGAGATCGATTCCAGGCTCGGCATCGAAGGAAGCGAGTCTGTCAAAGCAAGCATGGACGGTACCGACACCGATGCCGATGTTGATACCAGTACCGGTACCGATACTGATACTGGAGGAACAGTCTGCAGCAACTCTAGCGGTACCAAAGTAGCCGAGAGCGCTAGACTACGTTCATCGGTGAGGAGTGTTTCATCCATCACCATAGCCGATGCCGTGGTGTCGGTACCGCTCGAAGCGGCCGCAACCACCGAGCATGGCCCAGGTATGTTCACCAAGATAAGAACCCCGGGAACAACCTGAAGCCCCGTTAATGCTTTGGAGCCCGAAGACTCCCGCCGGGGCTTTATTGCCAAAATGTCCTCGAGGGCAAGGCCAGAGGCATCTCGATGCTGAGAAGGAGATCTACCACTCGAGGATTGGCTAGTCTTTACAGACTTTTGTTTGGTTACCTGATCCTGTGAAAAAGAAGATATTCTAGCTGGTGACATCGAGTGCGATGTGAACCAGGTATCGAGTTGTGCTTGATCCTGAAAACTTCTTCTGTTTGAGCTCCAGCAGGAGAGACACTCCAGTGGGCAATGGTCAGGACCTAAACATTTTAGACACCAAGTATGAGTGTCTGAAAATATATCGGTACTGCCACACTTTGAGCATTTCTTAAGGATAGTGGCTGGCTTTTCCATAATGGAAGGATAGAGGCCTAGTGGCCTAGAAACAGTCAGGCACTAAACAGGAAAAAATTCCTAAAGAAAAGACGACATTTTTTTAGTAAAAAGAAAGAAAAGCACCGGCGGTACCGGTGGCATCGAGGGAAGGCAGACACGACCACAAAAAACTAAGAATAAAAAGAAGAATTTTCTGCGGTGACAGGAATACGTCATGCCGGCTCTGCGGAAAACGGAAAACTGATGAAAGGGAAGTGAATGGGCAGGAAGGCAGCGCGCATGCATGTGGGATGCTCCCAAAAGCTTTCTTTTTGGACGCTGGGGAGCGTTCCTGCACAGGCTCCGACGTACCCATATGTGAAGACTCATTCCTGCTTGTTCCTGGAGATACATACATACATATACATACATACACATATACATGCACACTGTAAGAAAGACTGGAGAGGGGAGATATGATAGAGATGTTTAAATACCTCCATGGCATAAATGCACAGGAGGAGAGCCTCTCATTTGATAGAAAGCTCTGCAATGAGGGGGCATAGGATGAAGGTAAAAGGAGATATTTCTGCAGAATACTCCGGAAAGAGTGGTAGATGCATAGAACAGTCTTCCAATGGAGGTTGTAGAGACCAGGACATAGTAATGTAGTAATATAATATATGACAGCAGAAAAAGACTAGTACGATCCATCTAGTCTGCCCAGTAAAGTGGCTAGAGTGGTTGTACCTGCTGATCCGTGCAGGTCAGCGCCCCCCCCCCATTAAAAGATATTTAAGTTTGCTTTGATTTCATCCTCTTGCTATAAAAGGGATCCATTGTGTGAGTCCCATGCCATTTTGAATTCAGTCACTGTATTTGCCCTCATCAACTCCACTGGGAGGGCATTCCATGCATCCACCAACCTTTCAGTGAAAAAGTATTTCCTAATGTTGCTTTTAAGTTTACCGCCTTGCAGCTTCATTGTATGCCCTCTAGTTTTACAGCTTTTTCTTTGAAAAAGGTTTGTTTATTTTTTGATACCCTTTAAGTATTTAAAAGTCTGTATCATATCTCCCCTGTCCCTCCCCCTCTTCTAGGGTATACATATTTAGGTCTTCAAGTATCTTCTCATACATCTTCTGGTGCAGGCTCTGAATCATTTTTGTCGCCTTCCTCTGAACTGTTTCAAGTCTGATGTCCTTTATGAGATATGGTCTCCAAAACTGAACACAATACTTCAAGTGAGGCCTCACTAATTACTTGTACGGGGGATTATTTAATACTTCCTCCTCTCTGCTGGTTACTCCTCTCTGTATGCAGCCCAGCATCCTTCTGGCTTTGGTTACTGCCTTGTCACATTGCTTCGCCACCTTGAAGTCTTCAGACACTAGCAATCCAAGGTCCTTATCCTGGTCTGCGCACACAAACCTCTCTCCCCCTACTGCATGCAATTCCTTTGGATTTCTGCATCCCAAGTGCATGACTCTGCAACTCTTTGCATTAATTCGTAACTGCCAAACAGACCATTCTTCCAGTGTTTTTAGATATTTCTTCATGTTGTCTACACCCTCAGAAGTGTCCACTTTTTTGCAAATTTTTGTCTCATCTGCAAAAAGGCAAACTTCTCCATTCAGTCCTTCCGTAATATCACTCACAAATACACTGAACAATATCGTTCCCAGGACCAATCCCTGAGCCATGCCACTATGCACTTTCCTTTCTTCAGAGTGAGTTCCATTTACTACTACCTTCTGTCTGTCAGTCAACAAATTTCTGATCAAGTTCACCACCTTTAGGCCTATCCCCAGGCTGCTCAATTTATTAATAAGTCTCCTATGAGGAACAGCATCAAAGCCTTTGCTGAAATCTAGGAATACTATATCGATTGCATGCACTTGATCTAGTTCTGTCACTCAGTCAAAGAACTCAATCAAATTTGTTTGCCATGATCTTACCCTGTTAAAACCATGTTGCCTCAGATCATGCCATCCATTGTTTTCCAGAAAGTCCACTATTCTTTCTTTCAAGAGCGCCTCCATTATTTTACCCACCACAGAGGTAAGGCTTACCGGCCTATAGTTTTGTCACCACTTTTCTGAAGAGGTATCACATCAGCCCTTATCCAGTCCTTCAGAGCCTCTTCTATCTCCAAGGATCCATTAAAAATATCCTTTAATGGCCTTGCCAGAATAATGTATCCCATCCGGTTCCATGGCCTTGTCCACTTTCCGTTTTGCAAGCTGTTCAAACATCATCTGTGAATGGTGTGGTATGTACTCCATTCCCATATATATATTCGTCACTCATGTGGTCCTTCTCCAGGATTTTCTTTTGTGAATACATAAGTATTTGTTTAGCATTTTCGCTTTTTCAATGTCACTTTCTGCAAATCCGTCCTCGGCACTTCCGAGTCTTGCAATTCCACCTCTGATCTAACTTCTCCCTCTTATACCTGAAAAACGTTTTGTCTCCATGCTTCACATCTTTAGCCATTTTTTCTTCTACCTTTGCTTTTGTTATCTTTATTTCTCTATCTCTTTTAGCTTTATCCTGTAATTTGTCTATGTTCCTCTTTTTGTGATCTTCCGAATTTTGTGAAAGCTGTGTTTGCCTTTATTTGTGCAGCCACTTCTTAGAACCACAGAGATTTCCTTCTCCTCTTGTTTTTATTTACAGCTGTGGTCAACATTATTCGCACCCTTGCATTTTAGGTATGTTGTGTACAATATCTTGAGAAAGAATTGGAAATAATCCCAATTGTAGGTCATCATGCTATTTTAATAGTACGTTCAAACGGTATACAACAACAACAAAAATAGATGTCTTTGCAACTCAGATGTACTCATTTCTTAGGAAGATAAAATAAATGACCCGCACAGGATTAATGGCACCCTTCACTAATATTTAGTTGCACAACCCTTGGCAGTGATGACAGCCTCCAAAATGTTTCTTGTAGCCATATGTAAGTTTTGTACATCTGTCTGCTGGTAGTTTCTCCCATTCAACTGTGATATTTTCCAGTTCATGAATGTTTCCAGGATTCCTTTTACCAATGGCAGATTTCAGCTTTTTCCAAAGGTTCTTGAATGGACTGAGATCAGGACTCATTGCTGGACAGTTTAAAACAGCACATTCTTTTCTTTAACCATTATTTTGTACTTTTGGATGCATGTTTTGAATCTTTATCGTGCTGGAGGACCCATGACTTTCGACTCAGACCTAGCTAGGTAGCTCATTGAGCTCCAAATTACCTTGGTAGTGTTCTCATTTCATGATTGCTTTAATACGTTTCAGGCCTAGCATAGTTACTCACCTGTAACAGGTGTCCTCCAGGAGTAGCAGGAATCAGTCCTCACATTTGGGTGACATCGGTGCCGATGGAGCCCTCGTGTGGAGCATTTCCCCAGCTTTCAAAGAAAGCCCTTGGGAATGCAGCGCATGCGCGGTCCCCTTCCCGCCCATCTTGCTCAGTCTGATGACATAGCTAAAGACAGCAAAAAATTAAAATAAAGGATAGGACTGCAACTCCAGGGGAGGAGAGGGGGAGGGTCGTGAGGACTGATTCCTGCTGCTCCTGGAGAACACTTGTTACACGTGAGTAAAGCAGATACCTGTAACAGGTGATCTCTGGGAACAGCAGGAATTTAGTCTTCACATATGGGTATTGTCGGTACCGACGGAGCCTGCGCAGGAACGCTCCCCAGCGTCCAATTAGAAAGTTTTTGGGAGCATCCCACAGCGCCTGCGTGCTGCCTTCCCGCCTTTCCCAACTGCCTCTCTCCAGTTGAGCTTAAAGCTGAGACAAAGAGAGAGAGAGAAAAAGAGAGAGATAGAGAGACACAACTTCTAGGGGAGGTGGGTGGGTTGTGAAGACTAAATTCCTGCTGTTCCCGGAGATCACTAACAACCTTCAAGCTCCTAAATGATATCGCCCCTTCACAACTATCCACATTACTTCATGCCCCAATTGATTCAAGAGCCCGCAGACTAAACGCAACCCACTCACTGGAATTACCAAAAACATTCACAAAGACTAAAAAATCCACCAGTGCCAGAGCCTTTACATACACTGCCCCAACGCTTTGGAATGATCTCCCAATAAACATCCGTATCATAAAAGACCTCTCCCAATTTAGGAAAGAACTCAAGACATACCTATTCTCCGAACACTTTGAAATCCCCTACCCTCCAAGTCCAACCACACAGCGTCCTCAGACACACAAACAAAAAGCCCGCAAAAACACAATCAATTGAACACACACAGCTCTTCCCAGACAGCTCTCACATAGACACAGCAAAAAACCCACGAAAAAATGGAAATAAATTCCACCACACACACACACACACACACCTAAAAAGACGATTATTATGCTCTACACTATAACGCATTGTATCCTAACCTTTTTGTAAATAACTTCTGTAAATAGCAATGGCAGTTTGTTGCCTATTTTCCCTGTAAAAAGTTAGAAACTTCTGACCAACATAACGATACAGAAGTATACAAAAGTTAACACCTTGTAAATAGCTGAAACAGTATAATGTCCAGTTATATGTGAAAAGTTAAAACAATTTTTGTTCAATGTAATGCTATACGAATCGTATACAAAACTGTTAAATTGTTCCATGTAAACCGCCCCTGATCTCTGGAAGGGGCGGTATAGAAGAAATAGATAAATAAATAAATAAAATAAATCACCTGTTACAGGTGAGTAACTATGCTATCTCCAGGAACAAGCAGGAATGTAGTCTTCACATATGGGGACTCCCTAGCAACAGATGGCAGGGAGAAAACCCCAGAAGTTGTGTACCCTTTTGAAAAAGCTCCATTTCCCCCCATGGATATCTGGCATCCTACCAGGGATGGTGGATAGGAGCTGATTAAGTATGAAACAGGTGTTGAAGAACAGCCTGACCAATCAAGGCATCCCGGCGGAAGTCCTTGTCCAAGCAGTAATGGGCTGTGAAGGTATGAACCGAGGCCCAGGTAGCTGCTCGACAGATGTCGTCGATAGACACAGAGTGAAGATGAGCCATAGAGGCTGCCATGGCTCTCACATAGTGCGCTGTGACATGGCCTTCAAGAGGAAGGTTCTTACTCCGATAGGCAAAAGATATACACTGTGCAATCCAGTTGGACAGTGTCCTTTTGGAGACTGGAAGCCCTAAATGACTAGGATCAAAAGCAACAAAGAGTTGAGAGGACTTTCTATGTTGCTGCGTCCTTTGCAAGTAAAAGGCCAAAGCTCTTTTACAGTCCAAAGTATGAAGATTCCTTTCTGCATTAGAGGCATGAGGCATTGGGAAAAAAACAAGAAGGTAAACTGCTTGGTTTAAATGAAAAGGTGAAACCACCTTTTGGAATAAAGTGAGGATGAGTCCTAAAGACTACCTTATCATGATGGAACCTTGTATAAGGAGGATCAGCCACCAATGCTTGCAATTCACTGATGCAACGTGCTGATGTGATTGCAATAAGAAAAATAACCTTCCAGGAAAGGAATTTCAAAGAGGTAGTAGCTAATGGTTCAAAAGGTGGCTTCATGAGCTGGCCAAGAACCAGATTTAAATCCTATGCCACCGGTGGTGGCTTAACGGAAGGCTTAGATAGAAGAAGGCCTCTCATAAATCTCGCTATGATAGGATGAAAGGAAATAGGTTGCCCATTTACAGGTTTGAGAGAAGCTGCAATAGCACTCAAATGAACTCTCACTGAATTGTTCTTAAGCCGTGCATTAGACAAATGAAGGAGATATTCCAGTAATGATTCCAGAGGTATTGCAAGAGGGTTAAGACCCTTCTGCGAACACCATATGGTAAACCTTTTCCACTTGAAAGCGTAAGAGCGTCTTGTGGATGGTTTCCTGGAAGCATAAAGGATATCCTTTACTTGCTGAGAAAGGTTAAGACCATGAAGTTCTAGGCTTTCAGCAACCAGGCCCTGAGATGTAGAGACTGGGGATTGGGATGCCACAGCATCCCGTCCTCCTGGGATAGGAGATCTGGAGCAGATCCTAACTCCAGAGATGGAGCTTGAGAGAGATGTAGAAGTAGAGGCTACCACACTTGTCGTGGCCAATGTGGGGCTATGAGAATCATATGGCCTCTGTCTCTCTGAAGCTTGAATAAAGTTTTGGGAATTAGAGGAATGGGTGGGAAGGCATACAGAAAGTCTCACCCCCAATAGAGAAGGAAGGCATCCCTGGCCTGACAACCCTGAGCCGGAATTCTGGAACAGAACCAGGGAAGTTTGGCATTCAGCGGACTTGCAAAGAGGTCTATGACTGGGGTTCCCCAAAACTGGAAAATGTTGGCCACCTGGCCTGCATGGAGAGATCATTCATGTGGAAGCAGAACTCGACAATCTGTCTTGCCCAAGAGTTTTGAATGCCTGGAAGATACACTGCAAGGAGATGAATCTGATGCTCTCTGGCAAGGGCCCAAAGTCGCAAAGCTTCGTTGCAGAGCGACAGAGAGCCTGTTCCGCCCTGCTTGTTCACATAGAACATGGCTACCTGGTTGTCCGTTTGAATTAGGACACTTTTGCAGCTGAGCTGGGTGTGAAACACTCGAAGAGCAAGAAAGATTGCTTTGAGTTCTAGGAGACTGATGTGTAGATCGGTCTCCTGTGGAGTCCAGGAACCCTGGGTAGAGAGGCCTTGCAAATGGGCTCCCCAACCCACCTGTGAGGCATCTGTTAGAGTTACTTGGGGTGGGGGTTGCTGAAAAGGGGACCCCACCAACAGATTCTGGGGTGACTGCCACCATTGGAGAGACAAAATAAGACGATCTGAGGTTGCTATTTTGTCTAACAGGCAACCTGATGCCAGAGTCCACTGAGTGGATAGAGTCCACTGGGCTGCCCTCATATGGAGGCGGGCATAAGGGACCACATGCACGGTGGATGCCATGTGGCCTAGCAATTGTAACATTTCCCGAGCAGTGAGGTGAGACTTTAGCATTGCTTGGGAAGCTAACTGCACAATGCAAAGGCAGCGGGACTGTGGAAGATAGGCCCTTGTCTGTCTGGTATCCAGCAGGGCTCCTATGAACTCTAGACTGAGTGGGAGCTAGGTTGGATTTTGGGAAGTTTACGACAAGTCCCAAATATTGAAGGATATGCATTGTGCGAGATAGAGAAAACCTGGCCTCTGGCTCTGATGGGGCTCGAATGAGCCAATCGTCCAAGTAAGGGAAGACAAATATTTTTAGGGTGCGGAGAAATGCTGCCACCACAGCCATGCATTTTGTGAACACCCTTGGTGCCGAGGCCAGGCCAAAAGGAAGAACTCTGTATTGGTAGTGCTTTCCTTGAAATAGAAAGCGAAGAAACCTTCGGTGAGTTGGATGGATGAGAACATGAGTGTACGCATCCTTGAGATCTACAGAACAAAGCCAGTCCTGACTCTGAAGGTATGGCAGTAGAGTTCCCAGAGAAATCATTTTGAATTTCTATTTGAAGAGGAATTTGTTCAATTCTCTGAGGTCCAAAATGGGTCTGTGCCCTCCTGTTTTCTTTGGAATAAGGAAAAAGGGGGAATAGAACCCTGCACCTTGTTGATGAATAGGTACAGTTGCTTATATACCGCACTATTCGGTATCAGCACGGTTTACAGTATAACAAAAACAACCTAAACACAAACTGTTTGGTTTTACATAGAACAGGAATATCAACTTGGATAATAGGGTTGAACTATATACATGAGGGGTCAATTAAATAACAGGGTTGGATTATTGGGCAAAAAGCAGACTGACCTCGTGATCTAACTGGGAGTTGAGAGAGGTCTGAGAATTGAACTGTCTTACCATTGTAGGAGGGGGCATGCTGAGGAAGTGAAGCTTGTATCCCTCTCTTACAATGGACAGAGTCCAACTTTCGGCTGTTATTTGCCCCAATCTGGGGGCAAAATAACATAACCTTCCTGGGATGGTGGAAGGCTCTGACCCGTTCAGGGCCAGGAAGACAAAGTTCTCTAGATGGGAGTCAAAGCCCCCGTGGAGGCCGAGTCTGCTGAGCCGGTTGAGGATTAGCCGCCTTTGTTTTTCTTTGTTTAGGTTGTTGCTGACTTTTGGGTATAGGAGGGGTAGAACAACTTCTTTCTGGTGAAGAATGTTTTTTTATAGGACTTTTTCCTTGCAGGATCAGCTGTAGATTTTGATAATCTATCCAAGGTCATTATCAGCATCTAGCTCATTAGCTTTCTCTTGCCAATTTTTGCCAAAGAGATTCTCTCCAGTGCAAGGAATATTCCCCAATTTGTTCTGTACCCAAAGTTCTAAATCAGATGCCTGGAACCAGGCAATCCTACGTGCACCTATGGCAATAGCAGAAGTTCTGCTTATGCACTCAAAACAATCAAAAGCTGCACGATTTACGAATTTGGAAACATCCTGAGCATGTTTGATAAGTGCAAGATAATCTTGTCTCTTATCACCAGGAAGTAGAGGGCTCATAAGCTCTAGATCTCCTGTAACTTCCTTAAGGAACATTCCCATATATAAAATGTAGGAACTAATCCTGGCAGAAAGCATAAAGGTCTGGAAGGTTCTACGCCCAAAGGCATCAAGAGTTCTACATTCACGTCCTGGAGGATTAGATGCATGTCTTTTTGCACTTTTGATCCTTCTCATAGCTGATTCCACCACCATGGAATGGTGGGGCAGGTGAGTTTTTTGAAATCCAGGACAGGGAGGAATTCGATACATGGTATCGAGCCTACGAGAATGAGGAGAAGTGGTGAGAGGTGTTTCCCACATTCTTGGCATGAGATCATGCAAAATCTCATGAATAGGCAAAGTAGCTGCCTCTTTGGGAGCTTTAGGATACTGTAAAATCTCCAATTCCTTCGCCCTAGGCTCTGTTTCAGGAGCCACTGTGTGGAAAGACCTCGAGCCACATCTTGGATAAAGCACAGTTACTTACCTGTAACAGGTGATCTCTGGGAACAGCAGGAATAAGTCTTCACATATGGGTACGTCGGTACCGACGGAGCCTGCGCGGGAACTCTCCCCAGCGTCCCAAAAAAGGAAAGCTTTTGGGAGCATCCCACAGCGCCTGCGCGCTGCCTTCCCGGCTTTCCTAACCGCCTCTCTCCAGTTCGAGTTTCAAAGCTGAGACAGAGAGAGAGAGAGGAAAGGAAAGATAGAAAAATACAACTCCTAGGGGAGGTGGGTGGGTTGTGAAGACTTATTCCTGCTGTTCCCAGAGATCACCTGTTACAGGTAAGTAACTGTGCTATGTCCAGGAACAAGCAGGAATGAGTCTTCACATATGGGGACTCCCCAGCTAGAGATGCCTGGGAGATCCTCAAGGTTGTGAGACCCTGAGAAGGGCTCTACCTCCTCCCATGGATCTCAGGCATCCAACCAGGGATGGAGGGCAGGAGTTGATTAAGCATGGAACAGGTGTTTGAGAACAGCCTGACCAAACAAGGCATTCCGGCGGGAGTCCCTGTCCAAGCAGTAATGGGCTGTGAAGGTATGAACTGAGGCCCAGGTAGCCGCTCGACAGATCTGGTCGATGGACACAGAATTTAGATGAGCCATAGAGGTTGCCATGGCCCTCACATTGTAAGCTGTGACATGGCCCTACAGAGAAAGGTTCTTGCTCTGATAGGCGAAAGAAATACACTGAGCAATCCAACTGGACAGTGTTCTCTTAGAGACTGGAAGTCCCAAATGAGAGGGATCAAAAGCAACAAAGAGTTGAGAAGACTCTATGTTGCTGTGTCCTTTGTAAGTAAAAGGCAAGAGCCCTCTTACAATCCAGGGTATGAAGATTCCTCTCTGCACTTGATGCATGAGGGCCTGGAAAGAAGACAGGTAAGTACACCTCTTGGTTAAGATGAAAAGGTGAGACCACTTTAGGCATAAAGTGTGGATTGGTCCGAAGGACTACCTTATCATGATGGAACCTTGTATAAGGTGGATTAGCCACTAAGGCCTGCAGCTCACTGATGCGGCGAGCCGAGATGACTGAAATAAGAAAGATAACTTTCCAGGAAAGAAATTTCAAGGAGGTAGTGGCTAAGGGTTCAAAGGGAGGCTTCATGAGCTGACCAAGAACCAGATTCAAGTCTCATGCCACTGAAGGTGGTCTAATGGGAGGTTTAGTTAAAAGAAGGCCTCTCATGAATCTTGCAATAAGAGGATGAGAGGAAATAGGTTGTCCATTGAGAGGCTTGAGGGATGCTGTAATAGCACTCAAATGGACTCTTACTGAATTCTTTTTGAGGCCTGCATGGGAAAGATGCAGAAGATACTCTAGTAAAGAATTCAAAGGTATTGCTAGAGGGTTATAACCCTTCTCAGTACACCAAATGGTAAACCTTTTCCATTTAAAAGCATAGGAACGCTTAATAGAAGTCTTTCTGGAAGCATGAAGGATATCCCTCACTTGCTGAGACAGATGCCAATCTTGAAGGTCTAAGCCTTCAGCAACCAAGTCCTGAGATGGAGAGATTGGGGGTTTGGGTGCCACAAAGTTCCCCCCTCCTGAGACAGGAGATCTGGTGCAGATCCCAAGTCCAGGGAGGGAGCTTGAGAGAGATGCAGAAGTAGAGGGTACCACACTTGGCGTGGACATCGTGGAGCTATGAGGATCATAGTCCCTCCATCTCTCTGAAGCTTGAACAGGGTCTTGGGAATTATTAGGGGAATGGGTGGAAAGGCGTATAGGAAGTCTTGACCCCAATGAAGGAGGAAGGCATCCTTGGCCTGAACTCTCTGACACGGAATTCTGGAACAGAATCGGGGAAGTATGGCATTCCACGGACTTGCAAAGAGGTCTATGTCCAGGGTTCCCCAAATTTTATTTATTTATTTATTATTTAACATTTCTTATATACCACCTTTCATGATATCAAGGCGGTTTACATTGAACAAACTGAAATTACATTGAACAGGGCATTATAACTTGGATAAATTTGAAAGAATCTGACTATCTGGTCCATATGAAGGGACCATTTGTGTGGAAGCAGAACTCGACTCAGTCTGTCTGCCCAAGAGTTTTGAACTCCTGGAAGGTATACTGCCAGAAGATGAATTTGATGCTCTCTGGCGAAGGCCCACAATCTCAGAGCTTCGTTGCAAAGCGACAGAGAGCCAGTCCCTCCCTGCTTGTTCACATAGAACATGGCTACTTGGTTGTCTGTGTGAATGAGGACTGTCTTGTAGCTGAGCAGAGTATGGAAGACTCAGAGCCAGGAATATTGCTCTGAGCTCTAAGATGTTGATATGTAGAGAGGTCTCCTGTGGGGACCAAATGCCCTGGGTGGAGAGGTCGTGAAGATGAGCTCCCCAACCCTTTGGAGAGGTATCTGTTGTAAGGGTTGCTTGAGGTAACAACTGTTGGAAGGGGGACCCCTGCAACAGATTTTGGGTGGACTTCCACCACTGGAGAGACCAAAAGAGGCGCCTGGAGGTTGCCATTTTGTCTGACAGACCCCCTGATGCCTGGGTCCATTGGGTGGACAAAGTCCATTGAGCTGCCCTCATGTGAAGGCGAGCATAAGGGACCCACATGCACAGTGGATGCCATGTGGCCTAGCAGTTGTAACATCTCTCGAGCAGTTAAATGGGTTTTTAACTGAATCTGGGAGACTAAGCGTAGGCAACGGGGCTGGGGAAGATAGGCCCTTGCAGTTGTGGTATTCAGCAAGGCCCCTATGAACTCTAGAGACTGAGTAGGGGTGAGTTGGGACTTTGGAATGTTTATCACCAGTCCCAGACACTGCAGAAAACGCATTGTGCAGGTTAAGGAAGTCTGGGCCTCTGACTGGGATGGAGCTCGGATGAGCCAGTCGTCCAGATATGCGAATACGAATATTCCTAGAGTGCGTAGGAATGCAGCTACTACTGCCATGCATTTTGTGAACACTCTTGGAGCAGAGGCCAGACCAAAAGGAAGTACCCTGTATTGGTAGTGCTTCCCTTGATAAAGGAACCGAAGGAACCTTCTGTGTGCTGGATGGATGAGTATATGGGTATTCGCATCCTTGAGATCTAGAGAACAAAGCCAATCCTGACTCTGAAGGAAGGGAAGGAGAGTACCTAGAGAAATCATTTTGAATTTCTCCTTGCATAGAAACTTGTTCAATTCTCTGAGATCTAATATGGGTCTGTAACCCCCTGTTTTCTTTGGGATAAGAAAGTAGGGGGAGTAGAACCCTGAGCCCTGTTGAAGAAGGGGTACTTCTTCTATTGCCCCTTGGGCAAGAAGGGTAGTAATCTCTTTACCGAGAAGGTCGAGGAGAGATGTTTGAGAATTGAACTGTCTCACCATGGTGTGAGGAGGAAGGTTTGAGAAATGAAGTTTGTACCCTTCCCTTATGATGGAGAGGGTCCATTGCTCTGCTGTGATTTGTTCCCATCTGGGAGCAAAGTAAGCTAACCTTCCTGGAATGGTGAGAGGCTCTGGTTCTGCTAGAGCCAGAAAGGCTAAGTTCTCTAGATGCAAGTCAAAGGCCCTGAGGGGGCTGAGGCTGTTGGGCTACAGGAGTCCTTGCAGCCTTAGGCTTGGCCTGTTTAGGTTGTTGACGCTTTGCAGCAAAACGACCTGCAGAAGATGTCTGTTGACCATAAACAGGATAATATCTTCCCTTCTTGGGAAAATATGGCTTTTTGAACAACCTCTTCTTGACAGGATTAGAGGTAGACTTTGAAAGCCTATCCAAAGCAGAGGTTTCTGCATCCATCTGTGCGGCCTTTGCCTGCCAATCCTTGCCAAAAAGGTTTTCACCTGTACAAGGAAGATTTCCCAATCCATCTTGGACCCAAGCTTCTGATCTGGAACCTTGTAACCAAGCAATTCTGCGTACACCTATGGCAATAGCCGAAGCTCTGCTGGCACCTTCAAAAGAGTCAAAGGCTGCACGGTTGGAAAATTTGGAAACATCTTGGGCATGCTTAAGCCAAGTGAGAAACTCTTCCCTCTTATCTTCTGGAAGAAAAGGGAGGAAAGTTTGCAGATGATCTGTAACTTCTTCTAGAAACATCCCTATATAGACACTATAGGAGTTGATTCTGGCAACAAGCATACTGGCTTGAAAGATTTTTCTGCCAAAAGCATCTAAGGTTCTACATTCTCTCCCTGGAGGAGTAGAAGAGTGCCTTTTTGCACTCTATCTTTTTCATGGCAGACTCCACCACAATAGAGTGGTGAGGAAGCTGAGTCTTATGAAACCCAGGACAAGGCGGAACACGGTACATGGTGTCTAGCCTACGAGAGTGGGAAGAGATAGTAAGAGGGGTCTCCCATATGCCTATCATGTGATCATAAAGAATCTCATGAACTGGCAAAGTGGCTGCCTCTTTAGGAGCCTTGGGATATTGCAAAATATCCAACTTTCTGGCTCTAGGCTCTGACTCAGGGGCCACTGAGATAGAGAGCCCCCTGGCCACTTCTCTTATAAAGTCCTGAAAAGACAAGTCCTCTGGAGGAGACATTCTTCTTTTTGGAGAAGGCGGCTCTTGAGGAAGGAGTACCGATGCTTCAACAGAAACCTCCGATGCATCAGAGTCTTCGGAGGAATCGAAGTATCGCCTGTCTGGATGCTCCTGTAGAGCCCGATACGCGTACCGAGTGGTATCGACATCGGGAGTGATCGGTACCGGTTTGGTACCGATGGGCATCATCGGACAGGGTACCGGTGCAATCGACACCGAAGGCGATGTCGATGCAATCAGTACCGGCACCGGTACCGAAATCGATGCCGGTGCCGGAACCGACAACGGAAACTGTTGCGGTGCCAGCGGCGTCGCAGCTCGAATGAATGCCGTGATGGCCTGCTGCATGGTCAGAATATTCTGATCCATCGACGCCATCAATGTCTGGAAGTCGGTACCGGAAGATTCCACCAGTACCCCAGAACATTTTAACAGGTGATCGGTCGAGGCCGTGCCATCGATGTCAACCTGTGACCCCAAAGGAGGAGCTTTGGAAGCCGGAGCTTCCCGCCAGGGTACTTTTGCCGGTACAGGATCCTCGAAGGCAAGCCCGGAGGCATCTCGATGCTCAGAGGGAGATCTACCCTTTGAGGACCGGCTGGACTTATGTTTGGTTACCTGAGATCCATAGGAGGAAGAAGCAGTCCTGGAGGACATCGATGCCACCGAAGCTGCATCAGAGGGAAACTGGGTATTGAGCTTAGCTGCTCGGTTCTGTAAACCTCTCAGACATCATGGAGCAGGACGCACAATCCGTGATGGAGACACCAGTCATGGGTGTCGGTAACAGAAATGGTACTGCTGCACTTAGTGCATTTTTTAAACCTGGAGGCGGGCTTTTCCATGAGGAAATTTCTCTTAGGCCTAAGGCCCAAAGAGACAAAAACACACACTAAAGTGAAACGGAAGAAATATATATTTTTTTTTTTTTTTTTTTAAGAAAATAAAGAAAAGACCGGCGGTACCGGTCCGACGTCGAAGGCGGCAGACGCGCGACCAAAGAAATAAAACAAAATAAAGAACTTCTTCAGCGGTGACAGGAACACGACCTGCTGGCTCCGCGGAAAAGAAGAACTGGAGAGAGGTGGTTAGGAAAGGCGGGAAGGCAGTGCGCAGGCGCTGTGGGATGCTCCCAAAAGCTTTCCTTTTTTTGGGACACTTGGGAGCGTTCCCGCGCAGGCTCCGTCGGTACCGACGTACCCATATGTGAAGACTCATTCCTGCTTGTTCATGGAGATAATCCTGGAAGGATATATCCGCTGGAGGAGACATCCTAAGTTTAGGAGAGGAAGAATCCTCAGGAAGAAGTACTCTGGTATCGACACAGCTGTCAAGAGTCTTCAGACTCGGAGGATTCAAAGTATCTCCTATCCGGGTAATCGTGCATCGCACGATACCGGTACCGATCGAAGTCGGTATCGACAGGGTCCAGTACCGACTTGTCAGTACCAGGGGCATAGCCTGCTTCGGTACCGGCAGTCCACCTGCCAACGTCGATTCAATTGGCCCCGGTACCAATGTCGGTACCGGTTGAATTGTCTGAAGCGGTTTCGGGGGCATCGATGCCAAGAGAAGAGCTGCCAGACTGCATTCACTAGCCAAAAATCTCTGGTCTATCGACGCCGTCGATGCCTGGGTATCAGTACCAGACGAAGCAGCCGGTATCCCAGAGCATGGCACCAGTAGTTCTGCCGAGGTTGGGGCCCCGAGAACATCCTGGAGCCCCGATGATGCTTTGGAAGCCGAAGCATCACGCCGGGGCAATTTCACTGGTGTGAGTCCCTCAAGGGCAACACCAGAGGCATCTCGATACTTAGAAGGAGATCTGCCCTTTGAGGACCAGTTAGACTTATGTTTAGTTACCTGAGATCCATGGGAGGAAGACGAAGCCCTGGAAGATGTTGATGCCACAGATGCTGCATCGGAGGGAAAAAGGGTGCTAAGTTTAGCAGCTCGGTTTTGCAAGCCCCTCTTCGACATCATCCCACAGGCAACACACTCTGAGATACAGTGGTCAGGACCTAAATATTTGAGGCACCACTCATGGGTATTGGTGACAGAGATGGCACCGCCACACTTGGAAAACATTTTAAAATCCGAGGCGGGTTTTTCCATTGTAGAGGAAAGTTGGGCCTAGTGGAGGAGAAAAAAAGCTGGAAGACTTCAGGAAAGATTTTTTTTTTTTAGGAAAAGAAAGAACCGGCGGTACAGGAGTAGCATCGAAGGAAGGCAGACGCGACCACAAAAAAGAATAAAAGGGGTATTTTCTGCGGTGACAGGAAGTGCGACCTGCCGGCTCCGCGGAAAACGAAGAACTGGAGAGAGACAGTTGGGAAAAGCAGGAAGGCAGCACGCAGGCGCTGTGGGATGCTCCCAAAAGCTTTCTAATTAGACGCTGGGGAGCGTTCCCGCGCAGGCTCCATCGGTACTGACGATACCCAATATGTGAAGACTACATTCCTGCTTGTTCCTGGAGATCTACGCTTTCTCCAGGACCAAGCAGGAAGTCAGTCCTCACATATTGGACTCCCCAGCTCTAGGCTACCGGGAACCCAGAGTTGAAAAAATGGCTCCCTCTCAAGAGCCTCAGCATCCGTGATAAGAATTTTACTCTGAGAACACACTCCATACGGTAGCCCAACATAAGGGCCAGAGGGTAGGAGTTGCCTAAACCTCAAAGAGATTACGGAGTACCACCTGGCCGAAAACACTGTCCCGCCGGGACACTCTCTCTCCAGGCAGTAATGGGCTGCAAAAGTCTTGCTTGAAGACCAAGTTGCAGCCCAGCAGATGTCTGCCAACGGAACAGAGCGGAGATGAACCACTGACGCGGCCTTCGCCCTGACACGGAGGGCCGTGACCCGACCCTGCAAGGGGAGGTCGGCTGCCCTGTACGCCCAGGCGATGCAATCTGCCACCCAAGTGGACAACGTACGCTTGGAGACAGGTAACCCCATCATATTAGGGTCAAATGAGACGAAGAGCTGAGTAGCCCTTCGATGTTCCCACTTACGTTCTATGTAAAAGGACAATGCCCCCTTACAGTTAAGGGTATGCAAGACTGTTTCAGCACGGCTGGCATGCGGCCTGCAAAAAAAGGTCGGAAGAACCACTTCCTGATTGAGGTGGAAAGAGACGACCACTTTTGGGATGAACTTGGGATGGGTCTGTAGGAGGAGGAGTGGCCTAGTGGTTAGGACAAGGTACTTCGGGCCGGAGGGCCGGGGGTTCAAGTCCCACCTGGGGACAGCAATCTCAGGCCGGAGGGACTGGGATTTCTAGTCCTATAGGCACTCCTTGTGGTCATGGGCAAGACACTTAACCCTCCATTGCCCATGTTCCCTGTAAGTATCAGCGTATGTGTGTCATATCCCCTCGTGTTAAATGTATCTCCCAATTGACCGCTTTGACCCGGTGAAAAGCGGGATATAAATACAGCTAAATAAATAAATAAAAATAAATAAATAAGGACCACCTTGTCATGATGGAACGTTGTATAGGGTGGATTAGCTACTAGTGCTTGCAATTCACTGATGCGGCGTGATGATGTGATTGCAATGAGAAAGATAACCTTCCAAGAAAGGTATTTCAAGGAGGTAGTAGCTAAAGGTTTAAAAGGCGGCTTCATAAGCAGACCAAGAACCAAATTTAGGTCCCATGCCACCGGTGGTGGTCTAATGGGAGGCTTTGTTAAAAGGAGGCCTCTCATGAACCTTGCTACAAGTGGATGAGAGGAAACAGGTTGTCCATTTAGAGGCTTGAGTGAAGCTGCAACAGCACTCAGATGGACTCTTACTGAATTTGTCTTAAGGCCTGCATTAGACAGATGCAGGAGATACTCCAGCAACGATTCCAGAGGTATGGCACGGGGGTTAAGACCCTTTTCAGAACACCAGATGGTAAACCTTTTCCACTTGAAGGCGTAAGAACGTCTAGTGTAAGGTTTTCTGGAAGCTTGAAGAACATCTTTCACTTGCTGAGAAAGAGGAAGATCCTGGAGATCTAAGCCTTCAGCAACCAAGCCCTGAGATGCAGAGACCTGGGATTGGGATGCCACAACTTTCCGTCCTCCTGAGAGAGGAGGTCTGGAGCAGACCCTAACTCTAGGGAGGGAGCTTGAGAGAGATGTAGAAGCAGAGAGTACCACACTTGCCGTAGCCGATCTGGAGCTATGAGAATCATGTGGCCTCTGTCTCTCTGAAGCTTGAATAGGGTTTTGGGAATTAGGGGGATGGGTGCAAAGGCATACAGGAAGTCTTGACCCCAGTAAAGGAGGAAAGCATCCCTTGCCTGAGCCCCCTGAGCCGGAGTTCTGGAACAGAACCGGGAAGTTTGGCATGCCACGGACTTGCAAAGAGGTCTATGTCCGGGGTTCCCCAAATTTGAAAAATTTTGGAGACCTGGGCCATATGTAGGGACCACTCATGTGGAAGCAGAACTCGACTGAGTCTTTCTGCCCAAGAGTTTTGAACCCCTGGAAGATAGACTGCCAGAAGATGAATGTGATGCTCTCTGGCGAGGGCCCACAGTCGCAGAGCTTCGTTGCAAAGCGACAGAGCCAGTTCCTCCCTGCTTGTTTATGTAGAACATGGCTACCTGATTGTCCGTGTGGACAAGGACTGTCTTGTGGCTGAGCAGGGTGTGGAAAACTCGTAGAGCAAGGAAGATTGCTCTGAGTTCCAAGAGATTGATGTGGCGACAAGTCTCCTGTGGGGACCAGATGCCCTGGGTGGAGAGGTCCTGAAGATGAGCTCCCCAGCCCTTTGGAGAAGCATCTGTTGTAAGAGGTGCCTGGGGTAGAGGCTGTTGAAAAGGACACCCCAGCAAGAGGTTCTGAGGGGACTTCTACCACTGGAGGGACAAAATGAGGCGACTTGTGTTTGCTATTTTGTCTGACAGGCAGCCTAATGCCTGGGTCCATTGGGTGGATAAAGTCCACTGAGCTGCTCTCATGTGAAGGCGAGCATATGGTACCACATGAACGGTGGAAGCCATGTGGCCTAGCAACTAACATCTCTCGAGCAGTGAGTAGGGGTTTCAACTCTGCTTGAGACGCTAACTGCATCAAGCGAAGGCAACGGGCCTGGGGAAGAAAGGCCCTTGCCTTTGTGGTATCCAGCAATGCCCCTATAAACTCCAGGGACTGAGTAGGGATCAAATTGGATTTTGGGATGTTTATTACCAGCCCTAAGTATTGAAGGATACGCATTGTGCAGATTAGAGCAGTCCTGGCCTCTGATTGAGTGGGAGCTCGAATGAGCCAGTCGTCCAGGTAGGGGAAGACAAATATTCCCAGGGTGCGCAGAAAAGCAGCAACCACTGCCATGCATTTTGTGAACACCCTTGGTGCAGAGGCCAGGCCAAAGGAGAGCACTCTGTATTGATAGTGCTTCTCCTGGAAAAGGAACCGAAGGAACCTTCTGTGAGTTGGATGGATGAGAACATGAGTGTACGCATCCTTGAGATCTAGAGAACAAAGCCAATCCTGACTCTGAAGGTATGGCAGCAGAGTTCCCAGAGAAACCATCTTGAATTTTTCTTTGACTAGGAATCTGTTCAATTCTCTGAGATCTAAAATGGGTCTGAAGCCCCCTGTTTTCTTTGGGATAAGAAAATAGGGGGAGTAGAACCCTGTGCCCTGTTGAGAAGGCACGTCCTCTACTGCCCCTTGGGCTAGAAGAGTGGCAACCTCCTGCTCTAATAGGCTGAGGAAGGAGGTTGGAGAATTGAACTGGTGCACTCTTGTGAGAGGGGGCAAGCTGGAAAAATGAAGTTTGTACCCCTCTCTTATGATGGAGAGTGTCCACAGCTCTGCTGTGATTTGCCCCCATCTGTGAGCAAAGTGACATAGCCTTCCTGGAATGGTGGAGGGCTCTGGTCCTTCTAGAGCCAGAAAGGCTAAGTTCTCTAGCAGAAAGTCAAAGGCCCTGAGGTGGCTGAGACTGCTGTGCTGGAGCAGGCCTCGCAACCTTTGCCTTGGTCTGTTTGGAGGATTGCTGACGTTTGGAAGGGAACTGAGCTGCAGAAGATGCTCTCCGACTATAAGCAGGATAGGATCTTCCCTTCTTTGAAAAAGGTGTTTTCTTGAACAACCTTTTCTTAGCAGGAGCAGCTGTAGATTTGGATAGTCTATCCAAAGCAGAATTTTCAGCATCCATCTGATTGGTAAAGATTGTCAAGCAAAAGCCAAACAGATTTTCACCTGTACAAGGGATATTTCCCAATTCATCTTGGACCCAGGTCTCCAAATCAGATGCTTGAAGCCAAGCAACCCTACGTGCTGCTATAGCTATAGCTGAGGCTCTGCTTACGCATTCAAAGGAATCGAAAGCTGCATGGTTGGAGAATTTGGAGACATCCTGGGCATGTTTGAGCGCAGAGAGAAATTCTTGCCTTTTATTGTCAGACATAAAAGGACTTAAAGTCTGCAAATGGTCAGTGACCTCTTAAGAACATGCCCATGTAGAGACTATAAGAATTAATTCTTGCAGCAAGCATGAAAGCTTGGAAGATTCTTCTACCAAAAGCATCCAGGGTTCTACATTCACGTCCTGGAGGATTAGAGGCATGTCTCTTGGCACTTCTAATCTTTTTCATTGCAGACTCAACCACAATAGAGTGGTGAGGAAGCTGAGTCTTATGGAAACCAGGACAAGGAGGGACACGATACATGGTGTCCAACCTGCGAGAATGAGGAGAGGTGGTTAGAGGTGCTTCCCACATCCTTAACATGAGATCATACAGAATCTCATGAATAGGCAAGGTAGCTGCCTATTTAGGAGTTTTAGGATATTGTAAAATATCTAACTCCTTAGCTCTAGGCTCTGACTCTGGGGCTACTGTAATAGAGAGACCCCAAGCCACCTCTCTGATAAAGTCTTGAAAAGACAAGTCCTCTGGAGGAGACATCCTTTTAGGAGAGGACTCCTCCTGTGGAAGAAGCATCGCTGCATCGACAGACTGTTCAGAATCCTCAGAGTCAGAGGAATCGAAGTATCGTCTGTCGGGATGCTCTTGCAAAGCCCGATACCCGTACTGACTGGGGTCGGTATCGGGAATCATCGGTACTGGGGTATCGGTACCGGAAGGCTGCAGAGGGCAGGGTACCAGCATGGCTGACACCGATGCCGATGCCACCGGTACCGGGATCGGTACCGATGGTGATACCAGAGCCGGTACCTGCGGAGTAGTCTGTTGCAGTACCACGGGCGTCGATGCCACAAGGAAAGCCGCCAGACTGCGTTCCATGGACAGAATCCTCTGATCCATGGACGCTGCCAATGCCTGGAAGTCGGTACTGATGGAGGCCACCGGTACCCCAGAGCATGGCACCAGGAGATCGGTTGAGGCCATGCCATCTAGATCGTCCTGGAACCCCGATGATGCTGCTTTAGAAGCCGAAGCCTCCCGCCAGGGTAATTTTGCCGGTGTAGAATCCTCGAGGGCAAGGCCAGAGGCATCTCGATGCTTAGGAGATTTGCCCTTCGAGGACCGGCTGGATTTGTGTTTAGTTACCTGAGATCCATGTGAGGAAGCAGCAGCCCTGGAAGACGTCGATGCCACCGAAGCTGCATCAGAGGGAAACAGGGTACTGAGATTGGCAGCTCGGTTCTGTCGACCTCTCTTAGACATCATGGAACAGGACATACAATCTTTGATGGAATGGTCAGGGCCTAAACATTTGAGACACCAGTCATGGGTGTCGGTGACGGATATAGTACCGCCACATTTTGTGCACTTCTTAAAACCTGAGGCAGGTTTTTCCATATTTGAGGAAAAGGTTTTTGGGCCTAAGGCCCAAAACTGAAGTACACCTGAAGAAAAAATAGAAGGGTTTTTTTTTTTTTTTTTAGGAAAAGAATAAGAACCGTCGGTACCGGTATAGCGTCAAGGAAGGCAAACGCGACAGAAAAGAAATAAAGAAAAAAATAAGGAAATTCTTTTGCGGTGACAGGAACACGACCTGCTGGCTCCGCGGAAAAAGAACTGAGGAGAGACAGTTGGGAAAGGCGGGAAGGCAGCACACAGGCGCTGTGGGATGCTCCCAAAAGCTTTCTGATTGGACGCTGGGGAGCGTTCCCGCGCAGGCTCTGACGGTACCAACGTACCCATATGTGAAGACTCATTCCTGCTTGTTCCTGGAGATGAGTGCTTTCCACGAGAGGAAGCGCAAATGGCAAGTAGCCATCGGCTCAAACGGTGGGCGAGTCAGTTGCTGCAAGACCACGTTCAAATCCCACTCAGTCGCCGGTGGATGAACCGGAGGCTTGAGCAGAAGCAGACCTCTGAGGAATCTGGACACCAAGGGGTGAACCAACAGACTGCCCCTCCACCGGTGAGTGGTGCACTGACAGAGCACTGAGGTGGACCCTTACAGAGTTAGACTTAAGGCCTAGGTCTGACAGATGAAGTAGATACTGCAGTACTACTGGCACAAGGCAAGAGAAAGGATCTTCATTGCACTGAGCATACCATACCGTAAACTTATGCCACTTGAGGGCATAGGACTTTCTGGTGGACTGTCTCCTAGAGGCCAAGACCACCTCCTCAACCTCCTTAGGTAGAAGGGAGCTAGCACTATCCTTTCAGCAGCCAGGCCATCAGATTGCGGGACCTGAGATTGGGGTGCAGAAGGGAACCCTGCTCTTGAAACAGGAGATCGTGTTGCAGCCCCAGAGGAAACGGGCCTTCCACCACCAACTGTAGGAGAAGTGGAAACCACGGTTGCCTCGGCCATCTGGCGGCTGCCAGAATCACAGAGGCCTTGTCCTGGAGGATCTTGAACAGAGTTCAAGCCACTAGGGGTATGGGAGGAACACATACAGGAGGGCCGTAGACCAAGTGATCAGAAAAGCATCTGTTGCCATCCTCAGAGAATGCGGCTGTCTGGAGCAAAACCTGGGCAGCTGATGGTTTAGTGGATTTGCATAGAGATCAATGGATGGAAGTCCCCAGCGGAGGAAGATCTGCTGGACCAAAAATGGATTCAACTGCCATTCGTGGGGCTGGAGAATCTTGCTTAGCTCGTCTTCTAGGAAGTTTTCCTGACCAGGTAGATAAACTGCTTTGAGAAACATGCCTTGTTTGACCGCAAAGGAGCAAAGATCCAAAGCCTCCTGACATAGGAGCCTGGAGCCTGTGCCTCCTTGTTTGTTCACGTAGAACATTGCTACCTGATTGTCCGTCTTAATTAGGACAGACTGTTGAGAGAGAGCATGGCAGAAGGTTTGCAGAGCTAAGCGGATTGCTTGTAGCTCTAAAAGGTTGATCTGCTGTGTGGCCCCCCGAGGGGACCACAGGAGTTGAGTGCACTTGCCCTGGCAATGTGCACCCCAGCCCTTTAAGGAGGCATCTGTCGTCAACACCCTTGTGTGTGCTGGAGCTTGAAACGGTACACCCCTGAGGTGGTTTGGCAGATGTAGCCACCACTGTAAGGAGTTCAGAAGTCGTCTGGACACCTTTACTCTGTCTCGGAGGCCGCCAGTAGCTTGTATCCACTGATCTCTGAGGCACCACTGAGCAGCCCGCATGTGCAGACGGGCATTTGGGGTCACATGTACCGTAGAAGCCATGTGGCCCAGGAGCCGCAGGTAGTGCCTGGCAGAAACACGAGAATTGCTTTGGAACTGGTTGGCCAAGTCCATAAGTCTGTGGGCCCTGTCCTCGGGCAAGTAAGCTCTTGCCTGAAGAGTGTCCAACCTGGCCCCTGTAAACTCTAGGTTCTGAGAGGGAGCAAAGTGGACTTTGCGTAGTTTATGACAAAGCCCAGATGCTGAAGAAGAGAGACAGTGCGGAGAGTGGCCTGTCGGGCCTCCTGGAGTGACTGGCCCCTAATTAGCCAGTCATCCAGGTAGGGGAAGACAAAAATCCCCTGATTTCTGAGAAAAGCCGCCACCACTGCCAGGCATTTGGTGAAAACCCTGGGAGCAGAGGTCAGGCCAAAGGGGAGTACTCTGTAATGAAAGTGACTTCCTCCCAACACAAATCGGAGATATTGTCTGTGGTCTGGATGAATGAGGATGTGAGTATAAGCATCCTTTAGATCTAAGGAGCACAGCCAGTCTCCCTGCTGGAGGTAGGGCAGCAGTATTCCAAGGGTAAGCATCTTGAACTTCTCCCTCTCCAGAAACTTTTTCAGATTTCGCAAGTCTAGGATAGGCCTGAGGCCTCCTGTTCTCTTTGGTACCAGGAAGTACCTGGAATAGAAGCCTTGCCCTTCCAGGTGGTGTGGCACCGGTTCCACCACCTGTTCCTTTAGAAGACTTGCAAACTCCTGAAGGAGGTCCCTGTGCAGAAGTGGTCTTGGAGGCTCCCCTGGATAGTAGGAGGGGGTAGCTGATGGAAATGAAGCATATAGCCCTTCTGGACTATGCTCAGTACCCACGGTATCCCCTGAGATGGCTGGCTACCTGTAGGCGTACAGGGTCAGCCGACCTCCTCTGCTGAGTGGAGCCACCGGCGGAGGAGAGGCTATGCTGTGGGAGTCAAAAAAACCCTCCCTGCTGTGCGGAGCTGGGGCTGGCGGCTTGAGGGTTTTCTGCCTATGAGGTCCATGCCCCTGCCCTTTGGCCTGCTGGCCCTTTTGGGGAGCTGGAGAGGCCTGATAGTGAGGGTAGGTTTTGTAGGCAGCACCCTTCCTTGAGAAAAAGGGTTTCTTTCCCAAGCCCTTCTTTTTCTGAGAAGGAGCAGAAGTCTTTCTAGACAGCCTTGTCCAGGTGAGAGTCCATCTCGATTTCTGCAGCCTTTTCAGTCATAGGCTTGCCGAACAGGTTGTCACCTCAGCAGGGGACATCAACCAACTTGCCCTGCATCCATGACTCCAGGTCCAATGACTGTAGCCAGGCCTGAAGGCGTGCACCGATGCCGGCCGCGGCTACCCGGGACGAAGCCTCGAAGCCATCATTGAGAGATAAACTTTGAGCACTCTCGGATCCCTGTAGACAAGGCTTTGAATCTCTGCAAGGGTTCCTCAGAGAGACCAGCAGACAACCCTGCAATCTCCTTTGCCAGATCCCGTAGGTACATGCCCATGTACAGCTGGTAGGTATGGACACGGCAAGATAGCATAGAGCCCTGGAAGCACTTCCTACCGAGGGCATCCAGGTTCCAGGCCTCCCGGCAGGGAGGCACCAAGGAGTGAATCTTTTGACTTTCAGCCTGTGCATGGCCGATTCCACAACCATGGAGTTGTGCAGTAGCTGCGCCTTTTGGAACCCAGGGCTCTTACGGACTCGATTAATGGAATCGACCTGTTTGCTAAGAACCAGCGCTGAGGCCGGTGCTTCCCACATATGGAAGAGCAGCCGTTCCAGCATCGGAGGAACCGGAACAGTAAAGGCTTCCTTCGGAGGAAAGTCATACTTAGAGGGCATCAAGCTCTATGGCTCTTCCGCTCCTCCTCGGCCACCGCCAGGAATGCCAAAGCCTTGGCCACGTCCCTGACGAAGTCCGAGAACCGGGTATCCTCGGGGGGGGTCCTTCTCTGAGGCTCGGACTCCGGGGAGTCCGACAGGATGCACCGGGTCCAGAAGGTATCACAGGATTCCTCGTCCTCCTTCTCCCATGCTGACTCCTCCAAGGAGGAGTCGAGTGGCTCTGGCCATGTGGGCCTCGATGCCACCCGCCCCGACGCCGAGGGCACTGGCGTCGACAACCTCGGCCCCGCACGGGAGGTCGAGGGAGACCTTGGCCGAGGATCAACTCAAGACTTGATTGACTCGAGGATCGGCTCGGCCTCCGGGGTCGACTTAGACGTCAAGGTCCCGGTTGTCGGGGCAGATGCACTGGTCAGACCAGCGATCAGTACCCGCTGCTTCTCCATGAAGACAGCCAGGCTGCTCTCCAGGCCGTCAGAGACACAGCTAAGGAGACTCCGCAGCCTCCGACATTTCCCAAAAAGCGCCCGCCTGTACCGATATATATCCAATAACAGGTATAGATGCATATCGGGCTATAGGTGGGCCCGGGAGCGCCCACCCAGGTTACTCAACTGGTATGGACACGTGAGAACGATACTGCCAACTCGGACCGGCCCTTGATCCACAGGAGGGCGCCTACCTGGAAAGTGGCGGGAGGAAGGGCCATCCAAGCGATGGGCCTATGTGCGTGGAGCAGGGCAGATCGGCGAGGGTAGCAGTATGGTTGTGTGACCACCAGATCAGTTGGGGAGGAGCACATCAGGAGTACGTAGACCCCTGAGGCATCCACCTGACAGTCACCCAAACGTGTCCTCCATGCCACAGGGAAGGCAGGAGGATAGAAAACCCTATAGCCATGGCGTGACCGTGGGGCCATCTCCGGCCTATATAAAAAAAACCCCTCGGGGTTAGGGTCAAGGCCCTCTGTCCACCGTAACCTGACGGACCCAGGGATTTCTCTGCGAGAGCGGAGACACAGAACAGGGGGGGGGGTTGGTCCGGCCCTGTCGAGGAATGGTTCAGCCACGCTCGGAGAGTAGCGGCCAAGGCCTACACTGGGAGGAGATTCGGTGCGCGATCCCCTCAAGCAGGGGGAACCAGGCAGAGGGGAATCCGAGGGATGTACCCGAGGGTAAGTCCGGAGAAGATTAGCATGGCCCTGAGGAGCCAGGCTAATCTAGCGTGGGAAGGTTCCCCCCCCCCCCAGGGGAGGGGGCTCCATACCTCCAATCAAGCAGCTGAACCGCTTGTCACACTGAAAGAACCCCAGTGTAGAACTGGACAGTAACTTCATGTAAGAGGAGTTAAGCGCAAACTGCCGCATACCGTAGCCTAAGGCTGCCTGGCACGAGCCCTGGCACTGCCGACCGGTGTGAGACGTCCCTGGCATGGGCGCACCCGGCAGGCGGGCAGAGGGATGAAATCTCCTCCTCGGACAGGAGGGTGGGGAAGGACATTTCCTACCCCCGGGAGAGGCGGAGGGACGCAGGCGGGCAGAGCCAAACAGGTCGGCGGAGCACTGAGCAACCTGACGCAAAGCCTCGCCATTGAAGAGGTTCTCCCCGGTGCACGGGGAAGTACCCAGGTTATGTTGTGCCCAGCTGCACAAGTCGGAAGCCTGCAACCAGGCTGTACGACACGCCCCTATGGCTACCGCAGAGGACCTGCTAACTGACTCGAAAGAGTCCACTGCAGCCCGAGAAAGAAACCAAGAGATATTCCTGCAATGGTAAAGAAGCAAGGAATAGTCAGGGGCCCGAGGGGCCGACACAAAGGGAGACAAAAGAGAGAACCTCACGGTGACCTCCCGCAGCGCCAGGCTCATATAGAAAATATATGAGAGAATCCTGGAAGCCAACATGGACGCTTGGAAGGTTCGCCGCCCAAAGTTGTCCAGAGTTTTAGACGCACGATTCGGGGGGCAGGAAGAGTGCTTCTTCTTGCTTCCGACCTTCCTCAGGGCCGATTCCACTACAATGGAATGATGGGGAAGCTGGTGCGTCTGGAAACCCGGAGAGGGGGGCACCCGATACCGGGCATGCATGGCTGCAGTCGGCGCCGGTACCTGTAAGGGGCGAGCACCAAATCCCGAGCAGGAGATCCAGCAGGGAGGGAGGTAAAGGAAGCATTACGGCTGCCTGTTCCGCAGTACCCGGACTTAGCGAAGGGCCCAGGATAGGAATGGCGAGCAAGTCCGCCATGTCAAGGAGGAAGCCCTGAAAAGACGGCTCTCCCAGAGGGGCTATCCCAGGGGAGGCTGAGGCGGAGGGGCCCGCTTGAGCACCAGGTGACCCACCGTGCTGGTGCACGGGAGGAATCGCTCTAAACAGAGGAGGGTACTGACAGACCCAATTCGAGGCAGTCGGTACTGCATCGTCAGAGCCCGGGATCGACTCCAAGGGGGGCACTGAAGGAAGCGACGTCCCCGACGGGCCCGCGGAACTCGGCCTCGGCCCCGATTCCGGGGGCGTGTCCGCCCCCGGGGCAGTCCGCAAAGGCGGCTGGAGTGGTGCCGAGGCCGCTGGAGAGCAGGCGAGCGCAGCACTGCGCCGTCGGAAGAGACCGGGGTTGGATCCGAAATGCGCCGGAGTCACGCTTTCCAGACTGGAGATCGATTCGAGGCTGGGCATCGAATAGAGCGAAGCCTCCTTAGGGGGCCCCGGTGTCGGCGGCCGCGCCGGTGCTGCCATTCCCGTGAATGGAGTCGGGGTCGCGACAATCAGTGCCGAGGGCAACGAGGGCTTCCCAGGCCGAAACTCGGCAAAGAGGGAAACACCCCAAGTCGGCTCCGCCGCCTGGAGAGGCGCCCTCCTAGGCGCCGGGGTTCTGCCCGCGCCTGTTTTATTGAGCGGAAAACCCTTACGGGGCGTACTACGCGGCCTCGAGGGTACCCAGGTAACCCGCTGACGAGACCCAGCGGGGAGCGAGACGCCCAGCCCTGGCTCCGCGGCGCTTCTTTGGGTCGATTCGACCGAAGGACCCGGGTCCCGCGGGCAAGCTCCAGTGACGAGCGGAGCACTCGACGCCCGCGTAGATGCCGGGAGATCGGTGGCGTCCGGGGGAAGCCCTGGCACCGCGCAAGGTGGGGGTGCCGACCCGCCCGACCGGGATAGATTGATCGGCTCTGCAGGCGGAGCCTGGAGGCGACCTCTGGCGAAGAACGGGGCCCTTGTTCCCGAGACCGCCGCGGGAGGGGCGGAGCCGCTCAAGGCCAGTACCGCCCCGCGGAAGCCGGGTGCGAGTCGATCGGCCTTGGCGGAGCCGAGAGCACCGGTGCCAATCCCCGGCAGGGAGTGGGGCCACCGATTCCGACGCCGATGCCGAGGACTTGGTCCCGCTCGAAGCGGTCACCACCTCCGTGCATGGCAGGGGTGTGGGCACACGATACCGGGTCAGGTTGGTCCGACGATCCCCGGTGATGAGTGGAACACTCGACACCGACGCCGGGGAATCGGCACTGCCGAAAGCGGGTACCGCCCCCGCGCAGGGCCGGGATGCCGTAGAGCCAGACTGGGTCGAGTCGATCGGCCCCGAAGGCACCGAGGACACCAGTCGACAGTCCCTGGCGAAGAGTGGAACACTCGACGCCGGCGCCGATGCCGAGGGATCTGCACCGCTCGAAGCAGGTGCCACCCTCGGGCATGGCTCGGGAATGTTCTGTGAGGAGCGAACCTCAGGAACAACCCGAAACTCCGTGGAGGCTCTGGAGCCCGAAGACTCCCTCCGGGGTGTAAGGGACTGGAGGGAAAGGCCGGAGCCGTCGTCATGCAGCGCATGAGACTCACCCCTCAAGGCTCGGTTAGTCTTAACAGACTGTTGTTGGGTTACCTGATCCTGGCGAGGAGAGAACGCCGACGACCGCTCCTCAGAGGGAAAGACGTCATCGAGGGACACTCGAAACAGGGAGGGTCTTCTCCCGACGCTGAAGCCCGGGGAACCGGGGGAGAAGGGGTCAGGGCCCCAACAGGAGAGGCACCAGGAGGAGTCGGAGCAGAAGACAACGTCTCCACAGTGGGGGCACTTCTTAAGGTAAGAAGGCTCCATGCTGGAAAGCCCGGTAGGCCTCAGAATAACACGAGGAGGATGCTCCTTGAAGGAAATAAAGGAAACAAAAAATAAGGAAAAAAGGGGGCACCAGCGGTGCCAGAGTCAGCGGGGGAAAAACCGCGACCACAGGAACAAAAAAGAAGAGAAGAAAAAGTTTCTGCGGTGACAGGAGTTACGTCCTGTCGGCTCCGCGGAAAAACGAAAACTGGGGAGAGGCAGTGGGAAGGGCGGGAAGCTACCGTGCAGGCGCGAGGGATGCTCCCAAAAGCCTTCTGATTGGATGCTGGGGAGCATTCCCGTGCGGGCTCCGTCGGCGCCGACGAACCCCATATGTGAAGACTCATTCCTGCTTGTTCCTAGAGATACACTATATCAACCGACTCACCTTTGTCCACCTGATTATTCACTCCTTCAAAAAAACATAACAGATTAGTAAGACAAGATCTTCCTTGTCTAAAGTCATGTTGGCTGTCTCCCATTATGTCATGACTATCTACATGCTGAGTAATTTTATTCTTTATGATGGTTTCTACCATTTTTCCCGGTACTGATGTCAGGCTCACCGGTCTGTAGTTTCCCGGATCACCCCTGGAACCCTTTTTAAAAATTGGTGTTACATTGGCGATCCTCCAATCTTCAGGTATTAGAGATGATTTTAATGATAGTTCACAGATTACTAATAGCAGGTCTGCAATCTCGTATTTCATTTCTTTCAACACCCTTGGATGTATACCATCCGGCCCAGGTGATTTGCTACTCTTCAGTTTATCTAATAGTTGTAATACATCTTCCTGATGTATCGATATTTCCTTCAATTCTTCCGCACCTTTAAATACCACTTCTGTCATGGGTAACATCCCTACATCTTCCTCAGTAAAGACTGAAGCAAAGAATTGATTCAATCTCTCCGCTATCGCCTTGTTGCCTCTTAGTGCTCCTTTAACCCCTTTATCATCTAATGGACCAACTGACTCTCTCACAGGTTTTTTGCTACGAATGTACTTGAAAAAGTCTTTACTTCGCGTTTTTGCTTCCGCAGCAAGCTTCTTCTCAAATTCTCCATTTGCCTGCCTTATCAATGCCTTGCATTTGACTTGCCAGTGCTTGTGCTGTTTCCAGGTTTCGTCGTTTGGCTCTTTTTTCCATTTCCTGAAAGATGCTTTTTTGGCAACAGCCTCTCTGACCTCACCTTTAAACCATGCTGGCAGCTTTTTGGACTTCCTTCCACTTTTCTTAAAGCATGGAATACAGCTGGTCTGGGCTTCCAAGATAGCATTTTTCAACAGCCAAGCCTGATGTATGTCTTTAACCTTTGCAACTGCTCCTTTTAGTTTTTTCTTAACTGTTTTCCTCATTTTATCATAGTTTCACTTTCGAAAGTTAAAAGGTAGTACTGTGGATTTCCTTACTATCCCTCCTCCACTAATTAAATCAAAGGCAATCATGCTATGATCACTATTGCCAAGTGGCCCCAACAACCTTATCTCTTGCACTAGATCTGGTGTTCCACTAAGAACTAGGTCTTCCTGCTTGGTCCTGGAGAATCATTCCTTCACCTGTAAATGTATCGCAGGTCTGCATTGCCAAAGTACTCAAGTTTAGTTTTTAGTTCATCTGTCCAGAGAACATTTTTCCAGAAGGATTGTGGTTTCTCAAGGTGGGTTTGGGTAAAGTTCAGGCATGACTTTTTATGTCTATATTTGAGCAGTGGGGTCCTCCTTGGTATTTGCCCATGAAGCCATCCTTGGTTTAGTGCACGGCATATGGTGTGGGTTGAAACCACCACTCCAGATTGCTCCAGGTCAGTCTTAAATTCTTTGGATGCTGTATGTTAACCTTTGAAGATCCATTTTCCTCTTCCCACCATGTCCTGGGAGGTTCTTGACAGTTCCGTGAGCAGAAAACTTCTTAACATTACAAACTGTAGACACAAGAATCCCAAGATCTTTGGAGATGGCCTGGTACCCCCTTTGAAGTTTGATGATGACTTTTCTGACTGTATCAGGCAGCTCTCTTGTCTTCACCATTATGAAAATGAAACCGGGAGTGTATGTGGCCATTTTAAACATTAGAGCCATCATTCATTGGTTGGTTCAAGTCATATGAGTACTAATAATTGATCACAAGTGCGTCTAATTTTACTGCAAGGGGAATGCGGTTCTTCTGTTCAAAGTGATTTGAATTTTTTTAAGGGTGCCAATAATCATGTCCTGTGAGATAAAACTAAGTGAAAAACTCCAAAATATGCCACCGCTAATAGTGTCCCAAAAAATCAGGTGAACATACAAAAAATATCCTACCCCTTTTACCTTCCTCCAAATTCAATGTAAAAACTATTTTTTATTTTTGTTAGATCACCTACCATGAGAGGGACTCCCTCTCCTGAAGTAGGTCCTCCTTTTTAAGTAAATAAAGTAAAACAGCTGAAAACCAGCCTGAAAAAACATGAGATAAACACCCACTAGAGTGCACCTCAAAAACCCTCCTAAAACCCTATCACCAATCACAACAGCAGTCAACCCATGATAAAAATCATTTCAAAGAATCTTCCCTGACTGATACAATATATGTTATTTGCTGGAGGAATAGTCCATCTTATTATAGCAAAAACTTCAAAAACCGCTGATCATTACCCGGTGCAAACCAACGCGGCTACACAGACTCCAACGTTGCTAGTAATCAAGAGCAACAAACATCGACCAAAATTCAATGGTCCTTAAACTCTGCCATAATACAAAACAACTGTCAGCTCAAAAATGAAAAGCATTTCAAGGTTTTACTTAGCCGATGCTATGTATGTTGAGGCAGAAACAAATAGTCCATTGGGTACTGCTACACAACACTGTTTCAAGCTCTTCGTGCTCCTGGCTCGTTCTCAAGCAATCATGTCCTGGCAATGTCCCAGTTTTTATACTATTTCCTACTAGTTCCTTTTTTAATTGGTCTTGTTTTATGTGATTCTTTTGTGTGTTAAATGTGTGTGCATATATAATCCAAAGCCATTTCACTGGCCACTTTTTTTTTTTTTTTTTTTTAGAAGATAGTGGACATTAAGGGGTTGAAATGCAAGGGTGCCAATAATGTTGGTAAGTACAGTTGCAATCAACATTGGCACCCTTGCATTTCAACCCCTTAATGTCCACAATCGCCTAAAAAAAAAAAAAAAGTGTCCAGTGGCATATACATAGACGGATGGGTGCATATAAACTAGAAAACAGGTGTACGTATGCTAGAAAAACACTGCTAAAAATAGGGTACCAAGAAATCTGATACCTAGACAAGATTCTCAAGAGCAGAGATGTCTCTCTCCATACACAGATTCGACTTGTTCAAGCCATGGCATTTTCAATATCATATGGATGTGAAAGTTGGACAGTAAAAAAGATAGACAGGAAGAAAATTTATGCTTTTGAATTATGGTGCTGGCAACGAATACTGTGAATACCATGGACTGTCTGAAGAACAAACCAGTCAGTACTAGAGGAAATCAAACCTAAGCTTTCTACAAGGCTTCGACTTTCATACTTTGGACACATCATGCAAAGAGAGAGATCATTAGAGAAAGACATCATGCTTGGCAAGGTAGAAGGTCAACACAAAAGAGGAAAGTCAGCAATGAGATGGATCGATACCATAACAGCAGCTACGGGTGCCAGTCTGTCAACAATGAGTCGCCTGACTGAAGACCGAACACAATTTAGGACAACTATCCAGAGGGTCGCCATGAGTCAAAACAGACTTGACGGCAATGAACACCACCACCACCACCACCACCAAGAAATCCCAGTTTGCAGACACCAGAAAGCAATGCACATTTCCTAGTTAACAGATACAGTAAGGGACAGAATTCACACTTCAATATTCTACTAGATTAAATAACAATGTCTAAACGTTATGTCGTCATTACCTGCAAATTTGTCTGTAATGGATTCATCCATGGACCAGAAACAATGATCGTATGCAAACACCTGTTTAAAATAAAGTACAAACTTATGAATAACACATGCACAGTAAAAATGGATTTATGACAGAGAATTTCACCCTTTGAAATTTAAATGGGAGGTTCTAACTCTTCTTGTGCCAGTTTACATTAAATTTGGATGGGGTCTACTATGAATTCTTTCCCTGGTATTACTTTACTGTATTTGCTTGCCTTCATTCTAGGAACAGCTTCCGAATCTCCCTAGGTACATTTGGTAATGGGAATTTCGATAAAGTCAAAGTGTTTGAGAAAACTGTAGCACTGCTATGTCCAGATCATAAGATTACAGGCCAGTTTTCTATTACCCAACTTAGTGCCCTCTGTAAGGTACAAAGCACTGGACTGCAATAACAATGGTGTTTAAAAAAAAGCAAGTGACTGGAGCACCATTTCGTGATGATAGTGGTAGAAAAATCTTATGCAGTTCACTATTTTTCTGCTGTGTAAGCAAATGCCTCAGCAGGGAGCAATCACCCATTTCCAAGACCAAATTCTTTTTCTTTAAATTACTGTGCTAATACAATTAGGTGCTTATATAATTATAGGCAATAAGTCAGGTTAGGCATGACAACTTTTCATACCTTCATTTTTACTGTCCTGTTTAATGAAGCATGAAAAAGTCAATTGAAGGATGCAAGAAGAGGCAGGGCTTTTACACACACACTTTAATGCAATTTCCATCACATACATGTTAACTACATTTTATTTATTTAATATTTGTAAAGCACAGTTACTTACCTGTAACAAGTGATCTCTGGTAACAGCAGGAATACGTCTTCACATATGGGTGGGTACGTCGGTATCGATGGAGTCTGCGCGGGAACGCTCCCCAGCATCCAATCAGAATGCTTTTGGAAGCATCCCAACACGCCTGTGTGCTGCCTTCACGCCTTTCCCAACTGCCTCTCCTCAGTTAAGTTTTAAAGCTGAGACAAAGAGAGAGAGAAAGGGAAAGATAGAGATAGAGAAATGCAACTCCTAGGGGAGGTGGGTGGGTTGTGAAGACTTATTCCTGCTGTTCCCAGAGATCACCTGTTACAGGTAAGTAACTGTGCTATCTCCAGGAACAAGCAGGAATGAGTCTTCACATATGGGGACTCCCCAGCTAGAGATGACTGGGAGATCCCCAAGGTTGTGAGACCCTGGGAAGGGCTCTACCTCCTGCCATGGATTTCGGGCATCCAACCAGGGATGGAGGGTAGGAGTTGATTAAGCATGGAACAGGTGTTTGGGAACAGGTGTTTGAGAACAGCCTGACCAAACAAGGCATCCCGGCGGGAGTCCTTGTCCAAACAGTAATGGGCTGTGAAGGTATGAACCGAGGCCCAGGTGGCCGCTCGACAGATCTGGTCGATGGACACAGAATTTAGATGAGCCATAGAGGTGGCCATGGCCCTCACATTATGAGCTGTGACATGGCCCTCCAGAGAAAGGTTCTTACTCTGGTAGGCGAAAGAAATACACTGAACAATCCAATTGGACAGTGTCCTCTTAGAGACTGGAAGTCCCAAATGAGAGGGATCAAAAGCAACAAAGAGTTGAGAAGACTTTCTATGTTGCTGTGTCCTTTGTAACTAAAAAGCAAGAGCCCTCTTACAATCCAGGGTATGAAGATTCCTCTCTGCACTTAATGCATGAGGACCTGGAAAAAAGACAGGTAAATACATCTCTTGGTTAAGATGAAAAGGTGAGACCACTTTAGGCATAAAGTGTGGATTGGTCCTAAGGACTACCTTATCATGATGGAACCTTGTATAAGGTGGATTAACCACTAAGGCCTGCAGTTCACGGATGCGGCGAGCTGAGGTGACTGCAATAAGAAAGATAACCTTCCAGGAAAGAAATTTCAAGGAGGTGGTGGCTAAGGGTTCAAAGGGTGGCTTCATGAGCTGACCAAGAACCAGATTCAAGTCCCATGCCACTGGAGGTGGTCTAATGGGAGGTTCAGTTAAAAGGAGGCCTCTCGTGAATTTTGCAATAAGAGGATGAGAGGAAACAGGTTGTCCATTGGGAGGCTTGAGAGATGCTGCAACAGCACTCAAATGGACCCTTACTGAATTCGTTTTGAGGCCTGCATGGGAAAGATGCAGGAGATACTCTAGTAAAGAATTCAAAGGTATTGCTAGAGGGTTAATACCCTTCTCAGCACACCAAATGGTAAACCTTTTCCATTTAAAAGCATAGGAACATCTAGTAGAAGGCTTTCTGGAAGCATGAAGGATATCCCTTACTTGCTGAGAAAGATGCCAATCTTGAAGGTCTAAGCCTTCAGCAACCAAGCCCTGAGATGGAGAGATTGGGGGTTTGGGTGCCACAACGTTCCCCCCTCCTGAGACAGGAGATCTGGAGCAGACCCTAAGTCCAGGGAGGGAGCTTGGGAAAGATGCAGAAGTAGAGGGTACCACACTTGGCGTGGCCAACGTGGAGCTATGAGGATCATAGTCCCCCGATCTCTCTGAAGTTTGAACAGGGTCTTGGGAATTAGGGGAATGGGTGGAAAGGCGTACAGGAAGTATTGACCCCAATGAAGGAGGAAGGCATCACTGGCCTGAACTCCCTGACACGGAATTCTGGAACAGAATCGGGGAAGTTTGGCATTCCACGGACTTGCAAAGAGGTTTATGTCCTGGGTTCCCCAAATTCGAAAGATTCTGACTATCTGGTCCATATGAAGGGACCATTCGTGTGGAAGCAGAACTCGTCTGAGTCTGTCTGCCCAAGAGTTTTGAACTCCTGGAAGGTATACTGCCAGAAGATGAATTTGATGCTCTCTGGCGAAGGCCCACAATCTCAGAGCTTCGTTGCAAAGCGACAGAGAGCCAGTCCCTCCCTGCTTGTTCACATAGAACATGGCTACTTGGTTGTCCGTATGAATGAGGACTGAGCAGGGTATGGAAGACTCTGAGAGCCAAGAAGATTGCTCTGAGCTCTAAGATGTTGATATGTAGGGAGGACTCCTGTGGGGACCAAATGCCCTGGGTGGAGAGGTCTTGAAGATGAGCTCCCCAACCCTTTGGAGAGGCATCTGTTGTAAGGATTGCTTGGGGTAACAACTGTTGGAAGGGGGACCCCAGCAACAGACTGAGTGGACTTCCACCACTGGAGAGACCCAAAGAGGCACCTGGAGGTTGCTATTTTGTCTGACAGACCCCCTGATGCCTGGGTCCACTGGGTGGACAAAGTCCATTGAGCTGCCCTCATGTGAAGGCGAGCATAAGGGACCACATGCACAGTGGATGCCATGTGGCCTAGCAGCTGTAACATCTCTCGAGCAGTTAGATGGGTTTTTAACTGAATCTGAGAGGCTAACTGCACTAAGCGTAGGCAACGGGCCTGGGGAAGATAGGCCCTTGCAGTTGTGGTATCCAGCAAGGCCCCTATGAACTCTAGAGACTGAGTAGGGGTGAGTTGGGACTTTGGAATGTTTATCACCAGTCCCAGATACTGCAGAACACGCATTGTGCAAGCTAGGGAAGTCTGGGCCTCTGATTGGGATGAAGCTCGGATGAGCCAGTCGTCCAGATATGGGAATACGAATATTTCTAGAGTGCGTAGGAATGCAGCTACTACTGCCATGCATTTTGTGAACACTCTTGGAGCAGAGGCCAGACCAAAGGGAAGCACCCTGTATTGGTAGTGCTTTCCCTGATAAAGGAACCGAAGGAACCTTCTGTGTGCTGGATGGATGAGTATATGGGTATACGCATCCTTGAGATCTAGAGAACAAAGCCAATCCTGATTCTGAAGGAATGGAAGGAGAGTACCTAGAGAAATCATCTTAAATTTCGCCCCCTGTTTTCTTTGGAATTAGAAATTAGGAGTAGTAGAACCCTGAGCCCTGTTGAAGAAGAGGTACTTCTTCTATTGCCCCTTGGGCAAGAAGGGTAGAAATCTCTTGACCCAGAAGGTCGAGGAGAGATGTTGGAGAATTGAACTGTCTCACCATGGTGTAAGGAGGAAGGTTTGGGAAACGAAGTTTGTACCCTTCCCTTATGATGGAAAGGGTCCACTGCTCTGCTGTGATTTGCTCCCATCTGGGAGCAAAGTGAGCTAACTTCCTGGAATGGTGAGAGGCTCTGGTTCTTTTAGAGCCAGAAAGGCTAAGTTCTCTAGCTGCAAGTCAAAGGCCCTGAGGAGGCTGAGGCTGTTGGGCTACAGTAGGCCTTGCAGCCTTAGGCTTGGCCTGTTTAGGTTGTCGACGCTTTGCAGCAAAACGACCTGCAGAAGATGTCTGCTGACCATAAACAGGATAATATCTTTCCTTCTTGGGAAAATATGCCTTTTTGAACAACCTCTTTTGGACAGGATTAGAGGTAGACTTTGAAAGCCTATCCAAAGCAGAATTTTCTGCACCCATTTGAGTGGCCTTTGCTTGCCAATCTTTGCCAAACAGGTTTTCACCTGTACAAGGAAGATTTCCTAATCCATCTTGGACCCAGGGTTCCAAATCAGAAGCTTGTAACCAAGCAATTCTGTGTGCACCTATGGCAATGGCCGAGGCTCTGCTGGCCCCCTCAAAAGAGTCAAAGGCTGCACGGTTAGAAAATTTGGAAACATCCTGGGCATGCTTAAGCCAGGTAAGAAAGTCTTCCCTTTTATCTTCTGGAAGAAAAGGGAGGAAAGTTTGCAGATGATCTGTAACTTCCTTCAGAAACATCCCCATATAGAGACTATAGGAGTTGATTCTGGCAACAAGCATACTGGCCTGGAAAATTTTCCTGCCAAAAGCATCGAAGGTTCTACATTCTCTTCCTGGAGGAGCAGATGAGTGCCTCTTTGCACTCTAACATTTTCATAGCAGACTCCACCACAATAGAACGGTGAGAAAGCTGAGTTTTATGAAATCCAGGACAAGGAGGGACACGATACATGGTATCCAACCTACGAGAATGAAGAGATGGTGAGAGGAGTCTCCTATATGCCTATCATGTGGTCATAAAGGATCTCATGAACTGGCAAAGTGGCTGCCTCTTTAGGAGCCTTGGGATATTGTAAAATATCCAATTTTTTGGCTCTAGGCTCTGTCTCAGGGGCTACTGAGATAGAAAGCCCCTTGGCTACTTCCCTTATGAAGTCTTGAAAAGACAAGTCTTCTGGAGGGAACATTCTTCTTTTTGGAGAAGAAGGCTCCTGAGGAAGGAGTACCGATGCTTCGACAGAGGCCTCCGATGCATCAGAGTCTTCGGAGGAATCGAAGTATGGCCTGTCTGGATGCTCCTGAAAAGCCCGATACGCATACTGGGTGGTATCGAAATCGGGAGTCATCGGTACCGATAGGCATCATCTGACAGGGTACTGCTGCAGTTGACACCGAAGCTGATGTCGATGCAACCGGTACCGGCACCGGAACTGATATCGGAGCCGGTGTCAGAGCCGATACAGACAGGCTCTGTACAGACAGACAGATACAGACAGCCGATACAGACAGACAGATACAGACAGATACAGACAGACAGATACAGACAGCCGATACAGAAAGGCTCTCAAAACATACCTTTTCCGCCAATATTTCCCAGACAGCAACTGAACCAGATATCCCCTCCAAGAAATGACCCAATCTAGAAATGCCCTCACACTGCAGTGTAGATAGATTATGTATATAGTTAACCCAGTTATCCAAGTTTGTACTCCTGTTCAATGTAAAACCTGACAGTTTGTCGTAATGGTCGTTTTGTTATGATGTAAACCGCGCTGATTCTAAATAGCGCGGTATATAAGAAACTGTAATAAATAAATAACCGAAGCTTGTTGCGGTACCAGCGGCATCGCAGCTCGTATGAATGCCGTAATGGCACGCTGCATGGTCAGAACATTCAGATTCATTGACGCCATGAATGTCTGGAGGTCGGTACCGGCAGATTCTACCGGTACCCCAGAACATTGCAACAGGTGATCGGTCGAGGCCGTGCCATCGATGTCAACCTGCGACCCCATAGGAGGAGCTTTGGAAGCTGGAGCTTCCCGCCGGGGTACTTCTGCCGGTGCAGGATCCTCGAGGGCAAGCCCGGAGGCATCTCGATGCTTGGAGGGAGATCTACCCTTCGAGGACCGGCTGGACTTGATTGGTTACCTGAGATCCATAGGAGGAAGAAGCAGCCCTGAAAGACGTCGATGCCACCGAAGCTGCATCAGAGGGAAACAGTGTACTGAGCTTGGCTGCTCGGTTCTGTAAACCTTTTTAGACATCATAGAGCAGGACGAACAATCCGTGATGGAATGGTCAGGACCCAAACACTTAAGACACCAGTCATGGGTGTCGGTAACGGAGATGGTACTGCTGCACTTAGTGCATTTTTTAAACCCGGAGGCGGGCTTTTCCATGAGGAATATTCTTTTAGGCCTAAGGCCCAACAAAGAAAAAATACGCTGAAGTGGAACGGAAAGTATCCTTTTTTTTTTTCTTTTTTTTTTTTTAAAGAAAAAGAAGGAAAAGACCGGCGGTACCGGTCCAATGTCGAAGAAGGCAGACGCGCGACCAAAGAAATAAAATAAAACAAAGAACTTCTTCAGCGGTGACAGGAACACAACCTGCTGGCTCCGCGGAAAAGAAGAACTGGAGAGAGGCGGTTAGGAGAGGCGGGAAGGCAACGCGCAGGCGCTGTGGGATGCTCCCAAAAGCTTTCCTTTTTTGGGACGCTGGGGAGCGTTACCGCGCAGGCTCCGTCGGTACCGACGTACCCTTATGTGGAGACTCATTCCTGCTTGTTCCTGGAGATATATATATACATACACACACACACACACACATATATACACACACACACACATATATATACATACACACACATATATATATACATACACACACATATATATACATACACACACATATATATACATACACACACATATATATATTGTCATGAGGTGGATCAAATAGTACCTATGGAAATAGGAAAATCTGAGCAGAGCAGTTCTAATAGTGACAGGTTAGAGCAGCACATGGACCAGGGTTGCTATGGGCAACGAACACAAACTGAAGTACCAGGTGTAAGAGCACACCCAAGCAGTAGATTACCTCATAGCCCATTAGGTAATGAGGGACAGCTGAGGGGAGGGGAGGCGAGGCTCAGAGAAACACCAAGAGTGACGCAGTTAAAAATCACTCACCAGAGGTCAGAGTTAGAGCAGAAGGAGGAGCCGGTTGGGGAGCCATCAGGGGAGCAGAGGAAGGAGCTGGTTGGAGAGCTTATGAGAGAGCTTCACACAGAGACTCACACAGAATCCTACAGGAAGAAGCCCAGGAGAGAATACCAGGGATTTGTTTCAGGGAGCAGTGCAGGACTGAACAAAAGCCCAGTGGTCTGAGCCACGGAGGTATTTCTGAAGGCAAGCTGAGAAAAGCTGTGGGAAAGAATCTTCCTAAGAACAGGTACCAGGAAGGCAAAAGTTTTTATCTGGAGGATACTTTTGTGCCCAAAGAGAAATGGAAAGAGAAAGGCAGTGAGAGGCTTTCATTTGAGAAAAGCTCCGTTATGTTTCCTGTGCCCAGAAGCTCCGTAAAAACCAAGCCAGAAGGTAGGTTTATTCCTCATAATAGAAGGGAAGCTGAAAGTCAGAGTTTTTCCTACACTTACCCGAGAGTGTGTGGCTCTCAGGAAGGAAACTCTGCAGTGTGTGGTACCCTCCCATTTTACTCCGGTAGAGAGGAGGAGGGGAGCCCTCTTAACAGAGAAGGATTGTTTAAAAGTAGCCTGAGTTACAATCCTATAGAAGATAGCTCCGGGGAAGCATGTGAGGATATGCAATGTGATTTTTGTGATGAAACACCTGCTGAATCCTATATGGATTGTACACTAATAATTTCAGATGATATTTCTTCACTGTGCTGAACTGGCCAGAGAGAGAATCTGTTTAAGGAAACAGAAGTGAAGAAACGTGTTTGTTTTAAGAATAAGGACTGTTTTGCACTACCTTTGTTTTGTCAGGCTGAAGATACAAGCATTCATTTTTGTTATAGTAGTTTGCCTTTATTTCATACCAGAAGTATGGTTTTGTCCTTTGTTCATATGTGCTGAAATTCACCCGAGACGGGTAAATAAAAAGGCCTCTTTTGAAGCCTTGCTACTCGACTGCAACTACACTCTTAGATTAGCTTGTGGGACTACAAATCCCAGGGGGCATTTCAACACCTGCTTGAGACACCCTCGCTGTTTAAGAAGAGGCCCCACTGTAGCTCCCATGCTTTATGCCTCTGGGAACCTAGAGGTGGGTGACAATACACGCACGCACACACACATATATACATACGCGCGCGCACGTGCACACACGCACGCCCACACACACACACACACACACATATTATACATACACGCACACATAGCACAGTTACTTACCTGTAACAGGTGATCTCTGAGAACAGCAGGAATAAGTCTTCACATATGGGTACGTCGGTACCGACGGAGCCTGCGCGGGAACGCTCCCCAGCAAGGAAAGCTTTTGGGAGCATCCCACAGCGCCTGCGCGCTGCCTTCCCGCCTTTCCTAACCGCCTCTCCTCAGTTCGGTTTTAAAGCTGAGACAAAGAGAGAGAGAGGAAAGGAAAGACAGATAGAGAGATACAACTCCTAGGGGAGGTGGGTGGGTTGTGAAGACTTATTCCTGCTGTTCCCAGAGATCACCTGTTAGAGGTAAGGAACTGTGCTATCTCCAGGAACCAGCAGGAATGAGTCTTCACATATGGGGACTCCCTAGCTAGAGATGCCTGGGAGATCCCTGAGGTTATGAGACCCTGGGAAGGGCTCTACCTCCTCCTATGGACCTCAGGCATCCATTCTGGGAAGGAGGGCAGGAGTTGATTAAGAATGGAACAGGTGTTTGAGAACAGCCTGACCAAACAAGGCATCCCGGCGGGAGTCCTTGTCCAAGCAGTAATGGGCTGTGAAGGTATGAACCGAGGCCCAGGTGGCCGCTCGACAGATTTGGTCGATGGACACAGAATTTAGATGAGCCATAGAGGCGGCCATGGCCCTCACATTATGAGCTGTGACATGGCCCTCCAGAGAAAGGTTCTTACTCTGGTAGGCGAAAGAAATATACTGAGCAATCCAATTGGACAGTGTTCTCTTAGAGACTGGAAGTCCCAAATGAGAGGGATCAAAAGCAACAAAGAGTTGAGAAGACTTTCTATGTTGGTGTCCTTTGTAAGTAAAAGGCAAGAGCTCTCTTACAATCCAGAGTATGAAGATTCCTCTCTGCACTTGATGCATGAGGAGCTGGAAAAAAAGACAGGCAAATATACCTCTTGATTAAGATGAAAAGGTGAGACCACTTTAGGCATAAAGTGTGGATTGGTCCTAAGGACTACCTTATCATGATGGAATCTTGTATAAGGTGGATTAGCCACTAAGGCCTGCAGTTCACTGATGCGGCGAGCTGAGGTGACTGCAATGAGGAAAATAACCTTCCAAGAAAGAAATTTCAGGGAGGTAGTGGCTAAGGGTTCAAAAGGTGGCTTCATAAGCTGACCAAGAACCAGATTTAAGTCCCATGCCACAGGAGGAGGTCTAATGGGAGGTTTAGTTAAAGTTAGGCCTCTCATGAATCTTGCAATAAGAGGATGAGAGGAAATTGGGTGTCCATTGATAGGCTTAAGGGATGCTGCAATAGCACTCAAATGGACCCTTACTGAATTCGTCTTGAGGCCTGCATTGGAAAGATGCAGGAGATATTCCAATAGAGAATTCAAAGGTAGTGCTAGAGGGTCAAGACCCTTCTTAGTACACCAAATGGAAAACCTTTTCCATTTAAAAGCATAGGAACGGAGTCCACGTGACGCATGAGCGGGTGAAGACGTTTCTTTGCTCGCTCCGGGGCCGCCTTAAGAAACTTGCTTGAAATACTTACATTTTGCCCCTGCAAACTGCATTGCTAGAAGTGGAACGTTTATTTCCCTCAGGAGGCTATCCGAGCAGCGTGGGAAACCAACACGATGCCACCACCGGCTCGTAAAGAGAGAAAAAGAGAAAGGGCCTAAGCCTAGCACGCAGGCCATGTCTATCCCGCAGCCCTCCTCGCCGAGCAAAGACAGCATAGAGTCGGCTACTGAAGATCTGGCGAGAGAGGTGGTGAGACAGCTGGATCCAAAATTCGACCAGATTTTGTCGAAATTGGAGAATATGGGCACGTCGTTGACCGAGATGAACCAGCGGATTGAGGAGCTGGAAAGCCGCGTGGCGGCTGTGGAGGAAGATGAGGGCCGGCAGTCTCGGGGGCTTGAGAGCACGAGGTCTCAGCTAGAAGTCTTGCAAGCCAAAATCGACGACCTCGAGAACCGATCATGCCGCAATAACATCAGATTGGTAGGAATACCAGAGGCTACTACTGACCAACAGCTGGTGCCTTTGATTGAGCAGTGGCTCCCCAAGGCTCTGGGCCTAGATGCGTTAGTGGGTGATATCAAAGTGGAAAGGGCGTACCGAGTTGGAGGAAAAATGGCGACCCGACCTAGGCCCAGAGTGGTGATTGCTCGAATTCTTAATTTTGCCCACAAAGAGCGTCTGCTTCAGGCTTTTCGCCAGCACCGGCAGCTTACCTTAGACAATAACCAGCTCCTCTTGTTTCAGGACTACTCCTCCCTGGTTACCGCGAAGAGGAGGGAGTTCACTACGATATGTGCTGCCCTGTTCCAGAGAAACGTGCGGCTTGCGTTGGCATTTCCTGCTGTTCTGCGTGTCTACAATATGGGCAAAACTCAGACTTTTGAGACGGTGAAGGCAGCTCAGGCCTTCTTGAAGGAGATGGAGAAGAATATACCGCCGCAGGAGGGGGAACAGAGCCCGGCCTCCGGCCGGTGAGCGTGAGCGCCTCCGTACATGGTTGATTTTCTTCCCGCGAGGGCAGGCTCCTCGGGTCCTGATCCCGGGGCAGGGACAGTGACTGCTGTTTGGCGAATGGGAGCTCCATTAACTTTTATTACAGCAAGGATTATGGCGCTCTGAGCAGGCTGCGGTCCGCTTCTGGACTCGCGGGTTTCTCGACTACAGGCCTGCAGTCATCATTGTGGCAGCCGTCTGGTTGCTTGTATAATGGCTTTAGCCTGTTGACATCTCCCTCCTTTACTTTTGTTTTTATTTACTTTTGTTTTTATTTCCTTTTGTTTTTATTTCCATTTTTATTCTTTCTTACTTTTATTTTTATCCTTATTTTTCTTCCATGTTTCTTTTATGTTCATCTTTTTAGCTTATTTCTCCTTATTTTTTCTTTTTTTCTGTTACTTCCCTTATTTCTTCCACTTTTCGTTTTGTTTTTATCTCTATATTATTTTACGGTATCTTTTTCCCCTGGTATCTCTCATGCCTCAACTAGTGTTTCTTACTACTGTTAACGTCTCCACTTTTACAATGTGCTTTGCTTCAGCTTTACATGATATTGTATGAGCATTTGTGGCGTGAGGAGCTTGTGAGAGGAGGGGACTGATTGGAGGGGGCTGGGAGGGGGTGATCTCTCTGTTTTGCTGGGTTGTGTGTGTGCGCTTGTTGGCATAGACTAGGGCGGCTGTCCTGAAGCCCAATGTTTGTATGGGGCAGATACCCGTAATATTACCCTTCACTGGGAACTTGGGGAGGCCCCGCCGCGCACGGCAGGGACTTCTAGATCAGCCATGTCGGCTGAGGGTGGGACAGTATATTTTTTTTATGGGGAGGGTTGGGGGTTGGGAGGGGTGGGGAGTGGGGGAGGGGGGGAGAGGGGGAGGGGGGGGAGGGGGAGGGTAAGAGAATGGGCTAAGGGGCTTTTTTCTAGGCAGAGGGAGTACTGGGGGACTGTAGTAGCGGTTTCCATTCCCATCTACAAAATGTTTGGACCGGGGGTTGAGGCTGGGCAACCGTGGGCGATTTTGGAGCAGAATGTTTTGCTGTTGCCTGTGGGAGTTGCAGGGATATGAGGAATCAACTGAGATTCATATCATGGAACGTGGGAGGGATTAACTCTCGCGTTAAGAGGACTAAGGTAATCCAAGCCTTGCGGAAGGCAAAGGCGCAGATTGCATTTTTGCAAGAAACGCACCTCTCCGAGAAGGAGCATGCTAAATTGAAGAGAAGCTGGGTGGGCCAGGTGTTGGCGGCCTCCTCGGGAGGGAGGAAACGGGGAGTCGCTATCTTGTTTGGTAAAGACCTGAAGGTAGAACTGTTGGGTGAGGATTGTGACATATCTGGTAGGTATTTGTTTGTGCACGTAAAATTAAATGGCGAGGAATTCTTTCTGGGTAATGTATACGCCCCCAATACCTATGACCATTCTTTTTTTCAAAGAGTGTGTAGGAAGGTAACTGCAGCCCCGAGGATCCCGTCGATTGTAGCGGGGGATTTCAATTGTCCCCATGATCCTCTGGTGGATAAGTCGGGTGGACAACTGCAGGGGGATTGGAGCAGAAAGGGAGTTGGGTATATGTGTCTTATCGGAGGTTTGGTAGACACCTGGCGGGCGCTGCATGGGGGGGAAAGAGGTTTCACGCATCTGTCTAGGGTACACCACACCTGGTCCCGACTTGACTATATTCTGGTTGCTGAGCGAGAATTTGACAGAGTGCTCAGTTCCGAGATTGAACCGATGGTGGTCTCCGACCATGCCATGGTGCGGATGGACTGGCAGGGACGTGAGAGCGGTGACTCCCGTTGGGCCTTCCCTAGACAGATGTGGCAGAATCCTACTTTTAAGAAGTACCTGGTGCAGAAGTGGGAAGAATATTTGCACTTTAATGAATCCAGTGCCAGTTTGGCTAGTATATGTTGGGAGGCCGGGAAGGCCGTCTTGCGCGGGCACATCATCGCGTATGTAGCGCAGGAGAAGCGCCGCATCAATGGGAAGGTGCTGACGTTAACGCGGGAGCTGCGGAGGCTCCAGACGTTGGTGGCAAGGAACCGGAGATCCGAGCACATACCGTTGTATTTAGAGACTCAACAGCAGCTCAATGATACCCTGGACGAGCGAGCAGTTTACACCATGCATTATTACCGTCATCAGCTGTTCCGCTTTGGCAATAAGGCGGGTACACTTCTGGCACATTTAGTGAGGGATGGGGGGGGTCTAAGGTCATGGCCGCGATTAAAGATAGTACGGGGGTTCGACTATCTGACCCCCGCGGTATTGTGGAGGTGTTTCGTCAGTTTTACGAGCGGCTTTACACAGCAGAGCCGGCGGATAGGGGAGTGGCACAGGCCTTTTTGGATGTGACACCTTTGCCACAGCTCTTAGAGGTAGAGCGAGCAGCGTTAAATAGGCCAATTGAGGGGGTCGAAATTCAGAAAGTGATCCGGCAGGGGAAACTGCATAAGGCTCCGGGACCAGACGGTTATAGCTCCGAATTTTATAAAATGTTGGAGCTGCAGGTTGCCCCAACCTTGGCTGCAGTTTACAATGATGTCTTGGAGGGGAGGGGGTTCCCCTGAGACATGCGCACGGCTGCGATCACGGTGATTCATAAGCCTGGGAAGGAGGTGGAAGACCCGGCCTCGTATCGGCCGATCTCACTTATTAACTATGACATGAAAGTTTTAGCTAGCGTCTTAGCGCGGAGACTGCAAGGGATTCTGCCCCGGCTTATCAGCCCGTGTCAGACTGGCTTTGTTCAAGGCAGGGAGGCCTTCTCTAATATAAGTAAAGTACTCCTAAGGGCGGATTGGAGTGAAGCGCACGGGGATCCACTCTTGTTGGTAAGTCTGGACGCAGAGAAGGCCTTCGATAGGGTGGCATGGGATTACATGTTTGAAGCTCTAAAGAGATTCGACTTTGATGGAGCCTTTCTGTCTTGGCTGCAAGTGTTATACTCGGCACCTCTGGCCTTTGTGGTGTTAGGTGGCCTTCATTCGGCACCCTTTGAATTGCGTCGGGGGACGTGGCAGGGCTGCCCGCTCTCTCCTGTTATTTATTTTGCAGATGGAGCCTTTGTTGCGTGCACTGGAACAAAGGACGGAGATCCGGGGGATTGTGTGGACGGGGGGTGGTGTCAAGCTGAGTGCCTTCGCCGACGATTTGCTATTGTGTTTGACAGACCCGCAGCGTTCGTTGGAAGAGGCTCTAGCTATCATTGAACGGTTTGGTGCTTTCTCGGGTATGCGGATCAATAGGTCTAAGTCGATGGGACTTGACATCGGTAGGAGAGTTCGTGGCCGCTGGCAGGGGGCCTTCCCGTTGGTCTGGGCAGTGGATTCTATTCGATACCTGGGGATACAGCTTCCTTGCGACCCTAGTCGGCTTTATGAAGTGAATGTGCAGCCTTTATTGAGTAAAACGATTCAACGACTGCTGCAGTGGCGTGAGCTCCCGCTCTCCCTGAGGGGGCGTATGGCGCTCTTTAAGATGGTTGAGTTACCTCGGTGGATTTACCTCCTGCGGAATGCTCCGCTGTGGCTTCTGCGGAGGGACCTAAAAGAGCTGGAGAGTCATTTGTCTCATTTCTTGTGGAGGGGGAAGAGAGCACGCATTGCCTTTGCGACTTTGATGAGACCCACTAGTGAAGGAGGTGCGGACTTTTGTTCGATACGAGAGTATAACTTGGTCAGTCTGTTACGACCGCTTCGCAATCTGATCATGGGGACCGTCGAGATTCTACCTCCGGGGCTGGTGGATGCTATTTCGGTGCCGTATCATAGAGTTTACTGGCTGCACCGTTCGAATAAAGAGCTGCCCCTTCATTGGCGACATTCCACATACCTTGGCGCCAGGCCTGGAGACATCTGTCGACTTCGCGGGAGTACGTGGAATTGCTCGGATTGTCTTCCCTTAGCTGGGAATGGGGATTTCCTTCCCGGATGCCAGGGCGGGGTAGCTAAACGCTGGGTGCAATGCGGCGTGGAATATGTGGGCCACTTGCGGATGGAGCAGGGGGCGCCGATGGACTCTTATGACTCCTTACGGAGACGTTACCAGCTGCCAGTGCATGATTTTTTCTTTTACTTGCAAGTGAGACACTTTATACGCGCTTTAGACCGGGGTGAGGGGATGAGTTTGTGGCAGGGCGATAGTGGAATGCTGGGTTTCTTCCGCGCCTTGGAGGGTAAAATCACGGTGCGGCGACTGCGGGTGGACCTATCGAGGGGAGATATGTCCGGGATCATGCATCTAGCCAGGAGCTGGCAGGCGGATGGTATTGTGGAGGGAACAGTGGAGTGCCTATCTCAAGCTTTTCGAAGTATACCTTGTCTTTCGGAATCGGTGCAGATGCAGGAGGTTCAGTATAAATTTTTGTGGCGCGCCAACGCGCCTGATGTGCGGGCTCAGTGGATGGGTATTACAGACACGGAGAGTTGTTGTCGCTGTAGAGTGGAAAAAGGTACCCTTGCACACAAATTTTGGTTCTGTTCTGCTATACAACCATTTTGGGAGGGTGTGGGGGTGCGGCTGGGTGGCTGGATTGGTCAGGAGGTGGGCCTTGGACCTGCTTGGTGTCTGTTTGGCTTTCTGGAGGACGTTGCACCTCTCCATATGGACCATCGACAGCTTTGTGAGAGGGGCTTTCTGGTGGCCAAGCAGACTATTCTGCGTCACTGGGTAGCGCCCACGACGCCGAGTGTGCAAGAGTGGGAGGGGAGGATGCGAGTCTTGTTAAGCATGGAACGATGTACAGCACAGCAGATGGGCCAGAGGAGGATGGATCAATTCATGGCCCTCTGGGCCCCGCTGCTGGCCACTGATAGCTCTCAGTAACTGTAGTAGGCTGTGATGGGCCTTGCTGTAGTGGCTGCTGGGGTTCACAGTGGATTATTGGAGTTGGGGATGAGTGCGTTGTTATCCTTAGCCTCTCCCTGTGTGGGTGGGGAGGGGAGGGAGGGTGGGAGGGCAGGAAGGGAGGGAGGTGGGAGGTAGGGGTGGAAAGGAGGAGGGGAGGAGGCACTGGGTGGGAGGGGGTTTGCTCGGTAGACCGTACATTACCTTGTTGTTATCTCTGCATATCTCCATACCTAGCTGCTTTTGGCGGAGAGGGCTGGCATCCTTTTCATTTCAGGCTTTATACCTGACATTGAGGGCTTCGGTGCAGACTACTGAGTGGCTAGGTTAACTACTGTTATTACCTACTGTTATTCTTGAGTATTAATCCAGTTTGGTTACGTTGGTTATTAATGTCCTATGCTGTGCAGCTATTTTCTGCTATGTGTTGTGAAATGTTATGAAATGTGTAATAAAAATGATTTTCACTAAAAGCATAGGAACGTCTAGTAGAAGGTTTCCTGGAAGCATGAAGGATATCCTTCACCTGCTGAGAAAGATTCCAATCCTGAAGGTCTAGGCCTTCAGCAACCAAGCTCTGAGGTAAAGGGACTTGGGGTTTGGGTGCCACAAAGTCCCCTCCTCCTGAGACAGTAGGTCTGGAGCAGCTCCCAAGTCTAGGGAGGGAGCTTGAGAGAGATGTAGAAGTAGGGGGTACCACACTTGGCGTGGCCAGCGTGGAGCTATGAGGATCATAGATCCTTGATCCCTCTGGAGTTTGAACAGAGTCTTGGGAATTAAAGGAATGGGTGGAAAGGCATACAGGAAGTCTTGACCCCAGTGAAGGAGGAAGGCATCCTTGGCCTGAACTCCCTGACACGGAATTCTGGAACAGAACCGGGGAAGTTTGGCATTCCATGGACTTGCAAAGAGGTCTATGTCCGGGGTTCCCCACTCTTGAAAGATTCCGAGTACTTGATCCATGTGCAGGGACCATTCGTGTGGAAGCAGAACTCGACTGAGTCTGTCTGCCCAAGAGTTTTGGATTCCTGGAAGGTATACAGCCAGGAGATGGATTTGATGCTCTCTGGCGAAGGCCCACAATCTGGCGAAGGTCCACAATCTTCGTTTCAAAACGACAGAGAGCCAGTTCCTCCTTGCTTGTTTATGTAAAACATTGCTACTTGATTGTCCGTATGAATGAGAACTGTCTTGTAGCTGAGCAGGGTATGGAAGATCTTGAGAGCTAGAAAAATTGCTCGGAGCTCCAAGTGGTTGATATGATATGGAGATCGGTCTCCTGTGGAGACCAAATGCCTTGAGTGGAGAGGTCTTGCAGATGAGCTCCCCAACCTGTTTGGGAGGCATCTGTTGTGAGGGTTGAATGGGGTAACAACTGTTGGAAGGGGGACCCCAGCAACAGATTTTGGGTGGACTTCCACCACTGGAGAGACCAAAAGAGGCGCCTAGAGGTTGCTATTTTGTCTGACAGAGCACCTGATGCTTGAGTCCACTGGGTGGACAAATTCCATTGAGCTGCTCTCATGTGAAGGCGAGCATAGGGGACCACATGCACTGTGGATGCCATGTGGCCTAGCAGTTGCAGCATCTCCCGGGCAGTTAAATGGCTCTTTGACTGAATCTGGGAGGCTAACTGCACCAGGCGTAGGCAACGGGCCTGAGGAAGATAGGCCCTTGCAGTGGTAGTATCTAGCCAGGCCCCTATGAACTCTAGGGATTGAGTAGGGGTGAGCTGGGATTTTTGGAGATTTACCACAAGTCCCAGATACTGCAGAATGCGCCTTGTGCAGTCTAGGGCAGTCTGGGCCTCTGACTGGGATGAAGCTCGGATGAGCCAGTCGTCCAGGTATGGGAATACAAAAATTCCCAGAGTGCGTAGAAATGCAGCTACTACTGCCATGCATTTGGTGAACACTCTTGGAGCAGAGGCCAGACCGAAAGGAAGTACCCTGTATTGGTAATGCTTTCCTTGGAAAAGGAAACGGAGGAACCTTCTGTGAGAAGGATGGATGAGGACATGTGTGTACGCATCCTTGAGATCTAGAGAACAAAGCCAATCCTGACTGAAGGTATGGAAGGAGAGTGCCCAGAGAAAGCATCTTGAATTTCTCCTTGCATAGAAATTTGTTCAATTCTCTGAGATCTAATATGGGTCTGTAGCTCCCTGTCTTCTTTGGGATGAAAAAATAGGGGGAGTAAAACCCTGACCCTTGTTGAAGAAGAGGCACTTCTTCTATTGCCCCTTGGGCAAGAAGGGTAGCCACCTCCTGACCTAGAAGGTCGAGAAGAGATGTTGGAGAATTGAAGTGTCTCACCATGGTGTGAGGAGGAAGGTTTGAGAAATGAAGCTTGTAGCCCTCCCTTATGATGGAGAGGGTCCACTGCTCTGTTGTAATTTGCTCCCATCTGGGAACAAAATGAGCTAACCTTCCTGGAATGGTGAGAGGCTCTGGCTGTTTTAGACCCAGAAAGGCTAAGTTCTCTAGCATCAAGTCAAAAACCCTGAGGAGGTTGGGACTGCTGAGTTGCAGCAGCCCCTGTAGACTTAGGCCTGGCCTGTTTAGGTTGCTGACGCTTAGTAGCAAAGCGACCTGTAGATTTTTGGCCAGAAGTAGAAGGGAATCTGCCCTTTTTGAAAAAAGACTTCTTGAAAGGTTTTTTCTTGGCAGGAATGGAGGTTGACTTTGAAAGTCTATCCAGAGCAGAATTTTCTGCATCCATTTGAGTGGCCTTTATTTGCCACTCTTTGCCAAACAGATTTTCACCTGTACAGGGGAGATTTCCCAAACCATCCTGGACCCAAGGTTCTAAATCAGAAGCATGGAGCCAAGCAATTCTGCGAGCAGCTATGGCAATGGCGAAAAGCATCCAAGGTCCTGCATTCTCTTCCTGGAGGGGCAGAAGAGTGTCTTTTTGCACTCTTTACCCTGTTCATAGCTGACTGCACCACAATAGAATGGAGGGGAAGCTGTGTTTTATGAAAACCAGGACAAGGAGGGACACGGTACATAGTGTCCAATCTTCGAGAATGAGGAGAGATAGTGAGAGGGGTCTCCCATAAGTCAATCATGTGCTCATAAAGAATCTCATGAATTGGCAAGGTGACTGCCTCCTTAGGAGCCTTAGAATAACCTAAAATATCCAATTTTTTAGCTCTAGGCTCTGATTCAGAGGTCACTGAAATAGAAAGTCCTTTAGCCACTTCTCTTATGAAGTCTTGAAAGGATAAGTCCTTTGGAGGAGACATTCTTCTTTTTGGAGAAGGCTCTTCAGGAAGGGCTATGGATACTTCAGCAGACTCCTCTGATGTATCAGAATCATCAAAGGAATCAAAATATCGCCTGTCAGGGTGGTCTTCTAAAGCTCGGTAGGCGTATCGAGCGGTATCGACATCGGGCGTTGTCGGCACCGGTTCGGTACCGATGAGCATCCCTGGACAGGGAACAGCTGCAGTCGGCATCCTGGTCGATGTCGATGCAGTCGGTACCGGTACCGGTACCGATGCTGGTGCCGGTACCGGAGCCGATACAGACAACGGAGTTTGTTGTGGTATCAGCGGCGTCGCAGCTTGAATGAAGGCCATGATAGCCTGCTGCTTGGATAGAACATTGTGATCCATCGACGCCATGAATGCCTGGAATTCGGTACCGGAAGGTTGCGCCGGTACCCCAGAGCATTCTAACAGGTGATCGGTCAAGGCCGCGCCATCGATGTCAACCTGTAACCCCATAGGTGGAGCTTTGGAAGCTGGAGCTTCCCGCCAGGGTTGTTTTGCCGGTGCAGGATCCTCGAGGGCAAGCCCGGAGGCATCTCGATGCTTGGAAGGAGATCTACTCTTTGAGGACCGGCTGGATTTATGTTTGGTTACCTGAGATCCATGGGAGGAAGAAGCAGCCCTGGAAGACGTCGATGCCACTGAAGCTGCATCAGAGGGAAACAGCACATGGAGCTTGGCTGCTCGGTTCTGTAAACCTCGTTTAGACATCAAAGAACAGGACAGACAATCCGGAATGGAGTATTCAGGACCCAAACATTTAAGACACCATTCATGGGTGTCAGTAACAGAAATAGTACCGCTGCACTTAGTGCATTTAAACCCGGAGGCTTGTTTTTCCATGAGGAAAAAATTCTTTGTGAGGCCTAAGGCCCAAAGAAGAAAAACACACTAAGTGAGGGAAAAACTATATATATATATATTTTTTTTTTATAAGAAAAGAAAGAAAAGACCGGCGGTACCGGTCCGAAGTCGGGGGCAGACACGCGACCAAAGAAATAAAATAAAACAAAGAACTTCTTCAGCGGTGACAGGAACACGACCTGCTGGTTCCGCAGCAAAGAAGAACTGAGGAGAGGCGTTTAGGAAAGGCGAGAAGGCAGCGCGCAGGCGCTGTGGGATGCTCCCAAAAGCTTTCCTTTTTGGGAAGCTGGGGAGCGCTCCCGCACAGGCTCCGTCGGTACCGACGTACCCATATGTGAAGACTCATTCCTGCTTGTTCCTGGAGATATATATATATATATACATATACATACACGCACATACATACATATACATAGCACAGTTACTTACCTGTAACAGGTGATCTCTGGGAACAGCAGGAATTAGTCCTCACATATGGGTACGTCGGTACCGACGGAGCCTGCGCGGGAAAGCTCCCCAGCTTCCCAGAAGAAAGCTTTTGGGAGCCTCCCACAGCACATGCGCGCTGCCTTCCCGCCTTTCCTGACCAACTCTCCTCAGTTCGAGTTTAAAGCTGAGACAATATAGGGAGAGAGAGGAAAGGAAAGATAAAGAGAGAGAGAGATACAACTCCTAGGGGAGGTGGGTGGGTTGTGAGGACTAATTCCTGCTGTTCCCAGAGATCACCTGTTACAGGTAAGTAACTATGCTATCTCCAGGAACAAGCAGGAATAAGTCCTCACATATGGGGACTCCCTAGCTAAGATGCCCGGGAGATCCCCAAGGGTATGAGACCCTGAAAGGTTCCTCGTCTTCCTATGGATCTCAGGCATCCATTCAGGGAAGGAGGGCAGGAGTTGTTCAAGAATGGAACAGGTGTCTGAGGACAGCCTGACCAAACAAGGCATCCCGGCGGGAGTCCTTGTCCAAACAGTAATGGGCTGTGAAGGTATGAACCAAGGCCCAGGTGGCTGCTCGACAGATCTGATCGATGGATACAGAATGAAGATGAGCCATAGAGGTGGCCATGGCCCTCACATTGTGAGCTGTGACATAGCCCTCCAGAGAAAAGTTCTTACTCTGGTAAGCAAATGAAATACACTGAGCAATCCAATTGGACAGTGTTCTTTTAGAGACTGGAAGTCCTAGATGAGAAGGATCAAAAGCAACAAAAAACTGGGAAGACTTTCTATGTTGCTGTGTCCTGTGTAAGTAAAAAGCAAGATCTTTTACAATCTAGAGCAGTGATGGCTAACCTTTTTGAGCCCGAGTGCCCAAACTGCCGCACAAAACCAAAGAATTTCCTCAAAGTGCCAGCACGTCCATTAAAGCCTCATTTGCATAAGGTGCCTCATTTGCATAAATATTTGCATAATGTTACCATACACTAACTTTTAGTAAACATGCCTCTTAATGAGTATATGGATAAAGAAAGACTAAAAGGTTTCTACATTACTATAATCCAGTACCAACCGCCAGGCACATTAGGAACTACTACAAACGCTGCCCATTTAGAACCCATAGCAAACCCGCCGTATCCTAACAGTACTACCAGGACTCACAAAGCACCATACCCTAACTATCAAAAGGCAACACTGCAAATATTAAACCAATACATTTCAGAGAACAACAATACATGACCTACTGGGGAAAGAACAAGTGGCAATGTCAAATAGGAATTATATAAACAGAATACCTCAGCTCAGTTACACATGCAGAACAGACCATCACCAAACAAGGAATCACAATTTAAAAACAGGAAGACAATAATTAAACTGGGAACCCCAAAAGCCAAACTTGGAATATACAACAACACTGTAGAAATAAAACTATAAATTAATTTCCTCTTGTACTAAATAAAGCGCAAAAATTAATGATGCACATTTCCCAGAGCTGACATATTCCAGTTAATAAATTCAAAATAAAGAGATATTTTTCTACCTTTTGTGCATTTTTTTTCAGTTGCAATTGCTCCAGCCACTTTCTTCTGGTTTCTTCGTGTCTTCTCCTAACTCTCCATCTGCTGTCCATTTGTCCTTTCTTCTGTCTTCTTGGTTTTTTTTTTTCCATTCTCTCTCTACATCTGCTTTAACATACTAATCTTTCTCCTTTTGCTCTTTCCTCATTCCTATTTCATCTACTCAAAATTTACCCCTCCATCCTCAATCCCCACTTATTCTCCCAATACCCGGCCAATTGTAGATTTTTTATCCCTCCCACACAAAATATTTTTCCCCTCTCCATTTTACTCTCCCAGCCCCATCCCATTCTAATCCTCCCCCAACACCAGCTCCCTTCTAGTTCCAGCCTCACCCAGCATCCATTCCCTTCTAGTTCCTGCATCAGCCCATTTCCAGTCCTAGCAGCCCCCCAACCCATTTCCAGTCCTAGCAACCTCCCAACCCAATACCAGTCCTAGCCCCCCCTCATCAACCCACTTCCAGTCCTAACCCCCCATAAGCCCATTTCCAGTCCTAGCTCCCCCATCTATTTGCAGTCCCATCCGAGTCCCTCCATCAGCTCATTTCCAAACCCAGCCCCCCATGAGCCCATTTCTAGTCCTTTCCTAGCCCCACCATCAGCCCATGTCAAATCCTAGCTCCCCTCCACTCAGCCCATTTCCAATCCAAGCCCCCCATGAGCCTACTTCCAGTTCTAGCCCCTTCATGAGTCCATTTCAATCCAAACCCCCACCACAGCCCATTTCCAATCTTAGCACCCCCCCAACAGCCAATTTCCAGTCCTATTCTAGCCCCTCCATCAGCCCATTTCCTGTCCTAGCCCCCCCTCACCCATTTCCAGTCCTAGCTCCCTCCCCCTCACAACCCATTTCCATTCCAAGCCCCAATCCCATCAGCTATTTGCAGTTCAAGCCCTCCTTCCACTCAGCCCATTTCCAGTCTTAGCCCCCCCATAGCCCATTACCAGTCCTAACCCCCCCCCATCAGCCCATTACCAGTCCTAACCCCCCCATCAGCCCATTTCCAGTCTTAGCCCCCCCCCATAGCCCATTACTAGTCCTACCCCCCCCCAAATCACCATCACCATCACCATCACCAGCCCACTTCCAGCCTTAGCACCCCCCATGGCCCATTACTAGTCCTAACCCCCCCCCCCCATCAGCCCATTTCCAGTCTTAGCCCCCCCCCATGGCCAATTACCATTCCTAACCCCGGCAAATTACCATTCCTAACCCCCCCCTGGCCATTTAACAGTCCTACCCCCCCCCCCGGCCATTTACGAGTCCTACCCCCCCCCGGCCAATTACCAGTCCTAACCCCCCCCATCAGCCCCTTTCCAGTCTTAGCCCCCCCATTGGCCATTTACCAGTCTTACCCCACCCCATGGCATTTTACCTGTCATACCCCCCCCCCTGCCAATTACCTGTCCTACCCCCCCCCCTGCCAATTACCAGTCCTAACCCCCCCATCAGCCCCTTTCCAGTCTTAGCCCCCCCCCATGGCAAATTACCATTACTAACCCCCCCCCCATCAGCCCCTTTCCAGTTTTAGCCCCCCCCCCATGGCCAATTACCAGTCCTAACCCCCCCCCCCCCCATCAGCCCATTTCCAGTCTTAGCCTCCCCACCATAGCCCATTACCAGTCCTAAACCCCCTTCCCCCCTATCATCCCAAATTAAAAAAAAAAACCCCACCAACGCGGCTGCTTCTGCCGCGGCAGCCTCAAGAGCTCTGCCGCGGCAGCCTCAAGAGCTCTGCCGCGGGCCCCCCCCCTGCCCGGCAGAGCCTCCCTGCAACATCTACCTTCAAGTCGCAAAACGCGGGCTTCTTTCAGAGCCGCGAGAGTTTCCTTTCTCGCGGGAGCGCCGCGATAATGGAAACTCTCGCGGCTCTGAAAGAAGCCCGCGTTTTGCGACTTGAAGGTAGATGATGCAGGGAGGCTCTGCCGGGCGGGGGGGGGGGGGGGGGCCCGCGGCAGAGCTCTTGTGGCTGCCGCGGCAGAGCTCTTGAGGCTGCCGCGGCAGAGCTCTTGAGGCTGCCGCGGCAGAAGCAGCCGGTTTGTTTGGTTTTTTTTTTTTTTTAATTTGGGACCTTTTAAATGCGGACCTTCCCGCGTGCCAGCTGCAAGGCCTTCGCGTGCCACAGCTGGCACGCGTGCCATAGGTTCGCCATCGCTGATCTAGAGTATGAAGGTTCCTCTCTGCAGTGGATGCATGAGGAGCTGGAAAAGAGACAGGTAAATATACCTCTTGATTAAGATGAAAAGGTGAGACCACTTTAGGCATAAAGTGAGGATTTGTCCTAAGGACTACCTTATCATGATGGAACCTTGTATAAGGTGGATTAGCCACTAAGGCCTGCAGCTCACTAATGCGGCGAGCAGAAGTGATTGCAATAAGGAAAATAACCTTCCAGGAAAGAAATTTCAAGGAGGTAGTGGCTAAGGGTTCAAAAGGTGGCTTCATAAGCTGACCAAGAACCAAGTTTAAGTCCCATGCCACCGGAGGAGGTCGAATGGGAGGTTTAGTTAAGGTTAGGCATCTCATGAATCTGGCAATAAGAGGATGAGAGGAAATAGGTTGTCCATTGATAGGCTTAAGGGATACTGCAATAGCACTTAAAAGGACCCTTACGGAATTCGTCTTAAGGCCTGCATTGGTAAGATGCAGGAGATATTCTAATAGAGAATTCAGGGGAAGTGCTAGAGGGTCAAGACCCTTTTGAGCACACCAAATGGAAAATCTCTTCCATTTAAAAGCATAGGAACGCCTAGTGGAAGGTTTCCTGGAAGCATGAAGGATATCCTTCACTTGTTGCGAAAGATTGAAGTCTTGAAGGTCTAGGCCTTCAGTAACCAAGCTCTGAGGTGAAGGGACTTGGGGTTTGGATGCCACAAAGTCCCCTCCTCCTGAGACAGAAGGTCTGGAGCAGCTCCCAAGTCCAGGGAGGGGACTTGGGAGAGATGCAGAAGTAGAGGGTACCACACTTGGCGTGGCCAGCGTGGAGCTATGAGGATCATATACCCTTGATCCCTCTGAAGTTTGAACAGAGTCTTGGGGATCAAAGGAATGGGTGGAAAGGCATACAGGAAGTCCTGACCCCAATGAAGAAGGAAGGCATCTTTGGCCTGAACTCCCTGACACGGAATCCTGGAACAGAACCGGGGAAGTTTGGCATTCCACGGACTTGCAAATAGGTCTATGTCCGGGGTACCCCATTCCTGAAAGATTCTGAGTACCTGATCCATGTGCAGGGACCATTCGTGTGGGAGCAGAACTCGACTGAGTCTGTCGGCCCAAGAGTTTTGAATTCCTGGGAGGTATACTGCCAGGAGATGGATTTGATGCTCTCTGGCGAAGGCCCATAATCTGAGAGCTTCGTTGCAAAGCGACAGAGAGCCAGTTCCTCCTTGCTTGTTTATGTAAAACATGGCTACCTGATTGTCCATTTGAATGAGGACTGTCTGGTAGCTGAGGAGGGTATGAAAGACCTTGAGAGCTAGGAACACTGCTCGAAGTTCCAAGTGGTTGATATGGAGAGAGGTCTCCTGTGGGGCCAAGTGCCTTGGGTGGAGAGGTCTTGCAGATGAGCTCCCCAACCTGTTTGGGAGGCATCTGTTGTGAGGATTGCTTGGGGCAACAAGGGTTGGAAGGGGGACCCCAACAACAGATTTTGAGTGGACATCCACCATTGGAGAGACCAAAGGAGACATTTGGAGTTTGCTATTTGGTCTGAGAGAGCTCCTGACGCTTGAGTCCACTGGGTGGACAAAGTCCATTGAGCTGCTCTCATGTGTAGACGAAAAATATAAACCAAATCCAACTTTCACTGTAACAGTACCTCACTTCTCATTAAATTTTTGTCGAAGCTGGACCGTGGGAAGGACAAAACAAACATATGTCCCCCAACCAGACTGTCAGCTACTTTTTTTCTTTTTTAGGGGTCCTAACAATACCAAGAAATTGTGCCGAAATTTAAAAGTCTCTACTTAACTGAAGTATCTCAATCTTCTCATATCTTCTCGTTGCTCATAAGATCATCTCGTAGCACGACGCGCGCGTTTCGAGCCTCCAGGCCCTGTATCAAATGCTATTATAATACTCTGCGCTCGGCAACGAATTACCCTGATAATGCCGTCTGTGCGGCCAAGGTACCCTTCCTTTACAGATGCAGTAAATCACTTTCCGTATTTAAATAGGAGCCACCCAATAAGAACAGGGAATGACCCCACTAGACAGGGGAATCCCTGAGCTAATTGGTCAGAACTTCAAAAACGTCAGAGAATGCCTTGCCATTCGATCTCACGATTGAGCCCGCCTGGTTCCACAGCTGCCAATTGGAAAATCCATCGCTGTTCCAATCGATAAAGTTTCTGGAGGCGATCCCCCCCTCTGGGATCCAATGGGACATGATCAATGATAGACCACTTTAAATCATCGAAACAATGTTGATGAGTGATACAATGAGAAACTATTGGTGCTGTCAATACCTCATGACGGATACGAGAAGCATGCTCATTCAAACGAACCCTCATTGGACGAGTTGTCTGACCTATGTACAACAAAGCACATGGACAAATAATCATATAGATCACAAAACTGGATGAACAAGTTGTGTCCCAGTGTCTCACAAACACACGCTGGGTCTTTGGATGAATCCATTGAACTCCCGTTAAGGAGAAACCACAATGTTTACAAGCACCACAAACAGTGTGACCAGTTGTTACTGGCTGCCAGTGTAATCGATCCGATGCTAAAGTCGTTTTCATCAGCATGTCTGCCAGATTTTGTCCACGAGTAAAAGCAAATTTTAATGGTTTTTGAAAGCAAGCTAATAATTGCAGCACTGACCAATGGCGATGTAAAATCCGTAATACCTCCGAACTACCTTCAAAAAACGGAAGGACCCCCACAATTGCATCTTCAGAAGCTTGTTTAGCTGTCGAATAGTGAGGGTCTAACAACCATTCGCGATGTACAAATCGCGCCCTTTTCAAAGCTTTTTTCACCACTGTAGAGGGGTATCCCCGCTCAATCAGCCGACCGCTGAGATCCTTAGCATGCGTTTTAAAATCCTCTAGGGTGGCACAATTACGTCGGAGCCTCAAAAACTGTCCAAAGGGTAAACCCCTCCGCAAAGGACCAGGGTGGAAACTCCGAAAGTGTAGTAGACTATTTCGCTGTACAGTTTTGCGATAAAGGGTTGTATGAAGGTGCCCGTCCAATATTGTGATTTGAAGATCCAAAAAGTCAATGGAGCACACATCCATAAGTCCACCATTGACTTTTTGGATCTTCAAAGTAGGGGGAGTAAAAACCTGACCCCTGTTGAAGAAGAGGAACTTCTTCTATGGCCCTCTGGGCCAGAAGGGAGGTTACCTCCTGATCCAGAAGGTCGAGGAGAGATGTGGGAGAATTGAAATGTCTCACCATGGTGTAGGGAGGAATGTCTGAGAAATTAAGTTTGTAGCCCTCTCTGATGGAGAGGGTCCACTGCTCTGATGTGATTTGCTCCCATCTGGGAGCAAAATGAGCTAACCTTCCTGGAATGGTGAGAGGTTCTGGCTGTTGTAGAGCCAGAAAGGTTAAGTTCTCTAGCACTAAGTCAAAACCCCTGAGGGGCTTGGGACTGCTGGGTTGCAGCAGCCCCTGCAGGTTTAGGCCTGGCCTGTTTGGGTTGCTGACGCTTAGTAGCAAATCGACCTGCAGAAGACTGTTGACCAGAAGTGGAAGGAAATCTGCCCTTCTTGTAAAAAGACTTTTTAAAAGATTTTTTCTTGGCTGGAGTGGAGGTAGACTTAGAAAGTCTATCAAGAGCAGCATTTTCTGCATCCATTTGAGTGGCTTTAATTTGCCACTCTTTGCCAAATAGGTTTTCACCTGTACAGGGTAGATTTCCTAAACCATCTTGAACCCAGGGTTCTAGATCAGAAGCCTGGAGCCAAGCAATTCTACGAGCAGCTATAGCAATTCCTGAGGCTCTGCTGGCAACCTCAAAGGAATCAAAGGCTGCCCTGTTGGAAAACTTTGAAATGTCTTGCGTATGGCTTAAGCCAAAGAAGGAATTCTTCCCTTTTATCTTCAGGAATAAAAGGGAGAAAGTTGTGCAGCTTTTCTGCAACCTCCTTCAGAAACATACCCATATAAAGGCTGTATGAATTGATTCTGGCAGTAAGCATGCTAGCTTGGAAGATCTTTCTACCAAAAGCATCCAAGGTCCTGCATTCTCTTCCTGGAGGAGTAGAAGAGTGTCTTTTGGTACTCTTTATTCTCTTCATAGCTGACTGCACCACAATAGAATGGTGAGGAAGCTGAGTTTTTTGAAAACCAGGAGAAGGAGGGACACGGTACATAGTGTCCAATCTACGAGAATGAGGAGAAAGGGTGAGAGGAGTCTCCCACAATTCAAGCAAATGTTCTTGGAGAATTTCATGAATGGGCAAGGTGACTGCCTCTCTGGGAACCTTAGAGTATCCCAAAATGTCTAACCTTTTTGCTCTAGGTTCTTTTTCAGAGGTTACTGAAATAGAGAGTCCTTTAGCTACTTCCATGATGAAGTCTTGAAAGGACAAATCCTCTGGAGGAGACATTCTCCTCTTTGGAGAAGAGGGCTCCTCAGGAAGAGTAAGAGATACTTCAGGAGAGTCATCCGATGAATCGGAATCATCAGAAGACTGGAAGTATCGTCTGTTTGCTTCCAGGGATCGATAAGCGTATCGACCGTTATCGACATCGGGCGTACCCAGAACCGGATCGGTATCGGGAAAAGCCCCTGAACCGGGAACCGGAACCGGTATCCTGGTCGATGTGGATGCCCTGGGTATATTTTGTGACACAGCAGCTCGCACAGAGCCCATGGAGTTAGGGGAAAGTAAGGAACTTACCTCAGAATCAGCTGGGCAGCAGACAAACTCAGCTCATGTAGAATTAGCTGAGCAGTAAACAAACCCAGCTCATGTAGAATTAGCTGAGCAGCAGACAAACTCAGCACAAGAAAAGCAGAAAGGCATTTGAGTAAAATGTCCCTGCACTAGTCCTGACGTAGCTAGAAGCAGGAAGGCTAATCAGGAACACCTGTTCTCAGAAACCCAGGCAGCATGCAAAGAGAACAAGGATAAAAGCTGCAGGGTAGAACCAGGGAAGACCAGTAGGGGCAGCGACCTGGGAGGACTAAGCCAGCATCCAGTGAACACACGTCATGCTGGAGGAAACCCACTGAGGGAAGGAAGCAGTAGGTATGGCAGCAGAGCAGGAAACAGCCAGCACCGTGCCCAGGACCCTGCTAGGATTCCTGGTAGTTGGAGAGCCCAGGAGAGAGCTGCCAGAAGCCCAGATATAAGAGACAGAACCACAGCTAAGAGGTGGGAACCTAGCTCTGCTAAAGAAAAGGCAAGACGTTCTGTTTGTTAGAAAGGCAAGGGCGTGGCACCAGAAGTAACTTTGATACTGAAAGTTATACAGTAATTCCACCAGCGTGGAGAAGGGAAAACCAGAAGGAAGCTTTTAATATAACAGGCATTCAGAGCCCTGGATTTAAAGAGCCCTTTCTAGAAAAGTTAGCCCATGACTCACAGGAGAGTTTTAAGGAAGACAGCAGCTGTGAAGAGTGTGACCCATATGCAATTGTAAGTGACTGAGTTAACGCAGTGGGAGAACAGCAGCTATAATTCTGACCCTGTGCCCATGGATTGTACAATTTGTTGATCTGACGATATTGTATCTTTATGTTGAGCGTGTGCAAAGCAACCAGATGATGGTGCCTGAAGGAAAGATGATATTTTTCTGTGCAGCAGTTCTTTTGTTTCATATTGATTGTTGTATCCCAGGAATATCCCCTCAGGGCAGGGAATAAAGCCCTAATATTACTTTTGCCTTACCACTTGACTACAAGACTCTTTTTGTATTAAAGGCAACTTAAATCTTAACACCCTAGGCAGCCGCCTAATAGGGTCATAGGAGGTAGCTATCACTCACTATCTCTCACAAAATATATACATAAACGCATATATATACACATACATATATATACATACACGCATATATAGCACAGTTACTTACCTGTAACAGGTGATCTCTGGGAACAGCAGGAATAAGTCTTCACATATGGGTATCGTCGGTACCAACGGAGCCTGCGCGGGAACGCTCCCCAGCGTCCAATAAGAAAGCTTTTGGGAGCATCCCACAGCGCCTGCATGCTGCCTTCCCACCTTTCCCAACCGCCTCTCTCCAGTTCGCGTTTTAAAGCTGAGACAAAGAGAGAGAGAGAGGGAAGGAAAGATAGATAGAGAGATACAACTCCTAGGGGAGGTGTGGGTTGTGAAGACTTATTCCTGCTGTTCCCAAAGATCACCTGTTACAGGTAAGTAACTGTGCTATCTCCAGGAACAAGCAGGAATGAGTCTTCACATATGGGGACTCCCTAGCTGCAAATGCCAGGGAGAGACCCCAGAGTTATGTGTCCTTGAAAAGGGCTCCACCTCCCCCCATGGATCTCTGGCATCCAACCAGGGTAGGTGGGTAGGAGTTGATTAGGAATGGAACAGGTGTTTGAGAACAGCCTGACCAAACGAGGCATTCCGGCGGGAGTCCTTGTTCAAACAGTAATGGGCTGTAAAGGTATGAACCGAGGCCCAGGTGGCCGCTCGACAGATTTGGTCGATGGACACAGAGTTTAGATGAGCCATTGAGGCTGCCATGACCCTCACATTGTGAGTCTGACATGGCCTTCCACAGGAAGGTTCCTACTCTGGTAGGCGAAAGAAATACACTGAGCAATCCAGTTGGACAGTGTTCTCTTAGAAACTGGAAGTCCTAAATGGGAAGGATCAAAAGCAACAAAGAGTTGAGAAGACTTTCTATGTTGCTGTGTTCTTTGTAAGTAAAAGGCGAGAGCTCTTTTACAATCCAAAGTATGAAGATTCCTCTCTGCACTTGATGCATGAGGTCCTGGAAAAAAGACAGGTAAGTATACCTCTTGGTTCAGATGAAAAGGCGAGACTACTTTGGGCATAAAGTGTGGATTGGTCCTGAGGACTACCTTATCATAATGGAACCTTGTATAAGGAGGATTAGCCACCAAGGCTTGCAACTCACTGATGCGACGTGCTGAGGTGACTGCAATGAGAAAGATAACCTTCCAAGAAAGGAATTTCAAGGAGGTGGTGGCTAAAGGTTCAAAGGGTGGCTTCATAAGCTGGCCAAGAACCAGATTTACGTCCCATGCCACTGGAGGTGGTCTAATGGGAGGTTTAGTTAAAAGAAGGCCTCTCATGAATCTTGCTATAAGAGGATGAGAGGAAATAGGCTGTCCATTGAGAGGCTTGAGGGACGCTGCAATAGCACTCAAATGGACTCTTACTGAATTTGTTTTAAGGCCTGCATGGGATAGATGCAGAAGATACTCTAGTAAAGAATTCAGAGGTATTGCAAGAGGGTTAAGACCCTTCTCTGAACACCAAATGGTAAATCTTTTCCATTTGAAAGCATAAGAACGTCTAGTGGAAGGCTTTCTAGAAGCATGAAGAATATCTCTGACTTGCTGAGATGAAAAACTTGAAGGTCTAGGCCTTCAGCAAACAGGCCCTGAGATGGAGAGACTGGGGGTTTGGGTGCCACAACGTTCCGTCTTCCTGGGATAGAAGATCTGGTGCAGAGCCCAATTCCAGGGAGGGAGCTTGAGAGAGATGCAGAAGTAGAGGGTACCATACTTGGCGTGGACAATGTGGTGCTATGAGGATCATGGAACCTCGGTCTCTCTGAAGCTTGAAAAGTGTTTTGGGAAGTAGGGGAATGGGTGGAAAGGCATAAAGGAAGTCTTGACCCCAGTGAAGGAAGGCATCCTTGGCCTGAACTCCCTGACACGGAATTCTGGAACAGAACCGGGGAAGTTTGGCATTCCACAGACTTGCAAAGAGGTCTATGTCCAGGGTTCCCCAAATTCGAAAAATCCTGGCTACCTGGTCCATGTGAAGGGACCACTCGTGTGGAAGCAGAACTCGACTAAGTCTGTCTGCCCAAGAGTTTTGAACGCCTGGAAGATATAGTGCCATAAGATGAATCTGATGCTCTCTGGCGAAGGACCACCGTTGCAAAGCGACAGAGAGCCAGTCCCTCCCTGCTTGTTCACATAGAACATGGCTACTTGGTTGTCCATGTGGATGAGGACTGTCCTGTAGCTGAGCAGGGAGTGGAACACTCAGAGCTAAGAAAATTGCTCCGAGTTCCAAGAGATTGATGTGTAGAGAGGTCTCCTGTGGAGACCAGATGCCCTGGGTGGAGAGATCTTGCAGATGAGCTCCCAAACCCATTGGAGAGGCATCTGTTGTAAGGGTTGCTTGGGGAAGTGACTGCTGAAAAGGGGACCCCAGCAACAGGTTTTGAGAGGACTTCCACCACTGGAGAGACCAAAAAAGGCGACTGGAGTTTGCTATTTTGTCTGACAAGCAACCTGATGCCCGAGTCCATTGGGTAGACAAAGTCCATTGAGCTGCCCTCATGTGAAGGAGAGCATATGGAACCACATGCACAGTGGATGCCATGTGGCCCAAGAGTTGTAACATTTCCCAAGCAGTTAAATGGGACTTTAACTGTATTTGGGAGGCTAACTGCACCAAGCGTAGGCAACGAGCCTGAGGAAGATAGGCCCTTGCAGTTGTGGTATCCAGGACAGCCCCTATAAACTCCAGAGATTGAGTAGGGGTGAGATTGGATTTTGGGATGTTTATTACCAGTCCCAAATACTGAAGGACACGCATTGTGCAGGCTAGAGAAGTCTGGGCCTCTGACTGGGATGGAGCTCGGATGAGCCAGTCGTCCAGATATGGGAATACGAATATCCCTAGAGTGCGTAGGAATGCAGCTACTACTGCCATGCATTTTGTGAACACTCTTGGAGCAGAGGCCAGACCGAAAGGAAGCACTTTGTATTGGTAGTGCTTTCCTTGGTACAGGAAGCGAAGGAATCTTCTGTGTGTTGGATGGATGAGAACATGGGTGTACGCATCCTTGAGATCTAGAGAACAAAGCCAGTCCTGACTCTGGAGGTATGGAAGGAGAGTTCCGAGAGAAGTCATCTTGAATTTCTCCTTGCATAGAAACTTGTTCAATTCTCTGAGATCTAATATGGGTCTGTAGCCCCCTGTTTTCTTTGGGATGAGAAAATAGGGGGAGTAGAACCCTGAACCCTGTTGAAGAAGGGGTACTTCTTCTATTGCCCCATGGGCAAGAAGGGTAGCAATCTCCTGACCTAGAAGGTTGAGGAGAGATGTTGGAGAATTGAACTGTTTCACCATGGTTAGTGGAGGAAGGTTTAAGAAATGAAGTTTGTACCCTTCCCTTATGATGGAGAGGGTCCACTGCTCTGCTGTAATTTGTTCCCATCTGGGAGCAAAGTGAGCTAACCTTCCTGGGATGGTGAGGGGCTCTGGATGTTCTAGAGCCAGAAAGGCTAAGTTCTCTAGTGGAAAGTCAAAGGCCCTGAGGAGGCTGAGGCTGTTGCGCCGTAGCAGTCCTCGCAGCCTGGGTTTTGGCCTGTTTTGGTGGTTGTTGCCTCTTTGTAGCAAAACGACCTTGAGAAGAGGCCTGACCATAAGAAGAAAATCGTCCTTTCTTTGGGAAAGATCCCTTTTTGAACAACCTCTTTTTGAAAGGAGCAGTAGTAGACTTGGGAAGTCTATCTAAAGCAGAATTTTCAGCATCCATCTGGTTGGCCTTTGCTTGCCAATCTTTGCCAAACAGGTTTTCGCCTGTACAGGGAAGGTTACCTAGACCATCCTGTACCCAGGATTCCAAATCAGAGGCTTGCAACCAAGCAACTCTGCGTGCACCTATGGCAATAGCCGAGGCTCTACTGACCCCCTCAAAAGAGTCAAAGGCTGCACGGTTGGAAAACTTGGATACATCCTGTGCATGTTTAAGCCAGCTGATATATTCTTCTCTCTTATCTTCTGACATAAAAGGAGATAAGGTTTGCAAATGATCTGTAACTTCTTTTAGAAACATCCCCATATAGAGACTATAGGAGTTGATTCTGGCTACAAGCATACTGGCCTGGAAGATTTTCCTGCCAAAGGCATCTAGGGTTCTGCATTCTCTTCCTGGAGGAGCAGAGGAGTGCCTTTTTGTACTCTTGATCTTTTTCATAGCAGACTCTACCACAATGGAGTGGTGAGGAAGCTGAGTCTTATGAAACCCAGGAAAAGGAGGAACACGATACATGGTGTCCAACCTTCTGGAATGAGGGGAGGTGGAAAGAGGAGTCTCCCATATGCCCAACATGTGTTCATAAAGAATCTCATGTATTGGTAAGGTGGCTGCCTCTTTAGGAGCCTTAGGATATTGTAGGATATCTAATTTTTTGGCTCTAGGTTCAGTCTCAGAGGACACTGAGATGGACAGGCCTTTGGCCACCTCCCTAATAAAGTCCTGAAAAGACAAGTCTTCAGGAGGAGACATTCTCCTTTTTGGAGAAGAGGGTTCCTGAGGAAGGATCCCCGATGCTTCAATTGAGGCCTCTGAAGAGTCAGTGTCTTCAGAAGAATCGAAGTATCGACTGTCTGGATGCTCTCGTAGAGCCCGATACGCGTACTGGGAGGTATCGACATCGGGAGTAATCGGTACTGGGCCGGTACTGATAGGCATCACTGGATAGCGTACCGCTGCCGTCGATGCTGATGTCGATGCAAGCGGTACTGGTATCGGAACCGGAATCGGATCCTGTACCGGAATTGGTACGGGTACAGACAATGGGGTTTGTTGCGGTACCGTAAGCGTTGCAGCTTGAATAAATGCCGTGATGGCACGCTGCATGGTCAGAATATTCTGATCCATCGACGCCACCAATGTCTGGATATCGGTACCGGTAGAAACTGCCGGTACCCCAGAACATTGTAACAGGTGATCGGTCGAGGCCGTGCCATCGATGTCAACCTGTGACCCCATAGGTAGTGCTTTGGAAGCCGGAGCCTCCCGCCGGGGTAACTTTGCCGGTGTGGTATTCTCAAGAGTAAGCCCGGGGGCATCTCGATACTTAGAGGGAGATGAACTCTTTGAGGGCTGGCCAGATTTAAGTTTGGTTACCTGAGATCCATGGGATGAAGAAGCAGCCCTGGAAGACGTCGATGCCACAGAAGCTGCATCGGAGGGAAACAGGGTACTGAGCTTAGCTGCCCGATTCTGTAACCCTCTTTTGGACATCATAGAACAGGACTCACAATCCGCAATGGAGTGGTCAGGACCTAAACATTTTAGACACCAGTCATGGGTGTCGGTGACAGAAATAGTGCTACTGCACTTTGTGCATTTTTTAAACCCGGAGGCGGGTTTTTCCATGAGGGAAAAATCTCTCTGTAGGCTTAAGGCCCCAGAAGAAAAATGCACTGAAAAAGTAGAAGTTTTTATTTTTTTTTTTAAAAGAAAGAAAAAGAACCGGTAGTACCGGTGCGGAATCGAGAAGGCAGACACGCGACTAAAGAAAATTAAAAGAAAATAAGAAATTCTTCAGTGGTGACAGGAAATACAACCTGCTGGCTCCGCGGAAAAGAAGAACTGGAGAGAGGCAGTTAGGAAAGGCGGGAAGGCAGCGCGCAGGCGCTGTGGGATGCTCCCAAAAGCTTTCTTTAAGGACGCTGGGGAGCGTTCCCGCGCAGGTTCCGTCGGTACCGACGATACCCATATGTGAAGACTCATTCCTGCTTGTTCCTGGAGATAACCTTGTGCACGGGGAGACAAGGCAGTTCTGCAGGGGAGAAGGGAGGTGGAAGCCTATCGAAGCGAAGGTGAAGGCCGCCTCGGACAACCTGGAGAACCCAGGTGTCCTAGGTGATGGAAGCCCACAAAAGGGGCAAAAGAAGACAGGCGTCCCTCCCCACTGGCTGCTGCGTTGCCGGAGGGCGAGGGGCTATGCCAATGGTGTCAAAACCCGTGTGGGTTGTGGTGGAGCCAGAGTTTGGGCTTTTGGCCCTTTTGGCTTGCGATGTCCTTGGCCAGACTTACCCTGCACCAGAATGGACAGCGTGGGGGTAGGCAGGTATGGTGGGTAACCACAGTACTGAAGGCCCTTCCTCGGAAAGAAAGGCTTCTTGGCTTGCTGCTTTTTCTGGGGCAGAGTGGAGGTCTTGCATGAGAGACGGGTTCTGGTGATGAACTCAGTCTCTATCTCCGCGGCCTTATTCTCCATTGGCTTGCCAAAGAGCTGTTCGCCAAGGCAGGGGACGTCCAGGAGCTTCTCCTGCACCCACTGCTCCAAATCCGATGATTGAGCCATGCCTGGCGGTGGGCCCCAATGCCCACGGCCACCACTCGAGCCGATGAATCGAATCCATCGTAGGCGGCTTGAGAGAGATATTTTGAGCAGTCTGCAGACTTCAACAGAGTACTGAGCCTATTGAGGGACTCGCCCTCGAGACCCACGGAGAAACCTCCAAGCTCCTTGGCTAAGTTGCGCAAGAACATGTCCATGTATAGTTGGTATGCTTAAATGCGACAAGATAGCATAGAGGCCTTGGTAAGCCTTGCTGCCCTGGGCATCATGGGCTCTCGACTCTCGGCCCAGAGGGACCGACAAGCGATTTTGGGCTCTTCTGTTTCCTCATGGCCAACTCCACCACCATAGAGGTGTGCGGAAGTTGGGTCTTTCTAAACCCCAGGCCACGCTGTACCAAGGTGCTTGCTCACGATGGGGACCGAGGTGGGTGCCTCCCACATGCAGAGCAACAGCAGAGACAGAATGGGAGGGACCGGAACAATGAGAGATTCCTTAGGCAGGGGACTCCTATCTAGTTCTTCAGCTCAAGGGTCCTTCTTGACCTGAGTGGCCAGGTTAAGAGCCCATGCCATATCCTGGATGAACACCAGGAAAGAGGTGTCCTCGGGTGGCAAGTGCCGCTGGAACACGGGCAGGGAGGGATCCGACAGAAGGTCCCGGTGAGTACGGATTTCCGGGGAGGTGTCACAAATCGGACTCCCAATCCGAGAACTCAGTCGAGGAGTCCGAGCTGGGCAGATCGCCCTGTGCGGCGGCCAGGTCCCATTTGGAGCCAGAGGCCCTGGAAAATCTCGCCTCTGAGCAACGGGAGGGCAAGCAAGACCGACGTCAAGGACCCTCATGAGGCCCACAGCTCTCGGGGGTTTCATGGACAGATTTCGGTGTCCCACATGAGGGACCTATGGTCTCTGGGTATGAGTCAGCAAAGCTGACTGAGCGCTTGCTGGGAAGCGACGAACGCAGAAACACTGTTATAGCGCATGAATGCAGGACTCCCACATGAGCGTGGCGCCCTGCAACGCCAACCCCGGAGTACCGGGTCGAGCGTTGAGGAGAGGGGGTCCTCACCAGGACGGCCCTCAGGAGACCGGGCACCTTCGCCGGAGGCCTCCGTATCCGTGCGAAGTACCTTGCAGGGCCGCTCCTTGTCTGACTCTCGGGAACGCCGAAAGGGGTTAAGCGACCGAGGGCGTCAATGGGGATTCCAAGGCGGCCTTTCGGAAAATGTCTTCGGACTTCTGTTTACGACTGAGCAGGGTCTTAGAGGACATTTTCTTACAGAGCGAACAGAGCACCGGGTCATGATCAGTTCCGACGCACCGCAGACAACAGTAGTGAGTGTCCGTAAGAGACATATTCCTAGAGCATCTATCGCATTTTTTGAAGCTGGTGGCCATAGGGGCAAAAATGGCCCCTGCGAGGTCGAAGACCCACGCAGCCAGCATAGGGAAAGAAAGGGGCGCGAAGCCCATTGGCAAAAAAGGCAAAGGAAAAAAAATGTCACCAAACAGCTCTAAGGTAAAGCAGGGGAAGGACGGGTAGAGGAGAAGTGCAACCGGAAAATAGAAGGGCAATAGGCCAAAAACGAAATACTTTTTCCGAGGGATGAGGACATGCATCTGAAGGGCTCCGCGGAAAAAGGGAGACTGAACAAGATGGCACCTTTGGGTGGGAAGTGGACCACGCATGTGTGGCAGCAATCCCAAAGGCTTTCTTTGAAAACTGGGGAATTGCTCCGTGCGGGCTCAGTCGGTGCCAACATCACCCATAAGTGAGGACTGACTTCCTGCTTGTTCCTGGAGAAGTAAAAAGACTAAGGAACACGCAATGAAGCTACAATGTAACACATTTAAGACTAATAAGAGAAATATTTTTTCACTCAACGCATAATCAAACTCTGGAATTCCTTTCCAGAGGATGTAGTAAAAGTTGTTAGTGTAGCTGGGTTTAAAAAAGGTTTGGACAAGTTCCTGGAGGCCAGGTCCATAAAACATTATTAAAGAGGACCAGGGAAATCCACTGCTTACCCCAGGACAAGCATTGTGGAACCCGTGTACCTTTTTTGGGAACCTGACAGGTACTTGTTTCCTGGAGTGGCTACTGTTGGAAACAGGATACTTGGCTTGACAGATCATAGCCTGACCTAGAATGGCATTTCTTATATTCTTATGTTCAGTTTATGGAGTTACATCACCAGATGTGTGTACATGCTAAGGGTGTATATTCATTAGCGAGTATTCAGTTCGTTAAAGAACATTAAAAAATTTAGTGCGCACTAAACTTATTTAAGATGAGTTAATCGACTTAGCGTGCCTTAATTCATTTATTTGTCAGTTTGCAATAAATCAGTTTAGCATGCACTAAGAATTCCCTATTGAAAGAAATGCGTAAACTAACCAAAAAACACCCACAAATCAGGAAACATTAAGCAAAAAAAAAAGAAAACTAACCAAATTTTTCTTTCCTGTGCACTTTCCTATTGCATGCAAGGCACCCTGTTCCTAGGCTGCAGGGCCAGGGTGTGTGTGTTGCTATTCCCTGCTCTCAGTGATGCAGGGCAAGAGTATGTGCAGGTGTGCCCACCTGCAGGACTCCTGAGGATGCGCATTGGTCCGACCCAACTACCAGGCAAACTACGCAATCGCCTAAGGCAGCAGCTTCCGTGAGGGGAGAAGGAGGTAGCAGCTGTCCTCAGTAGACAGCTTGTATTCTACATATATTTTCTTTCATTAAGAAACTAGTACATGCTACTTGATGTACCAGTGCATTCAGGACTGCATGTTTGATTCTCTGTCAAAATTTTAACAAAACATACAGAATGTAATGAAAATAAATTTTTTCTTCTTTCCTTCAGGTACCTTTATGAGGGAGAACTTAGACCCCAAGTTTCAACAATTTTCATCCACAGAAAAATCACACATCAGACTCATCATGCACAAATTACTAGGGAGTTTGGCATATTTTCTCTCTTCAAATGAAAGTTTCTTTAATTTTTTTTTTTCAAAACATACATCACTTCTATATAATGGACATGGGGAAGGACCTACATGGCTAAAGCAAAAGCCAGGGAAGCAATGAAACTCCCAGAGGCAAGAAAAACAGAATATCATTGTGGCAATAGTATTTCTTGCCTAGGCTGGCCTTTTGCTCTTAACACAAAGAAAACAGGCAACCTTTTATATATAACTTTTTTTTCAGCATCCATTGGGTTAGAAACAGGCAACTACATACAGGGATGCATGAAGTGGCAGTTTTACTCTGTTTTATGCACTAGAGAGGCATCATCACTGACCCAGCATTTCACCATGCACCTGATGAGAATGAGATGCCAGAATCTGGCTGACCGTTAAAGACTGACTAAATCAAGTGGGGAGGGAAGAAGATTGGGAGATAAGGGAAATTAAGAAGTGAGAATCTGAGGACTTCCGGGATGCGGTGAGCAAGAGCGGACGCACGCCACTTGAGCTCTGGGGCCCCTCGCACCTCTGGGCCGGTGAAACGATGCAGTAACTAGGAAAAAAAAAAAATAGCAGGACTGGCTCCCGGACACGTCTCTCCCCCCCCCCCCACCCCCACATGAACAGCAGAGCCGCAACACGAGGAAAGCGGCGAAACTGCGCTCCCCTTACTGCACCGGGCCGACAAGAGGCTGGAGAGTGGATGCCGCTGGAACCCAGGCCTCTGATCTTCGGAGCCGCGGAAGAGACGTTCGGAGCCTCCTCCCCCGGATTCTACCGGCAAGTGGCAGCGGCGAAACTGTGCTCCCCTTGCTGCACTGAGCCGATGAGAGATCGGAGAGCTATTGCCGCCGGAACCCAGGCCTCTGAGATCATCAGAACTGCGGAAGAGACGATCGGAGCCCCCTCCCCCAGATTCTGCCGGCAAGTGAAAGAGCAGAGTGCTAGAGGCCTGCAGGCCTAGACCTCCCAGATCTCCTGTGTCAGCTGCAGCCGGGTGTTGAGTCCCCCCTCGTGACCCACCGGGCCAGCGGGTCGGCGAGAGGCTGCTGGTCTGGAGGCCGGGGCTGCCAGCTCTCTGGTGGAGGTGGGAGCCGTGCAGTCAGAAGGTGAGTGGGAACTTAGTGTCCGGCCAATAACAGAAGTGGCGAGAGGGAGAACAAGAGCGCCAATGGAGGGAGAGGAAATGGCGGCAGCGGTGAAAGGGGGACAGAGAGAAAAAGAGCTGTTGCCCACACAACATAAGGGAGCAGAGCAGCCCTCGCCGCCGAAGGCATGGGCCAAACTGGAGCTGGCGGATGAAATCTCTTTGGCAGTGGTGGGGGCACTATCCGCGCAGTTTGAGGACTTGCGGGGACGGATGGATCTTCTTCAGTCCTCTGTGGAGGCCCTGGAAAGCCGGATGCAGGAGGCGGAACACCGGATCAAGCAGGCAGAGGAACACGTGCTAGAATTGCAGCAAGAGGTGAACCGAATGAGAACGATGCTACAGGGGCAGGAGGCCAAACTGGATGATCTAGAAAACAGATCACACCGTAACAACTTGCAGTTTGTCAGACAGCTGCCTGGGTGAGAATATTCAGTCTTGGCAAGTGCATATATCAATATGATTTGCAAGGGATTGTGGGAAATGCAGTTCATTCACACCAGACACAGCTGCTCACAATAATTAGTTGTGCTTGAGTGTAAAGCCAATAAGATATTTATTTATGGGGTTATTTCTCTCAACACAGATATGCTTGGTAGCACATAAAACAGGATACTTGCTTTCAGTGTTAAACTTGGAAAAACAAAATCAGGAAAACAGCTGAACTTGTCAGGCAATCAAAGCAAAAGAACAAAGACCTGGTTGGTAACAAACTGGTCTTTTCTGTAGGCTTTAGCTAATATTTTCTTAGCAGTGTTTCAAACAAGCAAAACCCACAAAGAAGGGAAAAACTGTTCTTTTCAGGTTAACTTCTTATATCTTCACACATAGATTCAGAAGTGATTCCCTCAGAGCTCACAAGCAATTAGGTAAGGCTCAATTGCTAGCAGTTATCCAGCTGAAACCCCTTAGCTGGCTTAATTTCTACTGCATGGCTCAAAAATCCTACTCAGGAGCTTTTCTGAGTAGATTAAAGAACAAGTTTGTATTTCTTTGTGATGGTCGTTGTACTTTGTAACAGTAAATTACCAAAGGAGTTTAGACAGAGAGCAATCCATATATTCACAGCCTGTATCTAAGACTTCTCCCCCTTCCTCAACAATCATCGGTTCAATATCATGGATTGGCACAGAGGAATTTCTCAATGGAGCACTTTCAGGAGAATACTTGTTTCCCTGCTGTCTTTCAAGGTTATAGCTAGGGCATAGATCAGTGTTCATACCTGAGCTTCCATTGCTGTTAGAGTTCCTCTCTAAATAGCCTGGCCAGTATGTAGTCCAGTTCTTATGTCCAGCCTTCCAATCCAGATCCCTGGATCTCTCTTCACATACCTTCTGGCATGGGTCTTAGGGTCCCTTCCAAGTGCAGCCGTCTCCCTCACAGGTACCCTCTGGAGATTCCTAGCTCTGCAGCACCATTTCTCTGGCTTTCCCCAGTCCAATGGTGTATGCTGGCCCTTGGAATACCTTCCAGTATACGTACTGCTCTGGACTCCTTTAGACCTCCCAAATGCTTTTCTCTTCTTTCTTCCAAAGTGTTTCTTGCCCTTTCTGTCCATCCGCTCTGGCTTCTGCTTCTGATGATCCTCCTGATGATGAAGATGTCCAAGATGAGGATATCCAAGCTGATCCTGAGGATGAGGATCTCCCAGATGAAACTGAGGATGAGGATAATTCTCTGTAGAATAAACTCTACCTTTATTCTGCTTTGATGAGTGCTCCACCCTAGCACAGCACAGCTGTGCTGAATCAGGCCCTGCCCTTTGAGATGAGTGCTTGGGGATTACCTCATAGCCCTCTTGATTGAACACACGTTTCCCCACTTCAGCTCCTCTAATGGCTGGTGGAAACCTGGTGCATTCTGGGACTGGTAGTCTTTTATGGGAAAATTCTGTTTTCTTATTTCTACCAGAACTGACAGGTTGCTTGTTCAGAGTCACTTCACCTTTTCTATAGCTCCTTCCTGAGCTATGATAAGCTTCCTTATCACAGGTTCCTAGGGGTTCCAGATACCATAGAAGACAAGGATTTAAAATTCTACTTGGAAGAACTGGTGAAGCAGATTCTGGAAGGGGACGCAGAAGGGGCTCTGGTGCAAATAGAGAGAGCGCACTGAGTAGGGCCCAAGAGAGCAAGTGATGGCCGTCCTAGAGTGGTCCTGGCAAGGTTTCTGCGGTTCCCTCAAAAGGATGCAGTGCTGCGGGCAGTGAGAAAGATGGGAGTGGTTTCCAAGGACAATGTTAAGCTGTGGGTAGTGCAAGACTACTCGGCGGCCCTGGGACAGCGTAGAAGAGAGTATGAACCTCTGTGTCAAACGCTGATTGACAACAACATTAAATTTATAGTACAGTACCCTGCTCATCTGATCTTTACCCACGGGGGAGTCCGCAGGACATTTGAATCGGCCAAGGCCGCAACACCCTATGTAGAGGAGATGCGGCGAGGAGCAGCGGCCGCAACAGGCGTACAGTGCTGAGATGAGGAGGGTGAAGACTGCAGGAGAGACTGTGACAAGGAGAGCTTCATGTCTGAGTGAGAACGGATCAAGCTGCTTCTGGCAGGGACATGTGACTGCCCCGTTAGGGGGCATAAAGGGTTTCAAATTGTTGAGCTAAAGTTGAATGTTCTGCTGTTTTCTAGAGTCATATTGTATTGCTGTAATTTTGGGGAGAGTGGGGGTGGGAGAGGGGGAGGACGTGTGGGACTGAAACAAGACGGGTTGAGGAGTGGGGGGTAGAGGGGAGGAGGATTTAGATAGATGTATAGTGTGCTGGTACAGAGGGGGGAGGGGGCACCACAGAGGAGGAGTGAAGAGGATAGTAGGTATAGATGAGGGGTAGGAAGAGAGAGAGGAGAGGAGGGGAGACAGAGGAGGAGAGGGGAGACAGAGGAGGAGAGGGGAAGAGGGTGGGGGAGGGAGGGAAGTGGGAAGGGGAAGGGGGAGGGGGGAAGGGAGCAGCTCAATGGGAGTTACTGGTGCAGGTGTGTGGTACATGGGACACAAGGAGCAAGAGTGATGACGACAATGGCTTTATTGGTGGTCCCCAAAGCCATTGTGTCATCATCACTCTTGCTCCTTGTGTTTCCTGTTTGGACCTGCAAGAGCTGTTGCTCTTTTTGTGCCTGGCAGGTGTGTGGTACATACATTATAGAGAGGGAGGGCCTCAGGCTGGATGGGTCCTCCACTACGATAATGGATTTGTCGATTGGTTTGAGGTTTATTGTTGTCTATTGACCTGAAGATTATATCCTGGAATGTGTGTGGGATAGGTAACCCTATCAAGAGGTATAAAGTGTTGCAGGCCTTGGCGAGGCAGAAATGTGATGTGGCAATGCTACAAGAAACCCACCAGACTGCTGAGGAACATAAGTTAAAGAGGGATTGGGTGGGACAGGTTTGGGGGGCACCAGCTAGTGGGAAGAAAGGTGGTGTGGTCATTCTGATACATAAGCGAATCAGGTTTGTTCAGGAGATTATGTATGTGGGCGCCGGAGGACTTTTGTGCTTCTGTATGGACTACTGGAGGAGAAGCCCGTGGTGTTGGGCAATGTGTATAGTCCAAATGTGCTGGACCGGGCACTTTACGCCAGCTTGGGCTCGAGAGTGGAGCAGCTGCCGGCTGCTCCCCTAATTTTGGCAGGGGACTTTAATGGAGTTATGGACGCGGAACTAGACACAACTAGAGGTGGGGGGGATAGAGCTTGAGTGCAAACTGCTAAAGCACTACAGAGTCTGGGGCGTAGATTGGGGGTGGTGGATCCTTGGCGGCTGTTGCACCCGTTTGAAAGGGACTTTACGCACCAGTCACGAGTGCATGGATTGAGTGCCCGTATTGATTATGTGCTGGTCTTGGAACGATCCTTTGCTCAGGTAGAGGATACGCAAGTGGGTCCGATAGAGATATCGGACCATGCGTTGGCTCTGGATAGACATGGCATGGCATGATGTAAGCACGCAGGCTCGGATTTGGAGATTTCCAATGGAATTGTACAGAGATGCTGAGTTTCATGTTTATATAAAGCAGAAATGGCAAGAATTTGCAGCTCATAATGCTCAACACCGAGAAAACTCTGAACTTTTTTGGGAAACCTCAAAGGTAGTCTTACGGGGAGATATTATGGGGTATGTTGGGAGGAAGAGGAAGATGTTGACGCAGCAGATCGTGCGGTTGGAACAGCAGGTAAGGAAAGAGAAGAGGAGACGGGCACAGCACCCATCGGCAGCGAGCGGGAGAAGAGTATGGGAGACTCAAACGGCTCTGAATGAGCTGTTGCACCAACGGGCTAAGAAGTCATTTTTGTATTACAGATTTCAGCTTTACAGGTATGGGGATAAAACGAGAAAGTTACTGGCGAGATGCCTCAAAGGAAGTAGGGGGACTGGCATGGTCGCAGCGTTGAGAGATGACCAAGGGAAGATGCACAGAGAAAGTAAGGCAATTGCTCAGGTGTTCCAGATGTTTTATCAACAGTTGTACGCAGGGAGAGGAGGGTCCCAGACTGACATGGAAGATTACTTGAGAGAGATGCAGTTGCCCAGGCTGGCGGCAGACCAGCGGGAACAGCTGGACGCACCAGTCTCTGCGGAGGAGGTCCAACGGGTTATTCGGAGGGCGAGCTGTCACAAAGCGCCGGGCCCAGACGGGCTTGGGGCGGAATTCTATAAGTTGTTGGGGGAGGAACTGGCCCCCTCCCTAGTGGCAGTGTACCATAGGAGGGTGGGGCAGGGGGGATTTGGATGGGGGGAGAACCACGCACATATTATATTGATACCTAAGCCAGGGAAGGATCATACACAGGCCACTTCCTATAGGCCTATCTCCTTGCTGAAATTTGATGTGAAAATACTGGCCAAGGTGTTGGCAGATAGACTGGCTCAGGTTTTGGGGGAGTTGGTGCATGGATCCCAGGTAGGTTTTGTGAAGGGACGGTATGCAGTGCGGAATTTACGTAAAATTGTGGCCTTGTTGGAGTGGGTCCGGAGTAGGAAGCTGCAGTCACTCTTGGTTAGCTTTGATGCGGAGAAGGCGTTTGACCAAGTGAACTGGGCTTACCTAAAATTTTTGTTGCCTCAGTATGGACTTGGGGTGTCTTTCTACAATATGGTTGAGCTCCTCTATACGAGACCCACAGCTGGGGTGCTTTGTAATGGAGTGGTATCGGATGGATTTAGATTGGAGAGAGGAACGAGGCAGGGATGCCCACTATCGCCCCTACTTTTTGTGCTGTCTCTGGATCCTCTGGTAAGGCGGATAGAGGCGTCCAGGGATGTACAAGGTATAGATATAGGGCGGCATATTTTCAAGATGGCGGCGTTTGCAGACGACATGCTGGTACACTTGCTGTCTCCTCAGACGTCGTTGCCTTGCTTATTAGAGGAAATCTCTCGGTTCGGCAGTTTTGCTGGACTATGTATTAATATGGACACGTCGGAGGCCTTGGACGTGGCGGGAACGCTGAAGGAACAGTGGAGTGGGGAGTTCCCACTAAAGTGGGCGGGGGATTCGTTTGTGTACCTGGGGGTGCTTTTGACTAGGGAGCCGAGGGAACTGTATAGGAAAAACCTAGAGCGGCTTTTGGCCCACACCCGATTGCAGCTCCAGGCATGGACTCCGTTACCCCAGTCTTTGCTGGGTCGGGCGGCGGCATTGAAGATGATGATTTTGCCACGGGTGCTTTATTGGCTGCAGACCCTCCCAGTGTGGCTATTGAAGCGAGACTTAAACTCTTTGGATCGAGAGGTCCGGAGGTTTCTTTGGAGGGGGGCTCGGGCTCGTATACCGTTACACAGATTGAGAGGGAACTGGGAGCGAGGGGGGATTGGAATTCCAGATCTGCGGGTCTATGCCCTGGCATGCCAAGCACGGCATATAGGAGATTGGCTGGGGAGTACGGAGGTGTACACCCCACGAGCAATGGAGGAGGCCTTTGTGGCCCCGCAGTCCTTGTTGGCGGTGCTGCACTTGGAAAGTAGATACCTACCTGGGGGAGTGACGGGTAGTGAGCTGATTCGTCCTGCGTGGCGAATGTGGTAGTACCTTAATAGGCTGTGGGGGGAGCCCCCGGAGGCTTCGAGTTGGTTGCCCATACAGGGGAACAGTCGGTTCACCCCTGGATCAGAAACACCAGTGTTTTGGGGATGGCGGAGGCAGGGGATACGGAATATTGGACATGTGATCGATACCACGGGGCAGTGCAGACCTTTTGAGACTTTGTGCAAGGAATATGGGGTGAGTGGCCGACACTACTTTGCCTATGCCCAAGTACGTTATTATATAGCCTCGCTCCCACAGGCTGCATTATGGGTAGAAAGAGCTGCGCAGATATTGGAGTTTTTTGAGTTGGGGGAAGAGGCGGCACTCACGATTGCAAATCTGAAGAGACGGATAGATGGTTATGGGAGCCCGCCGGAGTATGGTGCAGAGGAGGCTTTGTGGGCTCGGGAGTTGAACTTGGTGGTGCCTCCGGGTGCCGTCAACCGGGCCCCGAGTAGGATGAGCGGACTAGTGGAGGGAGCTCGTTGACGAGAAGTGCAGTTTAAAAGCCTAAATACGGGCACATTTCTCTCCCAGACGAGCATTAAGGTGCCGTCTTACTGAGGTGGGAAGTTACCCGAAATGCCCATGCCCCTTAGCGGATTTGGGGCATATGTGGTGGGGATGTCAGCGGATCCGCCAGTATTGGAAGAAGATTGCTAAATATATGAGCAGTGTCATACAACAGCAGGTCAGTTGGACGGCATTGCTTGTGGTGGTAGATATACTTGGACCACTCCACCCAAAGGGGAGGTGGGAGCGCCTTTTAGTTAGGAAGGCATGTCTGGTGGGTAAGGGCCCGATACTCCATAGGTGGAGAGAAGCGACAGGCCCTACCTTTTGGGAATGGCGCAACAGTTTCCACCAACTAATGCTTGTGGAGAGGAGGGGAGCTAGGGGAAGTGCTCATCGTTGGGCTTCATTCCTATTGGTGTGGGAACCATATATTCAGACATTGGGTCCCCGGGCTCGGAGCGAAGTGCTTCAGGTGGGCTGAGGAGAGCCAGGGGGGGATAGGGGAGAACATAGAGAAACGCAGTACTAATGGATAAAGCAGAGACACAGTAGCTCTCAGTGTTTGTTCACTAGGGGTAGCTGGGAGAGCTGCGGGGTTTGGGGGTGGGGTATAAATGCAAACTTTGCTGTACCTCTGTGAACGATCTGTAGTGAGGGTCCTGGAGTGGGGGATAAGACACAACCCCCGCGAAGGATGCCGTTTCTGTATATAGTTTTGCATGATTTGTATGGTGTGGCTGTGGTTTCAATAAACAGAGTTTTCAAAAAAAGAAGTGAGAATCTGCAAGAAAAAATATACATGGAATATGGAAGAAAAAGCTGATAACTTGCCAGATTTTCTCAATTTCCTGGCCCAATTCCATGTCTGGCAGTTTCCTAAACTTTTTCTAGAGAAGCAGGGCAAACCACAGTGAAAATGAAATCAGCTTTCCTAAAAAAACATTCCAGAAAGCACAGTTACTTACCTGTAACAGGTGATCTCTGGGAACAGCAGGAATAAGTCTTTACATATGGGTACGTCGGTACCGACAGAGCCTGCGCGGGAACGCTCCCCAGCGTCCAATCAGAAAGCTTTTGGGAGCATCCCTCAGCGCCTGCATGCTGCCTTCCCGCCTTTCCAACTGTCTCTCCTCAGTTGAGTTTTATAGCTGAGACAAAGAGAGAGAAAGAGGAAAGGAAAGATAGATAGAGAGATACAACTCCTAGGGGAGGTGGGTGGGTTGTGAAGACTTATTCCTGCTGTTCCCAGAGATCACCTGTTACAGGTAAGTAACTGTGCTATCTCCAGGAACAAGCAGGAATGAGTCTTCACATATGGGGACTCCCAAGCTAAGATGCCTGGAGCCCTAGCATGTTGGGGATTGAAACATGCTACACCTCATATGGCCAGGCATCCTGAGGATGGAGGGTAGGAGTTGAAAAGAGAGGTGCTGTAGAAAAAACAGCTAACCTAAAATAGGACTACAGGTAAGGAGTCCTTGTATGTATGATAATTATCATGAAATAGATTGAAATGAACAATCACAATATGGACCTCACCTACTGGATTGCAGGAAGTAGAGAGGCAGATGGAGTCTACTGGGGATCCAGTAGAGGAATCTTCAAGGTGACCTCACTGAAGTGAAGGTGAAGGTCAAAACCTGGAAGTGACAGGTGACCCAGGTGTCAACTGGGGTAGTACAAAAAACGGTAGGTCTTTAGTGGGAGCTTTATGGAAAAAGCTGGGAACTCTTTTGGCTACAGAGTTACTCACAGTTAGGAACAAAAGAGGAAGACTGACCGATTTGGACAAACTAGCCCAGTCCTGGAGGGAAGAAGGGGTATGGAAAAAAGCCTGTATTCCCAAGAAGGACAGATGTCTGAAGGGTTGAAACCTCAGATCTACTGAAGATCCACCATGTCCTTCCTAACTGGTGAGAGGTAGGAAAGATATTGGGGCATGGAGCTTCAGGGATACCTAAACCTAGGGTTAAGGTAGGAGCTGTCAATACCACAGCAATGGTTGAGTGCATAATACCACACACATACTGTGAAACAGTATGAACATGTGCAAGCCCACTGTCTGGAAACTATAGGGCGGTAAAACCTCTATGGGCATAGACAGAGAGAGATAAGTATGTAAATACATATCTACCTATAAGGAAGCATCTCGACAGATACACACAGATATCTCTCGAGAGATATATGTGTAGAGATATATAGATATAGATCTATATGTGTAGAGATATATAGATATAGATCTATATGTGTAGAGATATATAGATATAGATCTATATGTGTAGAGATATATAGATATAGATCTATATGTGTAGAGATATATAGATATAGATCTATATGTGTATCTATATCTATCTCTATATCTCTATCTATCTATATATATATATATGTGTGTGTGTGTGTAGATATATATATGTCCATAGTGAGATCTAGAGGGGCATAACATATGCACACGCAGCTGACAGACATGTGTATATATATATAGATATAGATATATGAATATATAGGTCTAACGATAAATGTCTGCAATTAAGCAGATAGATATATGCCCATAAGAACATTCACATGGGAGATGTGAAGAGGAAAGATTCATCCAATGACAAGAAGGTGGAACCTACTTGAGAAGATATATAGAGAATCTATTCCCCCCGGTTAAGATGGTGCAGGAATGCTATCCAGTGAAATAACCAGGATGGTTGCGTGAAAAAACAGGATAATATCAGTCTGTAAACAGCAAGTCCCGAGTTCTGTAGAACTCTTGTATGGTAAATGGACAGAAAACGCATAGGATGAGATACTAGGTTGACCCACTGGAGGGACAAAAAAGGGGTATCATGCGTTTTTAGTTAAATATGTGCTGTCCATGAAGGAGAAGGATACCATGAGGACAAGCTACAAGAAAAAAGAGCATATTCCGTGTAGGAATTGGAGAACTCTTTAGACTTTCACATAGAGAAGGCTTATGTCCTTTATTATAAAAGGAGATAGTAGGGTGCGAAGAACCCTCACAGTCATGGGGAATGACTGAGGAAGCCTTTTCCAACCATATAGGATAGTCATTAGAGACAAAACCCTATGCTCTCTAGCAAGGGCCCATAGTAGAAAGCTTCTCTGTAAGATTGCAGAGAGCATTATGCAGGCGAATTGGGAAATAAACTGGCTGTTGGAAAAAAACAGCCGGCACGTTGACTATGCTGCCAAATCCAAGGAAATGGAGATGGCAAGAATAGAAGATAGTGTGATAAGCCTGAAGTGATAAGGATTATCCAAGAAAGATGTATGCACTATCTTGGAATCACTACTTAGGCCAGACAGAAAGTAGTGTAAGACAAGACTGGGAACTTGTGGAAAAGTACCAGTAGTCCAATCATTGGAACTCCTGCACGGGCAGTTGCTGGATAAGACAGCAGAGAAAATCTTTCTGTGTAAAAACAGAGAGAACAGACAGAACAAGAGGAGAAATTCCTGTCCCTGTCTGATGAGCTGCCCAGACAAAAGAAGGGAGTTTATTCAAGAGAAAAAAACTCCACACTGGAATGAAAGAAATGAATAGAAAGGCTCAAGAAGCCCTCCAGAGGTATGGTACCACTCTTACAGGGGAAACCCTGGATAAGAGGGTAGAGAAAGAGGAGCTGAAGGGTGACTTACCATATGGTAAGTCTGTGGAAGGAAAAAATTCATGTTGGTACAGAAAACTATCATGGGATAGTTGTTAAACCTCTCTTCTTGGTAGGAAGAAGAGGAGAAACCTGTGACCCATAGACATGAATATCCTGACAGCTCAGCATACCTAGGAGCAAATGGATGTCCTGAGAAAAGGAATCCATGTGTAGAGTTTTGAATGAAAAAACAGTGAAAAACTTCTACTGAGAAGAAGTCAACTGTAGGTTGTAAACTCCAGGAGGCAAAAAACAGATTAATCAGAACCCTATGGTTGCTGGGTTTGTTCAGCCTGGCTAGCGATTGGATTCTTCAGACCAGGGCGAGGTTTCCCCTACTTGGGAACATCTGTATGATGGGCAGGAGAAGAGTAAAACCTTCTTCTTCTAGGGAAAGAAGGTTTGGTAGGGCATTTCCTACCTACTGGGGAAGGAGAAGGCTTAGGATAGCCTTCAGAAACAGGGAAGTCAGTGGAACACTGAGCAACCTGATGTAAAGACTCCTTATTGAAGAGGTTTTCCCCAGTGCAAGGAGTATTACCCAGTCTTTGTTGTGCCCATCTGTTTAAGTCTGAAGCTTGGAGCCAGGCTCTACGTCGTGCCCCTATGGCTACAGCAGAAGTTCTGCTAACAGACTCAAAGGAGTCTAGGGGAGCACGAGTAAGAAACCAAGAGATACTTTGAATATGACTAAGTAGTAAGGAATAGTCTGTAGTCCTGGGCTCTGAAAGAAAAGGAGTCAAAAGATATAATTTCTTTGTGACCTCCTGAAGGGAAAGACTCATATAAAAAATATATGAGAGAATCCTTGTTGACAGCATGGATGTCTGGAAGGTTTGACGTCCAAAGGCATCTAGTGTCCTAGACTCACGACCTGGTGGGTAAGAAGATTGCTTTTTCTTACTTTTCACCTTCCTCATTGCTGATTCCACCTCAATGGAATGATGGGTAAGTTGAGTCTTTTGAAACCCTGGAGAGGGGGGCACCTGATACAGAAGATCAGTTGCTCTAGAAGGTGAGGGTACCTTTAAAGGTGCTTCCCACATTCTTAGAAGAAGATCCTGTAAGGAATGATGTAAAGGAAGCATTATATTTTCCTTATCTCTAGTAGAAAGAGAGCCCTGTGTAGGATCATAGCCAGGGATAGGAATAGCAAGAGATGTTGCCATATTCAGGAGAAAATTCTGAAAAGAAGGATCTCCAAAGGGAACCGTCCCTGGACAGGCTAGAACTGAAGAACTAGCCTGGGCACCGGAGGATCTACTTGAGAATATAGGAATAGAAGATCCTGCACAGTGCAAGAAAGGATCCTTAAGGGATGGATGCTGGTACTGGAGGTCAGGACCTGAGACAGTCAGTACTGCATCGTCCGTGCCAGGTATCGACTCCAAACTTGGTATAGAAAGGAGCGATCCTGGTGAAAGAAGCATGGAAGGAGCTGGCCCCGATGTTACTGCGGGTACCGGCACCGATACCGATACCTGTGTCGGAATCGAAGGCGATACCGACATCGAAGCAGTCATCGGTGGCTGCTCAATCGGTACCGAGGTAACCGAAGGCCTGTGGTAATCACCCTCGGTACCGAGCATCCGGAACCGGTAAGCGTCGGTTCCGAGACGTGTCGGTACCCAGTCTTCCAGACTAGAGATCGATTCCAGACTCGGCATCGAAGGAAGCGAGTCTATCGATACATGTCTTGAGGGTACTGACGTCGGTGGTAGTATCGGCGGTGATGCCGATATTGGAAAGTCAATCTAGGATGTATCGACCGGTCCCGAAGGTACCGAGAAAGCCAGATGACGATCCCTGGTGAGGAGTGAATCACTCAACACCAGTGCCGATGCCGGGGTATCGGTACCGCTCAAAGTGGATGCCACCACCGAGCATGGCTCAGGTATGTTCTGTGAGGGGTGAGCCCCAGGAACAACCTGAAACCCCTGATAGGCTTTGGAGGCCGAAGACTCCCGCCGGGGTTTTGAAGCCAATGGACCCTTGAGGGCAAGGCCGGAGCAGTCATCATGCTGTGCATGAGACCTACCACTCAAGGGTTGGCTAGTCTTAACAGACTGTTTGTGGGTTACCTGATCCTGTGGAGAAGAAGAAATGGTCGGTGCCCTGACACTGGAAGGGAACTCGGTATCGAGGGAAACTCTAAATGGAAAATCTCTTCTCACAACTTTGTAGCCTAATGGCTCCAAAGGAAAATGGTCAGGACCCAAACAGGTTAGACACCAGTTCTTGGAGTCTAAAAACAAAACTGTACCGCCACAGCTTAGACACTTCTTAGGAAAAGAAGATGGCGGCTCCATGATGGAGAGGCCTAGAAGGCCCAAAAAGTTTAAGACAGAAACTGAGGGAAAAAAATCTCCCTGAATTTAAGAAAAAGAAAAACAAACCGGCAGTACCGGTGGAGTCGGGGAGACAGCCGCAACCACAGGAAAACAAAGAATTAAAGAAAAAATTTTCTGCGGTGACAGGAGGACGTCCTGCCGGCTCCGCGGAAAAACGAAAACTGAGGAGAGACAGTTGGAAAGGCGGGAAGGCAGCACGCAGGCGCTGAGGGATGCTCCCAAAAGCTTTCTGATTGGACGCTGGGGAGCGTTCCCGCGCAGGCTCCGTCGGTACCGACGTACCCATATGTGAAGACTCATTCCTGCTTGTTCCTGGAGATCAGCTCTGGCTGAGAACGAAAAAGGTGGTGGCCATGGGTCATGAGACTAAGTATAAGTGGTACCCTAATGAACAGGGCTGGCAGAAAACTAAAGTACAGACAACAGGCCCAATAATCTTCTGGTGCATAGCAGAAACAGCCAACTTTTAACCCCGGATATTCAATGCCGGGGTCATATGCAGCCTCAGCATTGAATATCCAGGGTCGCCGCGCAGTCCACAAGTCCACAGAAGATAACTGGTCAGCGGCAATATCGAGCCACTGCCTGGTTAGCTCCCACAGGTAAAGATAGACACAGCAAAAGCTGGCCTATCTTTTAAATATGGGTGCTAACCAGGCAGTGGTGCAATATCACCACGGCCCAGTTAGCGACTGGTGCCATGCCCAAACGCCCATGAAACAGTAAGCATCTGGGCATGTAGCAGAAATAATCAGGGCTATTCAGCGGATATACCTCTAAGTGGCATTTACATGATTTACAGGTCTGTAAACCACGTAAATACTTTTGAATATCGGGCCCAACAAGTTTTGGTGTTTTTACGTATCTGTTATTAATTAGCTTTTGTAAGCAACTTTGGTGCGTATAGCTAAAAGCAGCATATCAAATCTGGAAATAAAGATAAAGATTGCAGAGCAATTCTTAATAAAGGTGCCTTCTCCCAAAACCAATTTCTCAGTAACACTGTCTCCTGCAGCAGGCTATAGTATTCAAATGAGTATTATCTATTGAGGCAAAAGTCTATGTTTGAAGTGTGAAATATGATAAAACAAAATAGTGAGGAGAAATTTTTATGAAAACATATAATGCATTATAAAATATAAAACACAGATGTATTCAAATTAAACTTAGAATATAGCCTCACACATCCACAGGTACAGTGGGGAGCATCTCAACTTCCCATGAGCTATCATGCTGTGAGATAGTAGGTCAAAGAATTAGTGCTGCCAACTAGGGGTGTGCAAAAATGCAATCATTCCAACAATACTCTGGATAATAAACTTGTTGCAAATGACATTTCACATTGTTGAGTTATGATACATGGAAAAAAATAGATTTCCCTTACTTTTGGCTGGCTCCTGGAATTCCAAAGGACAAGAGAAAATGGAGAGTAGAAGCATCAATTGAATAAAGATGGAGGGAGAAGAAAAACCAACATTAATGAAAACTTATACCAACACATTTTTAAAAAATGTAATGCGCATGATATAAAAAACAAATATACATATAATGAACATTAAAACAGAAGAGCAAGCTACACTGCTCAAAAGAAAAACATTTTTCTTGGCTATATTGCTTTCTCCTTTGACTGCAATTTTTTTCCTGCTGCAATTCTTACATCTGGACACTTTTTTTTGGAACAAAAACGTTTGACATTTATGATGGCAAAACCCCATTAATAAGAACTTACAACTCTGTTTTTCAACCATGTTTTATTCATATATTGCTTTAATTTTAGATAGACCACGTCAAGCAATCAAGTGTGGTTTTCACCAAGTTTCAGTCTCTCTGAAATCATTTACCTTTTTTAATATTTCATTTAAACATTTATAACTAACCACTTGTAAAAGCAAAGTACATTAAGCAACAATTAACATAACAGCCACAACCATAGGTATTATTCAATTAAAAAAAAAGAAATATGCACTACCCAGTCCATTTTAAGAAAACTCTCAGAAGCATGGAAAATCAACAAATAAGATATCAATCCTAGGGAAGGGATCCCACTGTTAATTGTAATGCCTACACTGAACCAACATGACTGCCCTCAGATCCTAGAGTTGTTCAGCTTCTTAGAACATACAAGAAATTTTAACTGTGTGATATGGAAGAATATATATTTAGTACCGGATATTACAAGCATTTATGTGGAAAAGAAAGAGAAAACGAGCTCCCAAATCCAGGGTTATGGTTATGGTTCTGGCACTTGATATACCGCCCTTTTTATGCTCTCTTCTCTTTCCAAGGAATTTCTTCAGCTAGTCCTGTCAGGACACAAGGTACAAGTAAATGGAGCTCACTCTGAGGAGAAGGATGTTAACAGTGGTGTGCAGCAGGGAACTGTCCTTGGTCCGATTCTTTATAAAATTTTTGTTAGTGATATTGCGGAACGGCTGTCGGGTAAGGTTTGCCCTCTTTGCAGATGATAGCAAAATCTGCAATAAAATAGATACCCAGGAAGGAGTAAATACTGAGGAGGGATCTAGCTATGCTTAAAGAATGTTCAAGAATGTGACAGCTGAGATTTAACGCTAAAAAAATGCAGGGTCATTACTACTACTACTACTGATCATTTGTATAACGCTAGAAGACATATGCAGCGCTGTACAGACATGTAAAAAGACAGGTCCTGCTCAGAGCTTACAATCTAGTCAAGACAGACAGCATAACAGATGAGGACAATGATATATCTAGGGTAATGCTAAGGAAACACAGACTAAGCAGATCAGGATCCAAAAGCAGTCTCAAAGAGGTGAGTTTTCAGCTTGGATTTGAAAACATACATTTTGGACTGCAAAAATCCAAGGGAACAGTACAGTACAGGGGGCGAAGTACTTTTGTCTACAAAAGATCAGGACCTAGGGGTGATGGTTTCTGATGATCTTAAAGTGGCTAAACAGGTGGAAAAGGTGGGGGCGAAAGTCAGAAGGATGCTTGGGTGCACAGGGAGAGGAATGAGCAGCAGAAAAAAGAAAGTGGTGATAGTGCTTCTGTATAAATGTTTGCTGAGACCTCATTTGGAGTATAGTGTGCAGTTCTGAAGACCACACCTTCAAAAGGATACAAACAGGATGGAGTCTCTGCAGAGGGTGTCTACCAAAATGGTCAGTGGTCTTCGTCATAAACCATATGGGGACAGACTTAAAGATACTTTAGAGGAAAGGCAGGATAGAAGAGATATGATAGAGACATTTAAATACCTACCTCTGTGGCATAAATGTACAGGAGGAGAGCCTCTTTCAATTGAAAGTAAGTTCTGCAATGAGGTGACACAGAATGAGGGTGAAAGGTGCTCAGGAGTAAGCTGCAGAAATATTTCTTTAAGGAAAGAGTGATAGATGCATGGAATAGTCTCCTATTGGAGATAGTAGAAACGATGACAGTATCTGGATTCAAGAAACAAAGATCTCTAAAGGAACAAAAGGGACTATGTTGATATGGAAGGGCAGACGAGATGGGCCATATGGTCTCTTTCTGCCATCATGATTCTATGTAATCCATCTTTGACCCCATGAAAAGTGAGTTACATCTGAGATTATATAGCATAAGACATTCTCCATATTTCCTAGTTAAGCAGGCTAACATACTACTCTGAACAACCTTCTTCATTGCTGCAGCGTGTCAGATCTCTCATATAATTCTTCACAACTGATGAAGCTTGTGATAAGGAAGCTTATCATAGCTCAGTAAGGAGCTATAGAAAAGGTGAAGTGACTCTGAACAAGCAACCTGTCAGTTCTGGTAGAAATAAGAAAACTGAATTTTCCCATAAAAGACTACCAGTCCCAGAATGCACCAGGTTTCCAACAGCCATTAGAGGAGCTGAAGTGGGGAAACGTGTGTTCAATCAGGAGGGCTATGAGGTAATCCCTAAGCACCCATCTCAAAGGGCAGGGCCTGATTCAGCACAGCTGTGCTGTGTTAGGGAGGAGCACTCATCTAAGCAGAATAAAGGTAGAGTTTATTCTACAGAGAATTATCCTGAGGATCATCATCATCAGAAGCAGAAGCCAAACCGGACAGACAGAGAGGGAAAGAAACCCTTTGGAAGAAAGAGGAGAAAAGCCTTTGAGAGGTCTAGAAGAGTCCAGAGCAGTACGTATACTGGGAGGCATTCCAAGGGCCAGCATACACCATTGGACTGGGGAAAGCCAGAGGAATGCTGCTGCAGAGCTAGGAATCTCCAGACGGTACCTGTGAGAGAGACGGCTGCACGTGGAAGGGACCCTAAGACCCATGCCAGAAGGTATGTGAAGAGAGATCCAGTGTCCAGGGATCTGGATTGGAAGGCTGGACATAAGAACTGGACTACATACTGGCCAGGCTATATAGAGAGGAACTCTAACAGCAATGGAAGCTCAGGTATGAACACTGATCTATGCCCTAGCTATAACCTTGAAAGACAGCAGGGAAACAAGTATTCTCCTGAAAGTGCTCCATTGGGAGATTCATCTGTGCCAATCCATGATATTGAACCCATGCTTGTTGAAGAAGAGGGGGTGATAGCAGATGAAGAATCTGTTTACATGGACTGCTCTCTGTCTAAACTCCTTTGGTGATTTTCTGTTATAAAGTACAGCAACCATCACAAAGAAATACAAACTTGTTCTTTAATCTACTCAGAAAAGCTCCTGTGTAGGATTTCTAGCCACGCAGTAGAAAGCAAGCCAGCTAAGGGGTTTCAGCTGGATAACTGCTAGCAATTTAGCCTTACCTAATTGCTTGTGAGCTAAGAGAGAATCACTTCTGAATCTATGTGGGAAGATGTAAGAAGTTTACCTGAAAAGAACAGTTTTTTTCTTTCTTTGTGGCTTTTGGTTTGTTGTTTGATATATGCTAAGAAAACATTAGCTAATGCCTACAGAAAAGACCAGTTTGTTGCCAACCAGGTCTTATTTCTTTTGCTTTAATTGCCTGACAAGTTCAAATGTTGTTTTCTGATTTTGTTTTTTTTCAAGTTTAACACTGAAAGCAAGTAACCTGATTTATGTGCTACCAAGCATATCTGTGTTGGGAGAAATAACCCCATAAATAAATATCTTATTGGCTTTACCCAAAAGCACAACTAATTATTGTGAGCAGCTGTGTCTGGTGTGAATGAACTGCATTGCCCACAATCCCTTGCAAATCATATAGATATATGCACTTGCCAAGACTGTGAAGATTCTCACCCAGGCAGCCGTCTGAAAAGCTCAGTTAGTACCACCAGTTCCAAAACAATCTGCAGTGCAATACTGTAAAAAGGTAGCTTTACATAATTTGTTATTACAAAAGTCATCTAGGTTGAAATGCTACTTAAGAGTGTAACCAAATGTACGAACCTAGATTTAAACCCTGCACTTATAAAGATATTCTAAATTGTGTGATTCTCTCTTTTGAGGGTATATAGTATGGCACTTTATTAATGACAGCTTATCTTTATGGTTTAGAATTTCAAGGCAACAATCTTTATTCATTCATTCATTCATTCAGTTTTGGATATACCGCTAGGGCCAAAGCATAAAGGTGGTTTACAAAGTAATAGACTGCCAATAAAAGGAAAAAGAGTGGAACATCAATAATGAGACAGGACAGAAGAGAGACATGAAAAAGGATAGGGGAGAAAAAGCTAGAGGATAGTAAAAAAAGACATACAAGACAGACTGGGGAAGTCTAACAAGCATGGCTGGTCAATTAAGCTAGTCATGGCTTAATGGGAGACAGCCAACATAGCTTTAGACAAGGAAGATCTTGTCTTACTAATCTGTTATGTTTTTTTGAAGGTGTGAATAAACAGGTAGACAATGGTTAGCCAGTTGATATAGTGAATCTGGATTTTCAGAAAGCCTTTGACAAGGTCCCTCATGAGAAACTCTTGGCGAAATTAAAAAGTCATGGGATAGGAGGCAGTGTACTATTGAGGATCAGGAACTGGTTAAAAGATAGAAAGCAAAGGGTAGGGCTAAATGGCCAATTTTCCAATGGAAAAATGGTGAATAGTGGAGTACCCAGGGATCTGTGATGGGTCGGCTGCTTTTTAACATATTCGTAAATGACCTGGAAATGGGAATAACGAGTCGAGTAATCAAATTTGCAGATGATACTAAATTATTCAAACCCAAGAGGTGTGAAAAATTACAAGGGAGGAGTAGCCTAGTGGTTGGGGCAAGGTACTTCAGGCCGGAAGGTCGGGGGTTCAAATCCCACTAGAGGACAGCAACCTTGGGCCGGAAGGACTGGGGTTTCTAGTCCCACAGATGCTCCTTGTGGTCTTGGGCAAGCCACTTAACCCTCCACTGCCCATGTTCCCTGTAAGTATTAGTGTATGTGTCTCATATCCCCACGTGTTAAATGTATCCCCCAATTGTGTTGTGACCGCTTTGATTGAAGGATAAGGCGGGATACAAAACTGTCTAAATAAATAAATAAAGATGACCTTGATAAATTGGAAGACTGGATGTTCAGATGGCACATGAAATTTCATGCGGACAAGGGTTGTTATGCACCTAAGAAAGAACAACCCAAGCTATAGTTACACCATGCAAGGTTCCACATTAGGAATCACCACCCAGGAAAAACTACTCCCAGCTGTTTCCCTCACCATGCACTTACCAACTGTCCTCTAGCTTCCTCCCACCTCACCCAGATCAAGGCTGCCCTAAAAGCACACTTATTTCAAGAGGCTTATGATCTTCCACCTTAGTCAGACTAGGATTCTCCTTCTCTCTTTTTGAATTCCCCTATCATTTTTTTTACCTTGCATTCTCTGTCCTATCATTTTTATGGCATATCCTATTTTTTTAGAAGAAGAAAGAACCGGCGGTACCAGTATAACGTCGAGGGAAGGCAGACACGACCACAAAAACAAAGATTAAAGACAAACTTTTCTGCGGTGACAGGGTATGGGACCTGTCGGCTCCGCGGAAAACAAAGAACTGGAGAGGGACAGTTGGAAAGGTGGGAAGGCAGCACGCAGTCACTGTGGGATGCTCCCAAAAGCTTTCCTACTGGACGCTGGGGAGCGTTCCCGCGCAGGCTCCGTCGGTACCTACGATACCCATATGTGAAATCTACATTCCTGCTTGTTCCTGGAGATAAAGTATTTCCTGACATTGCCTTTGTTTTCTTCCTTGCAGCTTCATGTTATGCCTTCTAGTTTTCAGCTTCCCTGTCTTTGGAAGAGGTTTGTTTGTCCATTAATACTCTAAGTATTTAAAGGTCTGAATCATTTCTCCCCTGTCCCTCCTCTCCTCCAGAGTATACATATTTAGGTCTTCAAGTCTCTTCTCATACGTTTTCTGACACAGGCTCCAAATCATTTCTGTCACCTTCCTCTGAACCACTTCCAGCCTTTTTATATTCTTTGTGAGAAACGGTCTCCAAAACTGAACATAATATTCCAAGTGAGGCCTCACCAGCGACTTGTACAGTGGCATAAGTACCTCTTCCTTTCTGCTGGTAACTTCTCTCTGTATATAACACAGCATCCTTCTGGCTTTTGCCACCGCCTTTTCACACCGTTTTGCCACCTTGAGATCATCAGAAATAATCACACCGAGGTCTTTCTCCTGGTCCATGCACATCAATCTCTCGCCCCCTATTGCATACAATTCACTGCACTTCTTCACATTAAATCTTAACTGCCAAGCATTAGACCATTCTTCCAGCTTTTGTAGATCTTTCCTCATGTTCTCAACTCCCTGACGGGAGTCCACTCTGTTGCAAATTTTCGTGTCATCTGCAAAAAGACTGAGACTTTTCCATTCAGCCCTTCGGCAATATCACTTACAGTACAAATATATTGAACATTACCGGTCCCAAGACCGAACCCTGGGGCACATCGCTAATCACCTTCCTTTCATCCGAGTGGGTTCCGTTTACCATCACCCACTGTTGTCTGTCTGTCTGTCAACCAATTTCCGATCCAGTTCACCATCTTGAGACCCATCCCCAAGCTGTTGAGTTTATTAATAAGCCTCCTATGAGGAACAGTATCAAAGGCTTTGCTAAAATCTAGGTAGATCACATTCATTGCATGCCCTTGATCTAGTTCTCTGGTCATCCAGTCAAAGAACTCAATCAGATTTGTTTGGCAAGATCATCCTTTGGTAAAACCACGTGGCCTTGGATCATGCAACCTGTTGGTTTCAAGGAACTCCACTATTCGCTCTTTCAGGAGCACCTCCATTACTTTTCCCGCCGCAGAGGTAAGGCTTACTGGCCTGTAGTTTGTCACTTCTTCCCTATTACCACTTTTGTGGAGAGGTACCACATCAGCCCTTCTCCAGTCCCGTGGAACTTCTCCTGTCTTCAAGGATCTATTAAAAACATCCTATAAAGGCCCTGCAAGAACTTCTCTGAGCTCTTTCAGTATCCCAAAGTACATCCCATCTGGTCCCATAGACTTGTCTACTTTCAATTTTGTAAACTGTTCTAACACATCATCTTTTGTGAATGGTATCTACTCCTTGCCATTTGTATATTTGTCAATCACAGGTGGTCCTTCTCCAGAATTTTCTCTAATGAAAACAGAGCAGAAGTATTCATTTAGCATTGTCGCTTTTTCATGTCACTTTCCATAAATCCGTTCCTAGCACTTTTGAGTCCTGCAATTCCACCTCTGATTTTCCTCCTCTCCTGAATATACCTGAAAAAAGTCTTGTCACCATACTTCAGATATTTAGCCATCTTTTCATCTGTCTTTGATTTTGTTATCCTTATTTCACTTTTTGTCTCTTAGTTTGATCTTGTATTCTTTTCTCTGTGTTCCTCTGTTTGAGAGCTTCTGAATTTTGTGAAAGCTGTGTTTACCTTTATTTGTGCAGCCACTTCTTTGGAGAACCAAATAGGTTTCTTTTTCCTCTTGTTTTTATTTAACTTTCCTTACATATGTATCTGTTGCACCTTTTATTACTTTCTTTAGTTTAGCCCATTGCAATTCCACTTCCCTTAACCCCTCCCACCCTACCAACTCCTCCTTCAGGTACTTGGCTATTTTACTCAAGTCAGCATTTTTGAAGTCCAAAACTGTGATTGGATTCCACATTGGCTTTTATCTCAAACCACACCCTGTGATGATCGCTGCTGCTCACATGGGCAACCACCTGGCTATTTGACACACTATCTCTATTGGTGAGTACTAAATACAGGACAGAGCTCTCCCTGGTTGGTTCCATCACCATTTGTTTAAGTAACGCATCTTGGAAGGCATCCACAATTTTTTTTACTTCTTTGCAGACGGAACACTCCAATCCACATCGGGTAAAGTAACCCAATATTTATTTATTTATTTACATTTCTTATATACCGCACTATTTGCGATCAGCGCGGTTTACATAGAACAAAAAGTATCCGACAATAAACAAGAGTCTGGTCATTACAAAGAACAGGAGCAATTAACTGAGTTGGAGGCCTGTAGACCACACCAGTATGGATGATAGTGCCATCTCCTCTCTCCAACACAATCCACAGCGCTTCTTTTTTTCCCCCACGTCCCCTGCATCTCAGCAGTTTTAATATTGCTTTTGACATACAGGGCTACTCCTCTTCCTTTTCTACCCTCTCTATCTCTTCTAAATAGATTATAGCAAGCTATGGCTATATCCCATTCATGTGACTCGTTAAACCATGTTTCTGTAATGGCCACAATGTCCATGCTACTTATACACAAGACCCCACACGTGAAGGGGCCATACTGGACTTGGTACTTACCAATGGTGAAAGTGTTTCTGATGTTGTAGTGGGAGATCATTTTGCATCCAGTGATCACCAGATGGTGTGGTTCAGTATTAGGACTAGGGCTGTTAGAATCCATTCAAAGGTGAGGATCTTAGACTTTAGGAAGACTAACTTTGCCAAGATGGGCCAATACCTCAGGGAGTCGTTAGTGAGCTGGGAACAGCTGGGGGATCTGGAAAAACAGTGGGCAAAACTGAAAGGGGATATTTTAAGGGCAACCAACCTTTTTGTTAAAATAGTAAATAAAGGTAAAAGGAAAAGGAGACCGCTATGGCTTTCGAAAGTAGCTGAAAAAAGTGAAGAAAAAGAGGGAGGACTTCATGAAACATAAGAGATCACAGAGAGAGGAAGACAGGCATCTATATTTGGAAAAACTTAGAGAAGCTAGCAAAGTAGTCAGGAAGGCAAAGATTCAAAAGCAGGAGGAAATAGCCAATGCAATAAAATCGGGGGGATAAGACATTTTTCAGATATGTTAGTGAGAAGAGGACGGGCAAAAGTAGTATTTTCAGACTCAAGGGTGCAAGGCAGAAATATGGAGAAGCTGATAAGGATAAAGAGGAATTGCTTAACAAATATTTTTGTTTGTGTTCACAGATGAAGAACCAGGAGCAGGACCTCAGAAAACACCCACAAACAGGGAACAGAAGTGAGGGACATCTTGAACAATTTTCAAAAGACTGTGTTCCTGAGAAACTATCTCAACTTAAAGTAGACAAAGCGATGGGACCGGATGGGACACACCCGAGAATACTGAGGGAACTTGGGGACGTTCTAGCAGCTCCACTGACTGACCTTTTCAATGCCTCATTGGAGTCGGGAGTTGTGCCAAAGGACTGGAGAGAGGCTCATGTGGTGCCTTTACACAAAAGCGGAACTAAGGATGTGGTTGAAAACTACAGGCTGGTTAGTTTAACTTCGGTGGTGAGTACATTATTGGAAACGCTGCTGAAAGAGAAATAGTGAGGTTTCTGGAGTCCAGCGGATTACAGGATCCGAGGCAGCATGGATTCACCAGAGGCAGGTCTTGTCAGACAAATCTGATTGATTTCTTTGACTGGGTGACCAGGGAGTTGGACCGAGGGAGAGCTCTAGATGTGGTGTATTTAGATTTCAGTAAAGCCTTTGACACTGTTCCTCACAGGCGACTTATAAACAAACTGAGCACCCTAGGAATGGACCCTAAAGTTACTGCTTGGGCTAGAAATTGATTGGATGGGAGGCGACAGAGTACAAGTAAATGGAGCTCACTCTGAGGAGAAGGATGTTTATCAGTGGTGTGCCCAAGGGATCTGTCCTTGGTCCGATTCTTTAACATCTTTGTTAGTGATATAGCGGAAGGGCTTTCAGGTAAGGTTTGCCTCTTTGTGGATGATACCAAAATCTGCAATAGAGTAGACACCCAGGAAGGGGTAGATAACATGAGGAGGGATCTAGCTAAGCTTGAAGAACGGTCTAGAATTTGGCAGCTGGGATTTAATGTTAAAAAATGTAAGGTCATACATTTGGGCTGCAGCAATCCAAGGGAGCAATATAGTATAGGGGGTGAAGTACTTTTGTCCACTAAAGAAGAGCGGGACCTAGGCGTGGTTGTGTCTGATGATCTTAAAGTAGCTAAACAGGTAGAAAAGGTGACGGCAAAAGCTAGAAGGATGCTTGGGTGCATACGGAGAGGAATGGCTAGCAGAAAAGAGGAGGTGATAATGCCTCTGTATAAGTCTTTGGTGCGACCTCATTTGGAGTATAGTGTGCAATTCTGGAGACCGCACCTTCAAAAGGATGTGAACAGGATGGAGTCGGTGCAGAGGGTGGCTACAAAAATGATTAGTGGTCTTCATTATAAAGCATATGAGGACAGACTGAAGGATCTTAATATGTACACCTTAGAGGAAAGGTGGGATAGAGGCGATATGATCGAGATGTTTAAATACCTCCGTGGCATAAATGTTCAGGGAGAGAGCCTCTTTCAATTGAAAGCAAGTTCTGAGGGTGAAGGGAGATAGATTCATGAGTGATATGCGGAAATATTTCTTTACGGAAAGAGTAGTGGATCCGTGGAAGAGTCTCCCAGTGGAGGTGGTAGAGATGGTGGTAGAACTGAATTCAAAAAAACATGGGACAAACACAGAGTATCTCTAAAGGTAAAAAGGGGACTTTTGTAGTTGTTATGGAAGGACAGACTAGATAGGCCATGTGGTCTTTTTCTGTCATCATATTTCTATGTTTCTAAGAGCAGTGGCTTTCCCAGATCTGTCTCAACAATAGTCCATTGACTTTCTCCAGGGACCTGTGCAACTCGGCTTTTCCAAACCCAGCCACACTAACTGCCCTTATCACCTCATCCTTATTTATTGGATTTATAAAAGAGCTGTGCAACTATGCATGCGGAGATAGAGCAGCAGTTGTATCTGTAGCAACAATTATAGGCAGGAGAAGAGGCATGGAAAGCTAAGTGGTTGTAATCATGGTAGACTTTTTTTTTGTAAATAGATACAATGATTTTATTTGCTTCAATCACATTAACCCTTTGACTATCACACCTGTTCATACGATGTTAAATATTTACTCCTCAGTACTTGTTTTTATTCCAGTTAGGCATTTGCCATCTCACTGCAATATTCTAACATTTGATTCAAAGGAGAAATAGTAATATCATGTGAATAGGGTTCACAAAGAGTTGTGGGATGAGGGGGCATAGCCTATCAATAGTAATGAGGGAGCAGGCACTAATGTATAGGTTGTAAGGGGGTGCCAGAAACTCTAGCACCAGCCCTGGTCTAACCAATAACACAAAAAGCATGCAGATAGAGGGAGGAAAACAGGAAGAAGGGCCTGGACCCACCTTACCAGCCCTCCTCAGGGGCCCCACGGGGTCCTCCTGCTCCTGTCAAGCGCTAGGAACCTGTGAACACAGTGCAAGCCATGCAACTCTAGTCATAGGGGCCTAAGCTCTGAGCAACATTGGGCTTACAGGTCTCAGTCACACAGGCCACAGCATCATGGTGTGCACCAGGGGAGAGAGACCTATCTATATTGCTGCACCTTGCCACTTACAGATAAATATTGGCTTCTCCAAGTGTTTCACCAGTAGATATACCTTGTGTTGACATCACTGAAAATTGCTCAAATCAGCCTCCACCTGCTGCCAAAAGGAGCATAACCTACACGTCTGGACTAGTCTAGCAGGATGTTAAGGAATAACAGCTTACCAAGAAATGCCATTAGTTTACTGCTTTGGGAGTAAAAATATTAATCAGTGCTCAATCTCATTCACATAAAATGGAGGGGAAAAACCTTCCCATCAATGTGGTTTTCTCACAATCTCTTCCAGGTTCAAAACCTTTGCACACTCAGCCACAACCACCCACCAGATTAAATTCTTCCTCAGAAGACACACACATCTCCTCAGCATGGTGCATGCATTTCCCACCTCTGACTACCATTGTAAGCCTGCTCCCCACACAGACATTGCAGCAACTTCTCTCTCCCCCAAAGCTCTACAACCAGTGGCAGTGCTCAATCCTCCTACAGTCTTCAGGTCTCCCAATGCTTCCCAGACTGTTCCACCACAGTCTGTCTCACTCCACCATCTGATGCATCTCTTTTTTTCTATAAGCACACACAAATATCCCAGTGCCCCAGATACCAGAGCTCCTCACCGGTCTCTGCTCCAGAACTGATCAAAGTATTAAAGTCTTCTCAGAAGACCACCTCTGTCGCTGATCCAATTCCATTCTCCTGGTTTTCCCTTCACTTTTTGTTCCTTCCATTTGTTCTGTCTGATAAAAAAACAGTTTATCCTCCAGCACATTTCCCAGTTCTTAGAAACATGCTACAGTTCAGCCCATTCTCAAGAATACCTCTGCAGACCCATCAACTCCCGCCAATTACCCCCCAGTTTTTATGTTATCCTTCCTTTCAAAAGTTACTTGAAAAACTTGTTTTCACACAGCTCTCCTCGCATCTGGCCTCTATTAATGCTTTTCACCCACGTCAGTTTGGCTTCTGATCGGGTCACAGCATAGAGACTATTTTGCTTTCCTGCACAAGTGAACTTCATCAGCATCATGATTGGGGTGGTATCTCTGGATCTCTCTGCTGCTTTTGACTTGGTGGATCATTCTATGCTCACTCATCTCTGGGATTTTGGTCTTTGAGACTCTGTTTTAACATGGTTTCACTCTTTTCTTTCTCAGCACTCCTTTTCAGTCATGACCGGTGGAACTTCTCCCCCTTTTCCTCTTCTTTGTGGTGTTCCTCAGGGCTCTGTACTAGCCCCCCTGTTCTTCAATGTTTTTCTGATTTCCTTACTCCTCATTATCCAGCAATATGGTATTTCATCACACTTTTCTACAGATGATATTCTTCTCATTCATCATACCAATCCTGTTTCCCCTGATCTGTCCACATTAAATGCCTGTCTGTCCAGTAATCTCACAATGATTTTCGATTAATTTTCTGCATCTGAATCCTGCTAAATCTGCTGCACTTTGGATCACCCTTGATAGGCTTCCTCTTCCTCTGGCCCCATCTTTCCCTGCTTGACCCCTCCCCTTGGTAGACTATGCATTACTTGGTGTTATTCTGGACTCATTGGTTTCCTTTCAGGCTCACATCTCCTCAGTTGTTCGTCGCTCCTTTTACGCACTGTCAGATACGTGACGTTTGCCCCTTTCTTTCCTCCTCATCTTTGACTACTTTGCTTCTCTCTCTCATAATAGCTAGATTAGATTATTGTAATGTAATTTATCTTTGTCTTCCCCAATCCCAACTCTGTCGTTTATAATTTATGCAAAATACAGCAATCCGTATCCTATCACATGCATCCTGGTTTGACCATTTAACCCATCTTCTGGCTAATCACCACTGACTTCTCATCTCATTTATAGTACAAACCTTTGATCATAGTTCATCATGTATTACATTCTGGTACCCCACATTACTTATCCAATTTGCTGCTTCCACCGCTGCCTTAGAGATATTCATGCAAACAGAATTCACCTTCCATCTGCGAACAAAGCTCATCTATTGTCCAACCGCTCTGCTGCTTTTTATTTTCCTGACTTTCTGCTTGTTCCCAGAGAGTCATCTTTTGCAAAGTTTAAGTCCATGTTAAAAACTCATTTAACCAAGCAAACAACATACCGGTCCCTTGATACATAGCCTCCCTGCTTTTATTACTTGTTTCTCTCTCTCTTGTACTTTATGTTTATGTTATGTTTATGTTTTATTTCATTTGATAAAAACCGCCTTTCAGTGGTAGGCAAAGCGGTGTACAATAAAACCAAATTTAAAAGAAGGCCAAAGCCAACGAAATGGAAAGGAAATACAAATTCTTGATAGAAAAGCAATAAAACAGGAGAGACAAGACCAAAACATAAAGGAGAACAAACACGAGGAAAGCAGAGGACAGGGCAAGTGGGATTCACACGAAGGGAGAGGGGACATCAAACGCCAGGGAAAAGAGGTGGGTTTTCAGGTTCTGTTTAAAAGTGGGGTGATGAGGTTCCAGGCGGAGTGAGGAGGGGAGGGAATTCCAGAGGGCGGGGCCAGCAAAAAAGAAAGCAGAACGACGAGTAGATTGTAGGTGGGCACGGGAAGGGGAGGGAAGAGTGAGGCGGTTAAGGTGGAAGGAGCGAGGGGTGTACCTAGGAGAGTGAAAGGAAAGAAGGTCAGTTAAGTATTGAGGGGTGCCTGTATGAAGGGCTTTATGAACCAGGATAAGCAGCTTGAAATGAGCACGGTGGGGAAAGGGCAACCAATGAAGACGAAATAGTAGGGGTGTTATGTGATCACGGGGCGAAGAATGGGTGACCAGACGGGCAGCAGTGTTCTGAATCCGTTGTAAGCGGGACTGTTGGGATTTAGAAAGGCCGACAAAGATTGAGTTTGCGAAATCAACCCGTGATATAACCAAAGATAGCAGCAGAGTGGTGAGAGCTGAAGGGGATAAGAAGGGGCGAACTGCACGGATTTGTCGGAGGAAGGAGGAGGATTTGGTGACATGTGATATATGAGCATGGAAAGATAGGTCAGAATCAAAGTGAACCCCAAGATAACGAAAGGAGGAGACTAAAGGAACAGGAGAGCCAGAGAAGGAAGGGGCCAGTGTGGGGGGTGGGCTGTTGTGAGAGAACCAGATAGCAATAGTCTTGGTGAGATTAAGGTGAAGACAATTACGAGTCAACCAATCAGCCACAGGAGGAAAGACAGGAGTTTAACGCGGAAAGGTCGGGACAGGAAGGGGAGGTGTGATGAAGCAGAATAATGTCGTCAGCATAGAGAAAGGCAGATAATCCGGACTGTTGAATTAAGAGGGCTAAGGGGGCTAAGAAAAGGTTGAAAAGAAGGGGAGCCAGGACAGAACCCTGAGGAACCCCACAGGAAAGAGGGAAGGAGTCCGAGGGAGGGGTAGAGGAGGAAGGTGACAGAACTGCACACGAACGAGAGGAAAGAAAAGAGTGGAACCAGCGGTGAACAGTACTACAGAGACCCGCTTCCCGTAAACGAAGGAGGAGGGAGTGGTCAACTAGATCAAAAGCAACAGAAAGATCAAGTGCAACCGCCACCGAGATATCACCACGATCATGAGCTACATGCAGTGCGTTAGTAAAGGCAAGAAGAATAGTTTCGACACTGTGACCCTGACGGAAACCCGATTGACGAGGGTGAAGAAAATTGGTGGAATCAAGGTGATGTGAAAGTTGTGCAAAGACAAATTTCTCTAGAAGCTTTGAGAGAAAGGGAAGGTTGGAGACAGGACGGTAGTGGGCGGGAACCAAGGGATCAAGTGAAGGGTTTTTAAGGAGGGGGCGAATTAAGGCATGTTTCCAGGAGTGGGGGAAGGACCCTGTAGAAAGACTGGAGTTCAACATAGTAAGAATATAGGGAAGGAGACCCAGTGAGGATTCCAGAAGCCAGGAGGAAGGAATGGGATCTAGAGAGCAGGAAGTCTTCTTTGAGGAAGAGATGAGATGGTGAAGTTCAGGGGGAGTGATCAGTGGGAGGTTTGAGAAATGGGCGGGGGAGAGGCAGAAGGGGGAGGAGAGAGAATCAGAGCAGGGCAGGAAGGTAAAGAAGCTCTCAAAGAGGAGATCTTATTGCTGAAGCAGGCAGCTAGAAGGGAAGGCTGAGGAGAGGGAGGGACTGGAAGAGCTGAGGCTGGGGAGTGAAGGGAGGTAAGAGACCGGAGGGTGGAATAAAGGTGCCGAGTCTGATTTGGGGCATTCAGAATGGCATTAGAGAAAAATGTGCGTTTGGCGAGATGGACGGAAGAGCGGTAGTGGGAGTAACTAGATTTAAAGAATGTAAGTGAGGTGGGTGAAGGACTCTTACGCCACAGTCGCTCTGCTCTGCGGAGCTGCGTGCGTAAGAGCCGTAGACCCCCATGATACCAGGGATGCGTGGGACGGCTGAGGGCGCAGAGGGGCAATACGGTCAAGAGCAGTTGAAAGAGCTGTTGACCAGAGGGTAGCTTGGGAGTTGGGAGAGAGGAGGGAAAAGTCAGAGGGTAGAAGTTCGGTTGCTGTGGGAAATTGATGGATGGTGAGAGATGAAAGGGCACGGGAAAGCCACGGAGGAAGAGGGGTAGAGGGAGGAGAAGAAGAGGAGAAGGAGGAGGGGGAGGAAGAGTGAGGCCCCTCTGAATGAGAGCACAAGACAGAGAGGCAGACATGGTCTGTCCAAGGGAGAGGCATAGAGGAAAGATTAGAAAGTGCAAGAGAGGAAGAGGATGATGTTAGGAATAGGTCCAGGGTGTGCCCGGCCTGATGAGTAGGGAAAGGAACATGTTGCACGAGGGATAGATCCTGTAGTAGAAAGATAAAGGAGAGATCCCTGGTTGAAGTGGGCGAGTCCAAGTGTAAATTGAAATCCCCGGCAATGAGTAGATGGGGGAAAGCGAGAGAAAGATCCGTGATAGTCAAGAGAAGGGAATCCCAAAGCTCAGGGCGAAGAGCGGGGGGGGGGGGGAGTAAATAAGGAGCACATGCATAGGGGGGGGAAGTGTGGAGGTGGAGCAGAAGGGCTTCTGGGTAGTGGAGCGATGGGTGGAAAAGCTGAGTAAAGGAGAGGGTGGGCCGTATCAGAGCGGCCACACCGCCACCGGGTTTAGCTAGACGTGGAGTGGAGACCGCAGAAAAACCGGGGGGGAAGACAGCGGGCGAGGAGGGCATCCTCCCCGTCCCTAAGCCACGTCTCAGTCAGAAGGAGGTCGAAAGAGGACCTAAGGGCAAGATCCTGGATAAGGAGAGTTTTGCTGCGTAAGGACCGACAGTTGACTAAGCCGAATGAGAGGAGAGACTTAGAGGAGGTAGATGGTAAAGAAGACAGGAGAGGAGTGGTAGAAATTAAGCAAGGACGAAGATTAGAGGGACACCGAAATCGTGTACGAGGCAACTTGTCAGGACGTCTGCCCCAGAGCACAGGAATAGCTTCCATAGGGTAGAGAGGAAGGAAGGGAACAGGAATATAAAGACAGGACAGGAGATCTGCCGAAGGTGAATGAGAAGAGACTCTGGGAGATAGTCTGAGCAGGCGAAAAGAAGAAACTTCCCCAGACAATATGGGAGCACAAAGACAAAATAAAAGCAAAGACTGAAATAGCGCTGTAAATATGCAGCCACCAGAGCGGCCCCAAGGAGTGCGCCGCGGCGACCTTCTTTTATAGAGGGAAGGCAGTGTACCTCGCAGGACGCGGCCGCGGTACTTCCGGGAAGGGAGGGCTCAAGCTGGCAACAGGTGATTGGTGGCCCAAATGAGAAGGGCAGACTCTGGCAGACTCTGGGGAAACACAGCATACAAATATATTACCAGACTGACACGGCAAGCAGAGGGTAAGCAGAGAAGCAGAAAAGACAGCACAAGTAAGCCGCAGGCGCTCTTCTTTTATAGAGGGAAGGCAGTGTACCTCGCAGGACGTGGCTGCGCTCACGCGGCCGCGGTACTTCCGGGAAGGGAGGGCTCAAGCTGGCAACAGGTGATTGGTGGCCCAAATGAGAAGGGCAGACTCTGGCAGACTCTTGCAGGACGCAGCCGCGCTCACGCGGCCGCGGTACTTCCGGGAAGGGAGGGCTCAAGTATGACCGAACCCCTGTCCTATCCAACCATTGTAGTTCTTTTCTAGCTTCTGTCTTTACCTTATTTTTAAATTGTAAACCAATTCTGCTGTGTCTTTATCGAAGGGCGGTCAATCACATTAAATAAACTATAAACAGCTTTTACTACATCCTCTGGCAACAAATTCGAGTTTGATGATGTGTTGAATGAAAATATATTTTGTTCTATTGTAGCTTCATTGTGTCTCCCCTAATCTTTCTACTTTTTGAAGGAGTAAACAATCATTCCACTCCACTCATTTTATAGACTATATCTCTCCCCCTCAGCCTTCTCTTTTCCAAATTGAAGAGCTCCAGCCTTTTAAGCCTTTCCTCATGGGAGTATCCTTCCATCGTCCCCTTTATCATTGTGGTGGTTGTTCTCTGTACCTTTTCTAATTCTGCTATATCTTTTTAAGATACAGCAACCAGAATTGCAAACTATTTTTGAGGTATGGTCATACCATAGAGTGATACAGAGGCATTATATCATCCTTTGTTTTATTCTCCATTCCTTTCTTTATGATTCCTAGCATTCTGTTGGCTTTCTTGGCCACCACTGCACACTGGGCAGAGGGTTTCAAAATTATTATCCATGACAGCGCCCAGTTCCTCTTCTTGGATGGCAATTCTTAATGTGGAATCTTGCATTGTGTAACTACAGTTTGGGTTGTTCTTCTCTAAGTGCATAACTTTGTACTTATCCACACTGAATTTCATCTGTCATTGGGGTAGAGGATAGTACCCCTCAACCCCAGTTCCAGTATCTCCCACAGAGAGAGAGCATGAGCTTTTCAAGAGCTCTAAGAGGGAAATTGAAGCCACAATCCTTCTAGGATAGGGTCCTATTCTGAAACCTCCACTGGAGGGGGCTCTGTAATGCACAGAGTCATCATGATGTCCTTAAGGATGCAAAGGTCCTCCGTGTAAAAGACAGATCACAGATGGATGCTCTCCATCCACCAGGGGAAGCTCCCTTCCCTCTGGTGACTCATCTGCTGTAGACAGAAAATCCTCATTTTTTCTCCAGCCTCCCTCCAGAGGCAAATGGACAAAGCTCTTGGAGGAACAGACAGGTGAAGGAGGAGGGCGGGGCACTTAACCCTCTTGCTGCCAGAAGGGAAGATGCCAAAGGGCCCAGAGTCCCTCATAGGGGAGAGTCAGAGTTTCAAACCCTCAGAAGGGGGGCTTGCCACATAGCTACCAAAGACTAAGAACAGTCCATGAGCCGTTACAGGAGTTGCTGCTCAAAGTCAGCTGAGAACATGTGTTGGGTTCCCAGAGGAACTCAGGGGCCCACCACCTTGAACCTGCAGCTGCCTCACCATGCTCCCCTTCAGCTGGGACTATGCAGCCATTCCTGCCAACAAAGAAAATTGTGGGAAACATGGAAGAGGCAGAAAAATTAGCATCAAGTCTCAATATTGCACAAAATATGTGCCCCGAGGCCTTTCAATCACACTCAGGGAAGACACATCCTCTTGCACCTGGCATCGCGGCAGAAGACAAATGTGGTCAAAAAGAAAAATGAGAAAGAAAAAATAAATCAGAGAAAAAGAAAAACTACAGTGATAAAGGAACCCTGGATCGGTAAGAAAACCTCTGCATCTGTCAAGTCAGCTGGAGAAATCTGAGAAGGGCCTCTCCAGCTGCCCAGCTCTCCAGCTGCTGAACAGAGATTTTTATTTTTAGAAACTGCTTTATTCAAGCAGCAAAGAAAGCGCCGGAGGGCGAAGCCTGGTTTCTGGTCAAGATTGACGTGTAAGAGCTCTGCTCCTGAAGGCAATAGGTAAGAATCCAGACTTCTGCAAGCTTTAATCAAATAGTTCCTACCTACTTTGATAACATTCGATCCCGGATATGTCAGGCCCCAAACAGACGCGGCTGGATTACCAAGTATCACAAAACGCCAGCACAGAGAACCAAAACGGAATCTCTCTCTCCTCACAAGATGGCGGTCATCCGAGATTGTCCTGAGACCTTACAGGAGCTCCCGGCTGAGATTCGGGCAGTCAAAGACTTGGTCAAATCTAATGGAGAATCGCTATGTGCAATGCAGGAAGATATCAATGCTTTGTGAACATCTTTGGAGTCAATTACGGCTCATTTGGAGAAGGGTAGAGAATGTGGTGGCATCACATGGGGAAAGGCTCATGGCCGTTGAGAAGCAGGCCAAGCTGATACGTTCATTACAAAGAAAGGTGGAAGACGGTAATAATCGCTCTCGGAGGAATAACATAAGAATACTAGGAGTTCCTGAGGGAGCAGAGGGCCCTGATATGGTGTCCTTTTTGCAGGCCATGATTCTGGGTGTGTTAAAGTTGCAGTTTGTCATGCATTCGAGATCAAGTACACCCATAGAGTGCCTACTCAGTCCGTGGTCGTGGGCAAGCGTCCACGCTCAATCATCTTGAAAGTTTTACGTTTTCAGCAAGTATCGCAAATAATGGGAGCAGCCAGAGCACTTTCAACTTTGGAACATCAGGGACAAACTCCTGTTCTTCCTGGACTTCGAGAAGGCGACGGTGAATCAGAGAAAAAGTTTTCTGGTGCTGCATCCATGCTTGTTGCAGCTGAAGGCCTGTTTTGGGCTGCTCTATCCTGCCTGCATGAGAGTCACGCTGCATAACCAGACCAAGACTTTTGATGATCCCGGGGATTTATATGCATTTCTCGAAGATAAGGAGTCAGCGATGATGCGGTGAAAGTCACTTTACAGCTTTTATTTACTTCAATTCTATGGCGCTTGCTATCATGGGCGTTTGAGTGAAGCGACATTTAATCATGCAGTTTTGCTATACACTGGGACATCCGTTGTCTCTTTTGAAGGAGCTCTAGGGTGTTACCCTGGTTAAGATGTCTTTCCTGTTCTCTCTCTCTTTCTTCTTTTAAGTTTTATGCTGTTTGTGAAGTCTATGCTGGTTGAGAGAGTTTTGGGGCTTGGAGGAGTGGGATGGCCCTTATTCGCTAGGCTGGGTCTTCTAAGCCATAAAATGATTCGACGAGGGCTGCCCTGCCATGCAGCTCTGGTGTTTTTGGGTTTTGAGTACATTGTCTTTACTCTTATTGTGTGAGGTGTGCAAAGCGCAATATTTTAAGTGGTAAAGAAGTGCGAATGTACTAGGTCATTGCGCCCTCTGTGTCTGTCTTGTCCTGGTGGACTCACCTGCTAATTTTTGTGTGTTATATAGCCCCCCTGGGTTTGGTGGTTTTGGTGATATGTTTTTCAGAATTATGTGTTCTTATTGTGAGTGATCATGTGTAAGGACAAGGGCTAAATTGTGTATCTTTTTGTTGGGTTTTCTTCTTTGGGCTATAAGTGCAGCTAACATTCTGAGGGCACTTAAGATGTTGTTCTACAATGTAAAACTAAATGCTACAATTTGGTATGTTTTTGCAACATTTGACTGTCAATCTGAGCTATATTGTCAATATATCTTCCTTTAAGATAACGCCCTTAACATTCAGTGAAACTAACAATCCCATTAAGAGGAAAAAGATTCTTCTGTATGGTAGGAAAGAAAGTGCCGACATCTTACTGTTGCAGGAGACACACTTGAATGTAAAGGAGTCATTAAAACTAGATATAAAACCCTATTCTCTAGTGGCTTTTTCAGCTGCCCATCATAAGAAAAATGAGGTAGCCATTTTAGTGAGAACAGCTCTATCCCCCATGGTCATTCAAACTAGGTCTGATTCTGATGGGTGGTGGACAATGGCTATCATTAAAATTGGATCCACTGAACTGGCCTTAATATTTATGCTCCTAACATTGATTGCCCTACTTTTCTTTTGCTCCATTGTGGCCTTGGCGCAGGTGACGTCCAGATATCAGACTATTGTGGGGGGGGGGGGGGAGACTTCAACCCCGTGTTAGACCCATTGGTAGACAGGAGTCCAGTGAGAACCATTAGGGTTCCCAAGGCTCACCCAATTCTTGTATCTCTAATGCAGGAACTGGGCCTGGATAGACATGTGTCGGTTGCAACACCTACAGAAAAAGAATTCACTTTTTCTCCTCATAACTCCTTATCACACAGAGTTTTTCCTAGTCTCCAAGGAACTTTGTTCTAGAATTAGTGGGTCTACTATTCATGCAGCTCACAACTCTGATCACTCTGCAATCTCATTTACCCTATTTGACTCAACGAGCTATCAATCTCACTCACACTGGCAATTTGATAGGACTCTTCTAGCCAGTCAGGAATTTCACGAGACCATCCTGGTGGCTATACAGGAGTATTTTCAATTCAATCTACTCCAAGACTCCGAGGTGGGCATGGTGGGAAGGCTTCAAGGATAGTATGCGAGCTACCATTACTAGTTTTGCTATAAAGCAGGCCAAGCAGCGTAAAGCAGAAGTTGTGCACTAGACAAGCAGATTAAAGCAGGAGAACGTATTTTATGCCAGAAAACTGATCCTAACATCTTGATAAGATTGCAGCGCCTTAGATTTAGATATAATTCTGTTTTGACCACTGAGGCTTCACAAAATATTCGAGGGCAGAAAGGTCGATATTACTTGGAAGGGAATAGAGCTGGACGGCTGCTAGCTAACTCATTAAAAAGAATCATAAGGAAGCTTTGCACGTTATAGCTTTAAAGGATCCTTAGGTACAACAATTGTCAAGGACCCCGACATTGCAGAGACCTTTTGCCAATTTTACGCTCAGTTATACTCCCCAGAGATAGATTTCTCTGTGAAGGAGTTTGAATATTATTTAGGAAACTATCATAGGCCGATGTTAGATCAAGAAAATGCTGCGGGACTGGATAATCAGATTAGTCATGGAAAATTATTCAGGCTATTGACTCTACGCAAGTTGGCAAGGCTACCGGACCGGACGGCCTGCTGGCTGAATTCTATAAAACCTTTTCCAAAACTTTAGGGCTATACCTTCAACAATATTATAGACTTCTTCTGGACAATGCAGCACAGACTGGAGCGTTTGCCTCTGCAAACATTGTTGTTCTAGAAAAACCTGGGAGGGATCCTCAGTTAGTTAGTTAGTTAGTATCTGCCAATTTCATTGTTAAACACAGATTATAAAATCTTTGCGACCATTTTAGCTGATCCTCTCTCCAAATTGATCCCTTTTTGATCCACCCGGACCAATGTGGCGTCACTGAGGGACGCTCTACAGCCGATAATGCCAGAGTGCTTTGTCATGTTTTGGAAGGCGCGGAGGAAACAGAGGACCCTCTTGTGGGACTCTCACTAGATGCAGAGAAAGCATTTGATCAGTTGGAGTGGCCTTTCCCGTTTGCTGTTCTGAAATGGTTTGGATTTGGTGAGGGTTTCTGCAATCTAATTAAACTTATGTGAGACTGAGTGCAAACATTTCTGTGAATGCGACTCAGTCTAGAGAATTTCTTCTGGGGCGGGGTACCCGTCAGAGTTGTGCTCCGTCTCCCATTCTCTTCAATCTGACCTTAGAACCTTTGGCCTTACTGATAAGGCAAAGTCTCAAGGTTAAGGGCGTTTCTATTGCTGGCATGAAAATTAAACTGTCTGCATATGCAGATGATTTGCTGCTTTTCACCACACCTAGCTCCATACCGGTCATTTTATCATTGATAGATAAATATTCAGGATTGTCTGGCTATAAAATTAATTGGTCAAAGTCTGTCGCCTTCCCCTTGAACTCAAGAGTATGTAGGATGGATATGGAAGATTTCCCTTTTGAATGGGAGCCTAAGATGGTGAAGTATTTGGGAGTTCACTATTGCTACCCACTTAGTGTAACCCTACAGCACAATGAAGAAATCCTATCTACAGTTCGTAATATAACAGCAAAGTGGTAGCTGGTCTATCTTGCGTGGTGGGGTCGTCTTGAAGCTATAAAAATGACTATCACTCCTAAAGTGAATTATATATTAGAAATGCTACCAGTCTTTCTTAAAAGTAAAGTTTATAGTCAAATTGAAAGGATTCTGGTTCAATTTCTATGGAAAAATAAACCGCCTAGAATTGCTCTCAGGAAACTCAAATCTAAAAAAAAGAGGAGGGGGTGAATTTCCCTGACTTTCAAGCCTATCACCGTGCTTTTTTGCTAAAACAAGGTTCATGATGGGTGGAGGGGGCCATAGGTATACTCCCAGTATGGCTTGAACTAGAAGAGAGATTAAGTACTCCTTTCCCCTTGAATCTTCTTCCTGGCATGGTGTCTATTGGGAGGTTGAAGTCTCATAGGGTTATATTGGACACTCAGAAGGCTTTTCAACAGTTAGCAAATGCAATTCCTAAGGAGGATTGCCTATCGAAATTAATACTCATCTGGCATAGTCCATTTGCATGGCAAAAATGGTTTAGCAGGGGCATTTGGAGCATTGGCCAACTCATAATGGATGGCAAGTGGAAACCTTTTTCTTCTTTGCAAAATGAATTTGATTTGCCTCAATCCCTATACTTTCAGTGGATTCAGCTGAGACATTGTATAGAGAAATCCCAGTTGGATATTACATCGTTGTCTGACGAATGGGGGTTTATGAGTAAGATAAGCTCAGTATATATGACCTCTGGGGTAGCTTCTCAATATTATAAACTGGTGGTTCAGAACAATAGTTCTCAGGCCATTGGTGTGTAACGAATATGGGAACATGACACTGGGGAAGTTCTTTCTCCGGAAACTTGGACAAAATTCTGGAGTAAGATAAAGCACAGTTACTTACCTGTAACAGGTGATCTCTGGGAACAGCAGGAATAAGTCTTCACACATGTGGGTATGTCGGTACCGACGGAGCCTGCACGGGAACGCTCCCCAGCGTCCCAAAAAAGGAAAGCTTTTGGGAGCATCCCACAGCACCTGCACGCTGCCTTCCCGCCTTTCCTAACCGCCTCTCTCCAGTTCGAGTTTCAAAGCTCAGACAAAGAGAGAGAGAGAGGAAAGGAAAGATAGATAGAAAGATACAACTCCTAGGGGAGGTGAGTGGGTTGTGAAGACTTATTCCTGCTGTTCCCAGAGATCACCTGTTACAGGTAAGTAACTGTGCTATCTCCAGGAACAAGCAGGAATGAGTCTTCACATATGGGGACTCCCCAGCTAGAGATGCCTGGGAGAACCCCAGGTTGTGAGACCCTGAGAAGGGCTCTACCTCCTCCCATGGATCTCAGGCATCCAACCAGGGATGGAGGGCAGGAGTTGATTAAGCATGGAACAGGTTTGGAGAACAGCCTGACCAAACAAGGCATCCCGGCGGGAGTCCTTGTCCAAGCAGTAATGGGCTGTGAAGGTATGAACTGAGGCCCAGGTGGCCGCTCGACAGATCTGGTCGATGGACACAGAATTTAGATGAGCCATAGAGGTTGCCATGGCCCTCACATTGTGAGCTGTGACATGGCCCTCCAGAGAAAGGTTCTTGCTCTGATAGGCGAAAGAAATACACTGAGCAATCCAACTGGACAGGGTTCTCTTAGAGACTGGAAGGCCAAATGAGAGGGATCAAAAGCAACAAAGAGTTGAGAAGACTTTCTATGTTGCTGTGTCCTTTGTAAGTAAAAGGCAAGAGCCCTCTTACAATCCAGGGTATGAAGATTCCTCTCTGCACTTGATGCATGAGGGCCTGGAAAGAAGACAGGTAAGTACACCTCTTGGTTAAGATGAAAAGGTGAGACCACTTTAGGCATAAAGTGTGGATTGGTCCGAAGGAGTAACTTATCATGATGGAACCTTGTATAAGGTGGATTAGCCACTAAGGCCTGCAGCTCACTGATGCGGCGAGCCGAGGTGACTGCAATAAGAAAGATAACTTTCCAGGAAAGAAATTTCAAGGAGGTAGTGGCTAAGGGTTCAAAGGGAGGCTTCATGAGCTGACCAAGAACCAGATTCAAGTCCCATGCCACTGGAGGTGGTCTAATGGGAGGTTTAGTTAAAAGAAGGCCTCTCATGAATCTTGCAATAATAGGATGAGAGGAAATAGGTTGTCCATTGAGAGGCTTGAGGGATGCTGTAATAGCACTCAAATGGACTCTTACTGAATTCGTTTTGAGGCCTGCATGGGAAAGATGCAGAAGATACTCTAGTAAAGAATTCAAAGGTATTGCTAGAGGGTTAAAACCCTTCTCAGCACACCAAATGGTAAACCTTTTCCATTTAAAAGCATAGGAACGCCTAGTAGAAGGCTTTCTGGAAGCATGAAGGATATCCCTCACTTGCTGAGACAGATGCCAATCTTGAAGGTCTAAGCCTTCAGCAACCAAGCCCTGAGATGGAGAGATTGGGGGTTTGGGTGCCACGTTCCCCCCTCCTGAGACAGGAGATCTGGAGCAGATCCCAAGTCCAGGGAGGGAGCTTGAGAGAGATGCAGGAGTAGAGGGTACCACACTTGGCGTGGCCATCGTGGAGCTATGAGGATCATAGTCCCTCGATCTCTCTGAAGCTTGAACAGGGTCTTGGGAATTAGGGGAATGGGTGGAAAGGCGTATAGGAAGTCTTGACCCCAATGAAGGAGGAAGGCATCCTTGGCCTGAACTCCCTGACACGGAATTCTGGAACAGAATCGGGGAGATTTGGCATTCCACGGACTTGCAAAGAGGTCTATGTCCGGGGTTCCCCAAATTTGAAAGATTCTGACTATCTGGTCCATATGAAGGGACCATTCGTGTGTAAGCAGAACTTGACTGAGTCTGTCTGCCCAAGAGTTTTGAACTCCTGAAAGGTATACTGCCAGAAGATGAATTTGATGCTCTCTGGCGAAGGCCCACAATCTCACAGCTTCGTTGCAAAGCGACAGAGAGCCAGTCCCTCCCTGCTTGTTCACATAGAACATGGCTACTTGGTTGTCTGTGTGAATGAGGACTGTCTTGTAGCTGAGCAGGGTATGGAAGACTGAGAGCCAGGAAGATTGCTCTGAGCTCTAAGATGTTGATATGTAGAGAGGTCTCCTGTGGGGACCAAATGCCCTGGGTGGAGAGGTCGTGAAAATGCCTCTCCAAAGGGTTGGGGAGCTCATCTGTTGTAAGGGTTGCTTGGGGTAACAACTGTTGGAAGGGGGACCCCTGCAACAGATTTTGAGTGGACTTCCACCACTGGAGAGACCAAAAGAGGCGCCTGGAGGTTGCTATTTTGTCTGACAGACCGACCCCCCTGATGCCTGGGTCCATTGGGTGGACAAAATCCATTGAGATGCCCTCATGTGAAGGCGAGCATAAGGGACCACATGCACAGTGGATGCAATGTGGCCTAGCAGTTGTAACATCTCTCGAGCAGTTAAATGGGTTTTTAACTGAATCTGGGAGGCTAACTGCACTAAGCGTAGGCAACGGGCCTGGGGAAGATAGGCCCTTGCAGTTGTGGTATCCAGCAAGGCCCCTATAAACTCTAGAGACTGAGTAGGGGTGAATTGGGACTTTGGAATGTTTATCACCAGTCCCAGACACTGCAGAACACGCATTGTGCAGGTTAAGGAAGTCTGGGCCTCTGACTGGGATTGAGCTCGGATGAGCCAATCGTCCAGATATGGGAATACAAATAGTCCTAGAGTGCGTAGGAATGCAGCTACTACTGCCATGCATTTTGTGAACACTCTTGAAGCAGAGGCCAGACCAAAAGGAAGTACCCTGTATTGGTAGTGCTTCCCTTGATAAAGGAACCGAAGGAACCTTCTGTGTGCTGGATGGATGAGTATATGGGTATACGCATCCTTGAGATCTAGAGAACAAAGCCAATCCTGACTGAAGGAATGGAAGGAGAGTACCTAGAGAAATAATTTTGAATTTCTCCTTGCATAGAAACTTGTTCAATTCTCTGGGATCTAATATGGGTCTGTAACCCCCTGTTTTCTTTGGGATAAGAAAGTAGGGGGAGTAGAACCCTGAGCCCTGTTGAAGAAGGGGTACTTCTTCTATTGCCCCTTGGGCAAGAAGGGTAGTAATCTCTTGACCGAGAAGGTCGAGGAGAGATGTTTGAGAATTGAACTGTCTCACCATGGTGTGAGGAGGAAGGTTTGAGAAATGAAGTTTGTACCCTTCCCTTATGATGGAGAGGGTCCATTGCTCTGCTGTGATTTGTTCCCATCTGGGAGCAAAGTAAGCTAACCTTCCTGGAATGGTGAGAGGCTCTGGTTCTGCTAGAGCCAGAAAGGCTAAGTTCTCTAGATGCAAGTCAAAGGCCCTGAGGGGGCTGAGGCTGTTGGGCTACAGGAGTCCTTGCAGCCTTAGGCTTGGCCTATTTAGGTTATTGACGCTTTGCAGCAAAACGACCTGAAGATGTCTGTTGACCATAAACAGGATAATATCTTCCCTTCTTGGGAAAATATGGCTTTTTGAACAACCTCTTCTTGACAGGATTAGAGGTAGACTTTGAAAGCCTATCCAAAGCAGAATTTTCTGCATCCATCTGTGTGGCCTTTGCCTGCCAATCCTTGCCAAAAAGGTTTTTACCTTTACAAGGAAGATTTCCCAATCCATCTTGGACCCAAGGTTCCAGATCAGAAGCTTGTAACCAAGCAATTCTGCGTGCACCTATGGCAATAGCCGAAGCTCTGCTGGCACCTTCAAAAGAGTCAAAGGCTGCACGGTTGGAAAATTTGGAAACATCTTGGGCATGCTTAAGCCAAGTGAGAAACTCTTTCCTCTTATCTTCTGGAAGAAAAGGGAGGAAAGTTTGCAGATGATCTGTAACTTCTTTTAGAAACATCCCCATATAGAGACTATAGGAGTTGATTCTGGCAACAAGCATACTGGCTTGAAAGATTTTTCTGCCAAAAGCATCTAAGGTTCTACATTCTCTCCCTGGAGTAGAAGAGTGCCTTTTTGCACTCTAACTTTTTCATGGCAGACTCCACCACAATAAAGTGGTGAGGAAGCTGAGTCTTATGAAACCCAGGACAAGGCGGGACACGGTACATGGTGTCTAGCCTACGAGAGTGGGAAGAGATAGTAAGAGGGGTCTCCCATATGCCCAACATGTGATCATAAAGGATCTCATGAACTGGCAAAGTGGCTGCCTCTTTAGGAGCCTTGGGATATTGCAAAATATCCAACATTTTGGCTCTAGGCTCTGACTCAGGGGCCACTGAGATAGAGAGCCCCCTGGCCACTTCTCTTATAAAGTCCTGAAAAGACAAGTCCTCTGGAGGAGACATTCTTCTTTTTGGAGAAAGCGGCTCTTGAAGAAGGAGTACCAATGCTTCAACAGAAACCTCCGATGCATCAGAGTCTTCGGAGGTATCGAAGTATCGCCTGTCTGGATGCTCCTGTAGAGCCCGATACATGTACCGAGTGGTATCGACATCGGGAGTGATCGGTACCGGTTCGGTACCAATGGGCATCATCGGACAGGGTACCGGTGCAATCGACACCGAAGCCGATGTCGATGCAATCGGTACCGGTACCAGCAACGGAACCTGTTGCGGTACCAGCGGCGTCACAGCTCGAATGAATGCCGTGATGGCCTGCTGCATGGTCAGAATATTCTGATCCATCGACGCCATCAATGTCTGGAAGTCGGTACCGGCAGATTCCACCGGTACCCCAGAACATTCTAACAGGTGATCAGTCGAGGCCGTGCCATCGATGTCAACCTGTGACCCCATAGGAGGAGCTTTGGAAGCCGGAGCTTCCCGCCGGGGTACTTTTGCCGGTGCAGGATCCTCGAGGGCAAGCCCGGAGGCATCTCGATACTTAGAGGGAGATCTACCCCTTCGAGGACCGGCTGGACTTATGTTTGGTTACCTGAGATCCATAGGAGGAAGAAGCAGCCCTGGAGGACGTCAATGCCACCGAAGCTGCATCAGAGGGAAACAGGGTATTGAGCTTAGCTGCTCGGTTCTGTAAACCCCTCTTAGACATCATGGAGCAGGACGCACAATCCGTGATGGAATGGTCAGGACCCAAACATTTAAGACACCAGTCATGGGTGTCAGTAACAGAAATGGTACCACTGCACTTAGTGCATTTTTTAAACCCGGAAGCGGGCTTTTCCATGAGGAAATTTCTCTTAGGCCTAAGGCCCAAAGAGACAAAAACATACACTAAAGTAAAACGGAAGAAAGAAAAGACCGGCGGTCCCGGTCCGACGTCGAAGAAGGCAGACGCGTGACCAAAGAAAAAAAACGAAATAAAGAACTTCTTCAGCGGTGACAGGAACACGACCTGCTGGCTCCGCGGAAAAGAAGAACTGGAGAGAGGCGGTTAGGAAAGGCGGGAAGGCAGCACGCAGGCGCTGTGGGATGTTCCCAAAAGCTTTCCTTTTTTTTTGGACGCTGGGGAGCGTTCCCGCGCAGGCTCCGTCGGTACCGACGTACCCACATGTGTGAAGACTCATTCCTGCTTGTTCCTGGAGATACAGGGTTTCCCAGTCTGCCTCTGTCTCACAAGCTTTGTACTTCTTTGCGCATAGAGCGCACTTTACTCTGGTAAAGGTTGCTAAATGGGATAAGGCAGCTGGGAATGAGTGTTGGTCTTGTCGGGGAGATGTCGGCACTTTGAGACATGTGGTGTATGATTGCCCTAACATTCAGTCTTATTGGGTTTTAATATGGAATCACATTCAAGAGGTACTGGGATTCCGGGCCACTCTCTCCTGGTCTGTGGTCGTTTTTTGATCAGCAATTGACATCGTGTCATTACAGAGGGATTGTCAGTTTTTATTTGACTTCATGTTAGGAGTGGCCCTACATCTCGTTACTTCTAACTGGAAGCATATAGCAGAGCTTAGTTGGCACGAATGGTGGAACCGCTTGTGCTTATGCTGCAAATATGAGCAAATGCCATGGTGTGGTAGATTCCTTACACCCTCCACTTTTCTTAAGTGGAATCCCCTACAGAATTACATCTCTAAAGCATGATATGAGATATAATAAGGGGATATTAGAAAAATCTTGTTTCTTATGTAGTGGAGTGTCTGCTCTTCTATAGCCCTTGTAGGCCTTGCAGGCTTTCAGCTGGTTTTTTTTTTTTTTGTAGCCCCTGAAGATCGCATGATGGATGGGAGGGACAGGATGGGGTGGGCTGTGAATAACCTTTTCTTTCTTGTTACAGAGAAGAATTATGTGTTTTGATTTACTGTAATTTGGTTTTCTTTTTTTTTTGTATTTTGTTGGAAAATATAAAGTTAAAAAAAAAAGAGCAAAGAAAGCGCCAAATAAAGACAGGGCAAAAGAAAAATAAGCAGAACATGCAGAAATAGGACAATGAGAGTGAAAGGGCGGCCTGTGCCCAAACTAACCCACCCTCCCCTAGGGTCCTCCTGTCCGTTTCTCCAGCCCACCATCTCAGAACATAGGACAACTGTCAGTTTGAGGAGACAAAGGGCGTATCCAAGCTCCACGTAAACAGGCCAAGATCTCAAATACACAGGCTACAAGACCATGATCTTGGCCAGGGGAGACATACCTATCCACACTGCTGCATACCTTACCACCAGCTAGAAGCAGAAAATACTGGCTTCTCTCAGTGCTGCACCAGCACATGCACAAGTGATGACAGTCGCTCTGATTTGCTGCCACCAGCTGGCTGGGGAGCATAACCCACTTGTCTGGACTGGTCTAGCAGGATAAGGAACTTACAGTTTGTAAGTAAAGAATGTGGTAAATATTCAATTTTATTTTGCAAATACATACTTACAAAGAGATGGAAATCTGCAAATTTATTTCACACACGTTAATGGGACAAATTCCATCTGAACTGTAGAAAATTGGAGAACTGCGTTAGATATCCCACATTCTGCAAAGACAATGGCAGAGAAATCTGCCCTATCCACATCTGCCACCCAAATCTCTATTTTTAAATGCTATGGAACCAGACACTTCATGCAGAAATTTTGTGATGCTAAACAAGACAATTTGCCATCCTCACTTTTGCCACAGAAAATTTCACTTACTGCCAAAGCCAGCTCAATCATGACAAAGCAAGAGGTGCAATAAAATGGATAATTTGGGCACACCTATTTAAAGGAGCAGAACTTGTCTGGGCTTCACAAAAACAGTTACTGCCCTGCATGATAGGACTGGAGAGGATGACGGGAGGGTGAGAGAGGGGAATATGTTCTTTAGAAATCCAAATAAAGTAGAGCAGATGTCCATTCTCTAACAAAGCTATTGTAAGCCAGTTGACATTCCTCCACATGTCTCATCTACATGCCAAGTCTCTCCCATCTGGCAGGAGTCAGTCTTCAATTCTTCTGCATGGCTCTACTGCACGCCTACCAGAGCTGGCACCCTATGCTGCTACCATGCTATCAAGAGGCAGAGGCAGAGACGGAAAGCACCTATGAGTTCGGAGACAGAGCAAGGGAGTCACAGTGAAAAATCTGCAAAGGCAAATAAATGGAATGGTACAGAAGAGCTAGTGGGGAGGACTTCAAGCCAGAAAGGCCAAAGCAGTACCTGTAGAAATCCAGCGGCAGCAGTTGCTAAAAGGTGAGAAGCAAGAAGAGATATCTTGGGTAAAGAGTAAGAGAAAAGGAAATGGTATACTGAAGATGTCCAATAAAACCGCAGCAATAAACCACAGCTCTAACAATTCTAGCACCAACACTTCCAAGTTGTTAGTGACAATTTATGTTGGACAAATGAAAACAAAATCCTTTATATACAAAAATAAAAAGAATTAACATGAATTTCAAAATTATCAGCTCAATGTATACCTATACTCGCTTTTAGCTGATGCCGTTGCTTGGCATGGATGATCCAGACTCAAAGGAGGAGAAACAGAAGGAAGAAATCTTTAGTGGCAAAACCAAACTAACTCTCAGTATCCAATATTCAAACAGAAGTGACTTAAGTTCACATCCAGCTAAAGAGCTGAATAGTTAGCCTCAAAAACTGAAATCTCTTTTTGCTGATCACTTCTCCCTTACCACTTTTTCTAACTTAAATTTTCACTTTAATAGTCTGAAGATTAAATAATCCCTGAGGAAAAATCAGCTTTTACAAATCTAGCATACACAGGCTTCCATTTATTGTTTCTTCCAGGATCTGATGATATTAAGGGAAAACACCACACATACAAACACCTTTTTTCTCCAAGTAAAAAAAAAACACAGCACTTCCCACAGTCCTGACATTTCCCCTTCATAGGGTTCATGCCACTTACAGACTAAAGCTGGCTGAATGCTAACAGATGCAGCGATACTAATTATGCAGGTACTGCAGTTTCAGTACGTTTTCTCTTGAAAAGCATTCAGAAGTGTTAAAATGGGCCAGATTTAAATTTTTAAAAAACTGTTAATCACATGTGATATACCACCATTTGAACATCTGTTTTAACAGAATATCTAATACAAATAAGCATCACAAGGGTAACAGCAGCAGTTGCAATAAAACAATCATGTGAGGACACATTAGAAGGGGCATTTGCCTAAGACAAAAGTTTCAATACCTGCCAGACAAACAGTAAAGTCAAGAAACATGAGAGGATGGTTAGATACAGCCAAAGTCTCTTATCTAAAATTCATCACAAGGGTATCTAATATCTATGTTGTAAATTCTAAATAGGCAGAAAAAGAGCTTTGAAAAAGCCACGTCTTTACCAGTTTCTTAACTTTCTTATAAGCATTTTCTGCTGGGATATGTAAAAGTAATGCATTCCACAGGGCAGGTGCTTGGTTTAAGAGAAGACAGCCTCCCTTGTCTGTAACAGTTTAAATTGCCTCATTGAGGGGACTACCAAAAGATGTTGCTGAGAAGATCTTAAATGATGCCTAGGAGCATATGGAATCAAATAGGGGTAAGGATAACTGGAATAACCAGAGTAAAATGTGCAGAGAGTAAGCATTAAGATCTTAAATTTGATTCTGCTGAGAACTGGCAGACAATGTTGTTCTATTTAGAGAGGGGTAACACAATCAAATTGTTTTATACTGTATATGAGTTTCACAGCAGTATTTTGTATTAGCTGAAAAATTCTATAGAATAAAGTAGGAGTCCTAATTAACAGATCATTTCAGATCTCTTATCAAGCACCAGAACTCCACTCCTCTAGCAGATCCCTTTTATCTGTGCCCTTCTCTGGCACTAACAACTCCTGACTTGGTTCATTCCATCTTGCTGCTCATAATGCTTGGAACAAACTACCTGAGTTAGTATGCCAGGCTCCTTCTCTGGTCCTATTCAAATCTAGGCTAAAAACCCACCGAGGCTGCATTTGGATCTTGATCCCCTTATTCTCCTGCTTATCACTTATCTGTATCTTGCTGTTCCCCCTGATTTACCCTCATCCTTCCTGACCTTTCTGCTGCTTTTGACACCATTGATCACAACCTTCTCCTCAATACCTTGTCCTCATTTGGTTTTAAGGGCTCTGGGCTATCCTGGTTCTCTTCTTATCTCTCGCATCACTCTTTCAGTGTTTGTTCTGGTGGATCCTACTCTATTGCTATCCTGCTCTCAGTTGATGTATCCCAAGGATCTGTCTTGGGTTCACTCCTTTTTTCTCTCTATTCCCAAGTCCCTTGGTGCACTCATCTCTTCCCATCTTTACTCTGACTCCTCCCAGATCTCTCTCTACATCTGAAATCTCTCTGACAATCCAGGCTTCAATCTCTTACTGCCTTTCCGACATTTCTGGTTGGGTGTCTCACCACTGTTTGAAACTGAACATGGCCAAAACTGAGCTCCTTATCTTTCCCCCTTAATCCACCTCCCCCCCCCTTCCTCCCTTCTCTATTTCTGCAGATAACACTACACTCCTCCCTGTTTCCTCAGCTTGTAACCTTGGGGTCATCTTTGACTCTACTCTCTTTCGCTGCAAACATTCAACAGATAGCTAAAATCCGTTGCTTCTTTCTCTATAACATTGGCAAAATTCATCACTTTCTTTCTACACACACACTACTAAGACTTAGTAACATAGTAAATGACAGCAGATATAGACCAGTATGGTCCATCTAGTCTGCCCAGCAATATGACAGGAGTAGGTGCACCCCTACCCATGGCTTTGCTTAGTGGTGCACCCACCAGGAGCAGGTGCACCCCTCCCCATATCTTCACCCCTCCACATATCTTTGTTTCTTTGTTTGTTTAGGGGTGAACCCACCGCTCCTCCCCCCATCGCTCCATGTAGGACACCCCTATTTGTTGAGAAATTAGATGGTTCAGTTTATTTTGATTTAATCTTGTTGCTGTAAAGCGATCCACTGCGTCTGTCCCAGGCCGCTTTGAATTCTGTCACTGTGTTTGTCCCCACCACCTCCATCGAGAGGGCATTCCAAGCATCCACCACCCTTTCAGTAAAAAAGTGTTTCCTGACATTGCCTTTCAATTTACCACATTGCAGCTTCATGTCATGCCCTCTAGTTTTACAGCTTCCCCGTCTCTGGAAGAGGTTTGTTTGTTCATTATTTCTCTTTATTTAAAGGTCTGAATCATATCTCCCCTATCCCTCCTCTCCTCCAAAGTGTACATATTTAGGTCTTCAAGTCTCTCCTCATAAGGCTTCTGATGCAGGCTCCAAATCATTTTGGTCGCCTTCCTCTGAACAGCTTCCATTCTTTTTACATCCTTTGCAAGATACGGTCGCCAAAACTGAACACAGTATTCCAAGTGAGGCCTCACCAGAGACTTATACAGTGGTACTAGTACCCCTTCCTTTCTGCTGGTAATTCCTCTTCGATCGAATGCAGCCCAACATCCTCCTGGCTTTTGCCACCGCCTTGTCGCACTGTTTTGCCACCTTGAGATCTACAGAAATAATCACACCGAGGTCTTTCTCCTGCTCCGTGCACACCAACCTCTCGCCCCCTATCGTGTACATTTCCCTTGTATTTCTGCTACCCAAGTGCATGACACTGCACTTCTTCGCATTAGATCTTAATTGCCAAGCACCAGACTATTCCTCCAGCTTTTGCAGATCCCTCCTCATGTTAAGCACCCCTCGGGGGAGTCCACTCTGTTGCAAATTTTCGTGTCATCTGCAAAAAGATAGACTTTTCCATTCAGTCCTTCAGCAATATCACTCACAAATACATTGAACAGTGCCGGGCCTAGGACCGAACCCTGAGGCACCCCGCTAATCACCTTCCTTTCATCCGAGTGAGCTCCATTTATCATCACCTTCTGTCATCTGTCAGTCAACCAATTTCTGATCCAGTTTACCACCTTGGGACCCATTCCCAAACTACTGAGTTTATTGATATCCACTTTTCAGTCACTTCCCATCTAGACTATTGTAACTTATTCCTCTGAATCATCTATCTCCCCTTCAATCTGTTCAACACTCTACTGCGCAGCTAATCTTCCGCCAGCCACATCATGCTCATATTACTCTTCTCAAGTCACTTCATTGGCTCCCTATCCGTTTCCGCATTCAGTTCAAACTTCTACTGCTGACCTATAAGTGCATTCACTCTGTAGCTCCTCACTACCTTTCCTCTCTTCTTACACTCCTCCTCGGGAACTCCGCTCTTCTGGCAAATCATTTCTATCTGTGCCCTTCTCTTCTATTGCTAACTCCAGACTTTGCTCCTTTCACCTTGCTGCTTCTTATGCCTGGAACTATTTGAGTCTGTACATTAGGTGCCTTCTCTGGCCCTTTTCAAATCCAGGCTGAAAACTCACCTCTTCGCTGCCGCTTTCAGATCTTGACTGACCTGGTCTCCTTTGTGTTCTCTTACCATTCCCCCTAGATGTATCCTATGTCTACAGATACTATGTTGTCTGTCTTGACTAGACCATCTTTTACATGTGTCTGTGCAGTGCTGTGTACATCTTGCAGCACTATACAAATGCTCAGTAGCAGTAGTATCCTAGTCCTCAGTTGTTGTGTTGTGTGGTCTGCCTTGATTAGACCGCAATCTCTGATAAGCAGAGACTCTTACTTGGATATATACAGCGCTGCGTACACATTGTAGCGCTATACAAATAAGCAGTAGCAGTTTCAAAAATCTAAATGGTGGGGCTTGGTTTCCTTCAAGATGGCTGCGTGAGGCTGTGCTCGTTTCCTCGATCCATGCCGTAGAGAAAGGGCAAGACAAGGGTGTTCCCCGCAGTACCCTTTCCTTTTGCAGCCCGAAGGACCACTTTGTGGAAGTCATTGAGGCAGCTCAACAGGAGATTAGAACAAGCATAGAGGGGGAGTGATTGGAGGAGTCATTTATCTCCTTGGGCCTGAATACCACCCTCTCCCAAGAGGAACAATATCTGCCACTGCTGCCCACTGGTGATGTCATGTCCCTGCTGGTTGACTATGCTTTGACAGTGTTGGAATCCGGCATTGGAGGTGAGTATGAGTGAGGGAGTCGTTCCAGTGTTGAGTAACATGGTGGCCTCCGATTCTTCCAGAGGACCCCTGGGTGAGACAGTGGCGGATGTGCAACACCTGGCCGGTGGTCTTGGCACTGGTGAAGATTTAAAGACTCCTGTGGCTGCATCTTCTCCCACTTCTTTCATGTTAATCTGCCCTAAAAAGATTACTTTAGATAACATTTGGGATGCTATCAATAACCTATCAGATGCAATCTTTCAGCAGACAGCTTGAATTTCTGCTTGTCTATCACAAGTAATCTGGTAACTCTAAAGAAATACGTAAGTGTGACTGATACTCTTAAGGAGAAGGTGGAAGATGCTGTTCAGAATTTGAGTTCCATTTCATAAACAACTGTGGCTCTAGTGAAAGAATGTTTTTTGGGCCTCAAACTTGAGATGATTGAATTCTCCTACGATTTCAGGTATTACGCCGATTGAACTATTTAAAAAAATATCAGAGTTTGAAGGTTCCACAAGATTTGATGCCCCCGATTTCCTATAAGGAAGGAGGAGCCGGGGTCAACTAAAGTAGACAATATGGACATATTAAATATCTATGATTTACTGGATTCACCTAACACTAATACTATGAAAGTCTCCAATTTGTTAGTTACCTGTGCGTTAGTTTCGGACTAGGATTGGCTACTAAAACTATATTTTAGTCATTTTTTAAAATTTATTTATTTAACAGTATTTATATACCACCTTTTCTTTAAATCAAGGTGGTTTACATTGAACTCTGTTTACATTGTAACAAAGTGGTTTACATCCAACTCAATAACTGGAATACATTATTTTTATTTAGCAATTTTTATATACCGCCTTTCTTGGAATCAAAGCAGTTTACATTACAACTTGAACAGAACAAGTACAGAGAACTCATTTAGAAAATGTGGGTAATTGGTAGCCATTGTAGTTAAACAGAATGGGTGTTGTGTGTTCATGTTTGGCTGATCCTGTTATGAGATGGGCAGCAGTATTCTGGACTAGTTGAAGTGGTCCTGTGGTTTGAGCTGGAAGACCTTGGAAGAGGGAGTTACAGTAGTCCAGAATGGGGGTAATAATGGCTTGACAAACAGTGCGGAAGTGTTCCTGGCTTAGGGGGAAAGCATTCCTGGTGGTTTTGCTAATGTGTGCTTGTAAATTTAGCACTCGGTCAAGGGTCACACTTAGGTATCAGACCTCTTCCTTTACTGTGATCAATGTGTCCCGTAGGATAATGGAAGTTGGGGGGATAAAAGAGATGTCATGTAAGATGAATAGTGCTTCAGATTTTCTGAAGTTGGTGAATAGGTTGTTGGAGGAAAGCAAGTTGTTCATTTCATGAAAGCAGTTTGTGACTGCACTATAATCTGGTTTGTTGAGGATTGTTGTGTAGACCATAATGTCTGCTTAGACAGCATAGTGAATCTTGTGCTTTTTGAAGATTTTGCAGACTGGCTGTATGTATATGTTGAATAGGAGAGCAGACAGGGAGGACCCTTGCAGATCCTTGTGTATTGTTGATTGGAGAGGAGATGATTGATCCAACTTTGACCATTTGTTGTCTGTGACCCAGATAGGACTGAAACCAGTTGAGGGTGGTGTTAAGTAGACCAATACTGGCTAGACGCTTTATCAGGGTGCTATGAGAGACTGTGCCAAATGCTGAGAATATATAGATGAAAACAAGTAAGAATCCACTTTTTATACTGTCAATTCCTCTGAGTAGTGTGTCAAATAAGTGAGTGAGGAGAGTCTTGATGCTGTGGTTGGGGTGGAAGCTATGTTGGTGTGTATCCAGCTGAGCATGTAGGTCAATGTGGTCCTGTAGCTGTCTCTGAACTTCTTTTTCAATTATCTTGGATAGAAAGGGAAGGCTAGATATTGGGCGGTAGGATGCAGGGTCTGAGCTGTCGATGTGCTTTTTTGGATGGGGCGGATATTTGCTTGCTTGAGGGCGTGTGGCATATAGCTTAGTGATAGTGACTTGCTTACTATGTTGTGTATGTAGCTGATAACCTCTTCTTTGACCGACTTGATCCACTCTACTAGGCAAGGGTCAGATGGAGCCGTGCTGGTATTTAGGGTGGATATAGGGAGGAGTGGCTCAGTGGGGTTGGGACAGGTTACCTCAGGCCAGAAGGCCGGGGGTTCAATTCCTGCATGGGGACAAGCAACTTCAGGCCGGAGGGACTGGGGTCTGTAGTCCCATGGCCACTCCTTGTGGCCTTGGGCAAGCCACTTAACCCTCCATTGCCTCGGGTGCACTTAGATTGTGAGCCCTTCGGGGACAAGGGAATAAAAAGTACCTGTTAGTATACATGTAAACTGCACAGATTCTAAATAGCGCAGTATAAAAAAAGAAATTAAATAAATAAATATAGTACGGAGATTTCTTCCAAAGTGGAGATATGGAATTCACACCATTAGTGTGTGACGTTGGTTTCTGCATTTGAGGTACTGGGTATGTTAAGGGGTGGTGCTGTCTGGGTTGGCTTATTCTTGTTGAGGTAGTCTGCAGAGATTTGAGGTTGGATCGAGTTCTCTTCTTTGTTTGATGAGTTCTTTGTAAGTGTGCGGACAATTTCAAATAGTTCTCTGGGTTTGCTGCAGGATTTTAAGATTAGGTTTGTGAGATATTCTTGTTTGTCTGATTAGGTTGTTGTATACCTTTTGCATTGTTTGGTATTGAGTTAAGTTGGTTTGTGACTGATTGTCTCTCCATTTTCTTTCTAGCTGATGGAGTTTTCTCTTTGTTTCTTGAGAATATTGTATATATAAATTAAAAAAAAAATCTAAATGGTTTGGAATATGCATGGTTTTTAGTGTCTGTGTTAAAGTATGGTCTAACATATCAGATGAGTTGAACAAACAAACATGATGGCAGAAAGACCACATGGCCTATCTAGTCTGCCCAACTACTACAAAAGTCCCCTTTTTTCCTTTTGAGATAGTCTGTGCTTGTCCCGTGCTTTTTTGAATTCAGATACTGTCCTCATCTGTACCACTTCCACTGGGAGACTATTCCACACATCTACCACTCTTTCCATAAAGAAATATTTCCGCATATTTTGATTTGATTTTTACCATGTTCTCTGTAAACTGCCCCTGATCTCTGGAAGGGGCGGTATAGTAAGTAAGTAAATAAGTAATTATTTATTTATTAATTCCTTCTGAGTCTATCCCCCTTCACCCTCATCCTATGTCTCCTCGTAGCAGAGCTTGCTTTCAATCGAAAGAGGCTCTCCCCTCCTGTGCATTTATGTAGAACCCGGAAGTTAACCAGAAGTGGTTATATTGAGCAGCTGCCCAGTTAGCGTCCGTGAGTAAAGTTAGGCCTGCCTTTTCCATGCCTTACTTTGTTTGTCACTCATCGGCAGTGGCTCAATATCATCACTGCCCAGTTAGTAGCGGGTGCCACTTCTTCTCTGCCCTGGACATGCCCTGATGTGAACCATGTTAGTGCTACTTACTATCCCATTCAGTGGCATTTGCAAAAAAATGCCTTTGAAAAGCCCCCTTGCGCCCCCCCCCCCCCCACAGGGAATGACAGCAGATAAAGACCAGCATGGTCCATCTAATCTTCCCAGTAAGGTGGCTAGTGTTGTAGAGTTACACCTGCCACTCTGAGCAGGTTACTCCCCTCCGTGCCTTTAAGGTTGTATCTGTCGCTCCAGGCAGGTAACCCTTATCTATTAGACGTTATTTACATTTGCTTAGATTCCATCCTCTTGACTATGTAATGATCTTCTGTGTCTCCCCCATACCTTTCTGAATTCTGTTTTTGCTCCCGCCTCCTTCAGGAGGGCATTCCTGGCATCCACCACCCTTTACATGAGAATTTTCTGATGCTGCTTTTAAAGTTTACCTCTTTGCAACTTCATTTCATGTCCTCTAGTTCTACATCTTCCCTGTCTTTGAAAAAGATTTGTTTGTCAATTAATACCCTTTAAGTATTTACACATCTTTTCATATCCCCTCTGTCTCTCCTCTAGGGTATACATAGTTAGGTCTTCAAATATAATCTTGGTTGCCTTCCTATGAACCATTTCAAGTCTTTTTATATCCTTTGTAAGGTTATGGTCTCCAAAACTGAACACAATTATCTAACAAAGGATAAAAAAAACTTGAAATGGTTCAGAGGAAGGCAACCAAGATGATATAGGGTTTGTGCCAGAAAGCATATGAGGAAAGACTTGAAGACCTAATTATGTATACCTCAGAGGAGAGCAGAGACAGAGAGGATATGATATAGACGTTTATATACTTAAAAGGTATTATTCAACTGAAAAGCAGAATTAATTGGATTATTTGACATTCCAAAAGAAAACCAAACTACTAGTTCTTTTCAAGGGATTTTTGGCTGAATTATTAATTTAAATAAAAATACAAGATAATAAACACAGTTAAGTATATATCTGACTGGGATCCACTCACTGTAGTAAGAAAAATGGAATATAGATCGCGTTAAATAAATATTTAATTGCGGAGAAACTGGTTTACCCAGGTGCTTTATTTAAAGTTCAAGACGCTTACTTACTGCTTTCAGAAAGGGGAAGAAAAGACTTATCAGGTGCAGACTCCATTTGTTAAATTAATTTCTGCTTAACTTTCATCAGTTGGCATGTATCAATGAAAGGGTTTTTTTTTTTACTGAATTCATGAAGACAAATGTGAAGCTCTGAATATAGCTACATAGCTGGCAATGATATAATGCCTGCTCAGGGTGAGTTAGAAAATACCTGTGGAAACGTGTGGCAAGCCAGTATCAGCTGGCCAAATCAATCAGCGTTTCCCAATTGTTTTAAGAGAAGGTAAACTTACATTAGCAAAAAATGTTGTGTGGCACAACCAACCTCCAAGGAGTGGACAGTGTGGGGCAGAGGATTCATACAGCTAAAAGATAACAATGGTCAACATTAAAATCGTTACTGACTTTAAAAGGCCCTAATCGGTAGTATCTTGGTGAGCTGAACACGAATATAACATTAAAAAAAAAATTATTGGCTCTCGTTTTGAAGATATTGCATGTAGTTCATTTTTGACGTTTCACCGTGTAAATTACTCCAGTAGGACATCAACAACATCCCAAATAAGCCTTGAATGATGTAATGATGTAATATTGCATCACATTGCATAATACCAGCATGCACACATCATCCAGAGTTGATTGCATCATTTTCTGATGCAATGCAATACTACTGCCAGACGGCTGCTGAAGCCATCTGATGTCAGCAGTGTAACTATATGCAGTCGGAAAGGGAAGTAATCTGGTATTCTGTTCCGATATTGAAAGCCTCACGAATACCTTAAAAATCACTCATGACCCACAAGACTGGAGATTATTTATAGACTCTTCGAAACTGAGTCTGAAGGCTGTGCTTTTGAACAATGGAAACAGTCTTCCATCTATTCCAGTAGCGCATGCCATCCACATGAAACACATACGATAGCTGTACAGCTGGCACCTCTGTGGTGACTTGAAGGTAGTTGCCCTTTTAATGGGACTGCAGCAGGGATAGCGTAGTTCCACACCTGTAACAGGTGATCTCTGGGAACAGCAGGAATTTAGTCCTCACATATGGGTATCGTCGGTACCAACGGAGCCTGCGCAGGAACGCTTCCAAGCATCCAATAGGAACGCTTTTGGAAGCATCCCTCAGCACATGCGTGCTGCCTTCCTGCCTTTCCAACTGTCCCTCTTCAGTTAAGTTTGTAGCTGAGTGAAAGGATAGAGGGAGAGAGGAAAGAGAAAGAGAGAGAGAACTCCTAGGGGAGGTGGGTGGGTGGGTTGTAAGGACTAAATTCCTGATGTTCCCAGAGATCACCTGTTACAGGTGAGTAACTATGCTATCTCCAGGAACAAGCAGGAATGTAGTCCTCACATATGGGGACTACCTAGCTGATGATGCCAGGGAGATACCCCCAGGAAGGTGCCACCGTCGAAGGTGAGAATCTTTCCTCCCATGGATCTCTGGCATCCCACCAGGGTTGGTGGGTAGGAGTTGGTTTAGGTTTGAAAGAGATTTTGAAGAACAGCTTGGCCAAAGAAGGCATCCCGACGAGAGGCTTTATCTAGGCAGTAGTGGGCTGTGAAGGTGTGTACCGAAGCCCAGGTGGCTGCTCGACAAATATCATCGATAGACACAGAGTGGAGATTAGCCATAGAAGCTGCCATGGCTCTCACATTATGAGCTGTGACATTCCTGAAGAGGAAGACCCTTACTCTCATAAGCAAAGGATATGCATTGGGCAATCCATTTAGATAAAGTTCTTTTGGAGACTGGAAGTCCCAAGTGACTAGGGTCAAAAGCTATAAAAAGTTGTGATGACTCTCTATGTTGTTGTCTTCTTTGTATGTAAGAAGGTTTCTTTCTGCATTAGAGGTGTGAGGCCTCGGAAAAAATACAGGAAGATACATTGATTGATTTAAATGAAAAGGCGAAACCACCTTTGGCATAAAATGTGGGTAAGTTTGAAAAACCACCTTATGATGAAACCTAGTATAAGGAGGATCAGCCACTATAGCTTGCAATTCACTAATGCGATGGGCAGAGGTGATTGCAATTAGGAAGATGACCTTCCAGGTCAAAAACCTAAGGGCTGCAGTGGCTAAAGGCTCAAAAGGCAGCTTCATGAGCTGCCTGAGAACTCGATTTAAACCCCATGCCACTGGTGGTGGCTTGATGGGAGGTTTAGTTAATAAAAGGCCTCTCAAACCTTGATAGGAGTGGATGAGAGGAAATTGGTTGTCCATTTAGAGGCTTATAAGAAGCTGTAATTGCACTAAGATGGACTCTTACCAAATTGGTCTTTAGACCAGAATTCGATAAGTGAAGGAGATACTCTAGTATCGATTCTAAAAGGTATGACCAGGGGGTTTAATCCCCTCTTGAAGCACCATATAGTAAAACGTTTCCACTTGAAGACATAAGAGCTTCTTGTGGAAAGTTTCCTAGAAGCCTGAAGGATATCTTTTACCTGCTGGGACAGGTTGAAATCCTGGAGGTCTAAGCCTTCAGCAACCAGGCCGTGAGGTGGAAGGACTGGGGATTAGGGTGCCATAGCATCCCATTCTCCTGGGAAAGGAGATCTGGAACATGACCTAACTCCAGAGGTGCCGCTTGAGAGAGATGTAGAAGCAGGGAATACCACGTTTGGCGTGACCATCGTGGTACTATGAGAATCATGTGTCCCCTGTCTCTCTGAAGCTTGGAGAGTGTTTTGGGGATGAGGGGAATGGGTGGGAAGGCATAAAGGAAGTCCTGACCCCAGTGAAGGAGGAAGGCATCCCTTGCCTGACAGTTGTGAGCCAGAATCATGGAACAGTACCGGGGAAGTTTGGCATTCAATGGACTTACAAAGAGGTCTATGTCTGGAGTGCCCCAGAGATGAAATATCTTTGCCACCTGGTCTAGGTGGAGGGACCACTCGTGAGGCAGCAGTACGCGACTGAGTTTGTCTGTCCAAAGGTTTTGAATGCCTGGAAGATATACCACTAGAAGGTGAATTTGATGCTCTCTGGCGAGGGCCCACAGTCGTAAAGCTTCGTTGCATAAAGATAGAGCCTGTTCTGCCCTGCTTGTTCACATAGAACATGGCTACTTGATTGTCCGTCCAGACTAGGACTGTCTTGTAGCTGAGCTGGGCGTGGAATACTCGAAGAGCTAAATAGACTGCTCTTAATTCCAGGAGGTTTATGTGTAAACCAACCTCCTGTGGAGTCCAGGTGCCCTGGGTAGAGAGATGATTCAGGTGTGCTCCCCAACCCACCTGTGATGCATCTGTTAGGGTGGCTTGAAAGAGGGGTTGATGAAAAGGAGACCCCACTGTCAGGTTTTCTAGTGATTACCACCATTGGAGGGACAAAACTAGTCGTTGAGAGATTGTTATTTTGTCCGACAAATTACCTGTGGCCTGTGTCCACTGTGTGGAGAGGGTCCACTGAGCTGCTCGCATGTGGAGTTGAGCATATGGGACTACATGAACTGTGGATGCCATATGTCCCAATAAATGCAGTAGTTCTCAAGCAGTGAGGGAGGATTTGCCTACTGCTTGAGAAGCTACTTACATTATGCGAAGACACCGGGCCTGTGGAAGGGAAGCCCTTCCCTGTCTGGTGTCTAGATTGGCACCTATGAATTCTAGGCATTGGGAAGGAACTAGATGAGATTTCGGGAAGTTTATTACCAATCCCAGGTATTGGAGGATTCACATTGTACGGGACAGTGCAGTGCTGGCCTCTGCAACTGTGGGGGCTCGAATGAGCCAGTCATCTAAGTAAGGGAAGACGAAAATCCCCAGGGTTCGTAGAAATGCAGCTACCACTGCCATGCATTTCGTGAATACCCTTAGTGCTGAAGATAGACCAAAAGGAAGAACCCTGTACTGGAAATGTCTTCCCCTGAAAAGGAAATTTAAAAATTTCCTGTGATCTGGATGGATAAAAATGTGAGTGTATGCATCCTTTAAGTCTAGAGAGCAAAGCCAGTCCTGGCTTTGAAGGTATGGCAGAAGAGTTCCTAGAGAAATCATTTTGAATTTCTCTCAAAACAGGTATTTGTTAAATTCTCTGAGGTCTAGAATGGGTCTGCGTCCTCCTGCTTTCTTTGGAATAAGAAAATAGGGGGAGTAGAACCCTGCACCCTGTTGAAGAATGGGTACTTCCTCTATTGCCCCTTGGGCAAGAAGAGTGGAGACCTCGTGATCTAGCAGATTGTCTGCAGAGGTTTGTGAATTGAATTGCTTTTGAAATGTAGCAGGGGGTATGCTGTGAAAATGAAGTTTGTACCCCTCTCCTACAATGGACAAAGTCCAATCTTCTGCTGTTATCTGATGTCATCTGTTGACAAAGTGGCATAACCTGCCCAGAATATGGGGGGGGGGGGGGTTGGTGACCCCTCAAAGGCAGGAAGGCAAAGCTCTCTAGGAAGGAGTCAAAGCCCTTGAGGGGGCTGAACCTGGAGAGCCGGTTGGGCTCTCGGGCCTTTTGGTTTCTTTTGCTGTCTAGTTTGTCCCTTTTGGGCAACCTGACCTGGAGTCTGACCCTACTGGGTATAGGAAGGATAAAACTTCCTCTTTTTGCTAAAAGAGGGTTTTTTATAAGGCTTCCTTTTGGCTGGAGTGGCTGTAGAATTTGACAATCTATCTAAAGTAGAATTGTCAGCATCTAACTCGTTAGCCTTTTCCTGCTAGTTCTTGCCGAAGAGATTCTTCCCCCATGCAAGGAATATTGCCTAACTTGTCCTGTACCCAAGTCTCCAAGTCTGATGCCTGCAGCCAGGCAATCCATCGTGCGCCAATGGCAATAGCAGAAGTTCTGCTGATGCATTCGAAGCAGTCAAAGGCTGCATGATTGACAAAACATGGAGAGATCCTGAGCATGCTTAACTAGAGCAAGAAAATCTTGTCTCTTATCTGGGAAAAATGGGCTCATAAGTTCCAAGTCTCCTGTGACTTCCTTGAGGAAAATTCCCATATATAGGATATATGAACTGATCCTAGCTGACAGCATGGAAGCTTGAAAAGTTCTGCGCCCAAAAGCATCCAGAGTCCTGCATTCATGACCTGGAGGATTGGATGCATGCCTCTTTGCACTTTTCATCCTATGCATAGCTGATTTCACTACCATTGAATGGTGTGGCAGCTGAGTTTTCTGAAATCCAGGACATGGTGGAACTCAATACATAGTATGAAGTCTCCTAGAGTGAGGAGAAATAGTCAGAGGTGTCTCCCACATTCTGAGCATCAAGCTATGCAGAATTTCATGGATAGGCATAGTGGCTGCCTCCTTAGGAGCTTTAGGATATTGGAGAATTTCCACTTCCTTTGCTCTGGGTTCCTCTTCAGGAGCTACTGTGATTGAAAGACCTTTGGCCATATCACGGATGAAATCCTGGAATGTCACGTCCTCTGGAGGTGACATTCTGCGTTGGGGAGAAGAGGGATCTTCTAGGAGAAACCCTCTAATGCCAGCAGAATTGTCAGTCTTCGGAATCGGAGGAATCGAAGTATTCCTGACCCCAATGCTCTTGCAAAGCACGATCCCGGTACTGATCGAAGTCAGTACCGAGGTGACCCGGTACCGCTTTGTCAATTCCAGCCAGAGATGGCATGGGAAGAGTTCCCACCGGGGCCGGTACCCCCATCGTTGGTGTCGGTACCGGTGTCTGTACCAGCAACGGTGTCGATGTCAGTACCGGTGCCCTTGGGACCACCGGTACCGCAGCTGAAAGAAGAGCTGCGATACTGTGCACGATAGCAAGAAACCTCTGGTCTATCGACGCTGCTGATGCCTGGGAGTCAGTACTGGTAACAACGGCCGGAACCCCCGAGCATGGCACAGGTAGTTCTTGCGAGGTTGAGGCCTCGAGAACATCCTGAAGCCCCATCGATGCTTTGGAAGCCGAAGCCTCTCGCCGGGGCTGTTTTGCTGGTATGGTTCCTTCAAGGGCAATGCCAATGGCCTCTCGATGCTCAGCAGGAGAGCTACCCTTTGAGGACCGGCTTTTATATTTAGTTATCTGAGATCCATGGGAGGAAGAAGAGGCCCTTGACGATGTTGATGCAATGGATCTGGCATCTGAAGAAAAGAGGGTACCGAGCTTTGCGGCCCAGTTCTGTCTTCCTCTTTTGGTCATCCCCATGCAGGAGAGACATTCAGTTGGAGAATGATCAGGTCCTAAACATTTGACACCAATCATGGGTGTCGGTGACGGAAATGGTACCACCACACTTAGTACATTTTTTAAAACCACTAGTTGGCTTTTCAATGATTTAGGAAAATGGGGCCTAATGCCCAAAATGGCACCTAGCACCAAAGAGGAAAGTTTCTGAAAAGAAACAGTCTAAGTTGTTGGGGGGGGGGTTTCTGAAAAGAAAAGAACCGGCGGTACCGGTAGGCGTCGTGCGGTAGGCAAACGCAACCACAAGAAAGAAATTTAAAGACGGAATTTTCTGCGGTGACAGGGAATAGATCCTGTCGGCTCCGCAGAAAACGAAGAACTGAAGAGGGACAGTTGGAAAGGGAAAGCAGCGCGCATGTGCTGAAGGATGCTCCCAAAAGTGTTCCTATTGGATGCTGGGGAGCGTTCCCGCGCAGGCTCTGTCAGTACCAACGATACCCATATGTGAGGACTACATTCCTGCTTGTTCCTGGAGATATACAAAATACATGTGTTTATGTGAGTGGGATAGCCGAGCAAGCGATTGGCACTACTTGCGGAAGGAATGGAATCGCAGACAAAATGTAACATTTGGAGAGAAGAATATCCAGCACCCAGCTCTGGTTGAGGCTCACAAAATCCTGCTACCACCCCTTCACATCAAACTAGGTTTGATGAAAAACTTTGTGAAAGCCATGGACTGCACTTCGCCAGCTTTCCGATACCTGCATGAAAAATTCCCTCGACTCAGCGAAGCAAAGATTAAACAGGGAGTTTGTGGGTCCTCAGATTCGAGAGCTCTTCAAAGATGACCGGTTCAACAACTTGCTGCAGGGTGATGCAAAACAAGCATGGAATGCTTTTCGCCTAGTGTCAACAAACTTTCTTGGGAATGTTAGGGCAGAAAACTACAAGGAACAAGTAGAAGACATGCTGATGCAGTATCAGAAACTTGGCTGCAATATGTCTCTAAAGATCCATTTCCTTGATTCCCATCTCGATTTCTTTCCTGACAACTGTGGGGTGGTTAGTGATGAACAGGGCGAAGGTTTTCACCAAGATATCGCAACGATGGAGCAAAGATACCAGGGAAAATGGTCCACTACAATGCTGGCTGACTACTGCTGGACACTCCCCAGAGAAGCTCCCGAACAGCTGTACAAGAGACAGGCGAAAAAATTTAAGTAGTCTATGACTTGGTTTTTTACAGGTATTAACCGAAGGCCTATTATATTTACTATTGACATGCATTTCGTGATGTAAACATTAATTCTTGTAGATTACAAAAAAAACTAGAGCCAACTTTGCAATTTCACTGTCATATTCGTGTTCAGCATATAAAAATTGATAAGAAATTACTATTTTTATTTCAGTAACATGACTTTTGTAAAAATTTGTTGACCAGTGTTATCAGGTCTTTCTTCAAACAACCATACTCCCCAAACTGGCTACTAGGCGACTTCAACTTGCCTACCCTACAAGACTCCCAAGCCACTGCCTTCCTTGAAGCACTTGACGAGCTGGGTTACAGACAACTAGTCAATGCGCCCACACACGTAAAGGGAAGCAAATTAGACTTGATCTTCGTTCCACAAACAGTAGCAGAAACAACCCAGGATCTGGCACTCTCTAACACACCAGTGCCCTGGTCCGATCCAGCTTACTCAGATTCTACATACCCACCCGACATTGCAACCAGACCACCACCAGAGCCAATGCCCTTCTCAGATTACCAGAGAAACATTTCCGGCCCTTTGTTAAAGAAGAAATACTTGAGAAGGTACTTCCACTCCTCAACAACACAGCCTATGATCTAGATGATATGATATCCAACTGGGACGACAGCTTCAAATCCATCTCCTGCCTACCAGCCACGAGCAATAAACCAAGGAAACGAGAGCATGCAGCATGGTAAACTAAAGAACTTAGAGCATCACTCCTCCACCTACGCACGCTCGAGAGACGATGGCGACATTCACGATCCACCGAAGCACTATGTGCATACAATTCATACCTACAAATACACCGAGAAGAAATAATGGAGAGGAGGAAACAGTTCCATACAGACATTCTTAAGTGCTCAATAAATAGGCCGCACGACTTATTCAATATTGTAAAGACTCTAGCAAGAGAACCAGCACCAGACCAACCACACATGCCTCAGCTGCAGGCCTATTCCGACTACCTACAGTCAAAAATGATCCTGACTGACAAGAGCACAAACCCTACAACCCACACCCCACCGCATAAACCGTCACAACACACACCACTGTCCAAGAAGGAAAAGATTCAAAAGGAGGAAATAGCCAATGCAATAAAATGGGGGGATAAGACATTTTTCAGATATATTAGTGAGAAGAGGAAGGACAAAAGTGGTATTGTCAGACTCAAGGGTGCAGGGAGGGAATATGTAGAAGCTGATAAGGATAAAGCGGAATTGCTTAACAAATATTTTTGTTCTGTGTTCACAGATGAAGAACCAGGAGCAGGACCTCAGAAAACACCCACAAATAGAAACAGAAGCGAGACACATCTTGAACAATTTTCAGAAGACTGTGTTCGTGAGAAACTAGCTCAACTTAAAGTAGACAAAGCGATGGGACCGGATGGGATACACCCTAGAATACTAAGGGAACTTGGGGACGTTCTAGCAACTCCACTGACCTTTTCAATACCTTGTTGGAGTCGGGAGTGGTGCCAAAGGACTGGAGAGAGGCTCATGTGGTGCCTTTACACAAAAGCGGAAGTAAGGATGTGGTTGAAAACTACAGGCCAGTTAGTTTAACTTCGGTGGTGAGTAAATTATTGGAAACGCTGCTGAAAGAGAAAATAGTGAGGTTTCTGGAGTCCAGCGGATTACAGGATCCGAGGCAGCATGGATTCACCAGAGGCAGGTCTTTTCAGACAAATCTGATTGATTTCTTTGACTGGGTGACCAGGGAGTTGGACCGAGAGAGAGCTCTAGATGTGGTGTATTTAGATTTCAGTAAAGCCTTTGACACTGTTCCTCAAAGGCGACTTATAAACAAACTGAGCACCCTAGGGATGGACCCTAAAGTTACTGCTTGGGTTAGAAATTGGTTTGGGTGGGAGGCGACAAAGAGTACAAGTAAATGGAGCTCACTCTGAGGAGAAGGATGTTACCAGTGGTGTGCCCCAGGGATCTGTCCTTGGTCCCATTCTTTTTAACATCTTTGTTAGTGATATAGCGGAAGGGCTGTCGGGTAAGGTTTCCCTCTTTGCGGATGATACCAAAATCTGCAATAGAGTAGACACCCAGGAAGGTGTAGATAACATGAGGGATTTAGCTAAGCTTGAAGAATGGTCTAGAATTTGGCAGCTGGGATTTAATGTTAAAAAATGTAAGGTCATGCATTTGGGCTGCAGCAATCCAAGGGAGCAATACAGTATAGGAGGTGAAGTACTTTTGTCCAATGAAGAAGAGCGGGACCTAGGCGTGGTTGTGTCTGATGATCTTAAAGTAGCTAAACCAAACTTAGAAGAGCGGAAAGGAAATGGAGGAAAACCAAAAACGAAAAGGACAAAATGAAATACCTCTACGAACTCAATACATACCACTCAGAAACTGACAACGCGAAGAGAAACCACACCAAAATCATCACGACAGCCGTAAACAAACCTCGAGAACTCTTCCAAATTGTCAAAAACTGACAAAAGCACCCAGTACCCCCGACCAGCTCCCAGATATCCCCCCTGATCTCCTTGCTCGACAATACAAACAACTTCAACAACCTCAAAAATCACACCACTGTGCTGAAACCACAAAGACAAATCCATGCACCATCATAAACACAGACTGGAATACGTTCGATACAACCTCAAAAGATGAGATATCTTCCACCATCTCCTGTCTGAACACCACCACCTCCCTGCTAGACCCATGCCCTACGGATTGGATAAAGAAAACCATGGAAGACCTGAGTGCACCATTAAACCACATCATAAACGAATCCTTTAAACAAGGATACATGCCGGACGCCCTCAAGACCACAATCATTCGACCAACCATGAAAAAAAACCACCTGGAACCCCTGGACCCCACCTCCTACAGACCAGTTGCGAGCCTCCCCCCTCACCGCCAAGATAATAGAAAAGGTAGTCCAACGCCAGCTTCAAGAACATCTGGACATCAACGACATACTAGACCCGCAGCAACACGGATTCCGGCCACTACATGGAGTCGAGACCCTCATGACCATTCTGATGAACACCCTCATCATAGGAGCCCAAGAGAAACAAACAATCTGGATACATCCTGATCTTCCTAGATATATCAGCGGCCTTTGACACAATCTCCCACGAAATCCTCATACGCAGACTCCAATCAATTGGAATCAAAGGCACTGTGCTCCAGTGGTTCAGATCCTATCTAACCAACAGACAGCAACTGATCCGCATCCTCACCACAACCTCGCCCCCCTACCAACAACATCAAGGACTTCCTCAAGGATCTACTTTATCAGCCATGCTCTTCAATATCTATCTCTGCCCACTCTCCTCAATCATACGCACCCACAACATCAACTTCCACATATACGCCGACGACATAATGCTCTACGCACCGATCACAACCACCAACCCAGCAAACGACCAGCTATCAGCCTGCTTCACCGATGTGTCCAACTGGCTACAGGAGAACAACCTAGCCATCAACATAAAGAAAACCGAAGCCCTTATAGTAACAAAAGAACCAGACTTCAAACCACCTACCCACCTCAACATAGGAACCATGCAAATTCAAATCCAACCTCAAATAAGGTACCTAGGCGTCATCATTGATGAAGCTCTCACCTTTAAACATCAAATCAACAAGACCACTGGGACGATATTCCACAAAGCTAAAACTGTGCAACGCCTCCGACCCCTCCTTGAGCCTCAAGACTTCAGGACAGTAATGCAAGCTGTGACACTCCCCCATCTGGACTTCTGCAACAATCTACCATGGACTACCCGCCACACAAACCAACCCCCTCCGAAATGCCTTAAATACTACGGCAAGGATTATTCAAAATGCGAAAAAACGGGATCACATCACCCCAATCCTAAGAGACCACTTCCACTTGAAGCAAGAATCAAGTATAAAGCTATCCTACTCACCCACAAGACTATCCAAACATGGAACACCTCACTCCACACTCTACTGCCTCGTCCGACCCACAGCAGACCAACCAGACAATCCTCCAATAACTCCATCATCGTCCCCCACAAAAGAACCAAATCCACACAACGGACCTGCAACAGAGCCTTCGAACTTTATGCCCCATCCCTCTGGAACTTTCTGCCAAACCACATCAGGAACAACGCTGACATCACATCATTCAAGAAACAGCTGAAAACAGTCCTATTCCATGAACATCTCTGAACAGAAAAACCACCCTATCCTCAAGAACTAATGCTTAGATACTGCAGAAATGTACATGTCTATGTCCACCCCAAATCATTAATGTTGCCCCCCTGGTGATGGCCCCACCCTAGAAAGTATTGACCCCCCCCCCCCTTGTTATATGTTACACCGCTTTGACCCGGTGAAAAGCGGTATATAAATACAGTTAAACAAACAAACAAACAGGTAGAAAAGGCGATGGCAAGAGCTAGAAGGATGCTTGGGTGCATACGGAGAGGAATGGCTAGCAGAAAAAAGGAGGTGATAATGCCTCTGTATAAGTCTTTGGTGCGACCTCATTTGGAGTATAGTGTGCAATTCTGGAGACCGCACCTTCAAAAGGATTTGAACAGGATGGAGTCGGTGCAGAGGGTGGCTACTAAAATGATTAGTGGGCTTCATTATAAAGCATATGAGGACAGACTTAAGGATCTTAATATGTACACCTTAGAGGAAAGGCGGGATAGAGGTGATATGATTGAGATGTTTAAATACCTCTGTGGCATAAATGTTCAGGGAGAGAGCCTCTTTCAATTGAAAGCAAGTTCTGCTACGAGGGGACATGGGATAAGGGTGAAGGGAGACAGATTCAGGAGTGATATGCGGAAATATTTCTTTACAGAAAGAGTAGTGGATCCATGGAATAGTCTCCCAGTGGAGGTGGTAGAGATGAGGACAGTAACAATTCAAAAAAGCATGGGACCAACACAGAGGATCTCTAAAGGTAAAAAGTGGACTGTTGTAGTTGTTGATATGGAAGGACAGACTAGATAGGCCATGTGGTCTTTTTCTGTCATCATGTTTCTATACATACCATTTACAATCGAACAGCCAGATTTCTCCCCATTAATAAGATGTTTTGACACAGTCTCAGCTTGGCTCCTTATGCAAAACCTACGGATCAACTACAACAAAACGGACATCCTTTTCATCACAAAGAACCAGGTTTTACCCCGCCATCCTCATTGAAAGTCAACAATGCAGAACCGAAAACCAAATCTACAATCCGTTACCTTGGTATTACCCTGGATCAATGTCTGGACATGAAAATACACATAACACTGTGAAAACGACATACCATAAAATACGGACATTACGCCACTTACAACCACTATCTGACCTCAGTGACTTTCGAACAATCTACCAAGCCCTAGTAATCCCACACTTTGATTATGCTAACGCAATTCTACATGGACTCCCGCAGGCAACACTAAGCCCGCTCCAGCTTGCGATGAACACAGCCGCAAGAGTTCTAACAGGGGTATCAAGGACGGGGCACATCACTCCAGTTTTGAAAAACCTTCATTGGCTACCTATACAGGCTAGACTTCACTACAAGATCTTAGTCCTGACCCTCAAAGCCTTAAACAACCAGCCCCCCACATCCATCAGCCAGATGATCCACACCGTACCTCCTAATAGAACCAGAAGGTCCACAATGACTAACACATTGGTAGTCCCAAAAGCAATGACAAAATGCACAAAGACAACGACCAACAGGGCTTTCATGATCTACACACCCAGAGCCTGGAATGCCCTCCCCACAGACATGCAAAACATCATTAACCTGATCCAATTCAGAAAAGCGCTGAAGCATCATCTGTTCACAAGATACTACCCTGAAACCAGCTGTAGAAATCAAGCAGCGAGCGCTCCGACCAGTCACCTACAGCACCCTAATAAATATACCTAACAAGAAAAAGGATAGCTAGCCCAATTTTCCCCAGCCCCAATTTTCCCCAGCCCAAATAAACCAGAGCCGGAAAACATATGCATCAATGTAAATAATTTGTAGATAGTTACCCCCAGTTATATCCAGGTTTATTGCCTCTGTTCAATGTAAATACAATGTGGTTCTTCCGCATGTATAATGTTATTGTTGAATGTACACTGATGTGAATAGCGCGGTATAGAAGAAAAGTTAAATAAATAAATAATAAATGAACTGTTAAAGAGACTTACCCAAGGTCACAAGGAGTGCCAGTGAGAACTGAACCCTGCTCTCTTGGGTTACCAAGCCTGTGCTCTAACCACTAAGTAGAACAAACATAAGACTGTCTGAATTGCAAGCGAACAAAATATGTATAGATAATTTTCATCTATTTCTGTTTCGGTTTTTTATCTTTGTCGGGCTACACAAAAGAGGGAGAAGTATTATAACTACAACCCAATACAAGTGTGACCCTTTTAATCAATTTTGAAATTCTTCATGAAACAATACTTCAAATAGCTATACTTAGCTTCATAAATCCAGAATCCTCATTATCGGCAGTATTTGTACACGGACACACATGTTTCGGGCCAACAGGCCCTGCTTCAAGTGTGGCTGGCTGAGAAGGAAAGATCCGGAGGTTTGCAAAAGACGCTGGGTCCTGTGACCCTTAAATATAATGCTTGCAAGAACTCCAATTGGCTGATCAGGATGACATCACTGAAAGGAGGAGGAGCTCTTGGGGATTCAAAATGAATGAATGAGTGAACAGGTACCACTACAGGTAAACATCCACCATTCTTCATAAAGTCCCCCATTCCTGCTCCAAATTTAAAACGTCAGGAATTACAGTCCGTAGATGAAAAATCCATCTTTGTTCTAACCATTGAAGACGTTGTGTTCGATTGCCACCTCTCGGGTCCGCCGGGACCGAGTCAATCACTCTCCACTTAAAGTCCCGAAAAGTGTGATCTAAAGTGATGCAGTGTTCCACCAGTGGGGCCGAAAGTACCAACGATCGTATGCAAGATGCATGTTCACCCAAATGGACCTTAACCATAAGTGTTGTACGGCCGATACAGAGCAAATTACAGGGCAGCATAGTAAATAGACAACAAAACTGGTGGTACATGAGCTGTCCCTCGAAAAACTATAGGAACGGCCAGTGGTTGGGTGGTGCCAAATTTCTCCTACCAGAGTATTAGCACAAAATTGGCAATTCTGGCAGGCCACATGGTCTCTGCCAGTAGAAGATTTTGTCGGGCGGTCAGTCGGCATGGCTAAATGAACCAAATGATCTCTAAGATTGCGACCTCTAGTAAAAGCAAAACAGACTGGTGCCTGAAAACAACGATGAAGGCTGAGAATACACCAATGTCAGAGTATCTTAACCGCCTCAGAAGAATTATGAAAGGAAGGATGCCCACAATCAGATCATTCTCCTTTATCAATGCTTCTGTTCGATTCTGTAAGAGCCATTCTCTGTGATTATATCTGGCTCGAATATATGCCCATTTAACAATCCCTCTAGGGTAGCCCCGTGCTAGCAATCTTGCCTGTAAATCTATGGCCTGTCATTTAAACTCTTCCGTGGTGGAACAGATGTGATGTATTCTTAGGAATTGGCCATATGGGAGACCCCGTCGTAAGGGAGCTGGATGGTGACTGGTATCGAAGACTACTAAGTTTTCTAAAAAAAAATTATATAAAGACACTCTCATTGTGAAGGGATCATATTTAACCGTGGGGACAAAGGATAATCCCAAGTTCAGTACTTCCAGTTGTGTCTATGTTAGAGCCACTCCAGAGAGGTTGACGACGTTGGAATTTGTCTGGTTCGTTGTCTAGTGACCGGAGGGCCCTGTCGTCTTGGTAAGATCTCCATTGACAAAGGCCTCGAGACCGACCTGTATGAAAATCCTGAGCCTGAAGATTATGGGATTGAGGACGATCAGCGAGATCCTCGCTGGTATCCGTGTCTTCAGAAGAATGGTCAAATGTTACCCGTTGGGATTTCGATGAACGTTTCTTGCCAGATTCCTCTTTATCATACATCCACCGGTACACATGATCCGTGTCATAATCAGTCCTGTCTCTGTGAAACTTTTTAAGTCTGAAACTTTTCAAGTAATCAAAAAAACTTTGTAATTGGCGATCCATTTCCTATATCTTAGGTTTGTATTCATCAGCCAATGATTTTTGGAGTGAGGCTTGTAAGGTTTCAATCTCACCTGCAATCATCTTCTCTTCCTCCATAGTCCGATCAATAACCAAAGCTATGAGATCAAAGCTGCATTTGTTCAGGATACAATTCCATTTATTAACAAAAGAAGCGTCCGACAGAAACACGTCCGACAGAAGCACGCATGTCGTGTACAAATACTGTCGATAATGAGGATTCTGGATTTATGAAGCTAAGTATAGCTATTTGAAGTATTGTTTCACGAAGAATTTCAAAATTGATTAAAAGGGTCACACTTGTATTGGGTTGTAGTTATAATACTCCTCCCTGTTTTGTGTAGCCCGACAAAAGAGATAAAGACGAAACAGAAATAGATGAAAATTATCTATACATATTTTGTTCGCTTGCAATTCAGACAGACAATTTTATGTTTATTCTATAGAGTTAGTTGATTGTCCTGTTTTTTTAGGTCTTTCTGGCTTTGCTAACCACTAGGTGGCTACTCCACTCCGAGGAGAACAGAAGGGTGATAAAAGGAGATCAAATATCTAGGAGTCACAATCGACTGCAACCTAAAAATGGATACACACCTACGTAAAACAAGGCCATCTTCCATAAACTTAGGGTGATACAACCTCTAAGGAATATAATAGAACCCTGTGAATTTCGGTCTGTTGCACAAGCACTCATTATGCCACACCTAGACTACTGTAATGCCATCTTACAAGGTCTGCCTAAAAAAATCACTAAATATCCTTCAAATGGCCCAAAATGTGACAGCCAGGATCATCATGGGAACAAGCATTGCTGAACACATTACTCCCATTTTGATTGAGTTACATTGGCTTCCAATTGCAGCCAGGATACAATACAAGATGTTAGTAACCACGTTCAAACTTATAAATAACATTGCCCCCTCATTCCTTTCCACACTTATCAGCACCCAACCAACAAATAGGGACAGAAGAGCTACCAACTCGGGCACCCTGCAAGTCCCCACCAACATCAGAACTGTGAAAACAAGTACTAGTCGCAGAGCTTTCTTGTTCTCTGCGCCAACTATCTGGAATCAACTCCCATTTGATCTGCGTTTAATCAAGGACATTACCGCTTTCCGAAAGGAGCTAAAAACTCACCTATTCAAAAGTCACTACAATCAGCTATGACTCTCAAGTTCGATAGAGTCGTAGCAAAGCAATCAATTAATTAATTATACTCTGTTGAAACCGCCATATGTATAAATATGTAAATATGTATGTATAAATGTGAAATGTGTAGTCCAACCCCCAAGACACTAACCCAGTGTGCTGTGCCCTACCCTCAGATCTATGTATATTTTTCCCCCTCTTCCCTGTCTTGATTTGACAACCCCCAAAGATGAAATCAAACCGCTGCTGATCACTGGAAGTAGCGGTATATAAGTGTGTATTAAATAAAATAAAATAAAAAGCCCACCCTAGCCACTTTATTAACTCAGAATAAAGGCTGCATGTCAAAAAGAATAGTTACTCACCTGTAATAGGTGTTCTCCAGGGACAGCAGGAATCAGTCCTCATATATGGGTGATGTCAGCGATGACTCAGCCCGCAGAGCATTTCCCCAGCTTTCAAAGAAAGCCTTTGGGCATGCTACCACACATGCATGGTCCCCTTCCTGCCCAAGGGTGCCATCTTGCTCAGTCAGATGACATAGCTAGGACAGTAGCAAAAAATAAGACAAGATAGGGAGGCAACTCCCAGGGGAGGAGGGAGGGCTGTGAGGACGGATTCCTGCTGTCCCTGGAGAACACCTATTACAGGTGAATAACTACGCTTTCTCCAGGAAGCAGCAAGAAGTCAGTCCTTACATATGGGACTCCCTAGCTCCAGGCTGTCGAGGACCAAACCACGACAGCACCAACGACGACCAATCAGGTAACTGAATTGCAGAAGGTGAGTCCCCACTGAGAGACTCTGCAAGACCCTAGCATCCAGTGACACTATCACTCTAGTAGCCTGAACACAGAAGGGTCGGAGGGCAGGTATTGCCTACACTCTGAGAATATTACAGAGTACTGCCTGGCCAAACACACTGTCCCTGTGGGATTCACTCTCCAGGCAGTAGTGAGCTACGAACATATGAACTGAATACTATGTGACGGCCTTGCAGATCTCCATCACCAGGACTAAGTGGAGGTTGGCCACAGACGTGGCCATCACCCTCATGCAATGCGCTGTGATCTGGTGCTCAAAGGAGAGGCCAGCACAGTCCGCCACCCAAGTGGATAGAGTTCACTTAGTCATGGGAAGCCCCAGTCTGCTGGGGTCATAAGACACAAAAAGCCGAGGAGCTTTGTGATGGTCCTGGGTCTGCTGTAAGTAGAAGGACAGGGCCCGTTTGCAATACAGTGTATAAGGTACTAGTTCCTCCCTGCTGGCGTGAGGCCGTGGGAAGGTGGGGAGGACCACCTTCTGGTTGAGGTGGAAAGGAGATAACTTTGGGAGGAATTTGTGGTGTGTACGGAGCACTACCCTGTTCTTATAGAACCTTGTATTTGGTGGATCTGCCACGAGGGCCTGGAGTTCGCTCACTCTTCAAGTGGACGTGAGGGCCACCAGAAAGGCCACTTTCCAAGACAAGTACTGCAGGTGGCAAATAGTTAGGGGCTCGAATGGCGATTTGGTGAGCTGGGAGAGCACCATGTTGAGGTCTCAATCCGCTACTGGAGGGCAGAGAGGGGGCTTGGATAACAGCAGACCCCGGAGGAACCTGGAGACCAGCGGTTGGCTGGAGAGGTGTTTTCCCTCAACAGGGTGTTGGTGAGCGGCTACTGCGCTGAGATGCACCCTCACTGAGTTAAACTTCAGCCCTGTGTAGGACAGGTGCAGTAGGTACTGAAGTACTAATTGCACATGGCAGGAGAAGGGATTCTCCCTTTTTGCACAACAGAGAACCTTCTCCACGTAAAGGCATACACCCGTATGGTGGAGGGCTTTTGGGAGGCTAGTAGGATCTCCTTGACTTCTCTTGAAAGACTGAAAGGGGCCAATGCTACCCTTTCACCAGCCATGCTGTTAGCTTTAGGAACCCCAAATTGGGGCACAGGAGGGAGCCCCTTCCTGAAACAGGAGCTCTGGGGCTCGGCCCAGCAGGACTAGGAGTGCCACCAACAGTGAGAGCAGCAGTGGAAACCAGGGCTGCCTGGGCCACCTGGGAGTAATTAGTATAACTGAGGCCCTCTCTCTCTGTAACTTGAAGAGGGTCCTGGCAACCGGAGGGGGGGGGGTCCGTTAGAATGCATAAAGTAGGCACTCTGACCACAAGATCAGGAAGGCATCTGCCACTACTCTCTCCGGATGCAGTTGGCACGAGCAGAAGCAAGGCAACTGGGTATTGTCTGAAGAGGCAGATCCATCATGGGCCTGCCCCAGAGGTGGAACAGCCTCTTGGTCACTATGGGGTTCAGGCGCCACTCATGCGGCCTAAGGAATCTACTCAGCCTGTCCGCTAGAAAGTTGTCCTGGCCCAGGAGGTGGATTGCTGGCAAGAACATGTTGTTGTGAGCTGCCAAGGGGAGGAGGGCCACCGTCTCCTTGCAGAGGGGTACAAGTCCGTGACCCCCCCTGCTTGTTGATATAGAATATGACTTGATTATCCTTCTGGAACGGTATGGGCCGGTGTCACAAGCGGTGGCGGAACGCTCGTAGGGCTAGGAAGATTGCCCTGAGCGCCAGGAGATTGATCTGTAAGAGTGACTCCTCCTGGGACCAGATTCCCTGTGTGGTGGTCCCCACAATGCACCCCCCAACCTAGGAAGGAGGCATCCATTCTAAGGGTTCTCTGAGGTGGGGTGCTTGGAAAGGCATTACCACCCGGAGGTGGCGGAAGTTATGCCACCAGTTGAGGGATTCTGCCAGTTGGCGGGTAACTCTGACCTTGTCCCGTAGCCTGCCCATGTATTGGGTCCACTGTGAGCAGAGACACCACTGGGCTGTCCGCATGTGCAAGTGGGCTGAGGATGTTACGTGGACCATAGAGGCCACATGACCCATAGGCAGAGGAGGAGATGAGCTGGCACAGACTGGCGACATACCTCTCATGCCAGTTGTCTGAGGCATTCTGTCCTTTCTTGGGGGAGGATCACCTTGATTTGCATCATGTCGAGCTGGGCACCTATGAACCCCAGATTTTGGGCTGGAATAAGTTAGGATTTGGGGTAGTTGATGACAAACCCCAGGTGCTGCAGGAGGAGGGACGCATGCTCTGCTGCCTGACTGGCCTCTGCGGCTGTGCCACCCCCGATTAGCCAGTCTATGTAGGGGAAGACGAAGGCCCCTTGTAGGCACAGGTGGGTGGGCCACCACCATCAGGAATTTAGTAAAGACCCTTGGCAAGGAGGCCAGGCCAAAGGGTATTACCCTTTACCAGTAGTGCCCTCCTCCTACCATGAACCTTAGGTACTGCCTGTGGGAGGGGTGGATTAGGAAGTGTGTGTATGCATCAGTTAGATCCAAGGGGCACAACCAATCTCCCTGGTGGAGGTAAGGGAGCAGTGTTCCAAGGGAGAGCATCTTGAACTTCTCTCTCACCAGAAACTTGTTTAAGTTTCACAGGTCTAGAATGGGTCTGAGGCCCCCAATTCTCTTATTTATTTAGACAGATTTGTATACCACCTTATCCTACAATCAAAGTGGTCACATCACAATTGGAGGGTTACATTTAACATGAGGGTACTTTACAACATTGAACTCATACGTCTGTTGGGATGGTGGGTATCGAGTTGGTGGAGGTAGTTGCGTTACCATTCGGGTGGAGACTGTTGGTTGTCTGTTTGCTCATAGATTTCCATGAAGAGCAGGGTTTTGAGGGCCTTGCGGAAGTCTTTGGTGTCATTCTGGGCCCTCAGGCCCGTTGGGAGGGAGTTCCAAAGTGTGGACGCCAGTAGCGAAAGAGCTCTTCTTGAGGTTGTTTGTTTAGTCCTGCGATATCCTGCAGGTGTGCCGATCCTGTTGTCATTATTGGTCCTTCTTGGTCTATTGCTGATATCCCCTTGTTATAATATCTTGGAGTGCATCTGCTGAGTGATGGTGAAAGATTTTAAAGATGATCAGGATTGTTTTGAATTTTGCCCTGGCAATCATTAGGAGCTAGTGCAGCTGCTGTGGGACGGGGGTGATGTGCTCAGTTCTTGCAGTGTCTGTAATCATGCGTGCTGCAGTGATATGCACCATTTGGAGTGGGTGTAAGGTCTGCTGGGGGAGGCCTTGATACAGCAAGTTTCCATAATCTAGCAGAGGTAATCTAGCTTGGCACACTGCACGGAAGTGGTCTTGGTGGAGTATTGGCTTGAGCTTCCTGATGGTCCTCAAACGCAGATAGGCCTTGTTTGCGGTCTTGGCGAAGTGAGATTTCAGGTTCGGCGCTCTGTCCATTGTGATATCAAGGTACATAACTTCATCTTTGACTGCTGTTTGTCTAGAATGCTGATAGTTTGTGGCGGAATGAAGGTGGGGTTCCTGGTGAACATTGCCTCTTGTGATAAGGAAGTACCTGGAGTAGAAGCTCCTTTCCCACAGATGTTTCGGTACTAGCTCAACTGCATTATCCTGATCAGGCCTGCGAGCTCTAAAAGCAGAAGAGTCTGGTGAAGGAGGGGTCGTACCAGCTCTCCTGGGAAGAACTTGGGTGGTATCTGCTGTAAGTGGAGGAGATATCTTTCCCTTACCACTTTCAGTACCCACTGGTCCGAGGTGATGTTGGCCCATCTGTTGGTAAAGAGCACCAGGCGACCCCCTGTAGGCTGGCAAAGGTCTCCTAGGGGAGGAGAGGCCCTGCCCTGGGAGTCAAAATCTCCCCCCGGGTTGGGTGGGAGCTAGGGCCTCAGGCTTTGGTGTTTTCACCTTCGGAGCCTGTGGCCTGTGGTAGTGGTGACTGTGGGAAAGGACCCTTTTTCATTGGGAAAAGTGTTTTTTCCCCCACTGGTTTCCTGCAGGAAAGGGATGAGGTCTTTTTAGAGAACCTCTGGTGTGTCACCACATCGGCCTCAATCTCAGCCACCTTGTCGCCCATGGGTTTACTGAATAGGTTCTCCCCAATGCAGGGGATGTTGAGAAGCTTGTCTTGGAACTATTGCTCGAGCTGGAGAACTGTAGCCAGGCCTGGTGTCGATACCAGCTGTGGTGACCCGAACCGCCGACTCAAAGCAGTTGTAGGCTGCCTGGGAGAGGAACATGGAGCAGTCCTTGATCCCCGAGGTCAGAGAATAGAACCATTGGAGGGGTTCCCCGACAAGGCCAGTCAAAAACCAGACATCCCCTGGGTTAGAGCTTTAAGTACATACCTATGTATAATTCATAGGCTTGGATCCAGCACCCCAGCATTGAGCCCTGGCAACACTTGCGCCTGAGGGCATCGAGGACTCTGGCCTCCCTTCCGGGGGGAACAGAGGAATGGGTCTTTTGGCTCTTAAGTTTTTACATGGTTGACTTGACAACCATGGAGTTATGTGGGAGCTGAGGTTTGCGGAACCACAGGCCCTTCCAGACATGGTACATGGCATCGAAACACCACATTACCACCGGTACCAACGCTGGTCTCTCCCACATTCTGAGCAGCAGCCGGCTCAAGGATCAGCTGAACAGGCACCATGAGGGTTACCTTGGGTGGAGACTCATATTGGAGGATCTCCAACTCCTCGATGCATAGGTCCTTCTCCGCCTCGGTCTGCACACAAGGGCTCTGGCCATGTCCTTGACAGTCATGGAAGGCTACATCTTCCAGAAGGGAATAGCGCCGGGGGAGATGGGTCTGAGGGGATGTCTCAGTGCCATTTAGTCTCCAGGGATGCCTCATTGTTGGTCTCCTACTCTGAGTCGAGTGGTGACGATGAATCTGAGGCCCCTTTGACTCATTGTCTCGAGTCCAGTGCCATGGAGTCTGTGGAGGACCTGGGATCTGAGCCTCGGAAACTAGCTGGGGAGGACCAGATGCCCGAAGATCGGGACCAGGACCGGGACCTCAACCGGTGAGGAGGGCTTACCCTAGGCCAGTGATGCTCTGAGCTCAGCTTGATGACCAGGGGACTCCCCCGCAGTCAGGGGCCTGGTCGTCGGGGTAAATGATATGGATGAACGAGCCATCATTGCCTGCTGCAGGGCCAGGATAGCAGTGATATTCTGTTCCAGAGCCGCCATTCTGGTTTCTAAGCCAGAAGGCTCCACAGCTTTTGGCATGGCCACTCTCCTGAGTGCGTCCTTGATGAGGATTATGGCCTCAAGGAACCTTGCATGGTCTCTGCCGGCCAAGGAATCTTTCTTGAAGAACTTGGTAGGGTGCTTCTCAGAGCTGCCCGAGTCGAGTCCCTCCTGGCGGTTTTACCGGGTTTCTCCGGTGCAACCTCAGCAGACTTCGAGGACTTTTTCTTTTTCTTGCGGTCTGAGGTCTTTTCAGAGGAGCCACCGCGAGACTCAGAGGATGCTAGGGCCTCACGGGAAGTGATGGGTTTGGAGCTCAGCGTTGGGGAGGCCGGGGCCGAGTCAGACCTGGGAAACAGTTTTTACTGCAACTCAGATCTCTTCTTTTTGGTCTTAGGCATCATGGCCTGGCACTGGTCACAGGAGGTGCTGTCATGGTCCAGTCCCAGTCAGCAGTCATGGGTGTTGGTCACTGACATAGTTTGACTGCAGCGGTCACATTTCTTGAGCCCACCACGGGACATAGTGGGAAGCACCCAGCCGGGGTCGATGACCCTGGGCGAAAAAAGGCACGAACACCGGTCGAGGCAAACCTTGATCAAAAAAGGGAAAAGGAGCTAAGAACAGCACAGGTTTTGGCACCAGCTTGAGGCGGGAAGAGGAACCAGAATGCAAACCAGGAAAAGCTAACTGAGGATATTTAGCAAAGATTTTTTCAGGAAAACAGGACATACGTCCGTTGAGCTTCATGGAAAAAAGGAGATTGAGCAAGATGGCACCCTTGGGTGTCACCCATATGTGAGGACTGACTTCCTACTTGTTCCTGGAGAAAGCAGTTACTTACCTGTAACAGGTGATCTCTGGGAACAGCAGGAATAAGTCTTCACATATGGGTATCGTCGGTACCGACGGAGCCTGCGCGGGAACACTCCCCAGCGTCCAGAAAGCAAGCTTTTGGGAGCATCCCACAGCGCCTGCGCGCTGCCTTCCCGCCTTTCCTAACCGCCTCTCTCCAGTTCGAGTTTTAAGCTGAGACAAAGAGAGAGAGAAAGGAAAGGAAAGATCGATAGAGAGATACAACTCCTAGGGGAGGTGGGTGAGTTGTGAAGACTTATTCCTGCTGTTCCCAGAGATCACCTGTTACAGGTAACTGTGCTATCTCCAGGAACAAGCAGGAATGAGTCTTCACATATGGGGACTCCCCAGCTAGAGATGCCAGGGAGATCTCCAAGGTTGCGAGTCCCTGAGAAGGGCTCTACCTCCCCCCATGGATCTCTGGCATCAGTTGATTAGGTATGAAACAGGTGTTTGAGAACAGCCTGACCAAACAAGGCATCCCGGCGGGAATCCTTGTCCAAGCAGTAATGGGCTGTAAAGGTATGAACCGAGGCCCAGGTGGCCGCTCGACAGATTTGGTCGATGGACACAGTTTAGATGAGCCATAGAGGCCGCCATGGCCCTCACATTGTGAGCTGTGACATGGCCCTCCAGAGAAAGGTTCTTACTATGGTAGGCGAAAGAAATACACTGAGCAATCCAATTGGACAGTTCTCTTAGAGACTGGAAGTCCTAAATGAGAGGGATCAAACGCAACAAATAGTTGAGAGGACTTTCTATGTTGCTGTGTCCTTTGTAAGTAAAAAGCAAGTGCTCTCTTACAATCCAGGGTATGAAGATTCCTCTCTGCACTGGATGCATGAGGTCCTGGAAAAAAGACAGGTAAATACACCTCCTGGTTCAGATGAAAAGGTGAGACCACTTTAGGCATAAAGTGTGGATTAGTCCTGAGGACTACCTTGTCATGATGGAACCTTGTATAAGGAGGATTAGCCACCAAGGCTTGCAGCTCACTGATACGGCGAGCTGAGGTGACTGCAATGAGAAAAATAACCTTCCAGGAAAGGAATTTCAAGGAGGTAGTGGCTAAGGGTTCAAAGGGTGGCTTCATAAGCTGGCCAAGAACCAAATTTAAATCCCATGCCACTGGAGGTGGTCTAATGGGAGGTTTAGTTAAAAGAAGGCTTCTCATGAATCTTGCAATAAGAGGAAGAGAGGAAATAGGCTGTCCCATTGAGAGGCTTAAGGGATGCTGCAATAGCACTCAAATGGACTCTTACTGAATTCGTTTTAAGGCCTGCAAGGGATAAATGCAGCAAATAGTCTAGTAAAGAATTCAGAGGTATTGCAAGAGGGTTAAGACCCTTCTCTGCACACCAAATGGTAAACCTTTTCCATTTAAAAGCATAGGAACGTCTAGTGGAAGGCTTTCTGGAAGCATGAAGGATATCCTTCACTTGCTGAGAAAGATGCAAATCTTGAAGGTCTAGGCCTTCAGCAACCAGGCCCTGAAATGAAGAGACTGGGGATTTGGGTGCCACAATGTTCCCTCCTCCTGGGACAGAAGGTCTGGAGCAGATCCCAAGTCCAGGGAGGGAGCTTGAGAGAGATGAAGAAGTAGAGGGTACCACACTTGGCGTGGCCAACGTGGTGCTATGAGGATCATAGACCCCTTGTCTCTCTGAAGCTTGAACAGTGTCTTGGAAATTAGGGGAATGGGTGGAAAGGCATAGAGGAAGTCTTGCCCCCAATGGAGGAGGAAGATATCCCTGACCTGAACTCCCTGACACAGAATCCTGGGACAGAACCGGGGAAGTTTGGCATTCCACGGACTTGCAAACAGGTCTATGTCCGGGGTTTCCCAAATTTGAAAAATCCTGGCTATCTGGTCCCCATGGAGGGACCATTCGTGTGGAAGCAGAACTCGACTGAGTCTGTCTGCCCAAGAGCTTTGAACCCCTGGAAGATACACTGCCATGAGATGAATTTGATGCTCTCTGGCGAAGGCCCACAATCTCAAAGCTTCGTTGCAAAGCGACAGAGCCAGTCCCGCCCTGCACGTAGAACATTGCTACTTGGTTGTCCATGTGGATGAGGACTGTCTTGTAGCTGAGCAGGGTGTGGAAGACTCAGAGCTAGAAAAATTGCTCTGAGCTCCAAGAGGTTGATATGTAGAGATGTCTCCTATGGAGACCAGATGCCCTGGGTGGAGAGATCTTGTAGATGAGCTCCCCAACCCCTTGGAGAGGCATCTGTTGTAAGGGTTGCTTGGGGTAGCAACTGTTGAAAGGGGGACCCCAGCAACAGATTCTGAGTGGACTTCCACCACTGGAGAGACCAAAAGAGGTGACTGGAGGTTGCTATTTTTTCTGACAGGCACCCTGATGCCTGGGTCCTTTGGTGGACAGAGTCCACTGAGCTGCCCGCATGTGAAGGCGAGCGTAAGGAACCACATGCACGGTGCACGCCATGTGGCCTAACAGTTGTAACATCTCTCGAGCAGTTAAATTGGACTTTAACTGAACTTGTGAGGCTAACTGCATCAATCGTAGGCAACGGGCATGGGGAAGATAGGCCCTTGCAGTTGTGGTATCCAGCAAGGCCCCTATGAACTCTAGTGACTGAGTAGGGGTGAGATGTGATTTTGGGATGTTTATTATCAGTCCCAGATACTGAAGAACACACCTTGTGCAGACTAGGGAAGCCTGGGCCTCTGTCTGGGATGGAGCTCGGATGAGCCAGTCGTCCAGATATGGGAATACAAATATTCCTAGAGTGCGTAGAAATGCAGCTACTACTGCCATGCATTTTGTGAACACTCTTGGAGCAGAGGCCAGACCGAAAGAAAGCACTCTGTATTGGTAGTGCTTTCCTTGATAAAGGAACCGAAGGAACCTTCTGTGTGTTGGATGGATGAGGACATGGGTGTACGCATCCTTGAGATCTAGAGAACAAAGCCAATCCTGACCCTGAAGGTATGGAAGGAGAGCACTGAGAGAAATCTTGAATTTCTCCTTGCATAGAAACTTGTTCAATTCTCTGAGATCTAATATGGGTCTGTAGCCCCCTGTTTTCTTTGGGATAAGAAAATAGGGGGAGTAGAACCCTGAACCCTGTTGAAGAAGGGGTACTTCTTCTATTGCCCTCTGGGCAAGAAGGGTAGCAATCTCCTGACCCAGAAGGTCGAGGAGAGATGTGGGAGAATTGAACTGTCTCACCATGGTGTGAGGAGGAAGGTTTAAGAAATGAAGCTTGTACCCCTCCCTTATGATGGAGAGGGTCCATTGCTCTGCTGTGATTTGCTCCCATCTGGGAGCAAAGTGAGCTAACCTTCCGGGAATGGTGAGAGGCTCTGGTTCTTCTAGAGCCAGAAAGGCTAAGTTCTCTAGTTGTAAGTCAAAGGCCCTGAGGAGATGAGGCTGTTGGGCCGTAGCAGTCCTTGCAGCCTTAGGTTTGGCTTGTTTAGGTTGTTGCTGACGCTTTGCAGCAAAACGACCTGCAGAAGATGCCTGGTGACCATAACCAGGATAATATTTCCCTTTTTTGGGAAAGAAAGCCTTTTTCAATAACCTTTTTCTAACAGGAGCAGAAGTAGACTTTGAAAGTCTATCTAAGGCAGAATTCTCAGCATCCATCTGAGTGGCCTTTGCTTGCCAATCCTTGCCAAAAAGGTTTTCACCTGTACAAGGAAAATTTCCTAATCCATCCTGGACCCAGGGTTCCAAATCAGAAGCTTGTAACCAAGCAAGTCTGCGTGCACCTATGGCAATAGCCGAGGCTCTGCTGGCACACTCAAAAGAGTCAAAAGCTGCACGGTTGGAAAATTTGGAAACATCCTGGGCATGTTTAAGCCAGGTGAGAAACTCCTCCCTTTTATCTTCTGAGATAAAAGGAGATAAAGTTTGCAGATAATCTGTAACTTCCTTTAGAAACATCCCCATATAGAGACTATAGGAGTTGATTCTGGCAGTAAGCATATTGGCCTGGAAGATTCTCCGGCCAAAAGCATCCAAGGTTCTGCATTCTCTTCCTGGAGGATTAGATGAGTGTCTTTTTGCACTCTTTATCTTCTTCATAGCAGACTCCACCACAATAGAGTGGTGAGGAAGCTGAGTCATATGAAAGCCAGGACAAGGAGGAACACGGTATATGGTGTCAAACCTGCGAGAATGAGGGGAGGTAGTAAGAGGTGTCTCCCATATGCCCAACATGTGATCATAAAGGATCTCATGAATTGGTAAAATAGCTGCCTCTTTAGGAGCCTTAGGATATTGTAAAATATCCAATTTCTTGGCTCTAGGCTCTGGTTCAGGGGCCACTGAAATAGAGGCGCCCCTGGCCACTTCCCTAATGAAGTCTTGAAAAGACAAGTCTTCTGGAAGAGACATTCTTCTTTTTGGAGAAGAGGGCTCCTGAGGAAGGAGTACCGATGTTTCGACAGAAGCCTCTGATTCATCAGAGTCTTCGGAGGAATCGAAGTATCGCCTGTCTGGATGTTCTTGCAGAGCCCGATACGCGTACCGAGTGGTATCGACAGCGGGAGTGATTGGTACCGATGGGCATCACAGAACAGGGTACCGCTGCAGTAGACACCGAAGCCGATACAATTGGTACCGATATTGGTGCCGAAACCGGTACCGACAACGGAGTTTGTTGCGGTACCGGAGGCGTCGCAGCTTGTATGAATGCCGTAATGGCACGCTGCATGGTCAGAATATTCTAATCCATCGACGCAACCAATGTATGGATGGTCGGTACCAGTGGAAACCACCGGTACCCCAGAACATGGCAACAGGTGATCGGTTGAGGCCACGCCATCAATGTCAGCCTGTGACCCCATAGATGAAGCTTTGGAAGCCGGAGCTTCCCGCCGGGGTAATTTTGCCGGTGCAGGATCCTCGAGAGCAAGCCCGGAGGCATATCGATACCTAGAGGGAGATCTACCCTTTGAGGACCGGCTGGACTTATGTTTGGTTACCTGAGATCCATGGGAGGAAGAAGCAGCCCTGGAAGATGTCGATGCCACCGAAGCTGCATCAGAGGGAAACAGGATACTGAGCTTGGCCGCTCGATTCTGTCGACCTCTTTTAGACATCATGGAACAGGACTCACAATCGGTGAGGAAGTGGTCAGGACCCAAACATTTTAGACACCAGTCATGGGTGTCAGTGATAGAAAGAGTAACGCTGCACTTCGTGCACTTTTTAAACCCGGAAGCGGGCTTTTCCATGAGGAAAATTTTTCTAGGCCTAAGGCCCAAAATGAAAATAATGCACAGAAGTGGGAAACGGTAGTTTTTTTTTTTTAAAAGAAGAAAGAAGAAAAGACCGGCGGTACCGGTCCGACGTCAAAGAAGGCAGACGCGCAACCAAAGAAATAAAGAAAAATAAAGAACTTCAGCGGTAACAGGAACACGACCTGCTGGCTCCACGGAAAAGAAGAACTGAAGAGAGGCGGTTAAGAGAGGCGGTTAGGAAAGGTGGGAAGGCAGCGCGCAGGCGCTGTGGGATGCTCCCAAAAGCTTTCTTTCTGGACGCTGGGGAGCGTTCCCACGCAGGCTCCGTCGGTACCGACGATACCCATATGTGAAGACTCATTCCTGCTTGTTCCTGGAGATAGGATTTTTCACATGGACATAAATCAAAATTAGGGCTCCCTGACAATGAGAATGTGTAAATGGAAGAAAATAAGTAGCTGAACTTAAGAAGTTAAGGTTGGCCTACAGGCTCTGCTACAGGAGCTGCCCTATTTAGCTCAGCCCTGGTCTGGGCCAAGGCGGCCATAGGTCCCTGAATGGAAGCATTGTGTAACAAATATGAGCTAAAAATAAGGGCAAGCACAGTTTAAACTCAAAACTGTCACTTATTCTTTTCACAAAGAACTAAGTTCTACAGTAAAATTAAAGGAATTCTATTATATGGTATTCTATTCTTTGATTTGCTATACCAACTTTTGAGGTTGAAGATACATGAAAGCAGTTTATACAGAATTAAGGGCAGGGAAAGGAAGTAAAAAAAAAAAAAAAGAAAAGAAAGGTAGAAGAAAAATCAAGGCAAGTCTGCTCCTGCTCCCTATCATATAAGGAATGATACACAATTATGCAAAGGATGAAAATACAGAAAATCATTTAACAAAATGGGCTAACTTCCACTATAAAAATCATCTATACCAAAGTGACACCTACAAATGAAAGGCTCAAATTACGATACCACAAATCACAAATCCTGACAATTTCTCATCTGAAACATATTCAGTCAACAGAGCAGTAAACAAGCAAAGCTATAGTCATCTGATCAATCAGTTACCACACCCACTGCTGACAGAACTGGCTGAACCATTTCTTGAGAAAACAGTTTTGGGCCTGCTAATTTTAGCTCTAATAGTTTAGCTTATGTGAGCGTAAGCAGCAGAAATTCCCTTCTGTATTTCACAATCTCATCACCAGAAGAAATGATTATTCCACCTCATGTTTATTTATCTGCTTAGTGAAACACTTTGGGAAATACTTTAACCTCACTTTCACTCCTATTATCATGGCTGCAAGTTAAGCGAGGGTGCTGGTGCTCTGCTGGTCCTCAGGAACCTGCTTCACCACCATGCAGCCGATGCATTAACAGCTTAGTACAATGTTTATGTTTATTTGGTTATTTGATATATGGCATCTTCATTACACCAAGATGGTGCTGGCCAAAAGAGCTTTACAGACATTGGCAATGCAACCACAAAGAGGCGTGCTGATTTCACCTCGATATGGTTGTTGAAGGGCAGTTAATCAAATACAATTAAACATATACAAACTTCAGATACTATAAACATGTAGGAAATATGCTAGCTTTCGGGAGAAAATAAAAACAAAAGAACTAAGGGAATAAAAGCAAGGTAATTTGCAATTTCAGAATCCTAGGTAGCACTGGGCCATTTAAGAAAGCAAAACACTGTGAGCAAGAGGTTCTGTTTCCATATATTTGGAATCGGCCATTTGCAGCAGGCTTAACCAACAGCAGTACAAGTGTGTGCGCCCTGAATACTACACTGGTAACGAAGCAGATCATTTAGACGCCGGCAATTCAACGCCAGCGGCAATTCGATGCCAGTCATTTTTACGCCGACGATTCGACGCTGGTTCATTTCGACGCCAGATTATTAGTTGTCGATGCAATTCTACGTCAATGCCTCAGATTAAAACAAACAAATTCTAGTGGTAAGCTACGTTTATGTTTTAATAAGTTTGAAACCAAGAGTAATACAATGAATAATCTACATTTAGTATGTTTTAATAAGTTTCAACTACATAACATGAAAAAGTTTAATGCCAATTAATGATCGATAATGCTAAAAATATGGAAAAAGTTTACTTTATGATACTAATTAGTTCATTCGAAGATTGTGTGCAATACCACGTAAAAACTCAAGAAGTGTGCGATTACTAAAGTGGTGACAATGTTCTTGATCCTAGCATCCGCTCTAATGTACGTTGTGGGGTGGAAGTTCTCCACGAACGAACTGCTCGTAATCCTGATCTCGGCCCGACTGTAATTTTCGAATACAGTCTATAAACTTCCACAGCGTTGGATGGTCCACGCCTAATTCACACTGCATTCGACGGTGAGCAGCTTCAATGTGATTGTTTGTGCGATCATCACCATTAACAGTCCTATCATACACGCTCCATGTACTGTGAGAAAAAAAAACACACGGAGACGGGCTCCACATCAAGAAAAGCGCCCCATATAGTTATCCTCAAACCAATTCAGGACAGGACATAGCAAATCTGGTGTAGCAACCATTAATTCCTCAAATGCGTTTTCTAGTGCTTCTGGTGGAATGAATGCTAAGGCCACAATCATTCTCGCTGAAAGAGAAAAATCTGGATCAATGTTGTAAGTAGTCATAAGTCCTTCGTGTGCCAGTTTCTTGTGCATATTTTTCACAAAGTGGAAAAGACAGCCGAATATCTGAGCTGTAGGAAATGACTGTTTTATGGCGTTAAAGGCTGCCAGTTCAAAATCAGTTGAAATTGATGTAGGGTTGAAGTGCGGCCACATATTCTTGATGCTGGAAAACATTCATTGATAGATCACCTCCTGTTTTTCCCGGCAATAGTGCGCACAGTACCGGAAATACAAAACCATTCCTCTCTGCCATGATAACACACTTGTCGAAAAAGAGAAGGCGCAGACCGAAAGGTTCCATCCATATAGATCTTTTTCATCTGGTGGCTCCAGTTGGAGTTCGATGCATGACCAAAGACCAGAATGCGGTCTGCATCACTTACACCAGTGTCATTCAACAAAAAGGGCTCTTGCTGTCCTTCAGCAAATTTTTATGCCTTGTAAGCCTCTGGAATAACAATTGAACCCCTATCGATCGGCTGAGGAGGCGCAGCATTAGTAACGTTTAGTTTCCATCTTATCATTAATCGGATTGCATCCTTGTTTGGCATTTGTCCTCTCACAGCAAGTGAAACCCCTTCTAAGGCGTTATTGACAATAACTGATGGAATTTCTTGGGTTTCTTCTGCCCGTAGTCTTATGTCACATATAATTCTTGCCGCTTGTACTCCCCCAGCGTTGCCTCCATCTCTGTGAGAGTTCAACATAGAACTGCATTTGTAGCAGCATCTATATGTAGTTGTGCCTTGCATTTATGGCTATCACGTTTTTCACATCTCAGAACTTCTTACCTCCATCTCCACTTAATTTGTTGAATGAGAACAAATGCCCATCATAAGCAAACTTTACTCGTCTGCGTTTGGATTTAATGCTTTCCATTCTACTTTTTATAATTTGGATTAAAATAAATTAACACAAAATACAAGCTAACTTCCACTAGAGCAGGTGTTTCCAACCCTGTGCACGTGGGCACAAGCGCACCCTCGGAGCTCTTTGCATGCGACCGCTTCAAAGTATTAAAATAACAAAAAAAAAATTAAGCCTTAAAAGTAAGAAAAATAAAGTTATTTTAGCTTTTGAAATCTCTCTAGATCTAGCAACTTTAAGAAATTAGCATATGGAATACAATGTCAAAGATCTCACTAAATGCACCTTGTTTCTTTTATAATAAATGTACCTAAAACAAATTATTTTTTTCGGAAATTCGGCTTACGCCTGCGACTGTTTTTCTCAATCTCAAATGAGCCCGCACCACAATGATGTTGGGAACCCCTGCACTAGAGTTTATATACATATGTTACGGACAAGATAATTAATAGGTGATTATTAATAACTGGTTATTAATAATCACTAGATTTATCACATTAACCATCACACACACACTATGTCAGCATATGACCATAAGGTTAAAGTGAAGGGGTTTTAATTGATGAATTGACATATAATCACATCTACAATTAATAATCTGGCATCGAAATGAACCAGCGTCAAACAGTCGGCGTCGAAATGCTAGGGTCTCCATTGTTAACTATCTGCAATTACATATGTACAACAAGCAAATCCAATTACAAAACCTAAACTAACTTTTCGGAGCACAGAATCACAGGCATTATGTAAAATGCAATTTACGTGGGTAAATAGCAACTTATCTATAGAAACAGGCAGCTTAAAGATTGTCCTTCCTGAATTCAGCAATTTTTTTTTATTATTATTTTTTTAAACTTTGTGATGAAGTAAGAAACTTTTAAATAAACATAGCTAGACCTATGTACGCTGTGGAGCAATGAGAAAAGTCAATCCTAGTGGCATATATAGGTTGGGCAAGGAAAAAACACACAGAAAGCATTTTCAAAAACTCTATGCATCTCATCTTCCAAGAAAACCTACCCATACAACAGAAACAGGTATAAATATCCACAGAGAGTTTGGACTTTACTCATGCACTTTGTTATCACATTTCAAATTGGAAACGTGTTTACTTTTTTTGAAAACTGGTGCAGAATCCAGAAGTAAAGCATACCCACAGATTTGATTCAGTGCAAACAGTGGAAAACCCTCTCTGTAAAGCGTAGTTACTCACCTGTAACAGATGATCTCCGGGAACAGCAGGAATTTAGTCTTCACATATGGGGAATCGTCGGTACCAACGGAGCCTGCGTGGGAACGCTCCCCAGCATCCAATAGGAACGCTTTTGGGGACATCCCTCAGCACATGCGCGCTGCCTTCCCAACTGTCCCTCTTCAGTTAAGTTTGTAGCTGACTGAAAGGATAGAGGGAGAGAGGAAAGAGACAAAGAGATAGAGAGACAACTCCCAGGGGAGGTGGGTGGGTTGTGAAGACTAAATTCCTGCTGTACCAGGATATCACCTGTTACAGGTGAGTAACTACGCTATCTCCAGGAACAAGCAGGAATGTAGTTTTCACATATGAGGACTCCCTAGCTGATGATGCCAGGGAGATAGCCCCAGCAAGGTGCCACCCTAGAAGGTGGGAATCCTTCCTCCCATGGATCTCCGGCATTCCACCAGGGTTGGTGGGTAGGAGTTGATTTAGGTCTGAAAGATTTTGAAGAACAGCTTGGCCAAAGAAGGCATCCCGACGGGAGGATTTATCCAGGCAGTAGCGGGCTGTGAATGTGTGTATTGAAGCCCAGGTGGCTGCTCGACAAATGTCATTGATAGAGACAGAGTGGAGATTAACCATGGAAGCTGCCATGGCTCTCACATTATGAGCTGTGACATGTCCCTGAAGAGGAAGACCCTTACTCTCATAAGCAAAGGATATGCATTGGGCAATCCATTTAGATAAAGTTCTTTTGGAGACTGGACGTCCCAAATGACTAGGGTCAAAAGCTATAAAAAGTTGCGAGGACTTTCTATGTTGCTGTGTTCTTTGTATGTAAAAGGCTAAGGCCCTTTTACAATCCAAAGCATGAAGGTTTCTTTCTGCATTAGAGGCGTGAGGCCTCGGAAAAAATACAGGAAGATAAATTGATTGATTTAAATGAAAAGGCGAAACCACCTTTGGCATAAAGTGTGGGTGAGTTCTAAGAACAAACTTATCATGATGAAACCTAGTATAAGGAGAATTAGCCACTAAAGCTTGCAATTCACTAATGCGAAGGGCAGAGGTGATTGCAATTAGGAAGATGACCTTCCAGGTCAAAAACGTAAGGGCTGTAGTGGCCAAAGGTTCAAAAGGCGGCCTCATGAGCTGCCCGAGAACTAGATTTCGATCCCATGCCACTGGTGGTAGCTTGATGGGAGGTTTGGTTAATAAAAGGCCTCTCATAAATCTTGATAGGAGTGGATGAGAGGAAATTGGTTGTCCATTCAGAGGCTTATAAGAAGCTGTTATTGCACTAAGATGGACTCTTACCAAATTAGTCTTTAGACCAGAATTCGATAAGTGAAGGAGATACTCTAGTATCGATTCTAAAGGTATGACAAGAGGGTTTAATCCCTTCTTGGAGCACCATATAGTAAAACGTTTCCACTTGAAGGCATAAGATCTTCTTGTGGAAAGTTTCCTAGAAGCCTGAAGGATATCTTTTACCTGTTCGGACAGGATGAGATCCTGGAGGTCCAAGCCTTCAAGCAACCAGGCCATGAGGTGCAGGGACTGGGGATTCGGGTGCCATAGCGTCCCATTCTCCTGGGAAAGCAGATCTGGAGCATGCCCTAACTCCAGAGGTGCTGCTTGAGAGAGATGTAGAAGCAGGGGATAACACGTTTGGCGTGACCATCGTGGTGCTATGAGGATCATGCGACCCCTGTCTCTCCGAAGCTTGAAGAGTATTTTGGGGATGAGGGGAATGGGTGGGAAGGCATAAAGGAAGTCCTGACCCCAGTGAAGGAGGAAGGCATCCCTTGCCTGACAATTGTGAGCCGGAATCCTGGAACAGTACCGGGGAAGTTTGGCATTCAATGGACTTGCAAAGAGGTCTATGTCTGGAGTGCCCCAGAGATGAAATATCTTTGGCACCTGATCTAGGTGGAGGGACCACTCATGAGGCAACAGTACTCACTGAGTTTGTCTGCCCAAAGGTTTTGAATGCCTGAAAGATATACCACTAGAAGGTGAATTTGATACTCTCTGGCGAGGGCCCACAGTCGCAAAGCTTTGTTGCATAACGACAGAGAGCCTGTTCCACCCTGCTTGTTCACATAGAACATGGCTACTTGATTTTCCGTCTGGACTAGGACTGTCTTGTAGCTGAGCTGGGCGTGGAATACTCGAAGAGCTAAATATATTGCTCTTAATTCCAGGTGGTTTATGTGTAAACTGGCCTCCTGTGGAGTCCAGGGTCCCTGGGTAGAGAGATGATTCAGGTGTGCTCCCCAACCCACCTGTGATGCATCTGTTAGGGTGTCCTGAAAAGGGTTGACGAAAAGGAGACCCCACTGTCAGGTATGCTAGTGACTGCCACCATTGGAGGGACAAAATTAGTTGAGAGTTTATTATTTTGTCTGACAAATGACCTGTGGCCTGTGTCCACTGTGTGGATAGGGTCCACTGAGCTGCTCTCATGTGGAGGCGAGCATATGGGACTACATGAACTGTGGAAGCCATATGTCCTAGTAACTGTAGTAGCTCTCTAGCAGTGAGGGAGGATTTGCCTGCTGCTTGAGAAGCTAGTTGTATTATGCGAAGACACTGGGCCTGTGGAAGGAAAGCCTTTGCTTGTCTGGTATCTAGACAGGCTCCATGAATTCCAGGCATTGGGAAGGAACAAGTTGGGATTTTGGGAAGTTTATTACCAATGCCATGTATTGGAGAATTCACATTGTACGGGACAGTGCAGTGCTGGCCTCTGCAACTGTAGGGGCTTGAATGAGCCAGTCGTCTAAGTAAGGGAAGACAAATATCCCCAGGGTTTGTAGAAAAGCAGCTACTATTGCCATGCATTTTGTGAATACCCTTGGTGCTGAAGCCAGACCAAAAGGAAGAACCCTATACTGGAAATGTCTTTCCCTGAAAAGGAATCTTAAGAATTTCCTGTGATCTGGATGGATGAGAATGTGAGTGTATGCATCCTTTAAGTCCAGAGAGCTAAGCCCATCCTGGCTTTGAAGGTATGGCAGAAGAGATCCTAGAGAAAGCATAGTTACTCACCTGTAACAGGCGATCTCCGGGAACAGCAGGAATTTAGTCCTCACATATGGTACCGTCGATACAGACTGAGCCTGAGTGGGAACGCTCCCTAGCGTCCAATTAGAAAGCTTTTGGGAGCATCCCACAGCGCCTGCGTGCTGCCTTCCCAACTGCCTCTCTCCAGTTGAGTTTTAAAGCTGAGACAAAGAGAGAGAGAGAGGGAAAGGGAAAGAGATAAAGAGATACAACTCCTAGGGGACGTAGGTGGGTTGTGAGGACTAAATTCCTGCTGTTCCCGGAGATCACCTGTTACAGGTGAGTAACTATGCTATCTCCAGGAACAAGCAGGAATGTAGTCATCACATATGGGGACTCCCTAGCTTTAGATACCAGGGAGAGACCCCAGAAGTTGTGCGTCCCTGAGAAGGGCTCCACTTCCCCCCATGGATCTCTGGCATCCGACCAGGGATGGTGGGTAGGAGTTGATTAGGTATGGAACAGGTGTTGGAGAACAGCCTGAACAAACAAGGCATCCCGGCGGAAGTCCTTGTCCAAGCAGTAATGGGCTGTGAACGTATGAACCAAGGCCCAGGTGGCTGCACGACAGATGTCGTCGATAGACACAGAGTGCAGATGAGCCATTGAAGCTGCCATGGCTCTCACATTGTGAGCTGTGACATGGCCTTCCAGAGGAAAATTCTTACTCTGATAGGCAAAGGATATACACTGAGCAATCCAGTTAAGTGTTCTCTTAGAGAATGGAAGTCCCAAATGAGAAGGATCAAAAGCAACAAAGAGTTGAGAGGACTTTCTATGTTGCTGTGTTCTTTGTAAATAAAAGGCTAAAGCTCTTTTACAGTCCAAGGTATAAAGATTCCTCTCTGCATTTGATGCATGAGGCCTTGGAAAAAACACAGGTAGGTAGACCGCTTGGTTCAGATGAAAAGGCGAGACCACCTTTGGCATAAAGTGTGGATGAGTCCTAAGGACTACCTTGTCATGATGGAACCTTGTATAAGGTGGATAAGCTACTAGCACTTGCAACTCACTAATGCGATGTGCTGATGTGATTGCAATAAGATAGATAACCTTCCAAGAAAGGAATTTCAAGGAGGTAGTAGCTAAAGGTTCAAAGGGTGGCTTCATGAGCTGCCCAAGAACCAGGTTTAAGTCCCATGCCACCAGTGGTGGCCTAATGGGAGGCTTAGTTAGAAGAAGGCCTCTCATAAATCTTGCTATAAGAGGATGAGAGGAAATAGGCTGTCCATTTAGAGGCTTAAAGGAAGCTGTAATAAGACTAACTCAGTAAGGGTCCATTTGAGTGCTAAGTCTTGCATTGGATAAATGAAGGAGATATTCCAGCAATGATTCGAGAGGTATCGCAAGGGGGTTAAGACCCTTTTGTGAACACCATATGGTAAACCTTTTCCACTTGAAAGCATAAGAGCGTCTTGTGGAAGGTTTCCTGGAAGGAAAAAGAATATCTTTTACTTGCTGAGGGAGATTAAGATCATGGAGATCTAGGCCTTCAGCAACCAAGAACTTAGATGCAGAGACTGGGGATTGGGATGCCGTAACATTCCGTCCTCCTGAGATAAGAGATCTGGAGCAGACCCTAACTCCAAGGAGGGAGCTTGAGAGAGATGTAGAAGCAGAGGGTACCACACTTGCCGTGGCCAATGTGGAGCTATCAGAATCATATGGCCTCTGTCTCTCTGAAGCTTGAACAGGGTTTTGGGAATTAGGGGAATGGGTGGAAAGGCACATAGGAAGTCTTGACCCCAGTAAAGGAGGAAAGCATCCCTGGCCTGAGCTCCCTGAGCCGGAATTCTGGAACAGAAGCGGGGAAGTTTGGTATTCCATGGACTTGCAAAGAGGTCTATGTCCGGGGTTCCCCAAATTTGAAAAATCGTGGTCACCTGGTCTGCATGCAGAGACCACTCGTGTGGAAGCAGAACTCGACTGAGCGTCTGCCCAAGAGTTTTGTATGCCTGGAAGATACACTGCCAGGAGATGAGTCTGATGCTCTCTGGCAAGGGCCCATAGTCACAAAGCTTCGTTGCAAAGCAACAGAGAGCCTGTTCCCACCTGCTTGTTCACATAAATATGGCTACTTGATTGTCCGTATGAATGAGGACTGTCTTGTAGCTGTGCAGGGTATGGAACACTCGAAAAGCAAGGAAGATTGCTCTGAGATCCAAGAGATTGATATGTAGATGAGTCTCCTGTGGAGACCAGGTGCCTTGGGTGGAGAGGTCTTGCAGATGAGCTTCCCAACCCATCAGAGAAGCATCTGTTATGAGAGTTGCTTGGGGTAAAGGTTGTTGAAAAGGGGACCCCAGCTACAGGTTTTGAGTGGACGTCCACCACTGGAGGGACAAAATAAGGCGACATGTGTTTGCTATTTTGTCTGACCGGCATCCTGATGCCTGGGTCCATTGAGTGGATAAAGTCCACTGGGCTGCCCTCATATGGAGGCGAGCATAGGGCACCACATGCACGGTGGATGCCATGTGGCCTAGTAGTTGTAACATTTCTCGAGCAGTGAGATGAGACTTTAGCACTGCTTGAGAAGCTAACTGCACCATGCGAAGACAACGGGCCTGGGGGAGGTAGGCCCTTGCCTTTCTGGTATCCAGCAAAGTTCCTATGAACTCCAAAGACTGAGTGGGAGTTAGACTGGATTTTGGGATGTTTATTACCAGACCCAAATACTGAAGGATACGCATTGTGCAGGATAGAGAAGTCCTGGCCTGACTCTGTTGGGGCTTGAATGAGCCAGTCGTCTAATTAGGGGGAAGACGAATATCACTAGAGTGCAGAGAAATGCTGCTACAACAGCCATGCATTTTGTGAACACCCTTGGTGCTGAGGCCAGGCCAAAAGGAAGCACCCTGTATTGGTAGTGCTTTCCCTGAAAAAGGAACCGAAGGATCTTTCTGCGAATTGGATGGATGAGAACATAGGTGTACGCATCCTTGAGATCTAGAAAACAAAGCCAATCCTGACTCTGAAGGTATGGCAGCAGAGTTCCGAGAGAAATCTTGAATTTCTCTTTGACAAGGAATTTGTTCAATTCTCTGAGGTCCAAGATAGGTCTTTATCCCCCTGTTTTCTTTGGGATAAGGAAAAAGGGGGAGTAAAACCCTGTACCCTGGTGAGGAATGGGTACTTCTATCGCCCCTTGGGCAAGAAGGATAGTGACCTCCTGACCTAACAGGTTGATGAGAGGTGTCGGAGAATTGAACTGCCTTATTATTGTGGAAGGGGGCATGCTTGAAAAATGAAGCCTGTACCCCTCCTTTATGATGGAAAGTGTCCAATGCTCTGCTGTTATCTGCCCCCATCTGGGGGCAAAGTGACATAACCTTCCTGGAATGGTGAAAGGCTCTGGTCCCACGAGAGCCAGAAATGCTAAGTTCTCTAGCTGAAAGTCAAAGGCCTTGTGGAGGCTGAGACTGAGAAGGTTGAGGCTTAGCAGCCTTTGCTTTCTTCTGCTTGGGTGGTTGCTGAATTTTCCTGACAAGCTGACCTGCAGAACGTCCCTGCTGAGCATAAGCAGGATAATATCTTTTCTTCTTAGAAAAGAATGGTTTTCTTGAAGGATTTCTTTCTAGCAGGATCAGCTGTGGACTTGGATAATCTATCCAAGGTAGAGTTGTCAGCATCCAACTCATTGGCCTTTTCCTGCCAATCTCTACCAAACAGGTTCTCACCAGTATAAGGGATATTTCCCAATTTGTCTTGTACCCAGAGCTCCAGATCAGATGCCTGGAGCCAAGCAATTCTACATGCGCCTATGGCAATGGCAGAGGTTCTGTTTATGCACTCAATGTAGTCAAAGGCTGCACGGTTGACCAATTTAGAAACATCTTGGGCATGTTTGACCAATGTGAGAAAATCCAGTCTTCTATCCTCAGGAAGAATAGGACTCAAGGCCTCTAAATCATCTGTGACCTCTTTCAGGAACATTCCCATGTATAGACTATAGGAACTGATCCTGGCAGAAAGCATGGAAGCTTGGAAGACACGACGTCCAAAAGCATCCAGGGTTCTGCACTCACGTCCTGGAGGATTAGAGGCATGCCTCTTTGCACTCTTGATCCTTCTCATAGCTGATTCCACTACAATAGAGTGGTGAGGAAGCAGAGTTTTCTGGAAACCAGGACAAGGAGGGACTCGATACAGAGTATCCAGTCTGCGAGAATGAGGAGAGGTGGTAAGAGGTGTCTCCCACATCCTTAATATGAGATCATGCAAAATCTCATGAATGGGCAAGGTAGCTGCATCCTTGGAAATTTTACAATATCCCAAAACTCCTAACTCCTTAGCTCTTGGCTCTGTTTCAGGGGCCACAGTAATGGACAGACCCCGAGCTACCTCCCTGATAAAATCCTGGAAGGAAATAGCCTCTGGAGGAGACATCCGGCGCTTAGGGGAGGAGGGCGCCTCTGGGAGAAGCATTCCTGCATCGACAGAACTGTCAGAATCCTCAGATTCTTCTGAGGACTCGAAGTACCGTCTGTCCAGATGCTCTTGAAGAGCCTGATACCCGTACCAACTGAAGTCAGTACCGGGAGGTATCGGTACCCGAGGGCATCGGATGACTGGGTATCGGCAAAGCAGACACTGATGCCGATGTCGATGCTATCGGTACCGGTACCGATACTGGCCGGATTGTCTGTCGCGGTTCCGAGGGAGTCGATGCCGCAAGGAGAGCTGCCTGACTGCGCTCAATAGCGAGGACTCTCTGGTCTATCGACGCTGCCGATGCCTGGATGTCGGTACCGGAGAAGACCGCCGGTACCCAAGAGCATGGCACCAGTAGTTCTGCCGAGGTCGAGGCCTCGAGAACATCCTGGGGACCCCGATAATGCTTTGGAAGCCGAAGCCTCCCGCCGGGGCAATTTTGCCGGTGCAGAATCCTCAAGGGCAACGCCAGAGGCATCTCGATGCTTAGGAGATCTATCCTTTGAGGACCGGCTGGACTTAAGTTTAGTTACCTGAGATCCAAGGGAGGAAGAGGAAGCCCTGGAAGACGTCGATGCCACCGAAGCTGCATCAGAGGGAAACATCATGGCGCAGGACATACAATCCTTGATGGAGTGGTCAGGACCTAAGCATTTTAGACACCATTCATGGGTGTCGGTGACGGAAATGGTACCGCCACACTTGGTGCACTTTTTGAAACATGAGGCAGGTTTCTCCATTGTAGGAAAAAGTTTTGGGCCTAAGGCCCAAAAAGGCGTGTGCACTTGGGAAAAATAGGAAAAAGTCCTAGTATATATATATATATATTTTTTTAAAGACAGAAAAGAAGAAAAAAATCGGCGGTACCGGTAAAGCGTCGAGGAAGGCAGACGCGACTACAAAAAAAGAAATAAAGAAGAATTCTTCTGCGGTGACAGGAACAACGACCTGCTGGCTCCGCGGAAAATAAGAACTGGAGAGAGGCAGTTGGGAAAGGCGGGAAGGCAGCACGCAGGCACTGTGGGATGCTCCCTAAAGCTTTCTAATTGGACGCTGGGGAGCGTTCCCCCGCAGGCTCCATCGGTACCGACGATACCCATATGTGATGACTACATTCCTGCTTGTTCCTGGAGATTGCCATTGAGACTACTCCAGCTAAGTTTTTGATTGACATGCTTTAGAAGAGAGCATTGAAATGTGAAATTATATAGAAAGTTTATTGAAAATTATCGTAAAGGAGTTTTTTTGGCTATTGATGTAATGGGAATGGCTCATGTGTGTGTAGTCAAGCCTGCCTGACCCGTGTATTCTGAAGACTTTTTTCTCCTTCTATTCATACCTGTGATAGGGCTGTTTACTGATATTTGATGTTGGATGTTGATATCTAGCCTACCTGTACTGCAGTAGAGTGAATTTTTTGTTTTTTGAACTTAGACACCATCATCTATGCAACAGCATCTGCTAGTCAAGATGGAAAGAAAGCAAAGTGCTCTCACTCATTCCTGGTTCTGGGCTACTTGCTGTTCTCAGTGGACCCCTTATCTGCCTTTTAGTCCTGGATGCAGCACTTCACCCTTGCAGTTGGGAGGGCAAATGGCCACTTCCCAAGCAAACTGCAGTAAATTCTATTCAATCAGATGCTAAAGACACCCGTCAGGCTCTTCTTTTTGTCACTCAAGGGAGAAAAGATGCAACAACAACTCTCCTTCAAACCTTTAGTCAACTGTTTTAGAAAATATATGCTGTTAAAAAAAAAAAAAAAAAAAAAAAAAAAAAAAAACATACTGGGGAAAAAAATGCCTGTTCCATAAACAAAGAACTGGTCAACATTGTTTGAATGTTTTAGACAAGTTCAGTATATTCTCTTTATAAGTTTATCTCAACACTCCATATTCTATCAGAAAACAGAATTTTTGAATACAAATATGATTCAAGCACAACTCTCAGTACCCTGCTGGGCAAAATAAATGAGTCATTTTGATCTTTATTGGCTACTATATATACACAGATTGCTTTCACACCATCAAAAAGTTATAAATTAGAGAGCTAAGATAGCCTGAAAAGAAATCCGGTCTGCAACACACCACATTCACCTTGCCCTTCCACATTCCCTATACACACCTTCAACTACCCCCTAACACTCATCACTCCCTCATTGCTCCCCCAGGCAACTATAAAACAGAAGTCAAAACACTTACATGTATAGCAGGGATCTCCAACTCCAGTCCTCAATGGCACCAAACCATTCAGGTTTTTAGGATGTCCCTAATGAATATGCACGAGATAAATTTGAATACAATGGAGGGAGTACATGCAAATATACCTCATGCATATTCATTTGCGACAGGACTGGAGTTGGAGACCCCTGATGTATAGCTTTCATTTAAATTTAAAGTCAGTCAGGGCTTAGTACATCCAGAGAGCTTTTCACTTAAAAACAAATCAGAGTATAGCTTAGCATAGAAGGTAGAACAGGATAAATATTCTTTGAAAAGAAAGAAATACATTGTTTCTAGAGACTTTTACAAAGAGGCCTTCCAGTTTGGAGGCAAAAGAACCGTGAAATTCTATTAAATAGGTGTTAAAGCCAAGTCACAGATCAAAGGGCAATATGAAAGGCTCCCTTTATCAAACCAAGGGCTGTGTGAGTTACCCAGTAAATTGTTAAGAGATTACTTTAGAAGCACAGGTCAGGGCACTGTGTAGCAAGACAGTTTTTCATAAGTGTTCTTTCCTTCCCACCCACCCCAGGCATAATCTTAGATTTATAGGCTCTTAAACCTATTACAGGGAAAGAAGTGGTCAAATTCACTTTGAGGTCAGCAGGTTATCTTCATCAGGAATAGATTAATAAAGGCCCTGAAATGAATCAATCTTGAGGTGAATAATGTCCCTTAAACCTATTAGGTATAGCTGTATTAGTATAAATATCCCTAGCAACATAAAAAGCTAAACAAAATCTTACAACTCAGATGCAGACAGCTGTCCAGAAGCAAGATAGGGGATAGCCAGTTTTTGCACCAAGTGCCACATGAACAATTTCCTCCCAGTTGAGGGATCTTAAGTGTGCACTAGGAGCAAGGAGCTCTTTGTTCTCATGGAACGAGTCCGATATCTGGAGGCTAGAATTGCAAACTTGGAGGACCTAAGGAAGACAGAGGTATATAGAAGAGACCTACAGGGATGTAGTACTGAAGTCCCATCTCCAATCTGGCAGCCTCTCTGTTGCCATGGAGGAGAGAGGTCATGTGAAAGGAGAGCATCACCTTGGTGTGGCAGGAAGAGATCCTATAGCTAGGATCTGTCCTCCACGTAATGTAAAACTCTCCCACATCAAGGCGGTCTCTCCAGGGAAATGCACCCATGAAGGAAAGGTTAGAATGGCATTATAGTTAGTGATTCAATCATTAGGCATGCATATATAGTTTGGTAGCTGGTGACATGAGGACTGCCTGGTAACATGACTGCCTGGTGCAAAGGTAGCGGACCTCATGTGCCACCTAAACAAGATTTTAGATAGTGCTGGGAAGATGCCTGCTGTATTGGTACATGTTGGGACCAATGACAAAGGAAAGTGTCAGAGGGAGATTCTGGAGGCCAAATTTAGGCTTTTAGATAGAAGTTGAAATCTAGAACTTCCAGGTTGGCATTCTCTGAAATGCTTCCCATTCCACATGCATGACCAAAAAGAGACAGAGCTCCAGAGTCTCAATGTAGGATGATATGATGGTGCAAGGAAGAGGGTTTTGAATTTGTTAGCAAATACATTCTGGGGAAGGGAGGAGCTTTTCCGAAAGGATGGGCTCCACCTTAACTGGGATCGAACTAGGATGCTGGCATTATCCTTTAAAAGGGAGATAGTTATGTGCTGTCGAATCGATGTCGACTCATGGCAACTCTCTGGATAGTTGACCTAAACTATGTTTGGTCTTCAACCAAGCGGCTCACTGTTGATAGATTGGTATCCATAGCTGCTGTTATATCGATCCATCTCATTGCTGGTCTTCCTCTTTTATGGTGATCTACTTCGCCAAGCATTATGTCTTTCTCCAATGATTTTTATTTATTTATTTTATTTATTTATATTCTCTTATATACCGCGCTATTCTGCATCAGTGCGGTTTACATTGAACAAACTGAAATTACATTGAACAGGGCATTATAACTTGGAGATAACTATTTTACAGGGAACATGGGCTATGGAGGGTTAAGTGGCTTGCCCAAGACCACAAGGAGCACCTGTGGGACTAGAAACCCCAGTCCTTCCAGCCCAAGGTTGCTGTCCTCTAGTAGGATTTGAACCCCCGACCTTCAGGCCTGAAGTACCTTGCCCCAACCACAAGGCCACTCCTCCACTCAGATCTCTCTCTTCAGATGTTTCCAAAGTATGAAAGTCAAAGTCTTGTTATCTGAGCTTCTAAGAAAAGCTTAGGTTTGATCTCCTCTAGTACTGACTGGTTTGTTCTTCGGGCAGTCCATGATATACACAGTATTCATCACCAGTACCATAATTCAAAAGGCATCAATTTTCTTCCTGTCTTATCTTTTCATTGTCCAACTTTCGCATCCATATGACATTATTGAAAATACCATGGCCTGGACAAGTCAAATTTTTGTATGGCAAGCGACATCTCTGCTCTTGGGAAACTTGTCTAGGTCCTTCATAGCCATTCTACCAAGAACAATGTCATCAGATTTCTTGATTGTTAGTCCTTTCCTTATTGATTGTTGATCCAAGTTAAAGTTGCCAACTATTTCAATTTCTTCTCCATCAGTGATGAACTTATTGATTTTGCCAGTTGTCAGGATCTTTGTCTTCTTAACATTAAAGGTGCAGACCCATTTTAAGACTATGTTCCTTGATCTTGAGAAGCAAATGTTTCAGATAATCTTCACTTTCAGCCAGTAAACTAGATAAAAGGGGAAAGCTGACAGTCCCCAATAGTGCACGGTACGGAAGAATGTATACTTAAAGAATACTAGCAAAAGACGGAAGTTAGGGCATCCCAACAGAGAAGTTCCAATAAAGATACAAGTAACCCAGATGCCCTTAAGTACCGAGAAGACAGAGCTGAAAGATTGCAAATTACCCCTATCAATTGGTAACCAGATTAGTATGAATAAAATATAGCCTCTAAAATGCTTCTACGCAAATGCCAGAAGTCTAAAAAATAAGATGGAAGAATTAGAATATATAGCACTAAATGAGAGATCAGATATAATTGGCATCTCAGAGAACTGGTAGGAGGACGACAACCAATGAGACACTATGATACCTGGGTACAAACTATTTCACACTGACAGGGTAGATCAAATTAGTGGAGGAGTTGCGTGCTATGTTAGAGAGGGCACTGAGTCACACAGGATTGATGTTTTGCAGGGAAAAAAAACACACATACACACACACACACACACACACTATAGAATCTCTACAAACAGAAATTCCATTTAAAAAGAGGAAGGTGACGGCAGTGTGGGTGTACTACTGACTCCCTGGCCAGAATGAACAGATGGATGATGAAAAGCTAAAAGAAATCAGAGAAGCTAACAAAAGTTAAAACACAGTAATAATGGGTGATTTCAATTACCCCGGTATAGACTGGTTCAGTGTCACAGCAGGACATGTTAGGAAGATAAAGTTTCTAACCGAAATAAATGACTGCTTCTTGGAGCAGCTGGTTCATGAACAGACAAGAGAGAATGTTATTTTGGACTTAGTCCTTAGAGGAACATGGGATCTAGTGCACGAGATAGGAGTATTGGGGCCACAGGGCAAACTAAAAGAAGCAGCTGCAAAGATACCAGTTACTTACCTGTAACAGGTGATCTCTGGGAACAGCAGCAATAAGTCTTCACATATGGGTATCGGCGGTACCGACTGAGCCTGCGTGGGAACGCTCCCCAGCGTCCAGTAAGAAAGCTTTTGGGAGCATCCCACAGCGCCTGCGCGCTGCCTTCCCGCCTTTCCCAACCGCCTCTCTCCAGTTCGAGTTTTAAAGCTGAGACAAAGAGAGAGAGAGAGGAAAGGAAAGATAGAGAGATACAACTCCTAGGGGAGGTGGATGGGTTGTGAAGACTTATTCCTGCTGTTCCCAGAGATCACCTGTTACAGGTAAGTAACTGTGCTATCTCCAGGAACAAGCAGGAATGAGTCTTCACATATGGGGGGACTCCCTAGCTGCAGATGCCAGGGGAAGACCCCAGGTTGTGTGTCCTTGAAAAGGACTCTACCTCCCCCCATGGATCTCTGGCATCCAACCAGGGTAGGTGGGTAGGAGTTGATTAGGAATGGAACAGGTGTTTGAGAACAGCCTGACCAAACGAGGCATCCCGGTGGGAGTCCTTGTCCAAACAGTAATGGACTGTGAAGGTATGAACCGAGGCCAAGGTGGCCGCTCAACAGATTTGGTCGATGGACACAGAGTTTAGATGAGCCATTGAGGCTGCCATGGCTCCCACATTGTGAGCTGTGACATGGCCCTCCACAGAAAGGTTCCTACTCTGGTAGGTGAAAGAAATACACTGAGCAATCCAGTTGGACAGTGTTCTCTTAGAAACTGGAAGTCCTAAATGAGAAGGATCAAAAGCAACAAAGAGTTGAGAAGACTTTCTATGCTGCTGTGTTATTTGTAAGTAAAAAGCAAGAACTCTCTTACAATCCAAGGTATGAAGATTCCTCTCTGCACTTGATGCATGAGGTCCTGGAAAAAAGACAGGTAAATATACCTCTTGGTTTAGATGAAAAGGCGAGACCATTTTGGGCATATAGTGTGGATTGGTCCTGAGGACTACCTTATCATGATGGAACCTTGTATAAGGTGGATTAGCCACCCAAGCTTACAATTCACTGATGGGGCGTGCTGAGGTGACTGCAATGAGAAAAATAACTTTCCAAGAAAGAAATTTCAAGGAGGTGGTGGCTAAAGGTTCAAAGGGTGGCTTCATAAGCTGGCCAAGAACCAGGTTTAAGTCCCATGCCACTAGAGGTGGTCTAATGGGAGGTTTAGTTAGAAGAAGGCCTCTCATGAATCTTGTTATAAGAGGATGAGAGGAAATAGGCTGTCCATTGAGAGGCTTGAGGGACGCTGCAATAGCACTCAAATGGACTCTTACTGAATTTGTTTTAAGACCTGCATGGGATAAATGCAGGAGATACTCTAGTAAAGAATTCAAAGGTATTGCAAGAGGGTTAAGACCCTTCTCTGAACACCAAATGGTAAATCTTTTCCATTTGAAAGCATAGGAACGTCTAGTAGAAGGCTTTCTAGAGGCATGAATAATATCTCTGACTTGCTGAGAGAGAGATGAAAACCTTGAAGGTCTAGGCCTTCAGCAACCAAGCCCTGAGATGAAGAGACTGGGGGTTTGGGTGCCACAACGTTCCCTCCTCCTGGGATAGAAGGTCTGGTGCAGAGCCCAAGTCCAGGGAAGGAGCTTGAGAGAGATGCAGAAGTAGAGGATACCAAACTTGGCGTGGCCAATGTGGTGCTATGAGAATCATGGTCCCTCGATCTCTCTGAAGTTTGAATAGTGTTTTGGGAATTAGGGGAATGGGTGGAAAGGCATAAAGGAAGTCTTGACCCCAGTGAAGGAGGAAGGCATCCTTGGCCTGAACTCCCTGACACGGAATTCTGGAACAGAACCGGGGAAGTTTGGCATGCCACGGACTTGCAAAGAGGTCTATGTCTGGGATTACCCAAATTCGAAAAATCCTGGCTACCTGGTCCATGTGGAGGGACCACTCGTGTGGAAGCAGAACTCAACTGAGTCTGTCTGCCCAAGAGTTAACGCCTGGAAGATATACTGCCAGAAGATGAATGTGATGCTCTCTGGCGAAGGCCCACAGTCGCAAAGCTTCGTTGCAAAGCGACAGAGCCAGTCCCGCCCTGCTTGTTTACATAGAACATGGCTACTTGGTTGTCCGTATGGATGAGAACTGTCCTGTAGCTGAGCAGGGAATGGAACACTCTGAGAGCTAAGAATATTGCTCTGAGTTCCAAGAGATTGATATGTAGAGAAGTCTCCTGTGGAGACCAGATGCCCTGGGTGGAGAGATCCTGCAGATGAGCTCCCCAACCCATTGGAGAGGCATCTGTTGTAAGAGCTGCTTGGGGTAGTGACTGCTGAAAAGGGGACCCCAGGAACAGATTTGGAGAGGACTTCCACCACTGGAGAGACCAAAAAAGGCGACTGGAGTTTGCTATTTTGTCTGACAGGCAACCTGATGCCTGAGTCCATTGGGTGGACAAAGTCCATTGAGTTGCCCTCATGTCAAGGCGAGCATATGGAACCACGTGCACGGTGGATGCCATGTGGCCTAAGAGTTGTAACATCTCTCGAGCAGTTAAATGGGATTTTAACTGTATCTGGGAAGCTAACTGCACCAAGCGTAGGCAACGGGCCTGAGGAAGATAGGCCCTTGCAGTTGTGGTATCCAGCAAGGCCCCTATAAACTCCAGAGACTGAGTAGGGGTGAGATTGGATTTTGGGATGTTTATTACCAGTCCCAAATACTGAACACCACACATTGTGCAGAATAGACAATTCTGGGCCTCTGACTGGGATGGAGCTCGAATGAGCCAGTCGTCCAGGTATGGGAAAACAAATATTCCTAGAGTGCGTAGAAATGCAGCTACTACTGCCATGCATTTCGTGAACATCCTTGGTGCAGAGGCCAGACCGAAAGGAAGCACCCTGTATTGGTAGTGCTTTCCTTGAAAAAGGAACCGAAGGATCCTTCTGTGTGTTGAATGGATGAGGAAATGGGTGTACGCATCCTTGAAATCTAGAGAACAAAGCCAGTCCTGACTCTGAAGGTATGGAAGGAGAGCACCGAGAGAAATCATCTTGAATTTCTCTTTGAATAGAAACTTGTTCAATTCTGAGATCTAATATGGGTCTGTAGCCCCCTGTTTTCTTTGGGATAAGAAAATAAAGGGGAGTAGAACCCTGAGCCCTGTTGAAGAAGAGGTACTTCTTCTATTGCCCCTTGGGCAAGAAGGGTGGCAATCTCCTGACCCAGAAGGTTGAGGAGAGATGTTGGAGAATTGAACTGTTTCACCATGGTGCGAGGAGGAAGGCTTAAGAAATGAAGCTTGTACCCTTCCCTTATGATGGAGAGGGTCCATTGCTCTGCTGTGATTTGTTCCCATCTGGGAGCAAAGTAAGCCAACCTTCCTGGAATGGTGAGGGGCTCTGGTTCTTCCAGAGCTAGAAAGGCTAAGTTCTCTAGTTGCAAGTCAAAGGCCCTGAGGAGGCTGAGGCTGCTGGGCCGTGAAAGGTCCAGCAGCCTTTGACTTGGCCTGTTTAGGTGGTTGCTGATGTTTTGCAGCAAAACGAACTGCAGAAGATGCCTGCTGACCATAAGCAGGATAATATCTTCCCTTTTTGGAAAAAGATGTCTTTTTGAACAATCTTTTCTTAGCAGGAGCAGAGGTGAACTTTGAAAGTCGATGCAAAGCAGAGTTCTCAGCATCCATCTGAGTGGCCTTTGCTTGCAATCCTTGCCAAAATGGTTTTCACCTGTACAAGGAAGATTTCCTAATTCATCTTGGACCCAGAGTTCCAAATCAGAAGCTTGTAGCCAAGCAAGTCTGCGTGCACCTATGGCAACAGCCGAGGCTCTGCTTACACACTCAAAAGAGTCAAAGGCTGCATGGTTGGAAAATTTGGAAACAACCTGGGCATGTTTGAGCCAAGTGAGAAACTCCTGCCTTTTATCTTCTGAAATAAAAGGGGTTAAAGTCTGCAGATGATCTGTGACTTCTTTTAGAAACATCCCTATATAGAGGCTATAGGAGTTGATTCTGGCAGCTAGCATAGAAGCTTGAAAAACCCTACAGCCAAAAGCATCTAGGGTCGTGCATTCACATCCTGGAGGATTAGATGAGTGTCTTTTTGCACTCTTAATCTTTCTCATGGCAGACTCTACCACAATATGGTGGTGAGGAAGCTGAGTCTTATGAAAGCCAGGACAAGGAGGGACACGATACATGGTGTCTAACCTGCGAGAATGAGGAGAGGTGGTAAGAGGTGTCTCCCACATGCTCAACATGAGATCATACAAAATCTCATGAATAGGTAAAGTAGCTGCCTCTTTAGGAGCTTTAGGATATTGTAAAATATCCAGCTGCTTGGCTCTAGGCTCTTACTCAGGGGCCACTGTGATGGAGAGGCCCCTAGCCACTTCCCTAATGAAGTCTTGAAAAGACAAGTCTTCTGGAGGAGACATTCTTCGTTTAGGAGAAGACTCCTGAGGAATTAGTATCGATGCCTCGAGAGATACTTCGATTCCTCCGAAGAATCTGAGGAGTCTGAAGGATCGCCTGTCTGGATGCTCCTGTAAAGCCCGATATGCGTACCGAGTGGGATCGACATCGGGAGTAACCGGAACCGGTTTGGTACCGATGGGCATCATAGGACAGGGTACCACTGCAGTCGACACCGAAGCCGATGTCGATGCAATCGGTACCGGCACCGGGAATGATGCCGGTGCCAGAGCCGGTACCGGCAACGGGGATTGTTGTGGTACCGGAGGCATCGCAGCCTGCATGAATGCCGTCAGGGTGCGCTGCATAGTCAGAATCTTCTGATCCATCGACGCCACCAAAGTCTGGATGTCGGTACCAGTGGGAGCCACCGGTACCCCAGAACACGGCAACAGGTGATCGGTCAAGGCCGAGCCATCGATGTCAACCTGTGACCCCATAGACAATGCTTTGGAAGCCGGAACTTCCCGCCGGGGTAATTTTGCCGGTGCGGAGTCCTCGAGGACAAGCCCGGAGGCATCTCGATGCTTAGAGGGAGATTTGCCCTTCGAGGACCGGCCAGATTTATGCTTGGTTACCTGAGATCCATGGGAGGAAGAAGCAGCCCTGGAAGACATCGATGCCACCGAAGCTGCATCAGAGGGAAACAGGGTACTGAGCTTGGCTGCTCGGTTCTGCCGACCTCTTTCAGACATCATGGTACAGGACATACAATCCGTGATGGAATGGTCAGGACCCAAACATTTTAGACACCAATCATGGGTGTCGGTGACAGAAATAGTACCGCCACATTTTGTGCAGTTTTTAAACCCGGAGGCGGGCTTCTCAATGAGGAGAAAATTTTTAGGCCTAAGGCCCAAAAATTGAAAATGCACAGTGAAGAAAGTATAAAAGTTTTTTGTTTTTTTTTAAAGAAAGAAAAGAAAAGACCGGCGGTACCAGTCCAACGTTGAAGAAGGCAGACACGACACAAAAGAATAAAGAAAAAATAAAGAACTTCTTCTGCGGTGACAGGAACACGACCTGCTGGCTCCGCGGAAAAGAAGAACTGAAGAGAGGCGGTTGGGAAAGGCGGGAAGGCAGCACGCAGGCGCTGTGGGATGCTCCCAAAAGCTTTCTTACTGGATGCTGGGGAGTGTTCCCACGCACGCTCCGTCGGTACCGACGATACCCATATGTGAAGACTCATTCCTGCTTGTTCCTGGAGATTAACGATTTACATCAATCATGGGTATTTTAAAATACTAATCTTGGAAGCCCAGACCAGCTGTATTCTACGCTTTAAGAAAAATGAAAGAAAGTCCAAAAAACTGCCAGTATGGTTTAAAAGGTAAAGTCAGAGAGGCTGTTGCTGCCAAAAAAAGCATCTTTCAGGAAATGGAAAAAGGAACCAAATGACAAAAACTGGAAACAAGCACTGGCAAGTTAGATGCAAAACATTGATAAGGTAGGCAAAGAGGGAATTTAAAAAAAAATAAAAAAAGCCTGCTATGGAAGCAAAAACGCATAATAAAAATGTTCCAAGTACATTCGTAGCAAAAACACCTGCAAGAAAGTCAGTTGGACCATTAGATGGTAGAGAGGTGAAAGGGGCACTAAAGGGAGGATAATTTTATTTATTTATTTAGCTGTATTTATATCCCGCTTTTCACCGGGTCAAAGCAGTCAATTGGGAGATACATTTAACACGAGGGGATATGACACACATACGCTAATACTTACAGGGAACATGGGCAATGGAGGGTTAAGTGGCTTGCCCAAGACCACAAGGAGTGCCTATAGGACTAGAAATCCGTGTCCCTCCAGCCTGAGATTGCTGTCCCCAGGTAGGACTTGAACCCCCAGCCCTCCGGCCTGAAGTACCTTGTCCTAACCACTAGGCCACGCCTCCCAATAGGACAAGGCTATAGTGGAGAGATTGAATGAATTCTTTAGTTGAGTCTTTACTGAAGATGATGTAGGGAAGTCACCCATGACCGAAATAATATTTGAAGGTGATGTATCAGAAGAATTGAAAGAAATGTTTGATAAACCTGGAAGACGTATGATAAGTATTTGAAAAACTGAAGAGTAGCAAATCACCTGGACCAGATGGCATACATCCAAGGGTGCTAAAAGAACTGAAATATGAGATTGCAGACCTACTATTAGTAATCTGTGAACTATCATTAAAATCATCTGTAGCACCTGAAGGCTGGAGAATGGCCAATGTAATGCCAATTTTTGAAAAGGGTTCCAGTGATGTAGGAAACTACAGATCAGTGATCCTGACAACACAACTGGGCAAAATGGTGGAAACCATTATAAAGAACAAAATTACCGAACATGTAAATGGTTTAATGGGAGAAAGCCAACATGGATTTAGCCAAGGGAAGTCTTGTCTTACTAATCTGTTATATTTTTTGAAAGCGTGAACAGGTAGACCAAAAGTGAGCTGGTCAATACAGTATTATTGTATTTCAGAAAGCCTTTGACAAGGTCCCTCATGTGAGAGACTTGGTGAAATTAAAAAATCCTGGGATAGGAGGCAGTGTACTATTGTGAATCAGGAACTGGTTAAAAGATAGAAAGCAGAGAGTAGGACTAAATGGCCAACTTTCTCAATGGAGAAAGGTGAATAGTAGAGTATCCTAGGGATGTGTGTTGGACTCACTGCTTTTTAACATTCATAAATGATCGGGAAATGGGAACAACAAGTGAGGTGATCGAATTTGCAGATGAGACAGAATTGTTCAAAGTTATTAAAACACGAGGAATGTGAAAACTTGCAAGAGGACCTTAATAAATTGGAAGACTGGATGTTCAAATGGTAGTTGAAATTTAATGTGGACAAGTGCAAAGTTATGCAGCTAGGAAAGAACACCCTAAAGCAGTGGTTCTCAACCCCAGTCCTCTGGCAACCCCAGGCCAGTCAGGTTTTCAGGATATCCACAATGCATGAGATAGATCTGCATACAATGGAAGCAGTGCATGCTGATCTCATACATATTCACTGTGAATATTCTGAAAATCTGACTGGCCTGGGTGTCCCAGAGGACTAGGTTGAGAACCACTTATTATTTATTTTATTTATTTACTTATTTACATTCTCTTATATACGGCGCTATTCTGCATCAGTGCGGTTTACATTGAACAAACTGAAATTTGTTCAACCTAAAGAAAAGTTACACGATGTAAAGGTCCACATTAGGAACCACCACCCGCAAAAAAGATTTAGATGTCATCGTGGATAATACGTTGAAACCCTCTGCTCAGTGTGCTGCAGCGGCCAAGAAAGCAAATAGCATGCTAGGAATCATAAGGAAAGGAATGGAGAATAAAACCAAGAAAATTATAATGCCTCTGTATTGTTCCAAGGTGTGACCACACCTTGAATACTGTGTGCAATTCTGGTCATTATATCTTAAAAGGGATATAGCTGAATTAGAAAAGGTACAGAGACGAGCCACCAAAATGGTAAACGGCATGGAAGAATACCCATATGAGGAAAGGCTTAAAAGGTTAGGGCTCTTCAACTCGGAAAAGAGACAGCTGAGGGGAGATATGATAGAGGTCTATAAATTGATGAAAGGAACGGAATGGGTAAATGTAGATCGGTTGTTTACGCCATCAAAAGTTGAAAGACTAGGGGACATAATGAAGCTACAATGTAACACATTTAAGACTAATGAGAAAATATTTTTTCACTCAAAGCATAATCAAACTCTGGAATTCATTACTGGAGGATGAAGTGTAAACCATTAGAGTAGCTGGGGTTAAAAGGTATGGACAAGTTCCTGGAAGAAAGGTTCATAAACCAGTATTAAAGAGAACCCAGGATAGCCATTGCTCACCCCAGGGCAAGCATTATGAAACCTATGTACCTTTTTGGGAACCTGTCAGGTACTTTTGACCTGGCTTGGCTGCTGCTGTTAACAGGATACTGGGCTTGATGGACCCTGGTCTGACTCAGTATGGCATTTCTTATGTTCTTATGTAAGAGAGTAACCTAATGGTTACAGCAGCAGGTTATGAACCAGGGAAACCAGGATAAAGCATAGTTACTCACCTGTAACAGGTGATCTCCGGGAACAGCAGGAATTTAGTCCTCACATATGGATATCGTCGATACCGACGGAGCCTGCGCAAGAACGCTCCCCAGCGTCCAATTAGAAAGCTTTTGGGAGCATCCCACAGCGCCTACGTGCTGCCTTCCTGCCTTTCCCAACTGCCTCTCTCCAGTTGAGTTTAAAGCTGGGGGAGAGCGAGCGAGAGAGAGAGAGCGAGCGAGAGCGAGCGAGAGAGCGAGAGAGAGAGACAACTCCAAGGGGAGGTGGGTGGGTTTTGAAGACTAAATTCCTGCTGTTCCCGGAGATCACTTGTTACAGGTGAGTAACTATGCTATCTCCAGGAACAAGCAGGAATGTCGTCTTCACATGTGGGGACTCCCTAGCTTTAAATGCCAGGGAGAAACCCCAGAAGTTGTGTGTCCCTGTGAAAGGGCTCCACTTCCCCCCCATGGATCTCTGGCATCCAACCAGGGATGGTGGGTAGGAGTTGATTAGGTATGGAACAGGTGTTGGAGAACAGCCTGACCAAACAAGGCATCCCTGCAAGAGTCCTTGTCCAAGCAGTAATGAGCTGTGAAGGTATGAACCGAGGCCCAAGTGGCTGCTCGACAAATGTCGTCGATAGACACAGAGTGCAGATGAGCCATTGAAGCTGCCATGGCTCTCACATTGTGAGCTGTGACATGGCCCTCCAGAGGAAGATTCTTACTCTGATAGACAAAGGAAATGCATTGAGCAATCCAGTTGGATAGTGTTCTCTTGGAGACTGGAAGTCCCAAATGAGAAGGATCAAAAGCAACAAAGAGTTGAGAGGACTTTCTATGTTGCTGTGTTCTTTTTAAGTAAAAGGCTAAAGCTCTTTTACAGTCCAAAGTATGAAGATTCCTTTCTGCATTTGATGCATGAGGCCTTGGAAAAAACACAGGCAGGTAGACCGCTTGGTTTAGATGAAAAGGCGAGACCACCTTTGGCATAAAGTGTGGATGAGTCCTAAGGACAACCTTGTCATGATGGAACCTTGTATAAGGTGGATCAGCTACTAGTGGAAGAGTGGCCTAGTGGTTGGGGCAAGGTACTTCAGGCCGGAAGGTCAGGAGTTCAAATCCCACTAGAGGACAGCAACCTTGGGCCGGAAGGACTGGGGTGTCTAGTCCCACAGGTGCTCCTTGTGGTCTTGGGCAAGTCACTTAACCCTCCATAGCCCATGTTCCCTGTAAAATAGTTATCTCCAAGTTATAATGCCCTATTCAATGTAATTTCAGTTTGTTCAATGTAAACCGCACTGATGCAGAATAGCGCTGTATATAAGAGAATGTAAATAAATAAAATAAATAGTGCCTAAAACTCACTGATGCGACGTGCTGATGTGATTGCAATGAGAAAGATAACCTTCCAAGAAAGGAATTTCAATGAGATAGTAGCTAAGGGTTCGAAAGGTGGCTTCATGAGCTGCCCAAGAACCAGGCTTAAGTCCCATGCCACCAGTGGCATAACAGGAGGCTTAGTTAGAAGAAGGCCTCTCATAAATCTTGTTATAAGAGGATGGGAGGAAATAGGTTGTCCATTTAGAGGCTTGAAAGAAGCTGCAATAGCACTCAAATGGACTCTTACTGAGTTAGTCTTAAGTTCCGCATTGGATAAATGAAGGAGATACTCCAGTAATGATTCCAGAGATATCGCAAGGGGGTTAAGACCCTTCTGCGAACACCATATGGTAAACCTCTTCCACTTAAGAGCATAAGAGCGTCTTGTGGAAGGCTTCATGGAAGCAAAAAGGACATCCTTTACTTGCTGAGGGAGGTTAAGATCATGAAGATCTAGGCCTTCAGCAACCAAGCTCTGAAATGCAGAGACTGGGGATTGGGATGCCATAACATTCCGTCCTCCTGTGACAGGAGATCTGGAGCATCCTAACTCCAGGGAGGGAGCTTGAGAGAGATGTAGAAGCAGAGGGTACCACACTTGCCGTGGCCAATGTGGAGCTATGAGAATCATACGCCCTCTGTCTTTCTGAAGCTTGAACAGGGTTTTGGGAATTTAGGGGAATGGGTGGAAAGGCATAAAGGAAGTGTTGACCCCACTAAAGGAGGAAAGCATCCCTGGCCTGAGAGCCATGAGCCGAAATTCTGGAACAGAACCGGGGAAGTTTGGCATTCAACAGACTTGCAAAGAGGTCTATATCTGGGGTTACCCAAATTTGAAAAATCTTGGCCAACTGGTCTGCATGTAGAGACCATTCGTGTGGAAGCAGAACTCGACTGAGTCTGTCTGCCCAAGAGTTTTGTATGCCTGGAAGATACAGTGCCAGAAGATGAATCTGATGCTCTCTGGCGAGGGCCCATAGTCGTAAAGCTTCGTTGCAAAGCGACATAGCCTGTTCCTCCCTGCTTGTTCACGTAGAACATGGCTACTTAATAGTCCTCATTCAGATGGACAGTCTTATAGCTGAGCAGGATGTGGAACACTCGAAGAGCAAGGAAGATTGCTCTGAGCTCTAAGAGACTGATATGTAGATGAGTCTCCTGTGGAGTCCGAGTGCCTTGGGTGGAGAGGTCCTGCAGATGAGCTCCCCAACCCATTGGTGAAGCATCTGTGGTGAGAGTTGCCTGAGGTAAAGGTTGTTGAAATGGGGACCCCAGCAACAGGTTCTGAGTGGACTGCCACCATTGGAGAGACAAAATAAGGCGATTTGTGTTTGCTATTTTGTCTGACAGGCACCCTGATGCCTGGGTCCATTGAGTGGATAAAGTCCACTGAGCTACTCTCATATGGAGGCGAGCATAAGGAACCAACATGCACTGTAGATGCCATGTGGCCTAGTAGCTGTAAAATTTCTTGGGCAGTGAGATGAGATTTTAGCACTGCTTGAGAAGCTAACTGCACCATGCAAAGGCAATGGGTCTGAGGAAGATAAGCCCTTGCTTTTCTGGCATCCAGCAAAGCTCCTATGAACTCCAGAGACTGAGTGGGAGTTAGACTGGATTTTGGGATGTTTATGACCAGACCCAAATACTGGAGGATACGCATTGTGCAAGACAGAGAAATCCTGGCCTTTGACTCTGATAGGGCTCGAATGAGCCACTCGTCTAAGTAGGGGAAGACGAATATTCCTAGAGTGCGGAGAAATGCTGCTACCACAGCTATGCACTTCATAAACTCTCTTGGTGCTGAGGCCAGGCCGAAAGGAAGCACCCTGTATTGGTAATGCTTTCCTTGAAAAAGGAACCGAAGGAACTTTATGCGAGTTGGATGGATGAGAACTTGAGTGTACGCATCCTAGAGATCTAGAGAACAAAGCCAATCCTAACTCTGAAGGTATGGCAGCAGAGTTCCCAGAGAAACCATTTTGAATTTCTCTTTGAACAGGAATTTGTTTGATTCCCTGAGGTCTAAAATAGGTCTGTAGCCCCCTGTTATCTTTAGGATCAGAAAGTAGGGGGGAGTAAAACCCTGACCCTTGTTGAAGAAGAGGTACTTCTTCTATTGCCCCTTGGGCAAGAAGGGCAGCCACCTCCTGACCTAGAAGGTCGAGGAGAGATGTTGGAGAATTTAAATGTCTCACCATGGTGTGAGGAGGAAGGTTTGAGAAATGAGGTTTGTAACCCTCCCTTATGATGGAGAGGGTCCACTGCTCTGCTGTAATTTGCTCCCATCTGGGAGCAAAATGAGCTAACCTTCCTGGAATGGTGAGAGGCTCTGGCTGTTTCAGAGCCAGAAAGGCTAGGTTCTCTAGCATCAAGTCAAAAACCCTGAGGAGGCTGGGTCTGCTGAGTTGCAGCAGCCCCTGTAGGCTTAGGCCTGGCCTGTTTAGGTTGCTGACACTTAGCAGCAAAACGACCTGTAGATGATTGTTGGCCAGAAGCAGGATGGAATCTGCCTTTCTTGAAAAAAAGACTTCTTGAAAGGTTTTTTCTTGGCAGGAATGGAGGTTGACTTTGAAAGTCTATCCAAAGCAGAATTTTCTGCATCCATTTGAGTGGCTTTTATTTGCCAATCTTTGCCAAACAGGTTTTCTCCTGTACAGGGAAGATTTCCCAAACCATCCTGGACCCAAGATTCTAGATCAGAAGCCTGGAGCCAAGCAATTCTGCGTGCAGCTATGGCAATGGCCGAAGCTCTGCTGGCACCTTCAAAGGAGTCAAAAGCTGCACGGTTGGAAAACTTTGAAATATCTTGAGTATGCTTAAGCCAAATAAGAAATTCCTCCCTTTTATCCTCTGGAAGAAAAGGGAGGAAAGTGTGCAGCTTATCTGCAACTTCTTTCAGAAACATACCCATATAAAGACTATAGGAGTTGATTCTGGCAATGAGCATACTGGCTTGGAAGATTTTCCTACCAAAAGCATCCAAGGTCCTGCATTCTCTTCCTGGAGGAGAAGAAGTGTCTTTTTGCACTCTATCTTTTTCATAGCTGACTCCACCACAATAGAATGGTGAGGAAGCTGTGTTTTATGAAAACCAGGACAAGGAGGGACACGGTACATAGTGTCCAATCTACGAGAATGAGGAGAGATGGTGAGAGAAGTCTCCCATAAGTCAATCATGTGATCATAAAGAATCTCATGAATTGGCAAGGTGACTGCCTCCTTAGGAGCCTTAGAATAACCTAAAATATCCAATTTTTTAGCTCTAGGCTCTGACTCAGAGGTTACTGAAATAGAAAGCCCTTTAGCCACTTCTCTTATGAAGTCTTGAAAGGACAAGTCTTCTGGAGGAGACATTCTTCTTTTTGGAGAAGGCGGCTCTTCAGGAAGGGCTATGGATACTTCAGCAGATGCCTCCGATGCATCAGAATCTTCGGAGGAATCAAAGTATCGACTGTCAGGGTGCTCTTTCAAAGCTCGATACGCGTACCGAGCCGTATCGACATCGGGCGTTATCGGTACCAGTTCGGTACCGATAGGGAACCGCTGCAGACGACACCATGGCCGATGTCGATGCAGTCGGTACCGGTACTGGTGTCGGTAGCTGGGCCGATACCACAACAAACTCCACTGTCGGGCCGTGATAGCCTGCTGCATGGATAGAACATTCTGATCGACGCCATGAATGCCTGGAATTCGGTACCGGAAGGTTGTGCCGGTACCCCAGAGCATTTTAACAGGAGATCAGTCGAGGCCATGCCATCGATGTCAACCTGTAACCCCATAGGTGGAGCTTTGGAAGCCGGAGCTTCCCGCCGGGGTAGTTTTGTCGGTGCAGAATCCTCGAGGGCAAGCCCGGATGCATCTCGATGCTTGGAAGGAGATCTACCCTTCGAGGACCGGCTGGATTTATGTTTGGTTACCTGAGATCCATGGGAGGAAGAAGAAGCCCTGGAAGACGTCGATGCCACTGAAGCTGCATCAGAGGGAAACAGCACATGGAGCTTGGCTGCTCGGTTCTGTAAACCTCATTTAGACATCAAGGAGCAGGACGAACAATCCAAAATGGAGTGGTCAGGACCCAAACATTTAAGACACCATTCATGGGTGTCGGTAACAGAAATAGTACCGCTGCACTTAGTGCATTTTTTAAACCCGGAGGTTGGATTTTCCATGAGGAAAAGTTTTCGTGAGGCCTAAGGCCCAAAGAGGAAAAACACAATAAGTGAGGGAAAAATATATACTTTTTTTTTTTTTTTTAATAAGAAAGACCGGCGGTATCGGTCCGACGTCGGGGAAGGCAGACGCGTGACCAAAGAAATAAAATAAAACAAAGAACTTCTTCAGCGGTGACAGGAACACGACCTGCTGGCTCCGCGGAAAAGAATTACTGGGGAGAGGCGGTTAGGAAAGGCGGGAAGGCAGCGCGCAAGCACTGTGGGATGCTCCCAAAAGCTTTCCTTTTGGGAAGCTGGGGAGCGTTCCCGCGCAGGCTCCGTCAGTACCGACGTACCCATATGTGAAGACTCATTCCTGCTTGTTCCTGGAGATCATGGCCAAAACTAAGCTGCTTATTTTTCCCCCTAAACCCTCCTCTCCCCTTCCTCCTTTCTCAGTCTTTGTGGATAACACTCTACTCCTCTCTGTCTCCTCAGCTTGCAACCTTGGAGTCATCTTAGACTCCTTTCTCTCCTTCCCCACACATACCCAACTAATAGAAATGGCAGGTTTTAGCTTTCTCTACAACATCAACAAAAGAGACACTTATCCACTCCTTAGTCACCTCCAGTCTAGACTACTGTTACCTTCTCCTTGTTGGTCTCCCTCTGAATCATCTCTCTCCCCTTCAATTTGTTCAACACTCTGCTGTACAGCTAATCTTCTGCCAGCCTCGTCATGCTCATATTAGCCCTATTCTCAAGTCACTTCATTGGCTCCCTATCTGTTTCTGCATCCAGTTCAAACTTCTCCTGCTGACCTACAATTGCAGTCACTCTGCAGCTCCTCACTCTTATTCCTCCTTACACCCCTCCTCGGGAATTCCACTCTTCTGGCAAATCGCTTCTATCTGTGCCCTTCTCTTCTATTGCTAACTCCAGACTTCGTTCCTTTAACCTAGCTGCTCTTTATGCCAAGAACAAACTGAGTATGTACACCAGGCGCCTTTTCTGACCCTTTTCAAATCCAGGCTGAACACTCACCTTTTCGCTGCCGCTTTTGAATCTCGACTCACCTGATCGCCTTAGTGTTTTTTCTTACCATTCCCCCTAGATGTATCCCATGTCTACAGCTACTGTGATGTCTGTCTTGACTAGATGGTTCCTGCTCATCAGAGCTTACAATTATTTACATGTGTCTGTGCAGCACTGTGTACATCTTGCAGCCCTATACAAAATGTTCAGTAGTAGTAAATTACTGGCTATTGTAAACCAGTATATTAAATTCTGGAAAGCAAATAAAAAAAATAGAACAGCCAGCTGATGGAATCCAATGGGTTTTTGCTAACAAAATCAATAGACTCTTTCAGATGCAAAACGTCCCCCACTCCACTGAACTGATTGGGCTGCATTTATGATTAGCATGAACAGTGCAATGTCGTTGCTGGCAAAGTCAATTCACTTGTGTCAAAATTACACTTTAGATAACAAGCTTGTTCCTTTCTTAGCATTGCATCTGTGCATAAACTGAAATGTTTTTTTCACACTAACTCTTAGGTCTCCAATAGCCAGATACCGGGTAGCAGATGGTACTAGTACTTGGAAGACAGCTAGTTTTTGCTAGCTATTTTGTACTTGCCAACATTATTCCAGCTTATCTTTGTGCTTAGAGTTGGTGGTGATAACTACAAGAAAGGAAGATGCCTGTTCATCATTAACAGTAAAGACAATTGGCCTCTATAAATGATGTTTGTGCAATACTACACACAGCCAAATGAAAGAGGAGAGGCAGGAGAGAAAAAGGCTGAGAAAACATCTAGTAAGTCAGCTTTCAGTATGCAGACAGTACACATACAAAACAGCCTTTAACTAAAAAAGCCACTGCCAGCCTCTCTTTCACAACAGCTTCAGGCATTTGATTGATTATTATCCGACCAGCGGCGTCCCACGCGCTCCTTGGGCGAGCTCCTTGGGGCGACGACAGGGGCACTTGCCCCCTACTGCAGTCTGCAGGTCCTAATGTCCCACATGCTGCCCTTCTAACGTCTTCCTTTATAGTTCCTCTTGTCCGGTTTCTTCGGCTTACGTTACTGTTCGCCTTGGCTGTCAGTCCCAATACAGCCCACCTCTCTGCCCTTACTTCCACAAGCATCCTTGGAGTCTCACAGTTTCCATCCCATGGCTGCCATTCCTGTACATTGGGGCCATCGCCCCTCTCCTACTCTTCCCACACCAACTGGTATAACCGCCCGTAATGTGCATAACCTTCTTTCTTGCCGGCCCAGTCAACCATCCTTTCACCCCCCTAATACTGTCTCTCCTTGTCCTTCCCTTCTGACAGTCTTTTGCCCTCCTGAATTGCCGGTCTCTCCATACCAAGACACATCTTATTTATGACCTTTTAAAACTTACACTCACTTGATGCACTTTTCCTCACGGAGTCCTGGCTCCGTGATGGGGAAGATGGCCTCCTTCATCAATGCCTTCCTCCTGGCTATTCCGCCTTTCACACACCCCGGCTGCACCGCACAGGGAGAGGAGTTGCTGTCATTCATCAATCGTCTCTCTCGTTTTCTCTTGTCTCACCCCCTCCCCAATATCCCAAATCCCTCCTCTTTCGTACAACCTCCTCTACGCCCCTGTACTTCCTTCTTTTGTACGCACCTCCGTCCTTAGGCGCTGATCTCTGGAACTCTCTCCTCCTCTCTCTTTCAGAAGCTTCCCTTCTATCCCCTCATCTTGTCATTTCTGGGCGATTTCAATGCCCATCTCGACTCTCAAACACGGCGTCGGGATAAAGTTCTTTTCTCCCTCTTTAGTGACCTCTCTCTCGTCCAACATGTATCCTGCCCCACCCACGCCTCCGGCTCCACTCTTGATCTGATTCTCACCCTGGTCTCCTCTCCATTCTTGCCGGCGCACATCACGCCATCATTTCTCCCCTGGTCCGATCATTGTTGTATCCTTTTCTCCCTTCCCCTTCCCCCACCTGCAGTATATCCCCCCCCTCCCTATCCTCCTCTTCCCCACCTCAGCGTTTGAAACGCCATATTACCTCTTGAACAATTCAATGTTTTCCCTCAGCTGAATCCATCTTCCCTGCTAATTTCTCATCTCTCTCCACAGACCAGCAAGCTGTCGTCTGGACCTCCACACTCTCTCTCACTTTTAACTCTATCGCCCCTCTCCGTCCTGTTTCTGTCCACTCCTCCTCACACCACCCCTGGTATCATCCAGGACTCTACTTACATCGTGCCCATCTCCGCCGCGCAGCACAACTATGGCATAAACACCCTTCAGACACTTCCCTCTCTGCCGTCCGCTCTTCCCAAAAACTCTACCGCTCCCTGATAACTTTGGCTAAACAATCTTAGGGGAAAGCCGACAGTCGCCCAAAAGCGGATGGTTCGGAAGAATGTATCTTTGAAGGATACTACCAAAAGCAGAGAGGTTCCACAAAAGAGTAAACTAGCCCAAATGCCCTCAAGTATGGAGCAGACAGAGCTTAAAGATCCCAAATTACCAATGTCTAACAATAGCCAAATTAATATGAATAAAATACATTCTCTAAAATGCTTGTATGCAAATGCTAGAAGTCTAAAAAATAAGATGGGAGAGTTAGAATATATAGCACTAAATGAAAGGTTAGATATGATTGGAATATCAGAGACATGGTGGAAGGAGGACAACCAGTGCGATACTGTGATACCTGGGTACAAACTATATCGTAATGATAGAGCTGATCAAATTGGTGGAGGGGTTGCTCTCTATGTTAGAGAGGGCATTGAGTCAGAAAGGATTAAAGATTTGCAGGAAACAAAATCTGCTGTAGAATCTATATGGATTGAAATTCCATGTAAAAGGGGGAAGGCAATGGCAGTGGGGTGTACTATCGACCGCCTGGCCAGAATGACCAAATGGATGATTCAAGGAAGCTAACAAAAGTTAAAGCGCAGTAATAATAATGGGTGATTTCAACTACCCCGGTATCGACTGGGTCAGTGTCACGTCAGGACATGCTAGGGAGATAAAGTTCCTAGATGAAATAAATGACTGCTTCTTGGAGCAGCTGGTTCATGAACAGACCAGAGGAGAAGCCATATTAGACCTAGTCCTTAGTGGAACACCAGATCTAGTGCAAGAGATAAGGGTGTTGGGGCCACTTGGCAATAGTGATCATAGCATGATCGCCTTTGATTTAATTAGTGGAGGAGGGATAGTAAGGAAATCCACAGTACTACCTTTTAACTTTCGAAAGGGAGACTATGATAAAATGAGGAAAACAGTTAAGAAAAAACTAAAAGGAGCAGTTGCAAAGGTTAAAGACGTACATCAGGCTTGGCTGTTGTTGAAAAATACTATCTTGGAAGCCCAGACCAGCTGTATTCCACGCTTTAAGAAAAGTGGAAGGAAGTCCAAAAAACTGCCAGCATGGTTTAAAGGTGAGGTCAGAGAGGCTGTTACCAAAAAAGCATCTTTCAGGAAATGGAAAAAAAGAGCCAAACGACGAAACCTGGAAACAGCATAAGCACTGGCAAGTCAAATGCAAGGCATTGATAAGGCAGGCAAAGGGAGAATTTGAGAAGCTTGCTGCGGAAGCAAAAACGCTAAGTAAAGACCTTTTCAAGTACATTCGTAGCAAAAAACCTGTGAGTGTCAGTTGGTCCATTAGATGATAAAGGGGTTAAAGGAGCACTAAGAGGCGACAAGGCGATAGCGGAGAAACTGAATGAATTCTTTGCTTCGGTCTTTACTGAGGGAGATGTAGGGATGTTACCCATGACTAAAGTGGTATTTAAAGGTGTGGAAGAATCGAAGGAAATATCGATACATCGGGAAGATGTATTACAACTATTAGATAAACTGAAGAGTAGCAAATCACCTGGGCCGGATGGTATACATCCAAGGGTGTTGAAAGAACTGAAATATGAGATCACAGATTACTATTAGCAGGTCTGTAAACTATCATTAAAATCATCTCTAATACCTGAAGATTGGAGGATCACCAACGTAACACCAATTTTTAAAAAGGGTTCCAGGGGTGATCCGGGAAACTACAGACCGGTGAGCCTGACGTCAATACCGGGAAAAATGGTAGAAACCATCATAAAGAATAAAATTACTCAGCATGTAGATAGTCATGACCTAATGGGAGACAGCCAACATGGCTTTAGACAAGGAAGATCTTGTCTTACTAATCTGTTATGTTTTTTTGAAGGAGTGAATAATCAGGTGGACAAAGGTGAGTCGGTTGATATTGTGTATCTGGACTTTCAGAAAGCCTTTGACAAGGTCCCTCATGAGAGACTTTTGGCAATACTAAAGAGTCATGGGATAGGAGGCAGTGGTACTATTGTGGATCAGGAACCGGTTAAAAGACAGAAAGCAGAGGGTAGGGCTAAATGGCCAATTTTCCCAATGGAGAAAGGTGAATAGTGGTGTACCCCAGGGATCTGTGATGGGTCCACTGCTTTTTGACATATTCATAAATGACCTGGAAAGTGGAATAACGAGTGAGGTTATCAAATTTGCAGATGACACAAAACTATTTAAAGTTGTTAAAACCCAAGAGGATTGTGGAAAATTGCAAGAGGATCTTGATAAATTGGAAGACTGGGCATCAAAATGGCAGATGAAATTTAATGTGGAAAAGTGCAAAGTTATGCACCTAGGGAAGAACAACCCAAACTATGGTTACACGATGCAAGGTTCCACATTAGGAACTACCACCCAGGAAAAAGATTTAGGCGTCATTGTGGATACCATGTTAAAACCCTCGGCCCAGTGTGCAGCAGCGGCCAAGAGAGCAAATAGAATGCTAGGTATGATAAGCAAAGGAATGGAAAATAAAAGATATTATAATGCCTCTATATCGTTCCATGGTGAGACCGCACCTTGAATATTGTGTGCAATTCTGGTCGCCATATCTTAAAAAGGATATAGCGATTTTAGAAAAGGTTCAGAGAAGAGCCACCAAAATGGTAAAGGGGATGGAAGGATACTCCTATGAAGAAAGGCTAAAAAGGTTAGGGCTCTTTAACCTGGAAAAGAGATGGCTGAGGGGAGATATGATAGAAGTCTATAAATTAATGAATGGAGTGGAACGGGTAAACGTAGATCGATTGTTTACCTTATCAGAATATAGAAAGACTAGGGGACATGCAATGAAGCTACAGGGTAAACTATTTAAGACTACTAAAAGAAAATATTTTTTCACTCAACATGTAATCAAACTCTGGAATTTGTTACCGGAGGATGTAGTAAAGGCTGTTAGTGTAGCTGGGTTTAAAAAAAGGTTTGGACAAGTTCCTGGAGGAAAGGTCCATAAACCATTTTTAAGAAGGGACCCAGGATATCAATGCTTGAACCAATACAAGCATTGTGGAACCTGTGTCCCTTGGGGAAACTGCTAGGTACATATGACCTAGATTGGCCACTGTTGGAAACAGAATACTGGGCTTGATGGACCTTGGTCTGACCCAGTATGGCATATCTTATGTTCTTATGTTATTATTCCAACCTTATTACTTCCTCCTCTAACTCCTCTCATCAACTCTACCAGGTTCTGAATTCTCTGTCCTCCTCATTATCATCTCCCTCATCTTCTTTCTCTTCTCCATCGCTCCCTTCCTCCGCTCCCAGTCCCACAACTCTTGCTACCTTTTTCTTTAAGATTCAGACCCTTCGCTCCACATTTGATCCCTGCCCACCTCCTCTCTCTCCTCCCCCTGCCTCCCCTGCTTCAGTCGTTCTCAGTTCCCCACGATTCACCCACACATTCCCCCACACCTGGCATGAATTTCGGCCCATTACCGTAACTGAGATCACCAAAGCACTCACGACCTCCCATAAAACAACTTGCCCACTTGACCCATTGCCCTCTTCTTGGCTTCACGACCCTTCGCTCACACTTATTCCTTTTGCCCTCACTATTATAAACTCCAGCCTCGCTTCTGGCTGTTTTCCCACTGCCTGGAAACACGCACTCGTCTGTCCTCTTCTTAAGAAACCCACCCTCGATCCTACTATTCCCTCAAACTGGCGTCCTGTCTCCAATCTCACCTACCTTTCTAAGATCCTTGAGAAGCTTGGCTTCCACCAATTCACTGCACACCTTGATTCTACTATCTCCTTGCACCCCCGGCAATCGGGTTTTAGGGCCGGCCATAGCACAGAAACTATCCTTGTGGCACTTCTTAACGAACTTCACCGGGCTCACGAAAAGGGTGATTTTTCCATCGCCGTCTCCCTGGATCTCTCTGCAGCATTCGATGTTGTAGACCACCGCACTCTCCTCTCACGACTATCTGACCTTGGGATTCACGGTACAGTCCACCGGTGGTTCCAATCCTTTCTCTTCTCCCGTACCTTCACCGTTCAATCTGGTACCACCTCCTCCGCCGCTCTCCCCTTACAATGCGGTGTCCCTCAGGGCTCCATTCTCGCACCCCTCTTCAATGTTTTCCTCGCTCCCCTCACCTTACTAATCCAACAATCTGGCCTATCCACCTATTTTTTTTGCTGACGATATCCTCCTGATTCACCATACATCACCTCTAGCTCCCGATCTCTCACCCCTCAACAAATGTCTCACTTCCATTGCCACCTGTTTCCGTGAAAATTTCCTTATCGTTAACCCTTCTAAATCAGCAGCTATCTGGTTCACCTTCGGAGCTCTTCCACCCACCCTGTCACCGTTTATGTACAATTCACCCATCCCCCTGGTCTCAACCCTCCGCTATCTTGGTGTTACCCTGGGCTCTTCACTCTCATTTCATCAGCACATCTCGGGAGTGGCGCGTAGTTCCTTTTTCCATCGCCGCAGGATCAGGTCTGTTTGCTCTCTTCTCCCACCCACATCCCTTACTACTCTTGTTCTCTCTTTGGTGATTACTCGGCTCGATTATTGTAATTCCTTATTCTCAGGTCTCCCCCAATACCAAATTCGAAGACTGCAATTAATTCAAAACACAGCCGCACGTCTCCTTACCTTCTCCTCACACCGGGACCCCATCACCCCACGCCTTCTCTCCCTTCACTGGCTTCCTGTTAAGGTACGATTTGTGTATAAGTTACTCACTATCACCCATAAGGTTCCCTATACTAACACTCCCTAGTATTTAGCTGATCTCATCTTTCTTCAACCCACTCCTCGCATGCTCCGCTCAGCGTATGGCAACCGCCTCTTCCTGCCTTCACCCACCGAGGCCCACCTCGAATCCACCCGACACGCTGCCTTCTTCTTTATAAGTCCTGCCCTTTGGAATTCCCTTCCGTGTTTTATTCGTACTGAAGCATCCTTCCCTCAGTTTAAAGCTCTCCTCAAAACCCACCTTTTCTGACAAGCTTTTGATCTTCCCACTCTCTAGCCATTCTTGACTTGCTCATTTCTATCATTCAACATCATGGGTTCCTCCGCTCACCCACTCCCTTCCTTGTGTCTCTTCCAGTAGTGTTTGTCTGCTTCTCTTACTCTGTCCTTCACTATTTTTCTCCCTCCCTTTCCTATCACTTTCCTATTAATTTAATGGCGTTCCTTTTCTCCCTGTATTTTCCTGCAGCCTGTAATTTTTTTAATTGTACACCGCTTTAATGCCTCACACCTAAGCGGTATATCAAATGTTGTAAATAAAGATAAAGATTTTGTTTGTTTACCAGGATCATTAAGCAAAAAGGTAAATCTCCCTACAATTTTGATTTGTATTTAAAGTGTGGCCTAGTGGCCAGGGCTTTTTTGGTCAAAGGCAACACCACGGTAACAGGGTGGGGGTCACCCCAAGATGAGTTTTAAAGCCCTCAGTGGGCTCCCCCTTCACAGCTGCCAGTCAAATATGTCAAGCAACAGTAGGAGTTTGGCAAAAACCCTCCTCAAGAAAAAAGTGTTAGACACAATGTTGTGATTAATTTCTCACAATATTAAATTTGCAGTACCTTGTACGCAAACCCTTAATATGCTCACATTATATAGTGGTATAGTAACACAATAAATGACAGCAGATAACATGGTCCATCTAGCCTGACCAGAATGAACAGAACTGCAGCTGCTCAGAATTGGGGAGCAGTGAAAAACAAAACCACCATAGCACAATGCTGCACATGTACATTTTCTGGTTTCAGCTATTCGTACCGAGCGTTAACACTCTGGCTCAGTATAACTGGTCATATAGTGTCAACAGTCTCCAATTCCAGAGGCAATGAGAATATGTAAGAACATACTGGCCAAATGCGCTGTGATTTATTTTGGAGAGAGAATTTTAATGGATTTGGCGTATTTCTTTTTCTATATTGTGTATTATACACGTTCTTATTGTAAATCAAATCTTAAAAACTGATCTAATAGATAAGCACAATATAAATGTGATATTAAATTAAAATATAAAATGGCAGGGAATCCAAGATGGCGACAGTGAGAAGTTGAGCTGCGGAGCTGGTATTTCTATGGGGCGCAAACGGGAGGTATGCTCGCCTCACTACCACCCTCTGGCTTACCGTCTGCTTCTGCTGGTCCATTGGATCGTTTTCTTGCCCAGTCTCTGCAGTTGCCAGTGGTTGCAGGGGAGGTATTGCCAGCCACAGTTGTTCCGGTGCCGGAAAGCCCAGCTTCTCTTTTGGATGTTTCAGCTCTCTCTTCTGATTTGCGGCCAGTCTCAAAGCAGGTGTGCCTCCAACAATCCCCTGACGCCTTGGTACAGGTGCAGTTTCCGGGAGGATCTGTACCGAGTGCAGTGAGAGGACCGGGCACCAGGACAGGAGCAGTGGGTCTCCCTGCTCCGGAGCAACTAATGCATGCCAATATTCGAGTACTGCCAGTTGGAGACCAGATGACAGTTGAAGCTGCGTTTTTGGAGGGGGGCCCTTACACCCACTGGAATGGAGGCACCTACAGCACAATCGGGAAATCTTGGCATCTTTACATTTGTGCGACCAGATAGCTTTCCAAATATCCTCCAAAGTAAAATTATCTTATCACTTGGGCACACATTGCTTCCTCAAGTTTCATCGTTGGTGGTGCAAGTGTCTGCAAATGAAACTGGAATTCAGCAGGTAGCTGCTTCAATGGATTCAGTTAAAGCAGAGGTCAGTGAATTTTGTGATAAGCTGGCTTCTATGGATAATCAAGCAGTTTCATTTGTTAAGAATTTTGAGGTGGTTAAAAAGAAGCTGGAACTTTTGGAAAAAGCTCACCGAGTGTGTAACCTTCGGTTGATTAACTTTCCTAAATTTTTTACTACTTCTGCAAAATTTATTTATTTTATTTATTTTATTTAATGTACATTTGTATCCCGCTGCTTCCAGTGATCAGCAGCGGGATACAAATGTACGTGTTATGTTTGTGGAATATTTAGTGGACATATTGGCAGTGCCATGAGAATCTCTTCCACCTTTGGTTAAGGTTTTCTATCTTCCTCTCCAGTTTCTCATGTGGATGTTATGAATTTGACTGATATTCTTGAGTCCTCCTGAGAGGAGCAAGTGGTCTCGGCTACTATGATTGTAATTTTTGCACTTCTTTCGGATAGAGAGTGGCTTTTAAAAAACGTTTTCCGTAAGAGGCATATGTTATTTCGGGGTCAGCGGGTGTATATTTATCCTGATATGGCTAGGGTGACCCAGCGCCGCCATAAAGAGTTTCTCTTGAAGCGGCCTGGGGTGTTACAGTTGGGGGGCTCTTTTTCTTAAAGCATCCTTGAAAATGTCTGGTGAAATACTAGTCTGTTTCTTATATTTATTTATTTATTTTATTTACATTCTCTTATATACCGCGCTATTCTGCATCAGTGCGGTTTACATTGAACAAACTAAAATTACATTGAACAGGGCATTATAACTTGGAGATAACTATTTTACAGGGAACATGGGCTATGGAGGGTTAAGTGGCTTGCCCAAGATCACAAGGAGCACCTGTGGGACTAGAAACCCCAGTCCTTCCGGCCCAAGGTTGCTGTCCTCTAGTGGGATTTGAACCCCCGACCTTCTGGCCTGAAGTACCTTGCCCCAACCACTAGGCCACTCCTCCACTCATATATATTTTATGAGAGCTCCCAGCTGCATGCCTTCATTAATGCGAGGAGATTGGAAGCCTCCATCTAGGATGTGCCACAAAACTGATTTAATTTTCCAATGGTAACTCCTTCTCTTATTTATCTGTTTTTGGTTAGTTTTATTTTTCTTGTTAGGGTTTTCCCCTTGTTTTGTGGGCTAGAGTAAGCTGACATTTATGTTATGTTTTGGTGTATTTCATTTCTTGCTGTTTAAGCTCTTTCTATACAAGATTGTTTTTGTTAACTTTCTTGGATTATAGAAAAATTCAATAAAGATAAAATTATATATATATTTTTTTTTCTTTTATTAGTTTTAAATAGTTTACCCTGTAGCTTCATTGCATGTCCCCTAGTCTTTCTATAGTCTGATAACGTAAACAATCGATCTACAGTTACCCGTTCCACTCCGTTCATTAATTTATAGACTTCTAGCATATCTCCCCTCAGCCATCTCTTTTCCAGGTTAAAGAGACCTAACCTTTTTAGCCTTTCTTCATAGGAGTATCCTTCCATCCCCTTTACCATTTTGGTGGCTCTTCTCTAAACCTTTTCTAATAACGCTATATCCTTTTTAAGATACGGCCACCAGAATTGCACACAATATTCAAGATGCGGTCTCACCATGGAACGATATAGAGGCATTATAAGCAGCAATATCAGAAAGGCAGGCAGAGATCCGGGCCTGGATTCCCAGAGAGATTCCAGGTGTAGAAAGGTACATCTGGGAGTCATCAGCATAAAGAAGGTACTGAAAGCCATGGGAAGAGATGAGTGCACCAAGGGACTGGGTACAGAGAGAGAGAAAAGAAGTAGACCCAAGACCAGGGCCGGCCATCCATTGTGCGAAAACGTTGTTCACACAGGGCCCTGCATGAACATTCCACACATGGTGCTCGGTTTAAAGGGCCGCTTCAGAGAGAACCAGGCAGGCCTGAGGCCCTGGCTCACCTCTGTACAGCTGCCAGTGAAGAGGAGCATGTTCCTTCACTCTGGCAGCAGTGTTCTCGTGAAGCACGCTGAGTGCCAGGAAAGGTTAAAGGGCATTTCCTGTTTCCCAGCACTCAGCATGCTTCACAAAAACACAGCTGCCATAGTAAAGGAACATGCCGCTCTTCACTCTCATAGCTGTGTAGAGGTGAGCCAAGGCTTTGGGCCTCCCCGGCTCCTTCTGAAGACATTTGGACAGGCACAAGGCTCTTTGGGGGGAGGGGAGCAGAGCTAGGATAGGACTGGAGATGGGCTGATTGGGGGGCTAGGACTGGAAATGGGCTGATGGTGGGGGGGAGAGGCTAGGATAGGACTGGAAATGAGCTGATGCAAGGGGATGGGAAAATGGAGTAGAAGGGAACAGATGTTGGGGAAGGACTAGAAGGGAATAGGGCTGGGGGAGTGAGAATGGAGAGAGGAAAAGATATTTTGTATGGGAGGGAAGAAAATCTACAACTGGCCAAGCACTGGAAGAGTAAGTGGGGATTGAGAATAGAAGGGTGAAATTTGAGTGGATGAAAAAGGACTAAAGAAAGAAATGGAGGAAAGAGTCAAAGGGGAAAGATCAGTTTGTTCAAGGACAAAGATTTTTGTTTTGTTTTTAGAAAAAAAGAAAAGAACCACCAGCGGTACCGGTATAGCGTCGAGGGAAGGCAGATGCGACCACAAAAAAGAAGTATAAGAAGGGCATTTTCTGAGGTGACAGCATGTGTGACCTGTCGGCTCCACGGAAAACGAACTGGAGAGGGACAGTTGGGAAAGGCGGGAAGGCAGCACACAGGCGCTGTGGGATGCTCCCAAAAGCTTTCCTATTGGACGCTGAGGAGCATTCCCACGCAGGCTCCGTCGGTACCGACGATACCCATATGTGAAGACTACATTTCTGCTTGTTCCTGGAGATATCTCTTTAGAATTGGGCATATATTAGATGTGGGATATAGTGTTCGGGTTTAGTGTGTTTATTGGGTTCTAAATGGGCAGTGCTTATAATACTTCCTAATGTGCCTGGAGGTTGGCACTAGAATATATTAATGTAGAAATTGGGTAGCCTTTCTTTATCCAGACACTCATTAGGAGGCATGTTTACTAAAAGTTAGCGCACATTAATATGCAAATGAGACCCCGCAATGAGTCTCCACAAATGCCCCGCACACCCCTTGGGGCCACCCCTGCCCAAGAGACTCTCTCAGGGTACACCAGCTGAGTGTGGGATAGCAGTAGAGGAGGATTCACAAGAACACACACCGGAGCGACTGGAGAGGTAAGATAACAAAATTATTCTCGTAACTCACTCCTTGCTTTTTTTCCAGATCATTTATAAAATGTTAAAAAGCACTGGTTTCCATACAAATCCCTGGGACATTCCACTGTTTACTTTTTTCCCCATAAAATTGACCATTTAGTCTTATTCTCGATTTCCTATCTTTTAACTAACTCCTATCCCAAGACCTTTTAATTTCCTGAGAAGTCTCTCATGAAGACTGTCAAATGAAATGCCTTCTGGGAATCAAGGTACATTATATTAACTGGCTTACCCTCAAATACATGTTTATTAACACCTTAAAAGCAATCAGATTGGTAAAAGCAAGGCTTCCCCTTTGCTAAATCCATGTTGGTTCAGCCACCTTAAGGCAGGACTATAAGTAATACCAGTAATTTTGTTTTCAGAATAGCTTCTACCATTTTGCCCAGCCTTAACATCAGACTCACTATTTATTTATCTGTGCTTTTATATTGCTTTTCTCCAGGTCAAAGCAGTTTACAATCAACTGGAAGTACAGTAGAACATAAGTTAACTATGTACAGATACGTTTTTGTTTAAACTAGTTACACAAACTAAGTTAACTATATACAGTACATTGGTTTTCTTTTTGGAGTGCATGGGGGGGGGGGGGGGTAAGGTTAGATTACAGGACCATAGTGTTCATTGAAAAGAAAAGAAGAGTTTTCAGGTGCTTCCTAAATGTGGGAGAGCCCTTTGATGGATCCGATGGTGGCAGGGTAAGAGTTCCCACAGGGTGGGTGGATACAGTTCAAATGCTCTTGCGCAGGCTTGCTGGGTGCTCATGGTTTTCAAATGGGGATGATCAGAGTGTTGCTGGCTGACTAGCAGCTGGCTCTGCTTGGTTGGAAGGGGTGGAGGAGGCTGAGGAGGTGAGGGGAGGAGAGGTCTTGACTTTTCTCCTGCTTGCTCTTCTTGGCGAGTGCCCTGTGCATGTGTTTTCTGTCTCCTCTGAAGTATTTCTGTTTCTCACCATGGATCCTGCATTTGGGCAGCAAAGACCTGACAGCCATCAGTATCAGGGGGCTTCCAAAGGAAAGGTAGCTGATGCAGGCAGAAAACCCTGTCATAGCTACCACTGGACCCAGGGTGCCCTATCCTGTGGAGAACCTGCCCAAAGAATGTGCTTACTCACCATTCTTGGATCTTTCCTACTGATGAGAATAGTTACACTGATATGGGGAGGAACATGGGTTTGATTCCAAGTCAGATCTTTTGCTCTTTAGACTTTCCAGACCTGATGTTGTGAACTCAGCATTCACAGTCTCTGGCGTTTTGTAGTCCTAGGTCCTAAATCTAGCCACAAGGGGTCATTGCGCAATGGTTGACAACTCAGTAGCCAGATTTAGGATTTATGTCTACAGAGCTCCAGAAGGAACACACCAGTGCATGGACCCTAGCTATAGATTTGTTTTTTATTTTATTTCTTTTTGACTATAATATACCACTAGTGATATATACAGTACATCACAGCAGTTTACAATAACATGTCAATTTGAGTAGGGAGATCACAAACAAAAATAGACCAGACAAATGAAAAAAGGGAAGGGAAGGGAGATGGGGTAGCACAACAAGAGAAACTAATGAGATTTCTAACTGCCATAAATACTAAAGGAAGGGAAAAAGAAGGGGATAAAGGATACTGAAAGGAATGGCAGCAAGCCATCAGTAGGGTACTATGTCACTGGAAGACTCGAGTGAAGCACCAGATTTTCAGATCTGCCTTGAAATTTTCTTTTTATAGGATGAGTCTAAGCAGAGTTCTGTTGAACAAGAATTCCATAAAAGAGGGGCTTGGAAACAAAAGGCAATAGATGTGTAGGTCTTTAGCATATACTTTGTGGAGACAAGGATTCTCATTTGAGGATCGAAGGGTAGGAGAACGACAGTAAGGGATGAGATATGAGTGAAAATAAGCAGAAGTCCAGTATAAAAAGCATGGCATGTCAACAGAATTTTAAACTTAATGCGAAGAGAGACAGGGAGCCACTGTTGCTCCCAAAGTAATAGAATGACATGATGAAGCATTTAGCATTATAAATGAGTTTGACAGCAGTATTCTGAATGGCTTGAAGTTGTTTCAATTACAGTTGGGAAATGCCTAATAGAGAATTACAGTAATCCAGTCTATTTATCACCAAGGAGTGAACAACAGTTTTAAAGGTCCTTGTTGTCGAGGAATGGTTTCAGTGCCTTTATGCTTCGCAATGAGAAAATACAACTATGCACACTGTTGGAGATGTAGAGAGTAAAAGTGAGTTGCTCACTGAACAGGACTCAGAGAGATTAAATAAAAACTTTGAATGATGCAGGAGAGGAAGAGATACTGGGTTGATAGTGACGTGGCTTTTAGTTATGAGAGATCCAAAGTGCCTCTGTTTTTCTTGGGTTACATATCATTTTATGGGATTGAAGCCAGACTGCGATATAATGTAGCCTGGAGCCCAATTCTACCTGAAACGAGGGCTCCCAGGATTCATGGGCTATAACCAACTGGATATCATCTGCATAGAAGTATGAACTAATGTGGATATTTTGAATGAGAAGAGTTAGATGGAATATAAAGCACAGTTACTTACCTGTAACAGGTGATCTCTGGGAACAGCAGGAATAAGTCTTCACATATGGGTACGTCGGTACCGACCGAGTCTGTGCGGGAACGCTCCCCAGCGTCCAATCAGAAAGCTTTTGGGAGCATCCCTCAGCGCCTGCGTGCTGCCTTCCCGCCTTTCCAACTGTCTCTCCTCAGTTGAGTTTCCTAGCTGAGACAAAGGGAGAGAAAGAGGAAAGGAAAGAGATATAGAAATACAACTCCTAGGGAAGGTGGGTGGGTTGTGAAGACTTATTCCTGCTGTTCCCAGAGATCACCTGTTACAGGTAAGTAACTGTTATCTCCAGGAACAAGCAGGAATGAGTCTTCACATATGGGGACTCCCAAGCTAAGATGCCTGGAGCCCTAACATGTTAAAGATTGAAACATGCTACACCTCATATGGCCAGGCATCCTGAGGATGGAGGGTAGGAGTTGAAGAGAGAGGAGCTGTAGAAAAAACAGCTAACCTAAGAAATGACTAATAAGAAGGAGTCCTTGTATGTATGATCATCATCATAAAATATATTGAAAAGAACAATTACCATAATATTGAAAAGAACAATCACCATATGACGCTCACCTACTGGAGTGCAGGAAGTAGAGAGGCTGATGGAGTCTACTGGGGATTCAGTAGAATAATGTTCAAGGTGACCTCACTGAAGAGAAGGTGGAGGTCAACATCTGGAAGTGAGAGGTGACCCCAAGATTCAATTGGGGTAGCACAAAAAACAGCAGGTCTTCAGTGGGAAGCTTCATGGAAAGCTGAAAACTCTTTTGGCTACAGAAGTACTCAGAGGTAGGAGCAAAAGAGGAAGACTGACCGATCTGAACAGACCTAGTCTTCGAGGTAGGAAAGGGTATGGGAAGAACCCTATACTCCCAGAAGGACAGATGTGTGAATCTGAAATCCACTGAAGATCCACCATGTCTTTCCTAACTGGTGAGAGTTAGGAAGACATTGGGACATGGAGCTTCAGGGATACGTAAACCTAGGATATCGTAGGGCTGTCAGTACCACAGCAGTGGTTGTGTGCATAATATTGGAAACATACTGTGGAACAGTATGAAGCTGTGCAAGCCCACTGTCAGGAACATACAGGAAGGTAAAAACCTTAATGAACATAGACAGTCAGAGAGATAAGTATGGAAATACATATCTATCTATAAGAAGTATCTGGACAGTTACACATATCTATGTAGATATATATATACGGGTATATAGATATATATAGATCTATGATGAGATCTAAAGGGCATAGCATATGCACACTTAGCTGACAGACAGATACATCTACCGAGGAGAGATAGATAGATATATAGAGAGATATATAGATATATAGAGAGATATATAGATATACCTGACTATATAGGTTTAAAGATAGATGTCTGCAACTAAGCAGATAGAGCTATGCATATTAGGACATTCACATGGAGATGTGAAGGGAAAAGATTCATCTAAGAACAAGGAGGGGAAACCTACTTGAGAAGATATATAGAGAATCTATTCCCCCAGAGATGATGGTAAAGGAATGCTATCCAGTGACTAACCAGGATGGTTGCGTGAAAAAACAGAGGATAATATCAGTCTGTAAACAGCAAGTCCGGAGTCCTGTGGAACTCCAGCATGGTAAAAGGACAGAAACGCATAGAATGAGATACCAGGTTGACCTACGTGAGGGACAAAGGAGGTATCAGGCGTTTTCCAGATTAATATGTGCTGTCCTTGAAGGATTAGGATACCATGAGGACAAGCTGCAAGAAAAAAAAAAAAAAAAAAAAAAAAAAAAAAGAGTATATTCCCTGTAGGAATGGGATAACTCCTAGACTTTCACGTGGAGAAGGCTTATGTCCTGTTCCCTCTTTTTCTTTTTTTTTTTAAAAAGGAGATAGTAGGGTGTGAAGAACCCTCACAGTCATAGGGGATGACTGAGGAAGCTCTTTTTCAACCATGATGGATAGCCATTAGAGAAAAACTGTATGCTCTCTAGCAAGGGCCCATAGTGGAAAGCTTTTCAGTAGGATTGCAGAGAGCATTATGCAGGAAAATTGGGATGTAGAACTGGCTGATGGAGAAAACTCACAGCCAAGTCTAGTACGTTGCCAAACCCAGAGGTTGGATATGGCAAGGGTAGGTGGTGGTGTAAAAAGCCGTAGTGAGAAAGATAATCCAAGAAAGATGTAGAAAACTGTCTTGGAATCACTACTAAGGCCAGACAAAAGTGGTGGAAGACAAGACTGGGACTTGTGGAAAAGTACCAGTAGTCAATTACTGGAACTCCTGCATGGGCAGCTACTGAATAGGGCAACAGAGATAGTCGGTCTGTGTCAAACAGGGAGAACAGACTGAACAAAGAGAGAAAGCTGTCTCTGTCTGCAGAGCTGCCCAAACCCAGAAGGGAGTTTACTCAGAAGAAGAAAACTCTACAGTGAAAAGAAAGACAAGAAAAGTCTTTCAATGGTATGGTACCACTCTTACAGGGAAAATCCTGGCGAAGAGGGTAGAGATAGAAGCTGAAGAAGGAAAAAATTCATGCTGGTACAGAGAAACTCTCATGTGATAGTTGTTAAACCTCTCTTCTAGTCAGGAAGAGGTGGAAAACCCTGTAACTTAAAGACATGAAAATCCTGACAGTTCAGCATACTGAAGAGTAAATGGATTTCCTGAGAAGAGGAATCCCTGAGCAGAGTTTTGAATGGAGAAACAGTGAAAAACTTCTGCAGAAAAGAAGTTAACTGTAGTTATAAAAAGATTAATCAGAAACCTATGGTTACTGTGTTTATTCAGCCTGGCTAGGGTTTGGATTCTTCAGACCAGGGCGAGACTTCCCCTGCTTGGGAACATCTGAATGCTGGGCAGGAGAAGAGGAAAACCTCTTTCTTTTAGGGAAAGAAGGTTTGGTAGGACATTTCCTACTTGCTGAGGAAGGAGAGGGCTTAGGATGGCCCTCAAACAGGAAAGTCAATGGAGCAATGCGCAACCTGACGTAAGGACTCCTTATTGAAGAGATTTTCTCTAGTACAAGGAGTATTACTCAGTCTTTGTTGTGCCCATCTACTCAAGTCTGATGCTTGGAGCCAGGCTTTACGACGTGCTCCTATGGCAATAGCAGAGGTTCTGCTAACAGACTCAAAAGAGTCTAGGGAAGCATGAGAAAGAAACCAAGAGATATTTTAGCTATGACTAAGAAGTAAGGAAGTCTGTAGCCTTGGGCTCTGATAGAAAAGGAGTAAAAAGAGATAATTTCTTTGTGATCTCCTGCAGGGATAGACTCATAGAAAATATATGAGAGAATCCTTGTTGCCAGCATAGACGTTTGGAAGGTTTGACGTCCAAAGGCATCCAGTGTTCTAGATGCACGCCCTGGCGGGAAAGAAGAATGGTTTTTCTTGCTTTTTACCTTCCTCATTGCTGATTCCACTACAATGGAATGATGGGGAAGTTGAGGCTTTTGAAATCCTGGAGAGGGGGGCACCTGATACAGAAGATCAGTTGCTGTAGGAGGTGAAGAAACCCTTAAAGGTTTTCCCCATACCCTCAGAAGAAGATTCTGCAAAGAGTGATGTAAAGGAAGCATTATATTTTCCTTTCCTGCAGAAAAACCCTGAGAAGACTCATAGCCAGGGATAGGAATATTAAGGAAGGTTGCTATGTCAAGGAGAAATTTCTGAAAAGAAGGATCTCCGATGGGAACCATCCCTGGACAGGCTAAATTTGAAAAGGTAGGATGTACCTGTCCGGTGCAGAACAGGATTTGTAATAGATGGACACTGGAACTGGCAGTTATGAGTTGAGACAGTCAGTAGTGCATCATCCATGCCAGGTATCGACTCCAAACTAGGTATAGAGAGGAGCGATCCAGGTGAAAAAAGCATGGAAGGAGCTGATTCCAATGATACTGCAGGTACCGGCATCGATACCGATACCGGTAGTTGCGCCGGCATCGAAGGCGAAACAGACAGTGAAGCAGTCATCGGAGGCTGCTCAAGCGGTACCGAGGTAACTAAAAACCCTTGGTGATTATCCTCGGTACCGTGCCTGCGGAATCGGTAAACATCGGTTCCGAGACGCGTCGGTACCCAGTCCTCTAGACTAGAAATCGATTCGAGACTCGGCATCGAAGGAAGCGAGTCTATCGATGCATGCCTAGAGGGTACCGACGTCGGTGGTGGTATCGGCAGTACTGCCGATACTGGAAAGTCAATCTGGGACATTTCGATCGGTCCCGAAGGTACCGAGAACGCCCGATGACGATCCGTGGTGAAGAGCGGATCACTCAACACCGGTGCCGATGCCGGGTTATCGGTACCGCTCGAAGCGGATGCCACCCCCGAGCATGGCTCAGGTATGTTCTGTGAGGGGTGAGCCCCAGAAACAACCTGAAACCCCTGAAATGCTTTGGAGCCCGAAGACTCCCGCCGGGGTTTTAATGCCAATGGGTTCTTGAGGGCAAGGCCGGGGCCGTCAGCATGCTTAGCATGAGACCTACCACTCAAGGATTGGCTAGTCTTAACAGACTGTTTGTGGGTTACCTGATCCTGTAGAGAAGAAATGGCCGGTGCCCTGACACAGGGAGGGAAAACGGTATCGAGGGAAAACTCGAAATAGAGAATCTCTTCTCACAGTATTGTAGCCTGACGGTTCAGGGGAAAAAGGGGCAGGACCCAAACAGGTTAGACACCAGTCATTGGAGTCTAAAAAGAAAACTATTTCCACAGTGTAGGCACTTCTTAGGAGAAGGCGGCTCCATGATGGAGAGGCCTTATAGGCCCAAAAAATTAAGACAGAAACTGAGGGAAAACTCTCCCTGAGTTTGAGAAAAAGAAAAGAAAAAACCCACTGGCGGTACCGGTGGCGGCAGGAAAACAGCCGCGACCACAAGAAAACAAATTAAAGAATTAAAGAAAAAAGTTTCTGCGGTGACAGGAGGACGTCCTGCCGGCTCCGCGGAAAAATGAAAACTGAGGAGAGACAGTTGGAAAGGCAGGAAGGCAGCACGCAGGCGCTGAGGGATGCTCCCAAAAGCTTTCTGATGGGACGCTGGGGAGCGTTCCCGCGCAGACTCCGTCGGTACCGACGTACCCATATGTGAAGATTCATTCCTGCTTGTTCCTAGAGATAGAGCTTAAAAAGGGTAGGGGCAAGAATGAAACCCTGTGGAACTAGGGTTGCCAACTGGCTCCAGATGCGCCCGACAAGCTTGATCCAGTCCTGGGTCTACCCCATTGCATGCAGGGACATGTAGTCTTGTTTTTCTTATGGAGTGCAATGGAGAAATCAGAACTACATGTCCCTGCATGTAATGGGGTAAACCCAGGACTGGATCAAGCCTGTCGGGCGCATCTGGAGCCAGTTGGTAACCCTATGTGGAACACCAAAATACTGGGGGAAAGGAAGTGGACAACTGATCAATGGACACTTGAAAAGTACGATTTGAAAAGTATGAATAGAACCAATTTAAGGCGACATAAGCTGTTGCAATGACCTAACCAGGTGAGCTGGAGAAATTAAGGGGAAAAATCCTAGGAAATTACATATAAAGTCTCATGGTACTGTAGTCCAAAGGCCAGTTCCAACTTGACCACATTCCGGTTCTAATATCTATTGTATGCTGCAAGCACAGAACACAAATAGATGCACTGGAGTCTTGAAGGTTTGGGAAAAAAGACCTTGAGGGATCCTTAACACTAACAATGGGACAGATACTACTACTAATAAAAGCACAGTTACTCACCTGTGTTCTCCAGGGACAGCCGGAATCACATCCTCACATATGGGTGACGTCAGCGCCGACAAAGCACACATGAACAAAGTTTTTGGGAGATGCATGCATGGCCCCCCTTCCCACCTAAGGGTACCCTCTTGCTCAGTCAGATGACATAGCTAGGCCAGTAGCAAAACAAACAAGGTAGAGAGGCAACTCCCAGGGGAGGAGGGAGGGTTGTGAGGACTGATTCCTGCTGTCCCTGGAGAACACTTGTTTCAGATGAGCAACTATGCTTTCTCCAGGAACATGCAGGAAATCAGTTCTCATATATGGGACTCCCTAGCTCCAGGCTGCTACAGACCAAATCACGATAGCACCAACAGCACCTGAATCGGGTGGCTGTGAGTTGCAGAAGATGATTCCCCAGCTGAGAGACTGCAAGATCCAACAGCACTATCACTCTGGTAGCCTGAATACAGCACTGTATAGACATGTGTAAAAGATGGTCCCTGCTCAGAGCCTACAATCTTGTCAAGACAGACAACACAACAGCTGAGGACAAGAATATGTCTAGGGGAATGGTAAGGAAACATATAGGAGACTAAACAGATCAGGATCCAAAAGTAGCCTCAAAGAGATGAGTTTTCAGCCTGGATTCTGGGGTCGATCAGTGTGAGCTTCTCTTGCAGCATCAGTAACACAATCCCTGTATTTATCACATCTAGCTTATTGAGCACTGTTAAAAATTTCTAAGCTCTCTTCAGAGGAAAGGTGAAATTAGACTTACCTGCTAATTGTTGTTCCTTGAGGAACTCCAGTCTAGCCCCAAACCTCTGGGTTTAGCACCTCCTCCAGCAGCTTTGGAGACTGAGAAACGTCATTCTTGTGATGATACTGGTACAAATCCCCCAGGGACCGCCTCCTGACTCCAGTAATCTATTGACAAAGCAGACTCACCGGAGCAACAATTAAGTAGTAAATATTATAATCAAACTGTAACTAACTTGTACATCGACTTTCTACATAAACTGAGTAAAAGGAAAATCAAGTACTTACTTATGTATAGCTTAGGTCCGCCATCCCACTTTTTATAGAGGATGTTGACCCCAGCAGAATCCCCATCTATCAACCTCCCCTTATGGACCGCAACCTGCACAGCTGCTCCTCCAGCCTGTCCTGATAAATAAACCTCTTCGCTTCAGGCTATAGTCCAAAAAGAAACTACCAGGGAGGGATGCGTGACTAGACTGGAGTTCCTCAAGGAACAGCAATTAGCAGGTAATTCTAATTTCACCTTCCTTCTCATCCCTCCAGTCTAGTCCCGAACCTCTGGGGATGTAACAGAGCAGTGATAATTCAACGGGAGGGCCCAGCTAGACCAGCCTGAAGCACTGCTGATCCAAAATGGGTATCCCTTTCCGCTTGAACATCCAGACGGTAATGTTTGACAAAAGAATTTAAAGAGGACCAAGTAGCCGCTTTACAAATGTCAATAGTTGGAACTAAACTGCACTCAGCTCACGCCGTTGCCTGTGCCCCAGTGGAATGAGCTCTAAGCACGTCAGGCACTACTTTTCCCTTCAAAATGTATGCCGACGCTATAGCCTCCTTGAGCCACCTAGCAATAGAAGCTTTTGATGCTGCTTCTCCTTTCCTTGGCCCCCCCGAAACAGGACAAACAGCCTATCCGTATTGCGGAATCCTGCTGTCCTCCGAATATACTTCAACACCCTACAAGCATCTAAAAGATGCAATTTCGTTTCGGAAGAACTCACTACCTTCATCAAAAACCGGCAACGAAATCACCTGATTTACATGAAAAACCGATACTACTTTGGGAAAAAAAATGGTACCGGCCTTAATACCACTTTCTTCTCGTAAAAGGAAAGAAAAGGCTTTCGACAAGACAGAGCTTGCAATTCCGAAATTCGTCAAGCAGAGCATATAGCTACCAGAAACACCACTTTGAGAGTCAAGTCTTTTATTGATGCCTTCGATAAAGGTACAAAAGGCTCATGTACCAACGCGTCCAGCACTAATTGCAGATCCCACTTCGGAACCATCGCTCTACATGAGAGCCACCGCCCTCAAAAAAACACTTAATATCTGGATGCACTCCCAGTGCCTCACCTTTTATCTTTCCTCTGTAACAGGATAGCACTGCTAGCTGCACTCTTAAGGATGCTGCAGCCAAGCCCTTTTCAAAGCCATCCTGTAAAAAGGACACCTTCGGAATCGAAGCTCTCAAGGCCTCAACCTTCTTGTCCTCACACCACGCTTCAAATATACGCCAGATACGAACATACGCCAATGAAGTAGACCTCCGTCTTGCTTTCAACACAGTGGAAATCTCCGCTGTAGTGCAACCTCTTGCTGTTAACCTCGCCCTTTCAAGAGCCAAGCCGTAAGCGAGAACCGATCCACCTGAGGCATGTGCAGGGGGCCCTGCAATAACAGATCCCTGCGAATCGGTAGATACCAAGGCCACTCCACTAAGAGCCTTATCAGATCCGCATACCAGGGACACCGTGGCCAGTCTGGTGCGATCAATATCACCGGACCTTTGTGCACTTCTATCCGTTGTAGCACCCGACCTATTAACACCCAGGGTGGAAACATATACAGGAGTTGGTCTTCCGGCCATCTCTGAATGAGAGCATCTAAGCCTTCTGACATTCTTTCCCGTCTTCTGCTGAAGAATCGGTTGGCTTTTGCCGACTTGAAGGTCGCCATCAAATCTATTACTGGCGTCCCCCAGCATCACACCACCATTTCGAACACTTCCGGATGGAGAACCCACTCTCCTGGGTCCACCTTGACCCGACTCAAAAAAACGGCCTCCATATTGTCTACTCCTTCCACATGCACCGCCGACAAAGCTAGCAGATGTACTTCAGCCCAATCTAACAGCTGTTCGGCCTCGGCTTCCAGGGACAAACTGCTGGTGCCCTCTTGGCGGTTGATGTAGGCTACCATGGTCGCGTTGTCGGAAAACACCCTAATCGTCTTCCCCTGCAGACAAGGTTGAAAAGCTCGAAGTGCCAGCGTTACCGCTCTCAAGTCCAACCTGTTGATTGACCAAACCTTTGAGCTCATTCCACTGTCCTTGAGCAAAACTTCCTTCGAAGTGTGCTCCCTAGCCTACTAGGCTCGCATCGGTCATTAAGGGTATCCAGGGAGGAGACTCCAAGGGCATTCCCTCTTCCAGACCCCATGGATGTAACCACCACTGAAGAGCCTGGTGTGTCTCTGGCAGACAGGGTAGCTTCTGGGACAGCGGGTCCTCCTAATGTGACCACCTTCTGAGCAATGCTCTCTGCAATGGTCGCATAAGTGCCCTTGCCCATGGAACTAACTCGAGTGCTGCAGCCATGGTCCCTAGTAGCTGTAGATAATACCATGCCATAGGTGTCCTTTCCAGAAACATCTGGACTAGCTTTCTCAAACCTTTGGCCCACAGTTGCGGCAGAAAAGCTTTTCTTATGCTTGTATCGAATCGAGCACCCAGATATTCTAGACTCTGCGATGGTTTTAATTTGCTCTTTAGCATGTTGACTACCCAACCGAGACTCTATAGAAACTCCACCACTCTTGTCGCCGCCTCGCTCTCACTCCTGGGCTTTGCCCGAATTAACCAATCATCCAAATTAGGGTGAACTAATACTCCCTCCTTTCACAATGCTGCCGCTACTACCAGCATCACCTTTGTGAAAGTCTGTGGAGCCGTTGCCAAACCAAACGGTAATGCTCTGAATTGAAAATGTCCCATAGGGACTGCAAATCCGAGAAACCTCGATGTTCCGGTCGAATTGGAATATGTAGGTAAGCTTCTGATAAATCCAGAGAAGTGAGAAAATCTCCATCTCGTACTGCCACGATAACTGATCTCAGAGTCTCCATATGAAAAATGAGCCACTCGGAGACAAATGATTTACTCTTTTGAGACCCAGAATCAGTCGATAGGACCCTTCCTTCTTTGGCACTACAAAGTATATGGAGTACACTGACACCACTGCATTGAGCTTCAGTAGCCTGTCTAAAGTCTCTCGCACCGCCTCAAACTTGACCCGTGCCTTGCATGGGGACTGAATGTAAGAGTCGACCACTGGGCGTTGAAATTCTAGGAGCATATCCTTCCCGAATAACCAACACCCACTGATCTGACGTGATTTGGACCCAGGCAGGGTAAAAGTCCCGTAACCGACCTCCGACGGACACTTGCCCTGCCTGGGTCCTCCTTCCTTCATTGTGACTTTCTACGGTTCGAGGAAGTAGGACCCCCAAATCCTCTGCCTGTCCCTCGAAAACCTCGAAACCCCCGATTCCTATAGGGGGAATGTCCTCTTTGAAATTGACCGAACCATGGGGAACGGAAACGGCGAAACTCCCGTTGCTGACTCTTGGCTGCCGGTGCCGGACGCCCTTGCTTCTGCTTGTCCTCAGGCAGTCTTCCACCCTTGGACTCCCCTAGATCCTTTACTAACTTATCTAAGTCTTCTTCAAAAAGTAGTTTACCCCTGAAAGATAGTTTACCAAGCCTTGTTTTGGAGGCACCATCCGCCACCCAATTGCACAGCCACAGATACAGTCTTGCCGCTATTACCGATGCTATACTTTTTGATAATCCATGAACAAGGTCATAATGAATATCAGCCAGATAAGCAGCCCCGGATTCCAGCCTAGACACTTCCCCGGCTGCCTCTTCCATCTGTTCCCCCTGAATCCGCTGAGACCTGCGAAGACAGGCTCTTGCCACCCATGCTCCACAAATAGAAGCTTGAATGGACAAGGCATTGACGTCAAAGACTTGTTTCAACAATGTATCTTACTTCCTATCCTGGGTATCCTTGAGTGCAGCACTACCTTCCATGGGAATGGTGGTTTTCTTTGACACCACCGAGACTGCTGCATCTACCTTTGGAAACTTAAACAACTCACGGTCCTGGTCAACCAATGGATAAAGGCGGGCCATAACCCTTGACCCTTTAAGAGCTGCCTCGGGCATGTCCCACTCCTCTTGAATCATCTCCCGTACAACTCTGTGTACCGGAAAGGTTCTTTGAGTCTTTCGAACCGCCTGCAATAATGGGTCTTCTAAGGTGGAATCCTTCGCCAGCCCCGCCTGGTCTTCCTGCTCAGTAAGCTCTCCTTCCGCTAACTCGTCCTCTAACTCTACATCTGGCTCCCCCCATCTTCTAACTGGAGCTCCTCTGAGGTCAGACTGGTCAGGCCCCTCCTTCACGGTCCTAGGCTTCTTAGACAGAAATCCAGTCTCCCCCAATCCTTGGGGAGTTCCTGGACGCTTTCCGCACTGTTCCACTTCCGAGGAACCAGCTACCATCCCTCTCTTCACACCTCCAAAAGCGTGCTGAAGCAGAGACACGAAATCCGGAGAAAACATTGCTGCCAAGGCTCCCGGAAACAGTGCCGGAGAAAAATCCAGAGCGGAAGACGGCCCCGCTACCGGCTCTAGAGGTGGCAAAGCGGGAGAACTAGGCTCCAGCAGAGCGCCAACTGGCCTTCACTCTCTCCAGCACCTCCCAATGCCTGCTCCATAGAGGCTGCTTCCTGTACGCACCCTCTACAGACCCCTGTTACTGACAGTGCTCCCCTTCTAGTACCACAGACTAAGCACAACAGCAACTTTCCCCCACCAGAAGCCCTGTTGGTTTAGCTCAGGCAAAAAGTAAAAAAAACAAACAAAAAAAAATTATATATATATATATTTCCATTTATTTTTATTTAGATAGAGATAGATATTTTTCTTTTTTTTATTTAAATGGTATTTGAGGGCTAATCTCAATCACCCCACCTAATATTCAGTGGCTAATTTAAAAAAAACAAAGGCCCCCAGGCTGAAAAACGAGCCTCCTGACACACCGAGCACCCTAACAGTCTTTCCCACGCCACGCCACCCTAACAGTCTTTCCCACGCCCGGCCTGCACGCCGCGAACTGCCAGTACTCGCATTCACACACTCGCTAATCAATCGCTCGCCTTGGGGCCCTCCTTACATTCAATACCGTTGTCTGTTAGTGCTACGACCTTCTCTCCCCGCGCCGAAAACATGGCTTCAGCGTCGGGAGAGAGAATGGCCCTGAGGAGAAACTGCAGCGGTCGCCGTCCTGCCGTGCATTCGGGAGAGAAACTGCTCACTGCGCTGCATTCTTCCCACTGCTGGCTCCTCACTCAAAACGTGGGTTCGGCAGCCGGAGCCCTGTCCCCTAACAAGTCTGCTCTGCTCCGATGCTGCTTGAAGGCAGGCCTGCTCCTTCGCTCCGCTGCAGCAGCAAAGAGGGGGGGGGGGAAGGGCGCACCTCAGCACAACTCCCTTTTAATATTTATCCAATTTCTATAATGAAATATTTAAAATCAATCAAAATTCAAATTAAATTCTTCCTTAATTGTCTCTCAAGTGAGCCTTGAACCTCCTGGCTCACCAACCCTCCAGCTGCTTGGAGACTGAGATAACTGGAGTCAGAAGGCGGTCCCTGGGGGATTTGTACCAGTGTCATCACAAGAATGACGTTTCTCAGTCTCCAAAGCTGCTGGAGGAGGTGCTAAACCCAGAGGTTCGGGACTAGACTGGAGGGACGATAAGGAAGTAATTAATGTTGGTCTGGTAAGGCAGATATCTGTACGTGGCCCCACATGATCTATTACTGTCCCTGCCTTCGGGAACATTGATCAGAAGTTTGGTCTAGAATTTGTCATATTATAGGTTCAGTGGAGCTCGTCCTATAAGATAACCACCTGGAAGTCATAAAAAAACAATAAACTCGACCCAAAAGACCCAAATTCATACAGGCCCATAGCCAACATACCATTCATTGCCAAAATAATAGAAAAAACTATACAACTACAATTACAAGAGCACATTGATGAGCACAAACCCCTTGATTTAGACCAGTTCGGATTCCGCCCCTTCCATGGAGTTGAAACTCTCCTAATTACACTGATGGATTTCCTCATCAGAGGTACAGACAACAGCCAAGGCTTCCTACTCCTTTTTATAGTTATATCTGCCGCATTTGACAACATCGACCACAACACACTGATCAGTAGACTAGAAACCTAGGAATAGGAGGGACAGTTCTCAAATGGTTCAAGTCATACATCTCACACAGATTAATACGTGTTCAAATAGGTCAAGACACGTCAGAAACATTTCCCCAAGGACAGGGAATCCCTCAAGGCTCAGCCCTCTCCGCCCGCCTCTTCAACTTGTACCTGCAACCCATTACAAGCATATTTTAAAAAACACAAAATTAACCATTTTATATATGCTGACATCATGCTCGCTATCCCCATAAACACCAACAGCCCCACATATGACATCCTGTCCGAATGCATGAATGAGACCACCTCTTGGCTAGAAACCAACTCGCTCAGCATCAACCTTAAAAAAAACGGAAGAAATGTTTGTAACAAGAAAATCTGTTGCTGACGACACTTACCCAACAATCACAATAAACAAAACAACTGTACCTGTTAAAAAAGAAGTAAAGTACCTCGGAGTAATAATAGACCACTCACCATGCTTCCTCACATAAAAACAGACAGTAAGAACAATATTCTATAAACTCAAGACTATACAACACTTAAGACCCCTCCCTGACACACATGATTTTAGATCAGTAGTCAGTACACTCATCACCCCCCACTTCGACTATTGTAATAGTCTCCTTAATTGGCCTCCCACTAAAAAACACATCTGTTACAAAGAGCCCAGAACATCTGTGCCAAGGTCATTTCAAAAGCTTGTCTAAATGACCATGTGACCCCAATACTGTTGGAATTACATTGGCTTCCTATAAATAGCCGAATAAAATATAAACTTATACCAACAACCTTCAAACTCCTTAACGACATCTCTCCCTGTCCACCCTACTACATGCCCCATCAGAATCAAGAACACGCAGACAAAACAAAAAAGACTACAATGCTCCTTGAACAAACCCCACGAGCTTTTCCAAATTGTGAAATCTCTAGCAAAGGAGCCATCTCAAGAGAACTTACCCTACCCAGACTCACAAGAATATGCTTATTACTTGCGTAAGAAAAGTAATCAGCTTGCCCAATCTGCTAAGCCCCCCATACCAGCCAGCCTACCTTTCTCCATCCCACAACCTCCTCTTGGTCATTTCTTGAGTGGGTCCCAACACACTATCACATCATTTTCTACTCCATCTGACAGAGTCATTCAAGACACTATCCTAAACATAAACACTACAACAGCACCCTCCGATCCGTGTCCAGCTCCCTGGATAAAGGCCCTGCGTGCCGAGCTCAGCCCATTCCTATCCAAATTGATTGATGTATCGTTCTCTACTGGAACATTCCCTCGAAGCCTGAAACAGACGGCTATCAGACCACTCCTAAAAAACAGTAAGTTGGACCCTTCGATGATGGAATCCTACAGGCCTATCTCCAGCATACCTTTCCTATCGAAAATCATTGAAAAGATTACCCAACGCCAATTACAAGATCACATAGATACTAATGCACCCCTGCATCCCTGCCAGCATGGATTTCGCGAAGCACATGGTGTTGAAACATTACTCACAACCTTATTCAACACCATAACCTTAGGTCTCGATAACATCAGACAAGGCTTTGCACTAATCTTCATGGACATTGCCGCCGCATTCGACACCGTAGACCACGACGTTCTCCTGCTACGCCTCAGAGAGAAGGGAGTTCACGCTTCAGCTTTGTCATGGTGCGCTTCATACCTCACTGATCGCTGGCAACATGTCCGTTCTGGCCCCTCCAACTCAGATTCCTTCCCCCAAACAAAAGGTGTTCCACAGGGCTCATCTCTATCTGCCTTGCTATTCAATGTCTATATGCAACCCATTTGTGATATCATCCAATCATTTAATATCAACTGCCTGGTCTATGCTGACGACGTCTTGATGTACATGCCAATTTCGACAGAACATCTTGAACTATCCCCACTTATCAGGTGCTTTGATGCTGTCACAGACTGGCTAAATGCACAAATGCTTAAGATAAATTTCAAAAAGACAGAAGCCCTCTTCGTCACCAGGAATCCGGCTTTTACTCCACCCCTGTCTATCAAGGTTCGCGACGCAGAGATCATATGCAAGACTACAGTAAGATACCTAGGTGTAACGCTTGATCAGCAACTTAATATGAAGGCTCATATCAAAAAACATAACAAAGTCGATCTACCATAAAATCCGGACCCTCCGCAATCTGCGTCAACTGTTAGAGCCTGATGACTTCCGAACTGTCTTTCAGGCCCTAATAATGCCTCACTTTGACTATGCCAATGCGATCTTGTATGGTCTACCTAAGTGCACAACTAACCCCTTACAACTTGCAATGAATTCAGCTGCAAGAATCCTTCATGGAGCCTCAAGAAGTTCTCATATTACCCCAATACTAAAACAATTGCACTGGCTACCCATACAAGCCAGGATCTCATTCAAGATCCTAATTATGACCCATAAAGCCATCAAGAAATACCCTGCTACTGCCATTACTGACCTAATTTCAATCACACCTCCCAATCGAGCAAGGAGATCGAATGCCGCAAATACTCTCATATTACCTAAGGCAAGCACGAAGTGTTCTCAATTCACTAGATCCAGAGCCTTCTCCTTCTTTGCTCCATCCTGCTGGAACGCACTACCAGCAACTATCAGAACCATCAGTGAACTCTCCCAATTTAGGAAGGCACTGAAACGTCACCTCTTTCTTCATCACTACGATGTTGCAGTCTTCCCCCCACATCCACCCACTCTCATATCTCAATGCAGCACCTCAAACTCATGCACGTCACATTCCCAGACTGATCACTCGCAATCACACCTTCCCCTCCAACCACCATGAGAAACTTATGCAGTGCCGCATAACTCATTATATTGTTGCATAAAGTAGACTGTATTTATTCATCGTGTCTGGTTATTTATACCCTATTTTACCTGTTATACCTGCTTAATGCATACCCAAGTTTAAATTTTCCTGTTTAATGTATACCCAAGTTATTATACCTGTTTCACTGTAAGCACAAATCACGAAATTGAGATGTGCAACTCTTATGTTCATTGTAAACCGCACTGATGTTGAATAGCGCGGTATAAAAGAGACTGCAAATAAATAAAAAATAAATAAAACGCAACTCTCTCAACATACAAAAAACCATCAGAAAAACAAAGAAAAACACAAGCTCTAGAGCTTTCTCCTTTGCTGCCCCCACTCTCTGGAACGAACTCCCAATAACTCTTCGCTTGATGAAAGACCTTCATCAATTCAGAAAAGAACTCAAAACCTACCTCTTCTCTGAACATTTTGAAATCCCCTACCTCCAGAGAGCCACCACCCAGCAATCACAGAAACATTCCCACAAAACTCATGAAATCACAAATGACTAACTCAGACAGACCCTCCGCTATTAATACACATGTCTTACGATGGAAAAGGAAAAAATCCAAAACTTACACAAGTTCAATTGAAATATATGTTTAATGTCTATTGTCCTCTGTAACATATTGTTTATTGTTCTTTGTAAATAGTTCCATGTAAATAGTTTTGAAACTGTTCCATACAATGTTACCTGTACATAGTTACAAATACTGTTCTATGTAAAGTATACAGAAGTATACAAAATTGTTAACTGTTCCATGTAAACCGCCCTTGATCTCTGGAAGGGGCGGTATAGAAGAAATAGATAAATAAATAAAAATAAATAAGTCACTAAGATTCAGAACAGAATTGAAGCAAGCATATGCATACTTTTTGGGTTTCATGTTGGTGATGGGGATAAAGCCAGTTATGAACTGGAAAAGTGACACATGATTAGAAATGAATACATCATGTTTGTAGCAGTGGAGAAAAATGGCCATACATATAAATGGGCAGATGTGGGGCAACTTGATCAATGTGCAGAATCATGACGGTTAAGATACTATAATTTAAGCTATGTACTGCCATCATACCTAATATGAAATTTATTATGATGTTGTTAATAAAGTAAATAGAAATTTGAAAAAAAAGAAAGACCAACTCCAACTGAACTGGGAGCCCAAAGCTTCAGAAAAAAATATAAATGTATAAAACTATGGGATAAAAGTATGCAAGTGCTGTACATTCTTTAATTTCTCTCACTTTTTTTTTTAAATAAACCACAATTTCAGCACTCACGTGGCCAAGACAACAAAAATTATTTTATTTAGAGATAATATCAACATTTTAAAGCAGTGAACAAGAAATCACATATGAGCAAATGCAGAAAGCTAGCACGAGCTTTACGAGCCCTAATACCATGTTTAAACACACTTTACGATCCTTTAAATGCAGAAAACAGATGTAAATGTGACAGAAAAAATAGCGCCCACCTAACGCCACACATATTTAAATCTATTTAAATGAACTTTATTTAAATGTATTTTAATCAACTGGTCTGGTATGCAAATCATTGCTACGCCGATGCAGACACAGGCCTAGAGGATTTTGCAACCTGCCATAGTCCCAAAATTTTTACTGCAGAGTTTGAGAAGAAGTTACTATTGGGGACATGCAGTAGAGATTATTTTGATGGCATCAAGTGCTTTCCCTGATGCCTAGATGATCTTCTCCTCAGATAATCAGGCATCGGGAAAAGCCCCCAATGCCATCAAAACACTGTCAGGTGCCCAACAATCAATCTCTTGTGGCCCAGCAGCCCCCCAATAGTATTCTGTTGGCATCATGGACGATCGCGGCATCGGGAAATACCCTCGATGCCATCAAAACAGTCTGGGGCCGGTGCCCCAACAGAAAATACCTACCTGGTGGTCTAGTGGCACCTGTACCCCCACCCCCAACCCAAAGAAAATGTAAAATTACCTGGTGGTCTAGCAGCTCCTAAATCCAACCCCCCCCCCCCCCCCCGTGTATCTTAAGATAGATGGGAGTGTTGCTTACGTGATCCCGTTGTGGTCCACCATTTTGTAAAATGGTGTGCCTGTCCCCATGCGGTGTATCCTGGGTTGCACCGGGTGAGGTCAGACTGCCATATAATGTAGACTATGCCTTATATGGCAGCCTAACCCGCCCAGTGCATCCCAGGATACACAGAGCAGGGCCAGGCACACCATTTTACAAGATGGCGGACCAGAGCGGGAGCATGTAGGTATTTTAAGTACAGGGGGGGGGGGATGCTAGAATTAGGGACTGCTAGACCACCAGGCAATTTTACATTTACTTTACAGTGGGGAGTTCAAGGGCCACTAGTCCACCAGGTTTTAACTTTTATGTTATTTTACTTGGGGATGGGAGTGAGGGGTACAAGGGCCGCTAGACCACCAAGTAATTACTTTTGTCGGGGTACCAGTCCCCGTCAGTGTTTTGATGGTATCGGGGGCTTTTCCTGATGCCACAACTGTCCACGGTGCCATCAAAATACTGTCGCGAGGGGGGGGGAGGGGAACAGGCCACTGGGCCACCAGGGATTGTTTTGGGTTTTTTTGTCGGGTACAGCCCCCAACAGTATTTTGGATAGCACTGGGTGCTTTTCCCGATGCAGTGATTGTCCCCGATACCATCAAAATGCTCTTATACAAATTAACCACGTGGTGCCCGGAGAGCAAGCCAAACTAGCGCAGGCTTCTTGTGTGCATGTGTTTGGCTCGCTCTCCCAGTTTAAAGCTGCAGCTGCTCATTTACATGTGCATGATTAACGCAGGGTCATTTGCATACCCTATCCTTCCTGCACTGCATGTTAAAATGTGTGCATTGTCAAGAATGTAAAGACTTGCTTCAGCGCAGGTCTAGTGCCAGTTTTCTGCATCGACCTGATAGCAAGAAGTTTCCTCCCCTAAAATGTTCACAGTCCCTGATTAAAAGATGCCCAACAAAAATATGACATGACACTCCTAGATCACGGAGGACACTGCCTGGGATTCTTCATTGCCGTAATCGAGGTCATGGTCTGTGTCAAGGTGAACTCAGTCATCCGCCTCTTTGAAGATACTGTCCCAGGCTTATTTTATTGAATGATCGCTAGTTAATGTTTATACTAAACACCACACTCCAAAACTGCCAGGTGCAGAATCATTAACAGTGAAAGCACCTTCTCAATAGTATGGTGCATCTTGGGGGTAAACACCGAGTCCTCACTTATAGTAACTCTCACTTATGGGCTGTAGGAAAATACATTATGGTTCAAGACATACATATCTTAGGATACTAAACAAGAGAAATGTGTTTAAAGACAAACAGTCCCAGTTAACGCCCTCTTCCCCACTCAAGCCACATGATAAAAACATTTAAGGTCATTGATGGCTTATCAGCACAGAAACAAAAACGTATTTATCCAGGAATACCAGTTAATCTATGATGACATGGGAAAAAGACTCATCTCATTCAGAAGCCCCAGAATGTAACACGAAAATGTCTGTAAACTTCCAAACAGGAGTCGTGAGATCAAAAAAAAAAAAAAAAGGGGCCATTTTCAAATCTACTCAGCCCCTTGTGCTCCTAATTATTAGGCATTTAAATTTAGGAAATCAGATAAACTTGGGCACTTAGGTTTGCAACTGAAAATTCCTTAAAAATGTAGTTTAAAAAAAAAACTCAGGTTCTACATTTAGGCCAGCAATTCATCTACCTAGATTCAGACATCTAAATTAGGTGTCAAGTGCTAAAAACTACTGCTCAGTGCCTCCCCCCCTCCCTAACTCTGATCTGTCGACACCCACTTTTTAGGCATGGGGCATGCTCATCATATACAGAAGAAGGAGTATCTAATTGCTCCCTGATGTAAAAGATTGCACTGAAATGGCACACTTTTTTTATTCTTCTCTTCATGCTGGATTATTACACCAGCTTCAGGCAGGTGTAAAGATGCAGCCTAGAAAAAAAAGAATCTGAGATGAAGTCTGACAAGTCACCTCAGATAACTCAGACCAGACCCCCAGATTCCCTACCGAGCTGCTAAAAAAAAAAAAATATATATAAAATAAACAAACAGTAATGGCCTGTGAGTCCCAAACCCCTCCTCCCCCTAAAATTATCTGTGGTCCATAGGCCTTCCTTGTACCCTCATCCCCCTTCCCCACCATTGCATCCCAGGATGCACTGTGGAGTGGGAGAGGCAGTTAGTCTGCCAAATGCTGAAAACTTTACTTACTAGATAATTTCTTTCCTAAGTCCCGCTAGACCAGTCCCAACCAATGGTTAGTGCCCCCTTGCCAGCAGATGGAGACAGAGAGACTAGAAACTTTCAGTGATATCACTAGTACTAGGCTAGTGCAACTAAGGGCACCCTTCAGTATTTACCTACCCAATATTTGGTACCAACTCACAAAGCCTCCGAAGAACAAGAGAACAAGAGATTACAGAAGGAAAGGACAAAACAGCTCCATAAGGATTCTAGTGATCTATATACATATACTCTGTGAATACCCATTAATAATTCTTTAATGACTCTTCCAAAGAGGCAGCAGCCAGTCCATCAGCGAGAGTCCTGGACTGGTCTAGCAAGACTTCAGGAAAAGAAGTTTGGCAAGTAAAATTTTTACCTTCCAGATAGTCCTGCTTGACTAGTCCAGATCAGTGGGACGTGCAAAGCTATGACTCAAATGGGTGGGAAGATACCGCTGCCCTTAAAACTCTGCCCCAAAGGTCGTATCTGTTCTGGCGTGGCGATCCAACCATTAATGCTTAAAAAAGGTAGAGGGGGAAGACTATGTTGTCACCTGACAAAATGTCTATTGCTGCGACAAAGCTCAATTCTGCCCAAAAACTACTTAGAGCGAGCCCTCGGCCCTGCCAGAACAGGCTTGTTTTTCAAAAGAAACCACCTTCCTAATCCAATGCCACAAGGCAGACTTAAACAAAAAGAATAGTCTGTCCAACCTACAGAAAATGTTAGTCATTTTTAAAGTAACATAGAAACATGACACAGACAACAAGCAGGTGAAAAATCTTTATCCCTGTCGCCTCATTTGTTAGAAGAAAAGGAGGGCAGAAACATCACCTGGTTAACATGAAAGGTCGCAACCACCTTGAGCAAGAAAGAAGGAACCAGGCAGAGTTTTACCACCTTTCCTCTGAAAAGGACAAGAAAGGGTCCCGACAAGAGGGGGCCTGGAACTCTGAGATGTGGCTTACCAAGCAAAATTTGACACTAAGAAGAATGTCTTGAAGAACAGATCCTTAACTGTGGTTTATTTCAACAGCTCAAAGAGTGCCCTCACCAAAACCTGAGGAACCAGGCTAAGATTCTAGAGTGAGATCATTGGTCACATGGGAAGACAAGTGATGTACATCCCCAAGGACGCATGTGACATCAGGATGAGAAGACATCTGGTGCCCACCACTGCTCCTAGAAAGCTCGGCAGCACAGCAATCTGAACCTTCAAGGAGCTCAGGGTGAGACCTGTGATAAGGAAGCTTATCATAGCTCAGGTAGGAGCTATAGAAAAGATGATGTGACTCTGAACAAGCAACCTGTCAGTTCTGGTAGAATTGAGAAAACAGAGTTTTCACATAAAAGACTACCAGTCCCAGAATGCACCAGCTTTCCAGCAGCCATGAGAGGGGCTGAAGTGAGAGAATGTGTGTGCAATCAAGAGAGCTATGAGGTAATCCCTAAGCACTCATCTCAAAGGGCAGGGCTTGATTCAACACAGCTGCGCTGTGTTAGGGAGCAGCACACATTAGGAAAGAATAAGAATAGAGATTATTCTTCAGGAAACAGTTTCAGCAACAGTTTCAAGAACAGCTTCAGGAAGAGATACAGAAGGGAGAGCTTCAGCAAAAGCTACAGAGGGAGGAAGAGATACAGAGACAGCAACGGCTACAAGCTCAAGCACCAGTATCACCTGGAGAAACAGAAGCCAAGCCAAGCAGATAGAGAGAGAAGGAAACTCTCTGGAAGGAAGAGAAGAAAGGCCATTGGAAGGTCTGGGAGATTCCAAGGCAGTACTCATACTGGGAGGTATTCCAAATGCCAGCAGAGTCCATTGGACTGGATTCAGCCAGAGGAATGGAATGGCAGAGATAGGAATCACCAGTGGCTACCTGGAAGAGAGAAGACTGCATGTGGAAGGGACTTTCAGACCAAGGCCAGAAGGTATGTGAGAGAAGATCCAGTGTCCAGGGATCAAGATTGGAAGGCTGGACATCAGAATTGGATTACATATTGGCCAGGCTATACAGAGAGAAATAATGATAGCAGGAGAGGCTCAGGTATGAACACTGATCCAGACCCTATCTATAATAGAGAATGGCAGCAAGGGAATAAGCATTCTCATGATAGTGCCTTAATGAAAGACTCATCTGTGCCAATGTATGATATTGACCCTATGATTGTTGATGCAGGGGGAAATACAGCAGATGAAACTATTTACATGGACTGTTCTTTATCTAAATGCTATTGCTAGCTTTTTATGAGCAAACACATCAGCCATCACAAAGAAACCTAACTTTGTTCTTTATTTCCACTGCAAACAGCTCTTAAAGCAGGATTTGGGCTCACACAGTAGCAGCCAGCCAGCTAAAGGCTTTCAGCTGGTCCATTGATAGTAATTAGGGCTGCACCTGATTGTGTGTGTGAGCAAGGGAGAATCACTGCTGAGATCGGCGTGGAAAAATAAGCAGAAGTTAACCTAACCAGCAAAGTTTATTCTTTACTTTGTGCCTTTGTATTTGGTAATTATTTGCTAAGAAAACATTAGCTAATTGCCTGACAAGCTGAAGGTTGTTTTCTGGTTTACTTTGTGACTTTTTGTTATCCATTTTAAACACTGCAAGCAAGTAACCTCATTTATAGTGCTATCAAGCATACATGTGCTGGGTGAATTAAACCCCATCAATAAAAGAAGTATTTTATTGATCTTACCACTTGGTTTCACAACTCAAATTATTGTCATCAGCTGTGTTTGGGAGTGAATGAACTACAATACCCACAATACCTTGCAAGAATCATATGAATATATGCATCGTCAAGATTGTGTAAGTTCTCACCCTAGGCAGCCGTCTGACAGACCCTTGTCAAGGCCATCCTAAAGAAACACTAATAAAAAGGGCAAATACGCCCACTAAGGTGACAGATCTCACAGAAGACACCGACTCAAAGAGACAAATAACCCAAACAAAGGCCAAAGAAGTGGAGCCATACCTCACCTTCAAGAAGATGGACATCACTACTGATGAGCAACATTTCTGCCTGAGGCATTGCTTCTTAAGGGCGAAGCCATAAGAGAGAAGAAAACTTGGCTGTCCATCAGGATGGCCCCTGTTGAAGCAGTCCCCTTCCCTTTCTGAATGGAAGGGATTGACCTGGAAGAAATCTTATTTCTGCATACCAGAGTCTTCGTGGCCAATCCAGAGTCACTAGAATCACCCTCGATGATCCTCTTTTCTGTAAATCACCTGACTGATCAGAGGCCACAGCAGAAAGATATACAGCAGGGGCATCCACAGCCAGGGCTCTACCAGGGTAGAAATCTCCTTCAGGCAGCTGAAGAACATTTGCACCTTGGAGTTGGCCCATGTCACTATCAGATCTATGGATGGACACATCCAGCAGTCCAGGATGCTCTGGAACGTCAGAAAGCCATGAATTCCCATTCTCTGGGATAGAACATATGCTGAATGAGAGAATCCACCTCGATATTGTCAATGCCCAGATATCTTGTGCCAAGAGTACCCACAGGTGGTGTTCCATCTATGGGAACAAGAACATATCGACAGCCAGTCCTGCACTCTTGGTTCCCCCCTTACCTGTTAACATATGCCACTGCAGTGGCACTGTCAGAAGACCCACACTGCACAGTCCCGACAAGATCATGCCTCAAAGCGATGGACTGGACAGAACACTTCATTGCTGGTCCAGTAACCCCAAGTCACCTGCCCCAAGCAGCAAGTCCCACCAGCCCAACAAACCAGCATCAGACATCATCAGCACCCACAGTGGATTCTCTAAGGGCATGCTCTTCATTAAACTGGAGGGTCAGGACCCACCAGAGCAGACTCTGTGGTACCAACAGACAAAGAAGTTGGATGGTGTAATATTGATGAGGAGACCACTACAACAGCAGCCTTCCTTGGAGCCAATGCATGCAGACCCATGCCCAGGTGATCAGCTCCATCATGGCTGCCATTGTGCCCAGGAGCTGCAAACAGTCCGAGGCCCTAGGGGATGGTTGGAACAGAAATGCAACCAACTGAGCCAGAAGATGGATCTCCCTTCTTAGCAGTCAGAAAGGCCCTGACTTGAAGGACTACAAAAAGAGACTGCTACTTCTGGAGAGAGATCTTCAATTGAAAGTATTTACTTCTGGGAATTTTTCTAAATCTTGGGGAGAAAGGAATTCTTTAGATTTAAGCTGATTAATCTGCGAACCTGTGAACCCGGTGTATTTGTTAAATCAGTCACGGCCTAGTGGCAGAAAAGAGCTTTCAGTTTAAATTCAGAACACAAATGACTCCCTCTATCCAAGCAAGGGCTGTGGGACTCTCCCTGGAAATTGGTCACAGATTATCTTAGAAGCACAGGACAAGGTACCGTGTAGCAGTCAGTTTTTAGAAGTCTTCTTTCCCTCCCCGACACCTACCCCTTGGATAATCGTAGCTTTATAGGTGCTTAAACCTCTTAAAGGAAAGGAGGTTCCATATTCACTCTCAGGTGCAGTTGTTTATCCTCATCAGGCATACATTAAGGACCCAAGATTAATTAAGCTTCAGGTGAACAAAGTACATTAAACATATTAGGTATAGTTTTATTAGTATAAAGTATCCCAGCAACCCTTAGTAAGTAAAGAACTTAAAAATAACTAAACCACCTTAACACTAAGATGCAGACAGCAGTCCAGCAGCGAGATGGGGGCTTTCCAGTCTTCTGCATTGAGTGTCACATATATGATTTTCTCCCAGTTGGTAAGGGGTCTTACATGTGCACTACATGCAAGAAGCTCTTTGCTCTCAGGGAACGAGTCTGATCTCTGGAGGATAGAGTAGCAGACTTAGAGGACATAAGGAAGACAGAGGTATATAGACGAGACCTACAGGGATATAGTCCTGAAGTCCCACCTCCAGTCTGGCAGCATCCCTGTTGCTATTGAGGAGAGAGGTCACATGACAGGAGAGCATCACCCTGGTGTGGCAGGAAGTGATCCTGTAGCTAGGACCTGTCCTCCAGGTGATGTAAAACCCCCTTGCTCTGAGGATGTTTCTCCAGGGCCATGTGCCCATGAGGGAAGGGTTAGGACAGCAGTTATAGTTGGTGATTTGACCATTAGGCACGTAGATAGCTGGGTGGCTGGTGGACGTGAGGATCGCCTGGTAACATGCCTGCCTGGTGCGAAGGTAGCAGACCTCCCGCGCCACCTAGATAAGGTCTTAGATAGTGCTTGGGAGGAGACTGTCTTGGTACATGTCGGTACCAATGACATAGGAAAATGTGGTAGGGAGGTTCAGGAGGCTAAATTTAGGCTTTTAGGTAAGAAGTTGAAATCCAGAACTTCCAGGGTAGCGTTTTCCGAAATGCTTCCAGTTTCACATGCAGGACCCAAAAGGCAGGCAGAGCTCCGGAGTCTCAATGTGTGGATAAGACGATGGTGCAAGAATGAGGATTTTGGACTTGTTAAGAACTGGGGAACATTCTGGGGAAAGGACGGGCTCTTCCAAAGGGATGGGCTTCAACTTAACTGGGATGAAACCAAGCTGCTGGCATTAACTTTTAAAAAGGAGATAGAGCAGCTTTTAAACTAGATAATAGGGGACAGCTGGCAGTCGCCCAAAAGCGCATGGTTCGGAATGTATTCTTGAAGGATACTACTAAAAGAATGAAGTTAGGGCATATCAGCAGAGGTTCCAATAAAGACAAATGTAGCCCAAATGCCCTTGAGTATGGGGCAGACAGAGCTTAAAGATTCCAAATTTCCCCTGCCTACCGATAGCCAGATTAATATGAATAAAATACAGTCTCTAAAATGGTTGCATGTAAATGCTAGAAGTCTAAAAAATGGATGGGAGAGTTAGAATATATAGCACTAAATGAGAGGTTAGATATAATTGGTATCTCAGAGACATGGTGGAAGGAGGACAACCAGTGGGACACTGAACAGTTCTCTCATTACGGTATAGTTTGTACCCAGGTATCATAATTTGGTGGAGGGGTTGCGCTCTTTGTTAGAGAGGGCATAAAGTTTTGAAGGAAACAAAATTTGCTGTAGAATCTCTATAGAATGAAATTCCATGTAAAAAAGGGGAAGGTGATGGCAGTGGGGGTGTACTATTGACTGCCTGGCCAGAATGAACAAATGAATAATGAAATGCTCAAATAAATCAGGAAAGCTAACAAGAGTTACAGCACAGTAATAATAATGTGTGATTTCAATTACTCCGGTATCGACTGGATCAGTGTCACAGTAGGACATGCTAGGCAGATAAAGTTTCTAGATGAACTAAATGACTGCTTCTTGGAGCAACTGGTTCATGAACAGACCAGAGGGGAGGCTGTTTTGGACCTAGTCCTTAGTGGAACACAAGATCTGGTACAAGAGATAAGGATGTTGGGGCCACTTGGCAATAGTGATCATAGCATGATCGTGTTTGATTTAATTAATGGAGGAGGGATGGTAAGGAAATCCACAGTACTACCTTTTAACTTTCAAAAGGGAGACTATGATGAAATGAGGAAAACAATTAAGAAAAAACCTAAAAGGAGCAGTTGCAAGATTTGCGTGTTTAAAAATACTATCTCGGAAGCCCAGACCAGCTGTATTCCATGCTTTAAGAAAAGTGGAAGTCCAAAAAACTGCCAGCATGGTTTAAAGGTGTGGTCAGAGAGGCTGTTGCCAAAAAATCATCTTTCAGGAAATGGAAAAAAAGAGCCAAACGATGAAAACTGGAAACAGCACAAGCACTGGCAAGTTAAATGCAAGGCACTGATAAGGCAGGCAAAGAGAATTTGAGAAGAAGCTTGCTGTGGAAGCAAAAACATGTAATAAAGACTTTTTCAAGTACATTCGTAGCAAAAAACCTGCGAGAGAGTCAATTAGACCATTAGATGATAGAGGGATAAAAAGGACACTAAGAGGCGACAAGGCCATAGCGGAGAGACTGAATGAATACTTTGCTTCAGTCTTTACTGAGGACAATGTAGGGATGTTACCCATGACTGAAGTGGTATTTAAAGGCAATACTGCAGAAGAATTGAAAGAAATATTGATACTCCGGGAAGATGTATTGCAACTATTTGATAAACTGAAGAATAGCAAATCACCTGAACCGGAAGGCATACATCCAAGGGTGTTGAAAGAACTGAAATATGAGATCACAGATTACTATTAGCAGGTCTGCAAACTAATCATTAAAATCATTTGTAATACCTGAAGATTGGAGGATGGCCAATGTAACACCAAGTTTTTAAAAAGGGTTCCAGGGGTGATCCGGGAAACTACAGACCGGTGAGCCTAACGTCAGTACCGGGAAAAATGGTAGAAACCATCATAAGGAACACAATTACTGAACATGTAGATAGTCATGGCTTAATGGGAGACAGCCATCATGGCTTTAGACAAAGAAGATCTTGTCTTACTAATCTGTTACGTTTTTTGAAGGTGTCAAAAAACAGGTAGACAAAGGTGAGTCGGTTGATATAGTGTATCTGAACTTTCAGAAAGTCTTTGACAAGTTCCCTCATCAGAGACTTTCGGCAAAACTAAAAAGTCATGGGATAGGAGACAGTATACTATTGTTGATCAGGAACTGGTTAAAAGATAGAAAGCAGAGGGTAGGGCTAAATGGCCAATTTTCCTAATGGAGAAAGGTCAATAGTGGAATACCCCAGGGATCTGTGCTGGGTCCGCTGCTTTTTGACATATTTATAAATGACCTGGAAAAGGGAATAACGAGTGAAGTTATCAAATTTGCAGATGACACAAAACTATTTAAAGTTGTTAAAACCCATGAGGATTGTGGAAAATTGCAAGAGGATCTTGATAAATTGGAAGACTGGGCATTTAAATGGCAGATGAAATTTAATGTAGACAAGTGCAAAGTTATGCTCCTAGGAAAGAACAACCCAAACTATGGTTACACGATGCAAGGTTCCACATAAGGAACCACCACTCAGGAAAGAGATTTAGGCGTCATCGTGAATAACATGTTGTTAAAACCCTCCGCCCAGCCAAGAGAGCAAACAGAATGCTAGGTATCATAAGGAAAGGAATGGAAAATAAAACAAAGGATATTATAATGCCTCTGTATTGTTCCATGGTGCAACTGCACCTTGAATATTGTGTGCAATTCTGGTCGCCGTATCTTAAAAAGGATATAGCGTTATTAGAAAAAGGTACAGAGAAGAGCCTGGAAAAAGAGATGGCTGAGGAGAGATATGTCAGAGGTCTATAATTTAATGAATGGAGTGGAACAGGTAAACGTAGATCGATTGTTTACATCAGAATATAGAAATATTACAGGACATGCAATGAAGCTACAGTTTAACCTATTTAAAGACTAAGAAAATATTTTTTCATTCGACGTATAATCAAACTCTGGAATTTGTTACTGGAGGATGTAGTAAAGATGGTTAGTGTAGCTGGGTTTAAAAAAGATTTGGACATGTTCCTGGAGGAAAGATCCATAAGCCATTATAAGAACATAAGAACATAAGACATGCCATACTGGGTCAGACCGAGGTCCATCAAGCCCAGTATCCTGTTTCCAACAGTGGCCAATCTAGGTCATGCGTACCTAGCAATATCCCCAAAAGACACAGGTTCCTCAATGCTTGTACTGGGTCAAGCATTGATATCCTGGGTCCCTTTTTAATAGTGGTTTATGGACCTTTCCTCCAGGAACTTGTCCAAACCTTTTTTAAACCCAGCTATACTAACAGCCCTTACTACCTCCTCTGGTAACAGATTCCAGAGTTTGGTTACACGTTGAGTGAAAAAATATTTTCTCCTATTTGTCTTAAATAGTTTACCCTGTAGCTTCATTACATGTCCCCTAGTCTTCCTATATTCTGATAGTGTAAACAATTGATCCACGTTTATCCGTTCCACTCCATTCATTAATTTATATACCTCTATTATATCTCCCCTCAGCCGTCTCTTTTCCAGGTTAAAGAGCCCTAACCTATTTAGCCTCTCTTCATAGGAGTAGCCTTCCATCCCCTTCACCAATTTGGTGGCTCTTCTCTGTACTTTTTCTAATAACGCTATGTTCTTTTTGAGATACGGTGACCAGAATTGCACACAATATTCAAGGTGCGGTCGTACCATGGAGCGATACAGAGGCATTATAATATCCTTTGTTTTATTTTCCATCCCTTTCCTTATGATACCTAGCATTCTATTTGCTTTCTTGGCCGCCGCTGCACACTGGGCGGAGGGTTTTAACATGTTATCCACGATGACTCCTAAGTCTTTTTCCTGGGTGGTGGTTTCTAATGTGGAGCCTTGCATCGTGTAACTATAGTGTGGGTTGTTCTTTCCTAGGTGCATAACTTTGCACTTGTCCACATTAAATTTCATCTGCCACTTGGATGCCCAGTCTTCCAATTTATCCAGATCCTCCTGCTGTTTTCCACAATCCTCTTGGGTTTTAACAGCTTTAAACAGTTTTGTGTCATCTGCAAATTTGATAACCTCACTAGTTATTCCCTTTTCCAGGTCATTTATGAATATGTCAAAAAGTAGCGGACCCAGTACAGATCCCTGGGGTACTCCACTATTCACCTTTTTCCATTGGGAATATTGGCCATTTAGCCCTACCCTCTGCTTTCTATCTTTTAACCAGTTCCCGATCCACAATAGTACACTGCCTCCTATCCCATGACTTATTAGCTTCGCCAAAAGTCTCTGATGGGGGACCTTGTCAAAAGCTTTCTGAAAGTCCAGATACACTATATCAACCGACTCACCTTTGTCTACCTGTTTATGCACACCTTCAAAAAAACATATCAGATTAGTAAGACAAGATCTTCCTTGTCTAAAGCCATGTTGGCTGTCTCCCATTAGGCCATGACTATCTACATGCTGTGTAATTTTGTTCTTTATGATGGTTTCTACCATTTTCCCTGGTACTGACGTCAGGCTCACCGGTCTGTAATTTCCCGGGTCACCCCTGGAACCCTTTTTAAAAATTGGTGTTACGTTGGCGACCCTCCAATCTTCAGGTATTACAGATGTTTTTAATGAAAGTTCACAGATTACCAATAGCAGGTCTGCAATCTCATATTTCAGCTCTTTCAACACTCTGGGATGTATACCATCCGGTCCAGGTGATTTGCTACTATTCAGTTTATCAAATAGTTGTAATATATCTTCCCGGTGTAGCGATATTTCTCTCAATTCCTCTGCAGTATCACCTTTAAATACCACTTCAGTCTTGGGTAACATCCGTACATCTTCCTCAGTAAAGACCGAAGCAAAGAATTCATTCAGTCTATCTGCTATAGCCTTGTCTCCTCTTACTGCCCCTTTTACCCCTCTATCATCTAACGGTCCAATTGACTCTCTCACAGGCCTTTTGCTACGAATGTACTTGAAAAAGTCTTTATTTCGTGTTTTTGCTTCCGTAGCAAGTTTCTTCTCAAATTCCCGCTTTGCCTGCCTTATCAATGCTTTGCATTTAACTTGCCAGTGCTTGTGCTGTTTCCAGTTTTCATCATTTGGCTCTTTTTTCCATTTCCTGAAGGTTGCTTTTTTGGCAGCAACAGCCTCTGACCCCACCTTTAAACCATGCTGGCAGTTTTTTGGACTTTCTTCCACTCTTCTTAATGCGTGGAATACAGCTGGTCTGGGCTTCGAGGATAGTAGTTTTAAATAACGCCCAAGCTTGCTGTAAGTCTTTAACCTTTGGAACCGCTCCTTTTAGTTTTTTCCTAACTATATTCCTCATTCTATCATAGTCTCCCTTTTGAAAGTTGAAAGGTAGTACTGTGGATTCCTTTACTATTTGTCCTCCAATAATTAAATCAAACATGATCATACTATGATCACTATTGCCAAGTGGTCCCAACACCCTTATTTCTTGCACCAGATCTGGCGTTTCACTAAGGACTAGGTCCAGTATGGCTTCCCCTCTGGTCGGTTCATGAACCAGCTGCTCCAAGAAGCAGTCATTTATTCCATCTAGAAACTTTCCCTCTTTAGCTTGTCCTGCCGTGACACTGACCCAGTCGATACCGGGGTAATTATTATTAAAAGGGACCCAGGATATCACGGCTTGACCCAATACAAGCATTGTGGAACCCAGGATACTGGGTTTGATGGACCTTGGTCTGACTCAGTATGGCATATCTTATGTTCTTATGACTACATGTGTATCAAAATGCACCCCCAAATACTCCTAGGATTGGGTGGGAATGAGATGCCTCTGTTGCAGAGCCCAAGTTCTTCAAGAACTGTACTACATGGGTCATGAGACTACAACTTTGTTCAATGACCAGTTGTCGAGGTAGGGGTGGATGCAGATGCCCTCCCCCTGGAGAGCCACTGCTACCACCACCAGGACCTCAGATAAGGTTCTGGGCACAGAACTGAAAATGCTTGCCTAGAATGACAAACCATAAAATCGCTGCTGAGCTTCCCGAATAGGAAAATGAAAAGCCTGGTCAGGTCCAGAGACAAAAACCTCTCCCAGCTGGACCACCTGGAATACCAATCTTAGGGTCTCCATGTGAAGCAAACATCCAGAGACAAGCGTTGATTCCCTTTAGAGCTAGAATGGGCTGGAAGGAGTAGAATGGCCTGGAAGGAGCCATCCTGCTTGGGAACGATTAAGTATGTATGGAAATAATAGCCTGAAGATGCAAAACGTTTCTCTAGGATGGCCTCAACAGCTGCCCTTTTGGTCACAGAACATAGGGAGAGACCATGAATGCAACTGCAATAGGCTCTGTATACTCCAAGACATAGCCATGCTGAGCTATGTTGAGAACCCAATGATCGGTAGTGACCCAGACTCACTTCTGGTGACAGAGGAGCTGGCCCCCACTGGAGGCAACCCAGAATAAGATCCGTGCTGTCCAAGTTAATAGCTCATCTGTCTGAAGAGGTGCATAACGAGTGTCATTCTACTCCTCCTTCTCTGAAGGAACAACTTCCCCTCCTTCAAGTTCCTCACACTGCTGGCATTCTCAAGGGTGGAATCCTCCTCATCTTGGTCCATAAGCACAAATAGCTGCTGACAGTCCATCTCTTTAGGGGCCACAAGTGCCAACTGCCCCAGCTAGTCGTGCTTTTTGCAGAGGGACATTGGAGTCCATAGCAGCCTGCCAGAAGCTTGACTAACCTAGAAGGTCCCTTTTGAGACCCTATACCACTGCTCCCTCTAAGCTGTGCGCGCGCACACACCTCGCCGAGTGAGCGCACATACTTTACAACAGAGCGCACAAAAATTACGGTTCTGATTCTGATAGAAAACACAGACGTTCTTAAAATTGAAAAGTTGTTGTGTATTTATGGTTTTCACAAGTTCTACAATATTTTCTAGTGCAATCAATGTGGTGTACATACTGTATTCTGACGTGTAGTCAAATTTTAAAGTATATAACTGAGTGTCGTTATGTGGTGCACAAAAAAATTTAACCTTCCTTCAAAAGCTGCACAGCTGATATTTTATGCACACACAGCCTACAGAAAATTAGAGGGAACATTGCCCTATACCATACCCAGGGCCCTGTGTCAAAAATACCTTGCCTGATGTAAAAACTGAAGGTGGTTCATGGAAACTGGCTCCAGCTGACGAGAGGATCCTCAGGCCATTTCCCTCATCAGGCTTCAATTCCCCCCATTCCTGGAGCCTACCTCAGGTAGGTAGTAGGTGGGGGATGGGGGAGGGGAAAAAAAAATCAGTCCGGGAGAGCAAAATCGCAGCATTTCCTACCTTAAATCAACTCACCAATCATTCAGGAGAAGCATGTGAGCAGAGCCGTTGTTAGGGGGTGGCAAACAGGGCAACTGCCCAGGGCCTCCATATCACAGAGGGTCCCCAAACCTGCCTCAAGTTGAAGGAGTCACAATCTGTGGTAGGGTCCCTACAGTTTCTGCCCTAGACCCCTGCATGAGAGACTTCCCTGTGCAAGAGGGAGACCTGGGAACTATGGCCAGCCACTCCCTGACAGTTCTCTGGGGTATGCAGCACAGGACTCTCAAATCCTGTCTTCCTACAAGGTATGTTTTTTTGCCACACACCAGACAATACCATCTGTGTCCCAGCATACATCTGGGTGGCAGAGCTGTGAAGGCAGCCTGTACCACCACGAGATGCCACCATCGCCCGCCCGCATCTCTCCGGCCCAGCATCCGCTCTCCCATGAGGGGATTGAGCCGCCGGAGTGCAGAGGAGCAGCGTGGGACACCTCCGGAAGCACGATCTGCCCAATCGGGGCAGATCCTCCACTTTAAAAAGAAGCGCCATTGGGTGCGCCCGCGCCTTGCGTGGTCCTCAGTCCAACGATAACTGCTAACATTGACTACTGTGGATCTATCCTGCCTAACCCACTGAGAAATGCCTACACTTGCTGAGCGGAACCTGTTGCCATAGTGCCTTTCTGGTGAGAGCTTGTCCATCTGCACCATCTGATATGCTCACATGCTTGATAGTTTGATCCAGTGCTCCTGCACACCATTGACAGGATACAATCATATCATTTATGCTGATACACTGCTACCCTTAAAATATCCAAAGTGTTACTTGAAGTTGATACAGTTTAAGATTGATGCTATACAAAACTGTTACTAATGTTATTTATAACTGATACTATTTACGCTTGACACCTTACTAAACTGTTATAAGTATCTGTACCACTTTAGCTGCTCTGCCACACCGTTATAAGTAAACTCACCTAAATCTACACCCTAACTTCCAACCAGCACGACTCTGCGGAGCCCCTGGGACGCACCCAGCCAACATGCCTCCACTCACCCCTGCCACATACTCCCACACCCTTACCAGCTGCCTCATGATACTTGCTCTAACGCATCTTTCCCAAGCCCTCACCCCTACCCTCAGTCCGATTCCAATTCTACGTAGCTCATGGAGGAGACCCCATAGCTATCCTAACTATCAAACAGTCAGACCCAGTCACATTCCACACCCCAACCTCATCTACGTTGCCCTCAACCAAACCAAAGCCTCTCTGAATGACCCCCACTCACCCTCGTGACCTGAAGTGTGCCCTCTTGAACTCCCGCTCTATTCGGAAGAAATGGCCTGCCATAGCCGATATGCTATCAACCTACGACCTCGACATTCTATGCATCACCGAGACATGGATGTCAGCTTCAGATGCCGTTCTCCTTCATCAGTTTGTCCCCCCCCCCCCCCCAACTTCTCCACTCACTCATGCCACAGAGTTGACAGGAGAGGAGGTGGAGTTCTCATATTAAGTAAGACCAACTTGCAATTCAAAACTTTCGCCTCTAACAGATCTTCTTACCTGGACCACACCTCCATAACAAACAAACACTACTCCATCAACCTGTTATACCGTGCACCCTCCTCCTCACTGGATGATCTTCCCATGATCATTGATCTTGCCTGCAACCCCACCAAGACGCACACTTCAATCTCCCTTCCCTTCAAGATTCCCAGTCCAAAGTCCTTATTGAAGCATTTGAAACTTTAGGTTACACCCAATTGATCAATGCTCCCACACATGTCAAGGGTAATACACTCGATCTTATATTTGCTCCTCAAATACTACTCATTCTCACAAGTTTGATCTTTCACTATGCGCTGTTTCATGGTCTGACCATAGCCTGATCATGTTCTCGATACCAGCACTCCCCCCACCCACCGTCCCACAATCTCAAAAGGACCCTTCAGCATCATCCCAGACACGTTTCCGGCAGTTTAACAGAGAAGAGATTTTGGAATTGACTCAGCCTCTCCACTCCCTTCCAACACAAGACAAACATGATTTCCTCATGGAATAAATGTCTAAATGCGACAATTGAATCACCTCCCACCAGAAAAGGCCCTCGCAGGAGAACAAGGGCTCCCTGGTACTCTCCTGAGCTAAAGAACTCTCCATGTCTACTAAGACAGCTTGAAAAATGCTGGCGTCGCTCCAGATCAACTGAAAATCATGACACTTACATCACCGAACTAGATGCCCACCGAACAGCAGTCTCCAAGCAAATGAAGCAATACCATGCAGAAGTGCTACAAAGAGCCCTAAACAGACCACATGAACTATTCAATCTAGTCAAAACCTTAGCTAATGAACCTCACTCGGGTCAATCATTCCAACCTGACCCGCAGGAATATGCGGACTACATCCAAGCTAAAATAGGCCAGCCTACTACATACTGGAATACATGCCCCCCCAGACACCCCATCTGACTTCTCATCTACTTCCCCCCCTCCACGAACCCTACTTACGGCCCAACATACCATCACCTCCTTCATCACTCCTTCCGAAAAAGAGATCCAAGACACCATCATGAATATAAATACTTCCACATCAAACGATCCATGTCCAGCTTTCTGGATAAAAACTTTACGGACCGAGCTCAGTCCTTTCCTTGCCAAACTAATAGGAACCTCATTCCAGACTGGGACTTTCCCCCTCAGCCTTAAGCAAACCTCCATCAGACCACTGCTGAAGAATAATAAACTGGACCCTGCGAAGATGGATTCATATAGACCCATCTCCAGCATCCCACTCCTAGCTAAAATCATAGAAAAAACAGCCCAACGTCAACTGAGCCACCACAGAGAACAACGCTCCCTTTGACTCCTGCCAACATGGATTCCGGGAGGCTCACGGTGTCGAAACTGTTAAGAATGCTATTCAGCACCCTAATGCTAGGTCTCGATAACATCAGACAAGGCTTTGCTCTTGTCTTCCTGAACATTGTGGCCGCCTTTGATTCCGTCAACCACAAACTACTCCTGCTCCGTCTGACTGAGAAGGGAATACACGGGAATGCACTTGCTTGGTGTGCTTCATACCTGAATGACCGATGGCAACACATCCGTTCCCATTCCTCCACCTCCACCCCATTCTCTCAAACCAAAGGTGTCCCACAGGGCTCTTCTCTCTCAGCCCTATTCTTTAATGTCTATATGCAACCTATTTGTAACATCATTAGATCCTTCAACATCAATTTCCTAATCTATGCCGACGATGTCCTTATGTTTACCCCAATATCCACAGAACACCCAGACCTGTCCACCTTGTCCACATGCTTTGATGCAGTCTCCGACTGGTTACAATCACAGGAGCTAAGAATAAATCTTAAAAAGACCGATGTCCTCTTCATCAGCAGAGATCAGGCATTCACCCTGCCCTCATCTCTCAAGGTGCACGGTGCAGAGCTTCCTACTAAAACATCAATACGATATCTCGGTGTAACTCTTGACCAAAAGCTAGACCTAAACGCCCACATAAGTAACATGGTAAAAGCGGTTTACCACAAAGTCCGGATGTTACGCCACATGAGACATCTCCTGGAAACGAAAGACTTCAGAACAGTATTTCAAACACTTGTGATGCCCCACTTCAACTTTGCCAACTGCATACTGCATGGGTCTCCCAAAGAGCGCACTGCACCCTTTGCAAATTGCAATGAACACTGCAGCAAGAACCCTATATGGAGCAACAAGAAGAGACCACATTACCCCTATCCTAAAGGCATTACACTGGCTTCCGGTTCACTGTAGGATTACCTTTAAAATATTAACCATGACATTCAAGGCCATCAACAAATGCACAGCCAGCTCCCTCTCCGAGCTGATCCAGCACACCTCGCCCAACAGAATGAGAAGATCTGCTGCTACCAACACCCTGCGACTCCCAAAGGCATTCACTAAATGCTCCAAAGCCACAGGGAACCGTGCATTCGCACTTTATGCCCCCTCCTGCTGGAACACTCTACCTGCAAACATTCGCGCAACAACCTCTCCCAGTTCAGGAGAGCGCTGAAACACTACCTGTTTCTTCGGCACTTCTCCAACTCAGATGACATCACATAACCAACACACGTCACAAGGCCTTCCTCCCCTCTGTTGATCCCCATTCCTGCTATCTCAAGCTATTGTCGAGCTATCTCCTAGCCCAAAACATGCAAATGTTTACTGTTACCGATCCATAAATAGTCTACCTATCTGTACATAGTTAACCTGTTCTCCAAGTTATATACCCTGTTTAATGTAAGTTCAATGTAGATCATTCCTCATTGTACAATTTTTGTTGACTGTGAACAGCGCTGATGGTAAATAGTGTGGTATAGAAAAACTATAAATAAATTAATAAATAAATAAAATCTGGGCAGCCTTGCAGCCACAGGTCATACCAGTCTGCAGCCACAAATAAAGAGCCATCATCGAAGTCTCTTCCCGGAATGCCCAATCTCTCTGCCTTTAGACTACATGAGGAGGAAGAGAAACAGCACTCCAGCTACTGACTTAAACCCCATTGCTGTGGTAAGCTGCTGTAGCAGACTCCCCAAAGTGCATCCAGAGAGGCAGCCTGCTCTCAGTCTCCCCAATGTGGCAAATCCTGTTGAACAGGCTGCAGCCAGAGAATGGAGTACACATTCATCTGATGAAGTTATACCTTTTTTGTTTTTAATTTTAAAATTAATGAAGCAGCTGAGGGGGAGGGGGAGGGGGAGGAGGAGGGGAGAGAAGGTTTGAGAGAGACAGGCTGTGAAAGGAAAAATTAGGACAGCCCTTAGGCTCAAATGGTCAGTTCGGTCACTGACAAGGAAACGCTCCCCCTTCTCACTACCATCCATATAGGAAACTCAAGAGGCATATCTGCAGATACACCCTGGAGATGTCCATCAAGTGGCCTCTACTGGGAAGGAGTCATGTAAGATAGCTACAACCAGTCCAGCAAATACCATCTTCTGGAGACTGAGAAATATAGAAGAATGCCTCTACCTGCACCAGTCCTAGTACCAGTGATGTCATCACTGAAGTTAGTCTGTCTCCATCATCTGCTGGCAAGGAGCATAACCCACTGGTCTGGACTGATGTAGGATGATATGGAAGAGACAATTTTTGCCTTGCCTTTCTGCCCTACATGGTGCATCTCAGGAAAATACCACGTGGGGTATCATGTTTTGAGAGATGTAGAGGCAGGAGCATATGAGCATTGCACCTGCCTCCCAACACTAGAGCTACTGTGGGAGGGAGGGAGAGGGTTGAGGGTATGGGGAGGCCCATGGGCCATCAATGATTTTTTGGGGAGATGTATCTGCGGCGTCGGGGGCAGAGAAAAATCAAGCAGGAGACTATCTGGAGATTTTAAACATTTTTTAAAAAGGGCCAATCTCCCTTTCTGTCAGCGTGTAAGACAATCCCCTACTCATGCTCTTACAGGAAGAGCAATGTTAATTCCTGATACAGCAAACAGTTGCATCTCAGCACGCTGTTTTTTTCTGACAACACACTTTTTAATGCAAAAATAATATGCATGCCATTAGTTTACTGCATAGAGAATAAAAATATTTTTTAGAAGAGCTTTCTGCATCAACCTGTCAGTGTCCGAGAAAATTGCTTAGTGCACCTTTTTAGCCTCCCTCTTTTTGGGCTTCTCCCCAAGTCTGCCCTTAACTTACTGGTTTATTAGACAGCTGACTGAGGAGGAGGAAGATCAGGCAATCTGACATTCATTCATTTATTTATTTGGAGCACTTGAGCCAAGGCTCACAGCATTTACAACAATAAAAAAAAAAAAGAGAGGTAACAGTACAGCAAGAAAGAAGGGGAAGGGGAAAGGAAAAGGAAAAAGTAAAAAGGAGGGGAAATTACAATTCATATACAGGGAGGAAAGCTGAGAGGCAAAAGGAAAGAGCAGGTGATCTCATGGTTTCAAGGCTACGAGATCCCTTAAACGTCCTTCACCATAATCACAGCTGTATGGCTGCGGCTGTCTGGCTGATCGTGGCCACATGGCTGTCATCTTCCGCCACACTGGCAGCAGACTACTTTAGCAGGGAAGACCTAGTCCTCATTCAGAGAAGAAAATGTTTTCTCCCTCAGTAGGGATCATCATATTTCAATAGAACCGATTTTGGGGTAAGCAATCTCTGGTATAAGAGACACATTTTATATGGCAGCATCTGTGTCAAAATAACAAAAGAGACACCTATTTTATACTTACTTTTACAGTATAAGAGCAACATATGCGCCTATGTACTTTTATAAAAAGGCATCCCGAACCAAATATCCCCCCAAAATGTACATCTAAAAGGTGTAAGTATGCATGTACTCTGTGTGTGCGCGTATTCATGTATTTTATAAATGTGTACTGTACATACATGATCCTTTTGTGTGTGTAAAACAGGCTTTGCATAAATAAAAACCTTTATAAAATTCCCCCCAGAAAGTGTTAAAGGAAATCAATCCAGTCTTCACTTAGAGGCCGATTCTGAAAAGGTGAATTGCCGGGCCATCGGGACACCCAAAACATGGACGGGGCAAAGTTGTACCCAATTCTGCAACCGCACTTAGACAGCCTGGCATGCACCCGAATCCAACATGGGAGCCGTCCAAGCATCTGCCCGTTCAGTCCGCACAATGCTCCAGCTGGTGTGCCAGTGCAGTGGTGTCCCATCACCATGGCACCAGCACATCCATCTGGAGCAACCGATTGCCCAAAACCATTGAGGCCCCATCACCCCGCCGACCAACCCTCAGCAGGGGCCCCCAAGGCCAGGATCGAGTGGCAGGGACCCTCCTGATTTACATTATGCCTGGCACTTATTCTACCAATGGGGTGGAATAAGCCAGGCGTGTAAATAGGACCGAGGAACGTATAGAGGCATGACCGGAATTGCCTCTGTATGTCCTGGCAACTTGGCCCTCCCCTGCACCGCCCCTGCTCTGCCCCCTTCCGGCCCCGTACAGCACTTCCCACACAACCGATCTGTATGTGCGGGGAGCACTGAGGGCAGAATCACATTCAGGGGCTAAGCGCGGGCTGAAAGTACAACCCCACTATTCGCCCATCAGAATGATCACCTTAGTGAATCAATTAATCCTTAATTAGGCACATTTTGCTAAAGCGTAGCACATACTGTCAAAGGTTCAAGTAGCAGGAAAATTGTCTGTCCATACACATGTTTGTGTATGTGTAAGTATGTGCAAACAAACATGTGTATGCAAGCCAATGCCACAGTTCACATTTTCCTGATTGGCGAAGCTGCAAAGTTCCTGGAAGTTTGGGATGATCTCATGGTTTGAAGTATCATGAAATTTGAAGCCAGGCAAATCAGCCCGAATGTCCTACCCTGCACGGTACCACCATTCAAACAGCTGATCACAGTGGGGGAAGCCTGAACCACGGTGGGGTTGTCAACATCTGGGGTAAGGCTAGTGGGGTGTGGTGTTATGAGAGAGAGAGTGCGAGCGTGAGCGAGAGAGCGAGAGACTGACAGGGGAAGGCTGGGGGGGGGGGGGGACACATAGGACCCCCCCCCCCCACACACACACACATGCCCGATTCTAGAAAGGGGGGGGGGATACACCATTGTGTTACACTGCGTGTGTATGCTCTTTTTTTTTTTTTTGAATTTTACAAACAGAACATAAGTATAAACAATCAACTACAATTACAATTAAGTCTCCCTAACATCTACTCTATCAATACAAATATATTAGTAATAGAGATATTGAAATTCCCACCCCCCACCCTAGCGCATTGCAGGCTCGGTATTGCTACCCTAGCGGCCCTTATTAACATTCCCCTTCATTAGTGTTAACATCTAAGGCAAGATTAACAAATAGATCCAGGGCTGACCATCTAGAGAGTTTTATCATATTTCCCCTAAGGCTCAATACTTTATCCTGGGCCTTTTCGTACTTGACATATAGAGCCAGTTGGTGACACCATACTACCCAGTTCAACTTTAAGGGTGTCTTCCAATTGGCTATTATTAACTTTAGGGCCACCATTAACAAAGTTTAATAAAAAAAAACATTTTCTTTAGCCAAGGATGGAACCTCTGCCAAGGCTCTTAACGTTATGCGCCATGAAAGAGTGGCAGAGAACTTTAAAACTTGTTGAATTTTGGCCCAGTCTGAATTCCAAAAAACCTGAATGTATGGGCAGTCCATCAGCATATGTTGTAGCGTGCCCACCTCCTGCCTACAGGACCAGCACAGATTCGATCCATCCTTGTTCCATTTAGCCAGTTTGACTACATTAATAAATGCTCGGTGAGCAAGGAAATACATAGATTGAGTGAGAGCAGCTGATCTAGAGGCACGTATAGCAGTGCCCCAAAAAGCCTTCCATGTCCTCTGTTTAAAGCTTACTCCCGTTTCTTCTTCCCAGACTTTTATCAACCCTTTATTCTGAGGCAACAGACGCTCCTTAAAGATTTTGTAGAAACTTGATGTCGCCCCCTTTTTAGAACTAACTTCCTCTATAATTCTATGCAACTCCCCTTTTTGGGGCAAGGCTCCCGAGCTCAGCTTTAAACTGTCAACACAGTGCCGCATCTGTAGCCACTGGTAGTAACATGAAGCTGGGAGACCATACTCCTGCTGTAACATCCCAAAGGATTTCCACCTATCTCCATCTATCAATTGCCCCAACGTCCAAATGCCACAATTTTGCCATAGCGGCCATGCGCAGGGGGCTTTATTGATTATAAAGATAGGATTAAGCCGTAAAGGCCTTAGTGACGAAGGGGGGACTGTCTTTTTCAATGATTACACGTAGAGCTTGAAATGCCTTCTGCGAAGACACGACTATGCGTCCCACTCTAGAGTTGTCTGGGTGTTTCATTTCCACAAGCAACTCAGAAGGATACGGTGATGCTAATCTTTTCTCCACTTTCAGCCACGCTGGCTCCTGCACAGGGTTAGCATCCAAAGGTCCACAACATTCCTTGCTTTAGGAGGAAGGCCAGATGGTACCAGTAGAAATTCTGAAAATGACCACCATCATATTTGCTAGCTTTCAGCTTCCTTAGCGCTATTTTTGGCGTTTTCCCTTCCCATAATGTGCAAATTGTATGCTCTAAGGTCCTGTAAACAGTTTGAGGGAACAATGCGGGGAGCATTCCAAAAATGTAATTTATTTTTGGCACCAGCATCATCTTGACGGCTTCTAATCTTCCCCACCAAGTAAGGTTTAATGGCGACCATTTCAACATGAAAGAACGCGTCAGGTCAAAGCTTTGCTGTGTTCAATTTTATTGTTTCATCCATTGACGCACGATATTGGACCCCTAGATACTTTATGGCTAAATTCTCCCATTCAAAAGGGGTAGCTCTCTATTAAAAGACACGTTCGCTTGACTGTTCATGGCAAAGGCTACTGACAGTCCAGCTGACTTTATATCCTGAGAGAGACGAGTATTGCGAAATCAACTGCAATAGTGAAGAGATTGATGTAGGACTGAGGAACAATAGGTCATCCGCATATGCTGAAAGTTTAATTTGGAGAACTGCTACTTTAATTTCTTGTATTTCCTCCGACTGCCGAATATGCAATATCAGCAGCTCCAGTGCCAGATTAAATAACAGTGGGGACATAGGGCGGCCTTGCCTAGTTCCCCTGCGCAAAGGAAAAGGTTGCGAGAACACCCCCATTGGCCAGGATCCTAGCATTGGGGTTAGCATATAATACCTGTACCATTTTCACAAATTCTCTCGGAAAGCCAAACCATCTAAGAACCTGGAATAGGAAAGGCCACTCTAACCTGTCAAAAGCCTTTTCTGCATCAAGTGAAAGGCTGATGATAGGAGCATCCAGATGTTCCGCCACCTCCAGTAGATTACACAGGAGTCTCCCGTTATTTGCTGTAGACCTCCCGTCCACAAATCCACACTGATCAGGATGTATTAACAGATGCAGCACTTTATTCAGTCGTCGGACCAAGACAGTAGAGTACAGCTTGTAATCAGCATTTAAAAGAGAAATTGGCTTGTAGTTGCTAACCAGCTTTGGGTCTTTTCCTGGTTTCTCCAAGTCTATAATTGTTGCGCTGGCGAAGGAACTGGTGTTTCCCCACCTGCTCCTTCAACTCTTTGTTAGCAACTGGGGAACATTCTGGGGAAAGGAGGGGCTCTTCCGAAGGGATGGGCTTCACCTTAATCAGGATGGGACCAGACTGCTGGCATTAACCTTTAAAAAAAGAGATAGAGAAGCTTTTAAACTAGAAAATAGGGGAAAGCCGACAGTCACCCAGGAGCGCATGGTTCGGACAAAGGTATCCTTGAAGGATACTACCAAAAGCAGTGAGGTTCCAAAAGGGGGTATAGTAGCCCAAATGCCCTTGAGTAAGGAGCAGACAGAGCATAAAGATTCCAAATTACCCCTGCTTACCAATAGCCAGATTAATATGAATAAAATACAGTCTCTAAAATGCTTGTATGCCAATGCTAGAAGTCTAAACAATAAGATGGGAGAGTTAGAATATATAGCACTAAATGAGAGGTTAGATATGATTGCACTCTCAGAGACATGGTGGAAGGAGGATAACCAGTGGGACACTGTGATACCTGGATACAAACTATATCGTAATGATAGAGCTGATCAAATTGGTGGAGGGGTTGCGCTCTATGTTAGAGAGGGCATTGAGTCAGAAAGGATTAAAGTTTTGCAGGGAACAAAATTTGCTGTAGAATCTCTATGGATTGAAATCCCATTTATGAAGGGGAAGGCGATGGCAGTGGGAGTATACTATCGACCGCCTGGCCAGAATGAACAAATGGATGATGAAATGCTCAAAGAAATCAAGGAAGCTAACAAAAGTCACAACAGAGTAGTAATAATGGGTGATTTCAATTACCCCGGTATCGACTGGGTCAGTGTCACGGCAGGACAAGCTAAAGAGATAAAGTTTCTAGATGGAATAAATGACTGCTTCTTGGAACAACTGGTTCATGAACCGACCAGAGGGGAAGCCATACTGGACCTAATCCTTAGTGGAACGCCAGATCTGGTGCAAGAAATAAGGGTGTTGGGACCACTTGGCAATAGTGATCATAGTATGATCATGTTTGATTTAATTAGTGGAGGACAGATAGTAAAGGAATCCACAGTATTACCTTTTAACTTTCAAAAGGGAGACTATGATAGAATGAGGAATATAGTTAGGAAAAAAATAAAAGGAGTGGTTCCAAAGGTTAAAGACTTACAGCAAGCTTGGGTGTTTTAAAAAATACTATCCTCGAAGCCCAGACGAGCTGTATTCCACGCATTAAGAAGAGTGGAAGAAAGTCCAAAAAACTGCCAGCATGGTTTAAAGGTGAGGTCAGAGAGGCTGTTGCTGCCAAAAAAGCAACCTTCAGGAAATGGAAAAAAGAGTCAAATGATGAAAACTGGAAACACAAGCACTGGCAAGTTAAATGCAAAGCATTGATAAGGCAGGCAAAGCGGGAATTTGAGAAGAAACTTGCTACGGAAGCAAAAACACAAAATAAAGACTTTTTCAAGTACATTCGTAGCAAAAGGCCTGTGAGAGAGTCAATTGGACCGTTAGATGATAGAGGGGTAAAAGGGGCAGTAAGAGGAGACAAGGCTATAGCAGAGAGACTGAATGAATTCTTTGCTTCGGTCTTTACTGAGGAAGATGTAGGGATGTTACCCATGACTGAAGTGGTATTTAAAGGTGATACTGCAGAGGAATTGAGAGAAATATCACTACACCGGGAAGATATATTACAACTATTTGATAAACGGAATAGTAGCAAATCACCTGGACCGGATGGTATACATCCCAGAGTGTTGAAAGAACTGAAATATGAGATTGCAGACCTGCTATTGGTAATCTGTGAACTTTCATTAAAATCATCTGTAATACCTGAAGATTGGAGGGTCGCCAACGTAACACCAATTTTTAAAAAGGTTCCAGGGGTGACCCGGGAAATTACAGACCGGTGAGCCTGACGTCAGTACCAGGGAAAATGGTAGAAACCATCATAAAGAACAAAATTACACAACATGTAGATAGTCATGGCCTAATGGGAGACAGCCAACATGGCTTTAGACAAGGAAGATCTTGTCTTACTAATCTGATATGTTTCTTTGAAGGTGTGCATAAACAGGTAGACAAAGGTGAGTCGGTTGATATAGTGTATCTGGACTTCCAGAAAGCTTTTGACAAGGTCCCCCCTCAGAGACTTTTGGCAAAGCTAAAAAGTCATGGGATAGGAGGCAGTGTACTATTGTGGATCGGGAACTGGTTAAAAGATAGAAAGCAGAGGGTAGGGCTAAATGGCCAATATTCCCAATGGAAAAAAGTGAATAGTGGAGTAACCCAGGGATCTGTACTGGGTCCGCTACTTTTTGACATATTCATAAATGACCTGAAAAAGGGAATAACTAGTCAGGTTATCAAATTTGCAGATGACACAAAACTGTTTAAAGTTGTTAAAACCCAAGAGAATTGTGGAAAACTGCAGGAGGATCTGGATAAATTGGAAGACTGGGCATCCAAATGGCAGATGAAATTTAATGTGGACAAATGCAAAGTTATGCACCTAGGAAAGAACAACCCACACTACAGTTACACGATGCAAGGCTCCACATTAGAAACCACCACCCCGGAAAAGGACTTAGGAGTCATCGTGGATAACATGTTGTTAAAACCCTCCGCCCAGTGTGCAGCGGCGGCCAAGAAAGCAAATAGAATGCTAGGTATCATAAAGAAAGGGATGGAGAATAAAATAAAGGATATTATAATGCCTCTGTATCGCTCCATGGTACGACCGCACCTTGAATATTGTGTGCAATTCTGGTCGCCGTATCTTAAAAAGGACATAGCGTTATTAGAAAAAGTACAGAGAAGAGCCACCAAATTGGTGAAGGGGATGGAAGGCTACTCCTATGAAGAGAGGCTAAAAAGGTTAGAGCTCTTTAACCTGGAAAAGAGACGGCTGAGGGGAGATATGATAGAGGTCTATAAATTAATGAATGGAGTGGAACGGATAAACGTGGATCAATTGTTTACGCTATCAGAATATAGAAAGACTAGGGGACATGTAATGAAGCTACAGGGTAAACTATTTAAGACAAATAAGAGAAAATATTTTTTCACTCAACGTGTAATCAAACTCTGGAATCTGTTACCGGAGGATGTAGTAAGGGCTGTTAGTATAGCTGGGTTTAAAAAAGGTTTGGACAAGTTCCTGGAGGAAAGGTCCATAAACCACTATTAAAAAGGGACCCAGGATATCAATGCTTGACCCTTTACAAGCATTATGGAACCTGTGTCTTTTGGGGATATTGCTAGGTACGTAGGACCTAGATTGGCCACTGTTGGAAACAGGATACTGGGCTTGATGGACCTCGGTCTGACCCAGTATGGCATGTCTTATGTTCTTATGTTCTTAATATGTCTTCATTGAAGGCAACAGATCTCCTGCAAAAATTTTATAAATTTGGCCAGAATCCCATCCGGTCTGGCGGCCTTCCCATCTTTCATACTTGCTAGTGCCTCTTTCAATTCCAATAGGGTTATAGGTTCACTAACAGCTGTAACTTGCTCCTTATCCAATTCTGGGCAGACCACTCTTTCCAACAGTTTTTTGCAGGAAGACTCATCAAATTCGACCTCAGTAGCATATAACTGAAGATAGAATGTTCGAAACGCCTCAACGATTTCAGAGCTGCTGCCTAGGGGACCCTGCTGTTCGTCAGTTATACTTGCAATGTGCGATTTAGCAAGCCGAGACTTTAGTTTAGACGCCAGGAGCTTACCTGCTTTATTCATCTCTGATTAGTACCACATTTGCTGCTTAAATAAGCATTGCTCCACCTCAGAACTTTTGCAATAAGGGGGAGTAGACCCTCATACCGTAGAAAAAAAATGTACCTACAAAAAAACAACTGCAATGTGTCTATGGAGAAAAGAACCACTGGTCTCAGACTAAATCCAGCACTTTTCCTCTGTAGTCTTTCTGTAGAAGTAATGTGCCCCTTTGCATCAATGACCAGAAAGGGTTCTTAATCCAACAGATTTTTCTCAAGCAGTTTTTTAGTATTTAAGGTCATTTTTCATACTTCTCAGACAAAATGTGAATTTAAGGAGATTTTGCCAGGGTGTACTAACCAGGTAGAAAAGGCGATGGTAAAAGCCAGAAGGAACTTGAGTGCATAGGGAGAGGAATGGCCGGCAGGAAAAAAAGGAGGTGATAGTGCCTCTCTAAGTCTTTGGTAAGACCTAATTTAGAGTACTGTGTGCAATTCTGAAGACTACACCTTCAAAAGGCTATAAACAGAAGAGTCCATGCAGAGGGAGCTACCAAAATGGTCAGTGGGCTTCATCATATGGTGAAAGACTTAAAGATCTCTATAAGTATACTTTGGAAGAAAAATTGAAGAGGGAAGATACGATAGAGATATTTAAATACCTCTGTGGTATAAATGCACAGGAGGAGAGCCTCTTTCAACTGAAAGAAAGCTCTTCAATGAAGGGACACAGGATGAAGGTGAAAGGAGATAAGACTCAGGAGTAATTTGTGGAAATATTTCTGTACAGAAAGAGTGGTAGGTACATGGAATAGTTTCCTGTGGAGATATTTATTTTATTTAACAGGTTTTTAATACCACTGTATCATTTCAGTCAAAGCCGTTTACATTCCAACTTAAACATGATAATGTACATTAAACAGGGACATTGATAACTTGGATTTTTCTGAAGCAATGGAGGGTTAAGTGACTTGCCCAAGGCCACAAGGAATGTTAGTGGGAATCAAACTCTGGTCTCTTGGTTCCCAAGCCAATGCTCTAACCATTAGGCTACTCCTCCACTCCATAGGTAGTAGAGACAAAAACAGTATCTGAATTCAAGAAAGCATGGGACAAATACAGGAGGATCTCTAAAGAAAAAAACGACTGTAGAGCTTAGTGGTTCATATGGAAGGGCCAACAGAATAGACTGTATGGTCTTTATCTGCCATTATGTTTGTTTACTTTCAAACAAACTAGAAGCAAAAAGCACTCCCCACCCCAATGACCCTTATTTGGCTAGGGATGATGGCAAAAAACATAAGCAATATGGCAAACACACACACTCATGCATATATATGATTGAACTGAATAGAGAAACAGGAACAAACAATTGTTGAAAGCAGAGTAGCCAGCAACATCAATGCCAGCATCAGCTAGCATATTACTTGGATGTTTCATCCTCCTATTGGTTGTCATAGTCATCTTTTTTTCTCCTTCTCTACTCCTTTTGGTCTTATATATTTTATTTAATTTCATTTTTACACTGATAGATTGTCTTTCGAAAGTAGCCCCAAAGTGGTTTGCAGAATCAAAGTTAACACTAAAATAAAAAAACGATACAACTATAATACCAATACGGTATTTCACAGTGTTCTACAACAGGTACACTCAATCATACTCCTAGTTTTAAAAAAATAAATGTCTCTCTCAATCCACTCTTCAACTGTGCGTCATAACCATTTCCCTTTATGCTACCTCCTGTTGAATATGCATCGGTCCAGATAGTCCATGCTCATAGGAGCTCACAGTGTCTCTTACATGCTGTGTACAGCTCTGCATATGTAATGCTATGCAAAATGTTAAGTAGTAGTACTCGTGCTAGTTTTCATACTTCATGTGTATAAACGTAGCAACTGCCGAGGAGTTCAATGATCAACACAGCTGCAACCCTTTTTACTGAAGGCTCACGATGACCAAGGAGGAGGAGCCTAACAGTAACACAAACCTTTATGAAAAAAAAAAATCATACACAAATATCCACACGAATGTTCCAAGTTTTAGCTGCCAATGGCATTATCTAGAAAACGGTTTTACACTGTTTTCTAAATTCTTGTTCATGACGAAACATACACCTCCCCCTGCCCCAGCACATGCATATGATATCTGCGCAGACAGAGCATTCACTGCATCTTCAGCAGCTCAGAAGGAAGTGTGTTGCTTTGTTCAAAACCATAAAACATCTATGCTGCATTCCTGAGCAAACACGTTTCCCTAACAAAGGACACGTCATCAGATCAGAGAAATAACTGGTGTATTTTCATACAGAAATGAAGACTAAAATCATCAGCAAACAGAAAAATGTGAAAAGCAAACAGAGGGGAAGACTTGGTACTTGAGCAAAGACTATAAAACAGGGAGGTGAGAAAGCTTTCAGAGAAGTGCCATAGCTCTATAGACCCTAATGCAATTAGGTACTAATCAGTCAAGGAATGTGCCTGCCATAAAAGTGGCAGCTGTCCTGTTTTTTTGTCTACATGCTCCTCCTTTGATAAAAGAGATAATAGAAAGACTGCATTATCTGAGGTACTAAGGAATGGAAATAAAGGACCTGAAGTGGCAAAGCTGGGGAATACCGCCTCTTTCCTGCATAATCCAGCAAATACAGGATTGAGAAGATAGACCCAGCAACCCAGGCCAGTGCCAAACCTTGCTACACTTCATTACTTGTTAGGTCTGGGTACACATATGGTCCATTCAGAGCTCCTAAGCATTAAGCGACAGGGAGACAATCCCTATGTAAAGAGCAATAAGAATTTCTGAGACAACTGTTTTAAGAGCAGCAAAAAATAACTAAACAAGATTTGTGCTTGGTTTTAACAAATATAAAAAGACCTTCATAGCTTTAGTTACTAGCAAAATTAGTCAGGCTTGCAGGCTAATACAGCATGTTTTGAAAAGTTCAACTTTTTTGCCAAAAGCTAGGTATTCGGCAAAGAACAAAAAATGTTTTGAGAAAGAAATGTCTTGTATTCAAAGAACTTAGTAAAATGAACTTTCATAATCTAAAATGCTTCTAAAGTAGATATTTAAGCCCATATCAATGACACACTGTTAGCATATCTATAGCACAATATAGCATATCTACCTGCACTGCACTGCACTGATAGATGTCAGGAAGGTGTCGGGAACAAATGTAGCTACTGTTTACAACAACATTTCTGAAAATATGATGCCCTGCTGTTATATACACAGATTTTAATTGTATATATTCCCCACAGAAGGCATTGCCCATACAACTTTAAAAAAGTCCAAGATAACACCTAATATCTTGACCTATCAATAGCATAGTTACTCACCTGTAACAGGTGTTCTCCAGGAACAGCAGGAATCAGTCCTCACATATGGGTGACGTCAGCACTGACGGAGCCTGCACGGAGCATGTCCCCAGCTTTCAAAGAAAGCCTTTGGGAATGCTAACACGCACGCGTGGTCCCCTTCCCACCCAAGGGTGTCATCTCGTTCAGTCAGATGACATAGCTTAGGCAAAAGACAAACACAGAGGAGGCAACTCCCAGGGGAGAAGGGAGAATTACAAGGACTGATTCCTGCTGTTCCTGGAGAACACCTGTTATAGGTGAGTAACTATGCTTTCTCCAGGAACAAGCAGGAAGTCAGTCCTCACATATGGGACTCCCTAGCTCCAGACTGCCAGGACCCGAACCATGACAGCATCAACAAAGACCACCAGGGGAGGCAAAGAGTTGCAGAGGATGAGTCCCTACACAGAGACCCTAGCACGCCCAGCAATCCTCATCACCAACAGTCTGGTAGCCTGACCATCGTCTGATTGGAGGGCAGGAGTTGCCTAGACACAGAGTATGCTATGAATTACCACCTGGCCGAAGGCACTGTCCCTACAGGACTCTCTTTAGGCAGTAATGTGCTGCAAAGGTATGCACTTAAGACCATGTGGTGGCCTTGCATATGTCCATCACTGGTATTGAGCGTAGGTTAGCCAATGAAGTGGCCATGGCTCTGACGCAATGTAGCAATGATCCGGTGCTCCAAAGAAAGGCCAGGCCCTCCTGCTCGTAAGCAAAGGCAATGCAATCCACCACCCAAGAGGACAGAGTCAGTTTGGTCATTAGTTTACTGGGTCAAAAAAAGAGACAGTTGGGGAGCTTTGATATGGTCCCTGGTCCTATGAAGGTAGAAGGACAGGGCCCTCTTGTAATCCAAGGTGTGCAAGACAGACTCCACCTTGCCGGAGTGAGACAGTGGGAAAAAAAGTAGGGAGAACCACCTCCTGGTTGAGGTGAAAAGTAGACAGCACCTTGGGAAGGAACTTGGGATGCGTCCGCAGCACAACCCTGTTCGTGTAGAACCGGGTGTAGGGAAGATGCGCTACTAGGGCCTGCAGCTCGCTCACCCTGCGGGCAGAGGCCACAGCCACCAGGAAAACCACCTTCTAGGGAGAGGTATCTCACGGGACAGGTGGCCATAGGCTCAAAGGGTGGTCTAGTGAGCTGCGACAGCACCACATTGAGGTCGCAATCCAGCGTTGGGGGTCAGAGGGGGCCGTAACAGAAGGCCCCTGAGGAATCTAGAGACCAGGAGCAAGGTCGAGAGGGCCTCCCCTCTTCAGGGTAGTGATTTGCAGCTAGGGCTCTGAGATGCACCCTGACTGAATTAGATTTCAGGCCCGAGTGTGAGAGATGCAAAAAGGTACTGCAAAACGAGTTGAACCTGGCAGGAAAACAGGTTCATGTTCTTGTCTGCACACCAGACAGAGAACCTCCTCCACTTGAAAGCATAAGCCCTCCTAGCGGAGGGCTTCCTGGAGGCCAGGAGAACTCGACCTCCCTCGTGAGGTGGAAAGGGGCCAACGCTACCCTTCAGGAGCCACGCTGTAGGCGTCAGAGCCCTCAGGTTGGGGTGCAAGAGGGAGCCCTCCTCCTGCAAGAGGAGGCCTGGGGCCTGGCCCAGGGGGCACCGGGGCTGACAGAGAGCAGCAGGGGGAAATCAGGGTTGTCTGTGCCACCTGGGGCCCACTGAGGCATGCTCGCTCTGGAGTCTGAACAGACACTGGGGTATCGGGGGGGGGGGGTCAGTGGGAATGCGTAAAGCAGGCCCTGTAACCATGAGATCAGAAACGCATCAGCCGCCACTCTCCCATGGTGTGGTTGAGGGGAGCAGAACCGTGGAAGCTGAGCATTACTCAGAGAAGCAAACAGGTCCAGGAAAGGCCTGCCCCAGAGCCGGAAAAGCCTCTGGGCCACCTCAGGGTCCAGGCACAAGTCGTGTGGATGGAGGACTCTGCTGAGCCTGTCTGCCAGGAAGTTGTCCTGGCCCGAAAGGTACACTGCTCTTAGGGTCATGCAGTTGCACACCACAAAGGAATGAAGTGCTATGGCCCCGACAGAGGGAATAGGAGCCAGTGCTTGTTCACATAAAACATGGCCACCTGGTTGTCCGTCTGAATGAGGATCGGGAAGCCTTGGAGCAGGTGACGGAAGACCTGCAGGGCCAGAAAGTTAGTCCGGAGCTCAAGGATGTTGGATCTGCAGGAGGGACTCCTCGGGAGACCAGTGGCCCCAAGTGCGCTGGCCCTCACAGTGCGCACCCCAGACCGCCAGGGAGGCATCCATAGTCAAACTCCGGAGGTGCTGGTGCCTGGAAAAGCATCCCTACCCCGAGGTGGCACAGGGACTTCCACCATGTAACGGAGGCCGCCAGCAGCCGGGTGACCCACACCCTGTCCTGCAGTCTGCCTGTGGCCTGAGACCACCGAGACCGGAGGCACCACTGGGCCATTCACATGTATAGGTGAGCCAGGTACGTAATGTGCACCGTTGAGGCCATGTGGCCCAGAAAGCGGAGGAGCCAACGGGCCAGCACTGACCTGCAGGCTTGCACCTCCCCGGCCAATTGCATCAGGCGGTGAGCCCTGTATTCTGGGAGGAAAGTCGTGTTCAGCAGAGTGTTCAGCTGGGCCTCTATTAATTCAGGGGCTGCATCAGGGAGAGCATGGACTTGGGGTAGTTGATGGAGTCCAAATGATGGAGGGTGTGAATGCTCAGCCTTGTGGCCCGGTCTGCCTCCCCAGTGGTGCTGCCCCTAACGAGCCCGTCATCCAGATAGGGGAAGACGTGAGCTCCTTGAAAGCGCAACATGTGCGGCCACTGCGGCCAGGCACTTTGTGAAGACCCTTGGAGGAGGCAAACCCGAATGGGAGCACCCTGCACTGGAAGTGCAGACCCGACCACAAACCTCAGATATCGCCTGTGGGAGGGATGAATCAGGATGTAGGCATAAGCGTCCTTGAGATCCAAGGAGCAAAGCCAGTCTCCCTGGTGGAGGCAGGGCAGCATCTTGAACCGCTCCCTCACCAGGAACCTGTTGAGGTTGCGTAGATCCAGGATAGGCCGGAGGCCTCCTGTTCTTTTGGGGGACAAGGAAATACCTTGAATAGAAGCCCCTGCCCCAGAGGTGGTGGGGCACAGGTTCCACCACCTTATCCCTGAGCAGGTTTGCAAGCTCTGTGATGAGTAAAGCCTGGTGAAGGAGGGGACAGGGTGGCTCCCCTGGAAAGTACTCTGGCGGGCTTTGTTACAAGTGGAAGGAACCACCCTCTCTCATCACCGGCAGGACCCAATGGTCTATAGTGATGGCGGCCCAGCTGTCGGCGAAGGAAGTCAGTTGACCCCTATGGGCTGAGGTGGGTCTCCTGGGGGAGGGGAGACGCTGCCCACCAAGTCATAAGCACCCCACTGACTGAGGGGGCACTGAGGCCTAGGGCTTTGGAGGCTTGGGCTTCCTGGACCCATGCGCTTGGCCCTTCAGCTGTGCAGGTTGGTGAGGCTGACCCTGGTAAGGATGGTAATGGCTGGCTAAGGGGTAACCCTTTTTCCTTGAGAAAAAGGTCTTCTTTTCCCGAGGGCTTCTTCCTGGGGAGAGCCGAGGTCTTTTTGGAAAGTTTCTGCTGGGTAACAACCTCGGCCTCGATCTCAGCGGCCTTATCAGACATCAGCTTCCCAAAAAGGTTCTCTCCTTTGCAAGGTACGTCCAGGAGCTTCTACTGCACCCACTGCTCGAGGTCAGAGGACTGCAGCCATGCCTGGCACCAGGCCCTGATGCCCATGGCTGCCACCTGGGCTGAGACCTCAAATCCATAATAGGCAGCTCTAGAGAGAAACTTAGAGCAGTCCCAGACAGCCCCGGTCAGGGACAAGCAGCACTGAAGAGGTTGCCCGGCGAGGCCCGCCGAGAACCCCGAGAGCTCTTGAACCAGGCTCTTCAAATACATCCCCATATATAACTTGTAGGCTTGTATATGGCACCTGAGCATGGCGCCTTGGTAATACTTATGGCCCAGGGTGTCGAGGGCCCGGGACTCTTTGCCCGGGGGCACAGACAAATATGTCTTTTGATTCTTAAGCTTTTGCATCGACTCCACCACCACCATTGAGTTGTGGGGGAGCTGAGGCTTGTGGAACCCCGCAACCTTCTGGATGCAGTAAATGGTGTTGACACGCCCACTGACTACCAGCACCGATGCCGGGGTCTCCCAAGTCCGGTGAGTTGGTTGATATAGTGTATCTAGACTTTCAGAAAGTCTTTGACAAGGTCCCCCATCAGAGACTTTCGGCAAAACTAAAAAAAGTCATGGGATAGGAGGCAGTGTACTATTGTGGATAGGGAACTAGTTAAAAAGATAGAAAGCAGAGGGTAGGGCTAAATGGCCAATTTTCCCAATGGAAAAAGGTGAATAGTGGAGTACCCCAGGGATCTGTACTAGGTCCGCTACTTTGACATATTCATAAATGACCTGGACAAGGGAACAACTAGTGAGGTTATCAAATTTGCAGGTGACACAAAACTGTTTAAAGTTGTTAAAACCCAAGAGGATTGTGGAAAACTGCAGGAGGATCTGGATAAATTGGAAGACTGGGCATCCAAATGACAGATGAAATTTAATATGGACAAGTGCAAAGTTATGCACCTAGGAAAGAACAACCCACACTATGGTTACACGATGCAAGGTTCCACATTAGGAACCACCACCCAGGAAAAAGATTTAGGAGTCATCGTGGATAACATGTTAAAACCCTCCGCCCAGTGTTCAGCGGCGGCCAAGAAAGCAAATAGAATGCTAGGTATCATAAGGAAAAGGAATGGAAAATAAAATACAGGATATTATAATGTCTCTGTATCGTTCCATGATATGACCGCACCTTGAATATTGTGTGCAATTCTGGTCGCCGTATCTTAAAAAGGATAGTGTTATTAGAAAAGGTACAGAGAAGAGCCACCAAAATGGTAAAGGGGATGGAAGGATACTCCTATGAAGAGAGGCTACAAAGGTTAGGGCTCTTCAACCTGGAAAAGAGACGGCTGAAGGGAGATATGATAGAGGTCTATAAATTAATGAATGGAGTGGAACAGGTAAACATAGATCAATTGTTTACGCTATCAGAATATAGAAAGACTAGGGGACATGTAATGAAGCTACAGGGTAAACTAAGACAAATAAGAGAAAATATTTTTTTCACTCAACGTGTAATCAAACTCTGGAATTTGTTACCGGAGGATGTAGTAAGAGCTGTTAGTGTAGCTGGGTTAAAAAAAAGGTTTGGACGGGACTTCCGGTGTGGTAATCAGCTGACCAGACGTGTGCTGATCGGCTCCGGGCACCTTACCCCGCAAAACTGCTAATTTTTCTGCTCCAGAGAAGCTGAATGCCCCTAACACAATCTTCGGGTAGCAGAGACGGGGGACGAAAAGCCGTAGTGCCCATCCACTCTACCGGGGGCAGCCCGATGGCGACAAAACCTTCGCGGCGAGAGAAGGCTCGGACTCAGGAACCTAATATGGCGGAGGGAGACCCGCAGAGCCCCGCTTCCAACAGCGAGCACACCATGGTCACAGAAGTAAGCGCTGCGGTAGTGCGAGCCCTTGATGATCGATTCCGGGAGCTGGGGGATCAATTGCACTCAGTGGCTCAAAATATCACGGACTTCACGGGGCGGATCGAACAGGCGGAAACCAGGATATCGGATCTTGAAGATACTCAGCACTCCCTGGTCGCCAAGGTACAGGCCCTGGAAGCCACCGTCAAGCAACAAGGAGAGAAATTGGAAGACCTGGAAAATCGGGGACGCCAAAACAATCTGCGCTTTGTCGGAATCCCGGAAAATATTGCGGACAGTGCTCTCCCCAGTTACTTACAAGAATGGATTGCGAAGATCTCCAATGGCGGGGTGGAGACACCTCTACAGATGGAGCGGGTGCATCGGCTGGGCCCCAGGCGGGAGCAGGCAGGCCGGCCACGTGCGGTGATAGCCCGCTTCTTAGACTACCGCCAAAAAGAAGTAGTGCTGCGAGCAGCCCGAAGTGCTTGGCGAGACACGGGAGATCATGAAAAAATTCTTGTATTCCAAGACTACTCACAGCTGGTTAGCCAGCAAAGGAGAGCCTTCTCTGCTGTGTGCGCCCAACTGAACAGCAAGGGGCTGCATTTTTCGCTCCTTTATCCAGCCCGTCTGCGTGTGGAGCACCTTGGACAGACACGCATTTCTGGGCTCCCCGGCAGAGGCTTTGGCTTTTGTGGAACAGCTGGGGGAATCTTCGGCAGCAACCTCTTAGGTGTGGGCCCTATCCACCTGGGTATGACATTGTAGCTCCGCGATGTTTTAACAGTGGAGCAGAGGGCAACAGTTTGCAACAGTGTGTAACAGTCTGTAACAGTCTTGCAATAATATGTAGCTGTGCTGTTAAGCCGAGACTATCTGATCCTGTGGACACCCTGAGATTCTCTCCTTTTTCTTTTTGCTTCTTTTGTCTGCGATGGTGGAGACTATGGCATGATTGTGCATTCTCTTTAACATCCTCTCTGCCCCGGAAAGTGAGGCCCGTCGTGCAGGCCGACATGATTACTAGCTATTTGGCCTCTGTTATTCTAATGTCAGCCTGCCTTTGGTCTCTGGGGGTGGGACGGGAGTTGGGTTTTGTTTGAGCCTTGTTGTGAGGGGATCTCGTGGGGGGAGGGATTGTATGGCTCCTTAGGGGCCTCCTTCGGAGGATGTAGAAGGGGTGACACCCCTGGGCCCTTTGACCATGATGTGAGTGAGGAGTGGGGGGACGAATGCTCGGGGCGATCTGGTTCCGTTGCTCCTTGATGTGGGGGAACGGTCCGGACCGCCCGGCGAGAGCAAAAGAGGCCCTTTCTTCTATCTTTCTCCTCTTCTCTTTTCCTTTCCCTTCCCTCTCTTTTCCAGTCCCTCGTTACTTTAAATTATGAGTAAGGTTTTGATTGGGGCGGGGCATTGTTGAGTTTGCTGTAATTAGCCGCCCCCCCCCCCCCCCCCATTTGTATAGCTCAGTAGCTTTGATTTCGCATCTGGATTATACTGGAATGCAGCAACCGAATGACTTCCTTGGTCTCGGGATAATGGGGAGTTATATCGGTTTGCGGTACCCACAGCCGCGATACCCATTTCCTTGGAACCGGGGTTGGGGGGCGGCGGGTGGAACTTGGGGTTAGTCTTGGGGGAGTAGGCAATTGTATGTAAATGGATGCTAGCGGGCCCTCCTGTGTAGCCCGATCCTCTGCGACTTAATTAGGGCGGAGAGAGGGGGTGGATCGTGGGGAAAGGTCTTCCTAGATAAGGCCATGGGTTTGGAGGTTCCTCCCCCCTGGGGTCGGGTGGTGGGGGGATAGAGGTCCCTTGGAGAGCGGGGGTGTATGCAGAGTGGCTTTGTTAAGGGGTAGCTTGGGGCAGGAAGGGTTGGTGAAGGGAGGGGGTTTCTCTGGGAGTAGCGATGGGTTTCTTAACAATGGGGTAGCCTGACTACTACAGGAAGTTCTCGGCCTATGTGTAGGCTGGGTGGGGGGGGATTGAGGAGGGGTTGGGGAGTGTTTACTAGTATAGCATCAAAGGAATGGAAGGGGAGGGGGGATGGGTTGAGATGGGGGAGGGAAGGGCCAGAGTGGAACCGCTTAACACAGGGGAGACTGACATTTCGGAATTCATGGTCTTTTGGAGGATGGCTGCGGGCTGGGACAGCCACCCTCCTCTCGATGGGCAGATGTGCATGGGAAGATATCGGTAATAGTTTTGCATTCTGAAGATCGTATCTTGGAATGTGTGTGGTATTGGCAACCCTATCAAGAGATATAAAGTCTTGCAGGCCTTGGCTCGTTTCCACTGTGACGTGGCTATGCTACAAGAAACTCACCAAACTGTGGTTGAACATAACAAATTGCAACGGGACTGGGTGGGGCAGGTCTGGGGGGCCCCGGCCCGTGGGAAGAAGGGTGGGGTGGTCATTCTAGTTAACAAGCGCCTTCGATTTGAGGCAGTGCGGGAGTATGCGGACCCGGAAGGTCGGTATTTTTTGCTGTATGGTACCCTATCTGGAAAGCCTCTTATTCTTGGGACCATATATAGCCCAAATGTTCTGGATAGGGCGCTATATGCTCGTCTGGCCTCTAGGATTGAGCAGTGGCCGGAGGCTCCTCTGGTGCTGGCGGGCGATTTGAATGGGGTCCTTGATATTGCCTTGGACACGGAGATGGGAGCGGGGGAGAGATCTCAGGCGCCGACCACCAAAGCTCTGCAGGCCTTACGTACTCGATTGGGACTGGTGGACCCTTGGCATTTGTTACATCCTATGGAACGTGACTTCACCCACCAGTCTCGGGCCCATGGTTCGCACACTAGGATAGATTACACTCTTATTTCTGAGAGGCTTTTTGCACAGGTGGAGGAAGCACAGATTGGCCCCATGGAAATATCTGATCACGCTCCTATTTGGGTGAGTCTCACTTGGGAAACTCGAGCCCCGCAATCACAGATTTGGCGTTTTCCCATGGACTTATATCGCGATCAGGCTTTCCAGGGCTATCTCACGCAATGTTGGTTAGATTTCCGGAAAAATCATGGGAACTATGAGGTTGACCCGGAGTTGCTGTGGGAGACTGCAAAGGTGGTGTTGCGGGGAGATATAATAGCTTACGCAGCTAGGAAACGCAAAATGTTGGCAGCACGGATTCTTTACTTGGAAAAGCAGACCGTGAAAGAGCGCAGACGGTGTGCAAGTGACCCCACCCCGGTTAATAGAAAAAGATTATGGGAGGCCCAGGTGGCTCTCAATGAGCTCATACATCAACGGGCAAAAAAGTCCCACATGTATTATCGCTACCAACTATATCGCTTTGGAGATAAGCCAGGGAAGCTCCTAGCGAGGTGTCTTCGGGGAAGTAGGGGGACTCGCTCGATAGTCGCCCTGCGGGATGATCAGGGGCACTTCCGGAAGGAAAGTCGGGAGATAGTACAGGTGTTTCGTACCTATTTTCAGAAGTTCTATGCTAAAAGGCAGGGGTCTCCGTTGGATATGGTCGAGTACTTTCGGGAGCTACAGCTCCCCAAGATTACGGATGCTCAATGGGCACATCTTGACTCGCCAGTGTCCGTGGAAGAGGTGATCAAAGTGATACGTGGGGCTAATTGCTGCCATGCTCCGGGCCCCGATGGGTTTGGGGCAGAATTTTATAAGCTGCTAGGAGAGAAGATATCTCCGGCTCTAGTGGAAATGTATCGAAACCGGATTGATCGAGGCACCTTTACGTGGGGAAACAACCATGCCCATATCATACTGATCCCTAAGCCAGGGAAGGATCCCACTCAAGCGGCCTCATACCGGCCTATCTCCCTACTAAACTTTGACTTGAAACTGTTAGCTAAAATTCTGGCTGACCGATTGGCGGAAGTCCTGGGCGAGCTGGTACACGAGTCACAGGTGGGGTTTGTAAAAGGACGTTACGCTGTCCGTAATTTGCGTAAAATATTGGCATCACTAGAATGGGTCCGAGAACGAAATTTATCATCCTTGTTAATTAGTTTTGACGCCGAGAAGGCCTTTGACCAGGTTCACTGGGACTACTTGCAGTTTCTTCTGCCCAAATATGGTATTGGAGAGATGTTTTGTAAAATGGTGGACTTACTTTACACAGATCCGACAGCAGGTATTTCCTGTAATGGGGTGCTTTCCGACTCCTTTTCACTAGAGCGGGGTACGCGACAGGGTTGTCCCCTCTCCCCATTGCTCTTTGTGTTAACTTTAGATCCGTTGGTGCGTAGAGTTGAGTCCTCTCCAAGTATACGGGGGGTTAGAGTAGGGGCTCAAGAATTCAAATTGGCGGCATTTGCTGATGATTTATTAGTACATGTGCTCTCGCCTCAGCAATCGCTCGCCAACTTACTAGAGGAATTTGTTCTTTTTGGAGCATTTGCTGGATTGCGGATAAATATGGACAAATCCGAGGCGCTGGATGTTGTGGGTTCACTAAGGGGAACTTGGCGGGGAGTTTTCCCTCTTCGTTCGGCGGAAGAGGCCTTCTTATATCTGGGTATTTTGCTGCCTCGGGATCCCAAGGCGCTTTATAAACTCAACTTCGACCGATTCTTTTTGAAGATACAGGCTCAGCTGCAGGCTTGGACCCCTCTTCCCTTGTCATTGCCTGGCCGATTGGCGGCTATAGGGATGGTTATATTTCCTAGGCTGCTGTATTGGCTGCAAACACTACCGGTGTGGTTGCTACATAAGGATCTTCAAAAGATAGAAAGGGAAGTCCGAAAAGTTCTGTGGGGGGCAGTTAGAGCTCGGATACCCTTGTCTAGACTGAGGGGTGGTTGGAAAATGGGCGGAATGGGACTTCCCGACCTGTCTCAGTATGCTTTGGCATGTCAGGCCAGACATTTGGGGGATTGGCTGGGTGCTACTGATTATTATACTCCTAGGACCCTAGAGGCGGCCTTACTGACCCCCCACGCGCTGGAGGCGGTGGTGCACCTGGATGGTGCGTTGCCGCCGCCTAGGGTGAGGAATAGCGTTTTGGTGGCCCCGCTTCGGCGTACCTGGCAGAGGCTGAATAATATTTGGGGCAGTTCTCCGCGGGTGTCTTGTTGGCTTCCCCTGCAGGGAAATGTTACCTTTGCTCCGGGTACGGACTCCGCTCTATTTAGGCAGTGGAGGGGGAAGGGGATAAAGTGTCTCGTTAGAGGGCCATTGTAAACCCTTGGATATGCTCTGTAAAGAATGCGACTTGAATCAGGGTACTTCCCGTTTTGCATATATCCAGCTTCGGCATTATGTGGAATCTTTACCACAGACGGGTTTGCATGAGGCCCATTCTGCGAGAATTATTGACTTTTTGGCCCTGGGGACGGATGGTCCACCTCGGGTGGCGGTGTTAAAACGTAAGCTGGATCAATATGGCACCCCCCGGGACTTTTCCAAAGAGGAGGCGGCTTGGGCGCAAGAACTAGGGTGTGAGGTCCCTCCAGGCGCGGTTGGAGCGGCCTTACGGCAGATCGCTCGACTAGTTGAAGGTACCAGATGGCGGGAGACGCAATTCAAGTGCATAATACGGGCCTACTTCTCCCCGAGGAGCGCGCTGCGAACGGGGCTAACTGACTGTGGAGGTTGCCCTCGGTGCGCCTTACCTTTGGCAGACTTGGGCCACATGTGGTGGGGTTGTGGGCGCATTAAAGCGTATTGGGCGCGTATTGAGGCTTATTTAAGCGTCTTATTACGTCAACCCGTCCGGTGGTCGGGATTGTTGGTAGCTTTGGATTGTTTGGGCCCCCTACAGGTCAAAGGGAAATGGGGGCGCATTTTAGCGCGTAAAGCTTGTTTGGTGGGGAAAGGCCCCATTCTTCGTAGGTGGAGAGACACGTCAGCCCCTACTTTTTGGGAGTGGCGTACCAGTTTTCATCATCTCATGCTACAGGAGAGTAGAGCGGCTAGGGGGACTCCTCAGTGTTGGGCCTCTTTCCTGCTGATATGGACTCCATACATCCAGAGTTTAGGTCCTAAAGCTAGGAGCGAGGTTTTAGCTATGGGGTAATTTTGCATTTCAGGGTTGTCGGGTGCGGGGAGGGAGTTGGTGGTTGATTGAGATAGGAGATGTGTGGTTTCCCAGTGGGTAGCGGTTTGGCTCTGGCTCGGGGTGGGGGTAAGGGGGGCTGGGGGTGTGAGGGAGGGTTTTCTTCAGTATACCACAAGGGAAAGAGTCCTTAAAGGGTTCTATGATTACCGGTGTTCTCTTGCTCTTTCTTTCTTTTTCCTTCTCTCTGGGACTCGAGGGCTCTTGGATGGGGATAAGACACAACCCTGTCCAGGAATTTGTCTAGGAAGGATGCTTTTCTTGCTATAGTCTTCGGAGGGAGGGGGGAGGGGAAGAACTCACGAAAATAAGTATCTATGTTCTTAAAATGGCTGTATTGTTGAATTGGTGTTTAATAAACAGATTTTGAAAAAAAAAAAAAAGGTTTGGACAAGTTCCTGGAGGAAAGGTCCATAAACCATTATTAAAAAGGGACCCAATATAAGCTTGACCCAATACAAGCATTGTGGAACCTGTGTCTTTTGGGGATACTGCTAGGTACGTATGACCTAGATTGGCCACCGTTGGAAACAGGATACTGGGCTTGATGGACCTTGGTCTGACCCAGTATGGCATCTCTTATGTCCTCTTGAAGATGGGTGGGATCAGGACTGTGAGAGTCTCCTTTGGTGGAGACTCATACTGTAAAATTTCCAGCTCCTCGGTGCACTGGTCCTCCTCGGACTCCATCTGCATCAAGAGAGCCTGGGCCATGTCCCGAACGAAATCATGGAATGTGACATCCTCAGGTGGGCAGTGGCGTCAAGACTGCAGGGGTGAAGGCTCTGAGGGAATGTCCCAATGTCAGGAAGTCTCGGAAGAAGCCTCGCCCTCCGTCTCCCATTCGGAGCCAGAGATCGTCGAGGACTCTGCCTTAGGGGTAACCCCAGGAACAGAGAACTACCCAAGGACCAGGGGTCGGATCCCCACAGGCTCACCGGGGAGGACTGGAGCCCTGAGGACTGTGACCAGGACCTCAACCGGGGCCAAGGATTTACCAGAGGCCAGCGGCGCTCGGTGACTGGTTCGACATCCCGAGGCTGGGGTACCAGGTGTCGAGGCTGATAATGCTGGGAGCCCAGACATCAACACCTGCTGCAAGGCCAAAATAGAGAAGACTCTACTCCTTGGCCGCTATATGGGCCTCGAGACCCGATGGCTCAGCAGCCTGCGGCGCAGACACCAAGGGCCTCGGGTGCGGTGCTGGCATTCCAGAGAGTGCGTCCTCCAGGGGACTATGGGTTCCCGAACCCTGGCACAGTCACCGCCTACTGAGGGCTCCTGCCTCGAGAGTTTAGGAGGGCGCTGCAGAGTCTCCCGAGTCCCACCACAGGACCTTCCCAGGTTTTGCTGGCAACTTGGGGGAGGGGGGGGGCACACCTTCTTAGGAGGGTCTGGCGACCTACCGGAGGAGCCGCCACCGCGGGACTCCAAGGATGCCTGGACCTCTCTCTAGGAACCCTCCTTCAGACTGGGAGAGGGGGGACACCGAAGTGGAGTCTGGCTTGGGAAGCAGCTTCTCCTGCAACTCCAAATGTTTCCTGTCGGTCTTGGGCATCATGGCCAGGTACTGGTCAAAGGAGGAGCCGTCGTGGTCTGGGCCCAGACAACGGAGGCAGCAATCATGAGTATCAGTAACAGACATGGTTTGGCCACATCGGTCACACTTTTTAAACCCACCGGGAGTCATGGTGGAAGAACACCCGGCCAGGATCGAATATCTCCGGGCAAAAAAAGGCGAACGCCGGTCAAGGAAGGACCTTGACAAAAAAGAGGGACCACACCGGGGTGTCCGACTCGAGGCGGAGGCGGTACAGGGAACAAAGTCAAGGATTTGGAAAGAAAGAATCACTTTTTCCAGGAGAGATGAGGACCACATCCGTTGAGCTCCGCAGAAAAAAGGGGACTGAACAAGATGGCACCCTTGGGCGGGAAGGGGACCACGCGTGCGTGGTAGCATTCCAAAAGGCCTTCTTTGAAAGCTGGGGAAATGCTCTGCGTGGGCTCTGTCAGCGCCAACGTCACCCATATATGAGGACTTCCTGCTTGTACCTTTACTTTTAAGGATCAAGTAAACACTGTATTCAGGCAGTCCTTTACCCTCCATCACATTTGCTCCGCTTGTCCCACCTTCACCTTCTTTCAGCTTAAGTCTCTCATTCTCTCATTATCACTCATCTGGACTATTGTAATACACTCTACCTTGATCTTCCCCTCCACCCATCAAGTGCCTACAACTATAATTCAGTGCATTGCTGACAAGTTTCTGTTCTGTGCCCGTCACTATGTTCACATCTCCCCCTACTCATCTTTCTCTTCGGGCTCCTAGTTTCTGCATACCTAAAATTTAAAATTCTCACTTTGATTCAAAGAGCTTACTGTGCATCTCTTCCCCTTTACATGGCTGTCTTCCTTACCTCTTACCGCCCCTTCCCTGCTCTCTACAATCCTTCCAAACCTACCTCCTGACCCTCCTCTCTTCCTCTCCACCTAGAAAACTCCCATCAAACCGTATTCGCCTACCTGGGTTCCTATCTTTGGAATGCCCTCACCCTCCGTAAGTCATCTTTCCCAGATTTAAGAAAAGTCTGAGGATGGAGGGGGAAGTGACACCACTAAGTGGAATGGTGGTCTAGAATGAGAGTTTAGCCATCCACACACTGGCCCCACGGAAGGAGAAGAGCAAAATGGTGTCTACAGAGACAATGTGGCACAAAGTGGCATGGAAGCACAGGGTGGGCGAGTGGCTCCAAATCAGACAAAGATGATCAACTTACCCCCGGGGAATTCCAGTAATGGTTCCGCAAGCTTATGCCTGAAATGCAGCCCATCAGAGTGGATTCGAGCTGAACTGTTGGATTTTGATAAGCAGATGGAAACTGTAGAAGCACAGCTGAAAGAACTTGAGGAGGGATTGTCTGAGATGGAGAAGAATGTGCAGGCCTTCGAGCAAGTGCAAGGGGATTTAGCTAACAAGGTGGAGGATCTAGAGAATAGGAGCCAACGCAGCAATCTGCAGTTTTGTGGTGTACCAGAGGACACAGCTTATACAGACTGTCCAGAGGTAGTAGCTAAAATAGTTGTCGTGCTTTGGGAAGAGGAAGGAGAATGCCCAAAGACTGAACTTGAGCAGGCCCACAGGGCCTTGGGACAGCCACGAGCCAACCTTCCATGTAGCATGGTGGGCTGCTTCCACAGCTATCCGATTCCCTCTTCCCCACTGACTCATCTTTTCCCTGATGCCCAGGCCCCTATCCTCCACACCTCCAATATCACCATCCCTGTCTGATCTTTCCTCAGTACCTTAAACCACTGAAGGGCAGGACCGATGTCTACACATTCCTACCTCCATGCTGCCATCTTGGAAAATGGCAGTACCTGACTCTGTAGTGCATCCTGGGATGCACCAGGCAAGGTCCATCTGCTATATAAAGGCAAAAACCTAAGCCAAGGATTGATCTGATTGAGGTGAAAACCCAAAAGGGCCCAAGGAAGTTTCTAGGCCAGGAGGAGGAGGGGGGAAAAAAAAAAAAAAAAAAAGAGAGAGTAGCTTAACTTTGTTTGGTCCAGCAGAGACACACTAATCTTATTTAGACAGTTTTGTATACAACCTTATCCTTCAACCAAAGTGGTCACGACACAATTTAACACGATGGGATATGAGACGCATACACAAACTTACAGGGAACATGGGCAATGGAGGGTTAAGTGGCTTGCCCAAGACCACAAGAAGCACCTGTGGGACTAGAAACCCCAGTCCTTCCAAGTTTATGGAAACTAGAAACTTTAATGAAAGCAATGACCCAGCACAATGGCAGAAAACCAGTAGCCAAATCTAAAGTAAATGATAATTACACTTACCTGGAAATTGTAGTTCCTTGAGGGACGACAGTTCAGTCCTCTACTTCTGGGTTGTCAACCTCCTCCTGCAGCTTGGAGACTGGTATGTCAAACTCATGACATCACTGGATATAGCCTGCTGCTCTCTCTTCCCCTCCAGTGTGAACTATTAACAAAGCAGACTCAAAGGAGCAACAAATAAGTAGTAAGAAATGCCATATGCACCTAACTGAGGGTAACTAAAACATTAGAACAACCTGCATTAAAGGCGTCGCACTCCCTGTCCTGCCACCAAAATAGTAACCATCTTCTCATATCTAATGGATGACTGGACTTACCTGTAGAAGATGACCATGCGGCCTCCGGCTGCCCCCCCACTGAAACATCATTGGGCGGGAATGAGGACTGAACTGTCGTCACTCAAGGAACTACAATTACCAGGTAAGTGTAATTATCATTTCCTTATCGTTCCTCCAGTTCAGTCCTCTACTTCTGGGATGTACCAGGAGCAGTAACTATCGGGAGGGACCCTTCCAGCCGGAGCGTAATACCGCCGCTGCAAAACGAGCATCATCGGCCGCTGCGACATCAAGACGGTAATGCTTACTGAACGTATGCAAGGACGACCACAAATGTCACTCGGCGGCACCAGACCATGTTCCGCTCACGACACCGCCTGCGCCCTGGTGGAATGAGCCCTTAAACCATCCGGCACCGCGCGCCCTTGTAACAAATAAGCAGAAGCTATCGTTTCCCTAATCCAATGGGCAATGGAGGCCTTAGACGCCGCCTCGCCCTTACGACTACCCCCAAACAGGAACAGCCGATCTGACTTGCTAAACGACTTAGTCGACTTCAAATACTGCCGCAAAGCTCTCTTAACATCTAAGAGATGGAAACGGCAATCCTCAGAGTCTCCCGAAGTGGAACCTAGGACAGGCAAACACACCGACTGATTCAAATGGAATGGAGAAACAACCTTAGGCAAGAAAGACGGTACAGGCCGTAGCACTACTCTTTCCCTCGAGAAGGACAAGAATGGCTCCCTAGAAGATAAAGCTTGTAGCTCCGAAATGCGTTGCGCAGAACAGATCGCTACCAAGAAAACCACTTTGAGAGTGAGATCCTTCAGCGACGCAGAATGCAAAGGCTCAAAGGGCGGCTTGACCAACGCCGACAACACCAGATTAAGATCCCAAGACAGGACATGCATCCTACGGGCAGGCCATAGTCTAGACACCATCCTCAGAAAACGGATGACATCCGCATGTGCCCCAACGCCAAGCCCTGAACCTTGCCGCAGTAACAGGACAGCGCCGCCAACTGCACCCGCAACGAGCTGGCTGCCAAACCTTTATCAAAGCCATCTTGTAGAAAGTTCAATACGGAAGGCACGGAGACCGTGGCCACTCGAATCAGACGCCTCGAACACCAATCTTCAAAAACACGCCATATCCGCACATAAGCCAAGGATGTAGAACGCTTCCGCGCTCTCGGCAGTGTAGAAATCACCGCCGCAGAGTATCCTTTCTTTCTTAACCGAGCCCTTTCAATGACCATACCGTAAGCGAGAATCGATCCACTTGGGACATGAAGAGAGGACCCTGACGCAGCAGATCCGCCTGGACCAGGAGACGCCAGGGCCGTCTGTCCAGGAGCCTCATGAGATCCGCGTACCACAGGCGCCTTGGCCAGTCGGGCGCCACCAGAAGCACCTTCCCCTGATACGCCTCTATCCGTTGCACCATTCGCCCTATCAGGGCCCATGGTGGGAAAACGTACAGAAGACCCGAAGTTGGCCACCGCTGCAACAGCGCGTCTATGCCTTCGGACATGCCTTTTTCTCCTGCTGTAAAATCGCGGAACCATGGCCGATTGAAAGGTCGCCATCAAATCCATTACGGGCATCTTCCAATGCCATTCGATCTGCGCAAAGACCTCGGGATGCAGTTCCCACTCCCCTGCATCCACTCGCACCCTGCTGAGAAAATCCGCCATCACATTGTCTTTTCCAGCAATGTGCGGCGCCGAAATTGCCGTCAACCGACACTCCACCCAGGCAAACAGCAAGTCCGACTCCTCTTCCATCGCCGCGCTTCCCGTGCCCCCCTGACGATTAATGTAAGCGACCGTCACCGAATTGTCTGAAAGAATGCGAACGGAACGCCCCAGCACCATCGTCTCGAACGCTTCCAGGGCTCTCACCACCGCTCGCAACTCCAACCGATTGATCAACCAAGCTGACTCCAGGGGGGACCAGCATCCCTGTGCGCAAACTGACCTTCGCAGTGGGCTCCCCAGCCCGAGAGACTGGCATCTGTCATCACTGGAACCCACTCCGGTTGCTCCAGAGGCATTCCGGCCGCCAACGAGGAAAAAAGGGCGCTAAACTGCCTCTTTCCCAGCGCTCCGGGAGTGAATTAAACTGCCTGCTCTGCCACAGCAGCCTGCCGTCGGTTATTAGCTTACCGGGCAGGTCTGCAATATTCCCCGATCCAGACAGAAATTGCCGGCACAGGATCGGGACAGTCTGTGCTCCACCAACGCTACTGCAGTTCTCCTGCTCTCCGGAGCCGCGATCAGCCCATGCGGCCCGGCAGAGTACAGGGATGGCAACGGGAGCTCTCCCCCGTAGTGTCCGGGGGGAGAGATCCGCAAGCACCGCACAACTCCTCTGCACTTTCCCCTTAGGGCAAGGCTTTCTGAGTACTGGCTGACAGGCAGGGAGCCATACGATAGAAAAACCTTACTCTGATTTATATGTTTTTAAAAAAAAAAAAAAAAAAAAAAGGAAACACTACCCCCAGCAAAAATGCTTTTATCTATAAGTCCAAACGTAACTAAATCCTACACTCTCCTTATCCGTTACTCCAGTGAGCCCTCTCCCAGGCTCACAACTTCCTCCTGCTGCATGGAGACTGGTAACACTGGAGGGGAAGAGAGAGCAGCATGAGTTTGACATACCAGTCTCCAAGCTGCAGGAGGAGGTTGACAACCCAGAAGTAGAGGACTGAACTGGAGGAACGATAAGGAAAGTGATTTGTTGCTTTTAATCATTTCAAACCGTCAGGACTACTGAATGTGTTCAGTGAGGTAAGAAGCACACACAGTTCCATATAAAACATTTACTGATAAGTCATAAGTTCCACTCAAAAAGCTAACCATCTGGAAGCCAGCAATATAATAAAACCGGTCAAGATCATAACAACGTAGAAAAAAACATGAAGGTTCCAAATAGCAAGCAGACTGGAACTCTACCCACAGAGCTAGAAATCCCTCAAAGCATTTTGGCACTCAAACAACAAAGAAGCTCCATACATAGATGGGCAAGTACAGGTCTGCAGCTCAAATGTTGGCTTACTCTGGCATACTTAGGGAGAACCACTAATTTAGTAATTAGTGAATCAGAAAAAAAAAGTTGAACATATAAATACATTTGGAGTACAAGAATCAATACACATTACAACCAACACAAAGTCAATCATTACAAAATAAGCAATTACAACAGCAGTTTAAATTGTCCTTTTTGCTGTCCTAAACTAATCTGCATAGCTATGCAGCTAGCTGCTCAATGCTGCCAACTTCCCATAGAGTTAAGTGGAATGCCTTCATGCCACCCTGGCACTATCCAGATAGTGCTGGGGTCATGTAAGACTTTTCAGTGGCACCCGGTGGAAAATTCACAGATAGGAGACTCATCCATATAGCAGTGGCCACTATGCAGGTAAGTTCTTCAGAATAGTGATCCAATAGTTTCTTGGAATGGGGCCACCATAGGGGTGATTTTATAAAGGTGCCAAGGAAAGATATGCACCACTTACATATGCAAGTCGCTATTTTACAGGACTTACATGGGTGAATGGTCACTTGTGTGGTGGCTTTGGCTGGTTGTGATTCAGTAAGCATATGCGGAGGTGCCCATTGCGTGCACCTTATCTTGGGGAATGCATGGGGGTGGGACATGGCTGGAGCCTATGCATACATTATAAAATACTATGTCGTACATGTGTTTCTGCACCGATTAGGTACAGCCAGTTACATCTGCTATAGGGTAGGCATAACTGCTGTACCTATTGTGCCACTATTTTATAAAGTGAGGCTCACGTGTGTCTCATATTGCTTGTTCACAGGTTTACAAAATTACCCCTTATATTTACAAATGGCAGAGTTATAAAGATAAAAAAATTAAATCTTGGGGGTGTTAATAAGGTACACATGGGGAAAGCATGCAGAGAATGACTCAGAATTCTTTTCAACCCTCATTTTGTATGTTTGTTTTATATGTGTCTTTGTAGACTACAATGTATATATTATTATGAATAAAAGACTGACAGATCACATCACTCCAGTTCTTATAGAGCTCCACTGGCTCCCCATACCCGCAAGAATAATCTACAAAATGCTGATAACGACATTCAAAATTATCCATAAAGATATCTCCCTCATTTCTTGATATCCTAATCACTACTCAGCCCTCCAACAGATGCAGATGGACTGCAAACCTGTACACACTCTGCGTTCCCAGCAGCATAAGATCACTGGGCTTATTTTTGGAACCCAGAGTCAGATTTGGCCTGTTTTTGAACCCTGCGTCTAACATTTTTTCCCCCACATACCAAGTTTTCTCCCATTCCATTAAATTTTTGCAAGGTTATCTTGCCCTTACACAGACATTCCTCATCCCGTTTTGTATAATTCTTTCCAATTTCTGTTGGGTTGGATAGAATAAAAAGCAAAGATTGTCAAAAAATTGATTAACAGAATAAAATATACCTTAGAGAACAGCTCAAAATATGTTGACAACTGAGCCACCATTTAAAATGTTTGTAATTACATAGCCTGGGCCAAAACGTTAATATAGGATTCACTGGTTACGCTTAAAGAAACTCAATATACCTGGAAATATTTGTTTGCTTTGTGATCTGCTTAGGAAATATTGATAGGCAGGAATCCATTTTAAATAAACTGGCTGGCAAGCGCTTATTTTTTTTCTACAGTTCCAGCAGCAATTCCTCAGGTGCATAAAGAATTGTTTTGGCAACTTGTTTTTAATCACTGAAATTTCTGAGTACCTTCAAACTTCTGGCCTGCCTTTCTTTTTCACCCACATTCACAAAAAGAAGATATGATTTTGTTATGCGTGCCATTTTTTCTCTCAACTACAAACCTGAAACAAACTACATTAAACTGTAAATGGCGTAAGAGGAACAGGTCTAAAAACTCTTACCGAGCATCTCCTTTTGAAAGGTTGGCATTTGCAGGGTAAAGGACAATTTGGTTGTCTTCTACATCTACCACACATTTTGTATGCAGGTCAAATTCTACAAGGAAAACACAAACCAAGGTAAGTAGTGACTTACTGCTCATTATAAAATGCACTAGCAAGCTCCCATGAGGATGCAATGCTTTTTCATCTTGATTAGAATGTAAGACAGTCCTGCTAATCAGAGCTTACGTCTACAGTATATACATGTACAGAGCTGCATACACTTTGTAGCATTATACCAATGATTAGTATTAGCAGAAACATAAAACACTCAACTCAAACAAATATACTTCCAGAAAAGGCTGAAAACATTTTTATTTTTTTTATTTATTTTATTTAACATTTCTTATATACCGCCTTTCATGATATCAAGGTGGTTTACATTGAACAAACTGAAATTACATTGAACAGGGCATTATAACTTGGAGATAACTATTTTACAGGGAACAAGGGCTATGGAGGGTTAAGTGGCTTGCCCAAGACCACAAGGAGCACCTGGGGGACTAGAAACCCCAGTCCTTCCGGCTCAAGGTTGCTGTCCTCTAGTGGGATTTGAACCACCGACCTTCCGGCCTGAAGTACCTTGCCCCAACCACTAGGCCACTCCTCCACTCCGTGGCGCCAGCATTTGGAAAAATCGGGGGGGGGGGGGGGGGGACTTATAGATAATCAGAAATCTGGTAATGAGATATTGGGTGTGAGTTTTAGAGATACATAAGAACATAAGATAAACCATACTGGATCAGACCAAGGTCCATCAAGCCCAGTATCCTGTTTCCAACAGTGGCCAATCTAGGTCATTCGTACCTAGCAGTTTCCCCAAAAGACACAGGCTCCACAATGCTTGTATTGGGTCAAGCATTGATATCCTGGGTCCCTTCTTAAAAATGGTTTATGGACCTTTCCTCCAGGAACTTGTCCAAAACTTTTTTAAACCCGGCTACACTAAGGTGAAATTAGACTTACCTGCTAATTGTTGTTCCTTTAGGACCTCCAGTCTAGTCCCGAAACATAGAAGTTGTATTCATCTTCCGTAGCTTGGAGACTGAGCATGACACAATTCTTGATCACCTCAGCATATATAATCCAGGGACCGCCTCCATTCCTCAGTACTCTATTGACAAAGCAGACTCACCAGAGCAAGAATTAAGTAACAATATCATAAACATCTAACTTCAAACCATTAACATTTAACTTCACTTTACGTTATCTCCTGTTATGTACTTATCAACCAGCAGTCGAGCTTTCACCTTAGAACAGAGGCAAGACCACCCCTGTTCTCCCCAACCTACCTTAAACTTCGTCCGCCGCACAGAGTGTAGCAGACCGCCAATAGGAGTTTCTTAGCTTCAGGGTGCCGTCAGCAGATCAAATTCGGGAGGGATACGGGACTAGACTGGAGGTCCTAAAGGAACAACAATTAGCAGGTAAGTCTAATTTCACCTTCCTTAGCGGACCTCCAGTCTAGTCCCGAAACATAGAAGATGTAACAAAAAAAAAAAAAGAAAAAAAAAAAAAAAGAAAAGATGTAACAGAGCAGTAACACCTTAACGGGAGGGCCCTGCTAGACCAGCCTGAAGCACTGCTGCCCCAAACTGTGAATCCCTCTCCGCCATTACATCAATTCTGTAATGCTTCACAAACGTATGTAATGATGACCACTTCGCCGCCTTACAGATATCCACCGCTGGCACTAAGCTAGACTCCGCCCAGGACATGGCCTGAGCTCTAGTCGAATGCGCTTTCAATCCCTTCGGCACCACTCTGCCCTTCAACAGATAAGCCGATGCAATGGCTTCCTTAATCCATCTAGCAATAGACGGCTTAGACGCCTGCTCGCCACGCTTCGCTCCCCCAAACACCACAATCCATCTATCGGTCCTTCGGAACGAAGCTGTCTTCTGTACATACATCCTCAAGGCCCTGCCGACATCTAACCTATGCAGCCGTCCCCCATTCTCGCCTGTCCTTGCCCTCTCAAACACCGGCAAAGACACCACCTGATTCACGTGAAATGCTGACACCATTTTCGGTAAAAAAGAAGGAACCATTCTCAACACCACTTTGTTGAACTCAAACACCAAAAAAGGCTCTCTACAGGACAATGCTTGCAACTCCGAGATTCTTCTAGCCGAGGAGATCGCTACCACCACCTTCAGCGTGAGATCCTTTATCGTCGCCCTAGCTAAGGGCTCAAACGGTTCTCTAGTCAGTGCCTGTAAAACTAAAATTCAGATCCCAGGCTGGCACAGGATCTCTGCGTGGAGGTCTCAACAGCGCCGCCGCCCTCAAAAATCTCTTCACCTCTGGATGTCCCCCCAGAGGCTTCCCCTGTATCTTTCCTCGAAAACAAGAAAGTGCTGCCAGATGCACCCTGAGAGAGACCGCCGCTAAACCCTTCTCCAAACCATCTTGCACAAAGGACAACACCTGCGGTACCGAAGCCTCCAGCGCTTTAATGTGCCTCTCAGCGCACCATCCTCAAAAATGCGCCATACCCGAATGTACGCTAACGAAGTGGATCGCCTTTGAGATCTGAGCAAAGTATCAATTACTGCCATCGACTAACCCTTGGCCCTTAACCTTGCCCTTTCAAGAGCCAAGCCGTAAGCAAGGACCGATCCACCTGCAGCATTAACAGCGGGCCCTGAGCCAGCAAGTCCTCCCTTAATGGAAGCCTCCACGGAGGCTCCAGTAAGAGTCTCATTAGATCCGCATACCACGGCCTCCTTGGCCAATCTGGCGCTATCAGCACTACGCGCCCTCTGTATCTCTCTATCCTCTGCAGAACTCGCCCTATCAGGACCCACGGAGGAAATACAAAGGAGATGCCCCTCCGGCCACCTTTGTATCAAGGCATCCAGCCCTTCCGACATTCTCTCTCACCTTCTGCTGAAAAACCTGTCCACTTTTGCTGATGCCCAGGTTGCCATGAGGTCCATCACCGGTGACACCCAGCGCTGCACTATTAACTGGAACACGTCCCGATTGAGAACCCACTCCCCTGGGTCCACCTTCACTCGACTTAGAAAATCAGCGGTCACATTGTCCACTCCTGCTGCATGCGCTGCCGATAACGCTTCCAGATGTGACTCGGCCCACCCGAGGAGCTCCTCCGCTTCCTCCTCGAGCATCACGCTGCCTGTGCCACCCTGGCGATTGATGTAAGCCACCGCCGTGGCGGTGTCCGACAAGACCCGGACCACCGTCCCCTCCAGCCATTGTAGAAGGGCCCTCAATGCTAGCATAACCGCCCGCAACTCTAACCTGTTGATCGACCATGACTTCTCCTGATCTGTCCACTGGCCTTGCGCATACTGTCCCTCAAAATGCGCCCCCCAGCCGAACAAGCTGGCATCCGTCGTCAATGCCCTCCATACCGGGCTCTCCAGAGGCATTCTTTTTTCCATATTTTCTGGGACCAACCACCATCGGAGCGACTGCCTCGCCTCCGGTGGACAAATCAGCCTTCTTGACAACTGGTCGGATTGATGCGACCACCTCCTTAGCAGCGCCCTCTGCAACGGTCGCCTGTGAGCTCTGGCCCACTGGACTACAGCAGCCACCATTGTACCCAAAACTTGCAAGTACTGCCATGCCGAGGGCGCCTGTCTGCCCAGGAATGCCCGAAGTAGCTGCCTTAACTTGTCTATTCTGACCTGGGGCCTGCCCAAGCTGGTGTCGGACCGTGCCCCCAGATACTCCAGCTGCTGCGACGCCTGCAATTTGCTCTTCGCTAGGTTCACAACCCATCCCAGCGACTGCAAAAACTGCACTACTCTCCTGGTCACCCTTACACTCTCTTCCTCCGATTTCGCAGTTGTCCAGATAAGGATGTACCAACACTCCTTCCTTTCGCAATGCCGCCGCCACTACCACCATGACCTTGGTGAAAGTCCTTGGGGCGGTCGCTAGGCCAAACGACATTGCTTGAAACTGAAAATGCCCCATCAGCACCGCAAAGCGTAGAAACCTCTGATGTTCTTCTTTGATTGGAATATGTAAATACGCCTCCAAGAGATCTAGAGCTGTGAGGTACTCTCCCTGTCGCACCGCCATTATTACGGACCTCAACGTTTCCATGCGAAAATGCGACACCCTGAGACATCTGTTCACCCTTTTTAGATCTAGAATGGGTCTCAGAGTGGCACCATGAAATATATAGAGTATCAACCGTACCCGCATTGGTCCGCCGGCACCAGCACCACCGCCTTTAACGCTAGTAGCTTCTGCAACGTCTCCCGTACCTCTAACAGCTTTGCCAGTGTCCGGCAGGGAGACTGCACAAACGCTTCTGTCACTGGCCGCTGGAACTCGAGCACATAACCTCTGTGCACGATTTCCAACATCCACTGATCTGAGGTAATTTGGGACCATGCTGGAAAAAAACTCCCGTAATCAACCTCCTACCGGAATCATTCCAGCCTGGACCCCCCTCGTATCATTGTGATTTCTTAACACTTGAGGAGGAGGAGGCTCCAAAACCTCTACCTGCTCCTCGAAAGCCCCGAAATCCCGAGGACCTGTATTGAAACCGCCCTCTCTGTACCTGACCAAAAAACGCGATGGGCGAAACCGTCGAAACTCCCATTGCTGACTCCTGGAAGGCGCCCCCTGACGTCCCTGCTTCTGCTTGTCTTCCGGCAACCTACCACCTTTGGAGTCCCCTAAATCCTTCACCAACTTCTCTAGATCTTCCCCAAAGAGAGGTTTACCTCTAAAGGGGAGCTTCCCAAGTCTTGCTTTAGAGGCTGCATCCGCCACCCAGTTCCGGAGCCACAAGGACCTCCTAGCAGCCACTACCGACGCCATACTCTTCGTTACTCCCCTTATAAGATCATATTGATTATCTGCTAAATATGCGGCACCCGACTCCAACCGAGCCGCTTCCTCTACTGCCTCTAAACCTGCAAATCTTTCAACCTTTGGGCCCATCTCAAGCACGCCCTCGCCACCCAAGCTCTACAGATCGAAGCCTGCATGGAAAGAGCATTAACCTCAAACACCTGCCTCAACAGCGTGTCCAACCTCCTATCCTGCACATCCTTAAGAGCCGCACTACCCTCCACCGGGATGGTAGTCTTCTTTGTGACCGAAGAAACGGCCACATCCACCTTGGGGGGCTTAAACAGCTCCTTATCCGTTTCCTGCAATGGGTACAAGCGGCTCAACACCCTAGAGCCCTTGATACCAGCATCCGGCGTATCCCACTCTTCTTGAATCATCTCTTTGAACACTCTATGGAGCGGAAACGCCCTCTGAGACTTTCTAACCGCTTGCAACAATGGATCCTCTAAGGAAGCATCGGCTCCCTGCTCTGCCGTAGGTATATTCAGGGCAATCATAGTCTCTCCTATGAGCGCAGCCAACTCCTCTCTCCTAAACACTAACAATGCTGGCCTGTTCTTCCTGTTCATGCAACTCTCCTTCCTCTAACTGTCTCATCCTCTGAATCTTCCACCACTGCAGACCTCTCATCCAAGTCTAAATCCAGATCCATTCTCTCCTCCGACCGCTTGGCCCTCTTAGCTGGCACGCCCCCTTTATCCAGCGGCGTTCCCTGCCTCTTAGCCCCCAAGGAAAGCTCCTCACCAGATCCTGTTTCCTTTCCCCCAGCTCCGCCCAGGGTTTGCAGCAGCAGCACCAAGAACTGCTGAGAGAAAATGAACCCAAAGCCTCCCTGAATCGAAGGTGGGGTTAAGGAGACCTCAGGTGCCGAGGAAGGCCCTGGCACTGGCTCCTGGGGCAACAGCGGGGGGCTTAGGGAGAGTCCTGTCCCCAAACCCTCCTTAGCCATCTCCGCCGCACAGTGGTCTTCCATTCCTGCCAGTGCAGCCTCTTGCGCACACGCCTTGCACACCCCTGCCTCAGACACGGCCGCTCTGCAGACCCCGCACAAGAGACAGCGAGGCCTAGACGGCATTCAAGACACTGAGGCCGTCCCCCCCCCCCCCCCACTATGAACTTAAACCAGCACAGCCTATTTAAGATAGCGAGGACTTAATGCCGTTTTACCTGTTTGCCTCTTTTTTTTTAAACCGCTCTATGAGCTCCTTAGCCAAATGGTTGCCCAACAGAAAGGATCCATGAAGCGTTTCCCGTTCCCGCGCAAAACCACCACGCGGCACTAAAATGGCCGCCGGGACCCACAAGCCTGAAAAAAAAATTCCACAGCCCGAGTACACTCCACTCTCTTCTCTTACCTCTGCGAGCCAAACAGCAGCTTATTTCCACCAACCTGCCTCCTCACGTAGGAGCGATCACTCTCCCTGCTGCTGCACCATCGCTCTGCCTTGCCCGAGGCACATCGCAGTTTTCAGCTGTCCCGCTCTACTCGAGCGGCAAAACCTCGATGGCAGTTCACCCGCCTCGGGGGGACCTGCTGCCGGAGGCCCCAGCCACGACTCCCACACTCACTCTGTACTGCCGCTCCGTTCCAGAGAGGGGGAGAAGGGGGGCAGCTTGGCTCCAACTCCCAAGTGAGAGAGACTGAGGCTCTAAAACTCGCTGATTTAAAGGGAGACTAACCCCTTTTTTTTTTCTTTTTTTTAACTATTAAACTATTAAATCCTTCCCTAGCTACTGCCTAAACCAGGGGTCTCAAACTCAAATTGCTTTGAGGGCCGAATGAGGACTTGTAAAGTAACCCGGGGGCCGCATAAGACACGGGCCTCATTTGCATAAGGGGCCTCATTTGCATAAATATTTGCATAATGTTGCATAATGAGTGCATGGATAAAGAAAGACTAGAAAATTTCTATCTTACTATAATCCAGTGCCAACCGCCAGGCACATTAGGAACTACTACTAACACTGCCCATTTGGAACCCATAGCAAACCCCCCGTATCATAACAGCACTACCAGGACTCACAAAGCACCAGACCCTACCTATCAAAAGGCAACACTGCAAATATTAAATCAATACATTTCAGAGAACAATACATGACCTACTGGGAAAAGAGAACAAGTAGCAATGTCAAATAGGAATTACACAGAATACCTCAGCACTGTAGAAATAAAACTATAAATAATTTCTTGTACCAAAGCACAGACATTAATGATGCACATTTCCCAGAGCTGACATATTCCAGTTAATAAATTCAAAATAAAGAGATATTTTTCTACCTTTTGTGCATTTTTTTTCAGTTGCAATTGCTCCAGCCACCTCTGGTTTCTTCGTGTCTTCTGCTATCTCCATCGTCTGCTGTCCATTTGTCCTTTCTTCTCTCTTCTAGTTTTTTTCCATTCTCTCTCTCTACATCTGCTTTAACATACTAATCTTTCTCCTTTTGCTCTTTCCTCATTCCTATTTCATCCACTCAAATTTTACCCCTCCATCCTCAATCCCCACTTACTCTCCCAATACCTGGCCAATTGTAGATTTGTCTTCTCTTCCAGACAAAATATTTTTCCCCTCTCCATTTCACTTTCCCAGCTCCATCCCATTCTAATCCTCCCCCAACATCAGCTCCCTTCTAGTTCCAGCCCCACCCAGCATCTGCTCCTTTCTAGTCCCTGCATCAGTCCATTTCCAGTCCTATCCTAGCCCCCCATCAGCCCATTTCCAATCCTAGCTCCCTCCCCTCACAGCCCATTTCCATTCCTAGCTCCCTCCCCTCACAGCCCATTTCCATTCCAAGCCCCCCTCCCCATCAGCCATTTGCAGTTCAAGCCCCCCTTCCACTCAGCCCATTTCCAGTCCTAGCAACCCCCCCAGCCCATTACCAGTCCTAGACCCCCCATAGCCCACTTGCAGTCGTATCCCCCATCACCCCATTTTCAGTCCTAGCCCCCACCATAGCCCATTACCAGTCATAACCCCCCCCTGCCAATAGCCCACTTCCAGTCCTAACCCCCATCTGCCCATTTCCAGTCCTAGCCCCCACCATAGCCCATTACTAGTTATAACCCCCCCCAGCCCATTACCAGTCATAACCCCCCCTGCCAATAGCCCACTTCCAGTCCTAACCCCCATCTGCCCATTTCCAGTCCTAGCCCCCACCATAGCCCATTACCCGTTATAACCCCCCCCCCAGCCCATTACAAGTCATAACCCCCCCCCCTCACCCCTCTGCCAATAGCCCACTTCCAGTTCAGTCAGCCCCTCCATAGCTCATTACCGGCCAACAAAAAAAACCCCAAAACCCTGGCTTCTGCTGCTGCCGTTGCCGCCGTGGCAGCAGCAGAATCAATTGTTAAATTAAAAAAAAAACCTGACTTCTGCTGCTCAAGCAGCTGTCCTGCGGCCCCTTTCCCTCTGCCCGGAGATCCGACTCTGCTCTCAGCGGCGTGCTTTTCAAGCCGCGACGAGAGTATTCCCCTCTCGCGCGGTTTTTTCAAGCCGCGCGAGAGGGGAATACTCTCTTCGCGGCTTGAAAAGCACGCCGCTGAGAGCAGAGTCGGATCTCCGGGCAGAGGGAAAGGGGCCGCAGGACAGCTGCTTGAGCAGCAGAAGTCAGGTTTTTTTTTTAATTTAACAATTGATTCTGCTGCTGCCACGGCGGCAACGGCAGCAGCAGAAGCCAGGGTTTTGGGGGATTTTTTGTTTTCCGCCGTCGCGGGCCGCACAAAGTTGTCTCGCGGGCCGCATGCGGCCCGCGGGCCGCGTGTTTGAGACCCCTGGCCTAAACACTACTTAATAATTCATAAAGTGAGTCTCTAGTCCCTGGGCTCACACCTCCTACCGCTGCTTGGCGACTGAGAACTGAGGAATGGAGGCAGTCCCTGGATTATATATGCTGAGGTCATCAAGAATTCTGTCATGCTCAGTCTCCAAGCTGCGGAAGATGAATACAACTTCTATGTTTCGGGACTAGACTGGAGGGCCGCTAAGGCACAGCCTTTACTACATTCTCTGGTAACAAATTCCAGAGTTTGATTACACGTTGAGTGAAAAAATATTTTCTTTTATTAGTTTTAAATAGTTTACCCTGTAGCTTCATTGCATGTCCCCTAGTCTTTCTATATTCTGATAATGTAAACAATCGATCTATGTTTACCCGTTCCACTCCGTTCATTAATTTATAGACTTCTATCATATCTCCCCTCAGCCATCTCTTTTCCAAGTTAAAGAGCCCTAAACCTTTTAGCCTTTCTTCATAGGAGTATCCTTCCATCCCCTTTACCATTTTGTTGGCTCTTCTCTGAACCTTTTCTAATAACGCTATATCCTTTTTAAGATACGGCGACCAGAATTGCACACAATATTCAAGGTGCAGTCTCACCATGGAACGATATAGGGGCATGATATCATCTTTTGTTTTATTTTCCATTCCTTTCCTTATGATACCTAGCATTCTATTTGCTCTCTTGGCCGCCGCTGCACACTGGGCTGAGGGTTTTAACATGTTATCCACAATGACGCCTAAATCTTTTTCCTGGGTGGTGGCTCCTAATGTGGAACCTTGCATCATGTAATCATAGCTTCGGTTGTTCTTCCCTAGGTGCATAACTTTGCACTTGTCCACATCAAATTTCATCTGCCATTTTGATGCCCAGTCTTCCAATTTATCAAGATCCTCTTGCAATTTTCCACAATCCTCTTGGGTTTTAACAACTTTAAATAGTTTTGTGTCATCTGCAAATTTGATAACCTCACTCGTTATTCCCTTTTCCAGGTCATTTATGACTATGTCAAAAAGCAGAGGACCTAGCACAGATCCCTGGGGTACACCACTATTCACCTTTCTCCATTGGGAAAATTGGCCATTTAGCCCTACCCTCTGCTTTCTATCTAACCAGTTCCTGATCCACAATAGTGCACTGCCTCCTATCCCATGACTCTTTAGTTTTGCCAAAAGTCTCTGATGAGGAACCTTGTCAAAGCCTTTCTGAAAGTCCAGATACACTATAATCAACCGACTCACCTTTGTCCACCTGTTTATTCACACCTTCAAAAAAACATAACAGATTAGTAAGACAAGATGTCCCTTGTCCAAAGCCATGTTGGCTGTCTCCCATTAGGCCATGACTATCTGTTGTGCGAGAAGGAAAGGATGAGGCGGTAACAGCCAAGGCCCATGGGTACCAGATTTTTCTGGGCCACTGTGGGGCTATAAGGATTAGAGAAACCTTATCAATTCAGGTCTTGAGGAGGGTCCGAGGAATGAGCGGAGCAGGGGAAATGCATACAGGAGGCAGTTTGCCCAGGAAATAAAGGAAGGCATCCACTGCCCATTTGTGCTGGCTGGGACAAAGGGAACAGAAGAGTAGATACTTGGTGTTGTCGTCTGCTGTGGAAGGTCCATTTCTGGCATTCCTCAGGCTTGGAAGACAGGGGTTAGGGTGGAGGGATCCAGAGACCATTCATGGGGGTTGAGGTGACGGCTGAGGGAGTTCTCCAACTGGTTCTGGGCACTTGGGAGGTAGACTACCTGAAGGAAGACTCCCATGGACTAAGCATAAAGCCACAGCCTCGCAAGAGTCGTAAGGAGCTTGAGTTGTCCTGCTGTTGATGTAGAACATTGTGACTTGGTTGTCAGTCTGCACCAGGAGTGACTTGTTGCAGACCCAATGTTGGAAGGTGTGTAGCTCATCGAGAACTGCACACATCTCTATCAGGTTGAGGTGCAGGGGTGCTTATTTGCTGGTCCAGTGACCCCAAGTCATAAGATGCAAGAGATAGGCCCCCAGATAAAAAGGGAGGTATCAGTAGTTAGAGTAAGCTGATGATGATGATGATCCAGGAAGGGACAGCCACTGGTAAGGTTGGAAGAAGGATCCAACAGTGAAGAGAGTGACTGAACATCTGGGAGGCTGGGCCCAGAGAGAAGAACCTGACATCGAAGGGATTGTTATGTTTATTCCAGCTGAGCTTGAGATGCTACTGAAAAGGGCACATGTAAAGCCAAGTTAGAAGCACCACATGTATCGAGGTCGCCATGTGACCCAAGAGGCATAGTCTAGCACAAACCTTTGGAAGTTGATAATGACTCCGAGTTTTTGCAGAAGTAAGGATGTTCTGTTGACTGGCAGCTGAGTTGTGGCCTTGTCGGGCCCTCAAATGAACCAATCGTCCAGATAAGGATAAAACCCACAGGCCTTGTCTATGCATGTGCACTGTGGCCACCACCAGACACTTTGTGAAAACCTTTGGGGCTGAAGAGAGGCCAATGGGTAGAACTTTGTATTGATAGTGTTCTATTTTGAAGCAAAATCTGAGATATCTCCATTGGCGAGGGTGGAGGGGGATATAGATATAGGCATCATTGAGGTCCAGAGAGGTGAGTAGTTGTCCTTCAAAAGGGGAAGAACAGTGGTTAGAGAAGTCATCTTTAACTTTTCCTTCTTTATGTAGAGGTTGAGCTCTCTGAGGTTGAGGATCTGTCAGAAGCTTCCCGTCTTTTTGGGAATGAGGAAGAAAGAATAGAATCCCTGGTTGACTCTTGTTCCGGTACAGGCTCTATTGCATGGTTGTTGAGCAGGTCTGTAAATCTCTTCTGCTAGAAGGGAAAGGTGCAAAGAAGGAACATTACTAAGTTCGGGTGGATCCGGGGGGGGGGGGGGGGGTAACCATGAAATTGAGGCTGTAACTTGATGCAATGATAAGAACCAAATGATCTGTGGTGATGGACCGCCAGGCCTTCTGGAACTGCTGGATGGCTTCCTACTGGTAGACTGTCAAAAATTGGAGGCCGCTTTGGATGGTTGGGATGAGGCAGTCACAGGTTGTTTCCTCTCTTTGCCTAGGGCTTTGAGTATACACCAGTGCAGGCCAACGTTGTGGTGGAAGTCGAAAATAAGGCTGAAAATGCCGAGGCGGGTAAAATTGTTGGAGATATTGGTAGTGGTATGCCCTTCGGTACTGTGGGTATTGCGGGCAGCGGGACTGTTGGGCTGTCTCGAGGTTGAGCTGAAGGAGATCGCACTGTAGAGGAATGGTCTTCGACTTCAGAGACTGCTTCCTGAACCTTAGGTCTAAAGAGACTATCCCCTTGGCAAGGAGCATCTGCTAAGCAATCATGAAAAGCCTCAGAGACCAAAGACCAATACGCCCCATCCCAAAGAAATCCACGCTAGCAAAAACTGACTGTGCTGCCTACAGACCCATCTCAAGTCTCCCCCTCCTAGCCAAGATCATCGAAAAAGCAGTCCAGCACCAACTACTGCCAATTGGAAGTATCCATACTAATCACTTCTCTATTTGAAATTCTTGCTGAAGCTCCCCAAATGGTCTTAATTGACCCGCAGCTGTTAATACCTGTCACATGTACTGTAACCCTCTCATGCCACTTTTGAAATATACTAGAGAGACTCCACCCACTTTAAATCCCTCATACTGTAAAATCCGCTTTGCTCTAATGTCTCCCCCCATCCTCGGAGTGTACATACCATAGGTGTTCCTATCCTGGCCCCTTCCTCTCCTCCCTCTTCTCTGCCATATCAAATCAATAAGACAATTTGGTCTTACCATCTCCTGTTCTAGTGTACTCCATTGAGGTCTACCCCTCTCTAACTTCCATTCCATTATCGCTCTCAACCGTGCCGCCTCGTACCACCTCGCTATCTCAGGCAGAGCCAAACCCCCTTCCTTTTTCTCTCTATACATTATCTTCCTTTGCACCCTTGGAGGTCTACGTCTCCAGATAAAGGAGAAGATTCTTCTCTGCACCAAGTTTAACATTGTGGTGGGGATCTCTATGGGCAAAGACATAAATAGAAACAGTAATCGAGGTAGTATATTCATCTTCACTATGGCAATCCTTCCCATCCATGAAAAAATAGGTTTGTCCCATTGTATTAAATCCGTTAACACTTTTTTTTTTTTTTTTTTTTATTGCTGGGTCATTAGCTCAACTTATATAACTCAGATCCCTCCACAATATTCTGGATCCCTAGGTATCTTCACACTTTTATTAGCCCACTTAAATAGGAATGTGTTTCGCACCTTACCTTTTTCCTGCGGGTCCATCTGAAGTTTTATAACTTCTGATTTCCCCATATTCATTTTGTACCCAAATACTTTACTATATTTCTTGATTTCTTGCACTAAGGCTGGTAAAGAATCCATAGGTTGTCCTAATGTATACATGACATCCGCAAATAATGAGATTTTGTATTCCTCTTCCCCTACCTTCATACCATGTATTTCCTTATTCAGTCTAAAATTATTGGCCAATGGTTCTATCACCATTACAAATAGCAATGGGGAAATCGGTCATCCCTGTCTTGTACCTCTACCCAATTTAAATAACTCTGAATATGCCCCATTTATCCGAATACGTGCTTTAGGTTCTCTATAAAGAACTCCTATCCATTTCTGGAACTTATCTCCTAATCCCATCTTCCGCATAACTGCAAACATAAAAGCCCATTCTACTCTGTCAAAAGCTTTCTCCGCATCCACCGCCATCATTATGGATGATGTCTGATCCTTACGTACTTGCCATATTAAATTCAGCAACTTGCGTACATTATCACTCGCTGGTCTACCTGGGATAAATCCTGCTTGATCCTCCTTTACCATCAATTGTGGTCTGTATTTCTGCAACCTGGTCACTAATATTTTAGCTAGTATCTTAGCATCCAAATTGATGAAAGAAATAGGCCTATATGAATCACACTTCCCACGGTCCTTTCCGGGTTTGGGTATTACTACTATACCCGCCACCTCCATTGAGCTTAGTAACTTTTCCCCTTCTAAATACTTCATTGAAAACCTCTCTCATTATCGGGCTAACTTCCTCACAGAATTTTTTTTATAAAATCTGGCTGTAAAGCCATCCAATCCTGGTGCCTTGCCATCTTTTAAGCTCTTTATAGCCTTTACTACTTCATTTCTGTCAATGTCTCTGTTCATCCACTGCTGTTGCTCTGAATCCAATTGCTTCAATGTGATCTCTGCCAGATACTGTTCTATATCCACTCCCTCTCCCTATTGTTCTGATTCATAAAGTATACAATAATATCCCCAAAATACTTTTTATATTTGTTTAGTTATCATTAGCCCAACTGCCCTGCTCATCTTTTATTCGCAGGATCTGTTGTTGCATCCTTTTCCCTAATTTTTCGTGCAAGATAACGGTCTGGTTTATTTCCCTGTACATAAAATATAGAAATTACACCAACTAGTAATTGTTGTTCCTGGAGGAACTCCAGTTTAGTCCACCACCTCTGGGTAGTGAACCTCCTCCTGCAGCTTGGAGACTGGGCATGTCAAAACTTGTGACATCAATGGATGTAGCCGGCTGCCATCTCCCATCAACCCCAGTGAACTATTGACAAAGCATACTCAGAGGAGCAACAAATAAGTAACTGTACCTCAAAATTAACTGTATCAAGAAAAAACTAACTGTAAACTGAACTACTAACCGCGTAACTAGAGAAAGTGCCAAAAAGAAAAAAGGGTTTTTGTTCTCATGGCGTTTTATTGTTTTACTTTCACTGAGCCACCTCCCAAGCAAGAGCGAAAGCGAGAATAAGCATAGACATTAATACTCACTGCGATCCAGGCCACGAAAGCTTCCTACTGTTCCTTCAGAACTGATGCTCCTCTCCATCTGAAAACGAACCCTGAAGAACACCCCACCAGGCGGGAATGAGGACTAAACTGGAGTTCCTCCAGGAACAACAATTTCCAGGTAAGTGTAATTTCTATTTCCTGATCTTCCCTCCAGTTTAGTCCTCCACCTCTGGGATGTATCAGAGTAGTAATTACTTGGAGGGTCCCTTCCAGCCTGATCGCAACACCGCCGACCCGAAACAAGCATCACTGGCCGCCATAACATCCAGCCGGTAGTGTTTGCTGAAAGTATGAAGAGAAGACCAAGTGGCTGCCCTACATATTTCCACTGGCTAAACTAAGCTGTGTTCCGCCCACGACGTCACCTGCACCCTAGTAGAGTGGGCTCACAACCCCACCGGAGCTTGCTGCCCCTGTAAGAGATAGGCTGACGCAATTGCTTCCCGGATCCATCTGGAAATAGACGCCTTAGCTGCTGCCTCCCCTTTACCGGGACTTCCAAACAGTACGAACAGACGGTCAGACCTACGAAAGACCTCTGAAACTTTCAAGTAGTGCTGCAAAACTCTTCACGTCCAAACACCAGAGACAACTGTCCGGTCCACTCCCCTCTGCAGAACTCAAAACTGGAAGAGACACAGTCTGATTCAAGTGAAAGGGAGATACCACCTTAGGTAAAAATGACAGAACCAGACGCAGCACCACCTTTTCCCTAGAAAAGAACAAAAATGACTCCCGACACGATAACGCCTGCAGTTCCGACACTCTCCGCGCTGAACAAATGGCCATCAAGAACACTGTCTTCAGCGTTAAATCTTTAAACAAAGGCCTGGTGCAGGGGCTCAAAGGGCTGTTTAGTTAACGCCCCCAGCACCAAATTAAGGTCCCATAACGGCACCAATATCCTGTGAGCGTGTCGTAACCGAGCAACTGCCTTAAGAAACCGCACCACATCACTGACTCCCCAGAGCCACACCTTGGACCTTACCTCTATAGCACGCCAGCGCAACCAACTGCACTCTTAAGGAACTGGCTGCCAAGCCTCTCTCAAAGCCATCCTGCAAAACAAAACAAAACAAAAAAAAAAAAAATTAGGGCCGCTACAGTGTCTCTTTCTTTTTATTTCTTTTATTTATTTATTTTTATACCGCGCTATTTAGAATCAGTGTGGCTTACACGTATACTAACAGGTACTTTTTATTCCCTTGTCCCCGAAGGGCTCACAATCTAAGTGTACCCGAGGCAATGGAGGGTTAAGTGGCTTGCCCAAGGCCACAAGGAGTGGCCATGGGACTAGAGACCCCAGTCCCTCCGGCCTGAAGTTGCTTGTCCCCATGTGGGACTTGAACCCCCAGCCTTCCGGCCTGAGGTAACCTGTCCCAACCACTGAGCCACTCCTCCCTACTTGTTTCCGCGAACACCAGTCCTCAAAGATATGCCAAATGCGAACATATGTGAGGGAGGTAGATTTCTTCCTTGCTCGAAGCAAGGTCGCAACAACCACCGCCGAGTAGCCCTTCTTCCTTAACCTTGCCCTTTCAATGGCCAAACCATAAGTGAGAACCGATCCACCTGAGTCATGCGGAGTGGGCCTTGCAGCAGCAGGTCGTCACATAGTGGCAGTCTCCAAGGGTCTCCATCCAACAACCAAACGAGATTGGCATAGCACGGCCTCTAACAGCACCCTTCCGTGATGGGCTTTGATGCACTGCACCGCTCATCCTATGAGCGCCCAAGGCGGGAACACAGAGGAGACCCGATGTCGGCCAAGGTTGAATCAGAGCATCTATCCCCTGACATCCTTTCTCGCCGCCTGCTGTAAAAGCGACTTGTCTTTGCCGAAAGAAAGTCGCCATGAGATCCATAATCGGCAGACCCCATCTGCGGACTATCTGAGCAAACACCTGCGGATGGAGCTACCACTCTCTGGCATCCACCCGGACCCTGCTGAGAAAGTCTGCCATCACATTGTCCCGACCCACAATGCGAGCTGCCGAAATGGCTAGGAGTCGAGGATCCGCCCATTCGAACAACGCCTCTGCTTCTTGTGCCATGGCCACACTTTCCGTGCCCCCTTGCCGGTTGATGTACGCCACAGTCGCGGAATTGTCAGAGAACACCTGAACGGCCCGGCCTTTCACCGCAGCCTCGAATGTCTGAAGCGCCAAGACCACCACTTGCAACTCGAGCCGGTTTATGGACCATTTGCTCTCCTCTCCTGACCTTGAGCAACCAGATCTCCCCAGTGCGCCCCACAACCTGCGAGACTTGCGTCTGACAACAGCGGAAGCCACTGCAGCTGTTCCAATGGTAGACCCGCCACCAGGTGCTGCGGCACCATCCACCCCTGAAGGGACTTCCAGGCTCAGAGAGGACAAGGGAGACGCTTGCTCAGAGAATCGTTCTGATGAGATCAATGGCTCAACAGCACTTTCTGCAGTGGCCGCATGTGAAACCTGGCCCAAGGCACCACCTCCAAAGTTGCTGCCATTGTGCCCAGAAACCTGAAGGTAACTCCAGGATGACAGCGCCGGAGTGGACAGGAACTGGCACACTAGCTGTCGTAGCGCTTGAGCTCTCTGCTCCGGCAAGAACACAGCTCCCTGTTGCGTGTCGAAACGCACCCTGAGGTATTCGAGAACCTGCGTTGGACTCAACTGACTCTTGGCCGGATTGACCACCCGCACCACCTTGTCGGTAACCTGCCTGCTCTCGACCTCGGACTTCGCTGGAATCAGCCAGTCGTCGAGGTATGGATGCACTAAGACGCCGTCCTTCTGCAACGCCGCCGCCGCCGCCACCACCACCACCATAACCCTTTGTGAAGGTGCACAGCGCCGTTGCCAGACCAAAGGTCAATGCCTGAAACTGGTAATGCCCCCAAGGCAGGGAAAACCTGAGAAACCTCTGGTGAGCTTCCCTGATGGGAATATGCAGGTAAGCCTCCATGAGATCTAGCAACGTCAAGAACTCTCCTCGCCGTATCGCCACAATGACCAACCGCAACGTTTCCATGCAGAAATGCGGGACTCGAAGACAGCGGTTTACCCCTTTGAGATCCAAGATAGGCCGAAGAGACCCGTCTTTCTTTGGCAACATGAAATAAACAGAGTAGCGACCTGTGCCATATTCTGCCAGGGACACCGGAGACACTGCGCCCAACAGCAATAGCCAATCGAGCATCTGACGGACAGCTAGAGTTTTGTGGCTGCCCCTGCAGGGCGAGAGAACAAACGAATCTAGTACCGGCCAAGCCAACTCCAGGGCATAGCCGTCTCAAATAATTTCCAACACCCATTTGTCTGACATCATTTGGGTCCAGGCCTGAACGAACTCCCGAAGCCTCCCTCCTATCGGAGTAGCCCCCACCTGGACCCGCCTCACTTCATTGTGGCTTCCGAGCTGCCCCTGCTGAGGCGGTTGCAAAACCTCGACCTGCTCCTCGAAACCCACAAAACCCCTGAATCTTCCTCTTTGAAAGCCTCCTAACCGAGAAGCTCGAAATCTCCTGAAATCTCTAAACTTCCCTCTCGAAGTCGGACCTGACTTTCCTGGTTTAGGTTTGTCCTCGGGCAGCCTACCACCTTTGGATGCTCCCAAGTCATTAACCAGTTTGTCCAGATCTTCCCCAAACAACAACTGGCCTTTAAAAGGCAGTTTACTGAGACAGGCCTTAGAGGAACCGTCAGCCGCCCAACTCAGTAGGCACAAAGACCTGCGGGCAGCCACCAATGAGGCCATAGCACTCGCCAATGCCCTGATAAGGTCATAATGCACATTTGCCAGGTACGCCTATCCAGACTCGAGTCGAGTGACTTCCATCGAACTCTCTTGTTCCAATGAGCTAGCCTGCATTAAATGTTGCGACCACTAGAGACAAGCTCTGGCCACCCAGGCCCCACAAATGGTCACTTGCAAGGCTAATGCATTAGTCTCAAAAGCTTGCTTCAAGAAACCATCCACCTTTCGGTCTTGCGCATCCTTCAAGGCCACACTACCTTCCACTGTCTTCTTCGTAACCGTGGACACGGCCGTGTCAACCCGTGGAGAGCGGAACTTCTCTTTATCTTTGTCCGCCAAGGGATATAGCCTTCTCATGGTCCTGACTCCCCGCAGACCCATCTCGGGTGGATCCCATTCGCCCTGACTCATACGGTCTACCACACGATGAACCAGAAAGACTACTTGGGACCGTCTCACCGCCTGAATGATCGGATCTTCGACCTCCTCTTCCTCAGACGGCTGGGCCATAGCGAGATTGAGCGTCTGAAGAGATTCCGTAATAAGGGCCACCAACTCACGCTCCTTTTGTTCTTTTTCCCGCTTCCGTCTCGCTGCCAGCGCTATACAGTGCCCCCTTACCACTGCTTTCAATCCATCCCACACCCCAGCTGGTCCCACCTCTCCCCCCTTATTGTGCTGCATATAGTCCTTTATAGTGCTCGGAATACATCTTAGCCCCTCTTCCTAGTCTATAAGGGATTCATTCAACCTCCAAAACCGCAGACCTCCTCCCTCTCTTTGTAAACTCAATGAGACCTCCACCGGTGCATGGTCTGTCCAACTTATGGGTTCACTCACGTTACCTGTTCTACTATCCTTCCATCCACCCATATTATGTCCAATCTACTGTAACTTTTATGTGGGTATGAGTAGTGTGTGTATTCTCTTATTCCCATGCATATATCGCCACCCATCTACTGCTCCCGATTTGTGTAGCAATTTCCCTAACTTCTTACTTGCACCTTTTGTGCCTTGCTTATTACCCCCTGTGGTGTCCATTTTGGGTTTAGGGTTGCATTAAAATCACCCCCCTAGTATCACTGGGTTTTGCATATGCGCTTCCACCATCTCATAATTTCCCATAAAACCCCCCTTACTGTGTATTTGGTGCATATACACTCCCTACTATTAAGGACATCCCTGCTATTTTTCCTTTCCACAGAAAGGAACATACCTCCGGGTCCCTCTCTACATGTTCTTCTTCCAAGCTCAACCCTTTAGCAAAGAGAATTCCTACTCCCCTCCTCTTTGGTGAGTCCCAATTATGTGCCAAGTATACTTTATCATAGTCTTTACTCAACCACCATTCTTGTGCTTTAAGATGCGTTTCTTGTATAAGCACTATATCAGCTCTTAATCTATTACCCTCTTTTACTAGGGCCTGTCTTTTATACCAGGAATTAAGGCCTTTGGCATTAATGGTTATTACATTACATTCATCAAATTTCTTTTGATTACTCCCCATGGATTTCAGATAGTTCTCTCCTCTTTGTACATTCACAGGATCCAGTTACCCCCCCCTCTTCCCACCATTCCCTCCCTCCTCTCGGCCCTCTCCCTCCCGACCTCCCCTTCTTTCCCCCCCCCTCCTTCTTGCTACCATTCAGTAGCTTCCCCTTCCTCAGTGACATCATCCTCCTCCCCCCTTCCACTCATGACTCATATTTCTGAACATAAATTTACTCGTATCTTTATCTCCCCCTTACTCTCATCCATGCTCACTTTACTCTACCCCCCGCTCCCCTTTCATTTTATATACTCTGTCTTTCTTCGTGGCTTCTTTTTTCCTACTGTTCCCTTCAATTCTTTTTTCAATTCACAAACTGTGCTTCCTTCCCATCTTTCCTTCTTGACTGGGTTCTCTCTCTTTCCCTTCCATCTCATCTCTGCCGATTTACTCAGTCCCGTGTCCTCTCTCTTTTGCATTACATGTTTACTTTTCCTCTCTGCTCTCCACTTTCTGCCATCTTGTCTGTCCGTTCCCAAATTTCCTCATTTCTCCCACCTCTGGCAAACCTGTTACTCCTGCTTCCTTCATTGCATCCGCCAACTGCGTCACTGTTATCGCCTGCCTTGTAACGCCATTGCTGGTGAACGCAATTCCTGCTGGGTACAGCCATTTATATTTAAATGTTCTCTTCCCGCAGCCTCATTGTGAATCCCCTCCATTCTCTTCTGCGTTGTAGCGTGGCCGTAGTCAAGCTCGCAGAAATTGCCACCTTATTCCCCCTTCCACTCGAGTGGGCCTGCCCCCCTCACGACGTTAATTATTCTCTCAATTTTAAAGTCTTGGAGGCATATAATTATATCTCTTGGTGCCTCCCCTCTCCTTGGGCCAAGTGTATGGTGCGCTCTGTCTATTTTAGCTTCCTGAGCCATCCCTCTTTCCTTGGGGTCCTCCAGCATTGCCTTACATATGTCTCGTGCTGTTTGCTCACAGTCTCTGTATTCTTCACTTTCTGGTACCTCTATTCTTAACTTGTGTCTTCTCGCTCGATTTTCCAAGTCCTCAAGTTTCAGCTCGATCTGTTCCTTCGCCGCTTCTAAAATGTTTACTGCCTTATTTATTGCACTCACATTGCTTCGCACCTCCTCTACTTGCCCTTCCATTTCCTCCACTCTTTTTCCCAGTTCTTGCACATCAGCATGGAATTCTATTATGGCCGCCTCCATGTCAGCCCTAAATCCTGCCATTTCTGAGTGCAGTTCACCAAACCAGGAACGTAGCTCTTCTTTTGAAATTTGTACAATGGCACTTTTACTCTGCACCCCTTCCAAGATACCATGCTGTTCTTTGGTCTGACTCCAAATTCGCCTCGCCTCCCATTTTTTCTCCTTCTCTCTGCTCATCTCGCAACGCCGAGAATGTATACTGTCACCCCCTATATCCCAGCGAAGCCGAGGTGTAGGCAGTAGGCTAGGGGAATAGGGGTGCATGAAATATTTCACTCCGGAATAATTGTAGTTGTGAGTCCAAAGTGGTTAAGGTTCAAATAAGGGTTTTATTTCCCCTCCCGGGTTTTAGGATTTTCAAATAGTACAGCAACTCAAAGAAACTCAGGATACAAACTGACAAAGTAAAGTATAGCAACTTGCTTCCAAACACATTCACTTTTCACTGCAGCTAATTGCTTCCTCTTAGCTTCAAACAGTAGTATGAAAATCACTTGCTCAGAACTTTATAATAAAGAGATTGGCTCTTCTTCCAACATTAAAGAGCAATCCATCTGTTCATACTGTGGAGACAAAGTATTATCCTCTGTGCACATGGGTTCTATATCATTGTCTTTTGCACAGCCAGATTGTATGTTTCTCAACCCTGTTTCTTCTCCAGAGTTTATTAAGCCCTCTTCATAAGAGCATGGCCAGGAACTATCCTCGATGTTATAACAGGAGGGTAGAAAGACAGGCTTCCTAGTATGCTTTGTTTTCAGCCTATCTGTAATCCCTCGGGTTCCCTTATTGGCTGCTAACTCAAACTGCTGGTTTTCAGGGCAAACAGACTTCCCTTTAGTTAATCTGTGTCTGGGCTTTTCATGCATACAATCTTCTATAGCCCTCATACATACATCTTCCACAATAGGACTTCTTTCAACATAAGGCCACTGTGTCTTTACACCTTGCTTCTCATATACATAAGGCTTCCTGCTTATGTCACGTTCCACACTCTCACAGAGCTGGGGAAATTCTCCCTGCGTCAGAGATTTGGTTAACTGTTTACTGACCTCTGGTTTTGCAGCTTTCCTCACTCCACTCCTGTGGTTACTGTGAGCTTCTCCTGGGAGAATCCTCAGTGGTTCACAGCGTGTGCTTGCAAACTCAGTGCCGTCGGGATCAATCAGCTCTCTCTTACTCTGGTTTCTGTCTCTGCCAGCATGTCTAGTGTAGCCCCTCCTCCAACTCTCTCTAGAGCTTCCTGGGTCACAGTCAGGGCAGCTTCCTCTCCAACCCCCTTGGCAATTACCTCTGTAAGCTGCCTTAGGCTTGGGAAACCAGCCTGGATTCTGACGTGAAGTAAAACCTGCTTTCCTTCTGCAAGGTAAGTTGAAATTGAATTCTTCTGAGTCCCAACCTGAGTCTAGTCTGGGACTGGAATCATATCCTGAATCACCACAAGAACAGGAACCCACGCTTGAACTGCAACTCCAGCCCTTTCTCCTCCTACTCTCTCTTCTGCCTGCGCAGGTCTTATAGTGCCTTGAAGGCGTGGCTTCCCTCACGTGCAAATCATTCTCTTTTCTCTGTAAGAATTGCTTGTCAGGGAGGCAGGGCTGCAAACCTCGTGTTTGCCTAGGTTGCTCAGGGCAACAGGGAAGCTTCTGATTAGACTGCCTGACAGAATCTGACCTGTTTCTCTCAGAATTCTGCACTTCTATAGCATAGGACAGATCTGCTGTGTCACAATACTCTTATGTCTGCTTTTTTTTTCTTGCCACAGTCATATCTCCTGCCTCTGAGCCCGTTGCCTATTACTGTCCACTCTGTGGTATTTGGTTTGCTTTTGTAGGGGAGATTTTTTGCTTTTGTGGGTTTTAAAATCGGCAGAGCTCTTCTTCAGCCGTCCATGCGGTTCGGTGACGTCACCGGAAGTCGGTGTAGATCTTCTTATAGACCCTTAACCCTTTAGGCAGGGAATTGGGCAAACTGTACTCCAACTGGATCATATCTTTGATCACCTCCAGGAATGGGAAGACAGTAATGGATTTCCGCACTCCTTGAAGAAGTGGGTGTATTTTCGGCTCTCGCTCTGTGCCAGAAGCATCTGTCAAGTTCAAGGTGGATTAGACCCTAAATCTCAATGCTGCCAGCTCCTCCTTCCAGAACAGACAGATCATGCCAGCCTCTGCATAGTCTTCTGAAGTTGAGAGTAGGTCCTCATCCACATCAGAGCCCAATACTGATTCATCTGGGTCCAAGGCATAGTCAACATCTCAGATAGCTCCCAACTGTTACCCATCTTCAGGGAGAAAGTAGCCTGAGCCAGGGACGCTTAGCCAAAAAGTAATTGAACAGGGCTTCTATGTTCAGCCTGTCTGGCACAAGACTGCATCTATGGGCACCAAGGGGCCCAGGGCCTGAATTTCCATGTCAGAAGGATGAGATCTGTTGCAAAAAGGATAAGAATTCTGGGGAGGACAACCCAGACTCCAGAAGCTCTCCTTTTGGAAAAGGTTCCCCGACATGTGGAGGCATAGCTGCCAAAGATCCCTTAGAGGATGAAGGGAGACTCACAGTACAGATGCCGGAGCCTACGGCCAGGGCCATAGCAAGCCATAATTGTGCCCTGTGCTATTTCCACATCTGGCGCCCCCCCCCCCCCCCCACGTTGCCCTGGCACCGACGCTTTTTTTTCTTGGAGGCGGAGGCAGTGAGGTAGACCTGTGTTTGTATGCAGGCCAGGTCCCTCCTTCCCTTCTGATGTAGGTCATGTCAGAGGAGAGAGGGACCAGGCCACTCATGCAAACGCAGGTCTTTGCAACTCAACGTTTGCATGGCTGGCCTGGTCCCTCCCTCCCTCTGACATAACCTACATCAGAAGGGAAGGAGGGACCTGACCTGCATACAAACACAGGTTTACCTCACTGCCTCCGCCTCCAAGAAAAAAAAGCATCAGTGCCAGGGCAACGTGGGGGGGGGGGGCGCCAGATGTGGAAATGAGCCATACCAAGCCATAATTGTGCCCTGTGCTATTTCCACATCTGGCGGAGGAGGGAGGGGCGCTGAGATTGTATGAGACTACTGTACTCTTCCAGATTCTTCCAAATCCTTCCAATTTGTGGCTGCTCAACAGGTCCTTATGATAAGGTCATGGAACTGAACCAATTTTTCTTCCTCCTATGGCTACTGAAAAAGACTACAGTCTAAAGGAGCCTCCCACATCACGCTCAAGTGAGAGAGAGTCTCACCTTTTTAGGCCTTAAAGATGGTCGTTCACAAGCATTTAATCAATCTCTTTTCCTCGCAATCTTCAGATTTTCTATAGAGAGGAGAAAATCTATCCACCTTCTGCTGGAGACAAAGAAATACTGAAGGGACCTCCAGTGGCTGAAGCAGACAGAGGCACTCCTGTGCCATTGAAACCTGGGCTTTTCACTGGTTCATTGTCCAATCTGCTAGTAGGGGGAACAACCCATTTGTCTGGACTGGTCTAGCAGGACACTATGGAAACTGCTTTTGTTTTCCCTGAACTGTTGTCTGGCCTGTGTTGCAAATAAAACCTCTTCCCACTGCACGCCACACTACCACATTCATCCAACTAACAACCCTAAAAGTAAATATTGAACTGAAAGTAAAACCCGAAGTTAGATACTTAGGCATAACTCTGGATCAGCGATTAAATCTAAAACTCACATATTAACAAAACCATCCAGATATACCACAAAATAAGAACACTGCAAAACCTATGCTATTACCTTAACCACATGATTTCTGTTCAGCATTCCAGGCAGTAATCTTTCCACACTTTTGGCTACTGCAATATCATGTACTATAGATTATTATCAAAATATGCCTTATACCCACTACAAATGGCACAACACACAGCGGCCCATATCATCCAAAGAGCATCAACATCTGAACATTACACCAATATTGAAACTACATGAATTCCCATAACTACGTGAATACTGCTACTGATATTCAAAATCATTCACAACTTATCAGCCATCCACCTACAATTCCTTCTATACAAGGCACAGAGTTACAGAGTCAGAAGCCAAGGCACACAAAATTTATACGATTCTGCGACACTTACCTCCTACTAATGCCGACTATCTTGATGCAGCCTTTATTAAGTTGTTGGTGAAACTCAAGTTCGGTCTGGTCTTTGGCATCTTTTCATTACAAGCATACTCTTGGGCACTCACACAGATAAATTCAAATCTAAAATTACTTATATGCATTAAAAATGTAAATAAAAAAAAATGTGGGTGTGAGCCGGAAGTATGAATGAGTTCAGAAGCATAGCAAGCTTGTTTACTTGAGTCATACGAACATATGCAGCAAGTTTCCCCTCACTGAGCTTCCCCCCTCTCCCCCCCCCCCCCAAGAGGTTTTTCTTATAATTATTGGAGAGGGATTTTTGTCAGTTGGGAATGAGTGGGAGAATTTTATGAGGTAAGACAAAATCCTGTTTTTCTTTTATATTTTTTGTTATTAGCCAGCTATCTTCCTTTATTGTGATTTCTGGGGTTATGTCTAATATTTTTTGCCTTGAATATTATGTTTTATATATGTTGGCAGAGAGATAGAGAAAGAAATGTTATTGTTCCTTTGCTACATGTACTGGATGATCAAATGATCTCTTGTTGTATTTGTTTATGGATTTTGAAAAGCCAATAAAATTGAAAAAAGTTCTAATGCATGTTACAAATTTTTATTGAAATTAATGTTTGAAATGAATATAAAACTCCTAAAAATGTGAATATTGCCAAAAGAAACACCCCTGCCTGTTACAGTCCCTAAACTAAATGTATTTTGGATGGATGCAAATTCTTTCAAGATAGCTGTGTGCATGGAAAGGTCAGTTTCTCCACTGAGTTATTAAAGAACCAATAAAGCTCCCGCTACTGAAGCTGAAAGTTTAGGAAAAATGAAAATCTGTCTCTAGCAACTGTTTAACTATTCAGTTAGGCCTTGACCTTTACACATTAACTTTTTCACAACTCCCCTTCCTGAAGCAGTAATATACATTGGCTCCACCAATTTTCATTTGACTTGCTGCAGGATGTAGCTAGTACAAAGTGCAAGAGACTCACAAAAACAAAATGAACAATTCCATGCTAAAACAATTAGTGACATTCAAGTGTAGGTAAGCCCTGAAGAGTCATGAAAGCCTATCCAAGCCTGAATATGGCAGCCAAAATATGGTTCATTTTTCCTTGGAAAAAACAAAACTACTCGACTGACCTGACAGTAGAACTGAAGAGTCAAATTCAAATCTGAAACCACCTTCAACTTTTATGCAACTTGCTTAGCAATTTGATAGGCAAGATAATAAATACATATTGAATTGAATATTATCTCTCCATTCATTATTCAATGGAATCATATTATGTTGTCTAGAACAACTGCAAATAATTTTATATATCAAATGATGTCATGGGTTTTTAGTTAACTCTGTTAGAGCTTTGGTTTGCTGTAGTAATTCCAGTTTGTTTTCCTTTGCCCCTTGTATTTAAGGCAAAATGAATGGTTGTGTTGAGTATTTGAAATAAAGTGAGCTACTTGTATATTGCACACCAGTAGTAGAGTTCCAGATGCTAGAGTTTGCAGTATGCTCTCATGTGATATTACATGATTACATGGGCTTACCATTTCCTGTTCTCTGGCAGCATGGTTTTAAGTGGTAAGACACCACAAGACCTAGTGCTGTATGCAGTGTCTGACAAAGGTAAGGGGACATTACAAGTTCTGTTACTAAGAAGTGTAATACAACCTTCTATTCCTATTTGGCTCTTCAGGTCTGCTGTTTTGTTTAATTTTCTCTTGTCTTTCCAAGGAAAAATGAACCTTATAATCTCGCCTATCAAACTGCTAAATAACATTTATGAATTTTTATGTAATGTAAGATCTAAAACAAATTGCATTTTATTATTTTAGATTCTGATCAAACATGCTTATATATAAGCAGTGATAAAAAGCTTTGCTGTTGGCTTTTTTGCAAAACATTAAATAATCTTTTTCTTGCTGTAGCTCTAATGGCAGCATATTATATAACCGGCCCTAGTATTAACAGTTATTTTTCTCTTTTTCACTGAACATTATTAATAGATGGAATCTCAGATTTATTCTGTTGACCAATTCAAAAGCTTCTCATTAACTCTATAAAACTAAAAATAAGTACTTAAACATACAATATAAACATTTAAAACAGCACTCAATGTTGAATTAGTAGCCAATGTAACTCCTTCAGCACTGGTGATATATAGTCGTATTTCCAAAAGCCATAGATAAGAGTGGTAGTATTTTCTGCCATTTGCAAAGAACGCAGCCATCCCTTGAGAAATCCTACCTACAAACTATTATAATAATCAAACAAAAGCTATTCCATTTTACACTTCCTGAGAACTCTAAAAAATAGGAATATATTAAAGGATCCAGATAATTCTGTACTAATTCAGCGTGTTTTATGGTCATTCCATGCTAGGTCATAATTTCAAATTCAGCTCATATCACTAGCGATAGAAAGCCATATGGCAGGTATATGAGATGAGCCTGTGGTCAAGTCTTGTTCTCAGTTGATGGACACCCACCAACAGCACTTGGCACCAATGCCAGTCTCAGCAGAGAGGCTGATAGCTGCACAGGTATGCAACACTACTTGCCTTCTCACCCCTAAGTGGTCCCCAGAAGGAGAGCAGTATGTAAAAGCTTACACCATCACTGCTCCTACAATATCTGTTCTAGGCCTCAGCAGAAGACTTCAGCGTCTAGCACGGTACTTCTAACACCTTTCATGAGAACTAAGTGCACTCAAAATAAATACATAAATGGAAGCTGTAGTATTTAAGATTCAGCCAGTTATTAAAGCAATAATTTTTGTACATGCAAACTATTTCCTCAAACCACAACTCATGTCTTTCTGAACTGTATAGAACTAGGCTTTAAGCATCTTCAACTCTTATGTATACACAACACGACAGAAGCAACACTAGGGATTAAGGGCTACAGTTACCAAACTGCACTAACATTAACATGTTATTTTATTGTTAATGCATGCTATTAGTAACTAGGACCCTTTTAATAAAATGGGACACGTGATAAAATCATGTGTTAGTGATAAATAACTAACTTGAGTAGCCTTAGTAATTCTAGTCCTTTAATGCTTTTAAAAAGAAACAGAATGAGAATGAGTTCAAAAATGAAGCATTTTCTTCTCACGTACTAGCAGTGCAGCTGAATATACACTAAGCAGATAAAGAAAACTTTGCATTATTCCTAAAATAAAATTAAAAATGTTCAAAAGCAGCTATTGAAAGTCAATAGAAAATTTGGTTACCGTAATACATTGTATGCAGAGCTGCAAAAAAGCATTAAAAAGACCACAGAAAGTCCACACTGTGACAAAGATATTGACTAGAACAAAGCATGTCTCCACAGTTTTACAGCAGCTGCACTGGCTCCCTGTCCCACTTTAGGGCACAATTTAAAGTTTCAGTACAAGCATTTACGTATTTGTCGGACCATAAGACGCACCGGACCATAAGACGCACCTGGTTTTTTGGGGTAGAAAAATAGGAAAAAAAATATTTTGAACCAAAATTCTTTCTACACTCAGCACCCAAACAGTTTCTTTTTAAAAGTTGTTCCCATCTGGAACGACAGAAAAGTAAACCGAGTGGAAATGGTTAAGGTAGCCTACGCTTAGAGTTTGACATAGATGTGCTGAGAGAGAACCGGGATTTTACCTGTCCTCAGCGTCCGCAGCATCAAACTGTCCCGGTACAGTGCGGCTCATTAACTGCAGCCAACCCCGGCTCATATCGCCAAGTCCCCTGCTGCACTCACGCTCTCCGTCGCCTCTCTTCTAGCTGCGGCGCAGGGCAGCCCCAGAAGGAAAGAGCACGCCGTACGGCACAGCGTGAGGGACAAACTTGCTCTTTAAAGCGAAAACTTCTTCTATTCGCACCATAAGACGCAGGCACTTTTCCTCCCACTTTTTGGTGAAGAAAAAGTGCGTCTTATGGTCCGAAAAATACAGTAAATGTGTTCATGACGTGGGACTACAATATGTGAAAATAAAATTGAAATATTATCAAATCAATGCATAATCTGATTTATAATCTGGCAGAGGACAGGTTGTTGTTAAGTGCCATCGAGTCTGAGTCGACTCATGGCAACCCTCTGGATAGCTATCCTAAATTGTGTTTGGTCTTCAGTCAGACGGCTCATTGTTGACAGACTGGTACCCGCAGCTGCTGTTATTGTATCGATCCATCTCATTGCTGGCCTTCCTCTTTTGCGTTGACCTTCTATCTTGCCAATCTTTCTCTAATGATCTCTCTCTTTGCATGATGTGTCCAAAGTATGAAAGTCGAAGTCTTGTCATCTGAGCTTCTAAAGAAAGCTTAGGTTTGATCTCCTCTAGTACCGACTGGTTTGTTCTTCGGGTAGCCCATGGTATACACAGTATTCGCTGCCAGCACCATATATGATTCAAAGGGATCAATTTTCTTCCTGTCTTATCTTTTTCACTGTCCAGCTTTCACATCCATATGATGTTATTGAAAATAGCATGGCTTGAACAAGTTGAATCTTTGTATGGAGAGAGGCCAGATTAGAGAGCACTAAGGGCAGAGCTTTTTCAGTAATAGTCCCGCATTTGTAGCATATGCCCTCTCTCAACAGTTCAATGTCTAGATGTTGTGGATTTTAAGTGAGGTCTGAAGACCTGGCTTTTTTTAAAATGCTCTTAAATTGATTCTTATTTCTTTATGGAGTTTTGTGCAATTGCTCCATCCTCCTTATCAACTAGGGTTGAGGGAAAATGTATGGTTGATCTTTTTCAGTTTGTTTCACACACAATCTTGTTAACAAAAAATTCTTAACTTGTTTTGAACTTTAATGCAAGGCAATCAGCTGTCAGTGTGTTAATTCATAGATTAATGCATATTAAATTGATTTTGTGCAGACATTTTTTAAAGGTGTCTTAATGAGCCAAACACACATCCCTGGCTAGTGTTAGGAAAAGGGTTGACCAAAACCAAAACAACTACCACTCCTCACACCAAAATCAAAAAACAAAAAAGGAGTGTCAACAACTAATAGAGCACCAAAATTATAATTTTTTATGTGTCGGAAGATTGGCCATGAGGTTAGAAACTTCCAGGAAGTTATGGCTTCGAGAGGCTTTTAACCTTGTGGTTTCTAACCTCATGGCCAATCTTCCGACACAGGAAAAGGGTTGAAGCATCATGCAAAAAAAACACTGGGGAACGGAATGGAGCTGGGCTACATTTGAGCACTTTTGAAAACTCATCTAACAAAAGTGGAAGAATTTCAAATCAGGCAGTTTCATCACTTTCTGCTGTCATTTACTCTGTTAAAATTCAAATGATTGAGAGAATTGAGCTCTCCATGCTTGATGTAGCAGCACAGACACTTAAGATGACAGATCATTCAGGCTTTGAAGTCTAGGAGAAATTTCACTTACCGTTAATTTCCTTTCCTGGAATACTGCAGTTTTTAATTGCACTCAGAGCCCTATTTTTCAAAGTGTTTTCTTACTTTGTTTTTGTCACTGTGCTCTTGCATAATATCCAAAAGGATCAGCAAGACTTGGAGTCCAATTGTACTGCCAATTCCTAATTCCCTGATATGGTGGGAGCATATATCATTTAATGATCTGAGACAAAATCATTCCTCACCCATCCAATATAACTTTGTGTCTCATTAAGCTTCAGCTGATTTCAACCACTTGGTCACTACTTTCAGACACCAAAGGGCATATTTATTAAAGGTTAATGAACGTTCAGTGCCACTGCACCCATAGACACAAAACAACTGTGGGCACTTAAAGCAGATTTATTACTATAACTATTTTGCTTCTTGCTCAACCAGACTCCAGAAGATAAATTGATATTTTATCTAGGCAAATGATATTCTAAGTCAGAATCCAAAATTCTGAATGACTGGTGGTAAACAGACACCCAAAAAGAAGGGTGACAGTAAAGAAATACACTGAACACCAAACGTCTGATTGAAAACTGCTTAAATATGACAGACTGTCATCTGTCAGTCAAAAACGCTGAAAACCACTCAAAAGATACTTCTATCTATTACCATACTCTCCAACCTTGGAATATGATTTTATGAATTCGAGTGTCAAATGCAATGGTTAGATCTATAAAGATCATTCCCACATAGCAACCTCTACCCAACCACTAATGAGGCAACAAGTTCAGTCTCTAAACCCTGGCTGTCAAACATCCAATTTCAATATTTCTCCTCCATATAATCCCAAAGTTGAAACCAAAATTAAACTTCTACCTCATGGCTAAAAGTAGCAGACTGAAGACCAGCCAATAATAATTTACATCATCCGGAGATTGCAATTTCTTGGGTTTTGTTTTATTTTTGTAAAGGCCTCATTAATGCTGTCTCTAATGTAGTTGAAAACCACCCTCCCAGAGTGATGCATTTGTGATCTGCATGGTCCAGCCCTTAGGGTCCAACTTACAAGGTCAGTATCAGCAACCTGTTTCAGATTCAAAATAGTGAAAGAGACCCATGTAGATGATATGGGGGGGGGGGGGGATGAATCACAGAAAGAGGGTGCAGTCAATATCAAACCTATCCACAATACCCTTTATCTTGTCTAAAAACTAAGCCAACTCAGAAAGCTCTTGGTCACAAGGAGATTGTGAATCTGAGGTCCTAATGGGTCTCTCTCCTCTGTCACTGGCTGTAACTCCATTCCCACACCAATTACAGGCTCAAAAGCACCCACACCTCAGTTACTGAGCACAACAGCTTAGCCTCTCAAGATCCCATGTAGGAGCTAAAGCACATAAGACCCTTCTTGGTTTTCATTCTGACAGCAACATAAAATATTTTCCTAGCATAACAGTGTACCTTATGCAGGAGTAAGTTCTACATCTCTATGCCTCCCATTTAATGCCTCTGCCTCATTACAAGATGTTACCCTCACACATAATCCTACTTCCATTGAGGTCTCAATGCAGAAGCCTTGCGCTACAGCCCAACACTAAAGCTCTAGCACAGGGTTTCCTAACGCCAAGTTTAAAGCAGAATTTGTGTTTAGCTATGCTGTAGCAAAAGTCATGCAAAAAATCTGCACTATACAAGGAGAGCAAGTCAGACAAGTGCACAGGTTCTGCATGGCAGCATCTTGCACGTGTGCTAGAATTCTATAATAAAAAAAAGGAAACCCTTCGGTGTATCTCAGAATGCATAGCATGTGGTCAGGCGCCACCATTTTCTAAAATGGCAGCACAGAGGCAGAAGCATATGGGCACTACTCCTGCCCAACGAGGAAGATATGGGAGTGGGAGATCCCAGCTACCAGAGGTTTGGAGGACCACCAGGGAAATGTTTTTTTAGAGGGTTCAGGGAGTGGTGGGAGGGGTCAATAGGGGACATGTTTTAAGGGGTCAGGGCCTATGTGGGTCATTGCCCGAAACTGGTATAAAGATCCAGCATAAAAAAAAATAAAAACCCATACTAAGTTTCAGTGTAGTTTTTTTTTTAACATAAATTATTCACTTGTTTGCATGCAATTAGCATGCCTACCGTGCTATGCTTTAGTACAATGGTTTTGCTTAGGATTTTCCTGTGCTAGTTTCTTTTCTGTATCAGGGAGCAAGACTACTAGCACAGGAAATCTTGAGCAAAATGTAGCAAACTGCATTATGCTCTACTGCAGCACTGAGGCCCCAAAGTGCCCGATTTATACATGTGAAATGCAATTCTAACTTTTAACTCTCCAATTGGAAAAACAGCAATAAGCACATACATATAAGTTATATACACGTGTATGAAAGTGGGGCTTTGATTTTGCACAATAAATTTAAAAAATCCTAGCTTTCCCCTGCTCACCACTATTTCCTTTGGAGGCAGCACCTGTAAATATCTGTACGTATTTAACTACAACAGCATAGTAGAGTGGAAGCAGGGGCTTTTAGGTTTCTGTCCTTAATGAACAAATAATAAATAAATAAGCTAAGATTTAACTATTTGTATTCACTAAATGCGACAACTATCAAATTGATAGAGTTTTTAGGTTTTGACATCGCGTAAACGGAGCACAGCTGGGGCCGCCAGTGCTGAAATGGCAAGCAGTTAAGGAAGGAAGGGGATTTTCTTCCTCCCTCGTCCAGAAGCCGAATCTTTTCCTAACTTTTGCAGGCAAGGACAGCAATCAACTCTAAAGTTTAAACACGGGCACTGCACAAGGCGAGCAAGGCAGAAACGAAAAAAAATGAAAGGAAAGCTTGAGCGAGGAGCCACAAGAGGTTCAGCAGGATTTTCCACTTCCCGGGACACCTGCGAACGAGGCGGCGGCCCAAAGCTTCCAAATCACCAAGCCCAGGCCGGGGAAAGAAGTGAGAGAGCACTGCGTCCCGTCGACGCCAACATCTCACCTCTCCTGTTCATGGGCCGCAGCCGCACAGCCACCTTCACTTTGGAGGAGTCGCCCATCCCCGCCACCGCTGTCTCTCACCGTCCGCGAGACACAGTGCCGACAGTACAAAAAAAAGGAGGAAAGTCATAAGTCAAAGAAAAGAGGGAGGGCGACGCGCAGCGTCATGACGTCACACGCCCCTGAGTCGCGGGTCACACTGGGGCAGATTGTGCAAAGCCCAAGGTTCGGACGTCCCTCGACTGGTACCGCCTCCATCTCCATCCCCGTTCCTGCCCTCGCCCGCCAAGCGTCGCCCTTGAGACAAGGTCCATACTCTCCCCTGTATTTATTTATTTATTTGCTTTTATATACCGCGCTATTTAAAATCAGTGCGGTTTACATGTAACAGTGCATAAGAGTCGCCTGCTGTGCATTTACAGTAAAAACAGGAAGAAACAACTTGGGTTTCAACTGGGGAAACTATCTACATCTATATACATTTATCTACAACATGAGATGATTGTGACTTACTGATTCCTGGCAGGGTGTATGGTGGGTGTGGTTGAGATACTGTGCTTAAAGTAGTGCAGGAGAAAGAGGTAGTGTTTTAATGCTTTTCTGAACTGAGCAAGGTCTGTGATTGCTCTGATGGTGTTTGGGAGTGCGTTCCAGATGCTAGGAGCGTAGAACTTGAAAGCTCGGTTCTTTGTTGCTTGGTTGCATTTTGTCATCTCCTTGGGGATCTGTAGCGTATTAGAGGCAAAAGCTGTCCTTGACCTGTTTGCTGGGGTAGGGTGGATGAGGCCCGTTAGTGAGGTAAGGGATATTTTGTTGATGGCTTTGAAGGTCATCAGGACTACTTTATATATGAGCAAGCAGTAGATTTGTAGCCAGTGTAAGTCCTTTAATATTGGGGTGATGTGGTCCCTCCTGGGGGCTCCGTGTATGAATTGTGCTGCTGTGTTTATTGCAAGCTGTAGTGGTTTAGCGTGTTTTTGGGTAGGCCTTGTAGGATCATATTAGCATAGTCAAAGTGAGGGGTCACCATTACCTGAAAAACTGATCTGAAATCATCTGGTTGCAGCAGGGTTCGGAGGTGTCGTAGTGTCCGTAGTTTGTGGTAGACTTGTTTTGTGATGTTGCTGATAGGTGCTTTGAAATTGAGTTGCTGGTCTAATGTCACGCCTAAGTAGCAGATGCTGGGTTTAGTTGGGAGTTCAGCATCTCTTGTCTTTAGAGACGGCGGTGGTGAGAGCTTGATTTCTGGTTATGAACAGAACGTCCGTCTTGCTGAAATTTATTTTGAGGCTCTGTGAGTGTAACCAGTCTGTTACAGCCTCGAAGCATTTTACTAGTTGGGATAAATCTGGCTGATCAATCATGGAAGGGGTGAAGAGTAGTACATCGTCTGCGTAGACCAGGCATGATACATTGAATGCGCGGATTAATTCACATATAGGTTGCATGTATATGTTGAATAAGAGGGAGGAGAGTGAGGAGCCTTGAGGTACCCCGTGTACTTGTCGGAACGGCTCTGAAGTTGTGGATACTATCCGTACCTGTTGCCATCTGTCCGTTAGGTAGGATTTGCACCAACTCAATGCTGAGCCATTAATTCCCTTGTCATGAAGCCGTATCATGAGTTGCTCATGGTTTACGGAGTCGAATGCGGCAGCAATGTCTAGAAAAATTAAGGCATATCCGTGCTTGATGTTGTCAATCCCTGTGATCAGCATGTTGATAAGTGTGGCAAGGAGCGTTTCCACGCTATGTGCTTCCCTAAAGCCACATTGGCATGGGTCAAGGGGAGCTGTAGCATCAATGTGGTCTTGTATTTGACGCTGAGCGACCGTCTCAATTATCTTCGCTAGCAGTGGGATGCTTGATATTGGTCGGTAGGATTCCACCATCTGGGGATTTAGTTTGGTGTTCTTCAGGAGGGGTTGAATTGACGTCTGTTTTGAGGCATAGTGGGAATTGTCCTGTGGAGAAGGATAGGTCAATGATTTTGGCTATTATAGGGCTGATTTCCTCACGTAGTGCTCTTATCCAGAATGCTGGACAAGGATTGTTGGGTGCATTGGTGGCATTGACGCTGGTGATGATGTCCTCATTATATGAGTCTGATGGTGTCATGAGCGAGGTAAGTGGCTTAAGTGGGTTGCTTGTGGGCTGGAAAGCATGGCTTTGCCGACATTTTTAGTTTTGGCCAGCAGGTAGTCCGCATAGTCCTGGGGGTGTATCATGGTTGGTTGTGGGGATGATGGTTCCTTTGTTAGGGTCTTTACTATATTGAACAGCTCATGGGGTTTGTTCAGGGATCTGCTTAGGAGCTCAGAGTGGTGCTCTTTAATTTTCATTGATATTAAGTCCTGGTGTGCCCGCAGGTGGGAATTGTAGGCTGTCCGGTCTGTTGGGGTCCGTGTGCGTCTCCACTTTCTTTCAAGTTTTCTAAGCATTTGTAGAGAAGTCCGCAGCTCGGTAGTGTACCATCATGCAGGTTTTCTCCTCCTTGGTTGCATGTCTAGGGTCTGTGGCCTGGCTTTGTTGGGTATGCGAGCGAAGGAACTCAGGCTGTTGTTCCATGACGCCATCTCTTCTTCAAGGTTCAGTGATGTCGTGATGTTGGGGAGGACATCTTTGATGATCGCTTCTTTGTCGAAGGGTCTATAATGTCCGAAGAGTGCTGCTGATTTTTCATTTGTTTTCATTGTCCGTTCACTGTCCTGGTTCATACGTATCTGAAATTTAATTAGATTATGGTCTGACCATGGGACAGGGGATATAATAACTTTGAAGTCATAATTTAAGCTCGCCTCTGGTCAAGGGGAGAAAATAAGATCTAGAGTGTTACCCTTTTGATGTGTGGGGGCGTCAACTATTTGTTCATAGCCTAGGCTGTTGAGTGCCTTCAGAAAGGCTTTTGAATGTGTATCTTGCATGGCTGGTAGGTTAAAGTCTCCCAGTACCCAGTTTGGCTTTCGTGTATTCTTAGGGTTGGAGGCTAGGTCGATTATTGTTGAAAGGTCTCCAGGGGGTGATGATGGGGATCTGTATATAAGGTTGATAGTATTATAGTTGTTGGATATGGTGATCATATCGAGGTGTGTTAAGCTATTGGAACTGATCGTCTGATACTGGAGCTCCGTTTTTACGAGAATGAATGCACCACCTCCCCTGCGGTCCCCTCTGTGGCAGGTATGGATTGAGAAGTCAGGGGGGGTGAGTTGATTGATGAGGACTGAGTCTGAAGTGGTGAGCCATGATTCTGTTACTAGCAGGATGTCTAATTAGAGGTGCATTATGAGGTCAGTGATGATTGGCCACTTTTTACGAACAGACCGTATGTTTATGAGGGCACACTTCAGGTTGCATGATCTTTGGTGTGGCTGGGGTTTCGTGGTATGTTGGAGTGGTATGTGGATTAGGTATGGGTAAGGTTTCTGGAAGGGTTCCATCAGTGGGCAGTTTGTGTTGCTGTGATGTCTTCTTCTTTGGTTTCGTACAATCAGAATCGGATTGTAGTCAGCTGCAGCAGAGGGGGAGCAGTTGAGGGCGTTGCTGAGAAGGAATATAACGATTAAGATTATACTGGGTATAGCCATTTTGAGGTGTAGTTTGGTGGGTTCTGTGTGATGCGGGGGCTTTCCTTAGCTTGGAAGGGCTTATTTGTGTTCACCGTGGGCAATGAGAATATTGAGTAATACCAGTGGTATCTAGCTTGTTCTGTAGGGCTATCTAATGGTAGCAATGAGAGTTACTTGTATACTTTGGCAGTGAGGTGTTCACAATACAATTTGCAATGAAGTATTCATAGTACACAGTAAAGTTTGGTGGTGAAATACTTATAACACACAGAAGATTCTCATAGTGAGGGCCACACAGAGCATGATCAATCTCTCTCAACCAATGTAAATAGTTAATACATTTACAATTTGTATTTTTAGTTTTCTATGTAACGAATTTTTGCACTGTTAATGTTCCATGTAATGTTAGTGTTAATTCTTTGACATGTTCTCTGTAAACCGCTCCTGATCTCTGGAAGGGGCGGTATAAAAAAGCACACAAATAAATAAATAAATAAAATAAATAAATAAATGTTAAAACTTTAGCAGTGGTCTATTTACGGTAGCCTGTAACATTCAGCTTTGCAGTCACAGTAGGCTTTGCATAGAAAATACTCACAGTACATCCGAGGGTGAAATTTCACGGAGCAGTCAGGTTAAGGTGCACTGCGCATAGCAGTCCAGGGGATATCTGGAACTCGGTCACTGGCGGGTGGTGGTGTCTGGTGTTTAGCGAGCTCAAAGCTGGTCAGAGAGTGACGAGGAAGGAATGGGACGGGACCTGTGATGAAATCCCTGGAAGGTGACGTTCAAAGAACATTGCAAATTCTGGAATTATTTTTTTTTTCGTTTAAGAAACAATCTGAAAACTTTTTTTCTGGTACTAGTACGACAGCATTTCAGTTCTGTAACAGCCAATTAATTTTTCCTAGCAAAAAAGATGCCGGTGCAGGGGTCTTTCATTAATATTTGAGGACCATGGATCAATTTTAGGAGACAATGGAAAAGATGCTGATAGTACACCCTCAAAAAATGCCCTGGTTCTGTCTGCTCTGGGCTTTCTCATGGGTTATTGTTGGACTCATGTCTTTTTGTACATACAGTTGTGGTAAACATTATTAGCATCCTTGCATTTTAGCCTTGTTGTGTACAATATCTTGAGAAATAATTGGAAATATTCCAACTGTATGGCATCATAATATTTTTATGCTATGTTCAAAAGTATACACCAAACAAAAAGATGTTTGTGCAACTTAGATGCAGTAATTTCTGAAAACGAAATATGACCTGGACAGGCTTAATGGCACCCTTCACTAATATTTGGTTGCACCATCTGTCTGCTGGCAGTTTCTCCCACTCTTCAACTGCGATTTATTCCAGCTCATGAATGTTTCCAGGATTCCTTTTACCAATGGCAGATTTCAGCTCTTTCCAAAGGTTCTCGATTGGATTGAGATCAGGAATTGTTGGTCAGTTTAAAACAGTCCATTTCTTCCTTTTTTAACTATTCTTTTGTACTTTTGGATGTATATTTTGGATCATTGTCCTGCTGGAGGACTCATGACCTTCGACCCAAATCTAGTTTTCTGACACTAGGTAGCACATTTCGCTCCAAAATACCTCGGTGGTCCCAACATTATGATTCCTTTAATTTGTTCCAGGCCTTCAGTTCCTGAGGCAGCAAAACAGTTCCATCATATTTAACTGTAGGAAGTGTATTTTTTTCCTTATAAGCTTCATTTATTCACCAGTCTTGCAACCTGATGCAAAAAAGAAACTAGCACAGGAAAATCCTAAGCAAAACCATTGCACTAAAGCATAGTGCGGTAGGTGTGCTAATTGCATGCAGTGCTGGTCTGCATTGCCAAAGAGCTCAAGTTTGGTTTCATCTGTCCACAGAACATTTTCCCATAAGGTGGGTCTGGGCAAAGATCAAAATTAAACCTGTGCGGAGCCCTCTGGCCCTATGAAACCCCTGCTGCAGTGCTCGTGCTCAAAAGGAAGTGATGCTACAGGGGGCGGGACGCTGCAGCAGGGGTTTCAGAGAGCTCCATACAGGTTTAATTTTATTTTTAAATTAGTTTTGTTACAGCCACTGCTCTGTAAGAAGCAGGAGCAGCGGCTGCATGGGGGCTGGGAAACACACATGAAAAGCAGGCTTTCTGCTCTGGCTGCTCCCGTCTCGCGGCCAGAGCAAAAAAACGACTTTTCAAGGGCCTGTTTTCGATCTCTGCCGACAGCCGGCCTGGCCATGGAAAAACTGGCCAGGCCGGCTGAAAACCAGCTCGTTGGCAACCCTAGTGATAATGGCTTTTCTGATGGGCTCAGGCAGCTCTCTTGTCTTCACCATTGTGAAATGGAACAGAAAGTGAATGTGCCAATTTTAAATATTAGAGCCATCATTCATTGGTTGATTCAAGTCATGTGAGTACTAACACTTGATCACAGGTGTGTCTAATTTTACTGCAATGGGAATGTGGTTCTTCTGTTCAAAATGATTTGAATTGTTTATAAGGGTGCCAGTAATCATGTCCTGGTAATGTCCCAGTTTTAATACTCCTTTTTTAATTAGTCTTGTTTTGTTTGATTTTTTTTTATGTGTCAAATATGTGTGCATATATAGTCTAAAACCATTTCACTGGCCACTTATTTTTTAGGAGAAATTGGACAGTAAGGGGTTGAACTACAAGGGTGCCAATAATGTTGACCATAACTGTAATTTGAAAACAGGAATAATATAAAAGACAGTGTAGGTTACCAGATGTCCCCGATTTTCAGGGATTGTGCCTGATTTTAGAGGTGTGTCCCCGACTCCCACCTGTTTGGCTTCCTTCTGCACCGGATTCCAGCAAAACAATTATTTTCAGTTTACTCATTTGAATATGTACATTTTTAGAATTTACATCCATTATATTTTGCCCAGTACAGGGGAAATGCATCACTGCTTCTATTTCTCTGTCAATTTGTCTGCTTGGTAGTGATATTGTTGCTGTCTTGGGACGGATGGGGGAGGGCAGGGTATGACTCCTCTTCCCTCTTCCGCGCATTATTGCTCAAACCAGGAACTAAGCCCCCTCTCTCCCCACCCCAACACACACACACTTCGAATAAGTATCACAGATTTGCCTGCAAAATATCTGGTAAACTTAGTCGGATAACAACAGGTTGATGCTGTGGATTCGCTGCTGAAGGTGAACTTGAATGGGTTTCTCTGGCTTTTCTGCAGCTTTGGGGTGCCACCTTCAGTATGGTTTGATGCACTGCAACCAACTTGTTCACAAGGTAACAGTGGCGGAGAATCTCTGAACTACTCAGCAGGGTCATCAGAGTTGTACAGCTCCAGGGCAGTATTACCAATCCATCCCTTGATCAACATGAGATGGGCTCCAGTACTGGTTTTCTGATTCCCATCTAGTACAATTTGTTTTGACATTTTTAGTTCTCTTAGCCCATATGCCGTTTTACAACAAAGTCAGTAAAAAACAATGAACAAAATGCAATATATAATACAAAGCAATATTAATAAAATGATGACTAAATAACAAGAGTTGCTATTACCCAATTCTAGGAGTAAGATTTTGAGCTGGTCCTGGATTCCTGACAAGCTCACCCTGATACATTATGGGACCTGCAGCAGTAATTCTAATGGGTAAGATCAGGGACTACAAATAGCATACTGCACTGCCATGCAAATTGAAACCAGAACTGGCATAAAATCTTACTGGGTAACTTAGCAACTCTGTAATAAGAAAACCTAAAATTCTCACATTAAAATTAATTACACAAAAATCGCTGAAATAACCATGTTTTCTATCCACCTCAAAAAGTTGCATAGGAAAAGATCCACTGACATGCCCAGATTTAGGCATAAGCAACTGCCTAGGGCACCAAATTTCAATGATACCAAATACCAGGGCTAAAAAGGAGTCTGATTCTGTTTCCTCTCTGAACAGAAGAGAGACACCTCCACTCCCCACCATTCTATATGGGTGCCAGTATTTTAAATTCAGATCTGTCCACTGGCACAAGCAGTTGGAGCAGCACCACGGATTGATTGGAAAAAATGTTGCTTAAAAAATCAATGACAGATATGGTCTGTCTCAGCTAATAACATTTCTGAGGATTTGCAGGTAGCATTGTGTTTACTTAGCAGAAAAATGCTACAGCAGGACAGTGCTTTGTAAATTATTTTAAATATAAAATCAGGCCAGAACAGATATGACCTGCCAACTATCCAAGCAGATTTAGCATTACAGCAGTCTTGAAGGGCTCTCTTATTTTGTTGTTGCTTGCTGGTAAATTGCACTGTCTACATTCTTTTCCTTGGCACTGCCTTGCATACCTGAAAGCACCGCTGGTATTTGGCAGGTTTAAGTTAAAAGAGATAAGAGGAGAGAGGGAGATGGGTAGCCAGTACAAAATAGGAGCAGAGTCTGAACGAGAAAGAAAGAAGATCAAAGTAGAGTCTCTCATAATCCAAAATGGCATTGCTGATACAGTCAGTGGCATTTTGCATTATGGCATTGACAGGGCAGGAGCAACTGAGGATTGCACCTGCCCCATTGGCTGGCCCATCTTTTGTCAGTATGAGGCCCCTGGCACCTCGTCGGACAGGCCGGATCCCACATGATGAGCTCAGCTGCCCATGTCATGGACTCCTCACTAAAGTCACTCGTGACATCATTTCATTACAAATCATTGAAATCAACTTTAATCAATTACTGACAAACTGACCGACAAAGCCGACAATCATATATCCACATCACAATTCACAAACAGCTGTCAGCCTGTCAAAAACTTAACAATCGAATTGGAAATATTATTTAAGTTAAATGTTACGCTGTCAGATGAAGTATCAGCATCTTTCAGTGTTTACAAGTTAAACCGGAAGTAGATTATGATAGCCTGGTTCCCAGTCTACAGTCTACTGTTCAGGAACACCGAACAAGCTGAACGAAGAACCAAAACATTTAAAGATAACTTTAAAAAACTTTACGAGTGTAAAATAAAAATGTAAAAAAATAAATTGAAACTAGAATAAGTAAAGAAATAAGATAATAAAAAAATTAAACTTTAAATGTCTTAAACATAAAAAGGACTTATAAAACTAAAACATTACAACAAGCAGCTGCTGGAGCATGCGAGGCCCCTTAGATGCGCGGGACCCCTGGCAAAGTGCCATAGTGCCAACCAATAAAGACGGGTCAGCCCATTGGGACCTGCCCCACAGGGGCAAATAGATAAGATGTTGATAAGTGGGTATAGAGAGGACAGAGCAATGGGTGTTCTTGGCCAGAAGTGAGGCTTCTTCAGAGCAGCAGAGGTATTACTGCCAGGGCTGAAATGAGGCAACAGAAAACCCAAAATAGCTTTAATTGAGTTTTCTGTCATTTCGGACTGGAAATTATATGAACTGTTAAAATACATTTTGTTGAGTTTTTCCTGGCAAACATCCTGGGTGAAAAAGAAAGTCATGAGAGAGAGACAACAATATATGGCATAACAACAGAAAATAAAGAAAAGGCAAAACTAACAGGAGAGGAAAGAGATGGGGGGGGGAAGAGGAAGACAATTTTAAAAAATAGTTTAAGTATAAAAACAAAACAAAAAAATAGAGAAAGTTGAATACAGTATAAAATGAAAGAGAACAGGCTGAACAAAATGCAGAGAAATAGATAACAGTAAACCAAAAGAAAGGCACAATAAAGAAGCAAAAAAAAAGCAGTATTTCCATGATGGGAATGACTTTCAGAGCAAAGGAAGGGGGGAGGGGGCAGAGCTCCATAAATCTTCCTACCTCAGTCTAGCAGCCACACTCCAAGGCCTAGAAAAGAGGAACAAGGAGAAATAGAGGAAGGAGCAGCAAGAGAACTAGAAGTGCTGACTTACTACTTCTGAAAAGGAAGGAAGAGGACTTATGTGAGAGAGAAAGAAAGATATCCTATCCAGAGTATTCAGTGTCAGGGGAATCAATCACCTCAAATGCCAAACAAGAGGCAAAGCCAGCCTTGAAGACCACATCTATGAGGACCAAGGGAATAACTGCAGTGCTACCTCTCACATATGATGGCATTCGTGCCAACAAGGGCAGACCTAAGTTTGTCCACAAGATGCCAGATAATAGTTAGGGAGGAGGGGGACAGAGAGACCATGGAGATCTGAAAAAAAAAAAACACTGCCAATGTTATTATACCTGCTTTGCTTTCTTTGGTTGGATTATTTAGTGTCACATTCTGAACTCTTTTACATGGGCATGCCAAAATAGGCCAGAAATGGTGATGTCTAACTCCACCTACTTGTGGCATCAGAAACCTTTGCTTGAAAAGCTGGTGTGGACCCAGGGCTGGTGTTAGACATGAAAGGGCCCAGGGCAGAAACTGACAAGAGGACACAAAATTCCATAAGCAGTCTATGCCTCCTACAGCTTGAGGCAGGTTCTGGGGCTCCATATGGCTTGGGTGCCGAGGGTAATTGCCTTATTTGCCATCCCCTAACGTCAGCCCTCTGTGGACCCAGATGAAGCTCTTCTAATCTTGCCAGCTCCATTGGGGGACTTGCCAATTCGCCTGCAAGACCTTTGTGAAGAGACTGTTTGGGTTGCAGTACTGTGTCACTTCAGCCGACTGCCATTGTTCCAGGCTCTGCTGACTAATACCACCCACTTCTGATGGCAGCAACCCCAACTTGAAAAACTGGCATGGACCCAAAGGCATTGTGCCAAAGGGGCATGGCCCTTTGTATGCCCCTTCAGGTGCAACTGTGGGTGCATTGGAGGGACTGTATAAGGGTTTTTGATATATTGTAATTTTATCATTGCGTTGCATTGGATATTTTGGAATATGGGGTTTTAGTTGTCAAGTGAGGAGCATGTGTATGTTTGTAAAATGTACAGTCTGTAAATTTATATACAGTTTGATGTTATACTTTGATTTTGAGGATGGGTTGTTTGGGTTTTTATTTTATTCTGTTCAAGTATATTTGGTTTTTATTGTATTGTTTTAATATGAGCATATTCCAGTTTTTATGGGACATGGCTGGTACAATTCTATATTTGTGAGGAACCACTTTAAGGGTAAAGCACTATATAAAAAACTTACTGCTTTCCAATGTATTCACTATGCTCCTGTTGAACATCAGGGATTGGCTAGCCTGAATATAAAAATAGGATATATTAATGCCTGTTCTGTCAAATCTAAAACCCTTGTGCATCATAATTTAATCTGTCTGTGAGTGAAAGGAGAAGCTATGTATTGTTGTTGTTAAATGCCGTCGAGGAGTCGTTGATTCATGGCAACCCTCTGGATAGTTGTCCTAAACTGTGTTTGGTCTTCAGTCGCCTGACTCATTGTTGACAGAGTGGTACCCATAGCTGTTGTTCTTGTATCCATCTTATTGCTGGCCTTCTTTTGCGTTGACCTTCTAACTTGCCAGGTATGATGTCTTTCTCTAATGATCTCTCTTTTCACATGATATGTCCAAAGTATGAAAGTCAAAGTCTTGTCATCTGAGAAGATATATAGGCACAAATATTAGCAAAATACAAGAACCAGAGTGAAAGCAAGACAGCAGGGAGAATAGAAACCAGAATACAGAAAGCTATGCAAAGAAAATGCAATAAATAAAATAAAAATAAATACATAAATAGCTATAAGCACAAGCAACAAAGTAAATGCAAAGAATTTCTGTGCAAGCACGCAGCAAGAAACTATGAAGTTAAAAGCACAAAATAAAAAAAAAAATAAAAAATTCAGAGCAAGCACAAAACAGGGAGGCTATAAAGCTACAAGCACAAAACAAGAACATTAATTCACTTTGAGTTGCATGCCAAGGCTGCATACTTCTTCAGTCACAGGAAAGACCCCCTTGCGGCCATCCTGATCCAAGATCATTCAGTCTTGGACCTTAGAATGGATGCTCTACATCTTTCTTCTGTGATCTCTAGTGAGTTAGGTGTTGCGCTAGATCCAGGCTTATCTGGGTTTGGTAATTCTGGTAGCCCTAGATTGTCCACAAAGACCTTGGTACACAGATCTTCTAAGGCTTTTAGCCAGTGCACTGCTTCTACCTCTCCAGTACTACTACTTATCATTTGTATAGTGCTACAAGGTGTATGCAGCTCAGTTTTACAGTCTACTGTGACAAGTTCCTCTGCTGAAGGAGAACCCTGCTCCCTTCTCAGTTATGGCTTGGCCATTGAGAGGCCAAGGACAATGCAGAAGAGCTAGTCAAAGTGGTAGTGTACAACTTCCTCAGGGCCCATAGGTCTTCTGCTTCCTTGGAATATGTCAGGGTTTGGAAGGTATTGGAGTCACTGAGAGCAGATGTAGTCACTATTCTAGCCTTTTTGCAGGTGGGAGTTGATCAGGGTTTGTCCTTTAATTCTCTTAAGGTTCAGCTGACAGCACTTGCTTGCTACAAAGGGCGGGTTCAGGATGTCTCACATTATCTTAGAGGGGTGAAGCAGGTTCGCCTGTCTCATCATCCAGTACTCCCACAGTGGGATCTATAACTGGTCTTGAAGGATTTGTTGGCTTCGCCCTTTGAGTCTCTTCTTTGTATCACTTTGAAAGATTTGACTCTGAAAGTGGTGTCTCTGGTGGCTATTTCAGGCTCTCTCCTGCAGGGACCCATATCTTGTCTTCTCTTTTAGTTCTGTTACCTTACAGACTGTGCCATCCTCTCTCTCCAAAGTCTTGTCACCATTTCACATACCATAATGACCATCTTGGAAGAATAAGTTGAAGATTGCTATTTTATGCTGATGGGTCCTTTTTTGTATAGGAGCCTTCTCCTGCTTTTTGATATGGTTAAATGTTGATATGTTAAATGTTGGAGGCTCTATGATAAGTTGTTTTACTGTATGTGATTGCTATAACTATTGATTATGATAGTGGATATCTGTTAAAGCAACTTTTAGTTTGGCTTCCCATCAGTTTTTTGAATTTAAGGTGCTGGTGACGGACGGTGAGGTTGGATGCAGACCGTTGATGTAAATTTCCTCATATTGGATTACTGAAGCCAGGTTTCTTGGCTTTGAAGCATTCAATGAATATCTGAGGATAGTTCTGAGGTCTGTGCTCCCCGTTGTCACGGCGCTAATAGCTTTTGTAGTGCAGAGGTTCCAGTGCTACAGTTGGTTAATGTGTGGAGTTGGTTTTTTGTCTTTATGAAGTATCATTGTTAAACTCCGGTCAGGCCTAGTGTTGTTTGACCATTTCACTTAAATCAGGTTCTTTGTCTTCCAGCTTATTCTGTGCTGGATTGAGACAGGTCCCTGAGGGGACTGCTTATTCTGAGCTGGATTGAGACAAGTCTCTGAGGGGACTGGATGTTAAAGAGTTTGTTGAAAATATCTGGAGGTCATGAATACCTTCTGCTTCTCAGATCACCTGTTCATACTCTTCACTGGTCCACGGAAGGGGCATATGGCTACAAAGTCATCAATCACTTGCTGGATCAAGAAGACCATCAACTCAGCTGACTTGCTGAGGCACAAACGAGTCCCAGATAGTCTTAGGATTCATACCATGAGAGCTTATGCCTCTTCCTGGGTGGAGTCATAGGTGGTAACTCCAGAGGACATTTGCAAGGTGGCGACTTAGTTGTCCCTGCATACCTTTGACAAGAACTACAGGTTGGAGTTGACCCCAAAAGAACTTTTGGGAGTATTGTTTTCCTCTCACCTTGGGTCCTAGCTGCTCTGGTACATCCCATTTGTCTAGACTGGTCTAGCAGAATGAAATGAATGAGAAATTTACGTAACTGCTAATTTATTTTCCTTGATTCCTGCTAAACTGTACAGGATCCACTCAATATTGGGCTGGTAGGCGGGAAGTCCTGATATTGCTGATTGTTCATATTGCAAGTAGTTTGCCTTTTTTGACAGGGAATCTGTTTCCCTGTAGAAAATACAGATACAATTTTGGGTAAAATTCTGATTCTTGTTGCTGAGTTTGGTTTTAGCAACTTATATATCTGCTTTGGAAACTACCAGTACTACACCATCAATTATACCAAGCGATGTTGTCACTGAAAGTTGCTCTAGTCTGCCTCCTTCTATTGGCTTGGGTGTATAACCCACTTGTCTGTAGGAATCAAGGAAAGGAAATTTAGCAGATATGTAAAGTTCTTGTAAGCCTCTGGGGACAGGGCAATACCTGTTCTACCTGAATGTAACTTGCCTTGAACTACTACTGGAAAGATGTAAGATAAATACAAATAAATAAAACAAATAAATGCCCTCTTGAAAGTACACATGTAAAGGCAGGACGTCAGGCCCCCCAATCCCCATGACTGCCAATCCCTGCCACCCCTTAAAGCATCTGATGATCCTCCTACCCCACCCCCGACAGAAAGTGATCCCCCAGATCAACCCTGACAGATGATTTCTCCCCCCAGCCTGATCCCCCAAAATATCCAATCCCCCCACCTCCCACATCCAAATTCTGGCACTCAATACTCCTGGTATAAAGAATCCCCACAATGGCTCCCAGGCAGACCTCCCACCCCAACTCTTACCAGTGTTGAATAGTCCCTGTTATCCAATACCCAGTCACTCCTACTCCTTTGGCTTTGAATTCCAGTCTAGTATCCGTAACCTCTAGCGATAATCTTGCGCTACCACCTCTAAGGGTCAAGTTATAAATTAAGGGCAAAGTGCTCCTGCTCCTTCAGTTCTGGGTTCCAAAATGGTGCCGATGACCCCTAGTGGTACTACCAGTGGTGGTCAGGCTGCAAAATAAGGGTAAAATGCTCTTGCTCCTTTGCTTCCAGGTCCCCAAATGGCACCTGTGACCCCTAGCATTAATCTCATGTTACTACCTCTAGATACAAGGCTGCCAAATAAGGGCAAAATGTAGTAGCTTAAATGTTTGTATTCACCAAGTCCAACAATACTCTAGCTGCTAGAAACTGTTTTTAGGCTTCAAGATCAGGTAGATGGAGCAGAATTAGGGCCACTGGACTCGGGAGGACAATCCTCGCACACGGGGCGAAGGGTCAGCCAGACCATTGGCCAGACAGTTCCCAAGCAGGTCCTTCCTCTGTCCAAAAGGGGAAACAAAACACTCAGAGAGGACATATCACTATCCAATAAAAGAAACACACAGGGAAGACTTACACCTCCCAATAAAATTTCACCTTATGCAAGACAGCACGTGCGTATATGGTTATAACTATCTCACAGATTTTTCTTTGCAAAAGGATCCTTTTATTATTTCCTATCTTACAGAAACAAAAAGACTAAGAACAAAGGAAAAAGCATTCTAGTGGAATTACAGATCTTGCCACCTCTCACAACAAACAAACAGGGTCATTCTGTAATCTGGGTACAGATCATCTAAACAGCTACAAGCAAGAATGTGCATGATTGTCTACATCGTGATTCAAATAGCAAACAAAAGTACATCCTTCTGTGTTGTCTGTAACACAAAAGAGAGAATGTGTGACAGGCATACTGTACAAAAGAAATCAGTGTTAGAAACACACATGACACTAGAACAATTTTACACAAGACTAACTAGCACACACACAAAACTCTCAGACACGACAATAGGGGATAGTGGGGCCATAAGGAACCCAGGGAATCCATACCACGCACAGCCTTCACTGGTCCTGCCACATTATATACCCTTGCTCAGGACTATACTTACTATTCTGGCATTCTTCTCTAATAAGCTAATTTTTGTTCCAGCTGTCTAGGGCCCTCACTTGTGTGATTTGCCATGTTCTACTCATATCTGTACCCCTCTCCGTAGACTTTTCCTCTGGCCCATGTCTGCAATTAGCAGTCTGGGCCTTGTCAGATTTATATTGTTAATCTGACCTTTTGCCCCCCACCCATTCATTCCTTTACCTGGTTCTTTTGCTTGGTCCTCTCCCACCCCTCAGTTCCCAAGAAATATATCTCTTTAATGCCCCGTGTTCTGACAGGTATACTGGGAGCCATATGTTCTTCATGCTAAGCTGGCATGTTTATCTCTCATGATTGCCTTTCTACCCTCTCAAGGTCTACCACTTACTGTTAAGTGTGTTTTCACAATTTTTCCATCTGATGTCACATACCTCTGAAAGCTTTACGTATGCACCTCAGTACAATTCCATTTTTTTATGTTAGCCCTTTCTCCTCTGGCTCTCACACCTGCTGCTGCCAAAATGCCAAGATCTTAAGGAGTGAAGGGGATTTTCATCATCTTTTGTCCTGAGGCCAAATCTCTTCCTGGTGTTTACAGTCAAGGAAAACAGTCAATTTTTGATGCATGAACGGGAACAGGACAAGGCGAGTGAGGCAGAAAGAAGAAAGTAAAAGGGAAGCTCAGGCAAGGAGCCACAGGTAGTAAGGCTGAGGGTAATCCTCGACTTTGCAGGACACCTGCCCTTATTTGGCAGTCTGATCCCTAGTGGTAGAATCACAAGATTTCTACTAAGAGTCATGAGTACTAGTTTGGAACCCAGAATGGAAGGAACAGAAGCATATTACACTTATTTGGCAGACTGACTCTTAAAGAAGGAACCTCAAGATTATCATTAGGGGTCATGGGCACCATTTTGGAACCTAGAGCCAAAGGAACAGGAGTGAACGAGGATCAGCCTTGCTCCCACTAGACTCCAGAGACTTTTTGACCATGTAGAACCAAGGTAGGGGATTGGGGAATCCGAGGGGATCTGCCTGGGAGACATTGTTTGGAGGGTTCTTTGTGTTGGGGAGGAGTTAGGTGCTAGAATTTGGTTGCTGGGGGGAGGGGATCAGATGCCTTGAGAGGGTTGGTGGAGCGATAATTGGCTGTCAGTAAATGAGTTAGGAAGGATCATCGGATGCCTTGGGAGTGGATGAATGCTCAGATTTCAGGGGGGTTGAGGGGTTATTACAGTAAGGGGGGTGATCAGTGGAGACTGGTACTGAAGGATCAGGGTGTGCGTGGGAGCAGCGGTGCAAAGGGTGGCTACTAAAATGGTTAGTGGTCTTCGTATGAAGCATATGAGGACAGACTTAAAGATCTTAATATGTATACTTTAGAGGAAAGGCGGGATAGGGGCGATATTTAAATACCTCCATGGCATAAATGCACAGGAGGGTCTCTTTCAGTTAAAGGCAAGCTCAGCTATGAGGGGACATAGGATGAGAGTGAAATATTTCTTTACGGAAAGAGTGGTAGATGCATGGAATAGTCTCCCAGTGGAGGTGGAAGAGATGAAGACAGTATCTGAATTCAAAAAAGCTTGGGACAAACACAGAGGATCTCTAAAGGTAAAATGGGGACTATTGTAGTTGATATGGAAAGGCAGACTAGATAGGCCATGTGGTATTTTTCTGCCATCATGTTTCTATGTTTCTATGATTTAAAAAGCTGCTCCCATGCACATGGGGTGCTGTTGCATGGCTTCTTTCTCTATGAGCAGCGTTTTTAAAATCAATTTACAGCATATGTCCAAACATTACACTTGTAGCAGAAATAGAAAGGACATTTCAACTACACCAAATGTTAATATAAGCTAAGAAAAAAGAAAACATATATGTCCATTTCAATCTAGCCCTTTAAAATTGCTGCTCACGCTGAAAAAGGGGAGACATGTTTTGGCAATGCCTCTTGTAAAAATGTTTATTGTGGGAATTTATTGTGGTGGCTGCATACCTTTATAAAATATTTATTTATTTATTTAGCTGCATTTATATCCCGCTTTTCACCGGGTCAAATACTACTAGTGTATGTGGCAGAGAGCATGCCTTAAGTTAAGGCACGAACATTTATACTAGCCTTATAGCTGGTATAAATACCCATGCTTATATTTTTCAAGAACACGCAAAAACCATAGTACTTTATAATCCACAAGTAAATTCCATCATGTCTACATGTGCACTTTAATGCTGGATTTTATGAGAAGATCGTTGATGCATATTTGTGGCCACATACATGCTAATGATAAACTACTGCCAAAGTAGGCCCAGGCTTTATTGTTTTTCAGCACCTCCTTATAAAATGATATACCCTTCAAATGTAGAGAATCCAGTATTCAAAGAGGTTTATGTGGTTTGCAGGACCTGCAAACAGCATAAGCCTCACTCAGCCCGATATTCAGTGTCACTGAGCAGCTAGTGCCGCTTGTGATACAGTGGATAAAACAGAGCGTGTGCAAGTTCAGGAAAGTGAAGAGCTTACCTCTGATTCAGCTTTAGGAATGGATGCAGGGCATAGGAAAACAGCTGAGCAGAAAACGCTGTTACTACAAGAAAAGCCAAAAGCTCATCAAGAGCACCTGTCCCCTAGTTCTGACGTTACGTGCAGGGCTAGGAACCATATAAGGGAGAGTTTTAGGCAGGGTAGGAGGTGCTACCAGGGGAACTGCCAGGACACATGCAAAGGAAGTTGCAGAGGGCAGCTGGGAAAGGAAGCTGCAATCCAGGAGCCAGGAAGTGGCAGCAGTTCAGGAAGACGCTATCCACAGTCACAGAGCACAGGTCAGCTCAGAGGGAGTTTACCCAGAGGAGGGAACCTCAGACGTAGCTGTAAGCTAAAGAACAGCTGGGAGCCTGACACAGAGTTTCTTAACTCACAGCCTGACTGGGAAGCTGGGGAAAGGAGCTACTACAACCCCCCGAGCTAAGCATAGCACCAAGGTACAGAGAAGGGAACCTTCTGCTTTTAAAGAGAGGTTTAAAGCACATGGCTATTGTAAAGGGCGTAGCCCAGTGAATAATGCTGTAAGGGAGAGATATCCTAAACTCCCACTTTATGGAGAGGATCAGCAGAGAGCTTTCCTCAGACCAGGAGATTACATCCCTGGGTTTATAGAAGCTTGTGCAGGAAGCAATAGTGATCTCTCATAAGAGGTTGGGCCAGACTCCTATACAGGGGAAGATGCTGACTCAGAAGGTTTGGGAAGTGAGTCTGAAGGGATGGTCTGGGAGAGTAGCAGCCACCTTTCAGAGCCCATACCAATGGACTGTAATATATGCTGCAAGAATATCCACACTGCTTTGTGTTAACCTTTTTTGGAAGAAAAATACTTTCTGAAGAATAACAAAGGAAGGAAGTTTTTGTTACCATTTTTGTGCACTGCTGTGTTTTAAGTTTTGTCCTTGAAGAATGTCCGTGCGGGACGGGGAATAAAACCCATGCTTTATTTTCCTTACCACTGACCACAAGACTCTGTTTTTCATAGCAAGAGCAGGGTAAAATTTCTACAACCCTAGGCAACCGCCTAATTAGGGTTTAAAGGGCTGCGACATACGAGCCCCATCACAAAATGGCGTAGTTGTTGCGGATTCATTATTGAGGATACAAAACTGCAGCGCAGCAAGCTACAGCGCGGAAAGAGCGGACGGCGCCACACCCGGAGAGGATCCAGTTCCTGCAAAGAGAAAATCAAGCACCTTCTCAAAGTGAGACCCTCCACCTGGCTCAGGTAAAGCGTATTTGGGCACAGGCTGGGAGGATTCCTGGTGAGAAGGGAGGGCTTGTAAAAGAAAGAGGAGAAGGACATTTTTTTTGTCTTGTTTTTGTGCGGTACGGCACTTGGTTGTGTTTTTCTGTTTTCCAGGGTCCAAGGCATGGAAAGATGGATGTACAGGAAGTCCTGAGGTGGATGAGTCTGCAATTTGACAAACAGAGAGAGCTGGCTCAGCTCAACCAGGTGCAGGCCATCGCAGCACTGAAAGACCAGCAAAAGCCTCTGACAGACTTACTGAAAGCTTTTCTGGAAGAGCCGAAGACAGCACTACCAGCATCCTGTGGGGTAGGCCCACAGAATTGTGGGATGTGGACTGTTGGACAAATGAGTAAAACAGATAACTTTGATGACTTTGTTGAAACCTTTGAGAGGGTAGCTCTCAATTCCAACTGGCCAAAGGAGCAATGGGCCGTTAGACTGGCTTCAGCTTTAACTGGGGAAGCACAGTCGGCTTATAGAGCCATGCCCACCGCGTTGGCAGTGGAATATGAGGAAGTTAAACGAGCAGTACGAGATAGGCTAGGCCTAACTCCAGCAGTCTACCGACGTATGCTCAGGTCCACTAAAATTCAAGCTGAGGAAACACCCAAGGCATTGCGCTAGAGAGTGCAGGGTTTAGTTTTAAAATGGCTTGAACCAGAAGGAAAACCCATAGAAAGCATAATAGACCAAATTGTGTTTGAGCAGTTCTATGAGGCAGTACCGGTAGAGGTACAAACCTTTTTGACACTGCAGAATTGCAGAACCTCCACAGAAGCAGCACTGCTAACAGAACGGTTCTTTGAAGCCGAATTGGCTAAAAAGGCCAGTGCTGAGAATAAGTTGGGGTTGACCAATTCTGTAAGAGATACCAGAGAACCTCATAGGAACATGAGGTATACAAATGAGTCTCTGTATAAAAAAGAGGATAGGAATGTATTTCCAAAGTGTTTTAAGTGTGGTAAGACAGGGCACTTAAAAAAGGATTGCATTCAGCGCACTGCACTAATTATAAATGGTGATAAACATGGCTTCCGTGTGGATGTAGAGGTGAAGGGGGTACCTGCAATGACCTTGCTGGACTCGGGGGCCGATCAAAGTATGGTCTCCCGGAGGTTCTGGAAGATCATGCAGGCCAGAAATGATTTTTCCCCGAGTCAGCAAGAGGGCACAACTAAGATAAAGTGTGTACACGGGGCGTCAACCCGTTATCCCCTTTATAAAGTAAAGGTTAAGGGTTTGGGCACTCAGGAGAACATCTTAGTAGCCATCATCTCCAAATTGCCTTATGATATAGTACTAGGCCGAGATTGGTCACCTTTTTACAAGGGTATAGAAGGAAGTACATACGTAAAGGGAGTACTGGTTTCTACCAGGTCTCAGGCGAAAGGCCTAGAGGCACCCAGTGAGATTCCAGAGGATAATCCTGTTCCCATAGAAGAGGAAAGAGATTCCACAGGAGAGGAAGAAGAGCCTGTAAGGGGGGAAGATAGGGTGGTAGATGAAACTCTAAGCGAGCTTCCCCAGCATGAGGAGTTGACTAGCGCTCCTTCAAAAGCTAAAAGGAAGAGTAAGGGCGAGAAGCGCCAAGAACGTCATCATCGAGCTCAATTGAGAGCCGGGGTAACTGATGGACAAGGGCTACCGTGGGTACCTGCTGACCTGGTGAAAAAGTTTCCATCTTTTTCTAAAGAGCAGAAGGCAGACCCAGTATTGAAGCATGCCTTTGAGTTTGCACACTGCTGGATACAATTGCGCTCAATATAACAAAAGTAAGATAATAATATCAATATTTCAACAAAAGTGATGCTTATAATGTCTTAACTAATAGTTATAGTGAACCCTGGGAGGTCTCAGACTTATGGTAGCACCTATCCCTGTGGCTAAAATGCCAGATTAAGGGAAACGTTTGCTAGTTAGCATCAACGACCTCCACAGTGGTATGCGGTGATAGTAAAGAAGGCAGCTGGTTATATTTTATCTAAAATTTTCAGCATATTGATCTTATAAAGCAAAAAATGCAATCATTCAGTTGTCTTCGTTGAGATAACTTTGCCGCTCATAAACTATAGTTGATTCAAGTGTTCAAGTCAGCCCCGTTCCCGACGCCTCCCCTCAGCGCTTCTGAACGTTTCTCCTAATGCGGTTCTTCAGGGGGTGGGGTGTAAATCCTAAAGAATATATACAAAGCACCGTGTCTTAATCTAACACTATTATCCTACGTTTAAAACTAGTTGCTAAAAACAAAATATTTGCTGTACTCGGAGCCAAATCTCCCATTACTCACAAACTGCTGCCCGCGTTGTATATAGAGCTTCCAAGTCGCTCTTCTCTTTTTCTTCTATTCAACAAGGTGAAAGCAAAAAACGCCGCGCATGCGGTCAAGTTTCATGCAAGAGGTTTTAAAGGGAGCTACATGATGATGTCATATTTTAATCCGTCTAAAGACTTGAATGATTAATTCTTAATGGTAGAGAACATCTACTCAAAACTGAACTGTATGTCTCCGTTCCTTGTTATGATTGGTCATTCCAACCGCTCCCCCCTGGATAATATAGATCAACTCATAATTAAAGACACGCTGACCATTCTACCATGGCATTCAAACCATGTGGTGTTACTGTGTCCAGCTCATAAATCCAGCGCTGTTCCCGCTGTGTAAGGACTTGGTCCAGTGTCCGGCCTGCTGTGCCTCTTACTATCTGCTCAATACAGAAACATGATAGTTGCTCAAAACTATGTCCATAATCAAGGCAATGCTGTACAATGGGGGCTGCCACTGTTCTACAGCGTATTCTACTGCGATGCTCTCGCATGCGAGTCCGAAATGTTCTTAAAGTTTTACCTATATATAAGTGATCGCAGGGGCAGCGTATCACATAAACTACCCTTGTGGAATCACATGTGGTGTTTGAAAAAATAGTGTAATTAATGTGACGATATTGAAATACGGTCATCTCTAAAGTAATGGAACAGACGTCACACGCACCGCAGGGTTTATGTCCTTTCTCCCTGCTATCCCCCTCCGTAGGTGGTAAAATTGCAGGGCTTACATATTCTTTTAAATTGCGATGGCGTTGCCAAACGCATCTAAGTCGCATCTCCTCAAAGCCTGAAAGGGTAGACAGGACATTCTTATGCCTTTGTATGCTACGCTCTATGTCTCGGCTCAAAGGAGAAAATTTAGTTATTAAATTGATGGTATTGTGTCTATCCTCGGACCCTCGAAGACGAGGTGTAAGCAATAGTGTCCGATTATTATATAATGCTCGATAATATGCTTGTTTAACTACCCATTTTGGGTACCCCCTCTGCAAAAAGTTACATTTCAGCTGTTGTGCATGTATCTTAAAGTCATGATCGCTAGAACAGTTCCTACGTATTCGTAGGAACTGTGAAAACGGAAGTCCCTCTTTTAATGCTATTGGGTGAGCACTCTTATAGTGTAGCAATGTATTTCTGTCGGAGGGTTTTCTATATATTGAAGTATGCCACTGGTTACTACCCCTTGTAACCTGCACGTCCAAATAAGTTATAAAAGTTTGATGATAAGTATGAGTAAATTTTATATTTTCATCAAGTTGGTTAATCCACTGAAAAAAAGAAAACAGCTCAGTGACTGGTCCCTGCCAAAGCAGGAATACGTCATCAATATATCTTTTCCAACTTTTTATGTTGGAAAGATACGGGGAATTATTCAACCAGCGCTCTTCAAAGCCTGCCATGTAAAAATTGCCACCGAGGGGGCACATGTGACTCCCATCGCCACTCCCGCCTTCTGTTTGAATAATTGACCCTCGAAAGAAAAGTAATTTTCAGATATGGCCAATGTGGCAATTTTAATAAGAAATTCTATCATTATATCAGAAAGATCACCTCTGGTCAACAGGGTTGTTTTGACGACTTCGAGAGCCATTTGTTGGGGGATGTTGGTATATAAAGAAACTATGTCCATAGTAACCAAATAGGTATCAGGCATCATTGCCCAGTTATCCAACTCATGCAAAAGACACAAGAAACTAGTGGTATCTCTTAAATAGGCTGGTATTTGTGGCAACAAAGGTCTCAAAAAAGAATCTAAAAAAGTTGAGAGGGGTTCAAGAACACTCCCTCTAGTAGAGACGATAGGTCTGTCCGTGGGTCGAATTAAATCCTTGTGTATCTTTGGCACTAGATAGAATTTGGCCTCTGTCGGAATTATAACATTAAGGTATTCAAATTCCTTTTTGGAAATAACTTATCTAATAATGCTGCCGTTGTTATCTCTTTTATTTGGGCCTGTAGTTGAGGTCCCGGATCATGTAATAATAGCTCATATGTTTTTGCATCTCTCAGTTGTCGCTGGGCTTCCAATAAATAGTCTGTCCTCTTTAGAACTACCACCGCCCCTCCCTTGTCTGCTCTCTTGATTACTATGTCCGGGCGTAATTTTAGTTGTTTCATTGCTTGTTGCTCCGAGTGTGTTAACGCATGGTATATCGTTGATTTTGATTTGTATGCGGTCTTTATATCTTGTAGAACTAATTGTCTATAGATTTCCAATTCAGGAGGTGGTGGCCCCGGAGGGGTCCATTTTGATTTTAAAGGTAACGGAACTCGAGGAATCAAATTTTGTTCCGAGGTAGTTACAGAAAAAAGAGTCGATGACAGGGAAGGTTGAGATGCAAAATAGTGCTTTAATGTCATTTTCCGAAGAAATCGTTCAAAATCAAGATGAAACTGAAAAGGTTCAAATTTAATTCTGGGAACATACGATAAACCTTTATTCAGGACTGTTTCTTCAATAGGGGTCAATTCTATGCCCGAAATGTTCACTACTAATTTCGAGGTGTTGGAAAGAGATATATCTAAGATCATTTCTTCTTCGGAGGGCCCCGTGCTCGGGTTTTCCCTAACTCGGATTGTTTGTGTTTGTCCTTCTGTTGAGTATCCTTTCCTTGCTCTAAAAAAGGCCCTGTCTTTCCAGATGCACTGGAATCTGAAGACATAGTGTCATCTGTGGCATCGGTAAACTCCACTCGTTTCTTCATTCTTCTTGTCCCTCTATTGACGTTCATCCACGGATATACATAGCCGACTGTGTAGTCGGCATAATCGCGTTTAAGTTTACTGGTCTTCTTCGCTAGTGTTTCCTGATGAATCGTGTTCAGTTGTTGTTGTAGTTCCTCGATTTTGATTTTATAAAAGTCCTCTGTCGCTGTTGTTTTTAAACTAGTTTGAATGCTCTCGATCTCTGTTGTCAGCTTCTGAACATCAGACTTCACCATATCTATGACCAAAACCATAAGGTCAAGGGAACATTTATTTAAAATCTTGTTCCATTTATCAGTAAAATCTACCTCATTAGTAAACATTCTTGGCTCTTTATAAATTCGTAATCCACGAGGGATTTGTTTTCGACTTATGTATTCTATGAGGGACAGACGGTGTAGTTCTGACCGAACCTTTTTCTTCTGTAGCTGTAAGAGAGTGTCCCTTGTTGCTGTATCTTGTTCAGTCGGGTTTGTATCTATCGTAAAGGGAGTTTTTCCTTTAATAAGACCTGCTATATGGTCCTGGGTATAGCTCAAAATATCTTGCCATCCTGATAGACCTTCTGCCATCGTGTGTACACGTATCAAGTGGTCAATTGTAGAACGCCAAAACTCACTGCTGGATACAATTGCGCTCAATATAACAAAAGTAAGATAATAATATCAATATTTCAACAAAAGTGATGCTTATAATGTCTTAACTAATAGTTATAGTGAACCCTGGGAGGTCTCAGACTTATGGTAGCACCTATCCCTGTGGCTAAAATGCCAGATTAAGGGAAAAGTTTGCTAGTTAGCATCAACGACCTCCACAGTGGTATGCGGTGATAGTAAAGAAGGCAGCTGGTTATATTTTATCTAAAATCTTCAGCATATTGATCTTATAAAGCAAAAAATGCAATCAAAATTACGCCTGGACATAGTAATCAAGAGAGCAGACAAGGGAGGGGCGGTGGTAGTTCTAAAGAGGACAGACTATTTATTGGAAGCCCAGCGACAACTGAGAGATGCAAAAACATATGAGCTATTATTACATGATCCGGGACCTCAACTACAGGCCCAAATAAAAGAGATAACAACGGCAGCATTATTAGATAAGTTAATTTCCAAAAAGGAATTTGAATACCTTAATGTTATATTTCCGACAGAGGCCAAATTCTATCTAGTGCCAAAGATACACAAGGATTTAATTCGACCCCCGGGCAGACCTATCGTCTCTACTAGAGGGAGTGTTCTTGAACCCCTCTCAACTTTTTTAGATTCTTTTTTGAGACCTTTGTTGCCACAAATACCAGCCTATTTAAGAGATACCACTAGTTTCTTGTGTCTTTTGCACGAGTTGGATAACTGGGCAATGATGCCTGATACCTATTTGGTTACTATGGACATAGTTTCTTTATATACCAACATCCCCCAACAAATGGCTCTCGAAGTCGTCAAAACAACCCTGTTGACCAGAGGTGATCTTTCTGATATAATGATAGAATTTCTTATTAAAATTGCCACATTGGCCATATCTGAAAATTACTTTCCTTTCGAGGGTCAATTATTCAAACAGAAGGCGGGAGTGGCGATGGGAGCCACATGTGCCCCCTCGGTGGCAATTTTTACATGGCAGGCTTTGAAGAGCGCTGGTTGAATAATTCCCCGTATCTTTCCAACATAAAAAGTTGGAAAAGATATATTGATGATGTATTCCTGCTTTGGCAGGGACCAGTCACTGAGCTGTTTTCTTTTTTTCAGTGGATTAACCAACTTGATGAAAATATAAAATTTACTCATACTTATCATCAAACTTTTATAACTTATTTGGACGTGCAGGTTACGAGGGGTAGTAACCAGTGGCATACTTCAATATATAGAAAACCCTCCAACAGAAATACATTGCTACACTATAAGAGTGCTCACCCAATAGCATTAAAAGAGGGACTTCCGTTTTCACAGTTCCTACGAATAAGTAGGAACTGTTCTAGCGATCATGACTTTAAGATACATGCACAACAGCTGAAATGTAACTTTTTGCAGAGGGGGTACCCAAAACGGGTAGTTAAACAAGCATATTATCGAGCATTATATAATAATCGGACACTATTTCTTACACCTCGTCTTCGAGGGTCCGAGGATAGACACAATACCATCAATTTAATAACTAAATTTTCTCCTTTGAGCCGAGACATAGAGCGTAGCATACAAAGGCATAAGAATGTCCTGTCTACCCTTTCAGGCTTTGAGGAGATGCGACTTAGATGCGTTTGGCAACGCCATCGCAATTTAAAAGAATATGTAAGCCCTGCAATTTTACCACCTACGGAGGGGGATAGCAAGGAGAAAGGACAGAAACCCTGCGGTGCGTGTGACGTCTGTTCCATTACTTTAGAGATGACCGTATTTCAATATCGTCACATTAATTACACTATTTTTTCAAACACCACATGTGATTCCACAAGGGTAGTTTATGTGATACGCTGCCCCTGCGATCTCTTATATATAGGTAAAACTTTAAGAACATTTCGGACTCACATGCGAGAGCATCGCAGTAGAATACGCTGTAGAACAGTGGCAGCCCCCATAGTACAGCATTGCCTTGATTATGGACATAGTTTTGAGCAACTATCATGTTTCTGTATTGAGCAGATAGTAAGAGGCACAGCAGGCCGGACACTGGACCAAGTCCTTACACAGCGGGAACAGCGCTGGATTTATGAGCTGGACACAGTAACACCACATGGTTTGAATGCCATGGTAGAATGGTCGGCGTGTCTTTAATTATGAGTTGATCTATATTATCCAGGGGGGAGCGGTTGGAATGACCGATCATGACAAGGAACGGAGACATACAGTTCAGTTTTGAGTAGATGTTCTCTACCATTAAGAATTAATCATTCAAGTCTTTAGATGGATTAAAATATGACGTCATCATGTAGCTCCCTTTAAAACCTCTTGCATGAAACTTGACCGCATGCGCGGCGTTTTTTGCTTTCACCTTGTTGAATAGAAGAAAAAGAGAAGAGCGACTTGGAAGCTCTATATACAACGCGGGCAGCAGTTTGTGAGTAATGGTAGATTTGGCTCTGAGTACAGCAAATATTTTGTTTTTAGCAACTAGTTTTAAACGTAGGATAATAGTTTTAGATTAAGACACGGTGCTTTGTATATATTCTTTAGGATTTACACCCCACCCCCTGAAGAACCGCATTAGGAGAAACGTTCAGAAGCGCTGAGGGGAGGCGTCGGGAACGGGGCTGACTTGAACACTTGAATCAACTATAGTTTATGAGCGGCAAAGTTATCTCAACAAAGACAACTGAATGATTGCATTTTTTGCTTTATAAGATCAATATGCTGAAGATTTTAGATAAAATATAACCAGCTGCCTTCTTTACTATCACCGCATGCCACTGTGGAGGTCGTTGATGCTAACTAGCAAACTTTTCCCTTAATCTGGCAGTTTAGCCACAGGGATAGGTGCTACCATAAGTCTGAGACCTCCCAGGGTTCACTATAACTATTAGTTAAGACATTATAAGCATCACTTTTGTTGAAATATTGATATTATTATCTTACTTTTGTTATATTGAGCGCAATTGTATCCAGCAGTGAGTTTTGGCGTTCTACAATTGACCACTTGATTTGAGTTTGCACAGGCAGGTAGGGATGTGCTCCCCAGATTCCTGTTAGAGGAGGATATTTTATATAGGGAGAGCAGCAATCCTCATAATGGTGCAATCAGAAAACAGTTAGTGGTTCCCACTACTTTTAAGGCGGTCGTTATGAGACTAGCTCACGACCACCCCATTGGGGGATATAAAGGAGTGCAGGCTACACTCGACCAGATCCTCGAGCGTTTTTACTGGCCAGGAGTGTTTCGGGAAACGAAGAGGTTCTGTGAGGCCTGTCCGGCTTGCCAGCGGGTAAGTGCCGCTAAGCCTGTAGGAGTTCCCATGATCCAGACTCCTACCATAACAGAGCCGGTTCGCCAAATGGCGATGGACATTGTAGGTCCACTAATGAAAACCCCTAGAGGATTTCAATACATCCTTGTTATAATGGATGTTGCAACCAGGTTCCCTTGGGCGATTCCTTTAAGGAATATATCAGCTAAGTTTATAGCTGCAAAATTAGTTAAGCTATTCTGCGAGGTGGGGTTCCCGAGGGAAATGCTTACAGATAGAGGAAGTAATTTTGTTTCAAAATACTTAGCACAAGTATGGGATGCTTTTGGCATCCGCCACATAAAAACATCTGCGTACCATCCACAGACGGATTGTCTGGTGGAACGCTTTAATCAAACCCTTAAACAGTTGCTAAGGAGAGGGTTAGATGGGCAGATGGCAGATTGGGATATTATGCTCCCATTCGCCCTATATGCCAGTAGGGAGCGGACTCAAACTTCTTTAGGAGCGTCCCCTTATGAACTAATGTTCGGACAGACACCACGAGGGGTCTTGGATATTTTAAGGGACCAATGGGTGGAGCCAGAAGGGGAGGAAAAGGGGGTTCCCCAATTTCTTTTGGGACTCCGGAGTCGCCTACAGAGAGCGTCCCGAGTCGCAGATGGGCACTTACAGAATAGTCAGAAAACTCAAAAGAAATATTATGACAGAGGTAAGAAGCCACGGCAATTAACCGTGGGCGATAGAGTAGTCGTAATGGTCGCTGATCCAGGGCCAAAGTTTGAGGCCCAGTGGAAAGGTCCTTACGTAGTAGTAGACCGCAAGGGTCCAGTATCGTATGTTGTGAAGAACGACAAAGGCCGTCTTCAGACACATCATATAAATGTACTGAAACCATGGTACGAGAGAACGGCAGCACTTAACCGTTCCAGAGTAACCGTCACAGGTAAAGCAGCAGACAGTAGGTACAGTAGGAAGGTCACATATCCAGGGCAGATTCCGGGCTGTGTGCACAGAAGTTCCCCATCCCGGAATATCTTAAGAGGGGGGATATGTGATGCAGTGGATAAAACAGAGCGTATGCAAGTTCAGGAAAGTGAAGAGCTTACCTCTGATTCAGCTGTAGGAATGGATGCAGGGCATAGGAAAACAGCTGAGCAGAAAACGCCGTTACTACAAGAAAAGCCAAAAGCTCATCAAGAGCACCTGTCCCCTAGTTCTGATGTTACGTGCAGGGCTAGGAACCATATAAGGGAGAGTTTTAGTCAGGGTAGGAGGTGCTACCAGGGGAACTGCCAGGACACATGCAAAGGAAGTTGCAGAGGGCAGCTGGGAAAGGAAGCTGCAATCCAGGAGCCAGGAAGTGGCAGCAGTTCAGGAAGACGCTATCCACAGTCACAGAGCAGAGGTCAGCTCAGAGGGAGTTTACCCAGAGGAGGGAACCTCAGACGTAGCTGTAAACTAAAGAACAGCTGGGAGCCTGACACAGAGTTTCTTAACTCACAGCCTGACTGGGAAGCCGGGGAAAGGAGCTACTACAACCCCCGAGCTAAGCATAGCACCAAGGTACAGAGAAGGGAACCTTCTGCTTTTAAAGAGAAGTTTAAAGCACATGGCTATTGTAAAGGGCGTAGCCCAGTGAATAATGCTGTAAGGGAGAGATATCCTAAACTCCCACTTTATGAAGAGGATCAGCAGAGAGCTTTCCTCAGACCAGGAGATTACAACCCTGGGTTTATAGAAGCTTGTGCAGGAAGCAATAGTGATCTCTCATAAGAGGTTGGGCCAGACTCCTATACAGGGGAAGACGCTGACTCAGAAGGTTTGGGAAGTGAGTCTGAAGGGATGGTCTGGGAGAGTAGCAGCCACCTTTCAGAGCCCATACCAATGGACTGTAATATATGCTGCAAGAATATCCACACTGCTTTGTGTTAACCTTTTTTGGAAGAAAAATTCTTTGTGAAGAATAACAAAGGAAGGAAGTTTTTGTTACCATTTTTGTGCACTGCTGTGTTTTAAGTTTTGTCCTTGAAGAATGTCCGTGCGGGACGGGGAATAAAACCCATGCTTTATTTTCCTTACCACTGACCACAAGACTCTGTTTTTCATAGCAAGAGCAGGGTAAAATTTCTACAACCCTAGGCAACCGCCTAATTAGGGTTTAAAGGGCTCCGACATACGGGCCCCATCACACGCTGAATATCTCCACAGATGGCTTTGACATTAACCGGATAGTGCCAGGTGGTCCGCGGGCAGGGCTGGAGCGATCCTGGCATCTCTTTTGGTTAGTGGTGATTTTCAGGTAACTGTATTAAGTGACCTGTCTTAGGTTCATGTGGTTTTGCTTTCCAGTTAGCAGCTGAATATTGACACTGACTAGAGAGCAAATACTGTCAGCAGCAAGACTGGATATTCAATGCCTGGTAGGCTCAGTGCTGAATAGCCTGTTTCACTTTTGCCCATAATGGTCAGATTCAATACTGGGCCCTAAGGGGGTCATTTTAGAAGTCTTAGGGGCTTGTTTACAAAGCCGCGGTAGTGGTTCGCGATCGCGATCGCAGCCGCGGCCCCATTGAAATCAATGGGGCCGCGGCTCCGATTACGATCGCAAACCGCTACCGCGGCTTTGTAAACAAGCCCCTTAGTTGTGATTGGTGTCTGAAGATGTGCACGTGGACATCCAAATCATCGAGACGTCCCTGGAGCCATTTTACAAATGGCTTTTAAAAAGTCTCTAGTGTGGGAACGCCCAAGTAGGCAGATCACCCACTAGAGCATCAGACATACTCTCCCTATTTGTAAGCAGGATATTCTCATCCTCACTTTTTAGATATGCAGCCACTGAATTGGCTCAAATCTAACCAATTAAAATTAAATCCAGAAAAAATGTAAAGCCATGTGGATTTCTGACTGGTCAGATCCGATAATTTCAGCGCCCACTTTGGAGAGCTACACTTCACTGTCGTTTTCTTCACTAAAAATTTTGGGCTGTGTTTTTGATTTGCGATTAACCTTTATCCCTCATAAATGGGATACAGTAAAAGTGTTTTTTCTGCTCTTTGCACAATTAGAGCTTTTCACTCAGTTCTGGATAAACCAGCTCTTACTATTTTGATACTTTCTGTGATAGTTAATAAGTTAGATTATGGTAGTTTAAACAGTTTTGTGTCGTCTGTAAATTTGATAACCTCACTAGTTATTCCCTTTTCCAGGTCATTTATGAATATGTCAAAAAGTAGCGGACCCAGTACAGATCCCTGGGGTACACCACTATTCACCTTTTTACAATGGGAAAATTGGCCATTTAGGCCTACACTCTGCTTTCTATCTTTTAACCAGTTCCCGATCCACAATAGTACACTGCCTCCTATCCCATGACTCTTTAGTTTTGCCAAAAGTCTCTGATGAGGGACCTTGTCAAAGGCTTTCTGAAAGTCCAGATACACTATATCAACCGACTCACCTTTGTCTACCTGTTTATTCACACCTTCAAAAAAACATATCAGATTACAGGGGTTCTCAACCCTGTCCTCGGGACCCACCTAGCCAGTCTGGTTTTCAGGATAACCACAATGAATATGTATGAGAGAGATTTGCATACACTGCCTCCATTATATGCAAATCTCTTCCATGCATATTCATTGTGGTTATCCTGAAAACCCGACTGGCTAGGTGGGTCCCGAGGACAGGGTTGAGAACCCCTGGATTAGTAAGACAAGATCTTCCTTGTCTAAAGCCATGTTGGCTGTCTCCCATTAGGCCATGACTATCTACATGCTGTGTAATTTTGTTCTTTATGATGGTTTCTACCATTTTCCCCGGTACTGACGTCAGGCTCACCGGTCTGTAATTCTCCGGATCACCCCTGGAACCCTTTTTAAAAATTGGTGTTACATTGGCGATCCTCCAATCTTTCAGGTATTACAGCTGATTTTAATGAAAGTTCACAGATTACTAATAGCAGGTCTGCAATCTCATATTTCAGTTCTTTCAACACTCTTGGATGTATACTATCCGGTCCAGGTGATTTGCTACTATTCAGTTTATCAAATAGTTGTAATACATCTTCCCGGTGTAGCGATATTTCTCTCAATTCCTCTGCAATATCACCTTTAAATACCACTTCAGTCTTGGGTAACATCCCTACATCTTCCTCAGTAAAGACCGAAGCAAAGAATTCATTCAGTCTCTCTGCTATAGCCTTGTCTCCTCTTACTGCCCCTTTTACCCCTCTGTCATCTAATGGTCCAATTGACTCTCTCACAGGCCTTTTGCTACGAATGTACTTGAAAAAGTCTTTATTTCGTATTTTTGCTTCTGTAGCAAGTTCCTTCTCAAATTCTCGCTTTGCCTGCCTTATCAATGCTTTGCATTTAACTTGCCATTGCCTATGCTGTTTCCAGTTTGTCGTTTGGCTCTTTTTTTTTTTCCTGAAAGATGCCTTTTTGGCAGCAACAGCCAATCTGACCTCACCTTTAAACCATGCTGGCAGTTTTTTCGACTTTCTTCCACTTTTCTTATTGCATGGAATACAGCTGGTCTGGGCTTCTAGGATAGTATTTTTAAACAACACCCAAGCTTGATGTAAGTCTTTAACCTTTGCAACCGCTCCTTTCAGTTTTTTCTTAACTATATTCCTCATTTTATCATAGTCTCCCTTTCGAAAGTCAAAAGGTAGTACTGTGGATTTCTTTACTATCCCTCCTCCACTAATTAAATCAAACACGATCATGCTATGATCACTGTTGCCAAGTGGTCCCAACACCCTTATTTCTTGCACCAGATGTGGTGTTCCACTAAGGACTAGGTCCAGTATGGCTTCCCCTCTGGTCGGTTCATGAACCAGCTGCTCCAAGGAGCAGTCATTTATTGCATCTAGAAACTATATCTCCCTAGCTTGTCCTGCTGTGACACTGACACAGTCGATACCGGGGTAATTGAAATCACCCATTATTATTACTCTGCTGTGACTTTTGTTAGCTTCCTTGATTTCTTTGAGCATTTCCTCATCCATTTGTTCATTCTGGCCAGGCGGTCGATAGTACACCCCCACTGCCATCACCTTCCCCTTCATACATGGAATTTCAATCCATAGAGATTCTACAGCAAATTTTGTTTCCTGCAAAACTTTAATCCTTTCTGACTCAATGCTCTCTCTAACATAGAGTGCAACCCCTCCACCAATTTGATCAGTTCTATCATTATGATATAGTTTGTATCCAGGTATCACAGTGTCCCACTGGTTATCCCCCTTCCACCATGTCTCTGAGATTGCAATCATATCTAACCTCTCATTTAGTGCTATATATTCTAACTCTCCCATCTTATTGTTTAGACTTCTAGCATTTGCATACAAGCATTTTAGAGACTGTATTTTATTAATATTAATCTGGCTATTGGTAAGCATGGGTAATTTGGAATCTTTACGCTCTGTCTGCACCATACTCAAGGGCATTTGGGCTACTTTACTCTTTTTTGGAACCTCACTGCTTTTGGTAGTGTCCTTCAAGGATACCTTCTTCCGAAGCATGCGCTCTTGGGCGACTGTCGGCTTTCCCCTATTATCTAGTTTAAAAGCTTCTCTGTCTCCTTTTTAAAGGTTAATGCCAGCAGTCTGGTTCCATCCTGGTTAAGGTGAAGCCCATCCCTTCGGAAGAGCCCCTTCTTTCCCCAGAATGTTCCCCAGTTCCTAACAAATCCAGAACCCTCATCCTTGCACCATCGTCTCATCCGCGCATTGAGACTCCGGAGCTCTGCCTGCCTTTTGGGTCCTGCACGTGGAATGGGAAGCATTTCGTAAAACGCTACCCTGGAAGTTCTGGATTTCAACTTCCTACCTAAAAGCTTAAATTTAGCCTCCAGAACCTCCCTACCACATTTTCCTATGTCATTGGTACCGACATGTACCAAGACAGCAGACTCCTCCCCAGCACTATCTAAGATCTTATCTAGGCAGTGCATGAGGTCCGCTACCTTCGCACCAGGCAGGCATGTTACCAGGTGATTCTCACGTCCACCAGCCACCCAGCTATCTACGTGCTTAATGATTGAATCACCAACTATAACAGCTGTCCTAACCCTCCCTTCATGGGCACATGGCCCTGGAGAAACGTCCTCAGTGTGAGAGGGTTTTAAATCACCTGGAGGACAGGTCCTAGTTACAGGATCACGTCCTACCACACTAGGGTGATGCTCTCCTGTCACGTGACCTCTCTCCTCCATGGCAACAGGGATGCTGCCAGACTGGAGGTGGGACTTCAGGACTATATCCCTGTATAAGAATATAAGAATATAAGATATGCCATACTGGGTCAGACCAAGGTCCATCAAGCCCAGTATTCTGTTTCCAACAGCGGCCAATCTAGGTCACATGTACCTAGCAGTTTCTCCAAGGGACACAGGTTCCACAATGCTTGTATTGGTTCAAGCATTGATATCCTGGGTCCCTTCTTAATAATGGTTTGTGGACCTTTCCTCCAGGAACTTGTCCAAACCTTTTTTAAACCCAGCTACACTAACAGCCTTTACTACATCCTCCGGTAACAAATTCCAGAGTTTGATTACACGTTGAGTGAAAAAATATTTTCTTTTATTAGTCTTAAATAGTTTACCCTGTAGCTTCATTGCATGTCCCCTAGTCTTTCTATATTCTGATAAGGTAAACAATTGTTCTACGTTTACCCGTTCCACTCCGTTCATTAATTTATAGACTTCTATCATATCTCCCCTCAGCCATCTCTTTTCCAGGTTAAAGAGCCCTAACCTTTTTAGCCTTTCTTCATAGGAGTATCCTTCCATCCCCTTTACCATTTTGGTGGCTCTTCTCTGAACCTTTTCTAAAATCGCTATATCCTTTTTAAGATACGGCGACCAGAATTGCACACAATATTCAAGGTGCGGTCTCACCATGGAACGATATAGAGGCATTATAATATCTTTTGTTTTATTTTCCATTCCTTTCCTTATCATACCTAGCATTCTATTTGCTCTCTTGGCCGCCACTGCACACTGGGCCAAGGGTTTTAACATGGTATCCACAATGACGCCTAAATCTTTTTCCTGGGTGGTGGTTCCTAATGTGGAACCTTGCATCGTGTAACCATAGTTTGGGTTGTTCTTCCCTAGGTGCATAAACTGGCACTTGTCCACATTAAATTTCATCTGCCATTTTGACCCCCAGTCTTCCAATTTATCAAGTTCCTCTTGCAATTTTCCACAATCCTCTTGGGTTTTAACAACTTTAAATAGTTTTGTGTCATCTGCAAATTTGATAACCTCACTCGTTATTCCACTTTCCAGGTCATTTATGTATATGTCAAAAAGCAGCAGACCCAGCACAGATCCCTGTGGTACACCACTATTCACCTTTCTCCATTGGGAAAATTGGCCATTTAGCCCTACCCTCTGCTTTCTATCTTTTAACCAGTTCCTGATCCACAATAGTACACTGCCTCCTATCCCATGACTCTTTAGTTTTGCCAAAAGTCTCTGATGAGGGACCTTGTCAAAGGCTTTCTGAAAGTCCAGATACACAATATCAACTGACTCACCTTTGTCCACCTGTTTATTCACACCTTCAAAAAAACATAACAGATTAGTAAGACAAGATCTTCCTTGTCTAAAGCCATGTTGGCTGTCTCCCATTAGGTCATGACTATCTACATGCTGAGTAATTTTATTCTTTATGATGGTTTCTACCATTTTTCCCGGTACTGATGTCAGGCTCACCGGTCTGTAGTTTCCCGGATCACCCCTGGAACCCTTTTTAAAAATTGGTGTTACATTGGCGATCCTCCAATCTTCAGGTATTAAAGATGATTTTAATGATAGTTCACAGATTACTAAGCAGGTCTGCAATCTCGTATTTCAGTTCTTTCTTTCACAGATTACTAAGCAGGTCTGCAATCTCGTATTTCAGTTCTTTCAACACCCTTGGATGTATACCATCTGGCCCAGGTGATTTGTTACTCTTAAGTTTATCTAATAGTTGTAATACATCTTCCCGATGTATCGATATTTCCTTCAATTCTTCCGCACCTTTAAATACCACTTCAGTCATGGGTAACATCCCTACATCTTCCTCAGTAAAGACTGAAGCAAAGAATTCATTCAGTCTCTCCGCTATCGCCTTGTCGCCTCTTAGTGCTCCTTTAACCCCTTTATCATCTAATGGACCAACTGACTCTCTCACAGGTTTTTTGCTACAAATATACTTGAAAAGGTCTTTACTTCGCGTTTTTGTTTCCGCAGCAAGCTTCTTCTCAAATTCTCCCTTTGCCTGCCATATCAATGCCTTGCATTTGACTTGCCAGTGCTTGTGCTGTTTCCAGGTTTCGTCGTTTGGCTCTTTTTTCCATTTCCTGAAAGATGCTTTTTTGGCAACAACAGCCTCTCTGACCTCACGTTTAAACCATGCTGGCAGTTTTTTGGACTTCCTTCCATTTTTCTGAAAGCGTGGAATACAGCTGGTCTGGGCTTCCAAGATAGTATTTTTCAACAACAGCCAAGCCTGTTGTACGTCTTTAACCTTTGCAACTGCTCCTTTTTAGTTTTTTCTTAACTGTTTTCCTCATTTTATCATAGTCTCCCTTTCGAAAGTTAAAAGGTAGTACTGTGGATTTCCTTACTATCCCTCCTCCACTAATAAAATCAAAGGCGATCATGCTATGATCACTATTGCCAAGTGGCCCCAACAACCTTATCTCTTGCACTAGATCTGGTGTTCCAGTAAGGACTAGGTCTAATATGGCTTCCCCTCTGGTCGGTTCATGAACCAGCTGCTCCAAGAAGCAGTCATTTATTTCATCTAGGAACTTTATCTCCCTAGCATGTCCTGACGTGACACTGTCCCAGTCGATACCGGGGTAGTTGAAATCACCCATTATTATTACTGCGCTGTAACTTTTGTTAGCTTCCTTGATTTCTGTAGGTCTCGTCTATGTACCTCTCTGTCTTTCTTATGTTTTCCAAGTCTGCTACTCTAGCCTCTAGAGAACGGACTCATTCCCTGAGAGCAAAGAGCTCCTTGCACCTAGTGCACACGTAAGACCTCTCACCAACTGGGAGAAAATCATATATGTGACACTCAATGCAAAAGACTGGAAAGCCCCCATATCGCTGCTGGACTGTTGTCTGCATCTTAGTTTAAACCTTGTGTTTAGATCTTTATATTCTTTACTTACTAAGGGTTGGTGTAGATGCTTATACTAATAAAAGTGTATCTAATACCTCTAATATACCTTATTCACCTGAAGCTTAATTAATCTCAGGTCCTCAATGTATGACTGATTTGGATAAAGAGCTGCACCTGAGAGTAGCCCCTTTCCTCTACAATGTGTAAGTACCTATAAAGCTACAATTACCCCAGGGGAGGGTGGGTGTTGGGGAGGGAGGGAGAGAGAGAAATAAGACGTATTAAAAGAGGGCTGTTACAAGGTACCCTGTCCTGTACCCTCAGCAGGAGGGGGGGAGGGTAGTCCCTCAGGTAGGCTAGAGCAGGAAAAAAGTTTAAAACGCAGCACGTTCTGGGGACAGAGCAGGGAGAGATATTTAATTTAAAGTAACAGTTAACCTGGCTACCACACAAAGGCTAGTTAGTTGAGAGAGGCAAGGTAAGTTATACAGCTGAGAAAGCTGAAGAGCAAAACTAAAGGGAACAGGGAGGTGAAGTAGCACACCAATAAAGACAACAATAAATAAATAAATAGACAGCTAGAACTCACAGCAAAGTTGTCACAGGAGTTAAATATCCACCTCTCTAGCAGAGCACTGTGAGGGCACTGCTCTTCCCAGAGCAGAGAGAGGCAAACAGAACAGACTATGCACACGTGGGAGGAGGAGACAGGAAGAAGGGCTACACAATACCTCAGCAGGTGGGGGGAGGGGGTAGTCCCTTAGGTAGGCTAGAGCAGGAAAAAAAGTTTAAAACGCAGCACGTTCTGGGGACAGAGCAGGGAGAGATATTTAATTTAAAGTAACAGTTAATCTGGCTACCACACAAAGGCTAGTTAGTTGAGAGAGGCAAGGTAAGTTATACAGCTGAGAAAGCTGAAGTGCAAAACTAAAGGGAACAGGGAGGTGAAGTAGCACACCAATAAAGACAACAATAAATGAATAAATAGACAGCTAGAACTCACAGCAAAGTCATCACAGGAGTTAAAATATCCACCTCTCTAGCAGAGCACTGTGAGGGCACTACTCTTCCAAGAGCAGAGAGAGGTTAGGTATATTGTATGTATTTTGTGAGTGGTTTCTTCTGGTTCTCGTGTTTTTGGATAAGCTGATGAAGGAATTAAGGTGTGTTGGCGTATTTTGTTGTGTAATTTAAACACTATTATTAGGAATTAATATTTTATTCTAGATGTAATTGGCAACCAATGTAAGCTGTGGAGTAGAGGTGTAATATGGTTGAAATAGTGAGCCTTATGAATTATGAGTGCTGCTAGATTTTGCGCTACCTAGAATTGTTGGATGGTTTTGTTGGGCAGACCTTGTAGTATGCTGTTGCAGTAATCTAAGTGGGGCACAATGAGAGCCTGTAAGACCGTTCTGAAGTCCGAGCTGTCTAGTAAGGGTCTGAGATGTTGCACCATTCGTAGTTTAAAATATATGTTTTTTGTAATGGCGCTTATATGAGAGACCAAGTTTATAGACTGATCTAGTATGATTCCTAGATATTTAATTTTGTTTTTTACTGTAAAATCAGTTATTTATGCGGAATGTTGATGGAGGAGTGAAGTTTTGATTTCGAGATACGTATAACACTTCCATTTTATTTAAGTTAATTTTTAAATTGTGATTTTGTAGCCAATCAATTATTTCATTTAGGCATGACTGTACTTGTGGGCAGGCAGAGTTTGCGATCTCTATCACATGATACATCATTATATCATCTGCACATAGATGATAATTCATCTTGGGCCCAATTCTGTCCCACACGTACATCTCCTTTGTACGTCCAGCTGATCCAGACGTACAAAGGGGATTGTGATTCTGATCTCGCGGGGCATGTGTAGCCCCGCGGGATTAGAATTGTGAACAGACATGTATGTGCAGGCCGGAGCCCTGCTAACTCAGCCAGGGCTTTTGAATGGAGCTGCAGTTCCATGGCGTCATGTTGCCATGGCACCGCTGCTCCATTTAAAAGCCGCAATGCTGGCCGCCTGCAAACAGAGTTAATTCCCCTCAGCCCCACTCCTGATCCGGCCTCCTAAGGCCAGGATTGGGCTGCAGGGAATTAACTCTGACCCCCCCAGCCCTATTCGCACCCTGATCTCAGCAAAAAGCAACATCTAGGGAAGGTATTCCACCTCGGAGGTGGAATAACTTTCCCCGGCCATTTCGCCAGCCTTGGAAGTACAGGGTCGACATTAGAATCGGCCCTGTACGTCCAGGGCTGGCGACTGCCCGCTGCCTGCCCACTCCCCACCCCTAGGCCGCCTCTTCCCTGCCCCGTCTAACTTCCCCGCACAACCGGCACGGAAGTTAGACAGGAGTGGAAAGCTGGTATGAATAGTGGGGACGTCCATCCCCGCTAGTCGTACCTCAGAATAACCCCACTTATGCATATTTGAAATGTAAACTGCTTTGTTACTATTCGCTAAAATCTACTACTACTACTTATCATTTATATGGTGCTACAAGTCGGTATAGCAAGTGAAAAATAAACCATAAGAACATAAGATGTGCCATACTGGATCAGACGAAAGGTCCATCAAGGCCAGTATCCTGTTTCCAACAGTGGGCAACCCAGGTTACGAGTACCTGTCAGGTTCCCAAAAGATATACATATTCGATGCTGCTTGTCCCAGGGGTAAGCAGTGGATTTCACTAGTCCACTGTAATAATGGTTTATGAACTTTTCCTCCAGGAATTTGTCCAAACTTCTTTTAAACCCAGCTACACTAAAAGCTTTTAGTACATTTTCTAGTAACAAATTCCAGAGTTTCATTATATGTTGAGTGAAAAAATATTTTCTCTGCTTTCTCTTAAATGTGCTACATTGTAGCTTTATTGTGTGTCTCCCTAGTCTTTTTTTACTTTTTGAGGAGTAAGCAACTGATCTACATTTACCCATTCCACTCCATTCATTATTATATAAACCTCTATCCTATCTCCCTTAGCTGTCTCTTTTCCAAATTGAAGAGCCCTAACCTTTTAAGCCTTTCCTCATAGGGGTTTCCTTCCATCCCCTTTACAATTTTAGTGGCTCTTCTCTGTACTTTTTCCAGTCCTGCTATATCTTTGTTAAGATATGGCAATCCGAATTTAACACAATATTCAAGGTGCAGTTGCACCACCATGAAGCGATATACAGTAGAGGCATTATAATATCTTTGGGCCCAATATGCAAACTCTTAGGTGGAGGTAAGGAGGCGGACAAGCAGTGGTACCTGTGTAAATGGTGCATATCTAGTTATTTGGCATCTTCAGTCAGCTGCCGATGGACCAAAATTGCAACGTACGCATGACGATAACCAGATATTAGCGGGGGGGGAGAGGGGGGCATGGATGGGAACTGCTTAAATGATAAAAAACAGAGAATAGGGCTAAATGGTAAATTTTCTCAAAGGAGAAAGGTGAATAGTGGGGATCTGTATTGGGCCTACTGTTTTTTAACATATTTATAAAGGACCTGGAAATGCGAACAATGAGTGAGGTGATCAAATTTGCAGACGAAACAAAATTATTTAAAGTTGTTAAATCACGAGAGGGTTGTGAAAAATTGCAAGAGGACCTTGAGAAATTAAGAGACTGGGCATCCAAATGGGAGATGAAATTTAATGTGGATAAGTACAACGTTTTGCACTTAAGGAAGAACAGCTCAAACTATAGTTACACAATGTAAGGTTCCACATTAGGCGTCACCACTCAGGAAAAGAGTATCAGTGTCATTTTTAGGGTCGGCACAACCATTAAGCAAACTAGGCAGCCGCATAGGGCACCAATAGTCTAGGGGCGACCCACTGCTGCCGCTGTTGCCCCTTTCCAGGACCTGCAGAGGTGGCAATGGCTTCAAACAAGCCCACAGCGCTTACCTAAACTTTTGGCGCTGTGGGGTGTTTCTGATTCTGCCTCCTCCGATGTCTGATGCCGACTTCCTGTGCATGGGGGCAGAAGCAGCTAATTAGCACTGCAGGGTTCTTTGAAGCCATTGCCGTGGCTGCAGATTCTGGAGAGGGGTGGCAGCAGCAGCAATGGGGGTTGGAGAGGGGGTGCGGTGGGAGTGGGAGCAGGGGACACAAGGAATGAGGTTTGCCTAGGGTACCTCGTATCCTTGCACCATCCTTGGTCATCGTGGATAATAGATTTAAATATTCTGTTCAGTGTGCAGTAGTGGCCAAGAAAGCTATTAGAATGCTAGGAACTGAAAGGAATGGAGACTAAAACAAAGGATATAATGCCTCTATAGTCACTCCATGGTGTGACCGCACCTTTAGTATTGTGTGCCGTTCTAGATGGTGCAGCTAAGAAAAAAATTAGCAAAATTAAAAATGATACAGAGAGGGGGTGACAAAATGATAAAGCGGATGGACAGATACCCCTGTAACAAAATGCTTAAAAGATTAAGGCTCTTCAGCTTGGAGAAGAGAAGGCTGAGGGGACAAATGATAGAGGTCTATAAAATATTGAGTAGAGTGGGTCAAGTAAATATGAATTGGTGGTTTACTCATTCAAAAAGTACAAAGACTAGCAGATATGCAACAAAGCTACTAAGTAGTACATTTAAGAATAATTTGAGAATATTTTTTCACTCAACATAATTAAGCTCTGGAATTTGTTGCTGGATGATATACTAAAAGCTGTTAGTGTAGCTGGGTTGAAAAAGGATTTGAACAAGTTCCTGGAGCAAAAGTTCCTAAATCATAATTAAAATGGACAGAAGGAAATCCATTGCTTATCCCTGCGATAAGCAGCATGGCACCTGTCTATCTTTTGGGAACCTGACAGGTACTTGTGTCCTGAAATGATGGACTTTTGGTCTGACCCCTTATAGTAAATCTTATGTTCTTATGCATTGAACTTGCTCCTCTGAAATAGTGATATGCTTTTCAGTTTCATTTAGTTGGTAACTGCTTTTCTGAAACTTGTTTATCAGTGTGGTTAAGATGACTCATCTGGGAAGAGATATCCCTTTTCCGGAGAGTTTTGTTGGATTTTTTGGCGAACGTCTTCCTATCATATGCTCCTTTAATATATTTGCTTTCTCCATATTCACTGCTGATGGAGTGTTGGGTTAGATGGTGATTGTGGTTGTGGGGTTTGATAAGAACATAAGATTTGCCATAGTGGATTAGACCAATGGTCCATCAAGCTCAGTATCCTAGTTCCAACAGTGATCAATCCAGGTCACAAGTACCTGATAAGATTCCAAAAGGTAGACAGATTTCTAGGGATAAGTAGTTGATTTCTCCAATTTAGTAATGATTTATGGACTTTTCCTCCAGGAACTTGTCCAAACCTTTTTTTTTTTTTTAAACCAGCTACACTTGTAGCTTTTACTACATCCTCTGGCAACGAATTCCAGAGCTTAATATACACTGATTGAAAAATATTTTCTCCTATTAGTCTTAAATGTTCTACTTAGTAGCTGCATTGTGTGTCCCCTTGTCTTTGTACTCATGTGATTGCTGAGGCCCCAGTGGTGGTGTGATCCTCTCTCACTAGAGCAGCTTATTCTGTGTAGGTTAGTTCGCCAATTCAGCATGCCTGTGCCCTGAAGCCAGTCTCCCTTTGATTTCACTGAGTTTTCTGTGGGAAGAGAAGGTCCCATTTAATTAAAATGCTATTCAGAGCAAAGGGAAACTGCCATACCATACCATGTGTGAGTATCATTGGAAATCCCCCTCTAACAAATTCTGAAGCTAAGGGCAATAGTGCCATCTGATGGTTAGCAGTGAAATTCACTGAGCCATAGCTTCTAGATTTGTATCACAAACTGCAGAAAAATCCATGAGCATTTATGAGAAACATTGTCTCTCCTCTTTGGATAATCACATCCACCTGCATTTGTTACCTCGTTGATATTTAAATTTCCAAGGGCTTGAATGCCCAGCCATTTCTATTCAAAGAATGAGATAAGTAAAGGTGAGATATATTCTGTTTAAAAAATGTTTTTTTTTTAAGATGATTGAATTAGGAATGTACATGAAAGATGCACAAATGGACTGTAGCCAAGGTTGAAGCCTTAATAATTGGTACTACTGCTCACAAGTTTCAAACTTGTTATAATTCAGTCCTTTTCGTGTCTGTTACAAATTGGAAATGTGAGTTGGGAGGGGCATGCAAGGGGGTGGAGCTAGTGTGTAAGTGTCTTTCGAGGGCAAGAGTATGAAATCTGATGAGATATAAATAATATTGAGCAACTAAGACTTTTATCCTTAATGCTCTGCATACTGTTCACATTCTAGATTTTATTTAGAAAACTAAATTTAACCCATTTTACTCCCTTACCTGCTTCGTGTAATGGACTTTAACTTGTTTCTTTCATCTAGTCTTAATCTTTAGAGCTTTCATGAATTGGTTTTCATGCAGAAAGATGAAATGGACCTTAACTGGATCCATCACTGTTAGGAATTGATGTGTGCTAGATTTGAATCCAAACATTCATTATTGGTTTTCCTTTCTCTACTTGTTAAAAGGGCAGTTTTCAAACTGCCTGCATTGCTGCCAGGCTTGCAAGTACCTTTTTGTTTTAAGTTTCCTTATTATCCTGCTAGACCAGTCCAGATGAATGGGTTGTGCTGTCCAGTCAGCAGGTAGAAGCAGATCAGAACAGTGATGTCATCACTAGTACATATGCTGGTGCAGCACTGAAAGAAGCCAATATTGTTTGCCTCCAGTAGGTGGCAAGGTGTGTGGACCGAGGGATACTGAAGTGTCCATCTGCCAACCAGACTTGGTGTCCGCGGAGGTGTGCTGTCTGACAAGTTCCAAAATCTAAGATGTTAAGGAGAGTTTGCCAAGACTCATCAAGCCTACTGATTACTGGTCTACAATTTTTTAAAAGTTGTCAGCTTCAGAGACAAAATCTGCCAATTCTAGCCCACCTAGTGGACGGGCTGGCCCTGCATATATATATGACCCTGATAATATTTCACCTGTTTAAAAGTTTAAAAACCAGCCAAAGAGTTATTTAAATACAATTTATTAAAATTGATGGTATCAAACAGAAAGCAAGAAATGATTATGTGTGCATTAGTATTAATTTCAAACTTTATTCAGTGTCTACTTGGTGTTTCCTGGCTTGTCTCTTGTATTCTGTAAATGGAGTACTTGTTGTCATTGTCCAGCAATAGTCTGCAAGCATTGATGGGCTCCATTTGCCTTGATATCTTTACTCCATTGCTGCAATGTCCTGATGAAATCACTCGCCATGTTCATCGCTCACTGCTTCACCGTTTGGTGGAAAAAAATCAAGATGAGATGCAAAAAATGTATCTTTAGTGACATGTTGCAGCCAGGGCTGTCCCGTCCATTGAGCAAGAATGTTGTTTGCATAGGGTCCCGCTTTTCAGGGGGCCCCGCGCAAACAACATTTTGCCCATCAGCCCAGGAAAACTTTAAAAGAAAAAACTAACTTGGCAGCAGCAGAATCAAGTGTCTCTTGCAGGGCCCCCGCCCGCTCAACAGAGCCCTCCCTCCTGCCCAAAAAAGCCCTCCCTCGATCACGCTTCTCAGTGCGGCTTTCAGAGCCGCGAAGGGAGGGTTTCCCTCTGGCGGTTCTGTTAAGCTGGCTGGGGCTGATGGGAAACAGGACACACGAACACGCTCCTCTAATGTCAGGGTCCGAGTTATCTTCATGGTCGATCCAGAAAGCATATGAAATTCAAAAATTCTGCGTGTTTTTATAGCTGCACTGTTGGCTAGATATCTGCATTGTGATTGGTTAGTGAAACCAGCCTCCTGATTGGTCAGAAATAACGTGTGCATATTGGATAATCTTGATCCAGTTTTGACGCAGGATCCACAAAAATCGCAGTAGTTATCTCCCAGTGTCTGTAAAGTATTTAAATTGGAAGCAAGGAATGCAAAATAGTCAACTCTAATAGCCAAATGTATCCCTTTTAACGTGGTAGAAAGATGAATATGCTGGGCTAACGCAAAATTTAAAAAAAAAACGTTAGAAAGTACGAAAAACGCGATTCCAGACTTTTGCACACCACTGTAAGTTGCAATCCAGATAAGTGCCGGCTGAAAATCACTGTTGTCCAGATACAGTCAGCACTTATCCAGATAGCGGCACTCAACCAATGCATTCAGCGGTGACTACAATCTGGATACTGCCATTGAATATCCTGCTAATATTTAAGCACTGCAGCTGACCGCCATGTCATTTGAATATCAGCCTTTTTGAAAACTGGACCCATCCAGTTTTTCTGACCTGTCCCAAAATGGTACATGTTATGCAACCACTTACATTTACCTTTTCCTATCACAGTTGAAATCTGATATTCCAAAGGTCTTTCAAGTGATTTTCTCCATCTCACTTTCTTCAGCTGGTACTAAAGATAATATGTTTGTCCAGGTCCATCATCTGTCTTTTTAGATAAGAATATATGACATCTTCTTCCCCTTATAAGCAAAATGGGGAAGCTTTTGTTTCTCATAGTCAGTGACTGGATAGTAAAAACATAACAGCCATAGCATGTGTTCTGTATAGCATCCAGAACACATAGCAACCATAAAGTGTCTGCCTTGAGGATTAGAGAGTGATCAATGTAATGCTACATTTTTTAAAGGGTTCCAGAGATGATTTGAGAAATTATAGACTGGTGAGATGAACATTGATGCTGGACAAATGGCTGAAGCACAACTGAAAAACAAAAATACTGACCATATAGATAAACACTGCTTAATGGAAATGAGGCAACATGGTTTCGGCAAAGGCAAGTCTTGCATTGCCAATTCATTAGATTTGTTTTGCAGGTGTAAACAAACAAATGGATAAAGATGAAGCTGTTGATATAGTGAATTCTTTTCAGAAGACATTTAAAAAAATCTCTCATAAGAGCCTCCTTGGGAAATTAAAGACTCATGGAATAGAAAGCAATGCCCTTTTGTGGATTGCAAACTGGGCTAAAAGACAGGAAACAAAATAGAATTAAAATGGTCATTATCCACATGGAAAAGGGTTAGTAGTGGAATGCCCCAAGGGTCTGTACTGGGACCTGTGCTTTTTAACATATTCACAGATAATCAGGAGGCAGGAATGATGAGTGAGGTGATCAAATTAGCAGATGACACAAAATTATTCAAACCATTAAAATGGCAGAGGATTGCAAGGATTTGCAGAAGGATCTTCTGAGACTAGAAGAATGGGCATCTACATGGCAGATGAAGTTTAATGTGGGCAACTGCAAAGTAATGCACATAGGAAAAAATAATCCCAACTACAGGTACAAAACTCTGAGTTTGGTGTTAGGAGTCTAGAGAGGTGCCCGACAAAGGTTATAATTCACCTATAATTCACTCATTAGCACTGTGAATTGCCATTGGATAATTCCAACTCATTAGACTGACCTCTGATGCAGGCCTGAGTGCCGAAACTTGGCCAAGTCAGGTTGTTTTAATAAACTGTTTGAATGTGTGAAGATTCAGGTGGTATGGCTGTGGTTTCTCTCTGCTCTGTGGCTGGACTGTGGTGACTGCGGAGTATCTGTCTCCCTTGTTTTTGTGTGATGTCAGAAGAAAACAAGAAACACCTCTTATAAATAACTATCACTGTGCAACAAAGCATCCTTGGTAAGTGTGAGATTTAGTAAGACTTCTGTTTTGATGTGTACTTTTAAATAAGAGTTCAGGGAAACAACTTAAAAAATACTGATGTACAATTAGTTAACCCTCCCCCCTCCCCCTCCCTCCCCCTTACCCCCCTTCAGCTCCCTACCCCTTTAACTCATCTACTTCTCCAAATATTTGTTCCACTCTCTTCCTTCTCCACTTTTCATACCACTGCCACACTTTTTTATATTTACTAATTCTATACCTTTGATGTTCTTCAATCACACAAAAACCCCACAGCTGTTCCAATTTACATACCACTTTCTTTAGTGCAGGTACATCAACATTTTTCCACCTTCGTAAGAGACTCATACGTGCTGCCAGAATAACATACCCAATAAACCTCCCTTGATCTCCTTCCCCTTCTACCTCCCCCTCATTGAGCAATATCATTGCTGGCGTTAATTCTATTAATATTCCCGTAATTTCTTCACATAAACATCCTATCTTCCCCCAATAATCCTTCACTTTTGGACATTGCCACATCATATGCATCAGATCCCCTCTCCCACCACACTTCTTCCAGCATTCGCTTGGACTTTCAGGAAATATTGCCTGTATTTTCGTTGGTGTCCAATACATCCTAAACCTCACCTTTAAACTATTTTCAAGCATAGGGGTACCTCTGGCCAACTGGTATGTACGTACATATATGTGCACCCAACGCTCATCATTCCAAACTCCCGAAATATGCTCTTCCCACCTCTGTTGCCATTTCATTTTTTCTCTCCCCTTTTGTAAGAGCATTTTATAAAGCTTTGAAATTACCCCTTTCTGTGTCCACTGTTTCTCCATCATCTCTTCAAATTTTGTAGGTTCACTTTCCATATCCGCTTTTACCACTTTAGAATTTAAAAAAATCACATTTGTATATATGCATATTGATCCTTTTTCTCTAATTTATATTCATGTTGTAACACTTCAAATTTTTTAATTCCCCCTTCTTTCCGCATCCATTGTCCTAATGGATCTAGCCCTTTTTCTCTCCAACTTTGTATCACCTTAACATCCACCCCCAGCCCCTTATTTCCTATTGCACCAATAAGTGTACATTTTGAATACTCCCCCCCCCCCCCCAAAAAAGAAACCCTTTCCACTTTCTCCAAACTTGGAACATAAGCTCCTGGAATGGATTTTTATGTAATTATAAAGTAAAGTAGGAGTCAAGGTTTAGGTTAATGTTATTTATTATAATAATGGAGTAGAGGTGGAAATGGATATTTACATTTGTTAAAAGAAAAGTAATGGCCTGTAACATGTGTAAATGTCTGAAAAATAATAATAAAAATTATAAATGAAAAAAAATACTGATGTTAAGCTCAAACACAGTTAGGTGATTTATATTATTTAGCCATGACAGCATGTTCTGATTTATTTATGGAATTCAATGTGAGTCACATAGTGTCAAAAGAAAACAGAACAGATGTTCTGGAGGCAGAGCCTCTGGAGCAAGCCTCCGGAGGAGGTGGTAGCAGAATATGTTTGGGGGACGAGAGCTATAGAGCCACACTTAGGGTCAATAGGAGCTGCTATTGGCTCCCCTTAATGTACCTGTTTTCTAACTAGGAAAATAAAGGATAATTGAACATTTTTATAATGAATTGGAGAATAGCAATGCTTAAACATTTATTCTGCACACATTTACTGTGAAAATCATATGTCCAGTTCTGTTTAGTATTTGAATACATTAGTTAAATGAAAAGCTGTGTAGCTTTAATGTCAGCAATTACACTGAACCAGGTTTTAATCCTCTGAGCCCCTCAGTGTCATGCCTGGTGCAGCAGACCAAAGCACAGAGGACTAGAATCCGTTTTACATGAGACATTCAGACCAGCCAGAACCCCACCCATGCCTGCTTCTCCTTGATGGCACCTGGATGTTAAAAATGTTAGAGGTCTCATATCTTCTACCTCACTGCATAGAGTTAATAGTTATTTTACACTGAACAATTAAACTTATGTAAAGGTCTTTACCTTTACTCTATGTAAACCGCCTTGACCACGGAGAAAGGTGGTATATAAACCTTGCTAAATAAATAAATGAGAAAATGTAGAAAATTGCCCCAAATCTTGCGAGTACTGATATATGTTATTCTAAGAAATCTGTATAAAGGTCTAAAAGATGCGACCCAGGTTTCATCTATTTTATAAAAAAATTTTTATATATATATTTTTTTTTCTTTTTTTTTAATTTTTCTTGGATGCGGGTCTCAGAATGAATGGGGGAGGATAGCTACAGGCCACAGAAACTGAAAAGCCTGAGAAAGTCCTGGCCCTTTCCTTACATCAAAGACTCCTACCATCCATTTTTTTAGATTTAACAGTTAAAATATTCTTTCAAGAGCAGATATAACTACTGTCGAGCTCTGCAAACTCTTATTCAATGAAACTCTTATTCAATGATGACAACCAATTATTATTGATTATATCTAAAGAGGGAGGTATTCAAAATTGAGTCCAAGTTATAGACAACCTTGCTGCATGGGAGAACCGAACCAGGTTTTAAAACTCCCTGAAATCCTATGTAGTTCTTTATCTCAATCCAAAGATGAAGCAGTAGGATGTATTAAACCAAAAACTTATCTGTGATGAAAAAATCCTCACGGGTCCCTCTATATTCCCGACGCGGATTTTCAGCGCTGACGCGTTTCACCGCTCCCGCGGTTTCTTCGTGGGATACACGGTTCTCACGGCGTGTCATACAAAATCTTTAAACTTCATTCCAGAAACAACTTGTAGTGTATGTATTCAGAGCCAAAAAACGCCGCGGCTCCGATAACGATCGTGAACCGCTACCGCGGTTTTGTAAACAAGCCCCTCAGTGAAGCAGACTAGGTATTAGACAAAGATAAATGACAACCAAGTAATTCTGTGCACAGACCAAGGTAAGAAACAAGACTGTAAAATATTACCTTGGTGGTTGGTTATTGAGACAGACTGTTGTGTGTATGAGACTTGTCCTAGACACGAAGTGAGTGCGGAGTCTCAATCCATGGTTCCGACACATCCGCGAGGATTGCGGCCGGAAAGAGACAAACTGAAAGGCACATTGGTGAAACAGGTCTCAATGGGTGTCAGGAATTCTAAGGAAACTCGAGTAAGGATGGGGTCAGGGACCCCGGGGACATTCCTCCAGACAGTCCATTAGGGAGAATGTTGAAATATTGGAAAGATAATAAGAGTATTCAGGATAAAGATAAAACTAAGATGATAAGATATTGTTATTTTACATAGAAAAAAAAAGAAAGCATAAAAGCTAGCTGCAATCTTCTGGCTGGAATTTGGCACAGACGAAGGGTGGTTTTGTCAAATCCTTAACTTATATGTAAGCAGTGAAAAGATTAATTCAGCAAGTGTTTGCTACTGCCAAAAAGGAATAGCAGTGGTGTATGAAAACGGTCATTAAGCAGGGAATTCTTTTGAAGCCAGAGAAACATAGATTAGCAGATGAGAGGTAGACTTAACCCCTATATACAATTTAACCCCAGAAATAGGGAGTCAGGCAGCAAATCCTCTTAACTTAAAAAGGATATAGTATTATTAGAAAAGGTAAAGAGAAGAGCCACCAAAATGGTAAAGGGGATAGAAGGATACTCCTATGAAGAGAAGCTAAAAAGGTTAGGGCTCTTCAACCTGGAAAAGAGACAGCTGAGGGGAGATATGATAGAAGTAGTATTTTTAGTAGACACAGGAGCTGCCCGGACATCCTTAAATTATATACCAGAGGGAATGAGATAAACAAATCAGAAGCTTACAGTCTCAGGAGTAAAAGGAGAGGGTTTTTCGGTCTCAGTATTTGAGCCCACCCTGTTAAAAATGGACCATGAGTAGATAGAGGGACAGTTGTTGTATATCCCAGAAGCAGGGAGTAATCTATTAGGAAGGGATATGATTACACAGTTAAACTTAGAAATAAAGGTGAAAGACAGCCAAATCATTGTAGAAATGGCTGTCCTCACCGAAGAAGAAGAGAGTCAAATAGACCCTACAGTCTGGGCAAGGGAAGGAAACAGGCGAGGATTGAATATCCCGCCATTGAAAGTTGAACTGAACAAGGAAGGCGAAGTAGTGCGCCAAAAACAATATCCCATTTCATTGGAAGGTCGTAAGGGCCTCCAGCCTGTTATAAGAAGTTTGTTAAAAGATGCACTATTAGAACCATGCATGTCCCCATTTAATACTCATGCCAGTAAGAAAACGAGATAGATCATATAGGTTAGTACAGGATCTGAGGAGACTAAACCAAATAGTATGGATAAGGCACCCAGTGGTACCAAACCCCTATACAATACTGAGTAAAATACTCATGAGCATAAATGGTTTAGTGTTATAGATTTGAAGGATACATTTTGGTCCTTGTCCTTGGACCTAATTAGTAAGGACATGTTTGCTTTTGAATGGGAAAACCCAGATACTGGTTGGAAACAATAGTTCCGGTGGACAGTGTTGCCCCAAGGGTTTACGGAATCACCTAACTTGTTTGGGCAAGTGCTGGAACAGGTGTTAGAAAAATTTTCTACACCATCCGGCGTAACTCTTTTGCAATATGTAGATGATCTTTTAATATCAGGGAAAAAGAAGACCCAAGTAAGTGAAGCCACCAAAGCTCTATTAGAGTTTCTGGGAAGACAAGGGTTCCGGGTTTCCAAGACTAAATTACAATTTGTAGAGAGCGAAGTAAAATACCTCAGACATTTAATTAGTGAAGGAAAAAGGAGAATAGGTCCAGAACGAATAAAAGGGATTACAGATTTACCCCTACCTAGGACAAAGAGAGAATTAAGGAAGTTCCTAGGATTAACCGGGTATTGTAGATTATGGATAGACTCATATGCCCCAAAGACTAAGGGATTATATTCAAAATTGTTAGAAGAGCAACCTAACATTATAATTTGGAAAGAAGAAGAGAAAGAGTTGGTTAAGGATTTAAAACGGAGCTTGGTAGAAGCCCCGGTTCTGGCCTTACCCTCACTGGACAAACCCTTTTCATTTGTTTGTTATTGTAAATGGGGGAGTAGCCTTAGGGGTACTTACTCAAAAATGGGCAGGGAAGAGACAACCAGTAGCATATTTATCTAAAATTTTAGATTCAGTGTCTAGAGGATGGCCAGAATGTCTTCAAGCTGTAGCGGCAACAGCCCTATTGGTAGATGAGAGTAGGAAATTGACATTTGGAGGGGCCCTGGTAGTAAATACCCACATCAAGTGAGAACCATCTTAACCCAGAGGGCTGGGAGGTGGCTCACTGATTCATGAATCCTGAAATATGAAGCAATATTAATGGAAAAGATGACCTAGAGTTGACCACAGATCAGTGTTTAAACCCTCCTGCCTTCCTAACGTAGATTGATTGTTTACGTCATCAGAATATAAAAAAGACTAGGGGACATGCAATGAAGTTACATATTAACCTATTTAAGACTAATAAGAGAAAATAATTTTTATTTTTCTCACTCAATGTGTAATCAAACTCTGAAATTTGTTACCAGAGGATGTAGTAAAAGCTGTTAGTGCAGCTGGGCTTAGAAAGAAAAAAAAAGTGTTTGGACCAGTTAAAGGTCCATAAACCATTATTAAAAGGGACCCAGGATATCATTGCTTGACCCAGTACAAACATTGAGGAACCTGTGTCTTTTGGGGAAACTGCTAGGTGCTTGTGACCTACTGTAGATTGGTCACTGTTGAAAACAAGATACTGGGCTTGATGGACCTCGGTCTGACCCAGTATGGCATATCATATGTTCTTATTTACTGAAAGGGAAAAATGAAAACTCGAAGATATAGGGGCAGTAGAAACCGAAAGGGGGGAAATGGGTTTTACCCGATGGCAGGCAGATGATAAACAAACAAATAATGAGAGAAATTATGGCCATTCTACATCAAGAGTGAAGGAGTAGCCTAATGGTTAAGAACATTGGATTGGGAATCCAGAGACCAGGGTTTGATTCCCACTAGCACTCCTTGTGGTCTTGGGAAGGTCACTTGGCACTCCATTGCCTCAGAAAAATCCAAGTTATCAATGCCCCTGTTTTAATGTACATTACCAAGTTTAAGTTTCAATGTAAACCGCTTTGATTGACATAATAAAGCGGTATATAAAACCTGTTAAATAAATAAATAAGAGAGTCATTGTGGTGTATGGGAATATACACAGTAGCCAAGCAAGTGTGTGAGATGTGTATAACCTGTAAGAAAATAAATAAAAAGGTCCTTAGGAAACAACCGCAGGGAGGTAGAGACCCTGGTCTTCATCCATTCCAAAGTATACAGGTTGATTTTACTGAGTTGCCCTTGGTTGAGCGGGTAAAGTATCTTTTGGTAATAGTGGACCATTTGACGGGATGGATGGAGGCATATCCCATGGTAGCCGCCACAGCAATAGGAGTAGCAAAAATAGTTTTGGAACAAATCATTCCAAGATCTGGGATGATAGGTCACATTGACTCGGACCAGGGAAGTCATTTCACAGCAAAGGTATTGCAAAACATAATAGAAACTCTGGGAGTATCCTGGGATTTCCATACTCCATGGCATCCACTCTCCTGAGGGAGAGTGGAGCGCATGAATCAGACTATAAAGAAGCAGTTAGCCAAATTGATGTTAGAAACAAAATTACCTTGGGCTAAGTGTTTGCCCTTAGCATTGTTAAGAATCTGAACAGCTACTCGGAAAGATTTAGGATTGTCTCCCTACGAAATGTTATTTGGATTACCCTAGATGCGAAACTAAAGATAAGTTTCTTAAAGAATATATACTTGGGCTGTCCTCTTCTTTATCTGTTCTCAGGAATAAAGGACTGTTGGCACAAACACCCCCACTGGAGTTTGCAGTTCACGGTCTCAAACCAGGACCGTGGGTCTTGATAAAATCCTGGAAGGAGTCTAAATTGCAATCAGACTGGGAAGGCCCGTTCCAGGTCTTACTGAGTACTGAGACTGCTGTAAGAACTGTGGAAAAAGGTTCGACGATTAAAGGTCCAGTTGAAGCTCCTTCAGACGCACAATGGAAGGTCCAGGGAACTATTGACCCTCTGTGCCTGAAAATACCAAGGAAACACAGAAGAACAGGAGAGGAGTTTGTTAACAAGGACTAATAAGAATTCTAACATGGACAAAGAAAAGTGGATGATGTTGCTATGATGGGGGGATCACTTTCTCTGTTAAGGGGAATGACGGGATCTAGGACAGGGAAAGGGATGGACTGATGAACAAATACAAACACAAACACGATGGGGAAGTATGTATCCTAACATATTAACTGTAACCGTACCAGAGGGAGAGGGACCGGTGAGCCTAGAATTTGATGCTTGCCAAGTGATAAGTTTTGATGGGGGATACTACGAAAAGTTGTGGGGAAATAGTCATAAGTATGTGTGTCCAGAGAATGCCCAGACACTTGTGTATGTGATGCCCTGTTACGGGGGGTCACAAATTTGGTGGACCATCGAGGATGGAGCCTGGGTTTCCCCAGAGGGGAAGAAACACCCAGTTCAAAAGAAAATAAAAATAATAAAGAAACATAATATTCAGCAATTTAATCCAGGAAGTTGCAACCCCATCGTGGTCACCTTATTTGGAAGGGATGACTCACTGGATGGGACCTATGGACTAGGGATAGATATTAGTGGGCAAGATCCCCTGGGAAGATTGAGGATAAGAATACCCCTCAAGAATCAGACTCAGGTCCCCACACCATTCCCCAGCATATCTTTTGAACCTAATAAGGACCCTAATTTTGTCAAAATAGTGGAGATTAAAGATTTGAGGGACACTCTAGAGGTGGAAACGGGTTATGGGGATGTGAACGCCTGGGTGGAATAGGTTAAATATGCCATAGGAAGTCTCAACCGTAGCAATTGCTACGCATGTGCCTCTGGGAGGCCCATTGCACAGATTGTGCTCTTACCCTTGAGGTGGGATATAGATCCCAATGGAGTAAGATGCCTCACATCTCTGTATCAGGAAAAAACGGCTTGGGGAAATGAAAGTTGCAAGTCATTGAATTTGCTCTTTCCTCCTACAGATTTGAAGGAGTTAAAAGTTCCCCCCACATTTTCAACAGTGTTTGGAAATCACTCCGCCTGTCTCACCAGGCGGGGGAAGAATTACACAAGGGAAGTGGGGGAATTGAACACCTGCGTTCTAAGCCTAAACCTGACAGGGATGGAAGGAGAAGAGAAGAACTACTCCAACCTGGTAATCCCTAGGGCAGACCTGTGGTGGTACTGTGGAGGGCGGATGTTGAGACCAACATTGCCTACCCTATGGTCGGGAACATGTGCAATAGTTCAATTGGCAGTTCCTTTCACCTTGGCGTTCACAGAACAGGACAAGGGGCAAATACAAAGGGAAAGGAGGAGTACCCTGGGAGCCTCATTTGATGACAGGATATATATAGATGCAATAGGAGTCCCTCGGGGAGTTCCAGATGAGTATAAAGCACGAAACCAGATTGCAGCTGGATTCAAATCCCTGTTAGGGGTAATCATGATAAACAAAAAATGTAGATTGGATAAATTATATATATTATCAATTATACCCGGGATGCAATAAAGGGGATTGCAGAACAATTGGACACCACTAGCAGAATGGCCTGGGAGAACCAAATGATTTTAGATATAATGGCGGCTAAAAAAGGGGGCATGTGTGATATTGGGGGGGGGGGGAATTTTGTATGTTCATCCCCAATAACACGGCCCCCTGATGGCACTATCACTAAAGCCCTGCGAGGACTAACTACCTTGGCAGAAGAATTGGCAGAAAAATTTCAGGTACAGATACCTCTCTCACTGGATGATTGGGGTCATGGTTTGGGAAATGGAAAGGGGTGATAGTATCTATATTTACTTCTGTACTTATTTATTTTATTTATTTAACATTTTCTTCTATACCGCGCTATTAAAATCAGCGCGGTGTACATCGAACAAGAATACTGCAATGTAATTGGAGTATTAATTACGGTGGGGTGTTGCATAATACCGTGTATAGGAGGGTTAACTCAAAGATTCATAGAAACCGTAAGCACTAAACAAATGATAGTATCATTTCCAGTGCACAAATGTGCAATGTTAATAATGGACGATAAAAGGGAAGAGAGAGAGTTAGGAAGAATGTTATCTAAGTTAGAGGCTTCTTATGGAACTGTGGAGTAAATGTAAAGAGTAACAAGAAAACTTTAAAAAGAAAGAGGGAGGGGTTTGATATAAACAAATGTGATATGTTATTTTTACAATGTAAAAAAAAGGCTTGTATTCCATTCATTCACCATTCTGTAATATAATTTTATATGTCTGCATTCTGGGAAGAGAGACTACGTGGTTAAATAATACGTAGCCTGTCACATGTGCAGAGGTACAAGGCTGATTCATCTTTACTGTATGTCTGCATTCTGGGAAAAAAGGGCTACGTGGCTAAATAACACATAGCCTGATGTATGTAATGATTTTCTGACTTCCTTACTGTATGTCTGCATTCTGGGAAGAGAGACCATGTGGCTAAATAATACGTAGCCTGACAATTAGTGGGATGGGAACAGCTGGGGGATGTAGAAAAACAGTGGGCAAAACTGAAAGGGGATATTTTAAGGGCAACCAACCTTTTTGTTAAAATGGTAAATAAAGGTAAAAGGAAAAGGAGACCGCTATGGTTTTCGAAAGAAGTAGCTGAAAAAGTGAAGAAAAAGAGGGAGGCCTTCATGAAATACAAAAGATCAGAGAGAGGAAGACAGGCATCTGTATTTGGAAAAACTTAGAGAAGCTAGCAAAGTAATCAAGAAGGCAAAGATTCAAAAGGAGGAGGAAATAGCCAATGCAATAAAATGGGGGGATAAGACATTTTTCAGATATATTAGTGAGAAGAGGAAGGGCAAAAGTGGTATTGTCAGACTCAAGGGGGCAGGGGGGGAATATGTAGAAGCTGATAAGGATAAAGCGGAATTGCTTAACAAATATTTTTGTTCTGTGTTCACAGATGAAGAACCAGGAGCAGGACCTCAGAAAACACCCACAAATAAGAACAGAAGCGAGGGACATCTTGAACAATTTTCAGAAGACTGTGTTCGTGAGAAACTAGCTCAACTTAAAGTAGACAAAGCGATGGGACCAGATGGGATACACCCTAGAATACTGAGGGAACGGAGGTCTGTTATTTCCTGTGACTGGATGCTCCTGGATGGTTGTTTGGCTGCAGAGGCTGTGCTGATTGGTTGCTGCTCTGCTCCCGGGGCTATAAAATCCACTGCCCTACCGCGGGACGCTGAGGTCTGTTATTTCCTGTGACTGGACGCTCCTGGATGGTTGTTTGGCTGCAGAGGCTGTGCTGATTGGTTGCTGCTCTGCTCCCAGGGCTTTAAAATCCACTGCCCTACCGCAGGATGCAGTCGCGGGCGTCCCTGCGGGGGCGTGCCCGAAGGGGCGTGACCAAAGGGGCAGGACACGCCCCTTTGGCGCCCCTTCGGCGTACGTCGGCGTGAGAAGGAGCTCTCCCCTGGCTATGGGTAAGAGGAAGAAGAAATATCCGCCGGCTGTCCAAACGAAGGCTGTAAAGACCACTGGCCCGATGGATGCTCATGTGCGGGTGCAGGAAGTATCTGTATCTGCACCGGTGCTGTCATCAACGGCCGGCTTGATGAATACATCAACTGTGAGTTCTGTTTCTTCTACTCCTTCTCTAAGCGAATCGGGTTTAACTCCTCCCATCGACAAACTTAAATGTTCACCTCGATCGGCGTCTCAGGGTGGTTCCCTGGTGCACGCTGATCAAGGTACGGCCTTACTGCCGTCTACTTTTCTTCGTGTTGATTCTGATTTGAAGTTGCCTCCACCTATGCCTGCTGTTTTATCTTTTCCCTTGCGACCGGAAGCTGGTTCACCTCCTTTGGAATTTTCCCTAAAGGATATCTGGTTGATAGTTTCTCGTATGGATTCAGCTTTGAGTACTTCCCTGCAAAAGATCTCTGAATTTTCTAAAGAGACAGTATCAAAATTATCAGATCATCAGGATCGGATGTTGTCTCTGGAAAGATGGGTAGAGGCTCAAGATTCATTATCCTCATCACATAAATGTTCTTTTGAACAGTCTGTTGCAGATGCCGCATTGTTACACCGCCAGGATGAATTTTTGGAAAATGTTATAAGATCTTATAATTTGCGGTTGTTAAATTTTCCAAAGACTCATTTCCTGTCTCCGTTGATCTTATTGCGCAAATATTTTAAAGAGATTTTGCAATTTACTGATTCTGAATAGATTTTGATTTCTAAGCTTTATTATGTACCTCAGGGTAAGGTTGAGAGAGATGACCAGGGAGGTGAGACAGCTACTCAGATGGGACAGCTTGTCTCGTCTCCGTTGGACATCTCAGAATTTATTGAGTCCGATGATGATATTATACCCTCAAGGGCCACTCTTTTGGTAAAGTTTGTTTTAGAATCAGACAAAGATAGAGTCCTGCGTGCTTACTTTAAAAAAAAGGATGAAAAATTTTGTGGATATTTAATTCAAATGTTTCCGGATGTTGCTAGGGACACCCAGAGGAGACGTAAGCTTTTCCTAGAACATCGCCCTCGGGCTTTGGCCCTAGGTGCTTCGTTCTATTTAAAGTTTCCATGTAAATGTCATATTGTCTATCAAGGGAAGAGATATATATTTCTTAAGGTTGATGAATTAGTGGCTTTTCTTGACAGTAAGACTTAAATTACCTTTTCTTTTTTTGTTTAAAGTTTCTTAGTTCACTGATAAGTTAAAAGGAGTTTTCATAAGTAGAGACCATTCAGGGTTGTAATTTGTTTGTTTTTTTTTTTACTAATATTCACATGTACCTCCATAATGTGGACTAGTACATTATAATGTATTTTCTTATTGGTTTTATTTCCTTATGTTGTAGTATTACTATGGCTGTAATTGTAATTTTCCTGATTATTTGAAAAATCCTTATAAATAAATAATTAAAAAGAATACTGAGGGAACTTGGGGACATTCTAGCAACTCCACTGACTGACCTTTTCAATGCCTTGTTGGAGTCGGGAGTGGTGCCAAAGGACTGGAGAGAGGCTCATGTGGTGCCTTTACACAAAAGCAAGTAAGGATGTGGTTGAAAACTACATGCCGGTTAGTTTAACTTCGGTGGTGAGTAAATTATTGGAAACACTACTGAAAGAGAAAATAGTGAGGTCTCTGGAGTCCAGCGGATTACAGGATCCGAGGCAGCATGGATTCACCAGAGGCAAGTCTTGTCAGACAAATCTGATTGATTTCTTTGACTGGGTGACCAGGGAGTTGGACCGAGGGAGAGCTCTAGATGTGGTGTATTTAGATTTCAGTAAAGCCTTTGACACTGTTCCTCACAGGCGACTTATAAACAAACTGAGCACCCTAGGGATGGACCCTAAAGTTACTGCTTGGGTTAGAAATTGGTTGGGTGGGAGGCGACAAAGAGTACAAGTAAATAGAGCTCACTCTGAGGAGAAGGATGTTACCAGTGGTGTGCCCCAGGGATCTGTCCTTGGTCCGATTCTTTTTAACATCTTTGTTAGTGATATAGAGGAAGGGCTGTCGGGTAAGGTTTGCCTCTTTGCGGATGATACCAAAATCTGCAATAGAGTAGACACCCAGGAAGGGGTAAATAACATGAGGAGGGACCTAGCTAAGCTTGAAGAATGGTCTAGAATTTGGCAGCTGGGATTTAATGTTAAAAAATGTAAGGTCATGCATTTGGGCTGCAGCAATCCAAGGGAGCAATATAGTATAGGGGGTGAAGTACTTTTGTCCACTAAAGAAGAGCGGGACCTAGGCGTGGTTGTGTCTGATGATCTTAAAGTAGCTAAACAGGTAGAAAAGGCAATGGCAAAAGCTAGAAGGATGCTTGGGTGCATACAGAGAGGAATGGCTAGCAGAAAAAAGGAGGTGATAATGCCTCTGTATAAGTCTTTGGTGCGACCTCATTTGGAGTATAGTGTGCAATTCTGGAGACCGCACCTTCAAAAGGATGTGAACAGGATGGAGTCGGTGCAGAGGGTGGCTACTAAAATGATTAGTGGGCTTCATTATAAAGCATATGAGGACAGACTTAAGGATCTTAATATGTACAGTGTATACCTTAGAGGAAAGGCGGGATAGAGGTGATATGATTGAGATGTTTAAATACCTCCGTGGCATAAATGTTCAGGGAGAGAGCCTCTTTCAATTGAAAGCAAGTTCTGCTACGAGGGGGACATGGGATGAGGGTGAAGGGAGATAGATTCAGGAGTGATATGCAGAAATATTTCTTTACGGAAAGAGTAGTGGATCCATGGAATAGTCTCCCAGTGGAGGTGGTAGAGATGAGGACAGTAACTGAATTCAAAAAAGCATGGGACCAACACAGAGGATCTCTAAAGGTAAAAAGTGGACTATTGTAGTTGTTGATATGGAAGGAGAGACTAGATAGGCCATGTGGTCTTTTTCTGTCATCATGTTTCTATGTTTCTAATTATTAATTACCAAATTTGCTATAAAAATAACTGTGAAACAGAGTTTGGGTATGAATGCTTACTGAAGCGTCTCACCCTTTACCTGCAAGCAAAGACATTAAACTCTGCTTTACTGAGAAGTCTGTTATTGTGTAAAAAAGTTATGTTTTCTTACAATATGGCAATATCAATCCAATCATGGCAGTGGACAATAAGGGCAAAAAGGGACCCAATGCTTTGCACACATGCTGTACTGGAAAGTAAGGAATGTCCTGGGGTGGGGGCAAGAGGGGCAGCACCTCCATCCTGTATGATGTTACAGAAAGGGGTCGGAAATTAGTGGGGCATTTTAACCTTAGCATAAAGGGTGGGCAGTAGTTCTTGGAGAAGCAAGAAGCAGTCAAGGTACGAAGGAGTGGGAATAACCTAATGGCTACAGCAGTAGAATGAGAACCAGGATAACCACAGTTCAAATTCCACCGACACTCCTTGTGATCTTGGGTAAGTCCCTTTACCCTCTATTGCCTCAGGAACAAACAAATTGTAATCCTTCTGGGTTCAGGGAAATACCCACTGTTCCTGAATGTAACTTGCCTTGAGCTACTACCATAAATGTGTAAGCCAAATCCAAATCCACTTACTTAATCTGTTACTCCCCCCCCCCCTCCCCGGTCACCACAGGAAGGACTCTGTTATCACAGGTCATAGCTTCAGCAATTAGCAGTAGAGAACTGTACCCCACCGCCTCTGTACAAATTTCAGTCACATGTTACTTTGCAGAACTCATCAAGGCCACAGCCCTAGAATCCTTTCCATATGGGGCATACAAGGCTGTGGTCTGGCCAGATTTTGTCAAGGACACCTTGTATTTCCATATCTGGTCCTATTCAAATCCAGGCTAAAATTCCACCTCTTTGAGGCTGCTTTTGAATCCTGCTGTTTTAATAGTTAAGGGCCAGATATTCAATTGGGACAGCAATGCACCGCTGCGGTGCATAGCCATCACCACCGACCTGTAACCCTGGATATTCAATGCCAGGGTTATATGTGGCTCTGGCATTGAATATCCAGGCTCACTGCACAACCTTCAATACCACAAAAGCTACCTGGTTAGCTCCCGTGGGTAAAACTAGACCAGAATTTGCCACGCCTAGTTTTACCTGCAGGTTGCTAACTGTGTAGCGACTGTCACCACCAACAACATGCCACAGAACGCCCATGACACACCCTGATGCTAAGCGGTTAGCATCGGGGTATATAGCGGCGTTAGTTGGGGATATTCAGCAGCAATAACTATGTTAGTACCATTGAATATCCCATTCAGAGGCATTTGCATGGTTTACAGGTCTATAAACCATGCAAATGCCTTTCCAATAGCGGGCCCTAAGTGTCTTTTAATCTTTTCCGTCAAGAACTACCCTATCTTCCCTGTTGTTCTGCTTGTCTTGTCTTTGCAAGCTCTGTATGCAGAACTGTCTTTTATGTGTTTATGTACAGCACTGCGTATGCCTTCTAGCGCTATATAAATCATACATAGTAAGAGTAGTAACTAGACCAATCTACAGACAAAGGGATATGACTGTAATAGTATCTTGTCTTTCCTATCCAGGTGAGAGTTAGTGTTCACAGCTGGAGCTGCCAGACTTGGTGGACTGAGGTCCGGTGGCTAGGAGGATGCAGGCTAGAAGTCCAAGGAACTTGGAGGGTTTGAATTTTTAACTCTGAAACCTTCCTGGGTAGGGATGGTCAGCACTCAAGGTTAGAGTAGATGGACTAAAAGCCCTGTTAGTTCAGCCACTCTGACCTTGAGTGCTGACCGTCCCTACCTAGGAAGGTTTCAGAGCTAAATCTCAAACCTTAAAAATGGAGAGATGAACCGAACAGTAAAGGTTTAGAGATTTCCAGAGTTTTGCCTTTGCCTTGTAAAGACTTTCAGGGAAATATTAGCAGCACGGTGACTGCATAAGGGATGGGATATCATTTAACCTTAGATAGATTTTCAGGAGCACTGTCCATTTATATGGCTTCACTGAAAATCATCCACAGATAAATTTAAATAATGTAATGCCAATTTTTAAAAAAGGTTTCCAGGGACGATCCAAGAAACTACAGACTGGTGAGCCGGACATCAGTACTAGGCAAAATGGTAGAAACCATTACAAAGAACAAAATTACTCATCATATACAGAGTAATGGTTTAATGGGAGAAAGCAAACATGGATTTAGCCAAGGGAAGTCTTGTATCACCAATCTGTTATATTTTTTTAAGGTGTGAATAAACAGGTAGACAATGGTGAGTTGGTTGACATAGTGCATCTGTATTTTCAGAAAATCTTTGACAAGGTTCCTCATAAGAAACTCTTGGCGAAATTAAGAAGTCTTGGGATTGTAGACAGTGTAGTATTGTGGATCAGGAACTGGTTAAAAGAAAGCAGAGAGTAGGGCTAAATTGCCAGTTTTCTCAATGGAGAATGGTGAAAAGTGGAGTACCTGAGGGATCTGTGCTGGGCCCGCTGCTTTTTAACATATTCATAAATGACCTGGAAATGGGAATAATGAGTGAGGTGGTCAAATTTGCAAATGACACAAAATTATTTAAAGTTGTTAAAACACAAGAGGATTGTGAAAAATTGCAAGAGGACCTTGAGAAATTGGGAGATGGACATCCAAATGGCAGATGAAATTTAATGTGGACAAGTGCAAAGTTATGCTCTTAGGAAAGAACAGCCCAGACTGCATGATGCAGGATTCCACATTAGGAACCACCACTCAGGAAAGGGAGCAAGGCATCATCAGGGATAATTCACTGAAACCCTCTGCCCAGTGGTGGCCAAGAAAGCAAATAGAATGCTAGGAATCATAAGGAAAGGAATGGAGAATAAAACCAAGGATATTATAATGCCTCTGTATCGCTCCATGGTGTAACCACATCTTGAATTTTGCGTGTAATTCTGGTTGCCATAATTTAAAAAGAATATAACAGTATTAGAAAAGGTACAGAGAAGAGCCACCAAAATGATAAAGGGAATGGAAGGATACCCATAAGAGGAAAGGGTTAAAAGGTTAGGGATCTTCAACTTGGAAAAAAGATTGCTGAGGGGAGATATGATAGAGAGTTATAAAATAATGAATAAAGTGGAACAGGTAAACATAGATAAGTTATTTTCTTCTTCAAAATGTAGAAAGACAAGGGGACACACAATGAAGATATAATATAGCCCATTAAAGACTAATCGGAGAAAATATTTTTTCACTCAGTGCGTAATCAAACTCTGGAATTCGTTACTGGAGGATGTAATAAAACTGTTAGTGTATCTGGGTTTAAAAGAGGTTTGGACAAGTTCTTGGAGGAAAAGTCCATAAAGCATTATTAAAAAGGATCAAGGAAATCCACTGCTTACCCCTGTGATAAGCAGCATGTAATCTGTATAACCTTTTGGGAACCCGACATGTATTTGTGACCCGGATTGACTGTTGTTGGAAACAGGATATTGGGCTTGATGGGCCCTTGGTCTGACCCAGTATGGCATATCTTATGTACTTATGTTCTTATGACTAAGATATCTATTTAATTTTATATCTGCTATTTGAATTGTGCCATTTAAATGGATAAGTTATCCATTTAGAAGCTCAATATACCAGATCAAAAAATGATTACATAGAAACATAGAAACATAGAAACATGATGACAGAAAAAGACTACAAGGCCCATCTAGTCTGTCCTTCCATAACTACAACAGTCCACTTTTTACCTTTAGAGATCCTCTGTGTTGGTCCCATGCTTTTTTGAATTCAGTTACTGTCCTCATCTCTACCACCTCCACTGGGAGACTATTCCACGGATCCACTACTCTTTCCGTAAAGAAATATTTCCGCATATCACTCCTGAATCTATCTCCCTTCACCCTGCAGCCTCATAGTCTTCTAGGGACTCTTAATTATTTACTTCACTACAAATAAAATAAACTTGAATATTCTCTTTGTCTGTAGTGGAGGAGTAGCCAAGTGGTTACAGCAACGATGGAAAAAAGAAAACAATACCATGCAGATATTCTAAAGCGATCGCTTAACAAACTCCATGATCTGTTCAGCATAGTTAAGTCCCTAACAGGTGACCCAGCTCCCGCCCAAACAACTATGCCTCACCCACAAGATTATGCAAACTACCTACAATCAAAGATAATCCAAGCCAACAAGTTATCAACCTGCACAATCTCCTCTACTACATGTAAAAGCCCTCTACTCAAATTTTGCGAAGTATCCAACAAAGAAATACAAGATATTATCACATCCATTAATCTTACCACTGCCCCTAGTGACCCATGTCCAGCTAGTTGGATCAAAGAATTACACCAAGAACTTAGTCCCGCTATAAGAAGAATCACAAACCAATCCCTCTCCATAGGATCTTTCCCACAAAGCCTGAAATTTACTTCAATCCGCCCATTATTAAAAAACAACAAACTTGATTCCTCCAAAGTTGAATCCTTTCGCCCAATATCAAGCATCCCCCTACTCGCCAAAATCATTGAAAAGGTAGTTCAACGACAAATCCAACAACATATTGACGATGTAGCTCCACTGGACCATTCTCAACATGGCCTCAGAGAAGCTCATGGTGTCGACACCATCCTCACAACTCTCTTCAATGATCTAGTTACAGGACTTGATAACATCCGCCAGGGATTTGTCCTCATTTTCATGGATATTGCTGCAGCCTTTGATTCAGTCAACCATGAAACTCTGATACTCCGTCTTGTGGAGAAAGGAATACAAGGCTCAGCTATAGCATGGTGCAAGTCCTACCTATCTAACAGATGGCAACAAGTCAGAACAGGTCCCATGACTTCTGACCCATTCCCTCTCAATCAAGGTGTACCTCAGGGTTCATCCCTATCTGCATTAATGTTCAACATATATATGCAACCAATTTGTACCCTAATCCGCTCCTTCAACATCCAGTGCCTAGTCTACGCAGACGACGTCCTAATCTACTCACCATTCCTGATTGATCAACCTGACTTTTCACCTATATCAAGCTGCTTCGAAGCTGTATCACAATGGCTTACAACACAAAATTTAAGGATCAACCATAGTAAAACAGATGTCTTATTCCTCACCAAGAACCAGATGTTCTCCCCACCCCCACATTAAAAGTAAACAATATTGAGTTGATAGCAAAATCAACTATCCGCTATCTCGGCATCACGCTTGACCAACAACTCGACATGTTTACACATGTGAAGAACATCACGAAAGCAATTTACCATAAGGTCCGGATACTACGTCACCCGCGCCCCCTATTGGACTTTAATGACTACTGAACTATCTTCCAAGCCTTGGTGCTCCCACATCTAGACTTTGCAAATATTATCCTTCATGGCCTCCCTCAGTCAACACTAGGACCTCTTCGCCTTGCAATGAATGCTGCAGCAAGGGTACTTGCAGGTACATCAAGAGCTAAACATATAACCCCAGTCATGATGGATCTCCACTGGCTTCCACTTCAGGCTAGAATCCAGTATAAGTCCCTAGTACTAACATTCAAAGCCCTAAGGAACCAGATCACCTCACCCATCAGCAAACTCATTCAAAGACGGCCGTTCAACAGGATCAGGAGATCTAATCAAGCAAACACTCTAGAGATCCCCAACATTCTAACTAAGTGCAAAAAGGCTACTGCCAATAGAGCCTTCTCCCTATTTGCACCCATGACCTGGAATGCCCTCCCCACTGAGCTCCGTTCCACCCCAGACCTATTGTCATTTAGAAAAGCCCTCAAACAACACCTTTTCCTCATCCATTACCCAGAATCCAATCCCAGAAACAACCACCCATCCTCACATCCTACACCCTACTCCACCCCACCCAAAATCCAACACCATAAAGAAAATGACTAGCTCTACCACCATATCCCCTCTCTTATTTATTATTGGTACTGATCACACATCTTATTGATTAAACCTCTTATAAATATGTTGAAACGAAGCTATACTATATGTATAATTTCTCACCATACTATATGTATAATTTCTCACCATACTCCATGAATAATTACTCTGTAATTAGTTACCCCTGTTACCTCCAGGTTATCTCAACAATGTTCAATGTAAAAACTCAATTGTCGTGTGACATTGCAGTATGTTTTTTGTTCAATTGTAAACCGCACTGATTTTAATAGCGCGGTATATAAGAGAAGTAAATAAATAAATAAAAACAGCCTGGGTTTGATTCCCACTAGTACTTATTGTGATCTTGGGTGAGTCACTTTACCCTCCATTGCCTCTGAAGAAAAGGCCTGGAAACCCAGGGGCTGCTTTGTTGCCAAGAGTCAGCTTTGTCTAGCAAAACACTTTGGGGGTCATTCAGATGCTGAAATAGTGGGGATGTACATCTGGTTCAGACATACATCCCCTGCTAGTTGCTCGGGGTCAATTCTGTGCCAAAGCTCCCTGCGCATACAGAGGAGATGTGCAGGGAGCTCTGGATGGGGGTGGGAGGGGGAGGGACAGAGGAAGAGCATGGGTGGGGCAAAGGCGGGATCCTGACCCTGTTTGTACAGGGCTGATTTCGGTTGTGGCCCTGTACGTCTGGGCCTGGGAAGGTAGATGGGGGATGTTGGCAGTCATTGCAGCAGGACCCCCCCCCCCCCCGACCAGGTGAGCAGGGCAGGAGGCTCCCCGCAGCCTGATACTGGCCTTGGCAAGCCCCAACATGGGTCAGGTGGCAGGGAACAGGATCTTCTTACTTGTGCGGCGGATAGGGGCTCCTGCATGACCTCCCGGTGCTATGGCATTGGGGCTCCATGCAGGCGGGGTGGGAGCTGTCTGTCCAGCACAGAATCGGGGTACTTCCTACCCATCCAGGCCCTTTGCACCCGATTTTGCTTCCGCGGAAACATCTAATTCCTGCAGGTGCAGAATCAAGTGTAAATCCAGCCTGTCCAGATTTTGGACGTTTGGACAGGCCCCGATCAGAATGGGGCCCTTTACTCCAATTTATATCATCTTAGAATGACAAAACTGGATGGAAAGTATCCCGCTCTCCACTCTTCCAAATGCAGAGAAAATAAATCCTTTTGAAGGAAATAAGTTTGATTGTTTTGATGGTTACTCTATGCTTTTCTTAGGGTTGGCACAATGACAAAGGTTTGAATGCTTTTTGACTTTGTATTTGCCGATGCAAAATTGAGCTCCGTCCCTTACATTCAAATGGATTTCTTTTCTCTGCTTTGGAAGAGTGGAGAGCGGGATACATTCCATCCAGTTTTGTTATTCTAAGAAGATATACATTGGACAAAGTATTTAGCTAGACAAAGAGATTATTCAAGTTTATTTTATTTGTAGTGAAGTAAATAATTAAGAGCCCCTAGAGGGCTATGAGGCTGCAATCATTTTTTTGATCAGTTTTCAGTTTTGCTGCAATAGTGGTATATTATTTTTGATTATACGTTTTTACCAGCCCAGGAACAACTACTAGCCACGCTCCTTTTTAAAACAAAATATTTTGACCATTTAGTGATTTAAATAGCCAAGGCTAACTGTATGTGTGGCCTAGATTTACAAAATTTAAAAAGAAAGCATTTTTTACATCAGTGCTGTTGCTGACCACATAAGTGTTTTTAAAAATTGTGTCCTTTACCATTCATGTAATCAAAAGCTATCCTGGATTGCAGGGGGGGGGGGGTTATTGGTAAATGCTTTGTAACGCACAGGTCCAGCACGACTCACTGTGCACTCACATAGGGTGGTAGCCATGGGAGTGTGACATCGTTGGCATATTGAGACTGGCAGGCCCAGCAGTGAGGCAGTTGGCAGCAGGCAAAAGGCAGTGGACAGGCAGAAAAAAAAGCAGCATGGGGCTTTGGAGCCCATGTGCATGCTGCAAGTCTGATGCACCCCTGCCTCCACCGATGCAACTTCCTGTTACTGAAGGATGAGGACATGTCAGATTCATGGGCTCCAGAGTCTTGAGCTGCTTTATATTTTATTTTTTAATTGGCAGCAGTGGCAAGGTAAGTAGAGGAAAACTGTGAGATGTTGGACCAGGAGAGGGGAGAAGGAAGCTACTGAACTACAAGGGATGGGGAGAGAAGATGGGGAGATACTGGACTGAGGGAGCCAGAAAGAGGGGAGATGCTGAGCTATGAGAGGGTAAAGAGAGAGAAAGGAGATGCTGAGCTGAGGGGGACAGAGAAAGAGAAGAGATGCAAGGCTATGAGGAGGTGCAGAGAAAAAGAGAAGATACTGGGCTATGAGAGGGAACAGAAAGAGATACTTGGCTATGGGGGGAACAGAGAGAGAGAAAGAATGGAGATTCTAGGCTGAGAGAGGAGATGTTGGGCTATGGGGGGACAGAGAGAGAGAGAGAGAGGGGAGATCCTGGGCTATGGAGGGTCAGAGAGAGAGAAGGTGGGAGATCCTGTGCTATGAAGGGGGGCAGAGAAAGAGAGCGCAGGGGGGGGGGGGAGATGCTGGGCTATGGGTTGGGCACAGAGAGAGAGAGAGAGAGAGGAGATGCTTGACCACAAGGGATGGAGTGGTATACAGAAAGAGAGAGGGGGAGGTGCTGGGCTATGAGGGGTGGGTAGAGAGAGAGAGACATTGGGAGGAGAGATGTTGGGATATGAAGGGTGGATGGGGAGAGAGGGGAGATATCGTGGACCACAAGGGGGTGTGGAGAAGGGGAAAGGGACAGGAAGCTGCTGGGCTATGGGGGTGGGGAGAAATAGAGGGGAGATGCTGAACCATGGAAGTGGAGGGGAAGGGTGAAGGGATAGGAAGCTGCTGGATTATGAGGAATCAAGGCAGGGGGAAATAGAGAAAACATGCTGGGCACTGTGGAACCATGTGGGAAAGGCCATAGGAAGTTGTTAAGGAGATGAGTGAGAGGAGTATGGTGAGTACAAAGGGGAAATGTCATAATGAACAGTGGGTAAAAGACAGACGAGATCAAGAGGCAAGGGAACGAGTGAGATAGAGAAAATGGGAGAGTTGGAGAGATGGACTGGCTGGAGTTGAGAGAAGGAGATGGAAAGTTGATAGGTATATGAAAAGTCAAAAGGTGACTGAGTACAGGATGTGAAGGAGGGTGATGTTTGAGTGGATACAGAGGCAGAAATGAAAGAAATGGAGGAAAGAGCTGCAAGGAAAGATTAATATGACAAATGGACAGCAGACACTGTAAAGAGAGTTAAGAAAGACAGAGGAAAAAAGAAGAGAAACTGGGGCAAGCATGATTGAAAAATTAAAATGCCCAGACAACAAAGGTAGAAAAAAGTATTATATGTTTAATTTATTAACTGGAATATGATATATGCATTGCTGATGTCTGTTTTATTCAGTACGGGAGAAAAGGCATTTCTATTTTTATTTCTCCAGGATTGCAGTAAATGTCGAGTTTGGCTTCTTGGGGTTTCCATTTCAATTATTGCCCTTTTATTTCTATTTCTAATTTGTGGTCTCTTGCTCTGTATTTAATGAGGGTCTGTCTGGGTTTTGAATGTGTATTCTGTTAGGGTGTCGTTTCTATGTAGAGATCTGTAGCAGTGCCATGTGTTCTGTTTTCCCAGTAGGAGATGTATTTATGTTCCATGAAATGTTTTGGCTTAATATTTGTAGTGCTGCCTTTTTATAGCTAGAGTTGGTGCTGTGTGGATCCTGGTATTACTTTGGCAGGTTTGTTATTGGCTCTGAGTGGTCTTGCTGCAGAATTGTTTTAGTATTTCCTAATGTACATAGCAGTTGGCGCTGGAGGGAAGTTATGTAAAAGTCTGGTAGCTTTTCTGTAACCCCACAATCAGGGGCGGCCCAAGGGGGGTGCGGGGCCATATGCGGAGACTTGGTGCGGGGCCTCATTTGCATAATGTTACCATACAGTGACTTTTAGTAAACATGCCTCTTAATGAGTGTATGGATAAAGAAAGACTAAAAGATTTCCTGCACCGTATAAGTTTTTGATGTCATGTAAACCGCACTGATGTTGAATAGCGCGGTATAAAAGAGACTGTAAATAAATAAAATAAATAAATTTCTACATTACTATAATCCAGTGCCAACCGCCAGGTACATTAGGAACTACTACAAACACTGCCCATTTAGAACCCATAGCAAACCTGCCGTATCATAACAGCACTATCAGGACTCACAAAGCACCATACTCTACCTATCAAAAGGCAACACTGCAAATATTAAAACAATACTTTTCAGAGAATAACAATACATGACCTACAGGGGCAAGAGAACAAGTGGAAATGTCAAATAGGAATTACATAAACAGAATACCTCATCTCAGTTACACATGCAGAACATAGACCATCACCAAACAAGGAATCACAATTTAGAAACAGGAAGACAATAATTAAACTGGGAACCCCAAAAGCCAAACTTGGAATGTATAACAACACTGTAGAAATAAAACTATAAATTAATTTTCTCTTGTACTAAAAAAAGCGCAGATGTTAATGATGCACATTTCCCAGAGCTGACATATTCCAGTTAATAAATTCAAAATAAAGAGATATTTTTCTACCTTTTGTGCATTTTTTTTCAGTTGCAATTGCTCAAGCCACTTTCTTCTGGTTTCTTCGTGTCTTCTGCTAACTCTCCATCGTCTGCTGTCCATTTGTCCTTTCTTCTCTCTTCTAGTTTCCTTCCATTCTCTCTCTACATCTGCTTTAACATACTAATCTTTCTCCTTTTGCTCTTTCCTCATTCCTATTTCATCCACTCAAATTTTACCCCTCTATTCTCAATCCCCACTTCCTCTCCCAATACCCGGCCAATTGTAGATTATTCTTCCTTCCCACACAAAATATTTTTCCCCTCTCCATTTCACTCTCCCAGCCCCATCCCATTCTAATCCTCCCCCAACATCAGCTCCCTTCTAGTTCCAGCCCCACCCAACATCCGCTCCCTTCTAGTCCCCGCATCAGCCCATTTCCAGTCCTAGCCCCCCATCAGCCCATTTCCAATCCTATCCTAGCCCCACCATCAGCCCATTTGTAATCCTAGCTCTCCCATCCATTTCCAGTTCTATTTGAGTCCCTCCATCAGCTCATTTCCAATCCCAGCCCCCACCATCAGCCCATTTCTAGTCCTTTCCTAGCCCCACCATCAGCCCATGTCAAATCCTAGCTCCCCTCTACTCAGCCCATTTCCAATCCAAGCCCCCCATGAGTCTACTTCCAGTTCTAGCCCCTCCATGAGTCCATTTCAATCCAAGCCCCCACCACAGCCAATTTCCAATCTTAGCACCCCCCAACAGCCCATTTCCAGTCCTATCCTAGCCCCTCCATCAGCCCATTTCCTGTCCTAGCTCTCCCCCCCACTTAGCCCATTTCCACTCCCAGCTCCCTCCCCTCACGGCCCATTTCCATTCCAAGCCCCCCTCCCCATCAGCTATTTGCAGTTCAAGCCCCCTTCCACTCAGCCCATTTCCAGTCCTAGCAACCCCCCAGCCCATTACCAGTCCTGTCCCCCCATAGCCCACTTCCAGTCCTAACCCTCCCATCACCCCATTTTCAGTCTTATCCCCCATAGCCGATTACCAGTCCAAACCCCCCATCAGCCCACTTCCAGTAGTAACCCCCCCATCAGCCCATTTCCAGTCTTAGTCCCCCCATAGCTCATTACCAGTCCTAACCCCCCCACACCCAGTTCTAACCCCATCAGCCCATTTCCAGTCCTAGCCCCCCATAGCCCATTACCAGTCCTAACCCCCCCATCAGCCCACCTCCAGTCCTAACCCCCATCACCCCATTTTCAGTCTTAGCCCCCCCATTACCAGTCTTACCCCCCCATTACTAGTCCTAACCCCCCTCCCCCCCATCAGCCCAGGTAAATTTAAAACTAAAAAAATCCTGGCTGCTGCTGCTGCCGGTGCCGCTGTGGCAGCGGCAGAATCAAGTGTCCCGGGCCCCCCCCCCCCCACCCGGCAGAACCCTCCCGGCATCAGCTCCATCAGCGCAGGCTTTTTGAGCCGCGAAGGGAGTGTTTCCCTCTCGTGGCTCTGTTAAGCCTGCCAGGGCTGATGGGAAACAGGAAATGCCTGTTTCCCATCAGTGCCGGCGGGCTTAACAGAGCCGCGAGAGAGAAACTCTCTCTTCGCTGCTCTGAAGCCGGAGCTGATGGAGCTGATGTCGGGAGGGCCGCGGACACTTGATTCTGACACTGCCATGGCGGCAGCGGCAGCAGCAGCAGCCAGTTTTTTTTTTTTTTAGTTTTAATGCAGAATGTTGTTTGCGTGGGGCCCCCTGAAATGCGGGGCCCTGGGCAAACAACATTCTTGCTCAATGGATGGGCCGGTCCTGCCCATAACACATGTAAATGATGTTCAGACACTCATACACTTATTCAGTTATTGTTGGGACAAAAATGACAGAGGCAGGTGGCATCTTATAGACTATCATTGAATCTGTAGAACACTTATTAAGACTAGCTGTCCATTTTGTAATAAAGACTTATTATCTAAAAGCACTTAAGTGCTTTAACCTCAGTCATCTGCTATTTCACATATTACACCAGTAACATGACATGAAGATCCACTGTATCTGTTATTTCATAGTATTCACCCACTTATTTAATAAAGTGTCAACATTTAAAGAAACAGATGATTCCCCTTCTTGCAATAAGGAAAAATGTTTCATTACTTTTTCCAGTTGTTCTTGTGAACAGTTGAATGTCTGTTCCCATGAAGCAGCTACCATCCTGGCTCAATAAATTGATTGCTTAATTTTGAAATTGCACAACAAATTATTGACCACCTACAAGAAGAATTAGATAAACTGAGTACTCAGATACACTCTTTAGTCAAGCAATCTAAATTTAATAAAATGGTGGGATCCTCCAAACAGTCTGAGAATCAGTATAGAGCTACACTAAATAAACTAAAAATTAAGATATTTCAGAGATAGCAAGGGGATTATGAAAAGGGCATGTTGTATGCATGGCTTAATCAAAATGCAAAACCATCAACTAACAGGAGAGTTATTTTTGATTATAGTTCAGATGGTTCTACCATTATGGATGATTTATGTGATGATATATCTTTTGATCACCAGAATGTTTTACCCTTGGAATGAGGACATTTCAGAAGCAGGATGAGAGGACGAAGAAGAGAATGTTATTGGGAACAAGGAATGGAGTGGAACAGGCTAATGACCAGGTCCAGCACTCAGAGCAGACAGCAGAAATTAATATTTCTGGCACTTCTTTGACACTGGAACAAGAATCAGTATTTTACAAAGGTTTGTCATTTGTGCCTGTTATTCAATATGATCCTTTTCAAACTAGTTTGGATTTATTCCACATAATGTGGAATTTGCAGGTTAAATTGGGTTTTTTTTCTAAAGGAGAATCTTTATAACTGGATGTTTCCCTCATGAGACCTGTCTCCCTCATGAGACCAAAGTCCCAGTGGGTTCCTCCAGGACCAGTGGATGTACACTTAGCCACCTTCAGGGAATTAGTGCTGAGAGATTGATAGAATTTAGAGACACTAAATGCAGAAAAAATGTTTTAAATTTTGCACATAAGGAGAAACAAGCATCAAAGGAACTAGAAGAGTATCCACAGCTTATAATAAAGGTATCAGATAAGGCTGTATCGTGGTACAAAATAGAGAACAATATGGGCAGCACGCAGAGTGGCAACTAGAATCAGATGTCTGGGGTGGACGTCCAAACCCTTGTAGCCACTGGGACCCAATTCCAGGCCCAGAGCTCCCTGCATGTTCAGACCCGCTGTGCGGAGAGCTCTGGACAGAGGCGGGAGAGGGAGATGACAGGAAGGAGAGTGGGTGGTGTGGGAGTGGCCCTATGACCCTGGATGTACAGGACCGATTCTGGTGACAGCCCTGTATGGCCAGGCCTGGGGAGATAGATAGGAGTCCTATTCCATCTCGGAGGTGGAATAAGTCCCACCAAGTGCAGCAATCCATGGCGGTAGACCACCCTGAAAGGTAGGAAGGGCACAGGACATCCCCGCAACCCTACCCCAGCCTTGGCAGGCCCGTTCGGGGGTCGGGCAGCAGGGAAAGAAGGCTAATCTATGTCCTGGGGTGAGCACAGTCGCTGCATGGCATCCCAGTGCTATGGTGACGGGATGCCATGGCACTGGGCTCCATGCAGGAGCCGTGGCTGGGTTGCATGGGGAGGGCACAGGGCATCCAAGGGCCAGAATCGGGGCAGGTCCTGCACATCCAGGCTGGTTGCACCCGATTATGATCCTGCAGGGACGTATAGCCCTCGCGGGATCAGAATTGGGTGCAAATCCAGCCCATCCAAATTCTGGGCATCAGTACTGGCCGGACGTACCCCTTTCTGAATGGGACTCCACATCGATGAAGCTTAAAGAGAGATCAATGAAGATTCTGCTTTGGAAATTCAAAATATTGTTCGCGATCTGACATGGATGGCTTTGGAAAGAGGATATATTTTTAAGAGCGAATGCAATTTTTTGTGAATGAAGAATCCTAAGGGTCCTATATTTTGGTATCTATGATACTGTACGTAAGTTACTGAAACAGCCTCCAGGCCACCCAATAGTTTTGGGGAAGAATTTTCTTTTAGCACTTCTCTTTTTTATTTGGATACATTTTTGAAACTATTTATATTGGAAACAAGGTCGTACATAAAAGATACAATTCATGTTATCTATAAACTGGACCAAATAGCTTGGGTTCAGAAGATATGCTGTTAGTGACCATGGATCTGGAAGCGCTCTGTACAAACATTCCACAACCAGCTGCTTTACATATTGTTCAAGAAACATTAAATAGAAGATTGGATCCTTTAAGAGTTCCAACCCCCTTCCTATACTCTTTGACTGAATTAGCCTTATATAAACATTATTTTAAATTTAATGATAAACTATTTTTGCAGATTCAGGTACAGCAATGGAAGTTATGGTAGCCCCCAGTATGGCTAATTTATTCGTCACCAAATTTGAAGAAATGTACTTCAAGCGATCAGAGTGGTTTCAACATATAGTAGTTTAACATAGGTTTATAGATGGAACTTTATGGTCTGGTCTTCATCTTAACACAATGGGGTGATTTTAGAAGCTCTATTCATGCTCTGGATGTCTGAAAATGGATATGCAGACATCTGGGAGTGGACGAGTAGCCTAGTGGTCAAGGCAGCCATCTGGGACCAGCAAGACCAGCATTCAAATCCCACTGGCACTCGTTGTGGCCTTGTCCAAGCCACTTAAGCCTCCATTGTCTCAGTTGCAAACTTAAATTGTAAGCTCTCTGGGGACAGGGAAATACCTACAGTACCTGATTGTACCTCACCTTGAACTACTACTAAACAGTTATAGGGACATCCATCTAGGATGAGGTCATATCCAGGGCTTTCTGAAGACCTTAGACATGCACACCCAATTTCAGAAATGGCCAGCAGGTCTCCACCCACAACCAAGTCTAAACCTGCTTCAATCCTCCCTGTTGAGGGTAAAGGCCACGGCAGAGAGGCTCGCATCATGGAGATGAATGCATGGCTGCATGGATGGTGTCATCGAGAGCGTTTTGGTTTCCTAGACCATGGGATGCTGTTCCAAGGGTTGCAGAGCAGAGATGGCATCCATCTGTCCAAGAAAGGTCAACGCGTCTTCAGTAGTAGACTGGCTAATCTACTGAAGAGGGCTTTAAACTAGATTCGTTGGGGATGGGTGAAGAAAGCCCCCAGGTAAGTGAAAACCCCCAGGTAGGTGATACATTAAATAACTTTATGGAAATGGGTAACAGGGGTAACATATGGAAAGCAGTGTGTATAAATGCCCGTAGCATGGGAAATAAGATCCCTGATGTTGAAGCTTTGGTGGGAGTGGCTGACTTGGATTTAGTGGCAGTTACAGAAACCATGATTGGGATGTAACTATACCTGGCTATACTTTATTCAGAAAGGACAGGGTAGGAAGAAGGGGAGGAGGAGTGGCACTATATGTAAAAACTACTATTAAAGCTTTGGAATTACAGAGCTTAAAAGGGAGAGAGGAGGCATTGTGGGTTAAACTAGAAAGAGGGAAAGAGAAATCTATTTACATTGGTGTGATATACAGACCTCCCTCACAAGAGGAAGAGGTGGACAGAGAGTTAATTGAAGACACGTGCAGCATTGCTATGAAAGGGGAAGTGCTACTGATAGGAGATTTCAATATGCCAGATGTTGATTGGCACATTCCTGCTGCAGTATCATCTAGAAGTAAGGAGATCCTGGATTCTCTACAGGGAGAACTATTCAGGCAATTGGTAACAGACCCCACACGTGAAGGGGCCATACTGGACTTGGTGCTTACCAATGGTGAAAGTGTTTCTGATGTTGTAGTGGGAGATCATTTTGCATCCAGTGATCACCAGATGGTGTGGTTCAGTATTAGGACTAGGGCTGTTAGAATCCATTCCAAGGTGAGGATCTTAGACTTTAGGAAGACTAACTTTGCGAAGATGGGCCAATAGCACAGGGAGTCGTTAGTTGAATGGGAACAGCTGAGGGATGTAGAAAAACAGTGGGCAAAACTGAAAGGGGATATTTTAAGGGCAACCAACCTTTTTGTTAAAATGGTAAATAAAGGTAAAAGGAAAAGGAGACCGCTATGGTTTTCGAAAGTAGTACCTGAAAAAGGGAAGAAAAAGAGGGAGGCCTTCATGAAATACAAGAGATCACAGAGAGAGGAAGACAGGCATCTGTATTTTTTAAAAACTTAGAGAAGCTAGCAAAGTAGTCAAGAAGGCAAAGATTCAAAAGGAGGAGGAAATAGCCAATGCAATAAAATGGGGGGATAAGACATTTTTCAGATATATTAGTGAGAAGAGGAAGAGCAAGGGTGCAGGGGAGGAATATGTAGAAGCTGATAAGGATAAAGCGGAATTGCTTAACAAATATTTTTGTTCTGTGTTCACAGATGAAGAACCAGGAGCAGGACCTCAGAAAACACCCACAAATAGGAACAGAAGCAAAGGACATCTTGAACAATTTTCAAAAGACTGTGTTCGTGAGAAACTATGTCAACTTAAAGTAGACAAAGCGATGGGACCGGATGGGATACACCCAAGAATACTGAAGGAACTTGGGGATGTTCTAGCAGCTCCACTGACTGACCTTTTCAATGCCTCGTTGGAGTCGGGAGTGGTGCCAAAGGACTGGAGAGAGGATCATGTGGTGCCTTTACACAAAAGCGGAAGTAAGGATGGGGTTGAAAACTACAGGCCGGTTAGTTTAACTTCGGTGGTGAGTAAATTATTGGAAACGCTGCTGAAAGAGAAAATAGTAAGGTTTCTGGATTAGAGGATCCGAGGCAGCATGGATTCACCAGAGGCAGGTCTTGTCAGACAAATCTGATTGATTTCTATGACTGGGTGACCAGGGAGCTTGACCGAGGGAGAGCCCTAGATGTGGTGTATTTAGATTTCAGTAAAGTCTTTGACACTGTTCCTCACAGGTGACTTCTAAACAAACTGAGCACCCTATGGATGGACCCTAAAGTTACTGCTTGGGTTAGAGATTGGTTGGGTGGGAGGCAACAAAGAGTACAAGTAAATGGAGCTCACTCTGAGGAGAAGGATGTTATCAGTGGTGTGCCCCAGGGTTCTGTCCTTGGTCTGATTCTTTTTAACAACTTTGTTAGTGATATAGCGGAAGGGCTTTCAGGTAAGGTTTGCCTCTTTGCGGAAGATACCAAAATCTGCAATAGAGTAGACACCCAGGAAGGGGTAGATAACATGAGGAGGGATCTAGCTAGCTTGAAGAATGGTCTAGAATTTGGCAGCTGGGATTTAATGTTAAAAAATGTAAGGTCATGCATTTGGGCTGCAGCAATCCAAGGGAGCAATATAGTATAGGTGGTGAAGTACTTTTGTCCACTAAAGAAGAGCGGGACCTAGGCATGGTTGTGTCTGATGTTCTTAAAGTAGCTAAACAGGTAGAAAAGGCGACGGCAAAAGCTAGAAGGATGCTTGGGTGCATACGGAGAGGAATGGCTAGCAGAAAAAAGGAGGTGATAATGCCTCTGTATAAGTCTTTGGTGCGACCTCATTTGGAGTATAGTGTGCAATTCTGGAGACCGCACCTTCAAAAGGATGTGAACAGGATGGAGTCGGTGCAGAGGGTGGCTACTAAAATGATTAGTGGTCTTCATTATAAAGCATATGAGGACAGACTGAAGGATGTTAATATGTACACCTTAGAGGAAAGGCGGGATAGAGGTGATATGATTGAGATGTTTAAATACCTCCGTGGCATAAATGTTCAGGGAGAGAGCCTCTTTCAATTGAAAGCAAGTTCTGCTACGAGGGGACATGGGATGAGGGTGAAGGGAGATAAGATTCAGGAGTGATATACGGAAATATTTCTTTACGTAAAGAGTAGTGGATCCGTGGAATAGTCTCCCAGTGGAGGTGGTAGAGATGAGGACAGTAACTGAATTCAAAAAAGCATGGGACAAACACAGAGGATCTCTAAAGGTAAAAAGGGGACTGTTGCAGTTGTTATGGAAGGAGAGACTAGATAGGCCATGTGGTCTTTTTCTGTCGTCATATTTCTATGGTTCTATGTTTCTGCTGTGATGCAGCGGACCCTCTTGAAGAGAGAGAAAAAGTTTTAAAACCAGAAAAAGGCAAGCACAACCTGCAATATTGGGAGGATCCATCTAGAGGGAGCAGGAGAGTCGAGGGAGAGACCGAGAAACCACGCCCCTCTGGGCGGGACGCAAGCCCAGACAGCTTCTTTTTGAACAGAGGCAGGTCTGACTTGGGGAGGAAGGAGGAGAAGGACCAAAGCAGAAGCAGCAGCCAGAGCCAGAGTACAGAAGGCAAAGGGGAAGGCCAAAGCACTGGCAAGAGCAGAAAGAAGCAGAGTCCTGAGCAGGAAGCAAAGCAGCAGCTTCAACCAGAGTTGGAGTGGAATAAGGAACAGAGAAAAAGTCAAGAGAAGTACTGGGACCGCAAGGGAGTACCTGGCAGAAGGTCCTCACAGCAACCGTGGAATAAAGAGGTTCGTCCATTTTCAGAGGTGGGAAATGTTTGTTTGGAGGAAAGAAAACATCCTTACCACTATGGTCTGAAGTCTAAGGAAAGACCACAGGAGAGCCTGAGCACTGCTGCGCTGAAGCCAAACCAAGGTAGGCCTCAAGCCTTACTAGAAAGAAGGAAGAGAAGCCTCAAAGGTAAAACTCTTATTACTGATAATTACCTTCAGAAGCCTAAAGTATGGGGAAGACAGTGGGAAGAGGATTACTGTTACCCTAAACATTCTTGTAAGCAAGATTATGAAAGAAGTTTGTCTAAGAAGAGAAGTTTGAGTGGGAAATCTTTTTATGAATCTACTTTTGAACCTCTAATCAGAGAGGGACCGTTGTACTGCAAAACTCCTGGAGACCGACGCCCAAAGCTAAATGCTAGGCATTGGGACATAGTGCAACAAGTATACAAGAAACCCGATTACGTTTACCCTGATGCTACAGAATCAGAGGCTTCTGAGGTTGAATCCATGCAAGTAGGATCGGAGGGGGAAGAATCAGATAATGCAATGGATTGTACATATTGTGCCTCGGGGAGTGTTGAATATATCCCCAATGTATCAGATAACTAAGTGAAGGAAGTTTATTGTTTTTGTACAAATGTTCTGTGAAGATAACAACCTTTATTGCTTGCTTTTACTTTTTTTCTATATCCTGAAGTAAGGACATTTCAGTTGTTACCATAGCCAATCCTTTTGAACCATTTTGTGCAAGAAAGGGAAATAAAGCCTTTAACTTTCCCTCCACTCTGTGCATTCGTTCTTTGAGTGTTGGTTACAAGGAAGCCACAAGGAATAACCACCCTTGACCCTTGCAGCCTAGGCCAACCTCAACCTTAACCTTTCTTGTGTCCGGGCCCCTCCCGGGTCTACTACCCCTCTACAGAGGGTGCCCTGCGACACTGCTCCAGGGCACAAATAGGCATCAGAAAAGTGCTCAGTTTGCCAGTAGAATATTTGGAGGGTCTAGAGATGGTATTGTAATATCCCCAGTACGGTCCACAACTGTAAAGACAATTGATAGGTACTGGAGAAAGCTGTTTTGTGGTAGTTGCACTGCTGAATGTCTCCGCTAATAGAATGGCAGGCTGGGAGGTGTCCCCTGTCAGGAATACTGTTACAGGGACATCTGCGTAGGCATCCCTGATGATATTTATAACAGGTACATCCACATTTCTGAAATAGTGCTCGAACTTGGACATACCCGGCCTTTTTGAAATGTTTTCACTTAGACATTCCAGATTGCACCTGGATATCATTTCTAAAATGTGCCTTCATTTGTATGCTTGTTCAGTGGTTAAATACTTGTGACTTATGTTTGAAATTTACTATGGACTTTTCTAATCAGAGTATCCTTTTTGAATGGGACCATAGGCTGATAACTATAGTGTATTATAAACCAATAGAAAGGAACAATTTATTAAGCTTTGAGAGTCATCATCCCATGAAACTGAAAGATGCTCTGTCTACAGACAATTTTTACACATTCTGAGAATTTGTTATTCCCAGGATAAATTTTTGTAACAGGCTGCAATTTAGTCTGAGAGAATGACACAGAGAGAATACCCTCTATCAACAATCCAGAAGGCTTTATTTATTTATTTATTTAACACTCATTTATATACCGCATCTTCCAGAGATCAGATGCGGTTTACAGTAAACAACAATCAACAAAGCAGGGTTTGTTTTACATGGAACATCTTATATCAATAAACATAGTATAAGCCAAACAGTGTATGCAAATACAGAACAGAATAAACTATGTACAGGTACAAGTATGTGGGCATTATCCAAACAGTGTATGCCAATACAGAACAGAGTTAACCATATACATTTATTTACAAGTATGCGGACATTAGAGATTGGATCATCATGTATTTTCATCTATGTATGTTATCTAATTAAGTGAGTGGGCTTTTATTTGACTCAATCACTTAACTAGTTAGCCTTTATCTAGATCGAGTGAGGGGTTATCTATGATGTTGTAGTGCTTGGTAAATAGATAGGTTTTCAATTTTTTATGAAATTCCATTATCTCGGATAGAGTACATAGATCCTCTGGGAGGGAATTCCACATGGCTGGGGCTGCATGTGAAAAGGCTCTGTTATTTGTTAATTTATTTGCTTTTATGAAATCTTTCGGAGTCTTTAGTTTGTTTAATTGTCCTTTTCTGTGAGTGGGTTTTGAAGATTCTTTACAGAGTAGTTTACATAGTGTGGCAGGAGCCATGTCATTTAAAGCTTTGAATGTGGTTATCATTGTTTTATATATTAGCCTACTTTGTATTGTTAACCAGTGAAGGGATGCCAGTATTGGAGTTATATGTTGGAGTGCATGTGCTTTCATTATGATTCTAGCAGCTGCATTTTGTGCTAGCTGGATTCTTTTAATGTTAAGCTTTGATATGCCTATTAGTACTAGGTTGGCAAAATCGAGGTGAGGAGTTATGGTGGCCTGGATTATATTAATAAAGTCTTGTAAGAATACTAGAGGGCGTAGTTGTTTAAGAACTTTGAGCTTGAAATAAATTTTCTTTATGGTGTTTCTGATGTGAGTATCCATTGTAAGGTGTGTGTCTAGAATAACACCTAGATATCTTACTTCGTTTTTTATTTTAATTTCTTGGTTTTGTAGTGTTATGTGGGTTGGTATAGTATATGATTGATTTTTTGTTACTATTAGAACTTCAGTTTTAGAATGGTTTATATGGAGGTTTTGTGCTTTTAGCCAATTTGTGACTTCATTAATGCAGCCAGATTGGAGTTGTAGCGGTAGATTAGGGATCGTGAATGGGATGTACATCATGATGTCATCCGCGTATAAATTATAGTGTACTCCAAATTTTTTAAAGATATTGCAGACCGGTTTTATGTAAATATTAAATAGGAGGGCTGATAACGCTGAGCCTTGTGGTAAGCCAATTTCTTGTTTATATGTGGTGGAGGTTTGATTGCCTATTCTTACATTTTGTGTTCTATTATTTAAATAAGAAGTGAACCATTTATGTACCGTAGAGTTTATGCCTATTTGTCTCAGGTTATTAAGCATTATAGTGTGGTGTACGCTATCAAAAGCTGCTGATATATCAATAAATAGGAGGATGAATGCTTGTTTATGGTTGTCAATCCCTCTTAAAAGAGCATCAGTAAACACTGTTAGGAGTGTTTCAACTCCATGGCGGGGCCGAAATCCATATTGTTGTTCATCAAGAGGGTAGGATAAGTCTAAGTATTCTTGTGTCTGTATTTGTACAACATTTTCAATTATTTTGGCCAAAAATGGTATACTTGAGATGGGTCTGTATGATCCTGGGGATGTTTTATCGAGTTTGCAGTTTTTTAGTATTGGGCGGATTTGTGCATGTTTAAGTGCCGGTGGTAAGTAACCTTGAAGTAGCGAAAGGTTGACTATGGGGAGAATGTAAGATAATAGTATTGGAAGTGTGTTTTTTATCCAAGTTACTGGACATGGATCAAGGTAGGAAGTAGTGGTGTTGAGATTGGAGATGATATTTTTTAATGACTCATACAGTTTGCTTACATGCAGTTTGCTTACAAGGCTTTCTCTAGAGTGTCACAGCTAATATAGATCTTTTATTGCAGGAGAGCAAAAAAGTCAGCCAAGGAGAAACATATTTGTGTTATAAAGATATCGAATCAGGCAAGTTTGATAGCTCAAAGTATTTATAAGCATTGGCATGTTCCAACCCTTCATTCTTTTTTTCAATCAGAGCTCTGTATAGCAAACACTTGTGGGAAAAATATCAAAGACATTGAGACCCATTCACATTTAGCACAGAAATGAGTAAATATAAGGGATGTGGGTCATGGACCCTGTGGAAAGTGAGATTTTTGTTCTTCAACTTTTTTTTCCCAAGTTTATTTATATCAACAACATTACAATACAAAAACAGGGTGATGAGTGTTCTTACATCACTCCCGAATTAACGTCAAGACATTATTATTATGATTCCATGAATATAACTATCATACCCAACTGTATACCCCCTCCCCTCCCCTCCTCCTGCCCTCCTCCCCCCCCTCCCTGGTGGTTCACAATTTTAAGAGACCAAGTGAGTTTCAACCCATATCAGCTTGTTAACAACATCTCCAGTGTGGCGGTCCGGGCCCCCCCCCACAAGCACTACATTTTATCAGTTCCCACATCATTAACTGGTGGAATTGCGCTCGCCACTCCCAGTAGGTGGGCGGACTAGAGTCTCCCCATTGGTGCAAAAGAGGTAGCTTCCCCACAAGGCAAGCCTTCCACGTCATCAGCCTGTTCCACTTACCCTTAGGCTCCGCGGGGGGCAGTTGGTCAAATAGTACCAGACTATTAGTCCAGCACATTTCCTGTTTTAAGAGTCCACTAAGATAGCTCTGTATCTGTCTCCAATAACGTTGGCTTTCTTTACACTGCCATCACATATGACTCAACCTCACCACTGATGTATTGCACCACGGGCAACAGCCCTCCAGAGTTAATGCCACCCATCGTGCTTGCCGGGGGGAAAAGTGGGCCCGATTGAGTACTCTAAATTGTAACTCTCTATACTTAGCAGACTGAGTTAATGTGGAAATTTGCCTTGATGCTCCTATCACAGTACCTGGTTCCACCTGAGATCCCAATTCCTCCTCCCATTTCTTTTCCACCTTGCTATAATCCACCTGTGCTTTCCACTTGACTAGTTTTGCAACATAATGGGAGACGGTCATGCTCGTCTCTTCTCCCAACCCAAAAAACTCTAAAATTTGGGCCGCTGATGATGCTTCCAATGCTGCCTTTGGAAGGGAGCTAACATAGTGTCTTACCTGCATGTAAGCAAACTGATGATGGGATGATATTCCGTACGTCTTCTGTAAATCACTAAGTGTCCGACACCGCCCCTCCGTGCCCACTACATTACCTACATAACGAATTCCTGCTTTAGCCCAAACCCTGAATATCAGAGTCTCTGTCCCCGAGGGGAATTTGATATTTCCCGGAGAGGCAGCCAGCTCGATACATTAGAAGGGTGACACCGTTGATTACACAGGAACTGCCATACTCTCCGCAAAGGCCCAACCAGTACACTTTTCACCAAATGCCCCGGTAGGTCTGAGGTCTCCATATGCAATACTGCTGGAACACGCCACCACCCAGGCTTGTTCCATCGCACATGGAGTATATGTGTCTGTTTCCCCAACCAATTTCCGACATGCCATAATTGGCATGCCATGGCATACCGGCCAATATCGGGCAATCCCATCCCTCCTTGTTTCCAAGAGCCTCTAAGTCTCTGTAATGGGATGTGAGCCCCATGGTCTCACCACAGAAATCTTCGCAAAACCCGTTCCAGCTGACCTATGTCCTTCTGAAGCACCTGGTAAGGCAGTACCTGCATTACATCCAGGAGCCTAGGAAATAGCATCATCTGGAAGGCTGCCATCTGCCCCGCCAGGGATAACGGCAGTAAGGTCCAGTCTGTCATACATGTCTGGAGTTGCCGCAAGATCTTTGAAATATTTATTCTTCAACTTTTGTTATTTAAGAATGGATTAATCTGAATACTCTAAAAAAATATATTTTTAAGACATACAGTCATATGTCAGACCACCTTTATGGTATATGTCATTATGTGCCCATGTAAGAAGATTTATGAGGGCACAATTACTAGGAAAGTTAGAATGAGATTGACGGAATATAGATCATAACTAACCACAAAAATAATGAGTACTTCTCTGGTACAGCATTGGCAAAGTGCAGGTCACTGTTGGGATGATATTTGTTGGTTTGTTTTTGGTCACATTCCTGAACAATAATATAGTGGCAATTCAAGGCTGTTAGTACTGGATTTTGAACTTCAGTGTTTGTACCCATGGGGTTTAAACAAAGCAATAGAGTGAATATCCACAAAATAATTAATAAATACGATGGGCTGAGTTAGAAATATAGAAACATGTTGGCAGAAAAAGACCACATGGCCTATCCAGTCTGTCCGTCCATATCAACTACAAAGGTCTCCCTTTTTCCTTAAGAGATCTTCTGTGTTTGTCCCATGCTTTTTGAATTGGGATACTGTCCTTGTCTCTACTACCTCATTTGGAGACTATTCCAAGCATCTACCATTATTTCTGTAAAGAATTATTTCTGCATATTACTCCTGAGCCTATCCCCTTTCACCCTCATCCTATGTCCTCTCGTAGCAGAGTTTGCTTTCAATCAAAAGAGGCTCTCCTTTTGTGCATTTATACCACAGAAGGTTTTTTTTTGTTTTATATCTTTATTTTTATAACTAGATTTAACAATATCTCCAGAGCACATCTTAACTTGTCCTCGATCCTTGAGGAGCTACATAACCATTAACAATAACAAACTTTCCCTTTGCCCCCCCCCCAGCTTCCCCCCTCCTTCCCGTCACCCTTCCCCTACCCTCCCTCCCAAAAGCTCCAATGAGTCCATAAATAGTCCAGTAAAGGTTTCCAACTTTTATAGAAGGTGTCCCCTTTGCCTCCGCAGAGCGCTGTTAACCGCTCCATGGTGATCACCTTCCAGAGTCTGCGTAACCATGCTCCAGCTCTGGGAGTTGCTGCTATTTCCAGTTCCAGGCTATTTTGCAACAGGCGGCTATGATACATGCCTGTATTGGCCGGCACCAACACATTCGCAGGTTCTCTGACCAGGCACCTAAAAGATAAAAGGTGGGATCCATGCCCACTTTGACATTAAAGATAGCTTGTATCTGCCCTTGGATCTGTGCCCAATAAGTCCTCATCCCAGAACATTCCCACCAGATATGAAAAAGAGTACCCAACTCCCCACAGCTCCGCCAACATCGGTTTGAGGCTGTTGGGAACATCTTTTTTAACCGCAGTGGAGTATAATATCAGCACATCAACAGTTTATATGTATTTTCCTTGATTGTCATACACAGAGTCGATCTGGCCGCTCCCATGCATATCAACTGCCAATCCCTCTCCTCCCAACTAACTTCCAAATCAGTCTCTCATTCTCACATATATGAAAATTTTTCCCCTTCCCCCTTCTGGATGTGCAGGCTAGCGTACAGGAAGCGAATTAGCCCTAGAGATTGATGGTGACCCAACCATAAGGCCTCCAAATCATTGAACCCATCTTGATAAATGAGTTGGCATTTCCCCTGTTTGAGAAAGTGAGCAACTTGCTTATATGCAAAATAGTCTTCAGTTCCCAAGGAGAATTGCTCCTTGAGCTTTACATAAGGTTTGACCTCCTTAGTCTCCAGAAGCTTGCCAAAAGTGTCCAATCCCTGCTCCCCCCATCGTTTGAATGTTCCCTCTCTCCCCTGGCAAAAATCTGGGGCTACTCTTATAGGGGCCAATACTGAGAAGGCTTGGTTGGGAGCCACCCTCTTCCAACCTCGCTGCCACTCCGTCCATAGATGGCGAATGTAGGGGTTCTCTGCCCAATCCTCTTGCATCACCCCTTGTTCTAACCATGGGAGATGATGGAGCTTGGGGCCTGGTACCCAGTGTTGTTCAAGAGCCCAGAACTGTTTCATCTTCCCCTGTTCCCGCCATTCCATGCCCTGCTGCAGCTGGGTGGCCAAGTAATAATCCCTATACTCTTTTTAATGAAGGCTCAATTAGATGAAATAGAACCTCTCTGCTAAGGTTTATGTAGCTATCTACTCTTTACCAGAGGTCTCAGACTTAAAAGCACGATTTCTGGACTTTTTTTACTACCAGCATTTGTGCTAATTTTGCATCAATGACCTCCGATATTTATAAAATTCTATCCTGTTATACTGCTAGCTAAGTAATAATCCGACACTTCGGGCATCCCCAGCCCCCCTTTATGTCTCATGGCATATAATACCTTATATGCTATTCGCGATGGTCAATGTCTCCACATGAAGAGAAATAACTTCCGCTGAAGATGATGCAACTCCAGCTGGGGGACCCAGACCAGGAGAACCTAAAAAAAGTAGAGCAGCTGAGGGAGGATCATCAATTTTATGGTTGCTATTTGATGTAGCCATGAAATATACTCCTTATTCCATCTCTCTAACTCCCTCCCAATTTGTGTTAACAAGGTAGGATAATTTGCCTCGTATGTTACCTCAAGGTTCTTAGTAATCTGAATCCCTAAATACTTAATCGACCTAGTGGCCTAACGAAAGGAATAATATTTCTGCAACCGCCAGACCAAAGCTTCCGGCAGATTGATGCTCAGCACCTCCATTTTTGCCAAATTGATTTTGAAGCCTGATAAGGCCCCAAATTGCTCAAACTCTTGGAGGAGAACCAGCAGAGTCAACAGTGGATGGGTCACAGACAGCAGGATATCGTCTGCAAATAAAGCAATTTTATGCTTCTCCTGTCCTATCGTCACCCCCATTACATCTCTATTACCATGCAATCTCTCCTCTAGGGCTCCATAACCAATGCAAAAAGAAGGGGTAAAAGGGGGCACCCCTGTCGTGTCCCCATCTTAGAGGGAAAAACTGAATAATGACTGTTAATCTTCACTGTGGCTTCTAGATCTGTGTATAGTGCCTAGGTCCATGCCAGCAAACAAGGACCTATCCCTACTTTTCTCAGCACTGCGAACATGAACCCTACTCAAGCTTATCAAATGCTTTCTCAGCATCAATTGCGAGAAGCATCATGTCTTGCCTTTCCTTTCATGCCACCCATATCACCTGGAGCACTCTCCTGATATTATCCCCTGTATTCTGACCCTGAATGAACCCAGTCTGGTCCAGCTGCACCAGTCCAGGCAAGACTGCTCCTAGACAATTGGCTGAGAATTTTGCCATAATCTTCCTACTGGTGTTCAAAAGTGAAATAGGGCAGTGTGATACACACACAGTAGGATCTCGTACAGGCTTAGCTATAACCGAGATAGCTACCTGTCTCATTGATGGTACCAGTAGGCTCCCCTCAAGTACCCCATTAAACAACCTCTACAGCAATGGAATAACCAAAAGTGCCATTGTCCTGTAGAAGCTCATCGGTAGGCTGTCCAGTCCCAGCGACTTATGTGGGGCCAAATCTTTAATAATCCTGGCAATCTCCTCTGCACTAATTGCTTTGTCTAATATCTCCTGATCAGCTTCTCATAGTTGGCATTGTCCACTGTTCCCTCCTAGATATTCATCTACCACCTCATCCGAGACTTCACCTTCCCCACTATATAAATCTTGATAATATTGCAAAAACTTTTCCCTTATCTCTGTGCTGTGAAATAAGAGCTGATCCCCCTCTCCCTTAATCTTCACAACAGTGGAGCACCTTTCCTGCTCCCTCAATTTACAGGCCAATAGTGTGCTCGTCCTATTATTAAATTCTGATTCACCTATTGTAGCTGATCTTGGATCATCTCCAATTGGGTCTCAGCTAATTCCATATGAGTCTGTTCCAATTGAGTCCAGATCTTCCTCTCTCCTATCCTTTTATGTAAATACTCCAGCTCCACTACTCTCCCTAGTAGGTGTTCCCATCTTCGCCTGCCTGTCCCATTTCATCCGAGCCGCCTATTTAAGAAATTCCCCCCTAAGGACCGTCTTTAACCTGTCCCATAATATACCCATAGCGACCTCGCCCGTGTCGTTAAATCTTAAGTATTCTTCAATGGCTTCTTTCAGACTATGCACCACCTCCTTGTCGTGAAGCAAACTTTCGTTAGGGCGCCAAAATGTGTGTTCTTCCCTATCTGTGGTTCCTTCAAACTCTACCCACACTGGGGAATGGTCTGTCCAAGTGATGGGTTCAATCACCACCTGCCTCATTGATTGAGTCCACCCCAAGTATTAAGACCCCAGACGTTTAATGTTCCTACTCTAATTGCAACTGTCTCTCCTATCCCCCCCTTCCACCCTCCAGAGCTTGCCTTTTGAATCTTGCGCTCCATCCCATTCCCCCTTCCCCCTCCCCCTCCTACTCCCCTTCCCTTATGTCCAAATACTCACAGAACTCCCTTCTCCCTCTCCTTGTCACAAGGAAGTGCCCCACCCCTGGGAACTGCTCGCTGCTCTCCCTAGACCTCTCCTTACTCTTTACTCTTTACTCTTCAGCCTCCATCTCCAATTCATACATCTAGCCACCTCCCTTCCCAGCTGCCTCTCTCTCTGCGCTTTCTGGTCCTCCACCTCCCGCTCCCCCCCCCCAAGTCTCTATATCCTCAGCCTTCCCTCTCCCCCCCCATCTCCCCTCCTTTCTGATCCACTCTCATTCTTATACCCACACCTGCTTTTCCCCACCTCCCCTTTTTTTATAAACACAGAACCCCCTGATTTCCCTTTCTCCCCCTTCATGTTAACCAAACTGGAACAGATTAAACAGCAAGATCAAAGAAAAAAAAAAGGGGATGGAGTCAACTGTTTGGGAAGGGTCCCCTCTTCGCCTTCTCCATTCTCCCTTCATAGTCCTTGTACCAGCTCAGTCTATAGCAAAGCTCTTTCCTCCAAGAATCTTCAGGTTGCTGAGTCTTTTTTTTAAATTGCAAATATAGAATATTAGCTGTGGGTTAAACCTTAGGTATTTGGAAAATTGCTGGTCCTACATTACATTTGGGGATAGTCAAACTGCTTGATTTCCTTGTGTGGCCTTAACGGTTTTCTGAGTGTGCCCTCAGTTCAGGCATAAGCCTACTGGGGCAGGGACACTTGGGTTCCCGCCCACCCTACCCCTCACCCCACCCACCCCTGGGGCTGCATTGCCTATATAGTGGCCAAAAGCTTGGGATACGCCCACATTCTCTCAACCAGCATGTCTTGTATTTCAGTGCAATACCTGTGGTACTTTCATTCCAAGAAGAATCATTTGGCACCTAAGAGCATGTCCTATGTGCCGAAGATCATCGGCCATGCATAACAAATTGACTCTACTAAGAGAAGACCTAGCTGCCATGCATAAAAAATTGTCTCTACTGAGGGAAGAACTGGCTGCATTGAAGCTCACCTCTTCTAGGATACAGACTGAACAAAGTCCACCACTGCTCCCACAAAGAGTCAAACACACCAGGAACAAATGGATCACAGTGGGTTCGGGTAGATTGCGATCTGTGACACAGAGACATCATATACACCAAGAGATATCCCTGCATAATGCATTCTCTGCCTTGGTTAATGAGGATGCCCAATCCAAAGAAACTGAACGGCCCTTAGAGGAGTCAGTCAATGCCCAATCTCCTGCTAAAGCACCAAATATGAAGAAAAACTCACCAAACAGAAAACTACTACTACTTGGAGATTCCATCATCAGAGACACCAACTTGGGAACACAGTTCAAAGGAGAGCAGATAGTCAAATGCCTCTCAGGCTCCTCAGCTGGCAGGAATACAAACCAAATTATTGATGTACTTAGCGCGGAAAGCAAACACTCCAAACTTGATGTTGTAATTCACTTGGGTACAAATGACCTGGCTAGAAATAGTGCCTCTACAGTCCAAAAGGACTTCCAATCTCTGGGAGAAAAACTCAAGCCCATTGTTAACACTATAGCATTCTCAGAAGTTCTACCTGTTCTAGGCAAGGGGGCAAAAAGGTTAAATCACATTAATAGCTTTAATACATGGCTCCAGACCTGGTGCAAACAAGAAGGATTCAGATTTATTGGCGACTGGGAAAACACATGGACCAACAAGAAACTATACTGTGCTGATGGACTACACCTCTCTGTAGCAGGGAAAAGAATCCTATGTGAAAAATTCAGGCAGTATATCGATTTGCATTTAAACTAGAAGAAGGGGGCGACGGACGGGGAAGGTCAAGTTCTGGACATCACCCCCTGCAAAAGCAGAATAACAGAAACAACCACACCTTTAAACAACACATCAAAAGCAACTGGGAAGAAGTGGGTAGAATAAAATCAATGCAAAATACACACAAGCCAGTTAAATGCTGGAAAGCAATGAGCACAAATGTTCGTAGCTTAACCAACAAACTTCCAGACCTGGAAGCCCTAATGGTGGAAAAGGACTTGGACATTGTGTCCATTACAGAAACATGGTTTAATGAATCACATGATTGGGATATAGCCATACCTGGCTATAATCTATTCAGAAGAGACAGAGAAAATGGAAAAGGGGGAGGAGTAGCCTTGTATGTCAAATCCAATATGAAAGCTACTGAAATGCAAAGTGCATGGGGAAAAGAAGAAGCGCTCTGGATATTGTTGGAAAGAGGAGATGGCACTGTCATCCATACTGCTGTAATCTACAGACCTCCAACTCAAATTGAAGAGAGAGATAATGAATTGATTATAGATATTGCCAAGATAGCAACAAAGGGGGAAGCGATCATATTGGGTGACTTTAATCTACCTGATGTGGATTGGATTACTCTTTCTGCAAATCTGGAAAGAAGCAAAAAAATTATGGATGCTATCCAAGATGCGTTACTTAGACAAATGGTGATGGAACCAACCAGGGAAAGCTCAACGCTGGATTTGGTGCTGAAGGGAAATTGGCTGATAGGTATGTCTAGTATGGCTACATCCTTGCCTGAGGCTGTAATACATCATGATGGCATGGAAAAAACACGTGGGCTAAGAAAATGAGTTCCCAGAGCCCAGCACAACAAGAGTAAAGCCAGGGAACCATACTCTGAACAGAAGTGCACAGAAAATGGACCCGGCTAAGAAAAGCTAAGTCAGGCCTGAACAGATTGAACAGGCCTGAGCAAGTTGGGCAAGCCTGGACAAGTTAAACAGGCCAAACAAAGCTGGTGATACAAAGTATTCATAAGCCCTGAAGACTACAGTGCTGAAAGCTACAGTGATTAAAGAAACAAAAGGAATGGCAGGGTGTAGCCAGAATGACTCAACACTAGCAAGAATAAAAGCCATTAATATGCTAATAAGGGTGGATCCCGAAGGAAAGAGGCCTCTGCAGACTTTTTGCACACGGCCCTCCTTTGTCCCAAAGGAAGGAGGCCTCTACAGGCCCTACAACCTTTTACAGACAGTATAGCAACTTTTGCACACGGAACAAAACTTTTGTGCAGGAGTTGCTACAGAGGGTATAGAGTATATAAGGATGCAATTACAGAGCTCAGGGCGGCCTTCTCTGTCTCATCACTGTGGAGATAGGGAACGCTGCCTGTACTCAGATCCCTCAGATAGACACTTGTGTATCTGTGCTTACAGCTTTTGCTTATGCCAAATAAAAGAGTTATTTTTACTGACAAATAATTGTGATCTGAGTTCTTTTTATTTTCTGGTGCACGACTCCCATGTGCCCAGGCAATTGGAAATATTGGTGATATTTGAGGAACTTTTGTGGGAAAACCAGGCCCACAATTGGTGCCTGAAACCCGGTCTCCTGAGTTTTAGAACTCCTAAATTTTTTTCTAAATTGCCCAAGGATTCCTCTGACTGCAGTTTTGGCTTGCCTGCATTTTTGTCAGAGAGGATACCTCCTGTTTTAAATTGTGCAAAAAACAGGAGATGTGGATACCATCCTAATAGAGGATGAGGATTCCTTTTGCTGGTTCAAAAGATGAGGATTCCTTCTGCCGGTCCAGAAGATGATTCCTCCTGCCGGGTTCAGGAGATGAGAATACCGTCCTGAGGGACGAAGAGAGCTCTGTGGACACCCTACAGTGGTGAGTATTGCTGCATTACCTGCCTACAAACACGGACAGAAGACTTACCCTATCTGATTGGTGGGACTCCAGATTGCGCTCCAAGAAATTGCTGATCGTGTAGCAGTCACACAGTCTGTATCCAGTCCATCCTTGTTACCTTGTTTTCCTGTAGGGACTACTGTCTATAAAAGAAATTGTGTTCGTGCATCCTGGGACTGCCCTACTTTTTCAGGACCCCACATTGTCACTGCTGCTTCCCCTTTTGCTGCCAGACTTAATGATACTGACACTTGGATACATGTCAGCCATCTAAAAGCGGCTCCACCTGTCTCATCTGATTAACCAACTTCCTTCCCCTTACAAGACTAACGTGTTCTCCTTACACCCCTGCATCATTAGTGCCAAGGATGATCACTACCAACCCTGCCCCATGGGCACCCTTGTGTATCCTTTTGGGAATCTCAGTCATTATCGTCCTTCTTATTGAGTGTCTACACCCAGATGGACAGCTCGCTTTGTTCCTCCTAGGACAGAGCCAGACTAACCAGGCGATATCTCGAGTACCCCGGATTTTACCTGAAGGCTCTCTGAACACATGGAAGCAATCAGTATTACACATTGTTTCCCTGATGAACATTTCAGACTGCATTATCTGTACTCCTCTGCCAAAGGGTGTATCATATGCTCCGGTACATGTTTCAAAGTTTCCCTTAAATGAGTATGCAGGACAACTTGCTTGTGTAGACAATAATAATTTTTCTGCCAGTTGTTATGAAGTTTTTAATTGTTCCCAAACGTGGCATATGATGAATATGACACATGACCCTTTGCATGTATATGCTGACCCAAATATGGTATTTGATCTATGTTTGATAACAAATGCATCTGTTGCTTATTCACACAGGTGTAACCTGTCGTATAATGTGGTTAATGGGTCCTTTCATTTTGCTAGTAATTCAGTCACGATAAAATGGTATAATCAAACCGGTAATATGGACCTTTCCAAGATGCTAAATGATTGGAGAAATATTACGGAGAGCCCACTAGTGCTTAATGGATCTGACTTCCGCTGGTATGTGGGGGTTGGTCCCATTTACCACGATGGTTCAGCTGTGCTGACAACGGGTTCCCAGAATGAATCTCCATTTACTTCATGCTATCTCCCGATGTCCAATTTAAGGAGGGATCTTAAGTCATCTATCACGGGTAATTCTCCTGTTAAGTGGTTTGATGGGCATAATGTGAACCGCATATGGACACCTGCCACAAACCTCTTTGCTGTGGGGGGCCATTATTGGTTGTGTGGGGAAACTCTGTTTCAGGTAGTCAACCTCTCCCTATTACCCTGTGCTTTGGTCAAAGTTTCTCCTTTTTCTGTCTTGATACCCCTTAATGTTACCCATCACCCTGCTGCCCACTCCCCTCTGCACAGATTGAAGCGCAGTCTGTCAGCCAACTCAAGTCCTTGGGACTCCTCTGTTGCAGAGGATGATGCCATTCAGGCCTCATTCGAATACATCAATTCCACTTATCCTATGACTAAAACTCGTTTAGATGCCCTTAGTGCTACTGCTTGGATTCCCTTTGCTACCCCTGCTCTTACTGCTGAACTAGGTATGTCCATCCGCCGTTTGCAATGCTTATTACATATTCAGATGAAAGCTGTTGCTCCCAGGCCTCTGTGGCAGTCCGTACAGGCTTAACTTGTCCTTTTATCTCAAACTGAATCCCAAAGGGGAAGGGCCATTTGTACCTCATCTGCTTTTGGTGCACGTAAGAGGTAAGCGGTTGCATGGCTCGGCGGTGCTGTAAAGTAGCAGGAGCAGGTCCTTATAAATTTCTAGCTTATAGTTCTGCTACTTAAACTTTCCCTTCTTGGCAGCTGCCCAGATAATAGCTTCTTCCTGCTGAAAACTAGCAAAACATGCCACTAGATCCCTTGGTTTTGAGCCCGGAAGTATCACTCAGGCCCTGTGGGCCCGCTCCAGAACGATCGCGTGTTTTCATTGCTCAGCCCCTTCTGCATTTTGCAACAGGTGTATACAGGGTGGCCCAAAAAAAGTGAGAACATCTTGTAAATTAAAAGCTTAAATAGTTTACTTATTTACCTTTTTTAGCTATATAAAGTCTTTATTTCGACAATTTACGGTTGCCATCTTTGGTTTTTTAATTTGTCAATCATTTACATCTGTCTTTTTGAATTTTTAAATAACTTATATGCTACGAGATGTTCTCACTTTTTTTGGGCCACCCTGTATATGCTTCTTTCACCATGCGGTCAGCCTGCTGAAAGCACTCCTCCTCCGATACCCCGCGGACCCGTATATTGCAGCGGCAGGATCAATTTTCCAAGTCCTCAGTCTTGTCCCGCATTAAGTCCTGCTCCTGCTGCCATTGGTGTATCTTCTCTTGCATTGTGTTGGTTTCATCTGCTCCCTCCGCCTGCTCCTCGAGCTGTGCCACACGCTGTCCCAGATTCTGCATATCTTCCTTCAGCTCCGCCATTGCCTCTTTCATGTTATTTCTAATTGCAATCATTTTGCGCTTGATCTCTTTGCACCATCGCTACAGATCCCCTTGGGTACATTGCACTTCCACGTGCTCGTCTTCCGTTTCTGTGTTGGCCTGCTCAGCCGGCCCTGGCATCGTGTGTTTTAATCGCGTAGGGGGATCGGTACTGCTCTATTTTCTTACAAGCTGACATGGTCGGGAATTGCCCTTCATTATCCTGCCCTCGCACCCACTGCTAGCTGTCTAGGTGCATTGGCTTTTACTATTATTTTGCTGTCCTGATGGAAGCCCAGCTCTCAGACGGCCATCCTGGTCATCCTGGTCAGTGATCCCACGGAGGTATTTAAATGTCTCTATCATATCTCCTCTATCCCGCTTTTTCTCTAATGTATAAATATTAAAATCTTTAAGTCTGTCCTCATATGCTTTATAACAAAGACCACTAACAATTTTAGTAGCCACCCTCTGCACTAACTCCATCCTGTTTATACCCTTTTGAAGGTGCGGTCTCCAGAATTGTACACAATACTCCAAATGAGGTTGCACCAGAGACTTATACAGAGGCATTATCACCTCTGTTTTTCTGCTGGCCATTCCTCATCCTATATAGCCAAGCATCCTTCTGGCTTTCACAGTCATCTTTTTTACCTGTTTAGCTACTTTAAGATCGTCAGACACAGTTATGCCCAGACCCTGCTCTTCTTTCATGGATAGAAGTACTTCGTCCCCTATACTGTACCGCTCCCTTGGATTTTTGCATTCCAAGTGCATGACCCTGTATTTTTTAGCATTAAATCTCAGCTGTCAAATTCTAGATCATTCTTCAAGCTTAGCTAGATCCCTCCTCATGCTATTTACTCCTTCCTGGGTGTCTATTGCAGATTTTAGTATCATCCTCATAGAGGCAAACCTTACCTGACAGCCCTTCTGCAATATTACTAACAAATTTTAAAAAGAATTGGACCAAGGACAAATCCCTGCGGCACACCAATGGTAATTTCCTTCTCCTCAGAGTGAGCTCCATTCACCTGTGCCTTTTTTTGCCTCCTACTCAACCTATTTCAAACCCAGTCAGTCACTTTATGATCCATCCCTAGGGTGCTCAGTTTGTTTATAAGTTGCTTGTGCAGAATAGTATCAAAGGCTTTACTGAAATCTAAATACACCATATCTAGGGCTCTCCCTTGGTCCAACTCCCTAGTCATTGAGTCAAAGAAATCAATCAGATTTGTCTGACAAGATCTGTCTCTGGTAAGCCCATGCTGCCCTGGATTCTGCAATCCATTGGACTCCAGAAATCTCACTATTCTCTCTTTTAGCAGCATTTCCAATAATTTACTCACCACAGAGGTTAGACTAACTGGCCTGTAGTTTTCAACCTCATCTTTACTTCCACTTTTGTGTAAAGGGACCACATGTTCCATTCTCCAGTCCTCTGGGACTACTCCCAACTCCAAAGAAGCATTGAAAAGGTCAGTTAGTGGAGCTGCTAGAACGTCCCCAAGTTCCTTCTGTATTATATCTCATTCGGTCCCATTGCTTTGTCTACTTTTAGTTTAGCTAATTCCTCACGAACCCAGTCTTCTGAAAATTGTTCAAGATCTCTATCACTTCTGTTTCTATTTAAATATGAGTGTTTTCTGAGATCCCGCTCCTGGCTCTTCATCTGTGAACGCAGAAGAGAAATATTTGTTAAGGAATTCTGCCTTATCCTCTTCAGCTTCTACCTATTCCTCCCGTTCATCCTTGAGTCTGAATACCACATTTGCCCTTCCTCCTCTCACAAACACATCTGAAAAATGTCTTATCCCCCCATTTTATTGTATTGGCTATTTCTTCTTTTTGTATCTTTGCTTTCTTAACTACTTTGCTAGCTTCTCTAAGAGTTTCCAAATATAGATGCCCGTCATCCTCTCTCTGTGATCTCTTGTATTTTATGATGGCTTCTTTAAGCTTTCAGCTACTTTTGAGAACCATAGTACCCTCCTTGTCCTTTTATATTTATTTAACTTTCTAACAAAAAAGTTTGTTGCTCTTAAAATATCCCCTTTCAGTTTGGCCATTGCTTTTTACATCACCTAGCTGTTCCCAACTCCTTGAGGTATTGGAGGCTGGCACCACAGAAGGGCATAACCAGGCAGCTGATGGAAGGGAGGGCTTCGGGGGTGGGGGGTGGGAATGCAAGATGGGCAGGCAGCAGGGATCGGATAAAAGGTCCAGGATCAGAAGGGGGTCCTCCTCTTTTCGGGCAAGCCGCCAGAGATGCTGCAGCCACTTCATGATCCATCGGGTGCAGCATTTGGGGATTCCAACGTCCAAGCGAGTGGTGGCAGATTTCTGGCCAGACACGTGAAGGCAGTGACGGGAGAAAGGGCGCCCAAAAGAGTCACAGTAGCATGGCAGGAAAAAGCCACGAGCAGCGGCTTTCAGTAAGGCCCACAGTGTGCCTCGGCCATCTCTCCAGACCACGTAATGAAGGGCAACCTAAACCAGGCTGCGGCTGGAGCACTCAGCAAATTAATTTTAAAAAAAGCTGCTTACCTTTGCGGCAGGGAGCCTTGGGGGACCAACTGAGATCAGCTTGCATAGGCAGTGGTTATCTTGCATTTGACTCAAGCGAGGTCAGAACAAGGTTCTTAAAGGGACCCTTAACAGGACACAGCATTGTCACTGGCATGGCCCTTCCACCTGAAATCAGAGCCATCACAAGCCTAATGACGTTCAGAAAGGCCTTAAAATATCATCTGTTCCTAATATACTACCTTGAAGCTACTCCGAATGAACATAACCCTCATGCTGGTCTTTCCCACTTTACCCCAGTAGAAAATGGTTAATCATGCCGGTTCATACCTGCACACTCTACCCATACCGTATTTATACTGCACTTGTGATTGATTTATTTATCACTACCATGTAATTAATAATTACCATTTACTTGCGATTTATATATTTACTACTACCATGTAATTAACCAAAAATATACTATGTATATAGTTAACCTTGCTTACCGCCACATTTTTGTATATAGTTAACCCTGTTTACTGCCAAGTTTTTGTACCCTGTTCATTGTAAAAAACCAATGCTGACCGTGTCATTGTGTTTTAAATTTGTTCATATGTAAACCGCACTGATTAAAAGAGCGCGGTATATAAGAAATAAAAATAAATAAATAAATAAATAAATGGCGCCTAGGCAAACAAACACAGCAAAGGATAAATAGCAAAGGGACATGGAGGGCAAGCAGAAGGCCAGCAAGAGCCAGAGCAGGGATCCAGTGAGCAAGAAGCCCAAGAAGGCAGGCAGAGTGGCTGAGAGAATCAGGAAGATGATGGCAGGAACGACGTGGTGGGGAACTGGAATGGGCAAGAGGCAGCATGACGATAACATGGGTGCTGGACCCACATGGAGGCGTGGGCTCAGCTCAGATGGACTGGATGCACACGAAGCAGCATCGTCGCTGGGATGCAACTGTTAGGAGGTACCTGGATTGCGGGACCTGTTGAACAAAGTGAGAGCCATGGCTGCAGTCCATGGAGTGGGACACATGCAGACTCTCCTGAGTTCACTGGAGGAAACTTGGGACACGGTGCACAAGGTGCCCAGAGATGAGGGTGTCAGCCTAATGGTGACACCTGGGGAACACGGACAGAGGGGTGAGTACGAACAGTTTTGAAGTACATTACGGGATACTATCGGACTCAAAGGTATAAGTGGGGGATAACCGGATATAGGGATGATGCATAGCTGGGTGGTGTCAAGGCTGGGGGCTGGGAGGTCTTGGGTCAATTGGGCTAGCCCCAGCATCATAGAGTGGGAAGGATAATGAAAGGGGAGTAGAGGGGGTTATGGAGGCAACCCAGCTATTGAGAGTGGGAGGGGAGCGAGAAAAGGGTCATCATGGGGCTGTTGCAAAAACTGCTTCAAATGGTAGTGACAAGTGCTATGGCTCAAAATGTGGCTCCGGTAGGGGTGAGCACACTGGCTGGCCCGATCATAGTCCCTGGGAGGGGCAGGGATCCTGGCAACACAGCAAGTAGCCTGATGGAGGGGGTCACAGGGCGCGGGCACTGGCAGGTATGTGAGTACAAGGACAGTGATGGGCACTTGGTGTCCAAGGTGCAGCCAGCGGAGTACCTCTGCCTTACAAGTGCCTTGGATAGCCAAGTACCCATGGCCCAGAAAGAGAAAATATGGAAAGGTGAATATATCGACTTATTCTTCTTATTGCTTAGGCGGGCCGACAATCACTGCAACTGCACGGGATGCTGCTGAAAGTGCAAACTGGTTAGCAAAAAAGCAGACAGTATACTCACAACAATTGCGAATTGGTGTGCGGCTTTCTATATCCTAGCCAGTGCCATAGAGGAAAAGTGCCCTGAGCACTGTAGGGCAATCTTCAAATACCAAGACAGTATTTGTGAAGCCTACCAAGTATATGGGGGGAGTGCTTGGTTGGACTATGACCAGCAGTTCCGCAGGAACATGGCTGGGTCAACAAGGCTCAGCTGGGATAAGAAAGACATTGATCTGTAGATTTAAGCTGATGATGCAGGGCCAGCGGGTGGGGGGGGGGGGGGGGTAGTGATATTATGAGCACTCCGCCACAAGGGCTGTGGAGAAACACAGGACCACAACAGCCCTTTTGGGGGAGACATGGGGATGGGGGGCTGGGGGAGTGCCGATACCCCACCCTAGGCACCAGGTGAGGTGTGTGCAAGCTATTCAACAGGGCACCTGCAGGTTTGGCAACAGTTGCAAATATAAACATGCTTGTACAATATGTGGAGAGGGGCACCCCTATCCAGATGCAGGAAGAAACCAGGCAGGGGTCTGCAGCAGATGCGGTGAGGCGGGTTATTTCAGGCAGGCCGCCATGCCCATGAGGATTGAGGCATTGCAGCGAAACCCAGCTGGTTATGATGAATGCAAGGCGCTTAGTTAATTCATGTTTTTTTCTTTGGCTTCATCATACCTTACAATGGCCTTGTTGGGCCATGGGGGGGGGGGGCACGGGTAACCTCAAATCGGTGCCAGAGTTTGTCACTGGCCTGTAGTTTGTCACTTCTTTCTTATTACCACTTTTGTGAAGAGGTATCACATCAGCCCTTCTCCAGTCCTGCGGAACTTCTCCTGTCTCCAAGGATCTATTAAAAACATCCTTTGAAGGTCCTGCAAGAACCTCTCTGAGCTCTTTCAATATCCTGGGATGTATCCTATCCGGTCCCATGGCCTTGTCCACTTTCAGTTTTGCAACCTGTTCAAACAATCATCTTCTGTGAATGGTGTGGTATCTACTCCATTCCAGTTTGTATATCTGTCAATCACAAGTGATCCTTCTCCAGGATTTTCTTTAGTAAAAACAAAACAGAAGTATTTGTTTGGCATTTTTGCTTTTTCAATGCCACTTTCCACGAATCTGTTCTCGTTACTTTTGAGTCTTGCAATTCCAACTCTGATCTTCCTCTTCTCCCGAATATACCTGAAAAACATTTGTCGCCACACTTCAGATCTTTAGCCATCTTTTCTTCTGCCTTTGCTTTTGCTATTCTTATTTCTCTTTTTGTCTCTTTTAGCTTTATCTTGTATTCTTTTCTGTGTTCCTGTTTGCGAACTTCTGAATTTCATGAAAACTGTATTTTTTGCCTTTATTTGTGCAGCCACTTCGGAGAACCATATAGGTTTCCTTTTCCTCTGTTTTTATTTACTTTTTTTTACATATGTATCTGTTTTCCCTTTTATTGCCTCCTTTAGTTTAGCTCACTGCAATTCCACTTCCCTTACCTCCTCCCACCCTGCCAACTCCTCCTTCAGGCACTTGGCCATTTTACTGAAGTCAGCATTTTTGAAGTCTAGGACTTTGAGCTTGCTATGATTGGACTGCACCTTGACTTTTACCTCAAACCACACCGTGTGATGATCGCTGCTGCTCAGAGGGGCACCCACCCAGACATTCGACACGTTATCTCCATTGGTGGGTACTGAATCCAGCATCAAACTTTCCCTTGTCAGTTCCATCACTATTTGTTTAAGCAATGCATCTTGGAAGGCAGCCACAATTATTTTTACTTCTTTCCAGATTTGTAGAAGGAATACTCTAATCTACATTGGGTAGATTAAAGTCACCCAATATGATCACTTCCCGCTTCATGACTACCTTTGTAATAACAATAAGCAAGTCTCTATCCATTTCTTTGGTTTGAGTTGGAGGCCTGTAGACTACATCAGTATGGATGATAGGGCCATCTCCTCTTTCCAACACAATCCACAGCGCTTCTTCTTTTCCCCACGTCCCCTGAATTTCAGCAGCTTTAATATTGTTTTTGACATATAGGGCTACTCCTCCTCCTTATCTCCTCTATCTCTCCTAAATAAATTATAGCCAACTATGGCTATATCCCATTTGTGCGACTCGTTAAACCATGTTTCTGTAATAGCCACAATGTTCAAGTCCATTTCCACCATTAGGGCTTCCAAGTCAGAACTTTGTTGACTAGGCTTCGAGCATTTGTACTCATTGCTTTCCAGCATTTGTTAACTGGCTTGCCTATGTTTTGCATGGATTTTGTTCTACAAGCCTCTTCCCACTTGCCATTGACATGTGGGTTAATAGTGTGGCTGTTTCAAATGTTATTATGTTTTTGTTAGGAGTGACGTCCTGAACTTGTTCTTCTCCATCTGTCACCTCCTTTCCCTAGTTTAAATGCCTGTCCACATATTGCCTGAATTTTTCACTTAGGATCCTTTTCCCTGCAACAGTGAGATGTAGTCCATCAACACAATATAGCCTTCTGTTGTTCCATCTGTTTCCCCAGTTGCCTATATATCTAAATCCTTCTTGTTTTCACCAGGTTTGGAGCTATGTATTAAAGTTGATTATACGATGCAGCCTTTCTGCTCCCTTACCAAGAACACATAGAACTTTTGAGAATGCTATAGTATTAACAATGAGTTTGAGTTTCTCTCCCAGAATCTGGAAGTCCCTTTTAACTGCAGAGGCAGTGTTTCTAGCCAGGTCATTTGTACCCAAGTGGAGGATAACATCAATTGTGGAGTGCTTGCTTTCTGCACTAACTATGCCAACAATTTGGTTCCTATTCCTGCTGGCTGAAGACCAACTTCTCTCCTTTGGACAGCGTTCCCAAGTTGGTGCCTCTGATGATGGCATCTCCAAGTAGTAGTAGTTTCCTGTTTCGTGATTTTTTTTCTTCATATTTGGTGCATTATCAGTAGATTGAGCATTATCCTTCTCATTTAAGGGCACTTCAGATTCTACTAATTGGGCACCCTCAGTTTTCAAGGCAGAGAAGGCATTATGCAGGGATATCTCTTGATGGAGAGGGTGTCTCTGTTATTGCAGGTCGCAACCTATGAGAGCTCACTGTGATTGATTTGTTCCTGGGCTATTTGATTCTTTGTGAGAGTGGTGGTGGATTTTATCAATTTGTGCCCTAGAGGAGGTGTGTTTAATTGCAGCTAATTCTTTAATAGAATCAATTCTTTGTGAATAGCAGATAACCTGAGACATATAGGGTAAGCTCTTAGGCTCCAAATTATTCTTCTTAGAATGAAGGCACCACAGCTATTCTATTGAATACATGACTTGCTGATTAAGATAGTTATAAAGCAGTTCTAGGACAAGGAGAAAAGGTGGGTGTTACATTTAACTGGAGGACAGATGTCAATCTATATGATGACCATATAGGCAATGCAACCCCAGGGTGGGTGGGAATTTAAGTATCTCTGACCAGTAGACCGTATATGAACTGAGAGCACACACTGATTTCTGATTCAAAAAGGTTATGCAAGGAATGTAGGCAAGCTAAATTTTCCTAAACCTATAACCAAAATTTAGGTTGTTTGTCACTAGATTGTTGTTCAAAGTGGCTGTGAATAGATAGAAATGTGATAGAGACAGAAAGATAGGAAGAGCAAGGTTTGTTTGTTTTTTTTGTTCTTTTGTGTTTGTCCCCTCCTTTGGTGCAATTACCCTATCACACCACAGTCCCTAAGTAGTATTACAAGAGAATAAAACAGGTAATGAATAGGCAAGGAAAATTTGTATCAAAAACCTACCAATAGTAAAGTTAGAAAGTTTAGCTTTGAAGAGTCTTTTGAAGTTGTGATGGCAATTAGTGGATCAGACCACTTGCTCAGGCAGCAGAGACTGATTGAATTAACCACACCCTGTGAGGCAGGCTTGTAACAGAACAATGGAAACTTTATAAGTTCAAAATTAAATCTTACTTCTATGTATAAGCCTTCTATGCAAAGGCCCTGGAACTTTAAACTATAAACAGAAACATGACAGCAGAAAAAGACCACATGGGCCATTTAGTCTGCCCTTCCATATCAACTATAGTAGTCCTCTTTTTTCCTTTAGAGATCCTCTGTGTTCATCCCATGCTTTTTTGAATTCATATATTGTCCTCGTCTCTACCACCTCCACTGGGAGACTACTCCATGCATCTACCACTCGTTCCATAAAGAAATATTTCCACATATTATTCCTGAGTCTATCTCCTTTCACCCTCATCCTATATCCCCTCGTAGCAGAGCTTACCTTCAATTGAAAGAGCCTCTCCTGTGCATTTATGCCATGGAGGTATTTAAATGTCTCCATCATATCTCCCCTATACTGCCTTTCCGCTAAAGTATGCATATTAAGATCTTTAAATCTGTCCTCGTATGCTTCATAATGAAGACCACTCCATTTTAGTAGCCAACCTCTGCATTGACTCCAATCTGCTTATGTCTTTTTGAAGGTGCGGTCTCCAGAATTGCACACAATACTCCAAGGGCCTGATTTTCGAAGGAAGTTATGCAGGTACAGTAACAGCCCATGTTACCCATGTAAATGCCTTAACCGGGATTTTCGAAAGGCACCTACATTGGTAGTGCCTCTGGAAAATCCCAGTTAAGTCCCTAATGCACCCAGATGCTATCTGCTTAGCATTGGGGCATGTTTGGGGCATTCCGGGGCAGAGCAGAGGCGGGGAATGGCACTAAGCAGGTAGCAGCGATTTTTTATGCTGCCCGCTTAGCGCTCTGCGCCTTAAAGATAGGCGAGGAAAACCCTCACCTATCTTTAAGGCACTGGGGCTAAACAGGCAGCATCAAAAATTGCTGCTACCCACTTATCCTTGGCAGCTGCCACCATGTGCGGCATGACCCGGATTTTCATTTTCATCACCACGTAAATGAAAATCCGGGTTATAGGGGTCGGCAGGCAGGCGCATAGGAGGGGAGGAGTGGTCTAGTGGTTAGGACAAGGTACTTCAGGCCGGAGGGCCGGGGGTTCAAGTCCCACCTGGGGACAGCAATCTCAGGCCGGAGGGTCTGGGATTTCTAGTCCTATAGGCACTCCTTGTGGTCTTGGGCAAGCCACTTAACCCTCCATTGCCCATGTTCCTTGTAAGTATTAGCGTATGTGTCTCATATCCCCTCGTGTTAAATGTATCCCCCAATTGACCACTTTGACCCGGTGAAAAGCGGGATATAAATACAGCTAAATAAATAAATAGCTTGCCTAAATGAAAATCGGACCCCAAATGTATATCTTTACTGCAAAATTAAGTAGGAAACCAGGTCTCTGCAAATCTAAATGCAAATGTTTACTTCAATTCCAAGTAGATAGATATCAAGAATTCAGTGTCACTGGCCAGTAGACCTTGTAGGAATTGATGGCACACTCGGATTTCTGATTTAAAAATGTAGACAAGCTAAATTTTCCTGAACACAACTAAAATTTAGGTTATTTGCCACTAGACTGTAAATCAAGGTGGCTGTGCACAGATAGAAATGTTTAGAGACCAAAAGATAGGAAGAGCAAGGTTGGTTTGTTTGTTTTTTTGTTTTTATTTATTTATTTAACAGCTTTTATATACCGCGCTATTTGTCATCAGTGCGGTTTACATTGAACAACATTACACTCAGACTTAGAGAACTTGTCCAAGTTTACAGGTAACAAGGGAATAAAAACAAGTATTAACTGGGGAATAGTATATAGCAGTTAGACACTTAACAGAGGCAATGGTTCTTTTGTGTTTGTCCTCCTCCCTTGGTGCAGTTACCCTAACACACCACAGTGCCTAAGTAGTATTATAAGAGAATAAAGCAGGTAATAAATAGGCAAGGAAAATTTATATAAAAAACCTGCCAAATAGTAAAGTTAGAGCTTTGTAGAGTCTCTTTAAGTTGTGATCGTAGGGGAGAGGCTTAAAAGGTTAGGACTCTTCAACTTGGAAAAGAGACAGCTGAGGAGAGATATGACTGAGGCCTATAAATTAATGAATGGAGTGGAATGGATAAACGTAATTAGGTTGTTTACGCCTTCAAAATATAGAATGACTAGGAGACATTCAATGAAGCTACAATGTAGCTCATTTAGGACTAATAAGAGAAAATATTTTTTCACTCGAGCACTATTGTTTCAAGAGGATGTAGTAGTAAAGGCTGTTCGTGTAGCTGGGTTTAAAAAAGAGTTTGGACAGGTTCCTCGAGGAAAAGTCCATAAACCATTATTAAAGAGGACCATGGAAATCTACTGCTTACCCCAGGATAAATATTGTGGAATCTGTGTACTTTTTTGGGAACCTGACAGGTACTTGTAACCTGGATTTGCTACTGCTGGAAACAGGATATTGGGCTTGATAGACCTTGGTTTGACCCATTATGGCATTTTTTATGTTCTTATCAATGTAGTTGCAGCCACTGAACGTGAATCCCAGTAGAGGGAAACAGGAAAGATGTATTGGTAATAGACTTAATGCTGTTTTCATGTCAAATTTAGCCATAAATGCATTGTGTCCTGCTGCTAGAATGATTCTTAGAACCTGGTGAAATGATGAAATCTGAACAGAGCATGCCACAGGTAGAATGAAGTCATTCACAGATGAACCATTGAGGTATGAAAGCTTCTGAATGAGTTGGAACTTTGTGGGTTTCTTTTTGGGTACTACTGAAAGTGGAATATGGCACATGCAGTCAAACGGGAAGGGGGGGGGGGGCAGTGTCAGAAATGGCCAGTCATATGCTCTAATGCCCCTCTGATTTTCTCATGGATGATCTTTTTGACATATGCTAAGAGACATGAATACATTTGAGGTGACTGCAACATGGGATTTATGTAAGAGAAAAGTAATCTTTGCATGAAACCACTGTGCAGTATTGCCACATCCTTCTTCTTGGGATATTGGATTAGCCAGGGTAAGGAGTGGACATTCTGGAAAACAAGGCCTCATCATTTACTCATTATAGAGTTCTTCAGCAAAATATTCTTTCTATGTTGCTTTGAAGGTTTTGATGCGGCATGGAAGGAGCAGATGTGTCTGTATTTACAATCTTGTAAGGAGTAAGAGTTCCTGTTAAAGCGCCTGCATATGTCCTGCTGAATGGAAGCTGATTTTTGCAATGCTGCCCAATACTCTTGACCTGCACTGGAACTGCCCACCAAATTTCAGTCATTTTTCTCGTGTCATCAGTTTCCCAAGACATGTGATGCCTCATCTTCATCTTGTTCCTGAACTTCTTGTCATAAGCTAAACTGCAAAACATTCATAGTCTTTGTGAACATTGACTATGGTGTTGAGGCAGGTTAGCAAAGGACTGAGTTGGGAAGGATTCTTCCTACATTTTATGTTGATCATATGGGTGAATGAAAGTACCCAATTTAATGTGAGGAACTGGTTTGTTGGCAATCTGAAATAAGTCTACAGATTTTGTTAATTTCTTTACATTTCTTTGTTGTCTGCCCTCAAGCAGTTTAAATATGTTAAAGTATTCTCCTCTCAGTTCATGATTTTGGAATATTCTCTCATAATTCTGTGATATTCATTGAGGGCAAGAGTGGGTATTGTTAGCCCTCCTTGACAGTTCAGCTTGTAGTGATGAAGATGACAATGAAGAAGAGGATGATGAGCTGGACATGGACCTTTTGCATCTCTTTCTCATTTTGTGCATACAGCAATGCTTGTGAAGACCTGTGACCTTATGAATGGTGTTTTTGCATCAATGGTATTAAGCACATCAGTTTAGGTGGGATATTCATCTCCTTGTGATGTGGCATAGCTCCTTGTTGATGCTGATGGTGGTTGTCTCTGTTGTCATGGTCTATATTGTAAAGTGAGGCCTGCAGGAGTTGGAGGAGTTCTTCAAGGAATTGCAGTTGCTATGTGTTGGTGTAAGGTATCTTACAGCCTGCTCATGTGGTAGGTAAGGTGTATGTCTGGGGTGCATAGCTGATGTCTCTGGTGGTTGCGGTTTCACCTAGTCTGGGTTGTTTGAGCCCAGGACACACACCTGCTGCTTCCATGCCTAAGTAGGAGTGCATTTGCAACCTGTAGTCACCAGTGTAGGACCAATCATTAGGACATCAGGAATAGTGATGAACAGACTGTGTTGAGGAATGATGGCTGCACCTAGAGAATGCCCTGTGTGACAAAGTAGGACATTGCATGTGACCCATGCTGCATGATGAACATCTCCCTGAATTGTTATGTGAGAAGCTCCTTTGTCTGTTGTGTCACGATCTATGCTGACTATGTTGATGTGACTGGCCAGGGATGCCAAATGCAGGGAGAGTCCTACCAGTAGCAGAACCCTCGACTCCCTCACCTCTCACTTCTATCTGTGTTTGTGATGGTGCCAAGGTCCGTCAGAGTGCTGGTGTCAGCAGCCTGCATGTGCAAAGGAGGTTGCTTGATAGCCTGCTGCAGGCATGCTGGGTTATGAAGAGTCACAGGAGCAACCACCATGTCGATTCATGGAGCTGGAGCTCTTCTGCAACATGCAAGGGACTCAAGGATGACAGCATACCTTGCAGGGACCCTCTTCTGCAGGCAAGGGTGCTCAGAGATTGTAGTCCCCATGTCATGTCCTCAAGCAGCCCCATGTGGTCCATCTTAAGTCTGATCCTGAGGTGGCAAGGGATGACCTGGCTGAAGCTCTATTATATTCAAGGAACTGCTAGCTGTGGGAACGCTGATGAGCTTGGCTAAGGGGCTCTAGTGTGCTGCTTCTGTGGCCCTATGTTAGTAGCGCAGGGGACCTGACTGCCTATAGGATCTCTGGAAGAGCCCTCGGCAGTCGGGTCAAGAGGGGGTGCACGTTTCTAGGAATGAACTGTAGGTTTCATGGGCATCACTGTTTTAATGAGTGAACATTCTGCAAGAAGGCTGAACCTCTCACCACACACTGAACTGCCATGGAGGGTTACCAGTCACAATGCTAAGGTGCGCTGGCCATTCTCAGGCTGAAGGGGGCACAAGGGAGCACCACCCCTTGCACAAACAAGAATGAAACAAAAGGGAGCAAGGAGTGCAAAACAAGAGTCCTTTTATTTAGAAACACTCCAACACTGTCGTGTTTCGGCACAGCTGCTTTCCTCAGGGGGACCTCAAAAGCAAAAATAAAAATAAGCCACAATAAAATATCAATAGGATAAAACATAGTAATCAAAATAAGATCAATAAAAAACGGCATTAAAACTGAAGAAGCTCGTGGGCTATATTAAAAACCTTGCATACACTTAAATATAAACTTAAATGCATACACTTAAATATAAACTTAAAAGTAATACATGAATAATAAAATATAAAATAAAAGCATCCAATATAAATATGAGTATACATAAGTCATTTATAAAAAATGGTAAAATACAGGAGAAAGCAAGACAATAAATATCCTAAAAGGCTTACTAGAACCACATTAACATACACCAGTGGTTCTCATCCCAGTCCTTTGGGACCCCCAGGCCAGTCAGGTTTCCAGGATATGCACAATGAATGCGCATGAGATAGATCTGCATGCACTGCTTCCATTGTATGCAGATCTATCTCATGGATATTTGGAGGGACTATAGGAGTGTAGTATATTGCAAGACAGAAGATATGTGCATGTAATAGACTCCATACCCTGCATCATCAAACTAGGGGAAATCAAATCAACAGAAAAATTAAAACGGAAAAGGGAGAAAACCTACTTCGTCTACAAGAGAACTCTGTTGGGTCAGGAACTAAATCCTTCAGAGCATATGTGATGAGATAATCTGCTCACAGAAGAGAGAGAAAAATAAACTATACAGTCTACAAGGGGGAGTCGTAAATTAACAGGGCGCACTAAATAGAAAGCCAGCTTCAAAAAACACTAACAAGAAGACTGCTCACAATTATAATGAATGTAAAGTGCATATTGCATGCGATCAGGGGAGCAAATGGTAAAAAACATTAAAAAGAGAAAGATGCCATATTGGTTAAAACGACAGCAAGTGCCGACATACCAAAAAAGCAAAGTCTGGACATCTATATATGAACTAAGATGATGATACATAACCAATGCACAATCTAATGAAAAAAAGTTGTATAAAAAAAGAGAAAAAGAGAAAAAGACCACCGAAGGTACTTGCCTTACTGAAATGCTCAGTTTGTCATTCACATTGAAGGTACAGGCGCTACAAAAAGAACGCCATTTAAAAACCCTTTTTGGTCTCAAAGGGACTCACTTAAGGAAGCACTGCGATGATAACTGGAGAGATGAGAAATACATAAAACCAATTAAATCATGAAATTGGTAATAATCAAGATCAAAAGTTGATGGGTAAAAAAAGGAGGGTAAAATCAGCACTCTGCCGAAATGAAAATTTAAAAAATTATATATAAAAAAAATAGAACACAGCTGATCCCCAGGTTGGTAACACCTAGTCGACAGAGGCAGCCAGGATTGAAGAGCACCTTAAAAATGTAATGACTCCATGCGGCATCTCTCCCTGCCCACTTGAATCGTCACTGCTGGCCCAGGCCCCAGCCAACTTAAGGGACTACACCTCCGAACCGAAGCCCTCTTCCTGTCTGCACACCAGACATTGGGGGCTCAGGGACAGGATCCACTTCACCTGCATGGCACCAGCAAACAGATTGGAAGGCTTGCTCCAAGTGGCATCTCTCCCCACCCCCCGCAAATCATCACTGCTGACCCTGGCCCCAGTCAACTTAAGGGTCTCCAGCTTAGGTATGCCTTCGCCTGCTGGGCCCATGCCTAAGGGCCTCACCAAAGGGCCCTAAGTCATGGCCCTTAGAATGCTGATAACACAGAGGCTACAACATTTAGAACACAATATACCTTGCTACCCTGCCTCTCAGACTCTAGCACCATAAAAGATACCTCGCCACACGAAACATCAGTGAGAACACGCCACACAGTGAAAATGGCTACAACAAGGCAGAGGTATGTGACCCACATCGTTAAGTTTCTGCAACTGCTACTAGTAACTACCCTACTAACATACAAGCTGATGCAGAAAGCTAGCATGGCCTCTAAGAACACATAACACCACATCTAAGTACACTTTATGAACCTTTTGAATGCAGAAAACAGACATAAACACCGATGGAACAACTAACACCCAATTAACACCATGCATATTTAAATGTGTTTTGATCAGCTACACATAATGGTCTGGTATGCAAATCATGGCTATGCCCGAAGCAGAGACAGGCATAGAGGATTTTGCAATCAGCCACAGCGCCAAAATTTTTACTGCAGGGTCTGAGGTGACTTAAACCTGTAACGCATGCCCCCGACAGTATTTTGATGGCACCGGGTGCTTTCTCCAATGCCTAGATCATCTTCTCCTCAGAAGAACAGACATCAGGAAAAAACCCCAATGCCATCAAAACATTGTTGGGGGCTGGCACCCCGACAGAAAATAAGTACCTGGTGGTCTAGTGGCCCCTATACCACCCACCCCCACCCCAAAGTAAAATAAACTAAACTAAAATCAACTGGTGGTCTAGCAGCCCCTAAATGCACCAGGTAGGGTTAGACTGCCATATAAGGCAAAGTCTGCAGCTCTCCCACCTATTTTAAGGTTCCAGAGGGGGAGGTTGGATGTAGGGGCTGCTAGAACACCAGGTGATTTTATTTTATTTTATGTTACTTTGGGGAGTGGGTGGGGGTACAGGGGCCACTAGACCACCAGGTTATATTCTTTTAGTGGGGGCTGGGGGGTGCAGGGGCCACTAGACCACCAGGTGATTTTATTTTATTTTATTTTACTTTGGGTGGAGGGTACAAGGGCCACTAGACCACCAGGTACTCACTTTCTGTCGGGACACCGTCCCCCAACAGTGTTTTGATGGTATCGGGAGCTTTTCCCGATGCCACTATCGTCCCCGATGCCATCAAAATAATGTCAAGGCTGAAATGCAAATTAGCCATGCAGTGCCCAGAGAGCAAGCCAAACTAGCACAGACTTCTCATGCACATCTGTTTGGCTTGCTTTCCAAGTTTAATGCTGAGGTGGCTCATTTGCATGTGCACGGTTACTGCAGCGCTCATTTGTATACCCTAACCTTCCTGCATTGAACGTTAAAATGTGTGTGTTGTCGGGAATGTAAAAAGTCAATCCAGCGTGGGTCTAGCGCTGGCTTTCTGCATTGGCCTGATAGACAGCAAGATTAAGCCACCAGAACCAGTACCTCATAATTCACAATTATCGACCTCCACTAGATGGAACCCTAATACAGCAGATATATTCACAGTTTCGGAAAAGACACTGTTCACTACTAAAGATTCCACAACCTGCTAGTAAAACGACAAGATCACAGAATCAAGGCAAGGTGACACAATCTCTAAAATGTACTCTCACCAATGCATACTCCGCCTGGAATAAAATCCACACTCTATCTGACTTTATCACAGAACACAGCCTAGACATCTTATGCATCACTGAAACATGGTTCTCTGACTCTGACTGAGTCCTACTAAACCAGGTATGCCCTCCCTCATATATGTTTAGGTTTGCCAACTGGCTCCAGATGCACCCTACAGGCTTGATCCAGTCCTGGGTTTACTCCATGGCATACAGGGACATTTAGTTCTACTTTCTCCATTGTACTTTATAGGAAATGGAAAACTACATGTCCCTACATGCCATAGGGTTAACCCAGGACTGGATCAAGCCTGTCAGGCGCATCTGAAGCCAGTTGGCAACCCTATATATATTATGTACTACAAACAGAGCAAACAGCAGAGTTGGAGGAGTCTGTGTAATCTCAAAAGAATCCTTGAAACTCAAAGTCATTGATTCCAGCTCAACCACAGAAATAGACACCCTAATTATAATGAATAACTCCTCGCTTTGCCTAGCATATAGAGCCCTCACAAGGCAACACAACTGAATTCGCTACTCTACTTGAAATTGCCAGCTCTACCCCATCCAGACATCAGCCTTTAATAATGCTTGGAGACCTCAATCTAGCCTCCGCCCCCAGCTCTCAAACAAGAGCATTTCTAGAAACCATGAGAACCCTTGGATATACCCAGATTACTACCAAGCCAACTCACAAGAAAGGAAACATCCTCGACTTCATATTCATGTCCTCTGACCTCCTTCCTGACTCACAACAATCATCCTACACAATCCTCCCAGTATCCTGGTCAGATCATACAGCCATACTCATCCAACTTCCCTTATGGCAGACAATGCAGACACCCAAGCTACCCACAACCTGGAGATTCAGAGAGTTCGATAACGAGTACGTCCTCGAAACAATCATACCACAATTAGACTCCATCAGAGATAATAAAGGAGACCTCAATGAGCTGACCCAAGATTGGAATGATACCCTGTCAGCAGCAACTTTTGCCCCTCCAAGGAAACTAATGACAAAACATAGGAACAGAGCTCCTCTTCTTTACAGAAGCTGAAATGTAACTTACACAAGGTACCACACCTCCATACCTCATATATGGAAAAGCTTAAACTATACAACGAAGGAACACTTAAATGTAAAAAAGAATATTACTCCGACCTCATCACTGGTGCAATAAACAAACACAGAGAGCAGTTCTCCATAGCAAAATCCCTCATAAAGGAACTTAATAAAGAAAATCTGCAAGAGCAAATATGCCCCCAGAAGATTGCCTCATATCTACTCGCCAGTCAGGTAAATAGCCCTCCAACAGATCAACTCCCAATACCACCTGACCCCAGTGTGACACCTCAAAAGTTATGGATTCAATTCCAGCTCCCCTTGCTCAAGAACATTGAAGACATGATCCAGAACCTTAATACAATACCTCCCCAATGGATCCTTTCCCTGTTTCATGGGTAAAGCTCACAAGATCCCACCTCAGCACATATCTAATGTGCATAGTACATTTCTCCTTGAGCCTAGGCCTTATGCCAAACCTGCTGAAGCCGGCATCAATCCAGCCTCTTCTACAAGTACAAAGCTTGATGCATCCTCTAAGTCCTACAGACAATATCCAGCATCCCATTTATCTTGAAGATAATAGAGAAAATAGTCCTTACACAAGACCACCTCACTGAACATGCACACCAAGACCCCCATCAACACGGGTTCCGACAATACCACGGAGTTGAAACCCTCCTCATCTCCCTGGTGAGTGGTGAGTAAATCATTGGAAATGCTGCTGAAAGAGAAAATAGTGAGGTTTCTGGAGTCCAGCGGATTACAGGATCCAAGGCAGCATGGATTCACCAGAGGCAGGTCTTGTCAGACAAATCTAATTGATTTCTTTGACTGGGTGACCAGGGAGTTGGACCGAGGGAGAGCTCTAGATGTGGTGTATTTAGATTTCAGTAAAGCCTTTGACACTGTTCCTCACAGGCGACTTATAAACAAACTGAGCACCCTAGGGATGGACCCTAAAGTTACTGCTTGGGTTAGAAATTGGTTGGGTGGGAGGCGACAAAGAGTACAAGTAAATGGAGCTCACTCAGAGGAGAAGGATATTACCAGTGGTGTGCCCCAGGGATCTGTTCTTGGTCCGATTCTTTTTAACATCTTTGTTAGTGATATAGCGGAAGGGCTGTCGGGTAAGGTTTGCCTCTTTGCAGATGATACCAAAATCTGCAATAGAGTAGACACCCAGGAAGGTGTAGATAACATGAGGAGGGATCTAGCTAAGCTTGAAGAATGGTCTAGAATTTGGCAGCTGGGATTTAATGTTAAAAAATGTAAGGTCATGCATTTGGGCTGCAGTAATCCAAAGGAGCAATACAGTATAGGAGGTGAAGTACTTTTGTCCACTAAAGAAGAGCGGGACCTAGGCGTGGTTGTGTCTCATGATCTTAAATTAGCTAAACAGGTAGAAAAGGCGACGGCGAAAGCTAGAAGGATGCTTGGGTGCGTACGGAGAGGAATGGCTAGCAGAAAAAAGGAGGTGATAATGCCTCTGTATAAGTCTTTGGTGCGACCTCATTTGGAGTATGGTGTGCAATTCTGGAGACCGCACCTTCAAAAGGATGTGAACATGATGGAGTCGGTGCAGAGGGTTGCTACTAAAATGATTAATGGGCTTCATTATAAAGCATATGAGGACAGACTTAAGGATCTTAATATGTACACCTTAAAGGATAGAGGTGATATGATTGAGATGTTTAAATACCTCCATGGCATAAATGTTCAGGGAGAGCGCCTCTTTCAATTGAAAGCAAGTTCTGCTACGAGGGGACATGGGATGATGGTGAAGGGAGATAGATTCAGGAGTGATATGCGGAAATATTTCTTTACAGAAAGAGTAGTGGATCCATGGAATAGTCTCCCAGTGGAGGTGGAAGAGATGAGGACAGTAACTGAATTCTAAAAAGCATGGGACCAACACAGAGGATCTCTAAAGGTAAAAAGTGGACTGTTGTAGTTGTTGTTATGGAAGGAGAGACTAGATAGGCCATGTGGTCTTTTTCTGTCATCAAGTTTCTATGTTTCTAAATACACTCATAACCTGCTCATAAATCCCAACAATGGCTTTGTCCTAATATTCCTCAACCTAGCCTCTGCCTTTGACTCAATCCCAAACCACCAGCTGCTACTAAGGTTCTCAGAGACTTCAAGACACCACACTCAACTGGTTCCGATCCAACTTGGATTCAAGAAAATAGCAAGTAAGAATAGGCCCCAAGATATCAAATCCTTTCACTCAGAAAAGGGAAACCACAAGGCTCAAGGCTCTTGGCCCTACTTTTCAATATCTTCATCCAGCCACTATATCAAACAGTCAAAAACCACAAGATACAATATCAAATCTATATGGATAACATAATGTTCTACACCTCCATCAACCTCTTCTCCCCTGACTTTACCAACCTGAAGAAGTGCTTCATAGATGTAAACAGATGTTTTTTTCTACTATCTGCTAATTAACAAAGAGAAGACAGAAGCCATGTACATCACCACTGACCCTACCTTCTCTCCAACAGAAACGCTGAGACTCGACAACTGAATAATCAAAGTTAAAACTGAAATAAAATACCTAGGAAAAATAATAGACTAACAGCTGAACTTCCATTCACACATAAAAAGAACAGCCACCTCCATATACCACAAACTAAGAGCGCTAAAACACTTCCGACCTCTACTCACTCCAGACTATTCCAAACCATCTGCCAGACCATAGTTACATCTGTGCTAGAGTATTGGAACATTATATATCAGGGCCTCCCTAAAAACACTATACACCCCCTACAAATGGCCCAGAACATGACTGCATGAATAATATTTGCAGCCCCCCGCCAAGCCAATATCACTCCCATTCTGATACGGTTGCATTAGATACCCATCACTGCCAGAATCAAATACAAGGCTCGCACCATAATATTTAAAATCCTACATAAGGAATCTGCCAACATTCTTCAGACCCTCAACTCAAACCCATGCATTGACAGATCACAAAGAAGTACCACCATTAACCTGCTAGTGATCCCAACACAGAAGATTAAGAGCAAACAATCCATCTGCAATTGAGCTTTCAGACTATTGGCTCCCGCACTACACAACTCTTTACCCTCAACACTAAGAGGACATTCCGAATTAGCTGAATTCCAAAAAAACAAACAAACTAAAAACGTATCTCTTTCCAGAAGAATACAATATACACCTGAACTCGCAGACTCAACCACCCTAAAAGCAAGCCATTAACAAGTCACTAGTCTTTGTATATTGTAGAACTGTACAAATGAACAAATGACCAATTGCCATCCAGACTAGCACTGTAAATAGTTCAAAGTCTGTTACATGTTACTGTTATATTACTCTTTTGTTACATTGTTTCATTTTCCATGTACAACAGTGTGTCACCTAAGGCCCTGTTACATTTTCAGTTATTTGTAAACTGCCTTGAAAGGTAGAAAGGCGGTATAAAAATAAGTTTAGATAAACAAAATAAATAAATAAAGGTAGTGGTCAAATTGATAGTGTCGCTGAACCATGTAAATGGCACAGTACAGCCATTAATCAAGGAGCACCAAGGATAGGAGAAGTATGAAAAACTTATTACCCTAAAAATGACTTGTCTCAAAAAACAACAACAAAAAATCAAGAGCAATCAAATAAGTGTAAAAAGTCAGGGGGCAGAAAACTATAAAGCAAGTGCTGATACAGTCGATCAAAAGGGTATAAGTTCCAATGGGTATGCTGTGACGCAGTGCCAAGCACCGAAGCCATGGAGACCGATAGTGACCCCCTGGTAGAGTCCGGTACTGCAGGCAAAAGAAGAGATTCACACTCTCAGCATAGCCTGCAGGCAGCCAATCAGTTCACCTCAGAGGAGGAGAGAAGTGAACCCATGGATTGGGCACGCCCTAGGAGGAGGCGGGTTTCCCAGAGCAAGGGTCCCTTCTTAAACAAAGAGAGGGAACACAGTGAGGGAGAGAGAGAGTGGAAGAAGAAGGAGAAACACTAGAACGAATGCAGAAACAGGACCATTTGAGAGCGTATGGAAAAGGAATGAAGGAGTGAATGCTGCAAGTGGTTGGAGAAAGGAAGTTCCTTTTTACCCACGAGAGAGTAAGCAGAAGCTACAGGGAAGGCAGGAAGTTCCTCTGACTGCAGAACCCTGTGACCTGACTTCACAACCTCTGCCCAGCTGCACCAGGAAGGAAGCTAATTCCTCAGCAGGAGAAAAGCTCACGTTTCTGAGAAGCAATTTCCTTCCATGGAAAGAAAGATATGCTGGCAAGATAGTTCCTGAGCACTCTCAACACAAGGTATCTGCTGTTCTTAATCCTTATGCAAACTTTTATAAACCAAAAAGAGAGAATCCTGTGTGTAGAGGACAGGACAGTTTCAGGGAATATAAAGGGAGTTTATTTTACCCTGAAAGCTCTCCCTGTAAACCTACTTTTACTCAGCCTGTAATTCCTGTGCTTAATAGAGAAGCTGAGGAGATAAATACAGCAAAAGGGTTTACAGATAGATTAAACTATCCAGGTTTAGGAGGACCTACTTTTGAAGCTGTGCTAAAAGCTAGGACTGCTACCAACAGATGTGAGATTCCTCCACTCGATAGCAGAGAGCAGTGGGGGCAGGGAATCTCCACCTCGGGACCAGAATGTTTAATAAGGGAAAGCCCTGCTGCCTCATTACAGCCTGTTAATCAGCTGTTTAAACAACAGCCAGCTTTGCCCCTAACCCCTGCTAGCAGCCAAGCAGAATACCTCCTAACTGAGCTGAGAAAACTATTGAATAAAAGAGACATTTTATTACCGGCCAATATTCAAGCAGGGAACAATCCTGAAGAAAGGATTTTACCCCACGTCCCTTTGCCGATGAGAGAAATCAATCAGCCGATGGATTGCTCGATAGGACTGATTGATAAGCCTAAGGAAACCAAAGCTTGAGTGATTATTCCTGAATTTAATTCTGTTTATTGTTGAGCCAGAATTGCTGAAATTTTCCCACCAGGACTGTGATTGGGTAATTGCAAGAAAAGGCTATTGTGCATAAACTGTATCCTGGACTGTGAGATAACTGTTCAAGGGAACCATTATACTTTATATCCACTCACCTGTACATGACCAGGAGAAAGACACATGAAGCAATGTGTTTTCTACTGAAGAAGTTTTGTTAAAGCACTTTATTGGAAAACCCTCTGTTTGCAGAATCCTGAGTTAATGACTTTTCTGTTTCTGTGTGCCTCCCGGAGCGGGGAAAATAAACATCCTTTTGAAAAATAAATTTCTCGTCACCCATATTATTCATTCGGGCCCCCACAACTACACAAGCCCTTTCCCTCCTTAACCCACAAGGTTGGGGAGTGAGTGAAGGTGTTGACAATGCATGTGTGTCATAGTAACTAAAAATAAAAACAAAAGCAAAAGAGGTGTGCCGATGGCAATGAAGGACAATAAGTTCAGATATAAAAATATGTTAGCCTTAATAAGGCACTTATAAGCACATTTAACATCTGCACAGCAAAGGCTAATGTAAACAATGTAGGAAAAGTACTGTTTAAAGCCGTCAGGTGCCGAAGAGTTTGAAGGAACCATGATAAGAAACAGGACAAAATCGGCACTTGCTAAAAAGATGTAATAATAAAAATAAAATAGTACTAATATATAAGAAAAAAGCAAGGACAATCCAAGGATGATAAAATAACTGAGGGAAATGGCTAGGGATTGTGCCCATATAAGAAGAGATATACTGAGATGTTGAGGAGAGAACATGAATATAAGAGGGAAAACAACAGTGCAAAATGTGACCAAATCACATATACAAAAATAAAAGTATAAAACCCATAAAAGTACAAAATAGAAGCTACCATGTGAGATAATAAGAACACTAAAAATCTAAAAATAATAACAGAACCAGTTAAAGAACAATGAAAAATTAAAAGATTAAAAAAGGAATAAAAGGAAAAAGGTAAAAAAGCAATAAAGGGGGGGAGGGCAGAAGAGGGGAGGAGGGAGGGAGGGAGGGAAGGGGGAAGGGCAGGAAAGGTAAGAAGGGGAAGGGGAAGGGAAGGGGGGGGAAGGGGTGGGGGAGGAGGGATAGGGAAAAGAGAAGGAGGGAAGTGGGTGGAATACAAAAAAGGCAGGGTACTAGCACTAAAACCAAGGAGTCATACCCTGGAACTCATAGCTCAACCGACAAGTATGCAAGGGTCATAATGGAACCAGAGGGTCAACAGAGGCATCCAAAACTAAAAGGTCATAAAAATACAGAAAGGTTTTGGTCTTGGTTAAGCCCAAAGTGGGCCAGGGTATCCAAATTAAAAATGTATTTCTGCTTGAGCTGTAATAGAATTATATCAATGTTGCCTCCACTCTAGTGTGGTTTCACAACGCTAACCACAAAAAATTTTAAGTCCATAACATCATATTTTGCTGCTATCCAGTGGGCAACTAGTGGTTTGTCCTTGACCTTTCTAAGGCAACATCGGTATTCTACTATCTGAGTGCACACGTTGCATTTGGCTTTACCCACATAGAGAAAGTTACAAGGACAGACCACTACATAAATGACATGATGGGACTCACAATTTGAGAAATCAGTTAAAATATTTTTTTATTTGTAATTGGATGAATGAAAATCTTTTTTGTAATCAGGGCATGTACACAAACCAAGCAGTGACCACATTTAAAATGACAAGGTCCCTCATGAGAGACTCTTGTGAAATTTATCGTGGATCAGGAGCTGGTTAAAAGATAGAAAGCAGAGGGTAGGGCTAAACGGTCAATTTTCCCAATAGTGAAAGGTAAATAGTGGAGTATCCCATGCATCTGTGGTGGGCCCGCTGCTTTTTAACATATTCATAAATGACCTGGAAATGGGAATAACGAGTGAGGTAATCAAATCTGCAGATGACACAAAATTATTCAAAGTTGTTAAAACCCAAGAGGATTGTGAAAAATTGCAAGAGGACCTTGATAAATTGGAAGACTGGATGTTCAAATGGCAGATGAAATTTAATGTGGACAAGTGCAAAGTTATGCTCCTAGGAAAGAACAACCCAAACTATTGTTACATGATGCAAGGCTCCACATTATTATCCCAGGAAAAAGACTTAGGCATCATCGTGGATAACACGTTGAAGCCCTCTGCTTTGTATACAGTGGTGGCGAAGAAGGCAAATAGAATGCTAGGAATCATAAGGAAAGGAATAGAGAATATAACAAAGACAGCAGAGAGTAAAATCTGGAAACCTCACCTCAGAACCCTTCAAGACTACTCAAGGAGTTCCCCAAGGCTCATCATTATCAGCTCTCCTCTTCAATATCTATATTCAGCCCATATGCAAAATATTTAGCAAACACAAGATACAATACGCCATATATGCTGACAACATCATGGCATATACCCCTATTCAATTGGACTCCCCAGACTATATACCACTATATCAACCTGCATTCAAGAAATAACAACCTGGCTAACTAACAACAACTTAACCATCAACATAAAAAAACGGAAGCAATTATCATTACGAGAGACTCCACATTCATTCCTCCTACTGCTATCAACATATCCAATACACCGATTACAATAAAAGAAGAAGTCAGATACCTTGGAGTGATTTTAGACAAGCAACGCACCTTCCAACCGCATATCAACAAGATATCCAGAACAGCCTTCTTCAAACTCGCAACACTCCAGAGACTAAAACCCCTTCTCAATAAAGAACATTTCCATACAGTATGCCAGGCCATCATTACACCTCTGCTGGACTACTGTAATATACTATTCCAAGGTCTGCCTAAACAAACCACCCGCCCCCTACAAATAGTCCAGAACACTGCTGCCCGCATTATTACTAGCGCTTCAGCACAAGACCATATAACTCCAATACTACAAGATCTACACTGGCTACCAATCTCCTCACGGGCAAAATATAAATCAGCACTCACCATCTTCAAAATTAAAACATCTCAGCAGGAATACTGCAGGAACTCATTGAAACCAAAACAAGCAAAAGACCAGACAGAAACAGCCAAAAACAATATACCAACACCTACTCTATTCACAAGAACAAACAAATCCATATCCATGCGAGCCTTCTCTCTTGCTGCCCCTGCTATCTGGAATGTCCTCCCAGATAACCTAAAATCAACAACAGATATAAAAGAATTCCGGAAGCTACTTAAAACCACCCTATTCATTGAACAGGAGTGGAGGAGTAGCCTAGTGGTTAGAGCAACTGCCTAGTACCCAGAAGATCAAGGGTTCAATTCCCATTGGCACTCCTTGTGACTTTGGGCAAGTCACTTTACCCTCCATTGCCTCAGAAGAAAAGGTTGGCAATCTACTTCCAGTGATACATTGCCAAGAAACCCCAGAGGTAGCTGGGTTGCTATGAGTCAACACTGACTTGATGGCACAAAAAAAATATTCATTGAACAGTTCAATGAAGACCACCAATCCACCCTAACCACTACACAAAACATGATATCCACAACATAAAAACATCCTACTATTCTCAATAAAATGTATATAACCCAATGTATGTAGATAGCTCAACTTGTATATATTGCACCCCAAATCGAGATTTACCTATCCACACACTCACAAACACTACCTGCGCAACCACTGCATGACGACACCCCCACACTACCCTACTTGATTAGTTTGCAGTGAAATCCGCTTTAATTCAAGGATAAAGCGGGATATAAATACTTTTAAATAAATAAAATAAATATTATAATGCCTCAGTATCATTCCATGGTGCGACCACACCTTGAATATTGTGTGCAATTCTGCTTGTTGCATCTTAAAAAAGATATAGCGTTATTAGAAAAGGTACAGAGAAGAGCCACCAAAATGGTAAAGGGGATGGAAGGATACCCCTATGAAGAGAGGCTAAAAAAGTTAGGGCTCTTCAACCTGGAAAAGAGATGGCTGAGGAGTGATATGATAGAGGTCTATCAATTAATGAATGGAGTGGAACGGGTAAACGTAGATTGACTGTTTACACCATCAAAAAGTAGAAAGACGGTAATTACTTTTTCCTCTGTTGTTTAAGCCCAAGTTCCGCCTTCTGATGTTTCTTTGAAGGATATGTAATGTTATGTAACATTTGAAGGATATGTAATGTTATGTAAATATGTGTACATGTATATTCCGATTACTCTCTGTAAGTCCTTCACCGTGTGCTGTGCTTCTCCCTTCAAACCAATGTGTGTATACCGCAAAAATTCCTGTCATGATTGACAAATTCATACATGTAATCAAACCGCTACTGATCGCTGGAAGCAGCGGTATACAAATATATACTAAATAAATAAATAAATATATGGGTGATTGTGACTCGTATGGAATTGGCTCTAGGCTCTTCCTTGAAGAAAGTTTCTGTTTTTTCTAAAGAAACGGTTGTGAAGTTATCAGATCATGAAACTAGAATAACATCGTTGGAAAAGTGGACGGTAGATCAGGAGTCTAAGGACTCACCCCAGAAGGACTTTTCTGTTAAATTTTCTCAGGATTCCCTTGCTTTACATCGACAAGATGAGTTTTTTTGGAGAATTCTTTGAGGTCTAAAAATCTTCGATTGTTGAATTTTCCGCAAACTCATTACTTATCTCCTATGATACTTTTTCGGAAGTATCTTAAGGAAGTATTATTGTTTACTGATGTCGAATTAATTAATATTTCAAAAATTTATTTTGCTCCTAAGGAAAAATTGGATAAGGGTGGGGAAGAAGGGGAGACTTGTGCTCTTTATGATCACCTAATCTCCTCTCCCTTAGATATCTCAGAATTTACTGACTCCGATAGTGATGATATTACATCTAGAGCCACATTATTGGTAACATTTCTGTCTGAGATAGATAAAGATAAGGTGTTGTGTACATATTTAAAAAAAAAAGTGAGAAATTCTGTGGGCAAGCAATGCAAATGTTTCCCGATGTATCTCGGGTAACCCAAAGGTGACGTAAGGCTTTTTTGGAATTGCGCCCACGGGTCCTAGCCTTGGGGGCATCTTTCTATCTTAAATTTCCCTGAAAGTGCCACCTTGTGTTTCAGGGTAAAATATATATATTTCTTGAGGTGGAGCATTTGTTAGCATTTCTGGATGGTAAGACTTAGGGGCTTTTTTCCCTGGTGTTCAGTTTTGTTTCCTTGCTCTTTGCTTAACTGAATGGAGTATTTGTAGTATTTTTCAGGGCCAATTGGGTTCCATTTTTGTAAATTTGATGAGCACCTCCTTGATGTGGACTAGTGTTTGACATATATGTTTTGGGGATGTATAATGTATGGTTTTTTGTTTTTCCTTTTGTCTTTTTCTTGGTATTATTGATATATATTTTATAAATAAAAGATTTTAAAAAAAGTAGAAAGACTAGGGGAGATGCAATGAAGCTACAGTATAATCTGTTTAAGAATAATAAGAGAAAATATTTTTTCACTCAATGCATAATCAAACTCTGGAATTTGTTACTGGAGGATGTAGTAAAAGCTGTTAGTGCAACTGGGTTTAAAAAAGGTTTGGACAAGTTCATGGAGGAAAGGTCCATAAACAATTATTAAAGAGGACCCGAGAAATCCACTGCTTGCCCTTATACAAGCATTGTGGAACCTGTGTGTCTTTTTGGGAAACTGTCAGGTACTTGTGACCTGGATTGGCTACTGCTGGAAATAGGAAATGGGGCTTGATGGACCTTGGTATGACTCAGTATTGCATTTCTTATGTTCTTATGACTCACCACCTTAAATTTGTGTTGAGAATAGAGTCAAGGGGACAAGAAGATTAGAATGGTTCGTTCCTCTTGTGTGCTTCCAAAAATTGACTTGGTGAGCAAGGGGACGGTAAAGAGAGTGTGCAATGTGCCGGCTGGCCTGGTTGGGCAGCGGCAGCAGCAGCATTACCCCCTGAGCTGCTGCTGATTCAATTGGGGGGGGGGGAAGGGCGAGCAGCAGCAGTATTTCCAAAAGCTGTGACAAAAGCCGCTGCTTTTGGAAATACTGCTGCTGCCCGCCTCTCCCTCCTAAGGGGGGGTGGCATCAGTGGGGGGGGGGGGGCGCATCAGCGGAGGGGGGCTGGCAATGCCAGGGTTTCTGCCTAGAGTGGCAGAAAACCTTGGTCAGTCACCTTAGGATCAGATTTCTGTAGAACATGAAGAAAGGCTAAAAAGGTTGGGGCTCTTTAACCTGGAAAAGAGACGGCTGAGGGGAGATATGATAGAAGTCTATAAATTAATGAACGGAGTGGAACGGGTAAACGTAGATCAATTGTTTACCTTATCAGAATATAGAAAGACTAGGGGACATGCAATGAAGCTACAGGGTAAACTATTTAAGACTAATAAAAGAAAATATTTTTTCTCTCAACGTGTAATCAAACTCTGGAATTTGTTACCGGAGGATGTAGTAAAGGCTGTTAGTGTAGCTGGGTTTAACAAAGGTTTGGACAAGTTCCTGGAGGAAAGGTCCATAAACCATTATTAACCCTACCATACCGAGTTACCGATATACCGGTAATTTCCAAAAATGCTATATACCGAGTTACCGCTAAACCGGTATTTTGCCGACCACGTGTTTTTGTGTTGTCAAGGAGCTAAAAATAGCCACGCAATCGCTGCTTAGCCTCGATTGAGCGCGAGCCTAACGTTATGCAAATGGCTTTCTTTGTTTTGGCAGAGTTTTTAGCGGTTTTGTAGACTACAGTAGCCATGAAGCGAGCTAGTGACGAACCGAGCACTTCGACAGGTAAAAGAGCGAGACCAAGGACTTTCACAGTGCAACAAGTGTTGGATATTGTGACAAATTCTGATTCAGACGAAGGCGAAATCGATCAGGAGTATGTTTCCGAATCTAGTGACGCTAGTGATGATGAATACATCGATGAAGGAGAGAGTGATGATGATTCTGATGATGCAAGTGGGCCTAGATCAAGATCGAGTGTGCAAAGTAGGGGGCGTGTCACTCAACCAGGTGATAGGGGAGATTCTGGTGTGGTTGATGAGGGATGGACTCGCAATTTTGTTGCCCCAGATCTGGATTTCGATGAGAATGGGAAAGGGCCAGTGAATATTCCAGGTCATAATACTGAAGAAAGCAATTGCATCGATTTTCTTTCGTTGTTTACCGAGGGTGACTTCTGGCAGAATTTGACAGAAAAGACTAATTTACGTGCCACTCAAATGCGTGCAGAAAGGCCCAAATACTACTACTGCAAGAATTTCAAGGATGTTTCTGTTGAGGAAATGAAAGCCTTTGTTGGGCTGAGGATCTACATGGAATATATCTGTCTGAAACCTAGCTATCGGGATTACTGGTCAAGTGATGGAAGTGACTTCATTGGATATACTCCGGGGTTCAGCAATGTCATGACACGAGACAGATTCTTGGCCATCTGGACTTTCCTGCATGTGGTTGATGAGGAGGATGCTGGCATTGACAAGAGAGACAGAATCTACAAGGTCAGGCCTGTTTTGGAGTATCTACTCCCCAAGTTTCGACAGTACTACCGGTCCAGACAACACCTGAGCCTGGATGAGGGAATGATTCCCACAAAAAATCGCCTGGCGATAAAACAGTACATAAAAGACAAGCCCACAAAATGGGGCATCAAATCATTTCTTCTTTGTGAAGCGGAGACAGGATACATTCTAAACGCAGAGGTCTACACTGGGGCAGCACCAATGTCAGTTCCAGAATTGGGTGCAGTCGGAAACACCGTTGTCCGTCTCTTGAAGTCGGCTGGGATGGATGGCAGCTCACACATTCTGGTCATGGACCGCTTCTATAACTCTGTGACTCTGGCCAAATATGCTGTGAACCATCTACAAACTGGGGTTGTTGGAACTCTCCTGCAGAACAGAAAGTTCTTTCCAAAGTCTCTCAAGGCAGTCAAGAAACTCCCACGAGGTGAAAGTCGCTACCTGTGTCAGGATAGCATCACATGCCTGGTATGGCAGGACAACAAACCCATCAGCTTCATCTCCAACTACCATGATCCTGCAAAGACTGGAACTGTCAACAGGAAGAAGAAGGATGGTACTCTCACTGAAGTGAGCATCCCACAGCTTGCCTTGGACTACAACAAGTACATGGGCGGTTGCGACAAGAACGACCAGATGACCCGCCTTCACCGATCACGACGCCACTACCGCTGGCCCCGACGCCTCTTTATCAAATTTTTCATGTGGGCTTGCTACAACTCCTATGTGCTGTACTTGTCTACACAAGAAGCTGCCAGAAAACCTCTGTACTTCACAAGATACATTCAAACACTGTGCCTGGAACTGGTAGGAAACTACTGTTCTACAGCCGTTCGCAGAGGACAACTAGAACCCTGTGCCAAACACCTGACGCCAGGCAACCACTTCCCTGAAATTCCCCCTGGCACCTCATCTGACCACATCTGTGCTGTGTGCATGGAGAAACACCTGAGATACAAGAGACAGCACCCTGGAGTATCTTACAAGGACAACCCCCACAAGAAGGTGAAGACAAGGTTTTGGTGCACCCACTGCAGGAAGTACCTGTGCATCAAGGAGGGCTCCACCTGTTGGGCGGACTGGCACACAAAGGTTGAATACTGGCGGTAGATGAAATGTAGGACTATTTTCTGCAACCCCTCCAAGTTTCATCTAAATCTAACCAAAAGTTTGCATTAAAATAACAATTAACTAACGCGTTTAAAATTTTTTCACTATTTTGCCCAGGAGGCCAGGCACAGGGGCACATTAGGCTCAGGAGCTCAGGTCTGGTAGGGTTAAGAAGGGACCCAGGATATCAATGCTTGAACCAATACAAGCATTGTGGAACCTGTGTCCCTTGGGGAAACTGTTAGGTACGTATGACCTAGATTGGCCATTGTTGGAAACAGAATACTGGGCTTGATGGACCTTGGTCTGACCCAGTATGGCATATCTTATGTTCTTATAACACAGACCGTTTGGAACTCCATGCCCTATCATAGGCCCATTTGATACACTCTGAGGGATACTTCTTTTGTCAAAATCATTCTTGCATATCCTTGGCATATAGTTCAAAACAGCCTGTGAGGAGCAGATTCTCTTTAATCTAAGAAATTGGCTAATAGGTAAATTATTTTTTAAAGACCTCGTATGGAAACTTTCAAACTGAATTAAATTATTACAGTCTGTAGGCTTCTGATATAAATCCGTTGTGAAGCTTAATAAGAATGTCCAAGTAAGGAATGTGTGACTGTACAAGGTTTGAAATTGTAAATTTGAATCCAATGTATTAAGCCAGTTGAAGAAATCAAGATGATCACCCTATCCACCATCCCAAATCATAAAAATATTATCAATATATCTCTCCCATAATTTAATTTTGTCAGTAAATCTATAAGAAATTTAAAAAAATGTTCTCTAAATTTGCCACGTAAAGGTTGGCAATGTCCGGGGCCATGGAGGAGCCCATGACATCACCCTTAATCTGTTTGTAAAACAACCCCCTGAAACAGAAATAATTCTCTGTGAGTGCCAGAGAGGCCAATTGTACCAAATGGACAGTTGTTGTACAAACAGGACAAAGCCTGTTCAAAAGGATATTGATTAAAACGTCAATGGCTGCCTCCTGGGGAACATTTGTATACAGGGAAACTATGCCCATTGTCACAAGAATAAGTTGATTATGATAACCAACAAAGTCATTCAATATATTGTTCATGTGGGATGAATCCTGGATGTATGAAGGGGCCATGGCCACAAAGAGTCTAAGGAATACATCGACAAACTTTGAGATTGGTTCAAACAGGGATACAATTGCGGATATTATAGAATGCCCAGGGGGTCCACCAGTGACTTATGTATCTTTGGCAATACATAAATTGTTGGAATAACTGGATGAGCAGGGTCAGAAAGTCAAATTCTAAGAAGTAAGGTATCCCACATCTCTGCCAATTTGAAACAAATTATCAAGGCTTTTTCTTAGGGGAACTGTAGGGTCCCCATCTTGCCTCTCATAGAACTGCCACAAAGCTGGTGCTGAACCTCTCTGACGTAATCCCATCTGTTTTAGATAACTAAGGCTCCCCTCTTGTCAGCATGCTTGAGAATAGTATCCAGATCATCAGTGCTAATAACGCTTCTCAGTCTTAGAGATGTTAAAATAGGTATGGGACCTGAGTGTTTAGAGGTCCATCAACTCATTTGAGAACAACCGTCTCAAAAACATCAATTGAGGGATTGGTGGTGCCTGGGGTAAACCAGGTGGATCGCTTTTTTATGACTGCTGAATCCTCCAATAAACTCCCATTATGCAAAAAAAATTATTGGTCCTGAGCTGTCTAAAAATGTATACAAACCAATACGAGTCGTAAAAGGGTCATGTCTAGAAGTGGGAACAAAAGAGAGGCTCTGATTGAGCAATCATAGTTCATTGTCATTTAATACAGAATCAGAAAGGTGAACAATATTGTCTCCTAATCCTGGAAGGAGGCCTAGGAGGAGCCCCTCTCCCCTTCCCTTGACCTCTCTGTGTGTAAAACCTCCTGTGATAATCCCCGGTCTACAGTTGACTACAGTAAGGCTTTTGACTGTGTAAAACGTGACAAACTCAGGGCCACATTAAGAAGCTGGGTATACCAGAACACCTGATAGTTCTGTTCCACAACCTTTACATTGATCAAGAAGCAGCAGTTCAAACAGAACAAGGAAAACCAGAATGGTTTAAAATCAGCAACGATGTATGACAAGGTTGGATTCTTTATATGCAGAACAAATCATCAGAGAAGCAAAACTGTTTGACGAGAACTGAGGTGTGAAGTCTGGTGGAAGACTGATCAATAACCTCTGCTATGCTGATAATACCACATTACTGGCTGAAAGTGAAGATGATCTGAAACATTTGCTTCTCAAGATCAAGGAGCACAGTCTTAAAATGGGCCTGCACCTTAATATAAAGAAGACAAAATTCTGACAACTGGAAAAATCAATAAGTTCATCGTTGATGGAGAAGAAATTGAAATAGTTGACAACTTTAACCTATTTGGATCAACTATCAATAAAGAAACAACAAGCAGTCAGAAATCCAATGATACATTGCTCTTGGCAGAATGGCTATAGAAGACCTAAACCAGATTCTCAAGAGCAGAGATGTATCTCTCCAAACAAAGATTCAACTTGTTCAAGCTATGGCATTTTCAATAACGCCAAATGGATGCAAAAGTTGGACAGTAAAAAGATAGATGAGGAAATCAACGCCTTTGAGTTATGGTGCTGACGAGGAATATTGTGTATACCATGAACTGCCCGAAGAACAAACCAGTCAGTACTAGAGGAAATCAAACCTAAGTTTTCCATAGAAGCTCAGATGACAAGACTTCGATTTTCATACTTTGGACACATCATGTGAAGAGAGAGATCATTAGAGAAAGACATCATGCTTGGCAAGGTAGAAGATCAATGCAAGAGAGGAAGGCCAGCAACAAAAATGATCGATATAATAACAGCAGCTATGGGTGCCACTCTATCAACAATGAGCTGCCTATCTGAAAACCAAACAAAGTCTAGGACAACTATCCAGAGAATCGCCATGAGTAGACACCGACTCGACGGCATTTAACAACACAACAACAACAATCCCCAGTCTTCTCTCTTGTTGATTTGTATTTATTCCCCTCACCCTCCCAAAAGTGGACTACTGAAAAGGTGGTTCGTTCTTTTTGAAGCACCCATACTTTCACTGTGAATGACAAACTGAATGTTTCAGTAATGCAAGTACCTCCGGCTGTCTTTTTCTCTTTTTTTATACAGCTTTTTTCTTTAGATTGTGCATTGGTTATGTATCATCATCTTAGTCCATAAATAGATGTCCAAACTTTGCTTTTTCAGTGTGCTGGAACCCGCTGTCACTTTAACCAATATGGCATCTTTCTTTTTTTAATGTTTCCTACTGTTCACTCCCCTGGTCGCATGTAATATGCACTTTACATTCATTATCTATAATTGTGAGCGGTCTTGTTGTTAGTGATTTTGAAGCTGGCTTTCTATTTAGTGTGTCGTGATAATTTATGGCTCCCCCTTTGTAAACTGTATGGTTTATTTTTATCTCTCTTCTGTGAACAGATTAGCTCATCACATAGGTGCTGAAGGATTTAGTTCCTGACTCAACAAGAGTTCTCTTGTAGATGAAGTAAGTTTTCTCCCTCCTCCATTTTAATTGTTCTGTTGATCTGATTTCCCTTGGTTTGATGATGCAGGGTATAGAGCCTATTACATACACATATCTTCTGTCCTACGATATATTGCACTCCTATTGTCCCTCCTTCTAGAGATATGTTGTACTTCTAAAATGATATTTTCCTTTTGTGTATGTTAATATGGTTTTAGTAACCCTTTTAGGATATTTATTATTTTGCTATCTCCTGTATTTTGCCCTGTCTTTTATATATGACTTATGTATACTCATATTTATATTGGATGTTTATATTTTATTATTTATGTATATTTATATTTATATTTTGTATGCATGGTTTTTAGTATGCCCAACGAACTTCTTCATTTTTAATGTTGGATTTTATTGATCTTATTTCTGTGTTTTATCCTGTTGATATTTTATTGTTGTTTATTTTTATTTTTGCCTTTGAGGTCCCTTTGAGGAAGGCAGCCATGCTGAAACATGGCCGTTTTGGGTTGTTTCTAAATAAAGGACTCTTGTTTTGCACTCCTTGCTCCCTTTTTTTCATTCTCAGGCTGAAGCCACATTCCATGGGTCACAGCGCCTTCGATGGTCTTGAGAGCCCCGGAGGGACATTTTTTACCATGAAGGATGCTGGGACCTGTCGTTCATCCGTTCTTGTTGGTGACAAATGCTGTGATGCCAGGGCAATGCTACCTGCTCTGAGCCTCCAGTAGCTCAGAGTTCCCTGTGGCTTGAAGTATTCCACTCAATTTTCTTTCTTCCTTGTCTTGGCCTTGACCTCTGATGGATTGGTGTCCTTGTTACTTGGTCTCTGGTCTTTCTGAAGTTGGCATAAAGAATATATTACTGAGTCAACCCTGCTCTTTTATGGTCACAAGCTGTGCTGCCCCCCCCCCAGATCCTTCCCTATTGTGTAATCTATCACAAGGCAAGGGGCCAACAGCGCAAAACTGTCATGCCCAAATGAGAGGAGAGGGAGCAGGGGAGAAGACACGACCTGTCATTAGCACTCTCCTGCTTGAAGGTCATCCACCACCCTATTATGGGAGGTCCCCTTCAACTTTATCCCTTTAAAAATTTGGCACTTTTAACCATAACCACCTGTCTACAAAGCCATATCAACGATTAGTGCCATGTGAAGCACAGAATTCTGATGAATGGTCATTTGATACTGTTTAACGAATCACACTGCTTAATTTTTCTCAACTGGGACATAAAGGAGAAATCCTGGCTTATTAGTTCAAAACAATATTTAAGGTATGTAGTATCCCTTCTGCAAGCTTCCTGTATTTTAGAAATATGTTTATTTTAGTGATATTCTTAAATATCAGTGTTGAATTAACATGATTAAACTATGCATTAGAAAACAGACACCTCACTGTCTTCCTTTCTGCAAGTTCTGTTTTATTTCCTCCAGAAATTTCCTGGTCTACAGTGTTCATGCAAATGTTCACAATTTCCTAGTGATCCGTGTTATAGCTCTGCTCTTCCTAAAATGAGATGTCTTTTCATTTTTCTGCTGATTTTCTCCTGTCTGAAATAGTAAAACTAGGCTTCAGCGAATTGACAAGAAATGTGCTTAATTATCATCAAATATTGTCAGTCCATACTAATACAATTATTTTTCTGTCTGTCACCTAACCACTAAGTCAAATACAGAGTACGTAAAACTAATTGTCATTCAGTGGAGCTAGTCTATGGTTTCAAAGGTAAAAATGGTTCTTGACTTTTTAAATCACTACATTGAAGTTTCAATGAAGTGTAATATTGAAATCTAAAAGATATTGTCACAAGAATAACATTTAAGCATACCGAACAGATCCCCATACCCTTCCATTACAGCACAGTTTCATTCAATTTTCATTGTCATAAACCTTCATTGTATATTGGAAACAGATTTTAAGTTTTTTAATTTTGAGTAATCAGCTTCTTTAATTTTCCAGCTTGATTGCAATGATCAGCGACAGCGGCTATGGCCTCATGAGCCTTCATTCACAGCTCTCCAGCTTTTCCCCCCCATTTTATATCCCAGTCCTGACAAGCTCAGTGACACACAGCTCTCTCTAGAACCTAGTGCACCTGCAGTCTGAATCAGGCTGGTAGGTGCCGCCACTGTGCAACAGCCAGGACTCCTTCCACCTCAGTGGAGGGCAGTGAATGATGCTTCCACAGTAATTGAAACAGATTTTAACCTGAAGTTGGATTTGTTTTCCTCTCATCCGACAATGTATTTTAAACAGCAGGTCCTGAGAGAAAGTAAGAACAGATAATACAGCAGCAGCTTGTCTGTACAGTTACCCGTTCCCTGCTTTGAATATGCACAGGTGCAACATTTATTGGGTAATTTTATAAAACATTTTCTGCGTGTAAAGCATGGTTAATGTGGAAAATGGTTATTATAGAATTGGACAGGTGCATACACACTACAAGGGCACATATATCTTTACATGCACTGTATATAGGTATTTTGGAGGAGTAGCCTAATGGTTAGAACACTGGCTTGGGAACCAAGAGACTGGGGTTAGATTCCCCCTAACACTCCTTGTGGCCTTGGGCAAGTCACTTAACCCTCCATTGCCTCAGAAAAATCCAAGTTATCAATTTCCCTGTTTAATGTACATTACCAAATTTAAGTTACAATGTAAACCGCTTTGATTGAAATGATAAAGCAGTATAAAAGAACTGTTAAATAAATAAAATAGTGTCTGGACAAACTGGGACAGATTTGCAAGTTATGTGTGCACTTTATAAAATACATACATATCTATAATATGCTATTGCTGCTGGATGAAGAAACTGTTGAAACCTAAGAGGAGGTTTGTATTGATAGCTTTGCTATTAGTGAGGAGAATGATATTATGATACTGGATGAGGGAGGAAGTGACCCCTTTCAAGGAGTGGTTATATTTATTGTGTGAGATGGGTCTCTTTCACCTTCAGGCTTGCAGATATAAACCAAGCTTGAATGGATGTTATATAAGCAGCTGTGGAGTGTCACACCCTCTCTGGCCAAGCGGTTGCTTCCGGTATTGCAAGGCCCCTGGAGGGTAGTAGTTGTGCTTTTATAAATATAACTCAAACGCTTCTTCCTTCAATTCAAAATGGGTTTTATTCCCCGTCCCATTGAGGGTATAATATCTTCAAGGAGCATCAAACATATGCTTGCTTGGACACTTCATGTACAAAACAAATATAAACAAAACGTGCTTTCTTCAGCTTTTAAAGGATAAAACAACAAAATGAACATAAAGTTGAATATGGCTATAAGGTTTCTCACCCAGATAGCTACCAATAGGATATCTCTCTTCTGCCTTGAGAGAGTTACAGGCTGGCTGTATTTACTGGAGTTTTAAGCCACCAAAGATACTTCCCTATCTCAGGGAGAATTCAGGTTCACTTACTAATAAAGAGCAGTCCATTATCTCCTGTACATTAGTCTCCCCAGCATCCTGGTATTCCATTATCTCAGGTTGATTCAGGGATTCATTCTGCCCTGCATGAGTACTCTCTGAGACTTGCTGCCTAAGTACGTCCACAAGGAAGTTCTTTTCCTTCACCGGGCTAAAGCCTTTCTGGGTATTACCATATGTTCTTGTATAGTGGTTTCCCAGGCACTGCCCCTGCTGGTACTTCTTAGTAGAGGTTAGCTTCTCCCTTACTCTGCCTGTAGAATAATTAAGGGAACTTTTCAACCAATCACGTTTTCCCTTGTGTGATCCAGCTGAGCTGAATTGTAGTGTTCGTGGAGTTTCAGACGGAGCTTCTAACTGACAATCACAAAACTCTTCCTCTTGTTCTGGTAGGTAAAATCTTTTATCTTTGAGAGTTTTAAAACTAGAAAGAGGGATATTCTCAGCCTCTATATTATGTGAGCTTGTATGCTTATTCCCATAAGCCCAGGGTTGCCTTTTTCCACGAGGCAAATCTCCCTTGTAATCACGCTTCTCTCTATAACCTACAACTGCAGTCTTCTGGCGTTTTTCCTGCTCACACACCCTGCTTGGCTGTGAATATCTTACTGACTCATTCAGGTCCTCGGATTCCCTCTGACCTTCATATGGGCATTCTAATTGCTCCAGAGTTTCCTCGTCCCTCTCTCTTGCATTCTCATACCTTTGCCGTGTTTCCCAGGGCTCTAGCTGCCCTCTCTGTAGCTTCTCCAAGTGTGTCCTTGGCTGCCACGGCTTCACTCTCTCTCTCTCTCTCGGCTCTGGCACCAGCTCCTGGCTTTGCCCTGCTCCTTGTCTGAATCCAAATCCGGGTCTCAAACTCCAACCCAATCCGCATCTGCGTCTGCATCTGTATCTATCTCCTAATGCCTGAGGGCTTGTTTTAAACCCACGTTCACTTGCTCCACCCTTAGTTAGCTGAGCCCTGTCAGGTGAAGTGAATTCCTCTCCTGTGCTAACTGGGTGTGTCCTGACTGAGCTCTTGCACGTGTTCCTGCGTTGCTCAGGGTAACTATCTGACAGTTTCTTGTTTACCCTGTCATTTTGTTTGTTTTCACTTGTGCTGGCCTGCACTTCCTCAGCTCGTACAGGGTCTACCCTGTTACAGGAGTCAAGTACATGCAAAGTATAAACAGGAGGAAAAGCAGTAGAGGGCGGGGGGGGGGGGGGAGGGTTGAGAAGAGACACAAATGCTGAGAACGAGTGATGGAGATGAGCAGGGTGGATGCATGCGGATTGAAAACGTAGAGAAGACTTGGGAGGGTCTTCATGAATGATTTTTATATTATTATATAAATGGGTTCACTGAATTCAGTTTGTATTGAGAAATGGAAATGTATAAGAACATAAGATATGTCATAGTGGGTCAGACCAAGGTCCATCAAGCCCAGTATCCTGTTTCCAACAGTGGCCAATCTAGGTCATACGTACTGTCGCACTCCCCCTGCTGGCCAAGCCTATAAGCAGGAGGGGTGGCCTTGTTTGCCCTTAAGTATAGAGTCACTTGGTTCTCCCTCCCTCAAGGAATTCTGGGAGCTGTAGTTTCTCTGTATTACTTGCAGACAAAGTAGTTTATTTATTTATTTATTTAACAGCTCTTATATACCGCGCTATTTGACATCAGTGCGGTTTACATTAAGCAAAATACACTCAGATTTAGAGAACTTGTCCAAGTTACAGGTAACAGGGGAATAAAACAAGGATTAACTGGAGAATAGCATATATAATTAAATAAAAGCAATTACATAAGACTAGAGATCTTGAGTGGGTATATAGACATGTCATAAATAACATTTAACAGAGTAGGTATATACAGTGAAATATCATAAGGTGGAACGGTCTAACATCATTTAACTATTATTGCTGAGTTGAGATAATGGGGTGAGAGGGGGGGGAAATATTGATGTAAGAGAAGTGTTGTAAAAAAAGGTGGGTTTTTAAAGCTTTTCTAAATTGTGATATATCTTTTATCGATCTGATGTTTAATGGAAGCTGTCACCACACGGTTTTGTTTAAGGCAAAACCAGAATATTTTTATTTTTGGGCTCCCCTTCACGCATTAAAGTTCATATACACAAACAGCAAGGATAACTTCTCCAAAAGAAAATAATACAGGAGCATAAAGGTAATCTGGAATATCAGAACTTGGCAAAAACTCTTTATACAGTGACAATAGCTGTTCACAGGCCTTTTCCAGTAGTAAAGAATCACAGCTATTGTTCTTATTTACAATGGGCATTTATCTCTTGTCTTCATTCAAAACTCTTCCAAATCAGTTTAGGCTTTCAGAAATACTCTTTGCTTTCAGTGGGGTTTGTGTCTTTCTCCTATCCCGGGTAAACAGATTTACAGAAAGAGCAATCCATGGGAATACTGTCACACACAGCTTCAGGCGAAGGAGAATCTACTTGCATATCTTCTTCCCCTGCAAGTCCTTTCTCCCCACTTGGGCTTTTAATGGAAGAGTTCAGCTTATTGTTTGAAAGGGTATTCAGAAACTCCCTTACATGCTGCTCTCCTAACCAAGGATTAGCTATGCTCTCTGGAAAACTTCCACTATCTGGAAACAGTTGCTTTAACTTCTTAATCAGGTTCAAGTCTCTATCTCTGCTTTTGTCTGTCTTCAGAATATCAGCATTAGGAATTGCTTTCACCCACCTTCTGGCATTCAAAGGTCCTGGAGCACTCTGCCCTGCACTTCTCCTTAGCTCATTAGCAACATCTTCTGCAAACCTCTTGCTGGGCTCTGAGTCAGCCACACCTTCCACAAAGGAATTGCTTTCTTTGCTACTAGAGTTAAGTTGCCCGGTGGAATAAAACTTTCCAGCTTTGCCTTCTCTGGGTTTCTTAAAAGCAGTTCTCACTTTTAAACCCTCTGGTTTCAGTGCTGCTCTGAATAGGATTCCAGCCCTGAGTTTCCTGCTCTTGCTGAGCCTTCTGTCCACACTGACCTTTCAGCGCTCTCTGAACCTCCTGGCTCTGGACTCTCGGCTTCAGCAGTAACTCCAGCTACAGACTGAACTCTGTGCTTTGGTTTGGAATCTCTGCCTTCTCGATAGCTGTATCTGCTACTTCCTTTTTCTCCAACTCTGGTTGCTTCCACTCTGCTCTTTCCTCTGCTCACTTCCTGCCCTTTTGACTTCTGTGACGCAGGTTTAAAAAGGTGCTTTCTAGCCACCACGCCCTGTTCTGTGCACGTGTACTTGCTATCTGGGCTTAAACCTGCCCCCACGTTAAGGTTTGGGCGGGGCTCAACCTCTGCTACAACGTGCTTCTCTGGTTTGTTTACAATTTGAGCTCTATGGAAACCCTGCCTTTCCTCAGTCTTAAAGGTATAGTCCCCATTTTCCTCTATCTCCATCTGTTCAGTATAGCTGACATTGTCACAGTACCTAGCAGTTTCCCCAAAAGACACAGGTTCCACAATGCTTGTACTGGGTCAAGCATTGATATCCTGCGTCCCTTCTTAATAATGGTTTATGGACCTTTCCTCCAGGAACTTGTCCAAACCTTTTTTATACCCATCTATACTAACAGCCTTTACTACATCCTCTGGTAACAAATTCCAGAGTTTGATTACATGTTGCGTGAAAAATATTTTCTTTTATTAGTCTTAAATAGTTTACCCTGTAGCTTCATTGCATGTCCCCTAGTCTTTCTATATTCTGATAACGTAAACAATCGATCTACGTTTACCCGTTCCACTCCGTTCATTAATTTATAGGTTTCTATCATATCTCCCCTCAGCCGTCTCTTTTCCAGGTTAAAGAGCCCTAACCTTTTTAGCCTTTCTTCATAGGAGTATCCTTCCATCCCCTTTACCATTTTGTTGGCTCTTCTCTGAACCTTTTCTAATAACGCTATATCCTTTTTAAGATACGGCGACCAGAATTGCACACAATATTCAAGGTGCAGTCTTACCATGGAACGATATAGAGGCATTATAATATCTTTTGTCTTATTTTTCATTCCTTTCCTTATGATACCTAGCATTCTATTTGCTCTCTTGGCCGCCGCTGCACACTGGGCCGAGGGTTTTAACATGTTATCCACAAAGACGCCTAAATCTTTTTCCTGGGTGGTGGTTCCTAATGTGGAACCTTGCATCGTGTAACCATAGTTTGGTTTGTTCTTCCCTAGGTGCATAACTTTGCACTTGTCCACATTAAATTTCATCTGCCATTTTGATGCCCAGTCTTCCAGTTTATCAAGATCCTCTTGCAATTTTCTTCAATCTTCTTGGGTTTTAACAACTTTAAATAGTTTTGTGTCATCTGCAAATTTGATAACCTCACTCGTTATTCCACTTTCCAGGTCATTTATGAATATGTCAAAAAGCAGCAGTCCCAACACAGATCCCTGGGGTACACCACTATTCACCTTTCTCCATTGGGAAAACTGGCCATTTGGTCCGACCCTCTGCTTTCTAACTTTTAACCAGTTCCTGATCCACAGTAGTACACTGTCTCCTATCTCATGACTCTTTAGTTTTGCCAAAAGTCTCTGATGAGGGACCTTGTCAAAGGCTTTCTGAAGGTCCAGATACACTATATCAACTGACTCACCTTTGTCCACCTGTTTATTTACATCTTCAAAAAAACATAACAGATTAGTAAGACAAGATCTTCCTTGTCTAAAGCCATGTTGGATGTCTCCCATTAGATGATGACTATCTACATGCTGAGTAATTTTATTCCTTATGATGGTTTCTACCATTTTTCCCAGTACTGACGTCAGGCTCACCGGTCTGTAGTTTCCCGGATCACCCATTGAACCCTTTGTAAAAATTGGTGTTACATTGGCGATCCTCCAATCTTCAGGTATTAGAGATGATTTTAATGATAGTTCACAAATTACTAATAGCAGGTCTGCAATTTCATATTTCAGTTCTTTCAACACCCTTGGATGTATACCATCTGGCCCAGGTGATTTGCTACTCTTCAGTTTATCTAATAGTTGTAATACATCTTCCCAATGTATCGATATTTCCTTCAATTCTTCTGCACCTTTAAATACCACTTCAGTCATGGGTAACATCCCTACATCTTCCTCAGTAAAGACCGAAGCAAAGAATTCTTTAAGTCTCTCCGCTATCACCTTTTTGCCTCTTAGTGCCCCTTTAACCCCTCTATCATCTAATGGACCAACTGACTCTCTCACAGTTTTTTTGCTATGAATCTACTTGAAAAAGTCTTTATTTCACGTTTTTGCTTCCTCAGCAAGCTTCTTCTCAAATTCTCCCTTTGCCTGCCTTATCAATGCCTTGCATTTGACTTGCCAGTGCTTGTGCTGTTTCCAGGTTTCGTCTTTTGGCTCTTTTTTCCATTTCCTGAAAGATGCTTTTTTGGCAACAACAGCCTCTCTGACCTCACCTTTAAATCATGCTGGCAGTTTTTTGGACTTCCTTCCACTTTTCTTAAAGCGTGGAATACAGTTGGTCTGGGCTTCCAAGATAGTATTTTTCAACAACACCCAAGCTTGATGTAAGTATTTAACCATTGCAACTGCTCCTTTTAGTTTTTTCTTAACTATTTTCCTCATTTTATCATAGTCTCCCTTTCGAAAGTTAAAAGGTAGTACTGTGTATTTCCTTACTCTCCCTGCTCCACTAATTAAATCAAAGGCGATCATGCTATGATCACTATTGCCAAGTGGCCCCAACACCCTTATCTCTTGCACTAGATCTGGTGTTCCATTAAGGACTATGTCTAATATGGCTTCCCCTCTGCTCGGTTCATGAACCAGCTGCTCCAAGAAGCAGTCATTTATTTCATCTAGGAACTTTATCTCCCTTGCATGTCCTGCCGTGACACTGACCCAGTCGATACCGGGGTAATTGAAATCACCCATTATTATTACTGCACTGTAGCTTTTGTTAGCTTCCTTGATTTCTTTGAGCATTTCATCATCCATGTGTTTATTCTGGCCAGGCGGTCGATAGTACACCCCCACTGCCATCGCCTTCCCCTTTTTACATGGAATTTCAATCCATAGAGATTTTACAGCAGATTTTGTTTCCTGAAAAACTTTAATCCTTTCTGACTCAATGCCCTCTCTAACATAGAGCGCAACCCCTCCACCAATTTGATCAGCCCTATCATTACGATATAGTTTGTACCGAGGTATCACAGTGTCCCACTGGTTGTCCTCCTTCCACCATGTCTCTGATATTCCAATCATATCTAACCTCTCATTTAGTGCTATATATTCTAACTCTCCCATCTTATTTTTTAGACTTCTAGCATTTGCATACAAGCATTTTAGAGACTGTATTTTATTCATATTAATTTGGCTATTGGTAGACATGGGTAATTTGGGATCTTTAAGCTCTGTCTGCTCCATACTTGAGGGCATTTGGGCTACTTTACTCTTTTTTGGAACCTCTCTGCTTTTGGTAGTATCCTTCAAGGATACATTCTTCCGAACCATGCGCTCTTGGTGACTGTCGGCTTTCCCCTATTATCTAGTTTAAAAGCTGCTCTATTTCCTTTTTAAAGGTTAATGCCAGCAGCCTGGTTCCATCCTGGTTAAGGTGAAGCCCATCCCTTCGGAAGAGCCCCTCCTTTCCCCAGAATGTTCCCCAGTTCCTAACAAATCCAAAACCATCATCTCTGCACCATTGTCTCATCCACGCATTGAGACTCCGGAGCTCTGCCTGCCTTTTGGGTCCTGTGCATACAATGGGAAGCATTTCGGAGAATGCTCCCCTGGAAGTTCTGGATTTCAGCTTCCTACCTAAAAGCCTAAATTTAGCCTCCAGAAGTATCGACATGTACCAAGACAGCAGACTCCTCCCCAGCACTATCTAAGACCTTATCTAGGTGGCGCGTGAGGTCTGCTTCCTTCGCACCAGGCAGGCATGTTTCCAGGTGATGGATTTATGGAGTCTGGAAGATTGTAGGGATCCTCTTGAGTTGCTGAATAAAGCTATATTTAAAAAAAATATGTGGATACCAGCATAGAGTACATGAACATAGCTGCACTTGCCTTGGAGCAAGTACAACACCTTCTGTGGGAGAATTTGTGTGCTGCTGGAGTTGTTCTAGGAGATCATTTTAGAAAGAACATATATGTGTATGTCACTATAATGTAGGTAGTTTCAATACCTAATCTAAATATATATATATCTTAGCATAAGCACTTTAATCTGATATGCAGTATGATAAAAAGGGCCATGGATGATCTCTGCAGGCTGTAGCAGGGCCCAGAGCAGCATCCTCCCACCGCAGTGTACCATGACCAATCTCCATCAGCAGGCTGTAGCACTAGGGCCTGGATCCCTGCTGCCACCCCTCCACTCCACTTTATTTCACTCAGCTTACTATCTGCTTCCATTTCCTATGGTGCTTGCAGACAGCAGACCCCTCCTCATCCTTCCGGCAGTGTTTAGACAACAGGAATTAGGCAACTGCTCGCAAACTCATCGTCGACAGGCGAGCACTACGCAGACCCTAGCTCCTCCTACTGCGTTGTTCTGTTAAAGAAGAAGGGAGAAATTGGACTATTGTGGGGAGGAGTCCATCCTCAAAAGTTTACCCAGAGTCCCTGCTGCTTTTTAAAAAACACTCAAACAATCGTTCCTAGATTTTTGTAAATACTTTACATTGATCTACCCATGCCTCATCTCTTATTTTCTCTAAAAAGGCAAACTTTTGACATTTTCACCTATTTCCTGTGGGGTCATTCTGGAAGCCCTATTTATTCTTTGGACTTCTGAAAGTATAGGGAATCTCCAGAGCCATTTTAGAAGCTGGGTCTGTGGACGTCCCAGTGTGAGAATGTCCAAGTATGAATGGGAACATGGTGGAAGTGTGACCGGGACATTCCCAGGAACTTGGAATATCCATACCTGATCTCAGAAACATCCTGGATATCCGGAGTAGTGTCTAAATTTAGACCTGCTCCAAGCATGAACAGGTATCTAAAAAGTACCTGTTTTGGATGAAAAATATCCAGAGGGTGTAAAAATAAAAAAAACACTACATGGTCTCCACTATTCAGCCCAACTTCAATGGCAACTACAGTAGGATTTGAACCCATGCTTACCCTAGCCCACTATACTAACCATTAGGCTAATCCTGGGCATCCAGGTTCTGGAATGCTATTCTGGGGATGTCTATGTAGACCTCCCTCTCTCCCACAGACATCCATATTGGGCACATAAACCTCTGTGAACTCATGTCTGCACCAGGATGTGCCTGTTTCTTTCCAGATGTTCTGGCTTAGACAGTCCAGATAGCACTTGAATGTCCTTTCTAAAATCCCCCTCTACATGTTTAAAGTCCTCCCTTTTTTGGAGCCTGCACCAATCAATTTTTTAAATGTTATTGTATGGTATTTTATTGATTGTAATATGTTATTGGTTTTATTTGTAAATAAGTAAATAAATATTAGGAACGTCTTTTTTTTAATCATTTTTCCTAACTGGCTTTAGCAAGTATTCTTACCTCTCCTTTCCTCAAACTGTTTCCTTCCTTTCACAGTATAAGTCCCTGTTTTTAGGTTAGATGTATTCACATTTCAGAGGTTCATTTGTTGCACTCAGACCCTGAGATCTTACTATGAAACAGGAACAGATTCAGAACCCTGCTATAGTTACACACAAATGGTACTTTTTTCTAGAAAAATAAGTGCTGATACTCAAATGCAGAACCATCTTTGGGGGAGGGGAGGGAGGGGACGAAAGTTAGGGGAATCGCCTAGAACCTTTTACCCCCACAGTAGCGCTACCCTCTGCAACTGGTTACAGTCATACTGGGATGCTCCCTACTTCCATCGTCAGGAGACATAAGAGAGCAGTGGTCTTATCTGCTGGTGTCTTCTCTGCCATAGTCATGACATGGGAAAAACCTAGAGTGCAGGGAGGCGCCATTGGTGCTTTTCTAGCTTTCCTCTCCTTCCCTTTATGATGCTCTTTTTGGATTTAGATACAGAAATTTGTATTGGCATGACAAAATTTGTACCTGTGCTGCCAGCATAATATAACTGGACACCTATGCTGAAAGTTCAAGAAGGAGTCTATGTGCCGTCACAAAATAGACACCCAGAACCAGCCCAGTAGTGTGCTAATTACAAAGTACAGATTTACACTTGCTCCAAAGATGGTATAAATGTGTGTGTGTGACTATCAGACGAACTAGGTGACCGCCTAGAGCGCCAATGTTCCAGGAGTGGCTCATTACCACCAGTGCCGCCCCTCTCTGGGACCTGCAACAGCAGCAATAATATTTCAAACAGCCCTGCAGCACTTATCTGAATTTCTGGCACTGTGGGGTTGCAGGTTCTGGAGAGGGGCAGCAGCTGTGACAGCTGGGCTGAGGAGGAAGCAGGAGCACAGGGGTGCAAAGGTGAGGTTTGCCTAGGGGGCCTCATATCCTTGTACCAACCCCAGCTGCAGCACTTCTAGTGCAGCTTTTCTATCTTGGATGGGCCGAACTACCATGTGCCTGACCACAGCTGGCAGGATGCACAGGTGTGCTGGTGTGTGCAGGGGTAGATTCTGATCCAAAACTAGCTTAGGCTTGAGGATCCTGTCCCTGGCCCATCCTCCCTCCTCAGTCACTGTCTCCCTCTGATGCTGCAACCTCTGTTGCTCCAGGCTCTGGCAGCTATTGCTGCAGGCTCCAGCCTCAATCCATGTAAACAAATTTTCTGCAGTAGTACCTAGGTCCCTTCTGAGTCTGCCCTCTTAAAGGCACAGAGGCTCATGATCTGATAGCTCTTTCAGTCCTGCTGGTCTTCAAATCCCTGCACCTTGAAAAGAACAGACTTCAAAGGAGCATGCTGTTTGTTTACATCAGCAGCCGACCAGGGCATGTCTAACTCCTGTTACGGCAATCTGCCCCTGTGCACCTTGCACTCCAGTGACGTACAGACACTAAGGTCAATATTCAGAGCATTAAAGGCGGATAGCAGACCTGCTAACCATGCTAATTGTGGTGACCAGGATATTAGCTGAATAGCCCTGATGCTAGCCAGATACTCTCAGGGTGTTCCGGGGGTGGAATGGAGGTAGCGGCAATATTCATACACTAGCAGGCTATCCATCAGAAGTGAAAGGTAGGCACTTTACAGGCTGACCTAACTTTTGCCACCATAGCTAACTGGGCAGTGGCTCAATATTGCTGCTGCTCAGTTAGCTGCGGCAGTATCTGGCCAGCCTGGATAAACAGTGCCGGTGGTCAGATATGGGCCCAGCATTGAATATCTGTGTTAACAGTTCAGTGGTGATGGCTAGCTGCTTTATAAGGGCTAGCCCCCGCTGCTGAACATCCTCCCTATCATTTCTGGGCCCCAAGTATATACCAAAAACAAATCCAATGGGACTCACAAAAATATAACTTCTAGAATAAAAATACTTGTTTAGTGAAAAATACTGTCAACTCTTTGGATGCATTAAGATATTTGAAAAACATCAATATTGATATATGTGCAAAAATATATTCATAAAGATACAAAAATACTCAAAGTAGGCTTGAAAATGCTCATAATAAGAATGAAAAAGAATGATTGGCTATAAATATATAGGTTACCCTAAAACAATCCTTGTCGCGAATATGCTAAGAGCAGTTCACTGGGACTTCATACTGGCTTCTTTGGTGGCCGAACAGAACCTGACCCTAGCCACTGGTTTCACCATCTAAAACGGCTTTTTCAAAGGATTTATACCGCTATTACCACAAATAATCTCTAATCAGACATCGGCTCAAAACCACTTTAGACGGTGAAACCAGTGACCGGAGTCAATATCCGAGGGAGTATCTTATGTGCATTTTGTTGATAGGACAATTGTAATGCCATTTTTTACAATACTATGGGCTTTGACAAATTCATAGTGGGGACTACAGCTCCCCTGGTTAGGATTGTTATTGATATATGTTTCCTCATTACCACAGTTCTGTGGTCAAAATATTATAGTCTTTTAGTATAAACAGGGGCTAGTATTCACAGCATAACACGAATGAGTGCCTATAGCCGGCTGGGTGAATATAAATGGGTTATGGCATTAAAAAAGCTCTCATCTTCTACCGTTTCAGATCTTCTATTTGATTATCAGAGTCCTCAGATGCAGCTAAGTATGTTCTTCTCCTCTCTCCTTCCTTTCTTTGTTCACTATGGGCCTGATTGCATTCTGGATGTGCCGGCCCTCTGTGCGCCCAGTCAGAACCGGATGCACATAGTGAGATGAGATTCTGATCCCACAGGGCACATCTAGCCTCACAGGATCAGAATCGTGTCCAGGCCTGTACGTGCAGGCTGGAACCCCAATTCTGGTCAGCCTGCACGTACAGGCCTTCTCTGGCTAACTCAGTCAGGGCTCCTGAATGGAGTCGTAGCGCCATGGCATCTGGTTGCCATGGCACTGCGGCTCCATTCAGGAGCCGCAATCCCTGGCCGCTGGACTGAAATCTTTATTCCCCACAGCCTGACCCCAATCTGGCCTCCCAAGGTCAGAATCGGGCTGTGGGGAATCTCCTCTGCCCACTCCTGCCTTTTCTGCGCCCCTGGCCTGCCATCCCCCGCCGACAAGAGGAACTTATTCCATCTCAGAGGTGGAATAAGTTCTGCGTTCAGGCCGCTGGTCTCGGATGTACAGGACCGACATTGGAATCGGCCCTGTATGTCTGGGACTGCCGACTGCCCACTGCCTGCCTTAACTCTGCCCCTTTCCTGCCCTCATCTAACCTCCTTGTACAATGTGCAGGAAAGTTAGCCGGGTTCAGCAGAGGGGTCGAATATTCCCACCTTGGAATAACCTTGTATGACACCTAAAGTCTTGTCCACAGTGACAATACATAAGGTGGTTTAAGTACCTGTTCCCCCTCCTCGTCTCTATAATTTTTATGATGTTTATATCCACATTAGTATGTTCTTTATACTTTTTAATGTTCACACATATGTATTTGTATATCTTCAGTATTATATGTCATTTTTACTGATAAGGTGAGAGTTGAACTTCCTTTAATTTTTTGATAAGTATCGTTTTTATGTCATATGAGCAGAATTTGACTGTTGATATATTATTTCTATGATTTTATGTTTTTAATTGTTTTTACGTGATTTTCTATTGAAGGTTATCCTACCCCCTGAAGAAGGCATACGTGCCAAAACACTGCAAATATAGCGTCAGGTGACACAGCCAGAGAATGATAACTCCATGCGGTATTGTTCAGAAGATGGCCTTCTGCTTTTAGTCTTCTAGTCTCACTGACCACAACTTTCACATAGGTATAATCTACTATTGGTACCTATACAGACAGTTTTCTGCCAAGATTAATACCAGATAGCAAAAAACACGTAAAGTTAGGACAGCCATTGAATTGTCCTAACTTTATGTGGTTTAGCTATCCGGTTATTGACTGACTATCACCAACTGGAGAGCTGCCGTGACCAGTTGCTTTCTACTCACAGACTGGCCCGGTTTTAACAGGGCGTCTTTTCTGTAGTCTGTAACGATATTTGACGTTATTATCCAAGTAGTGTCACTGAATATCAGGATCAATGTGGTTTAGCCAGTTAGCAGGTCCTGCTAACTGGCTAAACCTTTTTAATTTCCCCCCATAAACCTTATTTTCCAGCTGTGAGAGCTAAGGAGAAAGATGTTTTGTTTTTTACAGGCCGCTCTCATAGTTTGACTGTGGAAATGAAACTGATAAGCATTACTGCAGATAATGTGACTGCATTCTAAGGATTCTATTCTGATTTAGTACTTTAACTTATTCCTTAAAGAAAGTTCTAAGTTTGTCCAAGGAGGAAATTGTAGTCTCAGAAAATATTAATTTCTGAGTTTCTGTGAAACTAAGTGAGTGTGTAAAAGTAGCATAATTGCTAATGTGATTCTGTGCTTTTTGTTTCAATGCCATATTGTATGAGGTTGAGGATGCCTGTGATTTCTTAGACAGATAACTTTTTCCCTATCTTCCCATCTCTTTTGTTTGATCTCTCTTCTACTGTATACAGATTTCAGTGTATTCTATGTTAGGAAGGGTAGAGTGGAGAATGTAACTTCTATCTTGTGCTATGAAAATGTATAGAGGCCAATTCTGCTCGGGGGACATCCGACCTGTCCAGATGTCCAAAATCGGGATGGGCTGGATTAGACCCCGTTTCTGCACCCGTGGGAGCTAGAGAATCATGTGGGAGCAGAATCAGAGCACTTGGACGGGCCAGATGGGCTCTGGCTTTGCGTGCCCAAATGTGCATAGGTCTCCCAGCTAACCTTCTCCATGTTCCTACATGGAGCTTCGGTGCCATGGCATCCCATCCCCATGGCACCGGGATGCCATACAGGAGCCCTGATGCCCTGCACAACATATACAATTGCTTTTCCCATCGCCCGATCCCCGGAGGGGCCTGCTAAGGCTGGGATCGGGCAGCGGAGAACCTCCCATGTTGGCTCACCACTTTGGCGGGGTCCTCCAGCGCTGTTCACCATCATCAGGGGAGACTTATTCCACCTCCAAGTGGAATAAGTCCCCGTCTATCTCCTCCAAACTGGATGTACAGGGCCGTGACCGGAATTAGCCCTGTATGGCTGGAGTCATGGGCTTGCATTCACTCCGTCCACACTCCTCCTTCGGCTCTCCCCCTCCTGCCCCCATCCAGAGCACCCACACATCACCGCTGCATGTGCAGGGAGCCTTTGGGGCAGAATAGGCCCCAAACAATTAATGGAAGTTATACGTCCAAGCTGGAAATACATCTCCACTAATCGCTGTTTGGAATGACCCCCATAGTGTCTGGATGGAAATGGTCATGTTAGATTCAAAAGTGCAGTGCAAAAGACCCTATGTAGATCAAGTGGTAAGGGCACTTTTTGTTTCATTCCTTGAAGTTGTCAGCATAGTAACAATGACCTATAAGATACTCTATAATGTTACATTTGTACAAGCATTAGTGCAGAACTACTGATTTCTATTTTACTTTTTTTTTAAGTACCGTAGAGTCAGAGTCGACTCATGGCGACCCTCTGGATAGCTATCCTAAATTGTGTTCGGTCTTGAGTCAGGCGGCTCATTGTTGACAGACTAGTACCCGTAGCTGCTGTTATTGTATCGATCCATCTCATTGCTGGCCTTCCTCTTTTGCGTTGACCTTCTATCTTGCCAAGCATGATGTCTTTCTCTAATGACCTCTCTCTTCGCATGATGAGTCCAAAGTATGAAAGTCGACGTCTTGTCATCTGAGCTTCTAAAGAAAGCTTAGGTTTGATCTCCTCTAGTACCGACTGGTTTGTTCTTCAGGCAGTCCATGGTATACACAGTATTTGCCGCCAGCACCATAATTCAAAGGCATCAATTTTCTTCCTGTCTATCTTTTTCACTGTCTAGCTTTCACATCCATATGATGTTATTGAAAATACCATAGCTTGAACAAGTCGAATCTTTGCATGGAGAGAGACATCTCTGCTCTTGAGAATCTTATCTAGGTCTTTCATAGCCATTCTGTCAAGAGTAATGCGTCATCTGATTTCTTGACTGCTTGTTGCTTCTTTATTGATAGTTGATCCAAGTAGGTTAAAGTTGTTCACAATTTCAACTTCTTCTCCTTCAACGATGAACCTGTTGATTATGCCAGTTGTCATGATCTTTGTCTTCTTTACATTAAGGTGCAGGCCCATTTTGAGATTATGTTCTTTGATTGTGAGAAGCAAATGTTTCAGATCATCTTCACTTTCAGCCAGTAATGTGGTACCATCAGCATAGCGAAGGTTGTTGATGTGTCTTCCACCAATCTTCACACCTCTGTTGTCTTCATACAATCCTGCTTCTCTGATGGTTTGTTCTGCATATAAATTAAACAGGTAGGGGAAAGTATGCAGCCTTGTTGTACACCTTTGCTTATTTTAAACCATTCTGTTTCTCCTTGTTCCGTTCGAACTGTTGCTTCTTGATCAATGTACAGATTGTGCAAGAGTACGATCAGGTGTTCTGGTATACCCATGCTTCTTAATGTGGCCCAGAGTTTCTCATGGTTTACACAGTCAAAAGCCTTGCTATAGTCGATAAAGCACAAATAGATATCCTTTTGGTATTCTTTAGTCTTTTCAAGGATCCATCTCACATCTGCAATGATGTCTCTTGTTCCTCGCCCTTTCCTGAACCCTGCTTGTACTTCAGGTAGTTCTTGTTCCAGGTATGGTTGTAGTCTCTTTTGAATAATCTTCAGTAGAATCTTGCTGGCATGTGGGATCAGAGTGATTGTGCGATAATTTCCACAGTCAGTTGGATCACCTTTCTTTAGTATTGGTTATAAATACAGATATTTTCCAGTCAGTTGGCCATGTTTCTTGGCAGAGCCTTGTAAGTATGGTAACAGCTGCATCAGATTGCTGTAATACTTCTATGGGAATGCTATCAATGCCTGGTGCTTTGTTCTTTGATAAGGCTTTCAATGCTGCTTCAACTTCTTCTTTCATCACCAATGGTTCCCGATCATAAGGTACAGGTTGAAATGGCTGTTGGTCCACTTGATCTTTATCATATAAAAACTCTGTATATTCCTTCCACCTTTTCTTGATCTACTCAGCATCATTCAACATAGAGCCTTGAGCATCTTGTAACATTATAATTCGAGGCTGGAACTTTTTCTTTAACTCTCGTAGCTTTAGGAAAGCCAATCTTGTTTTTCCTCTAATAGTTTCTGCTTCTATTTCCTTGCATGTGTCATTGTAGTACTTTTTCTTGTCCTGTCTTGCTGCATGTTGGAAATCTCTGTTGAGTTCTGTGATTGTCTTTCTTTCTCCTCTGGCTTTAGCTTCTCTGCATTTCTGGGCAATTTTCAGAGTTTCTTCCGTCATCCATTTTGGCCGTTTTTTCTTTTTCACCTTTTGTAGAGACTTCTCGCTTTCTTCCAACACAACCTTCTTGATGTCATTCCATAACTCTTCTGGAGGTCTGTCATTTGTATCTAAAGCAGCAAATCGATTTTGCAGGCAGTCTTTAAATTCCAGGGGTATATTCTCAAGGTCATATTTTGCTGCATTCATGAGTGGTTTGCTCTTTTTCAACTTTAGCTTGAGTTTGCATACTAGTAGTTGATGATCTGTACCACAGTCAGCTCCAGGTTTTGTCTTTGTTGATGTTATAGAGCTTTTCCATCGTTGACTTCCACAGATGTAGTCAATTTGATTTTTATACAATCCATTGGGTGAAGTCCATGTGTACAGTTGCCGCTTGTGTTGCTGGAAGAAGGTGCTTGAGATAAATAGATCGTTGGTCTTGCAGAATTCTATCAGTCTTTCTCCAGCTTCATTTCTGTTGCCAAGTCCATATTTTCCAACTACTTTGCCTTCTTCTGTGTTGTCAACTTTTGCGTTCCAGTCACCCATGACTATCAGGATATCCTGTTTGCATGTTCTGTCCGTTTCAGCTTGTACTTGTTCATAGAACTCTTCAATTTCATTCTCTTCTGCAGCTGTTGTTGGGGCATATACTTGAATTATAGTTGTTTTGATAGGCATTCCTTGTAGACGAATAGAGATTAAGCGTTCACTGACTGCATTGTATTTCATTACAGTTCTTGCAAGTTTCTTCTTTATTATAAATGCAACACCATTTCTTCTTTGTCTTTCATTTCCAGCATAGTAGACCATGTGATCAACTGATGCAAAGTGCCCAATGCCAGTCCATTTCAGTTCGCTGACACCCAACAGATCAAGTTGTACACGTTCCATTTCATTCTTGACCACCTCCAACTTCTCTTGGTTCATGCTTCGTACTGTCATAAGCACAACGCCAAAACCACTAGTCTCTAGTTTTTGAGGGCGTGGTGGTTGATGTATCCTTTCTCTATCAACTATATTTATGTTTCAAGTAAAAAGGATTGTAGTTAAGACAAACCGAGGGTAAGGCTTATGACAGAAAAAGTTTATTTTAAACACAAGAGAACAAATCAGGTTCAAGGTTTCATTAACAGGATGAATTATAGGCTTTTGCTTAAAGTTCAGCAAACTGGTGGCAAAAACAAACAGAACTCAACAATGGCTTTCAAAGTCCTCTTAAATGTAGAAGCTTAGCCTTTTCATAGATAACAGTGTGCCGCTTTCCTTATAGTCCTTTGTTAATCATAGCACAAAGAAAACATGGTTAATTCTCCTATGGCAGTTTATCTTCACTCAGTCTCAATTCTCTGGGCTGCACTTCCAGGTGACAATGAAATAAGCATTCAAAATGTCCTCAAAACTCTTAGCAGGCTTTTCATATAAAACAGGAGCAAAGCACAAACTCTTAAAGCAGCCAATTAGCTTTCTTGCTGTTGCAGAGTTCTAACACAGCTGATAATCAGGCATGAAACACAGCTTCCTTTACCAGCTTATGTGGCAGTAAATTCCCTTTCCAAACACACAGGAATTTACCTCCTTACTGCTAATGCCTTAAGATTACATTTGCAAGAGGAACAATTCTTTCAAGGCTGGCTTTTCTTCAACACTTCAATTCTAAAGCTTGACATAAAGAACAATCCTTAAACATATCTTCTTCCCCCACCTCTGGCTCTGGTTCTCCCAATTGCATGGGCTCTGACTCACTCACTTGATCAGAATGCTCAGCTGACAATCTCTCTGGTGGCCTGAAAGCTTCTCCACTTCCTGGCTTCCACCCCTGTTGCCAACCTGATTCAGGGAAAACAGCTCTCACAGCTCTGGGTAGCTCAGCCCTTCTCCAGGAGTTAGCACCTGCTCTGGCTTCTCCAGCATTCCATCGTCCTTGCTGCTCTGGACTCTGTTCCTCTCCCCATCTGCTTCTTCTGCTTCCTCTGCTGCTCCTTCTCTGCCTTCCTCTCCTGCTCCTTTGCCTTCCTCTCCTGCTCCTCTGGCTTCCTCCATAATCTAACCAGGGTTTATACTCACTGGGATCCAACCCCACCTCTTTCTCTCCCAGGTGTTTGTAATCTCCCTGCCTTCTGAACTTAGGATAATCAGTGCACTTGTTAGAGTAATGGCTTTGGTCCTCGTGCTTGCAATCTCCCCCTCTTACTCTATCAAGCATTTCCTGAAACCTATTCCAGCTGGGGTTTTTCTGCTTTTGAAACGTGGCTCTGGCCTTCTGACCCTGCACACCTAACAAAGGCCCCTTGATTAAAGTGAATTCCTTATGCTTTTCACCTCCCCCATGCTCTGGATAGCTGACCTTGCCACAGTACATTCCATGTTCCAAAGTGTAAGACATCTTTACAGCTTCTGACTCTCATTTCATGTGCAGCTACATCAGCAGTCAGATGTCCCGAGGGCTTTGATCCAACCACATCCTAAATGCTGGCTTTACTCTGAAAAGTCTTCAGCCCTTCCCCAGTAGCTAGTTGAGTGCCTTCCGACCTGGGGGTCTCATCTTCCAGCACTATAGCACAATTTGTTTTGTTGTAACTATCCATTGGGTTTTCATGGCAAGATACAGAATTAGATTGCCGGGCCTTTCTTCCGCGCAGTTTAAGTTTGGTGGTGTTGCCGTTGTCACAGAAATGTGATCCTTCCCCATCAACACTATCCCATTCTGCTGCTGCCCAGATGGGTGGTTTGTCTTGGTCTGGCACCTCTATTTTACTATAATTTACTATAATTATTACTATAATTTCTATAATTATTATTCTGTGTGTCATGGAATCTTTTGAAATTATTTATTCAAAACTACATTTAAAAAGGTTAAATAAGCTGTTCTTGATGTTACTATCAAATTATATTTGAAGAATTTGGTCTCATATGTATTGCTTTCTACTAACACCAGTGTCTGGGCATGCTCTGGAAGCATAGTTACTCACCTGTAACAGGTGTTCTCCGGGGACAGCAGAAATCAGTCCTCACATATGGGTGACATCGGCACCGATGGAGCCCTCGTGAAAGCATCCCCCCAGCTTTCAAAGAAAGTCTTTGGAAGATGCTACCATGCATGCATTGTCTCCTTCCCGCCCAAGGGTGCCATCTTGCTAGTCAAATGATATAGCTAAAAGACAGCAAAATAAAATAAAAGATGGTAAAGGAGCAACTCCAAGGGGAGGATGGAGGGTTGTGAAGACTGATTCCTGCTGTCCCCGGAGAACATCTGTTACAGGTGAGTAATTAACGCGTTCTCCGGGAACAAGCAGGAAGTCAGTCCTCACATACAGGCTACTGAAAGCCCATAGCAAAAAAACACGGTCGCCCTCAAGAGGAGCCGTGATTAGCAGCAATTGAGTCCGTAGCTACAGACTTCAGTAGGACCCCTTTGTCCAATGGAAACCAGCACTCTGGTAGCCTGAACATAGAAGGGTCAGAGGATAGGAGTTGCCTAAACTCCGAAAAGATTACAGAGCACAGCCAGGCCAAAGACACTATCCCGTTGGGACACTCTTTCCAAGCAGTAATGGACTGTGAAGATATGGATTGAAGACCAGGTGGCAGCCCGGCAGATGTCCATCATCAAGACGGAGTGCAGGTTTGCAACTGAGGCTGCCATGGCCCTGACATGGTGTGCCGTGACTCGGCCTTCCAGTAGGAACTCCACTTGCTCATAGGCGAGGGCGATACAGTCCGCCACCCAGGTAGAGAGTGTACGCTTGTTCACCGCCTCCCCCAGTCTACAGGGATCTTATAAGACGAAAAACTGAGCAGCTTTGCGGTGGCCCTGAGTACATTGGATGTAGAAGGATCGTTCCCCCCCCCCTACTGGAGTAAGGTCTTGGGAAGAAGGTGGGAAGTACCACCACCAAATTGAGATGGAAGGACGGTACCATCTTCGGAAGGAATTTAGGATGTGTGTGAAGCACCACCCTGTTCTTGTAGAACCTGGTATATGGCACCTCCATCACTAAGGTCTGAAATTTGCTATCCCTGCGAGCAGAGGTGAGTGCAACCAGGTATGCCACCTTCCGTGAGAGGTATCACAGGTGGCAGGTAGCCAGAGGCTCAAGGGCGGGCGAGTGAGCTGCTCCAATACCACATTGAGGTCCCACTCAGTCGCTGGAGGGCAAATTAGGGGCTTCGATAAGAGCAGACCCCTTAGGAAGTGGGTCATCAGCAGCTGGATCAAGAGGAGTTTGCCATCCACTGGGTGGTGGTACGCCACCAAGGCACTGAGGTGCACCCTGACAGAATTTGATTTAAGCCTGGATTTTGGGAGGTGGAGAAGGTACTGTAGCATCAGTCCCACCGGGCAGGAGAATGGGTCGCCCCCATGCTCTGCACACCAAGTTGAAAACCTGCGCCATTTGAGGACGTATGCTTTCCTAGTGGAAACCTTATGAGAGATTGAAAGGTGCTAGAGACACCCTTTCAGCAGCCTGTCAGCAACAGGGACCCCAAGTTGGGGTGCAGAAGGGAGCCCCCCTGCTGGGACAGGAGCCCTAGAGAGTTCCCCAATGGGATGAGAGTCTCCGCCGATAGCCGGAGGAGTAACAGAAACCATGGTTGCCTGGGCCATTGAGGGGCTATCAGGATGAGCGAGGCTTTGTCATGGAGGGTCCTGAACAATGTCTTGGCAATTAGTGGTGTGAGTGGGAAGGCATACATGAACCCTTCCGACCACGAGACGAGGAATGCGTCCACCGCCACCCTGGAGGGGTGGGCCTGCTGGGAGCAGAAGTGGGGCAACTGGTAGTTGTCCGGACTGGCAAACAGGTCTATCTCTGGTTCTCCCCAGAGCTGAAAGAGCCGGTTGGCCACACTGGCATCCAGCTGCCACTCGTGCAGCTGGAGGACACTGCTCGGTCTGTTGGCCAGCGAATTGCTCTGGTCTGGCAGGTATACTGCCTGCAGGAGCATACCCTGCCAGACTGCATAGGAGCAGAGGACCACTGCCTCTCAGCAGAGGACACGAGACCCGTGTTTGTTCACATAGAACATTACCACCTGGTTGTCCGTCTGGACCAACACCGACTGGTGCCATAGGCGGTGACAAAAGGCTCAGAGGGCTAGGTATATGGCCCGTAGCTCCATGAGGTTAGTAACATAGTAACATAGTAAATGATGGCAGATAAAGACCAGTATGGTCCATCTAATCTGCCCGGCAATACCCCTTCCCATGTCTTTTAGGGAGTAGGTGCACCTCTACTCATGGCTTTGCTTAGTGGTGCACCCACCAGGAGCAGGTGCACCCCTACCCATGTCTTCACTCCTTCCCATATCTTTGTTTCTTTGTTTGTTTACTGGTGAACACACCGCTCCTCCCCCCATTGCTTCATGTAGGACACCCCTATTTGTTGAGAAATTAGATGGTTCAGTTTATTTTGATTTAATCTTGTTGCTGTAAAGTGATCCACAGTGTCTGACCCAGGCCACTTTGAATTCCATCACTGTGTTTGTCCCCACCACCTCCATCGGGAGGGCATTCCAAGTATCCACCATCCTTTCAGTAAAAAAGTCTTTCCTGACATTGCCTTTCAATTTACCCCCTTGCAGCTTCATGTTATGCCCTCTAGTTTTACAGTTTCCCCAGTTTGGAAGAGGTTTGTTTGTTCATTGTTTTTCTTTAAGTATTTAAAGGTCTGAATCATATCTCCCCTATCCCTCCTCTCCTCCAAAGTGTACATATTAGGTCTTCAAGTCTCTCCTCATAAGGCTTCTGACGCAGGCTCCAAATCATTTTGGTCGCCTTCCTCTGAACAGCTTCCATTCTTTTTACATCCTTTGCAAGATACGGTCGCCAAAACTGAACACAGTATTCCAAGTGAGGCCTCACCAGAGACTTATACAGTAGTACTAGTACCCCTTCCTTTCTGCTGGTAATTCCTTTTCAAATGCAGCCCAACATCCTCCTGGCTTTTGCCACCACCTTGTTGCACTGTTTTGCCACCTTGAGATCTACAGAAATAATCACACCGAGGTCTTTCTCCTGCTCCGTGCACACCAACCTCTCGCCCCATATCGTGTATATTTCCCTTGGATTTCTGCTACCCAAGTGCATGACACTGCACTTCTTAGCATTAAATCTCAATTGCCAAGCATCAGACCATTCCTCCAGCTTTTGAAGATCCCTCCTCATGTTCAGCACTCCCTCAGGGGAGTCCACTCTGTTGCAAATTTTCGTGTCATCTGCAAAAAGACAGACTTTTCCATTCAGTCCTTCAACAATATCACTCACAAATACATTGAACAGTGTCGGGCCTAGGACTGAACCCTGAGGCACCCCGCTAATCACGTTCCTTTCATCCTAGTGAGCTCCATTTATCATCACCTTCTGTCGTCTGTCAGTCAACCAATTTCTTATCCAGTTTACCACCTTGGGACCCAACCCCAAACTACTGAGTTTATTGATAAGCCTCTTATGAGGGACAGTAGCAAAAGCTTTGCTGAAATCCAGGCAGATGACATCCATCGCGTGTCCTTGATCCAGTTCTCTGGTCACCCAGTCAAAGAACTCAATGAGATTTGTCTGGCAAGATCATCCCTCGGTAAAACCATGTTGCCTCGGATCCTGTAACCCGCTGGTTTTGAGAAAGTTCACTATTCGCTCTTTCAGGAGCGTCTCCATTACTTTTCCCACCACCGAGGTAAGGCTCATGGGCCTGTAGTTTGACACTTCTTCCCTGTCACCACTTTTGTGTAGAGGTACGACGTCAGCCATTCTCCAGTCCTGAGGAACCTCTCCTGTTTCCAAGGATCTGTTGAAAACATCGTTTAATGGCCCTGAAAGAACTTCTCTGAGCTCTTTCAGTATCCTCAGATGTATCCCATCCGGTCCCATGGCCTTGTCCACTTTCAGTTTTGCAAGTTGTTCTAAAACCTCATCCTCTCTGAATGGTGTGGTATCTACCTCATTCCCATTTTTATATTTGGGAGTCACAGGTAGTCCTTCTCCAAGATTTTCTTTAGTAAAAACAGAGCAGAAGTATTTGTTTAGTAATTTCGCTTTATCAATGTCATTTTCCATGAGTGTTTCCAGTACTTCTGAGTCCTGCAATTCCACCTCTGATCTTCTTCCTTTCCCGAATATACCTGAAGAAAGTTTTGTCACTGCACTTAACATCTTTAGCCATCTTTTCCTCTGCCTTTGATTTTGCTACCCTTATTTCTCTTTTTGTCTCCTTGAGTTTGATCCTGTGTTCATTTCTGTGTTCTTCTGTTTGCAAGCTTTTGAATTTTGCGAAAGCTGTGTTTTTTACCCTTATTTGAGCAGCCACTTCTTTGGAAAACCAAATAGGTTTCCTTCTCCTCTTGTTTTTATTTACTTTTCTTACATATTTATCCGTTGCCCCTTTTATTGCCCATTTTAGTTTAGCCCATTGCAATTCCACTTCCCTTATCCCCTTCCACCTTGTCAGCTCCTCCTTTAGGTACTCGGCCATTTTATTTGTCATTGTTTTTGAAGTTTAGGACTTTGAGCTTGCTATGACTGGATTGCACCTTGGCTTTTATTTCAAACCACACCGTGTGATGATCACTGTTGCTCACAGGGGCACTCACCCAGACATTAGACACGCTATCACTGTTGGTGAGCACCAAATTCAGCGTTGAGCTTTCCCTGGTTGGTTCCATCACCATTTGTCTAAGTAACGCATCTTGGATAGCGTCCACAATTTTTTTTGCTTCTTTCCAGATTTGCAGGAGTAATCCAATCCACATTGGGTAGATTAAAGTCACCCAATATGATCGTTTCCCCCTTTGTTGCTATCTTGGCAATATCTACAATCAATTCGTTATCTATCTCTTCAATTTGAGTTGGAGGTCTGTAGATTACAGCAGTATGGATGACAGCGCCATCTCCTCTTTCCAACATGATCCAGAGCGCTTCTTCTTTTCCCCATGCACCCTGCATTTCAGTAGCTTTGATATTGGATTTGACATACAAGGCTACTCCTCCCCCTTTTCCATTTTCTCTGTCTCTTCTGAATAGATTATAGCCAGGTATGGCTATATCCCAATCATGTGATTCATTAAACCATGTTTCTGTAATGGCCACAATGTCCAAGTCGTTTTCCACCATTAGGGCTTCCAGGTCCGGAAGTTTGTTGGCTAAGCTTTTAGCATTTGTGCTCATTGCTTTACAGCATTTAACTGGCTTGTGTGTATTTTGCCTTAATTTTATTCTACCCACTTCTTCCCAGTTGCTTTTGATGTGTTGTTTAAAAGTGTGGTTGTTTCTGTTATTCTTCTTTTGCAGGGAGTGACGTCCAGAACTTGACCTTCCCTGTCTGTCACCCCCTTCTTCTAGTTTAAATGCAAATCGACATACTGTCTGAATTTTTCACGTAGGATTCTTTTCCCTGTGACAGAGAGGTGTAGCCCATCAGCACAGTATAGTTTCTTGTTGGTCCAATTGTTTTCCCAGTCGCCAATAAATCTGAATCCTCGTTTGCACCAGGTCTGGAGCCATGCATTAAAGCTGTTAATGCGATTTAGCCTTTTTGCCCCTTACCTAGAACAGGTAGAACTTCTGAGAATGCTACAGTGTTAACAATGGGCTTGAGTTTTTCTCCCAGAGATTGGAAGTCCTTTTGGACTGTAGAGGCACTATTTCTAGCCAGGTCATTTGTACCCAAGTGGATGACAACATCAAGTTTGGAGTGTTTGCTTTCCGCTCTAAGTACATCAATAATTTGGTTTGTATTCCTGCCGGCTAAGGAGCCTAGGAGGCTTTGACTTTCTTCTCTCCTTTGAACTGTGTTCCCAAGTTGGTGTCTCTGATGATGAAATCTCCACGTCGTAGTCTGTTTGGTGAGTTTTTCATATTTGGTGCTGTAGCAGGAGATTGCGCGGCGTTTTTTGGACATCACTGAGCAAGTGAGAGACGTGGGCAGCAGCAGCATGAATAGATTCTCCTGATGAACCTCCTTTTGTGGAGAGAAATGCTACAACGGGCACCAGAGGAAGGCGTTGAGAACAGCTTTAATTCAGGTTTAAAGCAAGAAGACAGTTCAAAGGAGCTAAGATAAGCTGAAGAGTTTTAACATATTTTTAAGAACACAAGGTGATAGAGGTGTGAGATATTTTCACTGTGGCAAAAAAAAGTATAAAAAGAGGAAAATCCACTCACTAGTAGTCGTTGATGCAAATGGGGCACACCTGTTTATCCACAGAGATTGTGGTTTTGAGTGCCATCAGAGTCTGAGACTACAGTTGATTCTAGCTATAACTATCACCAGAGTGTCCATTTATTCATTGACATTCTTGTTATAGTGGAGTATTTTTGTATAGTTTAACGTAGCAGGAGATTGGGCATTGACTGACTCCTCTAAGGGCCATTCAGTTTCTTTGGATAAGGCATCCTCATTAACCAAGGCAGAGAATGCATTATGTAGGGATATCTCTTGGTGTATAGGATGTCTCTGTGTCACAGATCGCAATCTACCCGAACCCACTGTGATCCATTTGTTCCTGGTGTGTTTGACTCTTTGTGGGAGCGGTGGTGGACTTTGTTCAGTCGGTATCCTAGAAGAGGTGCGCTTCATTGCAGTCAGTTTTTCCCTCAGTCGAGACAATTCTTTATGCATGGCAGCCAGGTCTTCTCTTAGTAGAGTCAATTTGTTATACATGGCAGATGACCTTCGGCACATAGGACATGCTCTTAGGCTCCAAATGATTCTTCTTGGAATGAAAGTACTGCAGGTATTGCACTGAATACATGACATGCTGGTTAAGAGAATGTGGGCGTATCCCAAGCTATTGGCCACTATATAGGCAATGCAACCCCAGGGGTGGGTGGGGTGAGGGGTAGGGTGGGCGGGAACCCAAGTGTCCCTTCCCCAGTAGGCTTATACCTGAACTGTGGGTACACTCAGAAGCTGTTAACGCTACTCAAGGAAATCAAGCAGTTTGACTATCCCCAAACATAATGTAGGACCAGCAATTAGTAATTTTCCCAATACCTCAAGTTTAACCAACCCTTAGTATTCTATATTTGCAATAAAAAACCAGCAGAGATAGAAAGGAATAAGCTTATCTGTGTCTTGTTCAGCTCTGGCTTTTCAGACTGGCTGTGACCAGTTTGAGAAGCCAGTTGTCTGATGATCTAAAGTAGCCCCTCCCTGGGAGATGCCTTTCAAGCAGACAATGAACCAGAATTACCCAAAATATACCTTTGTAGGACTATCAGCCCTCTGTGCAAAGGCCTCTGTTGGTCCCTTGCGAAGTAAGTATTTCTATACCAAGTAGCTGATTTTTCTTACAAGTGTCCCTGTCCCAGAAGGCTTATGCCTGAACTGTGGGCACACTCAGAAACTGTTAAGGCTACACAAGGAAATCAAGCAGTTTGACTATCCCCAAACGTAATGTAGGACCAGCAATTAGCAATTTTCCCAATACCTAAAGTTTAACCAACCCTTAGTATTCTATATTTGCAATAAAAAACCAGCAGAGATAGAAAGGAATAAGCTTGATCTACTGGTTGCTCTCGTCCTGTGACCAGCTGCCCTGGGTGCAGAGTTCCTCGCAGTGGGCTCTCCAGCTGAGCAAGGAGGCGTCTGTGGTGAGAACGCTTAAGGGGCTTGGGGCTTGGAAGGGCTTCCCTGCCTCGAGGTTTTGTGGAGTCTGCCACCATGTCAAGGAGTCTGCCAACTGGTGAGTCACTGAGACTTTGTCCCGGAGGCTTCCCATGGCCTTTGTCCACTAGTTCTGAAGGCAACACTGCACGGCCCTCATATGGCGGCGAGTATCTGGGGTGACATGGACCGTGGAGGCCATATGCTCTAGTAGGCGCAGGAAGAGCTGAGGGGTGGTGTATGTCCAGGGCCAGGGCCTTGAGATGGTCGGCTCAATCTCCAGGCAGGAAGACCTTTGCCTGGAGGATGTCCAGTCTTGCCCTTGTGAACTCCAGACAATGTGTCAGGAGGAGGTGGGACTTGGGATAGTTTATCTCAAACCCCAAGTGTTGCAGGACCTGGATGGTGCATGCTGTTGCCTGCTGCACCTCTGAGACCGTGCCTCCTTTTATGAGCCAGTCATCCAGGTAGGGGAGGACAAAGATCCCCTGGAGGCGGAGGAAGGCAGCTATGACTGCCAGGCATTTTGTGAAGACCCTTGGGGTGGAGGCCAAGCCGAAAGGCTGCACCCTGTATTGATAGTGCCCCCCCCCCACCATGAACCACAGGTACTGCTTGTGGTTGGTGTGAATGAGGATGTGGGTATAAGCATCCTTCAGATCCAAAGAGCATAGCTAATCTCCCTGCTGGAGGTAAGGCAGCAATGTTCTAAGGGAGAGCATCTTGAACTTCTCCCTCACCAGGAACTTGTTCAGGTTGTGCAGGTCAAGGATGGGCCTTAGGCATGAGGAAGTACCTGGAGTAGAACCCCTTGCCCCTGAGATGATGGGGTACTAGTTCCACCACCTTATCTTTGAGAAGACCTGCGAGCTCCTTCAGTAGAAGGTCCCATGAAGGGGAGACCTGAGGGGTTCTCCGGAAAGTTAGGGGGAGGTGTCTAAGTCATATGGAGGAGGTAGCCCTCCCTGACCACCCGAAGTGCCCAGAAATCGGTGGTGATAGTTAGCCACCTTTGGGCATAGTGGATCAGACGACCCCCTGTGGGCTGCTGACCTCCTTGGGGTGGAGAGGCTATGCCCAAGGAGTCAAAAACTCCCCCCTGGCTAGGCCGAGGCCGACGCCTGGGGCTTGGGAGCCTTCTGCTTACGAGGGCCATGCCCCTGTCTCTTGGCCTGCTGACCCTGCTGGGGAGCCAGAGAGGCCCGAAAAGGTGGGTAGTTTCAGTAAGCAGCCTGTTTTCTTGGGTAGAAGGACTTTTTACCCGAGCCCTTCCATCAGGGAGGGGCAGTGGTCTTTTTGCGAGCCTGGTCCTCATCATGAACTCGGTCTCCAGCTTGGCAGCCTTGTCAGTCATGGGTTTGCCAAAGAAGTTCTCTCTCTTAGCATGGTACATCGACCAATTTATTCTGAACCCATTGCTCGAGATCAGACAACTGCAGCCAAGCCTGGTATCAGGCACCAAATCCTGCTGCCGCAACTCGAGCCACCGACTCAAAACCATCATAGGCTGCCCAAGACATAAACTTGGAGCACTCACGGACGGCCTTGGCCAGGTTCTTGAACCACTGCAGGAGTTTCTCAGACAGTCCAGCCAAAATCTCAGCAATTTCCTTTGCCAGGTCTCTCAGGTACATGCCCATGTACAGCTGGTAAGCCTGGATGCAGCTGATGAGTATCGAGCCCTGGTAACACTTTCTGCCAAGGGCATCTAAGGTGTGTGCTTCCCTGCTGGGAGGCACCGAGGAGCGCATCTTCTGTCTCTTCAGTCGACACATGGCTGACTCCACCACCATGGAGTTATGCGGCAGCTGTGATTTTTGGAAGTCCAGGCTCTGGTGGACTTGATAGATCAAGTCGAACCGCTTGCTCGCCACCAGCACTGATGCTAATGTCTTTCACATACGGAGCATTAGCCATTCTAGGATGGGAGAGATGGGCACCATAAGAGATTCCCTCAGAGGGGCCTCATAATGGAGGATTTCTAGTTCCTTCACTCGAGGGTCCGATTCCTTCAGGAAGTCAAGGAATGCCAAGTCCTCTGGCAGAGACCACTGCCGGGGTTCTTAAGTGGGAGAGTCCAAGGGGATGTCACAATGGCAATGGGTATCGGGCGACTCCTCAATCTCCTTCTCCCACTTGGAATAGTCCATCGAGGACTCGATGAAAGGCTGGTCCATGGGCCCCAGCACTGATCCTGGGCTGCGGCCCTCAGAGGCCCTATGGCTGGCACCGAGCACACTGGCTGGGGAAAATCATGGCCCCATCAAACGGGAACTTGATCAAGACCTTGGGAAAGGATCAAAAGGAGGCCGAAGGGTCTCAAGGATCGGCTTTGCCTCCAGGGACGTCTTTGATGTCGAGGGCCTGGCTGTCGGGGCAGAGGAACCAGTCATGCCAGACAGCAGTGCCCACTGCTGGTCCCTGAAAGCAGACAAACTGTGCTCCGTGGCCGCCATTCTAGACTCCAGGCCAGAAAGCTCCACAGCCATCGGCGCAGGCACCAAAGAAATCGGGCCCAATGGCGGTTCCCCGGAAGGGGAATCCTCGGCGAGGATGGTTTCTGGCGACTGAGGCCGGTCCAAGGTTGAGTCCTTTTGGGGAAATTTTGCAGGCTGCTCCCCCTCCAATCCCTCGAATGAGCATCTCAGACTGTGTGACCTGACCCGGGATGCACCGGGCCTGTCAGATCCATCCAGGGACACTGCCTTAGAGGTCTTCTTCTTCTTGGGTTCCCTCGAGGGAGACCCCCTTGCCAAGGAACCATGGCGCTGCTTGGGTTCTGCAGAGCCACCCCGAGATGTCATGGCTTCAGATGAGGTCCTGGCCTTCGGAGGTATCAGTGACATGGGGAAAAACTTAACGTGCTGCTGCTGACAGCTCTTGAGGGCCTTGTTGGACATCTTTTTGAAGAGACTGCATGCTGTGTGGTCGTAGTCCGGCCCAAGACAGCGAAGGCAGCAATCGTGTGTGTCAGTCAGACATCATTTTGGCACACCGATCACACTTTTTAAAGCCACTGGTAGCCATAGGGGAAAAAAATATCCCAGCGAGGTTGAAGACCTGCCAAATTGCCAGTTGGAAAAAAGGCGCAAAGATGCCAAGGAGGGTAAAACTACAAAAAGGACCCGAACTTGATGTCGAGACAGCGAGGTCGGGTAGCGGGAAGAGTACCGGTGCAGAATCGGAGGCGAGTATGAAACGCAGGCTGAAAAATCAACTTTTTCCGGTGACAAGCCAGACAGACGTCCTAAGGGCTCCATGGAAAAAAGGAGACTGAGCAAGATGGAATCCTTGGGCAGGAAGGGGACCATGAATGCGTGGTAGCATCTCCCAAAGGCTTTCTTTGAAAGCTGGGGGGATGCTTCCACGAGGGCTCTGTCAGTGCCAACATCACCCATATGTGAGGACTGACTTCCTGCTTGTTCCCAGAGAATGTACACTACCTCATCCAGGAGCATGTACACTAGAAAAGAGGTAATGAGGCTCCTGCATATTGCAATAAGGCTGAAATGGTATTCTATGGGGCATGTTTATTAAACTGCACTACCTATTAACTTGGCTGATAGCACATGTTATCAACCTGCGGTGCAGGGAAAATGCAAATAGCTCAGTGATTTTTTCACTATCTGCAGAAACTACAGTATCTGCAAGAGTGGGCAGGATAGGGGTGGAAAGTGGGAATGTCTGCATGCGTGGCTACTGTGTTCACTAACAGCGTGTGGTCACTGTTAAAACTGTAGACAGCACAAGTGCAGACAGCACCTCCTCAATGGGTGGTATCATATACATCCACTGTGTTGCCGGGCTGCATTCTTTGCAATTTTATTGTGTTATCTGCTGGAGAAATACTGTGCATGCCCCCAACATATAGCACACTGTCTTTGCAGATAATTTAGTGCCATCTGCACTATAAAGACACACTAGCTGTAAAGGTCTTACGTGGTTTAGTAAACATACCCCTATGATTCAGAACTATGGTCGAAGAGGCATGTTGCATATAGGAGAATCATGCAACACTTCTGAAATATGCAGCTCCTTCAAATTATTTTTTTTAAATGTAGGATTTTATAATGTTTATTCAGCAAAATCAGTGAATAGTTTTCAGTCATATTTTTCTAATTCCTCAATTTAGGTGACTCAAACCCTTAAGTAAGTATTGAATATTCCAAGTAGGCAAGCTCTGTGGAAGGCTTGGAACTTAGAAAATCAGTGGAAGAGGATCTTGGTAGAATGCTCATTAAATTCATGAAAGGCTGATATGCTCTGATCCCACATATTGTGCAGTGTGACGATGCAATGTGCTGTGCCAATGGAAATGATAAGAGATTTCCCACAGTTAGAGAACAACTGGTTTGCAACAAATCAGTCATACTAGCTGCATTCTTCAATGTATTAACTCATCTATTTCTTAACTCTGTTGTTTATTACTCTTCAGGTTTTAATCCTATGTCTTCTTTCTTTTTATCTGTTCCAACACATTTTACTTCTTTCATTTTAAATTTTTGTTCAGGAACAAAAAGATGTTCATCTTTTATGCCTTATTGAGCTCCACGGAATGCCTGCATGGGATTTCGATGAAGGCTCAGCGCGGCAGCACCCCGGTTTACTAAGACTTTCAATAGCTGGAGCAGCTAAGACAGAGGAGCTTTGAAAAACTTTAAACAGTAACCTCTGAAATACAAATTAGAATGAGAGGCAGATTGTAATTCTTTTTGCATTAATTATTTGAAAAAGAAAATGTTGCCAGGACTGTTTTTAAGCACCTATGAAAGTTGTAGGTGATTTACAATAGATTATTGTATGCTGAGGTGGATACCAGCTGTGCGTATGCTTCCATTCTTGCAGAGGAAGGGGTACCTGCCACAACCCATGTGAACTTACATTGTCTATCAATTTTGCATGTGCGGTTATGATGCAAATTTCAAGCAACTGGCATTTCGGTGCAAAGCGTTTTAAATGCCACTAGAAATGTTTTCGTTAAACCCTTTGTCATTGACTTTGAATGAAGAGCATTGCCAGGAATGTTATATCACAGCCTGAAACAGTGGCAGCCAGCATGCATGGTTTTTAGCATGGCTTTATAGAGTAAGACTATGTAGCACAATAGATTTTTATGATTCAATACTGAAATCTTCCTGGCCTGCTCTATAGTTCATTGTTTTCATGTTGTGAAATGAATACAGTCTAAAAAGTATCACATCTGGGTTTGTTCATTATGTGCTAAATGAAGAACACTCTGGATAATTCATGGCAAATTGTCTTAGGGGTAGTGATTTATAATAGAGCGAAAGAAAGACAAGAAACATTCATACTAAAAGCCATGTGTATGTGTGTGAGAAGAGGGGGCATAATATAGGTTCTAAAATGCCATGCCACATTTCCTTGGTTTATCAGTTACCGGCTTATGTATTTATTTGTGGAACTGGTGCCCAATGGCTTTAGTACCCTTAACTATTCTGTGGCTTATCTTTGTGAAGCGTATGTGCCTTTAAACCCTGCAGTGTGAGCCTGGAGACACTTGGCATGTAAGTAAGTGGTGAGATCTCTAGGAGTACAAAAAGGGTTTGTTCTGCTCACACAAGCCTTGTTATGGCTCCAAGTCAAAGAATCAGTACTTATTTTTGCTGTGTTCCTGGTTTACCAACTCCTACAGCAACTGTCTCTAGGACCATGATGTGGAACACTTTATGATTTTCTTGATTCTTTGGAAAGTTCCAGCAACCAGTTTACAAGGAGAACTAAGTAACTTAATAAATCTAACATGTTTGTGTGGATTGTGTAGTAGGTTGGAAGAGAGAGGAAGGGGATGTTCTTTAAGTTCTGAGAACCACGTACTACAATATAATTGTTGCCACAGTCCAAGTACCCTACTGAAAATTGCACTCCTCAAAGAGAGATTCTTCTCATTTAGAGTATATGTCCTACCAGTGGTGTAAATTCCAAAGAAGGGCCCTCAAGCAAAATTTTCTGAAGATCCCCCATTGTCACAATGGTGTGCACTCCTTGTGCGGGCCCCCCTTCTTTCTTAGGCCCTCTTCCCATGCGGGCCCCCCATGTGCCGGCAGTGGTGGCGACAAACTTACCTGATCATCTTTACTATGCAACCTCTGCTCTTTTAAGTCTGTTGCATACCCGGCGGCTATTCCCCACTGGGCTGAAGTCTCACGGTGGAGCTGTTATTGCGAGACTTTGTCCCGGTGGGGAACAGCCATCGGGCATGCGGCAAATTTACAAGACTGTGAGAAGCGTGGCAAAGATAATCAAGTAAATTTGTTGAATTGCCTTACTGCTACTGTGCGGGCCTCCTTTCTACCTAAGAACATAAGATATGCCATATTGGGTCAGACCAAGGTCCATCAAGCCCAGTATCCTGTTTCCAACAGTGGTCAATCTAGGTCATAAGTACCTAGCAGTTTCCCCAAAAGACACAGGTTCCTCAATGCTTGTATTGAGTCAAGCAGTGATATCCTGGGTCCCTTTTAATAATGGTTTATGGACCTTTTCTCCAGGAACTTGCCCAAACTTTTTTTAAATCCATCTACACTAACAGCTTTTACTACATCCTCCGGTAACAAATTCTAGAGTTTGATTACACATTGAGTGAAAAAATATTTTCTCTTATTAGTCTTGAATAATTTACCCGGTAGCTTCATTGCATGTCCCCTAGTCTTTCTATATTCTGATGGCATAAACAATAGATCTACGTTTACCCGTTCCACTCCATTCATTAATTTATAGTCCTTGAATATATCTCCCCTCAACCGTCTCTTTTCCAGTTTGAAGAGCCCTAACCTTTTTAGCCTCTCTTCATAGGAGTATCCTTCCATCCCCTTTACCATTTTGGTAGCTCTTCTCTGTACCTTTCCTAATAACGCTATATCCTTTTTAAGATACGGCGACCCAGAATTGCACACAATATTGAAGGTGCGGTCGCATCATGGAACGATACAGAGGTATCATAATATCTTTTGTTTTATTTTCCATTCCTGGCGTCCTTACATTGTGGGGGCTGATTGGATGGAATTTATCACTGTGTCCTACCAATATTTTGCCCAACACAGCATCAGCAATTAGAGAGGTTGGGAGCAGAGCTGAAGATTGGTTTGTTTGGCCCTTCTGACAAAATGATGGTCCACTTCCTCTGATGGGGAATATATCTTGCTGCTATACAGTTTTAAAGAAATCAAATATGCCACCTTCCTTGTGGATTTTCCTATGAACATAGGGTCTGATATTCAAAAGGATAAATCCAGTTAGGAGGACCTATTAACCAGATAAACCCTGGCAAGAGTAATATTTATTTATTTATTTTAACACATTTTTATACTGCTCCTTCCAGTGATCAATATTTAGCAGCATTATTGCTTATTGTTTATTAAAAACTTATTATCTGAATAGTGTTGCTGAATATTTCCTCTGACTGCCGCAGCACTCTCCAGATAAGGTTAGGACTGCAAAATATCAGTCCTAACTTTATCTGCAAAAGCCTATCCGGATAGCAGCTGAATATCGCTGCTAACTGGATAGGGACACCACGGACCACAGAAAAAAATATTCAGCAGTATCTGCTGTCTGGATATTGGCTCTGAAAAAGGCTAGCCCTAGGCATGTGTGAGCATGTCATTCACATATAGCCCCACGGCAACAGCCAGCTTAAGAAGTGAGCGAGTGAGGCCCAAATCCTGGCTTGGCGGCTCAGCTCTGCACAGATGTGGGAGAAAAGTTTTCTTCGCTCTTGAGGCTGTGCTAATTTGCAGCCGCCAACACCGCGAGGTTCGTAGATGTGAAACCGGGGCATTTTCTGTCTTGCACAAGAGACAGGGACTATTCCAGTATCACTTCTATGAACTCTGCTGTGCCAGCGGCTGCAACTTAACTCTGCCGTGGGAATGGAAACAAATACTTCCGTGGCTGTGCAACCAGTGCAGGATGTGTCAGGGCCGTGGGGGAGGAGGGGACTGCGTAAGTGTGATGCTGGGGGAGAGGGCAGTAGAAGAAGACTGCTGGGAAACTAGGCCAGAAAATGGGCTGATGTTTGGGGGATGGGGGGACTGGAAAGGACATGATGCTGGGAGGGACTGAAACTGGAGGACTAATGCTGGGAGGGAAGGGAACTGGAGGAGGATTGATGCTGGGGGATGGGGGGGGGGGACTGGGACTGGAAGATGACTGCTGGAGAACTAGTATTGGAAATGAGCTAATTCTTGGGGATGGGGCACCAGGACTTGAAAGGAGATGATGCTGGGAGGGACTGGGACTGGGGGACAAAAGATGCTGAGGGGTCTGGCACTGGAAGAGAATTGCTGTGGATTTAGGACTGGAAATGGGCTGATGCTGGGGGATGGGATCTGGGACTGGAAGGAGATGATGCTGGGAGGGTCTGGGACTTGAGGATAACTAATGCTGGGGGCTGGGACTGGAATGAAGATGATGCTGGGAGGGACTGGGACTGAAGGAGGACTGATGCACTGCGGGCTAGGACTAGAAATGGACTGATACTGGAGGATGGGGGACTGGGGCTCAAAGGGAGATGATGCTGGGAGTGGGGCTGGTGCTGGGAGATAGGGGGACTAGGACTGGATGGGAGATGATGTTGGGAGGGGCTGGAACTAGAATAGATTCAAAGCTGGGAGGGTCTGGAATGGAGCTGATACTGGGAGGAGCTGGGACTAAAAGGGAGCTGATGCTGGAGGGACTTGAACTGGAAGGGAGCTGATACTGGGGGAAGACTGAAAGGGGGCAGATGCTGGGGCTGGGAGACTGAAAAGGGGCAGATGCTGGTGTCAGAGTGGAGAAAAAGAGGCCAAGACTGGGGGAGTGAGGTTGGAGAGGGGGACAGATCTTTTGTGTGGAAGGGAAAAAACAAGATCATACAGAGGGAGGGGCATAAGAAGGATAAGAATAAGAAATGGCAGGACAATGAATATTGGAGAAGGAAATAGTTGGGTGGATATGGGGAAAGGATGTAGGAGGCAGGGGGTAGATACTGGAGACATGGAGATGGGGGTGAGATGGGAGACTTTAAAATGTAGTAGGAGAAAAGAAGAAGACCCTCTTAAGATTGGCTGGGCACTGGGAGAGTAAGTGGGGACTTAGGTGGCTGGCCCAGGGCCGACGCAATACACTGTGCATTCAGCTCCAGCAGCAGAAAGATAGCAGTATCATACGACACCAACCCCAACTTCATCTTCTCTTCTTTGAGTCAGTGAGAACAGCCAGTGCTGCCTGCAGCATTCACATCCAGCGCATGGAGCCACTGAACTGTGTGTCGGATGTAAATGTACAACAGCACTCACTGCTGCATGCTGACTTAGAGAAAGAAAGATGAAGGTGAGAATGGCGCCGTTCAATCTATCTCCGCTGACTTGGAGAAAAAAAGAAGACACCAGAGAGTGTGCCGTGCAATACAGTATTTTTACATGGGAGGAAAAGGGGGACAGAGAGAAAGAGAAAAAGAGAGAGGGGATATATAGAATGAGAAAAAGAAGAAGGGAGATTTTGGTTTATGAGAAAGAAGGGATATGTTGGATTGGGGATGAGGATGGGAACTGGGAGAGAGAGAGAAGATGCTGGGCTGGGAGAGGAGATAGAAGAGATGCTGGACTACAAGAATTGGAGAGGATGAAGAAGTGGAAGGAGATAGAAAGCTGCTTGTCTCTGTGTTGGGGGAAGGGAAAAAGGGCTGGGAAGGTGGAATAGAAAGAGGGAGATGCTGGACTTTGGGGGGTAAAGGGGAAGGGTGAGGGGATTGGGAGATGCTGAATTGGGGTGGTGAGAGAGGGGAAATGGTGGGCATGGTGGAACTATGTGAAAGAGGCCATGGGAACTTGGCAAGGAGATGAGTGGGAGGAGGAAGGTGATTACAGAGCTTGAGTATGTGGTAATGGGGAGTGAGTGAAAGACAGAAGGGAATAAGAGACTAGTGAAGGAGCGAGACAGGAAATAGGATAACTGGGGAGATGGGCTGGACCAGAGTTTAGAGAAGTAGATAGAAAGCTGATAAGTGAAAAGTTTAAAGGGGATTGAGGATGGAGGGGTGAAATTTGAGTGGATGAAAAAGGAGTAAAGAAAGAAATGGAGGAAAGAGCAAAAGGGGGAAAGAGGCAAATATAGAGAGAAAATGCAAAAAAAAAGTAGGAGAAGAAAGAAGAAAGGACAAATGGACAGCAGACAATGGAGAGTTAGCAGAAGACATGAAGACAGCAGAAGACAGCAACTGGGGCAATTGTGACTGAAAAAAATAAAATGCCCAAACAACAAATGGTAGAAAAAATGATTTTATTTTGAATTTATTAACTGGACTATGTCAGCTCTCGGAAATGTGCATCATTAACATCTTTGCATTTTGTTTAGTACAAGAGGAAATTAATTTATAATTTTAATTCTCCATTGTTTTTGTACATTCCAAGTTTGGCTTTTGGGGTTCCCAGTTTAAATATTGTCTTTATATTTCTAAATTGTGATCCCTTGTTCTGTGTTTGGTGACAATCTATGTTTTGTGTCTGTGACCAAGCTGCTGTATTTTGTTCATGTAATTTCTATGTGACAGTCCCACTTGTTCTCTTTTGCTAGTAGGAAATGTGTTGGTTTAATATTTGTAGTGTTACCGTTTGATAGGTAGGGTTTGGTGCTTTGTGAGTCCTGACAGTGCTGTTATGATATGGTGGGTTTGCTATGGATTCTAAATGTCACAAATATAAAAAGATCCCCGGTATCTCAGAAGGTGCAAAAATCACATCATGAAATGATAATCACTTATTCTTAAAATAAAATGTTGGAGAAAACGCCCAGGGGACAGGGGAAATACGCTCTCATACCCACTGAACAGCACACTCCTTTTTAATAGTTTTTATTAATGAAAAAAGAATTTTTGTATTTAGCTTGAAAGTTTTGATAGTGCCAAACGAGTTCAGACATGAATTGAAATCCTGAAAGACAATGTGCCACATTTCGAGTCATAAACTGGACTCTGCTTCAGGTAACAAGGACTCCAAAATATGCTTTCTTCGCACTCATTAGACCACCAAACCTGTTGTGTTTAAAGAACTTCAGCCTCTGACGTCAATAATAGGAAGGGAAGTAATTAACCGATCAAAGGAAAGGGAAATCCACATCAAGGAAACGCTCATCAAACGCCAAATGTTAAAAAAACATTTAGAAGATCTTCATAATTGTTTAAAAGCTTGTGGTTACCCTCCCAAAGTTATAGCTCGGGCGTACAAGCAGGCCCTATACACACATAGAGAATGGTTGCTCTCTGACGCTGTCTCTCCATCATGGTCCTCTGCAGATGACTGGATAGTAGGAGTTTTACCATATATGTGTCAGAGTCACGAGGTTACCAATCTTTTGCAACATCATAGGCACATATTGAGATTGCATGCCTGTTTGTGGCTTTTTCTTCGGGGGGCCAACCGATGGGATAAGTTGGTATTTTCAGCATCCCCTAAGGATAGGCCCCCACGATCACATGCGGAACCAGTCATTTTGCTTGTGACAGGTGTCCATATTGTGATTTTGCATTGTTTCATGGTATGACAGCAAGAGGGGGCATTTATTATGATTTCACTGACATACGGATTGTCACACTGACTTTGCTGTATAGTCTGCCCGTGTCAGCTTTATTATATTGGCCAGACGATCCGGCAGATCAAAGTTTGCTTTGGAGAACATGCCTCCCATTTATGTACACTGACTACATCAGCTCCTATAGTGGAACACTGCCTTTTGATGGGTCATAAGCTTGAACAACTGCGCTGGCATGAAATTGACTATATCCCATTGGACCTGCGGAGGTGTGATAGGCTTTTCTGACTTCAGAGGGATGAACAGTATTGGATATTTAAGTTGCAGAATGTCGCTCCCCAAGGTTTAAATTTGGAACTTGAATGGTTCACTTTATTATGAATGACATTCTTACCAATCTGATTGGCATTTCCTTAATGTGGATTCTCCCTTTCCTTTGATCGGTCAATTACTTTCCTCCCTATTACTGATGCCAGATGTTGAAGTTCTTTAAACACAGCGGGTTTGGTGGACTAATGAGCACGATGAAAGCACATTTTGGAGTCCTTGTTACCTGAAGCAGTTTGTGACTCGAAACGTGGCATGTCGTCTTTCGGGATTCCAGTTCATATCTGAACTCTTTTGGTGCTATCAAAACTTTCAAGCTAAGTACAAAAAGTATTTTTTCATTAGTAAAAACAAATAAAAAGGAGTTTGCTGTTCAGTGGGTATGAGAATGTGTTTCTCCTGTCCCCTGGGAGTTTTCTTCAACATTTTGTTTTAAGAATAAGTGATTATCATTCGGTGATGTGATTTTTGCACCTGCTGAGATATCAGAGAGCTTTTTATATTTGTATGATTTTGATTTCCTTGTTGGGTTTATTTTGATTATAGTTTCTAAACGAGCAGGGTTTATAGTAGAAACATAGAAACATGATGACAGAAAAAGACCACATGGCCTATCTAGTCTGTCCTTCCATATCAACAACTACAACAGTCCACTTTTACCTTTAGAGATCCTCTGTGTTGGTCCCATGCTTTTTTGAATTCAGTTACTGTCCTCATCTCTACCACCTCCACTGGGAGACTATTCCACGGATCCACTACTCTTTCCGTAAAGAAATATTTCCGCATATCACTCCTGAATCTATCTCCCTTCACCCTCATCCCATGTCCCCTTGTAGCAGAACTTGCTTTCAATTAAAAGAGGCTCTCTCCCTGAACATTTATGCCATGGAGGTATTTAAACATCTCAATCATATCACCTCTATCCCGCCTTTCCTCTAAGGTGTACATATTAAGATCCTTAAGTCTGTCCTCATATGCTTTATAATGAAGCCCACTAATCATTTTAGTAGCCACCCTCTGCACCGACTCCATCCTGTTCACATCCTTTTGAAGGTGCGGTCTCCAGAATTGCACACTATACTCCAAATGAGGTCTCACCAAAGACTTATACAGAGGCATTATCACCTCCTTTTTTCTGCTAGCCATTCCTCTCCGTATGCACCCAAGCATCCTTCTAGCTTTTGCCGTCGCCTTTTCTACCTGTTTAGCTACTTTAAGATCATCAGACACAACCACGCCTAGGTCCCGCTCTTCTTTAGTGGACAAAAGTACTTCACCTCCTATACTGTATTGCTCCCTTGGATTGCATGACCTTACATTTTTTAACATTAAATCCCAGCTGCCAAATTCTAGACCATTCTTCAAGCTTAGCTAGATCCCTCCTCATGTTATCTACACCTTCCTGGGTGTCTACTCTATTGCAGATTTTGGTATCATCTGCAAAGAGGCAAACCTTACCCAACAGCCCTTCCGCTATATCACTAACAAAGATGTTAAAAAGAATCGGACCAAGGACAGATCCCTGGGGCACACCACTGGTAACATCCTTCTCTTTGTCGCTTCCCACCCAACCAATTTCTAACCCAAGCAGTAACTTTAGGGTCCATCCATAGGGTGCTCAGTTTGTTTATAAGTCGCCTGTGAGGAAGTGTCAAAGGCTTTGCTGAAATCTAAATACACCACATCTAGAGCTCTCCCTCGGTCCAACTCCCTGGTCACCCAGTCAAAGAAATCAATCAGATTTGTCTGACAAGACCTGCCTCTGGTGAATCCATGCTGCCTCGGATCCTGTAATCCGCTGGACTCCAGAAACCTCATTATTTTCTCTTTCAGCAGCGTTTCCTATAATTTACTCACCACCGAAGTTAAACTAACTGGCCTGTAGTTTTCAACCACATCCTTACTTCCGCTTTTGTGTAAAGGCACCACATGAGCCTCTCTCCAGTCCTTTGGCACCACTCCCGACTCCAACGAGGCATTGAAAAGGTCAGTCCGTGGAGTTGCTAGAACGTCCCCAAGTTCCCTCAGTATTCTAGGGTGTATCCCATCCGGTCCCATCGCTTTGTCTACTTTAAGTTGAGCTAGTTTCTCACGAACACAGTCTTCTGAAAATTGTTCAAGATGTCCCTCGCTTCTGTTCCTATTTGTGGGTGTTTTCTGAGGTCCTGCTCCTGGTTCTTCATCTGTGAACACAGAACAAAAATATTTGTTAAGCAATTCCGCTTTATCCTTATCAGCTTCTACATATTCCCCCCCTACACCCTTGAGTCTGACAATACCACTTTTGCCCTTCCTCTTCTCACTAATATATCTGAAAAATGTCTTATCCCCCCATTTTATTGCATTGGCTATTTCCTCCTCCTTTTGAATCTTTGCCTTCTTGACTACTTTGCTAGCTTCTCTAAGTTTTTCCAAATACAGATGCCTGTCTTCCTCTCTCTGTGATCTCTTGTATTTCATGAAGGCCTCCCTCTTTTTCTTCACTTTTTCAGCTACTTCCTTAGAAAACCATAGCGGTCTCCTTTTCCTTTTGCCTTTATTTACCATTTTAACAAAAAGGTTGGTTGCCCTTAAAATATCCCCTTTCAGTTTTGCCCACTGTTTTTCTACATCCCCCAGCTGTTCCCATCCCACTAACGACTCCCTGAGGTATTGGCTCATCTTCGCAAAGTTAGTCTTCCTAAAGTCTAAGATCCTCACCTTGGAATGGATTCTAACAGTCCTAGTCCTAATACTGAACCACACCATCTGGTGATCACCGGATGCAAAATGATCTCCCACTACAACATCAGAAACACTTTCACCATTGGTAAGCACCAAGTCCAGTATGGTCCCTTCACGTGTGGGGTCTGTTACCAATTGCCTGAATAGTTCTCCCTGTAGAGAATCCAGGATCTCCTTACTTCTAGATGATACTGCAGCAGGAATGTGCCAATCAACACCTGGCATATTGAAATCTCCTATCAGTAGCACTTCCCCTTTCCTAGCAATGCTGCGTATGTCTTCAATTAACTCTCTGTCCACCTCTTCCTCTTGTGAGGGAGGTCTGTATATCACACCAATGCAAATAGATTTCTCTTTCCCTCTTTCTAGTTTAACCCACAATGCCTCCTCTCTCCCTTTTAAGCTCTGTAATTCCAAAACTTTAATAGTAGTTTTTACATATAGTGCCACTCCTCCTCCCCTTCTTCCTACCCTGTCCTTTCTGAATAAAGTATAGCCAGGTATAGTTACATCCCAGTCATGGTTTTCTGTGAACCATGTTTCTGTAACTGCCACTAAATCCAAGTCAGCCACTCCCACCAAAGCTTCAACATCAGGGATCTTATTTCCCATGCTACGGGCATTTATACACACTGCTTTCCATATGTTACCCCTGTTACCCATTTCCATAAAGGTATTTAATGTATCACCTACCTGGGGGCTTTCACTTACCTGGGGGCTTTCTTCACCTATCCCCAATGAATCTAGTTTAAAGCCCTCTTCAGTAGATTAGTACTTTCTAATGTGCTTGGCTGTTGGCACTGGAGTATAGTAATCTTTCTTTATTCTCACTGTTCATGCAAATGATATTCAGACACTCATTAAGAGGCATGTCTTCTAAAAGTTATTGCGCATTCACAAATATTAACGTGCGCTAAGTACAGCATCACCCATTTATTTCTATTGTTGCAGTGGCTCTTATTGCACATTAATGTTTAGTAAACCTGCCCCAAGTCATTGCTGGGACAGAAAAATAGGCTTGTGAAGAGCTTCTTGGAAAGCTGCCTAAAATTTTATATAGGCAACATATACATTTTAAAATGCAATAAATTAAAGTTATGCAAATGAGACCCAGTGGATATGCAATGTTTTATGCAAATGAGGGCCCACAATGAGTCTCTGCCTCACCCTTGAGCTGTCCCTGCCCCTGAATATTCGGTGCAATATGCCCGTGGTAGCTGGCTGTTAAAGAAACCACTGACTGCCATGGACTGAATATCAGCCCAGTAGATTCTTTAACTTGTGATGAGTTCTATAAAAAAAAAGTCACTGCCAGTACCAACAGTGCTATTTCCGTTTTCAGTGTTTTATGGTACTAGATCCTTTGGTTCATCAACATTCAGTATTTTTTCCTGTACCATTCAAGAGATTATCTCACCACAGAAGGGCTCTGTTAACCCTCTTCAGTGGTGATAATGTCTTAGGCTGGTCCACTACAATACCTACTTAACCACCTTCAAATATGAACCCAATAATCAAGGAGGGGGTGGGGGTGCTGAAATCCACCCAACAACCAGCAGTTACATATTTTATTTATTTTAGCAGGCTTCTATACTATTTCCCTGGTTAAAATAGCCACAGTCACTTTCCTGTGAAAAGAGTTTGAAATGTATAGTGCGCCTCCTCATATTCGAAGCCAGCTGGAGAGACATGGAAGGGATATCCTTTCGTCAATGACTCAACCAACTAGAGTTTTGAAAACAGGGCCCAAACTGTTGGATATTTTGAGTAGTGAGAACTCATCTTGACTCTTCAGAGGCATTTTCTTGGTGCAATGACTGAAAACACGGAAAGTGAATTTGAACTAGCAAACCAATAAAATATGATCTAGAAACTCTTGTGTATGTAGTCTAGGAATAAATGGAAAAGCTCCGAATTTTAGTTGTGCTTAAAGCAACAGGGCTTAATGTAGCCTCTTCATGCAGTTGGCTGCATCAGATCCTCAGGACCCAATTTCTTGTCCTCTCAGTCAGGTCCTCACCGACCGTCTGCATCTTTCAAATTCTACCCTGCAAACTACTTTGGTTCAAAACCACCTCTCTGTTATTGCGGCATCCCACGTGCCGGTCGAGGGGAAGCCCATCTCTCTGCATCCTCTCATGGCCCGCTTCATGAAAAGCCTTGAACACTAAATCCCTTATCAAGCCGCTTACACCAGCGTGGGACCTCAATATCATCCTCTCAGAACTCATGAAGGCATCTTCTGAACCCTTGAGCTCTACTTCTCTGAAGCACTTTAACTGGATAATGGTATTCCTAGTGGCAATAACCTCTGCAAGGAGAGTGAGTGAACTTCAAAAATGACACAAAATTATTCAAAGTTGTTAAAAGATAAGACAATTGTGAAAAATTGCAAGAGGACCTTAATAAATTGCAAGACTGGACATTCAAATAGCAGATGAAATTTAATGTGGACAAGTGCAAAGTTATGCACCTAGGAAAGAAGAACCCAAACTATGGTTATACGATGCAAGGTTCTACGTTAAGAACCACCACCCAGGAAAAAGATTTAGGCGTCATCATGGATAACACATTGAAACCCTCCACCCAGTGTGCAGCAGTGGCCAAGAAGGCAAATAGAATGCTAGTTATCATAAGGAAAGGAATGGAGAATAAAACCAAGGTTATTATAATGCCTCTGTATGTGTGCAATTATGGTCACCGTATCTTAAAAAGATATAGTGGAATTAGAAAAAGTACAGAGAAGAACCACCAAAATGATAAAGAGGATAGAAGAATAACCCTATGAAGAAAGGCTGAAAAGGTTAGGGCTCTTCAACTTGGAAAAGAGATGGCTGAGAGGAAATATGATAGAGGTCTATTAATTAATGAATGGAGTGGAATGGGTAAACAGATTGATTGTTTATGCCACCAAAAAGTAGAAATTATCACAACGGTCTTTTAAAAGAGCGAAGCAGCTATTGAGTATATTGAAAATAACGCTCCAATTCTCATCCCAAATATAAGATCTATTAACCGTTCCCAGTCAGTTAAATTATGATCAAACTGAATTCTCAAACCCAATACAACATGACATTATTTTTGAGCAACAGGTCTCAGACTTCAACGGAGCAGATAGAGCCAACTAAGAGCTCGTGCCCCTCTTTGCATCAACGACCTTATATGTTGCTTCAATAGGACTCAATGATCTGGAATGTTCATGATTTTAGAATGTTGTTAGAAAACAATGCTTATCTTAATTTTGTTTTCCCAACGCCAAACTTCAGTGCTGTGCGTTTCACTCTGTGCGTTTCATCAGGGGATCATATATGCATCGAACAGCGTGTATCTTCAATTTTTGTACCAGTTCTTCTTGCTGAACCCTCCTCTCAGCAATTGACTTGCCTGAAACAACGCCGTGTATCACCGCGCAATTGGCGTGTTATTTTCAATATAACAAAAAGTAGAAAGACTAGGGGGCATGCAATGAAGCTACTACAATGTAACCCATTTAAAACTAATAAGAAAACATATTTTTTCACTCAACGCGTAATCAAACTCTGGAGTTCATTATTGGAGGATGTAGTAAAGCTGTTAGTGTAGCTGGGTTTAAAAAAGGTTTGGACAAGTTTCTGGAGGAAAGGTCCATAAGCCTAAAGAGGACCTAGGAAATACACTGCTTATCCTGGGATGAGCATGGTGGAACCTGTGTGCCTTTTTGGGAACCTGCCAGGCACTTGTGACCTGGATTGGCCACTGTTGGAAACAGAATATTGGGCTTGATGGACCTTAGTCTGACCCAGTATGGCATTCCTTGTATTCTTATAAAGAAAAAGTCACTGCCAGTGCCAACAGTGCTCTTTCCAGTTTCAGTGTTTTTATATACTAGATTCTTTGGTTCATCAACATTCAGAGGTTTTTCCTTTATGTAAACTAAGTCTGTACCATTCAAGAGGTTATCTCACCACAGAAGGGCTCTGTTAACCCTCTTCAGTGGTGATAATCTCTCAGGCTGGTCCACTACAATACCTACTTAACCACCAGGTGCTTGCACGGCATCACAACTTCACTCATGTAATCTTATGCATTTTCTTGAAAAAGGTAAGGATGATCCTATCAAACACGCTCTTTTCTTGCCCTTTGTGATAACAGGAATGTCTAACTAAACAAGCTGAGGTTTCAGAAATGCTAATTAATTGTATTATTGAAAGCACTAGATATTGTTTCTGCTTAGTAAGAAAATGTATAGTAAAGAGAGCCTTGAAGAGAAAACAAAAACAGAACATACAGAACAATAGGAATGATTGCTTCACTGCAGAACATAATGGAAGACAAGAATTGTAAAGGTTCTCAAAATAACCATTAGAAGGTCTGCCATTCTAGATAGCCTTGGTTTAATTCTCATGCATTTCCTATGGCAAGTGTGCCAACTCTGCACTCCTCCGTACTGCTGCAAAAGACTAACCAACTTTCAGAATGCAAAAGTTGTGATACACTCCTCACCTAGGCACCTTACTCCATATCAAATTTGATGCAGCTAGGTCTACTCAGTCCAAATCTATTGGTGGTGGGGGTGCGAGTGGGGGAGGGGGTGGAGTGTTACAAACACAAAGTACAACACACATGGACTTATGTAGAATTTAATAAGCCTATGAGTTCAGCTGAACTGAGGCTAAAAAAGATATTTTTAGTGTTCAAAGTGCTTTATTCACCTAGCATAGAATTCAGGCAAATGTTCTCACATTAGGACATCAGCAACTTCTGAAAAGTGTTTCTCCATGTGTACCTGAATTAAGCCTTATTAACTAAGCTTTTTCTCCATGGGCGCAGAATGGGAGAAAAGGGCATGTCTACTAAAGGGCGTTAGCTGCTGCCATGGGGCTAATGCAGATTTATTGCCTGGTGTAGCAGCTAACGTGGGAGAAATGCAGGTATCTCAGGCACTTTTCTGCAATTTTGCACGGTGGACCCAGGGGGAGCCGAAATTGGTACAGGGAATAGGTGTTCCTATTTTTTGGCAGCAGCTGCACGAAAATATTTTGCGCAATGGCTGCCAAAAAAGGCCCAATCAGGGCTGCAGATAATCAAGAGGTGGCATTATTAGCAGACAGGTGCTTGCACGGCATCACGACTGTCTGCCTTGAAGACAAGTAGCCCTCCAATACCCCGATCAAGCCCCCTGATCTGACAATATTAGTGGCACCTGCAGCTACCCCCCTTCAGCACCAATCCATCCTGGCTAGCTCCTGATTCCCATAGGGAATGTCCGGGAGGGATCGGTATACAGCCTGCTAAGTCGCCAAAGGGCACTCAAAATCCCCCCCTCCCTGTTCAAAAAAAACCTGGTCAATTAGTCAGGGCCCCAACTTCCATCCAAAACTGTAAATCCCGGCTAGTCAATCCCCCCAAAGCCATTGCCTTACTCGTCCCTGGTGGTCCAATGGTTATCAGGGGCAAGAGCAGTCCTCCCTGCTGATGCCCCCATCGCTGGTACACAACCTGGCTGTGATAACGTGGTACTGCCCTCTAGCAGTCCTGAGCTCCTGGCTTCCTCATTGGTGATCACAACTATAGTACCGATTTCACAGTGCTGCCCCCTAGAGTCAGGATGCTAGGTGGCAGCACCACGTGATCACATTCATTTTGTTTACCAGCGACGATGGGGGCAGGAGAGGGAGCATCGTTTCTCTCCCAGTGACCACTGGACCACCAGGGATGATTAAGGAAATGGCTTTGGAGGGGAGGAGGGAGAGCTCCAACTGTCTAGCCAGGTTGTTTTTTGAACAGGGGGTAGGGGTGGGGGTGGAGGGGTGACTTTGGGCTCCAGACTAACTAGCCAGGATGTTAGTGTTAGATTCACAAGTCCTTACAAAATCCCCCAGGGCGACCAATTGTTTCATGTCTGGGTTCGGTGCTTGAACCTTTATTGAAATTTTGCGATGTTTTCCTGAAGGAAGAAGCAGCAGGGGTACGGTCCTTTATTAGAGATTCTACTCATTTTTGACATTTTTGAATTCATTATCTTTGCCATCATCAGATGTATTTTTGGTGCGGATATGATTGTGGCATTCAGATAAGTGCAATATTTAGATGAATTTTCGAACTACGGTTTGACATCTTAGACACAATTGGTGAATAAAAGGACAGTTGTTGACTGGAGGGGATGGATTGAAGTATCATCCTCCCTCAACTCTGCCCGACAAAGAATTACTAATTTTCATTTGGGATTCACATAGTGATAATTTTGATGGTTCATCGTTGTTGATCACTGTTTGGGGAATTTTTGATTTAGGATGTTAGTGTTCGGCAGAGGGTGCACCGATTTCTCCTGGACAGACCATGGTTTAGTAAACATGCCTCTTAGTGAGTCAGGGCCTTAATGTCCTCAACAGTAAGGATCTAGGTTTACCCAAAGAAACAGAATAGGATAGAGTATTTAGATATACAGACCCCCTAAAGGATACATTTTCATTGCTAGAAACCACAATAGAAAGAACTCATATCTGAACAGACCTCTTAATCTTAGAAGATTTTGAACGCAATACACATGAAGAATTATTTTATTCTACATATGACTGTTTTTCATTATCCTGGTTTCTGATGAGAAGTATTAAACTGTGAAGCCACACAAATATCATATACTGAGGCCTATAAAACAGATATGAGTATTCAGTCCAGCTGTGCCATCATCAGGGCGACAGAAAAAGGAAAAAAGGAAAATAGTAATGTAGTCTAAAAGGAATGAAAGATTTCATAAATTCTGAAGAATTTTTAAAAATACACTGTATGTGTCATTGAGTCAATACTGATGCCTGGTAACCCAGCCACTGGGTTTTCTTGGCACGATGTGACTAGAAGTAGATTGCCAGATATTTCTTCCACATCTGGTATTCCAAGGTGGTCACCCTTCCAAGTAGCCAGGCCCAACCCTGATTAACGTCTGAGATAAACCAAGATAAGGCTTATTCAGGGCAGTTAAGCCATAAGGGAATATGGATGCCCTGTGCTGAAACTTCCTTTCATCTTAGTTGAATACAAACACAGAAACATAAAAGATGTTCCTTATCGTCCCTCCAGTCCAGTCCCACACCTCTGGGTAGTGCACCTCTTCTAGCAGCTTGGAGACTGAGCACGTCATCTTTGATGACACCAATACTAATAGAGCAGGGACCGTGCCTCATCTTCAGTATACTCAGTCTACAAGCAGCTGGAGGAGGTAGTGAACCAGAAGTGCTGGACTCACTGAAGGGACTACTAAGGAGCAATTTAGTTAGCTAGTTAGTTTTTCTTAATTCTTGCTTTATTTTTACAAGTCCCTCCCTGGAGAGCACTTTATTTGGCTTTATCTGATAGTTAAAAAAAAAACAAAAAAAAAACAGTCCGGAGCGGGACCCCCCCCCCCCTCTGGTGAACGGGGGTGGTGTGCTGGTCGTTATGTTGAACCGGGGATCCCACAGCTTCCGAACCCAGTTTCAGGTGAGGAACTGTCTGATTCTTATAGACCTTAAAGCGGCAGCTGTTTTTTGATCCCCGGAGGCCCCACAGCGCCGAAGCTGTCAGTTTCCGGCTGAGCGCAGGAGTGACAGCAGAGATGTGCAGCACTGAAGCGGCAACTCATAATCATCCCTGGGACCCAAGAAACATGGTATTTCGTGAATCAGGCTCAGTTTTTGACTGCCAGTGTCTGGAGTGCATTAAAAGGCCACATGTGGAGAGAGCAAGTATGGGGGAAGTATTAGGGCCTGTTTTCCTGCCGGAGGCCTGCTGCCGAGTTTCTTCCTGCATGCAGCTTGCAACTTTGTGGTGTATGTTTGGGGCTGGCTATCTCTCTGTTTCTTGGCATTTTCTCCCCCGAGTGCTCAAAACGGGTTCTCTGAGTTTTATTGGAAAGGTTCCCTTGGCATTTTAATTTTAGGCTGGGGCTCCTCCATTAGTTCAAAAAAAAGAAGAAGATATATAGAAACAGCAAGAGGATGCAGTGAAGGAGCTGCTAATTTTTGGCACTGCAGTTTTTCAGGCACTGGTCCCTGTTTGGGTCTCAAAGCAGGACAGGCAGGCTAGCGGCCTGGACAGTGTCTACTGCTGCAGTTATGCCGGCCAGACCACAGTGCATTTGTAGGGGGTGCGCTCAAGAGGCCGCCTCAATGGAGCAAATCTTACAAGAGAAGGCAGGACAGGAGAGGTCTCCCTGTCCATCTCAGGAGGGGCAAGCTGTGACAGGTGCAGTGCCTGTTCCACAGGAACTATCTTCCTACCACCTGTCCATTCTCGGACTCTCCACTTCTGAAAGCTTGGGGGAAGTGGGGGTTCCAGGGATTTTCTCGCCAGAGTCTGTGCTTCTTTTCCACAAAGCCTTCTGCTTGCGCCAGCAGGGGTCAGTGGGAGGCTCCATGGTGCCACAGCGGGGCTCCAAGAGGCCAAGAGTTCTAAATGAAGAGCTGGGAGCACTACTGGCGAAGTGACCCAAGTGCACAGAGGATGGGCAGGGACAGTCTCCGTTGTCTGAGGGTCTGGAGGGAGATGGCCTGGACATGGAGCTGGACTTGGAGGAAGAGCTGGAAGAAGGAGAACTTCCGGAACAGGAAGACCAGGCACAGATAGTGAGGGTCTTCCATAGGGAAGAGTTGCTGGCACTCATCATGGAGTCCCTGAAGGCATTTAATATGCCCATTTGTCCTCCGGCAGAGGATGAATCCCTGGAGGACCTGCTTCTGCAGGTGGTGCGGAAAACGCAGAAGGTCTTCCCAATTCATAGGGTGGTCTGGCAGATGATTCAGGATGAGTGGGCTTTACCAGAAGCTGGCCTTCGAGGGACTAAGACCATGGCACATCTCTATTCATTGTCAGATCAGGATTGGGGTATATTGAAGATTCACGTTCAATACAAACACTTTTAAAACCTTTCAAAACATGAGGTTAGCTGCATTTCTAGTGTTGATCACACCAAATGTAGCAATGGGCTCACCAAGGTCTCAGACTTAACTCGGTACAAATTTCAGACTAATGTCTGTCTTGCATCAACGACCTTTTAGTGTTTCCCAACCATTGCCACTTTTTTCAAAAAACTCAGCTCTAGTGGAGAATGCTAAGTGCGATATGCAATCTTGTGTAGATATCTTTCATAATAACACAATTATGAATCATTCAGTATCACTTAGCTGTCTTCCAACTTCAGGTTGTTTACATCTCTGGTAACGATCTCAACGCGCTTCCTGGGCACCACTGAGGCATTTCACAGCCGCAGTTTCATCAGGAGATCATAGCTAACCAGCCACTCCATGTGAGAACTTATGCTGCCCACATCTACAAGATATATAATCCTTCTTGAAAGTAGAGCTCTACCGAGCTTCTCATAGACGCTGCGATCTATAGATCTCATAGATCTATGATCTCATAGATCAGGATTGGGAGCTTTTGTGGTCTCTGAATGTGGATGTGGCTGTTTCAGCAGTTACCAAGAAGACGACGATTCCTGTGAAAGGTGCGATGGCTCTGAAGGATGTCCGGGATAGAAAGTTGGACACCTTGTTGAAACAGACTCTTGATGTTAATGCCCTTACTCTTCAAGCCTCCATTTGTGGGGCCTGGGTGGCTAGAACCTATCTCTACTGGTCCCAATGAGTTTAGCAACAGGGGGAGCCAGACCAGTCGGGGGAGGCAGTCAGATTGGAGTCGGGAGCAGCATATCTGGTGGGTATCCACTATGAGCTCATCACAGAACTCTCTAAGGGCATGGTCTCGGTAGTTATGGCCCGTCGCTATCTGTGACTCTGGAATTGGGAGATGGATAGTTCTCCCTGGCTTAGCAAGCCACCCTTTAGTGATAGACTGCTGTTCGGGGAAGACCTGGACAATTTGGTCAAGGACTTGGCGAGTCTAAAGGCAGGCATCTGCCAGAGGATAAGCAGAAATAGAGACACGCTTCTCCCGTTTCCTGTGAACAGCAGAGGAAGTTCATGCATATTCGTTCCACACGCTTTGTCCCTTATCAAAGAGGGCGTTTCCATCCAGGGCACAGGGGTTTCAGGGTTTTTGGGGAGCCAGGCAAGGATTCGCTGCCGCCTCATCCTCAGGGCCAAAGAAATCCCAGTGAAACAAGGGGGGCCCAGGTGGAGGTGCAGCCAGTAGGAGGTCGGCTGCGGGACTTCTACTCTGCCTGGGCCCAGATCACATCTGATCAGTGGGTGTTAGAGGTCATTCGGGAGGGGTATGCCCTCGAGTGGACTCATCCAGTGGGCAACTCCTTTGTGCAATCTCCCTGCAAAGCACGCACCAAGGCTGCTGCAGTAGCAGACACTTTTAATCATCTGGTTCTGCTCAGGGCTTGGGTGCTGGTTCCCAGAGACCAGTACGGCTGCAGTTGATACTCCATTTACTTCGTGGTGCCAAAAAAGGATGGGGTCTTCCGCCCAATTCTCGACCTCAAGCAAGTAAACCGTTGCCTACGAATACCGCATTTTCGAATGGAAACCTTGCAGTCCGTCATAGTGGCTGTCCAGAGAGGAGAGTTCTTGACATCTCTCGACTTATCGGAGGTGTACCTGCATATTCTCATGGGGCCAGAACATCAGCAGTTCCTCCAGTTCATGGTTCCCATGGAACATTTTCAGTTTTGGGCACTGCCCGTCAGCCTTGCAGTGGCAGCACACACCTTTACCAAGGTCATGGTGGTGGTAGCAGCGGTGCTGCACAAGGAAGGCATGCTAGTGCATCTGTATCTTGACGACTGGCTCATTTGGGCAAAGTCCAGCGGTGAAAGCGAACAAGCAACAGCCTGGGTAGTGCAGTTCCTTCAAAGACTTGGGTGTGTGGTCAACTTGGCCAAGAGCCAATTGCACCCGTCTCAGGTACTTGAGTACTTAGGAGCGCGCTTCAACACCTGCATGGGGAGAGTCTTCCTACCAGAACAGCGTGTGCATGGGCTTCGACGCTTAGTGTGGGAGTTCCTGAGAATGTCAAAGCCGACAGTGTGGCATTATCTACAGGTCCTGGGAACAATGGCAGCCACTCTCGAGCTCGTCCCTTGGGCGAGGGCACACATGCGGTCCCTTCAGAGAGCCTTGCTCCAGCGCTGGTCACACCAGTCTCATCCCTTCTCAGAAGGTCCCCTGCCCACGCGGCATTCTTTAACAAAATTGGTCAGAACTCCTAAGAGGGAAGACGTCTGCAGCATCGGTGTATCTGAGCATTTGATTAAGTAACCTCCTGAAGAAACTCGATGGGAGTGAAACGCACAGAAGGTGCCATGGAGAAGTGTTGGGGAATGCCTTAAGATAAGCATGTTTTAAAGAGTTTATCTTTAATCTATGTTTCCAAAGCGTTGGGAAGGTCATTGATGCAAAAAGGCATTGATGTAGACACGATCAATATCTACAAATGGTTGCTGATAATTATGAGACCTCCCATATGTTAATTAGTTGTATTCAGTTGAGATGATAGAAGCATTTTTAGGTACAACTAATTTGTTTAAAAATTGAAGGGAAGTACTGATAAAAGCATTGATTACACAAACTAATTAGTGTTGGATTTGAGTGAATCACCTTTAATCATTGACAGAACATATCACTTTGAAAGAAGACCAAATGGGCTTCTATATTTGGGTCTGGCATCTCTTTGAGGCATGGTGTGCAGACAGGCGGGTCTATATCTGACATCTTAGCATTCTTGCAGGATGGGTTCGATAAAGGCCTAGCTGCGAGTTTCTTGAGAGTAGAACTGGCGGCGATTGTTTGCTATCACGGAAAGGTCCAAGGGGTGGCATTGGGGATGCACCCGGATATGGAACGATTCCTGAGGCTGGTGCTCCACCTGTGCCCCCCCACCCCTTGGCAGGCAGTGGTCCCACCATAGGATATGTGAGGAATCCTTTGAGCCCCTGGCTCAGGCTTCTTAGAAGGATTTGACCCTTAAGACAGTATTTCTAGTGGCAATTTGCTCAGCGTGCAGGATTTTGGAGCTGCAAGCCTCGTCTTGCCAGGAGCCATTTCTCTCCTTTTCAAGAGAGAAGGTGGTGCTGCACCCAGTACCTTCCTTTTTGCCCACAGTAGTTTTGTCTTTTCATGTAAATCAGTCAGTTTCTCTATCGGTCCTGGCAGACTCAGAGGATGTGGTGCCAACCCGCAGTTGTGGTGGCTGGATGTGCGTCACATCTTACGCTGCTATTTGAAGAGGACTCCGTCCTTTCGCAGATCGGATTGTCTTTTTGTACTGTTTGGAGGTCCGCGCAAAGGTGAGGCAGCTGCCAAGGCATCTCTTTCTAGATGGATCAGAGAAGCTATCTCGTATGCATACATCCTGAGAGGTAAGCAAATGCCAGCGGGGTTGCGTGTTCACTCCACGAGGGCTCAGGAGGCCTCATGAGCAGAGTACAGTTTGGTGCCGCCAGTTGAAATTTGTAAGGCAGAAACCTGGTCTTCACTTCATACCTTTGCTAAGCATCATCGCCTGGACATCCAGGTGGCTGGAGATGTCTGTTTTGGATCAGCGATGCTTCAGGCCGGTGCAACAGGTCCCTCCCATTAGTGTTGACTGCTCTGTTACATCCCAGAGGTGTGGTACTGGACTGGAGGAATGATAAGGAAGGCAAAATTACACTTGCCTGCTAATTGTTGCTCCTTGAGGAACTCCAGTCCAGTCCTGTATCCCACTCCATATGCCGGTTGTCAGAATCGGAAGTCGGCAGTGCTCCCGCAATTTCAGGGGAGGGCGGTGTTGAGGGTGGACCGGAAGATTGGTCTGTCTCACGCTCATTGCTCGATCTCGTGGCCCAGTAGGGCCTCAGGTAAGCTTCCTCATCCTGGAGGAGAGAAGGGGAATCTCTTCTCCAGAATGGTTGGATGTTTGTGTTTTTTGCTAGTTCTAGAGAGATAGCGTTCTTTGTTCAAGTTTCATCTACTTATTTGTTGCTCCTGTGAGTCTGCTTTGTCAATAGGTTACTGAAGATGAGGGGCGTTCCCTGTTTTATTAGTTCTGGTGTCATCAAAGATGACGTGCTCAGTCTGCAAACTGCTAGAAGAGGTGCACTACCCAGAGGTGCGGGACTGGACTGGAGTTCCTCAAGAAACAACAATTAGCAGGTAAGTCTAATTTTGTCTTGGTGGAATGGGAGAGGGGCACTTAGTTCACCCAATCTTACTCTTTGTGCCTGAATGAAATGAATGCAGCCCTGGAGAATATGTATTTGAGGTCTTAGGTATCAGGATAATTTACAATGTCAGAACAATCAAACTTATCCTTTTAATGAAGGCTGAACTGGAGTGGAACCACTCAAATAAACCTAAGAAGTGTTGTGCTGATCAGATGAATGGTCCATTGAGTCCAGTATTCTGTCTCCAGCTGTGGCCAATCCAGGTCACTTGAAATATCTGGAAGACCCTAATGAGGAATTCTATCTCTTGTTGCTTATTGCCAGAAGTAGTGATCCTCATGTCTACCTGACAAATAAATTGCTAATATACTTGCCCTCCAGGAATGTATCCAAACTTTTTAAATCTACAGTGTTAACCTTGACCACATTCCCTGGCAAAGAATACCACAGCCTAAGTATGTGTTAACTAAAAACATATGCTTTAAGTCTAGTACCAGCTAGTTCCCTGGAGTATCCTCTAGGCCTAATATTAGGAAAATATTTCTTAACACAAAGGGTGGTAGGAGCATAGGATAGACTCCCAGTGGACTTGGTAGAGACAAGGATAATATCTCATTTCAAGTAAATATGGGGCAAGCACAGAGGGTCTGTAAGGGAGAGGAAGAGATTGTAGAGCTGAATATTTGGTGTGGATGGGCAGATTATATAGGCTGCGTGGTTTATATCTGCCATCATGTTCTATGTTTTTTATACAACCATTTGCTATTAACCTATTCCACACCACTAAGATTTTACCAACAAAGTGGAGTGGAGCAATAGCCTAGTGGTTAGAGAAATAGCCTAGTACCTAAAAGATCAGGGTTTGATTTCCACTGGCATTCCTTGTGACTAAAAAGACCTGGCAATCTATTTCTAGTCATATCTGGGGTTGCCAAGCGTCAACATTGACTTGTCAGTACTTATACAAAAATGTTTTGAAAACCTCTGTCATGTACCCTCTCAATTATTTCTTTGCCAAGCCAAAAAGCTCTAACCTATTTAACTTTTCTATGTACTTTTTATTGCTCTTTCCTATACCTTTTTCTAATTCTGCTATTTTTTTGAGCTGGCCACATAACACCAGAGAATCAAGTTCTACAATAAAAATATGACCAACAGAATGGTAGAGCTACTCACAGATCACCATTGTATAAATTACAATTTAACTGTTCTTATTTAAAAAAATGTTTATCCTAGGAAACTGTGTGAAAATCTTCCGGTGAGTCAGTGGATAAAGCGTATCTGGATTTTCAGAAAGCCTTTGACAAGATCCCTCATGAGATACTCTTAAGGAAATGAAAAAGTTATGGGACAGGAGGCAGTGTACTATTGTGGATTGGGAACTGGATAGAAAACAGAGAGTAGGGTTAAATGGCCAATTTTCTCAGTGGAGAAAGGTAAATAGTGGAGTAGGGATCTGTACTGGGCCTGATGCTTTTTAATGTATTCATAAATGACTTGGAAATGGGAGCAATGAGTGAGGTGATCAAATTTGCAGATGACACTAAATTCTTCAAAGTTGTTAAATCACAAGGGAATTGAGAAAGATTGCAAGAGGACCTTGAGAAATATGAAGACTGGGCTTCCAAATGGCAGATAAAATTTAAGGTGGACAAGTGCAAAGTGCATTTAGGAGAGAACAGCTTAAATTATAGTTACACGATGCAAGGTTTCACATTAGGAATCAACATTTTAGGGAAAGGATCTAGGCATCATCGTGGATAATACCTTGAAATCCTCTTCTCAGTGTGCAGTGGCAACCAAGAAAGCAAATAGAATGCTAGGAATCATAAGGAAAGGAATGTAGAATAAAACCAAGGATATTATAATGCCTCTGTATTGCTCCATGGTGCGACCGCACCTTGAGTATTGTGTGCTGTTCTGGCTGCACCTTGAGTACTATGGAAAAGGTGCAGAGAAGAGTGACTAAAATGATAAATGGGATGGAAGGATACTGCAACAAGGAAAGGCTTAAAATGTTAGTGCTCTTCAGTTTGGAAGAAAAGATGGATGAGGAGAGATATAAGAGAGATCTATAAAAAAATGAGTGGAGTGGAATGGGTAAATGTAGATTGATTGTTTACTCCTTCAAAAAGTAGGAAGACTGGGGAACATGCAATAAAGCTACCATGTAGCCCATTTAAGACTAATCAGAGAAAGTATTTTTTATTCAATATGTAATCAAACTCTGGAGGATGTAGTAAAAGCTGTTAGAGTAGCTGGATTTAAAAAAGGTTTGGACAGATTCCTGGAGGAAAAGTCCATAAAGCATTATTAAAGTGGACTGGGGAAATCCACTCCTTACCCCTGGGATAAGTGGCATGGAATCTGTCTACCTTGTGAGGAACCTGACAATTACTTGTGACCTGGATTGACCACTGTTGGAAACCGAATACTGGGCACGATGGACCTTTGGTCTGACTCAGTATGGCATATCTTATGTTCTTATGGCTTAGTTCCTACAGTTGCATAGGTTCTGCTCCATGGCACAAGAATTTAAGAAGCAAGCCAAAGTAATGAAGGAATGTTTCTTAAATAGCAGATAACCCATAATATTATTAAAAAGGCTTACCCATGAACCCAGTAGGCTCAGAGAGAGTATTTCTTGTTATCTTCTAGAAGAGAATCAACTTCAAGAATTGTATGTATTTTACCATATTCACCATTAGGTTGATATGCTAAGTCAAGTGCTTTGTGGTATTGGCACATTTTGGGTTCTACATGATGTGTTTTTGCAACCTTCTTGGTATGCTTTTCAGCAAGGGAAGAGTATCCATGGTTATGTTGTGAGATCTCTTTATTAAGATCCAGTACCTACAACAAAGGGGTATGGTATGTCTGCTAAACAGCGTTAGATGTGACTCTAACACAGTGCATTGAGAGCCACAACTGCACAGTAAGGGGCAAACCTCTGCAGAATCTGCAGAGGGTATTTCCAGGAGAGGTCCTGCAGATACCATGGAGATTTAGATTTCCCACAGGGACACCGCGTTACCTGCCATGGAAGGTACTGCAGGAAAAGTCCTACAGTGCCTGCTGAAGTAGGTACCACGGGTCCCCATGGTAAATACATGGGGAGAGATGGGAGCAATTGGGTGCACAGAGCTGTCAGCAGCTCTGTGCCCTTATTGCTGCCATTCCCCCCCCCCAACTACTGTGATTGGGCCTGCCCCCTCCACAATACTGTCAGTGCTGTGGTGCAGCGATCCGTGGCATCAACAATATAAAAAAGTTAAGTGTGTGCCCCCCTTAAGCGCATATCCCCTCTGGACAGTTCCCGATCCCCATTAGGAGCTGCCCAGGGGGGATTGATACAACCCCCAATTTAGAAAAAGTCCCAGATAAGCAGTCAGCTAAGCCCCCTGCCTCCCCCCCCCCCCCCAGATGCAGATGTAAAAGGGTGGGGGAATCCAATGCTCTCCCATCCTCCTCCTTGCACTTGCCCTTAAGAAAAAGTAAATCCCAGCCAGCCAGCCAGTCATCAAAGGGAGGGCCTAGTGCCCCCCCTCCCATTAACCTTATAATCCATGGTGGTCTAGGGTAGGAACAGGGCAGGAACAATTATATACGCTCCTGCCCCATCCAGTGGCTAAATCAAAATGACCACTGTCATGAAGTGTTGCTCTCTAGCCTCTCACTAAGAAGCAGAACTGTGAGATCATGGCCATCTTTGATTGAGCTGATGAGAAGGGCAGAAGCTCATGACAACGGCCATTTTGATTTGGCTGCTGGATGGGGCAGGAGCGATTAGGTTTGCTCCTGCACCGTTCCTAATCTAGACCACCACGGATTGTAAGGTTAGTGTGGGAGGCTGCAGGGCTCCCCCTTGCTAGCTGGCAAGCCAGGATTTACTTTTTTTTAAGGGAAGGTGGGAGGGGGAGGGAGCGGCAGGGGCCCCTCCCACCCTTTTAAATCTGCATTGGGGAGGGAGACAGGGGGCTTAGCCGACTGGATAGCTGGGACTTTTTCTAAATTAGGTGTTATACCGATACCCCTTGGATAGTTCCTGATGGGGACTGGGAGCTATCCAGGGGGGATCCGTGCTTAAGAGGAGCACACACTTAACTTTTTATAAAGTTGGTGCCATGGATCGCTGCACCATGGCATCGACAATATTGTGGAGGGGAGGTCTTATCATGGCATGGGGATGCCCAATCGTCTCCACAGCATTGCCAGTGTTATTGGGTCTCCCGGCAGATAATGACATCTCTTGAGGTGGGGTTATCTGCTGCCACAATCTGGCCCGATTTTGACAGCCACCATGTAAAATCTTTTTCGCCTGGTGGCTGCCAGCCATGGCCACCCCCCCCACTCCCCACCCCGTTCTTGCCCCTAACGAACTGCACCATGGGAAAATCAGCTATCGGGGGAAATTGCCTGCGGTATCTGATTTTTCCGCAGGTTAGCTGCTACCGCGGGACTAATGCTGGATTAGTGGCAGCAGCTAATGCACTTTAGTAAACATACCCCAAAGTGCAGGTGAATTAGAGGTGGGGCATTATCCATACAAATGCTGCTCTTTATATGTATAATCATTTAGTGCAACTATGCTTTTCTTTCTCTGGTGTGCAGCCCATCAGACTCAAGAGAATGACATCCAGTCAAACATCTGGGGGAGTTTATGTTACTTGGTGCCTCTGTTCATTGTTGTACATATTAAAAACCACAGGTTGTTTGAATAGAAGGATTATAGAACATAAGAGCAGCTTACATAACAGGGGTTTAAGTGCAATGCTGATTGTTAGCAAAATACTTCAAAGAGATCCGGCAGGTTTACAGCAGATGTTCCAGTTGTTAATTTGTTTTATGTTCCTTCTAAGAGTAAAATGATTGCTGGTAATGAAGGGGAATTTGCTATCATATAGGTCAATGAGAGTCAGGATTTGACTGCTTTTCTTGAGGATTTCACAGACAAGATAACTAGGAGTGCCACCCTTTTGGTCACATTTATACCCAAAGTGGACAAGATAAACGTGCTCAAAAGCATATTTTAAAAACAAAGAAGTTACTTTTTGTGGAGGAAGAAATGTTATTTTCCGGATGTTTCTGCTTCCTCATGCTCTGTAGGAGGCAATTTTTTTATTTAAAACCTCAGTTGGTGGCACTAGGTGCAGTCATTTTCCTTCACTTTCCCTGTAAATGTGTTGTAACGTTTAAAGAAAGTACTTTTGTGTTTTTAGACCCATTACATTTGGAAAAGTTTTTGCTTGATAGGAAAAAGTAGGGTGAGAGTTTAGAGAAGACAGAAATGTAGCTCACAGCTGTTTAGGCTAGGTACCAATTTTTGTTACAGGATATCTTCTTTCATTTACTTTTTTGCTTCTCTGAGAGACATGGACTATGATATATTGTTTGTTTTTTCCTTATGTATTGATGTATTTTTTTTATATTTTTTCCTTCTAATGTTTTGTATTGATGAGGTTATAAAAATTTCTCAAATCTGAATAATAAATAAATGCATGCATGCAATCCTGGTGTCACATGGAGCCCAATTCCATAACGTGCACGTCTGGCCTGCGGACATGTCTAAATCAAAAACAGGCCTCCTTTGAACCTAATCCCGCATCCATAGGTCTGAACATGCCCATGGGGCCAGAATTGGGGAGATAGACATGGGTGGGCATGTGTAAGCGTTATCTAGTCGGTCCCATGTCTCAGATGCGGGTAAATGTTTTGGACGTCCCGCACCCACCGTATTCTGAAACATTACATGTTTTGGATCCTGCCTGTCCCCATGATGTACCCACGGACCCCCTCCCCTCAGGAAAAACATGCATCTTCTAAGCTGTCTATCACAGACAATAGTGTGTTGATGCACATTAGACATAAATACCAATGAGAAATGGCAGCTGCTGCAACCTAGCCCATATACCAGTCCCCCTCATGCCCTGAGAAGTGCTAGGTAAGTCCAGTGCACCCAAATATGGTATACAAGAATGTAAATATGAATATGTATGCCAGAGCATACCTTGCAGGTGGCATTAGGAACGAACCCATTGATGCCTGCCCTGGTACTCTCCATAAACAAGCCTTAAACTGCTAGAGATGGACCCTCACCAAGTCCACAAAACCCAAACCTAACCTTGCAGGTCCCCAAAGGATACATAATATTGCTGAGCAAAAAATATATGCCCTTTTCCATGTCTCTGGCCTATGAGTGCACTCAGTTTGCTGCTCTGCACTACCATTCCCCTCTTATCTCTTCCTACACCCCTCCCCGTGAACTCCACTCTTCTGTCAGATTGCTTCTGTGCTCTCCTCTTCCACTGCCAAATCCAGACATCTCTCCCTTCACATTGCTACTCCGTATGCCTGGAACAAACTACTTGAGTCTATACATCAAACTTTGTCCCTGGCCCCTCTCAAATCCAGGCTGAGCACTCACCCTGTCAGTGCTGCTGTTGGATCAAATCCTCCTAAGTTCTCTTGTGTTTCCTGACCATTCCCCCTGGATGTATCCTGTATCCTGTCCACAGCTGCTGCGTTGTCTGTCCCGACTAGATTGTAAGCTCAGCAGAGCAGGGACCATCTGTTACGTGTGCTTGTGCAACACTGCGTAAGCCTGGTGGTGCTAAACAAATGATCATTAATAGTTGTTGTAGTTGTAGTAGGGCCTTCTGGCTATGGCATCTGAGGCCCACCTATCTGGGTACTGCCATTCCTCACAACAACTTACACCCGTCCCATCGTGGCATATGTAGGTCTGTATACGTCTGCTACCTGTGGGGCAATCTTGTCTGCCTTCCCACAGTCAGCTTTGTGGCACTGCTCCCCTGGTCAGGGCTGTGTGGGCATGGGAGGGGAGAGCCCTGTGCCACCACACCAAGTAGCCAGACTCCAGATATATCACCACTCTTGCAGCTCTCATTGATCCTGGTCTGGGTAGGGATGGGCATGGGACAATCCAGGGAATGTTGGCACTACATCAGCCATGTCTCCCAGTGACAGACACAATGGATGTATGGCTGCCCTTATCACACTGCCAGCAATGTCTGATCTAAGTAGAGTACCCTATGTACAATAATCCAGGAGGAATCAGCATAGTTTCCCAGTGGCTGAATGTCAAAACATATCCCTGTCAATAATAGAGACCCTCAGGATAAGAGCATTCAGAAGTGCAACAGCACTAATACATGCTCAACAGCAACACCATTGGTCCCACAAATTGTGCATTATGAGCATGCATTAGTGCTGTTTGCACTGTTGAGTGCCCTTATTCTGAAAGTCTCTTTTGACATTTAGCTATAGTGAACCCTTTCTGAGTTTGACTGCCCAATCACATTGGCACTTGGTGACACTGCAGTCATCCATATGGTCCAGGACCTGGCCAGCCTTTATGTCCCCCCTGAATTGCATATGAGCACACCAGATCCCCCCCGTGCACCCCTCAAACCACACACACACTCTCTCACTTTCTGTCACAGAAACATGATTCTGCCCAAAAGATGCCCTGAACCTATACATAACAGCTATGACATAACATAATCACATGGGGTACCAGGACTACAAATATGATCCTGTTTCTTGCCCAAAAAGGAATCCTTTCCCTGCTCCCATAGATTGGCTCCTTTAGCATGTAGGGATTATAAGGTTTAGGGATATGTTCCTGGTTCATAATCACTCAATGGCCTTTATTCTGCTCTAGGGACTCTGATAGCTTACTAATAGAATCAATAACAGCTTTCATTTGAACATACAGTAAGCATTGCAGACGGCGTATAGCCATACCAAGTTCAGCAGTTATGGCAGGGGTCTGGAAAGGTACCAAGGAAGTCCAGCATCTAACCTATGTTTAATAGCAATGGAGAACACAAGGGTATCAAAAAGTTCAGCAGAATGTCCCGATAAGAGTTCAGTTCAAGGCAGGGTTGAAGTGAGAACTTCTTTGGAGATGTGGGTTGTATTGTGAACACGCAGAAGTAAAACTAATTGTCCATCAGGATGAAGGAAACAGATGGTGTCCCAAGGAGCAGCTTTGGCAGCAATCATCTTGGTCAACAACAGTTCATACAGGAAGGAAGTAGATCAAACAGAGGTGACAATTGGAGAAACCTTCAACTGACTGACATGAGTCCAAGTGTCAGTATCATTCAAGTGGGCAGCAAAGGGGGAAGCAACAGTGACAATGGTGAGCTGGATACAGACTGTGTAGCAGCCACCCGATCAGCAATTTCTTGTAACGCGATCCGAAGCCCTGCAAGGGAAATCACCGAGGCTCTGGTCGAACCTCTCTAATGTAATTAGCCAAATCAAATAGACAATGTGGGAATCACTTATTCAAAAGTAGCCTTAAAGAGGTAAGCCTAAAACATGGCTTAGAAAAAGAGCAGAAATACAGCCTGATACACTAGCTTCCAGGCATAAAAAGGATTAAGTACAACAGCAGTGAAACCCTGATATTCCTGGATACATGATAGCATTTAAAACATAATGCAGCAGACACTTGCCACTCTCCAGAGAGAGAGCAGAAGGAGAGAACACACAATACTGTTTATGCCATTATACCATTCTACATAAATTGCAAACAAGCTTGAACCAGTTCAAAAGGTCACACAAAAGTCAGCATTATGTAGTTGCAGTAGGGGTCGCTGTTGTCCACAGGTGTGCTGCATTAGATCTGAAATAACTTCTTATCAGAATGTCCTTCACTCGCTCCACCAATTCAGTTGCCTGAAATTCTACAAGTACAAACAAAAGAATGCTATTTCCCTTCCCCCCTTCTTCTTGGATTGCTTTCTGGGATTGCTGCTCGCACACAACAGCTAATCCTGCTTCTAAAACAATCATTAAAAGTCAGTATTGTGGCAAACAAATGGGAGGCCAAACATGATTAACTTCTTATTCACTCAGGATTTAAACCATTCCCAAGTTGCAATCTGGCAACCACTGGCCCAGAATACCACATTATCCTGCAGGGCTCTTAACCTCTACTTTGAAGGTCAAAGGAAAAACGGAAACAGTTTTCTTTTGTTGTATCAGTTTATAGTCCCATTGTGGATCTCCCTCCCCTCCCCTCCACGGATACATCTACGAGCTAGGTTTAAATCTGTAGTATTCAGTGACCCTTGTTCTGGCCAAATTCTCATTTGTGGGGCGCATGCCGAGGTCCATCCATGTAAGTTTGAACTCCAATGATATACATAGAAACCTTCACCTCCTTCTTCATTAAAAACAAAATCTACAGGGGTTTTCTTAGGTTGAACTGGTTCTTTAGAACTCTGTACGGGCATTAAGTGATATTCATGGGCTCTGGTCGTCCGGTTCCTAACATTCTGCCTGCTTTCACATGGTTGTTTAGAAAAATGATCAAGATCCCATTGACCTTCTGATAAATCAATACTACCAGGGAATTTGTCCGCTGACATCACGGGAAACATATCGCAATTAATGGAGTCAAGGACAGAGGGAGTGGACTGTACTTGGGTTTGATCACCCCCTGTGGCTCCCAGCAATGACTGGTCACACACCAGGGGCTCAGGGATTGGATCAGGGGTCAAATGTAATTTACCTGCTACCTGGACCCATCCCGTATGCTGTTCCCGGCGGGGAGATGCAGACCGGGATCTTCTACGTGGTTGGGAGTTATTATTTCGCATTATGTCTTCCAATTCCTGATGGGGATATATTGGATTACATGGGGGAGTCTCAATAAGAGATGGTGTTTTTATCTCATCCCAGTATCTAACTCTTTCCTTGTGTGTTTCTGCTGGTCTTTTATCTTTAATTTTATCTTTAGGTCTGTCCTCTAATTCTGTCTCCTTGGTGTCTAGATCTATGGAAGGGTCTGCATAACCTATCGCTGCCATTGTACGACTCTCTGTCATCCAATAGGGGGGTGGATCATCACTACTGAGGGTGTTTGGATCTACCTGTTTCATCCACATGGAAATGTACCTTAAGTGTTTCAGCTGACTAGCCCCAGTCTTGTGGAATAGAACATAATCCCTAATTTTTACTAAACAACGACCATCAAAGGACCCCTCCGGTGGCCAGCCGAGAGGAGTTCCAGGAGCAGCGCTCCATTTTGCCCATTTAAGGCAAACTTTCAATATTTCCTTTCCTAATAAGGGATCATCCGTTCGACTGGAGTCACTGGGGAAACTTGATTTACCATTATGTCCTGATTGCCATCTTTCTTTCTCCTAAACAGAGACATGATTCCTACGTGCAACCTTTTATTTAAGGATCTCAATATCCACCCTCTTTATTTACAGAGGAAGGAAGTGCACAAAATGTCCAGGACACCTTTCAAACAAGAATTCGCTTCGTTCAAGCCCAGCCAATCTCCTCGCGGAGGTATGGAACCGTGAGCAAGAACACACACACGCTTCGTGTCAGACGACACATACAGTCTCAAACACTTATCATTCAGTCCCAGTTTATAACAGCAAATTTTTCTTACACTTTATTCATATAACAAAAACAAAACTTAAACAACACTTACCAAGCTTGGTTAAAAATAGTTATACTCACGACGCCGTCGTCACAGCCACCGTCTTCCTAGGGAATCCGTCACTCACTTCTCCTCCGGTCTCTACTACTCACCGGGAACGTACCTCCCTCTTCTTTCTTGAGGGGAATCCAAATCTTTAAATTTGTATCTTGGTCATAAAGACCCACCCGTACCCCAATCCAGGGTGTTCAGCACAAATTGTGAGGCCCTGTTACTCACAAAAGACCGATTACTAATTATCACTAATTTCCTGTATAGTCCAGATCCAAAAGTCAGTACAGGTGCAATCAAAATCTCTGTTTATTAGATTACTGATGGACAATACAGGCAGCGGAGAGGAGAGCTTCTGTCAGTTATCAGACACCAGACACCTCCAGAATTCCTCCTCTCCTGAGTACAATAATCATGTTACATATATACATTTTTTGCTTCCGTGTATGCATATAGTTTCCAAATCCATTCCTCTTTGGGTCCTCTCCCCTGCTCCCTCCTTCTGTTTCCTGTCATTGACCTTTCTGTCCCCTCTATGTTCCTGTTTCAACATTCCCCAGGCCTCTCTGTCTTGCTTATTGTAAAGGTTCTGTTTCTTGTTAGTCACTCCAGGCCAGGGAAATCCCGAACCCTCATCTGCGGTGTGCTGCTCTGGCTGGCTGGAATCCAGGGGAATAAAACTCACAGACCACACAGTAGGAAAGTATGCAAGTTTATTCCAAAGGGTGGAGGGATTGTCCGTATTTTATACATCATCAGAAACATATTCATACGTCATCCACCCATCTTCTGGGGGCCCACTATAGTTTATCAGTAACTAATGCAAATACAAGTCATCCTTGAGTAGAACAATCAGTTTAGCTTACACAGCACATTCCTTTTTCCATACCCACACCAGAATGTACAAAGGGCACACACATAGGATTCTGATTTCTATAGGATTCTAATTTCTCTTGTGCAGGCCTCCTGTATATGCACTTAAACTAAGCATTATTATTACAAAGGGCACATATATAGAATTCTGATTTCCCTAACACTTATACTCACCAACTGTCAAAACCATCTACTGTCTTCAGGACTAACGGCTCAGCTTATACTTTTTTGCATGGTTTCCTGTGTACGTGCCCTCTGTACAAAGCCTCTGCATGTCTATGTCTGGACTCTTCAGTCCAGGCATACACTTTGCTAAGGCTTATGATATCCTTATGCTGGCCTGGGTTTTTTTTCTTTGTCCACAATATAGTAGTTTGGTTGACATATTTTTATTAGAGCAGAATAAAGGCCATTGAGTGATTATGAACCAGGAACATATCCCTAAACCTTATAATCCCTACAAGCACAAACAGCACATAGGTGCATAGTCTGAATAAACACTATTGCTCTTCTTAATATTTCTGTAATGGTGTTTATAAATGTTTCTTTATCTTATAACATTCCCTCATCTCTGCTCCGTGTACCTTAATACTGCATCTTGTATTTTTCCAGACTGCAGTCACACCAGTTCAAAACATATTTGTCATAATTATTCTTCTCTATGGGACGCATTGCAGAGCAGAGCAGAATATTTTCTAAGTCCTAGCCTTATAGAACGTTTTAGCACGAATAATATGGATGCTTCCGGGAAACACGTAATATGTACACAGGCCTTTCCTGGATATGCTTTATTTGTCTCTGTGGCTGACCATGCCCACGTTCTGAGATCCCCATGCTACTGCTGTGTACATGCACGATAGCAGTGTTTCAGAAAGTGTCAGGGACGTTTTTGACACATAAATGTCCCCACCACAAGTACAAACCCCTTATTCGTGCTCTGGAATGACCCCCATTATGTCCAATTTCAGCATATTTTTGATTACAAGGAGTCTTGGGGAGGTGACACAGAACTTCCGTTATTAAGATATGAATGAAGATGGATTTTATCATCTGAATTCTATAACACCCTATAGATTTAATTAAGAAATTGATTGGCCTGTATTTTAGAATCCTTGTATCATGACATTTGTTTTTTACTCCTCTGTGGTTTATTTATTTATTAGTATTTAGCTTATGCCTTTCCAATGGTAGTTCAAGAGGAGTCACATTCAAGTATTTCTCTGTCCCCAGAGGGCTCACAATCTAAGTTTGTACCTGAGAATATGGAGGGTTAAGTGGCCCACCCAATGTTACAAGGAGCACCTGTAGGGACTGAACCCAAATCTTGTGGGTACTAGGCTGTTGCTCTAACCATTAGGCCACTCCTCCACGCTAGCTTGTGGATGCTGCTTTTTAAGGGACTGGGCAGAAGTCGTTAATGTGGTGCCATCTTCATGCAAGGCAGCAGGGTAATATTACTGTTCTTTAAGAAAGGACGTTAAAGAGTGCAAATTGTTTCAAAGAGTGGAGACATTTTGTTCCAGCAATAATGAGCATGTAGGGGAGGATATTCAAAAGCTTTTACAAGTTTGCAGACCTGCAAACCATATAAATGCAGCTATGTGGGATATTCAGCGGCCCTATCATAGTTGGTGCTGCTGGATATCTGCTGGTGCCACCACTACACTCCCTGATGCTAACCAGTTAGCATCAGGGTATGTTGGGGGTATTCTGGGGCAAAGCAGAGGTAGTACCCATCGCTAACTGAGCAGCGGTGATATTGAACCACTACTTGGTTTGTGATATGTGGTGAAAGCTGGAAACAGGAAACACTGGCCTAACTTTCGCTGCATATCGCTAACCGGGTAGCAGCTCAATATCCCACTGCCTGTTTTTTGTTGTTTTGAAGTGCAGGGCAAGTCAATGCTGACTCCTGGCGACCCAGCAGCCCCTGAGTTTGCTTGGCAAGGTATGACCAGAAGTAGATTGCCAGGCCTTTTCTTCTGAGGCAAAAGAGGGTAAAGTGACTTGCTCAAGGTCATCGGCAAATGTGTGCAACTGAGATATTCAATGCCAGGCCCAGATATAGCCCCGGCATTGAATATCCAAGTTTAAAGTTCAGCGCTGATGGCTAGCTTCTTTAGCAGTGCTAGCCATCAGCGCTGAATATCGGGTCCATAGGTTTTTGCATCGCTGTTGTGGATTTTTATTTTTTATGATGTGTTTAATCAAGTAAGGCTGGTCTGGATGAAAAGTGATGTTTGGCCATGTCGGAGGTGATTTTATAAAGTCGTTCTCATGAGCATGTGGTCACATAGGCATGTAAATGACCTCTTATGCTATACTGATAGGTGTAAACATATGCGCTTAGTCATGAATGTGTGAACTTTGCCAGTGAGTGTAGTTAAAGATGAGGTCTGGGTGGAGCATGAGTGAAATTCACAAGTATGCATATAGATTATAAAATGCCTTCTTTATGCACACATGCATGTAATTTATGTGTGAACATTTAGGGGCCGATATTTGAAGGGCGTTTACACGGTTTACAGACCAGTAAACCATGTAATGCCTTAACTGGGAATATTCAATAGCACCTACATGATTTGTGGCATTGCATATTCCTGACTATGTCCCCTACGCACCCCGATTCTATCCAGATAGCATCTGAGCATGTTGGGGCCATTCCAGGGTGGAGCAGAGGCGGGGAATCCTGATAACTGGGTAGTGGCGATATTTGACTGCTACCCGATTAAGCCCTCCACTGCTAAATCTAGGTGAGCCTTTGGGTCGCCTAGTTCTAGCCGCGACTGCTAACCAGATAGTGGTCCAATATCGCTGCTAGCCGATTAGTCTTTGTGGCTAACTCCACACGGCACCTTACCTGGATATTCAGTGCCATCGCCGCGGCATTGAATATCCAGGTTTAGAGGTCAATGGGCAGGGCTATGAGCCGACGTGGCGCATAGCCCACCAACAGAATATCGGGCCCTTACACCTGATTATGCCTATATTCAAGATGCATTCTCTGCCACATATGCTAGTACTCTAAAAACAAGTAGGTGCCTACTTGTCTTATTGAACTAGTGTCTGTCCATGGCACCCTGTTATAAAATTGCTCTCATAGGGACGTGTTTACTAAGCCATGTGCTGGTAACATGCATCTGGGCTCGGTAATTGGTGCAGGGTTTCATGCTACCTGCAGGAGAAGGGTACAGCCACCCCTCTGCAGTTACCACACTTCACCATGCTAAAACGGCTGTGGGAGCAACTAACCTGGCATTAGTTGCACCCATGGTACTTGCCTCGCGTGCAGGTAGCATGGGCTGCAAATGCTTGCACTAGATGTATGCAGTGCGAGCACCTCCATCCCGCCCAGTATCTGCCCCAAGGGTAGTACAAGGTTTTTAGCGTGGGACCCCATGCTCCTTTTTACTATACCCCAATACCGTATGCTAACCCCATGCTACCCTGTAGTCTGCTTTAGTAAACATGCCCCATAATACCCTATGACCTATTGCTTACATACATTTGAATGATACCAGTTAATATTTGTTAAAAATGTTTAATAAGCACAGTTGTAATTGATACAGCAGTGATGTATGTATAGTTCTACTGTTGGTCCTTTTTTGAGCTGGAGGAGACGGAACTGTACAAAATTTCTTCTGCTCCCAGGTTCCATCAGTAGAAGACATTCTTATTTAGGTAAACCAGTCACTTTCTGTGGAAAGGACCAAGTTACCTTGGATGAAGCAACATTTCCAGTCTTCGCGAAGAGAAAATATCTGAAGCTACCTGTTTGGTTAGAGAGCTTCAAGCTCCTAGTGCTGTGCTTGCTCATAGTTTATTTGTATGTTGTTGTCTGGGTTTGTATTTATTTATTTATATTTGTCCTGTAATTTGCTCAGCTTTCTTGGATTCTGGTTCTATTCCCCCAAATGTCCAGCTTTCATTCTGGCTTTTGTCCTGAGTCTCTGCTAAAATTTAAACTGCCTCTGTATTCTGGCTCTGCTGTTGGCTGATTGACTGGTAATAGGAGTGTTCAATTTCAATTTTAAAAATCTGTTTTATTTAAAATAGTTGGATATATAACATAGTCGGGTCTTACTCAGGGCATTTGTTCTGAACTGCTTGTGAGAATGTACATCATATCTCCACAGATTTGTAGTTTCTCCTCCTTATTTACTATTACTACTAATACTGATCATTTGTGTAGCGCCACAAGGCATACATATGTGCGAGACAGTTCCTGCTCATCGGAGCTTACAATCTAGTCCAGACAGAAAATACAACAGCTGAGGACAAGGACACATGGAGGGGAATGGCAAGGAAACTCAAAGGAAATGAAGCGGATCAGGATCGAAGAGCGGCCTCAGTTTCAGCCTGGATCTGAAAAGGGCCATATCACTTTCTCCTTGCTGCTACTCTCCCTTTTCTTTACCCTTCATTCCATCAACTCCAAACCCCAAGTCTTTATCATCTCTTCCTTACTCTTTTCACTTCCCTGCCATGTTGTCTTTTACTCTATCATCTGCTCCTGAGCTTCAACATTTTTTCCCTCTCATTCAACCATCTCCACTCTCTCTGAGAGCACTTCACCCTCATCACCATCCTGCCTCCTTTCCTCTCTGCCCGTATTCTCCTTCTCCTTCCCTCATCTGGGAATATCAATCCCAATTCTGGCCTACCTAGGTATTTCTCACAATTACTATGTAGATCCAACCACAACCCCTTTAATCTTATTCATATTCCTCCCCTTCCTCCCTTTCCTTTTTTTTTCTCATGCCCCCCTGTGGAATGTCCACTCTGCCTCCAACAAACTTGCTTTCATTCCTGGCCTCTTTCTCTCTAACACTCTGCATCTTCTTGCTTAGACCGAGGCTTGGCTTCTCCCTGAAGACTCTGCTTCAGATTGCCCAGGTCATGGAGGATACCTATTCGCCTATACACCTCACCTCATGCACACACACACTCCTGAGACTTGAGCAACCACTAGACAGAGAGGCACGTCCAAGTACATAGAAATAGTGGATCGCACCAAAGGGCAACCACTGCTACCCATCAGACAATGGTAGAATCGCCCAGAACAAGAACTCCTGCTCTGAGGGCATCCCATCTTCAGCATTCAATGACGTTATTACATTGATGCCTTTGACTGCATAAGCAGCCTGTACATCAGAAATGTCATTTAGATTAGACATGATTTGTACCACAAGAACTGCCTCTATTTCATTTAAGTCTTACAGTGCATTAATAACTTATATATGGATGTGCTTCATGTATAGCATTCAACTCATGTACATTATTCAGATGAGATATGTCATGTATATCATTTTAAGTCATTTCCCATTCAAGGTATTTATGTCATATAGATCAGTTATTTAATGTATTTCAGGTATGTCAATTACATAGTGTAGGTCATTTCCTACATACATTCCATGTATTGCAGGCATGTCAGTTATGTGAAATGCTTCAGAGAGCGCCTCTCACGCTTTGACTTTATTTATATTATGCCGTCTTTCTCCCTAAGTATGCCATCGGGCCTGGGAGGAAGGGTAGAACGGACGTTCCTGCTGAAAAATCCAGGAAACAAAAGAAACAACCCAAAATAAAGCAAAATAACAAGTAAATACCTTCTCTAAGGCGATCGAAAGACGTGCCCCCCCTTGAGGCCCACTTCAGGGACCTCCCATTCCACTAAAATCATTCTTTTAATCACTCTATGTACTGGATAGCACCTCTGGCTGCCCTTGAACCCCTGCAGGAGGGGATCTTCCAAAAGTTCCTCCACCAGCGCCGTGGACTAGACAATATTTAAGCTGCCAGGAAGTGCTTGATAAAACCTGCTAATTTCTCCTTATGAATAACCTTGAACACATTAGGGTCCTCCCCCGTGAGGAACTCATCTTCTTCCAAGTCCGGGCTAGCAGAGTCATCCCAGAGGTCTGAGGGACCTTCCCTGGCATCCTCTGAAATCTAGGAGTTGGGGGGATTCCAATCCCCCCACAGATCTAGTTCAGTCTTAGCTTTCTGCTCTGAAGGCTCCTGACTAGGCAGAGGAAATTCTTGCAGTGCTTCAGTCAGCATAATGGAAGGCACAGTAGGCTGAGCAGGACCTGAACCTGTTGTCTCTTTAACCTATAGGCCTTATGCAATAATAAACTAAAATCTGCTGAGAAAATCTAGTCCTCCTGTTCACTAGCCGCCAAAGACGCTGTCCGCAATGCTGAGCTGTGGTTTGATCGCTGTTTTGCCTTTGTTTTCACATCCTTTCCCTTAGCTGAGGAAATGGCTGCTGAATCTAACATGTTTGTGGCTCCCACCAAAACTGCAGGGCCTCTGGCTCTGCCAGATCAGAACCTGGTTTCTCCCCTGAGCGATCCATGCCCCACAAGGCCAATCCATGCTCCAGGGCTCTTCCCTGCTTTAAACAGACGCGTCAGAAGCTGTCGGCCAACAAACTGCGGTTTCGTCCTCTACCAACGCAAAAAGTAAAAGCCACGCACATGCAATGTTCCTCAGGGACCCCTGTCAAACAGAAAAACTTACTGTTCGCTGATCTAGCTGACAAGCCTGAAGCAAGAAACACCGGCTGTAAGCAGAACTCTGCAGTAAAGCTGGCACAGAATGAAAACTTAAGCTGCTTTTATTATTGAAAGTGACAGCCTCCTTAAAAAGGCCTATTTAGCAATCTGAAAGAAAAACCCAGATCTCTTTAACTTAGAGATGTGGGAGCCCAGCCGGGGAAGAAAGGCATGTGGACCACCAGGTATCTAACCCCTTGGGGCCACCAGACCCACCAAAGGATCCTGGTGGCAGAGAGGCCTACTGCGGCCTTGTCAGCTCTCTCACCCAACCTGTTCTGACTGAGAATATGGAAGTCCAGCAATTTAAAAGGAAAACCTAGAGCTCCATGGATGAGAGGTGTGGGTAGTCCAGCCAGGGGGGAAAGGGACCTGGACCACCAGGTATTTAACTCCTTAGAGCCCACCAGACTCACCAAAAGATCCTGGTGTTACAGCTCTGTCAGTCCTTTCACTCAACAGTTCTGGGTGAGAATAACCCAGTTTAAGGCTAGAAGACTTCTGTCTCCTTTCTTAGCCTTTTCTGTCCAATTAGTCGTAACCTAACCTAATTTGCGGGAGTATCTCTCAGTAAAATTCCGTAACCCTAGGGATGTGTCTTCAGCTGCTGAGAACTGAGAACACTGGATCCGATTTCTGGAGCTGAAGAGGGAGCTCTTATGTGGGAGATCAGAATGTTGCCATGCTCAGTTTCTCAGCTGCTGAAGGTGGGGGAGAAACATTAGTCAAGACTGATCTGGGGGGATTCATGGAAAGACAATTAACAGGTAAGGTCTAATTTTGTCTTAACACCCTTGTGTGTTTTTACCATTTCCCTAATAGATTTACCCTCTTTGTCCTGTCTGTCTTGAATAAACTGTAAGCTCTGTGAACCAGGGGCTGTCTCTTATGTGTGTGTGTACAGTGTTGTGTATACCTAGGAGTGCTATACAAATGCTAAGTAGCAGTAGTAGTAGGTGAATGGGGACTTTTAAAAGAAGACTTGTGTTTTTGATTGTATAGAAGCTCTGGAGGTTACAGTGCAGACCTTCATTTTGTGAATGAAAGTGTGCAAGATATATTGCCTGTAAGTCACACATACAGTCCAAACAGGGACTGAAGATAATAGTTTCTTAACATCTGTGTCTTCTTATAACTAGTAATCCGATGTCCAGTCAGCAAGTTCACAGTTTCACGATATTTTACAAAAGGCCCGCTCAGTGTGGATCATTTTGGAAAATATGTACAAGTGTGAAAAAATATATGTCTATGTTGCAACACATACAACAAGAACAGCCACTTAAAAAACATCATTACAAAAAGTGCATCACTTAGGTCTTTGTAGCAGATTTTGCTACCTACACATGCAAGGAACACTACTTGCACTTGGAAGTTTCCGATTTTCTCCAATTGTTTGCACTGTACAAGGGGAGTCAAATAAAGAGAAACTCGCATTTCTGGCCTTTTGAGATGGTTTTCAGCACAAGCACAATCCCCCCTCAAAGTGTCCTTCCAAGCCTGGCAAAACTCAGAAGTTAGCTCACACTTATGCATGACTTAAAGCAGGTGCACATGCTGATGTGGAAATGCTGCAAAATATAGAATACACGTCAGGATACAGCCAACCCACACAAAGAAAATGCCCTCTTTAAATCTGCAAGGCCATGACAGATGTGTATAAGCAATGCATGTTCTAAAATCACTACTTAGATTGTCTGATTTACGCATATAAATGGCTTTTTTTATACTTGTAGGTATTTTGAAATTGCCTCTTATGTATTATAAATTAAAGTTAGCAGATACTCTGTTTGGGAAGAGTACTTTCTTCTCTTTTGTTTGAGACCAATCCTACCTTTATTCCGCTTTGTTCCTGTAAAATCTATCAATTGGCATTTCAGTGCATATCACAGGAACCAAGACAATACGCCAAAGTCCATCCTCATGACTTGAAACATCCTCCTGTTTTCCCTAAACCTTCCTGTATTCACAGTGCTTCTGCCTTCTCTGTTATCAAAGGGCAGCATATTTCAAACTCCATTAGTTGTAATTGCTTTACCAAGAAGGGGCGGGTAGGTGGCTGAGTCTGTTTGCCTGTCTGTCTATTTCTTTTCCAGTCCTGCTTCATGCTTCAGGATTTTCAGAACTGGAATAAGCCATTAAAAATGCTGGCTCTTATTTAGATTATTCATTTTTTCTCCAGTGCTCTTTCATTCCTTTTGGCTGTACATGATTGTTTTATTGTATGGAGAGGCCTGTTGATTCGCCTGACCATTTCTGCCCTCACTCTGTTGTGCATAGTACCTTACTTACTTACTTATTGATTTATTTAACCTGTTTTAAAAGTGGGAGAGCTGACACTTGAGCCGGATGAGGCAGTCACCTGCCAAATACCAAGGAGAGCTTAAGCACATACAGGCTGATGCAGAAAGCTAGCACGACCTTTAAGAACCCATAATGCCATGTTTAAGCGCACTTTATGAACCTTTTAAATGCAGAAAACAGACATAAACGCTGACAGAAAAACTAGCACCCGGTTAACACCACACATATTTAAAACTATTTTAATGTATTTTAATCAACTGGGATGCATTGGGCAGGGTTAGACTGCCATATAAGGCATAGCCTACCTTATATGGCAGTATGACCTCACCTGCACAGGATGCACTGCATGGAGCCAGGCATCGCCATTTTACAAGATGGTGGACCAGAGCGGGAGCACATAGGCAGCCCTCCCTCCTATTTTAAGGTACTGGGGGGAGGGGGAGTTGGATTTAGGGGCTGCTAGATCATCAGATGATTTTATTTTATTTTATTTGGGGTGGGGGGTACAGGGGCCACTAGTCCACCAGGTACTTATTTTCTGTTGGGGCACCAGCCCCTGACAGTATTTTTATGGCATGAGGGGCTTTTCCCGATGCTGCAATCGTGCCCGATGTCATCAAAATACTGTCAGAGCTGATATGCAAATTAGCCAGGCAGTGTCTGGAGAGCAAGCTAAACTAGTTCAGGCTTTTTGTGCGCATGTGTTTGGCTTGCTCTCCCAGTTTAACGCTGCAGTGGCTCATTTGCATAAGCACAGTTACCGCAGTGGTCAATTATATACCCTATCCTTCCTGCATCGCATGCTAAAATGTGTGCATTGTCGAGGAGGTAAAAAATCACTTCAATGCGGCATTGGCCCAATAGACACAATCTGTGGAGCTTCTACCATGATCTTCTTCCTGAATCTGCCTTAGTCCCTACCCTCCTATCCAGGTCATTCAAAGCTGACAGCCTGAGGGCAATTTTATAAGAGGTTCCCTAGGTTGAAAGGGCAAGTAGGGGCCTATCTCTAAGCTATTTTATAAAATATTAGGGGTAAATAGACAGAAATCATGACTAGACTGAAGCTGTGGACATTTTGAGGGTAATTTTATAAAGGTTGCCTATGTTAATGTGGAAATCACACCTATTTTATAAAGAAAAGTGGGTGCCTACTTTTCTTTATAAAATAGGGGTGTAATTATTAGATCCATGTGGCAAACCTAGATGTGAACACCTATGCCAGCCATAGACTTGGTGTAAATGCACACTTTTAGATCTGTAAAGAACACATGTAAATGATAGTATTTTATAACTTACATGCATAAATCTAGGATCCTCCCAAGCTCTGCTCCTGTGAAAAAGTCCATGTCATTGGCCTGATATGTGTATTTATAGAATAGCATCTGCCTAAAGTGTGTGCACAAATTCATGCTTTACACACATTGATAGCACGTAACTGTATGCGGCTCATTATAAAATGACCTTCTTTACACTTGCCCAGGAGCAGGTGTAAATGTTAGCATGTAAATTACACACAATGCGGGTATTTTATATAATACATGCATAGGTTACGTCTCTACCCATGTTCCACCCCAGAATGCATCTACATATGGGTCATTGCATATACTTTTATATGTGCAAGCATTGGGCTAATTTTATAAAAGCCCTTTTATATGTGTAAAATGGGGTTTTAGGCATTGGCACTAAAAAAAAAAAAAAAAAATAAAAAATATAAAATTATCCCCCCCAACACAAACACAGACAAATAGCAAATGGGCACATGAAAAAAGAACACTAATATACAGTATATAACCTAATATAATTTAACCTTACAACCTTTAGGAAGGCCTTAAAGACACACTTATTTCAACTAGCTTATGGCCAGCCACCCTGAAGCCTATATACAGATCGCTTCTAGTCCCCCTACCTGCATATTCGAAGTTCACCTCCCTGTATTCACATCTAATTTAAATTATTTGTTACTTACTGTTACTTATTTTAGTTCAATGTAAACTGTTCTATACAAATTGTTCCATGTAAACTGTTTTTGTTTTATGTAAACCGTGTTGATTTCAAAGAGCGCGGTATATAAAAGCAAATAAATAAATAAATAAATAAATAATATATGACTTTGCCCTTGCTAAAACTGTACTAAAGAAAACCTCAAACAGCTAACGGTACCCATCTGCAAGAAATCCACTGTTTTTCTTCTGGGAAATATCTTTCTTTCTGCCATCATTTGTAATTACTTTCAATATGTTAAAAAAAGCAATAATGAATCTTGTGGTTTGTGTAGAATGTTTAAAGCAGTAATGAATAATTTGACACTTATTTTGTTAGGTTTAAGTTTTATGTACAGTATAAAACAATCCCTTTCTTACAAGATCAGCTTAGATCTTGAAACAGTATAGCGAAGTAGCACCAAAAATGATCAGTCTTTAAAAGCTACCACAAGACCCCAGGACTGGCGCAAGAGTATTGGGTGCCCTAGGCAAACCTTCCTGCCTTATGCCTTCCCCCTCTCCCTGAGATCATCACAGCACCACCCTTCCCACAACAATCCTGTAAAAATATATAATTGGACATCATACTTTTAACTATTAAATTTTGCTTTGTATGCCTGCATGTCCCCACTCTCCCTGCTGGTCTTTGAGTTCGTGTGGCTGTGAGGATCTGTTTTGCTTTGACGGCTGCTGCTCTTTGCTCTGCTTCAGAATCTGCTGCCCTAGGTGGATGCCTTCTAGCCTAATGGTTGAGCCGGCCCTGCAAGAGTCCCTATAACAGCGGTTGCCAACCCTGGGGGGGGGTATGTGAAAGTCTGTCAGCGGATACAAATCCAGACCACCAATGCTGTACAGGAGAGCGAAGCGCACTGCCACAGGAATAGTCAACTTTATGGCTGTTGGTGATCCATTGCCAGTGCTGACCTGATATCGCTTCGACTTTCCGGATCGCCAGCGGCATCTCTCAGCCTCAGAGCTGCCATGAACAGCATGAAATAAGCAGGGGATGCAACCCTTCATGGAACTAAGCAGCACTGCAGAGGAGAGGGAAAGTACTGCATTTCCTGTCCCCGAGGCTGCTGTCTTCTCCTTCGGTGTTACTACAGCATGGGCTTCCTGGTTAGCAATGCAGCCTGCACACAAGGCTGAGAGGAGGGAGGTGGCTATGAGATCAGGAAACAGTGCTACCAGTCTCTTGTAGAACCTTCAGCCTCTACCCCTGTAATTATGGTAGTTGCTTTGCTGATGCTCCCCAAGGAGAGAGAGCAAAATTGAGATGAAGATCTGAGTAGGGCAGGAATAACAGGTCTGGATTTAAACATCAGCGCCATAGGCAACTGCCTAGGGAACCAGATTTTAAAGCCATCACATACCTAAGCCAAATAGCAGCTGATTCTGTTTGCTTTAGAACCGCTCCCCATCGCTCTCCTGTCCTGACTATGGGCACCAATATCTTAAATCCGACCTTGGGCAGGAGTAATCCTTTGGTGGGCCCTCGGCACATTGGGCCCCACACCGTAATATAAATCCACGGGGCCCCATGTGGTTCTTACTGCGAGCAGAGGAAAGCTGGAAGAGGATAAAGCAGCACTGCTTGCTGTCTAGAGGACAACGCACAGGGAGTGGGGAGCAGTGATGCACCTCTGCAGTTCTTCTTTCTTCCAAAAGCTGATTTACCAGGGCAAAAACCTGCCTTGGGATCCACTGAATTTGCACATCTCAGAGGGTCCCTCCCAAATATTTGAGCCCTAGGCAAGATCCTAGTTTGCCTATGCTTTACTGCCCTGGGTCTTAAAAGTGAGACGAGCTAAGAAGGGAAAGGGAGCTGGGAATTGAGGAGAACAAACAGAAGTAAGAGGACAGACAGGTAGGGTGATGGGGAGAGGTAAAACAGAGACAATGAATGGAAAGTGGGAGAGCCGGATGAAAAGCTGGCACTGCGGTGGGGAAGGGTAGGAAAGAGATTGAGGGCTGTGGGGGAAAGAGCCAAGGAGAGGGAGTCCACCAAGAAGTCACAAAGCCTTCACAAAGCAGGACTGGCCTGACCACTAAGGTGGCTCCACTTTACAGCCCTTACTGACATGCAAACGAGCCCTGCATCCCCCACAGGCTGCTCCCGTCACCAAGGTTAATGGGGAAAGAGGCAGGGAAATAGGAGCATGAGAAACTGCATTTATTTAAGGGATTTATTTTGGATTTTCAGATTGCCTTTCCAATTTTAGAAATGAAGTGTGAGAAATGGAGGGGGAGTGAGTAAAAAGAGAAAGTGAGCGCTAAAGTGTTAGCAATGAAAGGATTAAAAGTGATATCTGTGAAACATGAGGAACAGCTTGATAAACAAAGGAAGACAAACCTAGAAGAGAAATGGAATGGAGAACCAGGAAACAAAATTAGAAGACTGACTAGAATAAAGCAGACTAAGAAAAATAATTTAAACAACCAAAGTAGGGAAAAATAAATTCAGGTGTTGGAATATGATTTTATGCAGTGTTTCATTATTTTAGATTCCATGTACAATGTAGATGTATTTTTTAAACTTACTCATGTAAGTATTGACAAATGACATCACCATAGTCTTTTTTTTTTACTACGCATGTCTAAAATACACCATATGCTATGGCATGTTATAAAGGTGGATAGACAGTGTCTGCTTGTAATATCCCTCTTCCCCAGCTCTCTGAAGTGAACAAGATAGAGTGCTGTCTGTAGCTCGCTCTTCCTTAGCAAAGCTGTCTCTATTCTTTATGAAGCTCCAACTGGTACTGATTTGTTGGAAGGAGACAATAAAGTACCACAAGAAATGTGCCCTATAAAGACATTAGTATCACCAACTCCACACCAACCTCACTTCCTTCTAGACTCCCTATGAATTCAGCAGTGTGTATAAGCTGCTTGTAAATTGACAGTAAAATAGCAATTTAAATAGGCCCCAAAATCATGCTGAAATGTAAATAGAATCCTCAAAACCAATTCCCAAGTTAAATTGGCCTGGTTGAAAACTGTCCTCCACCTAGCTAAAAGTATGAAAAAAGATATCCATTGAGAGCAGGGTTAGTTTGGGTGAGGCAAAACAGTGTGTGCTCAAGTATTTGATATTATCTCCCCTCCTGCATAAATAGTAAGTGAAAAATATGTGCATGCTTTACAACTACTTAATTTTCAAAAAGAAACTTGCCTGTGTTAAAAGTGCCCACCTACTTCTTAACTAGGTGACTTACTGAAAATTGCTCTTATTTGGTGCAGATTTTGAATTCTAGAGGTAAACAAGGCATTTCACACAGATTAACAAAAGACGATAAATTATTGTAGATAACAAAATACACGTGTTTTTATACATTAAATAGCTTTATTCTGAGTCATCAAAATAGAAATCCACTCTTAGAACAGCAGCAACCTTTATAATAATATTATTTTTTTTCTGGTAAAACACATATAGGAAAATTCTGTTTTGGAAGTGTATTTGCACGATGTATAGTTAAAAGAAAGAAACCCCAGGAGAAAAATCTTTTAAATATACTTCCAATTAATATACCACAAGATGTATGATGGAAACAGAAAATAAATCTTAGCCCTTCTTTACCCCCTTAGTCGCCTGGGAAATGGTGCAGAAAATTAAGTCAGATCTAAAATAATAATTGTTAACTTCGGGATACTTGCCTTTCATATTTAGAAAAAATAGTTGGTCAATTCATCTTCTGCGACATTGATGATTTGTGTAATAAAAGCCATTCTTGTTATGATAATAATTGTTGTTACATCGGAAAGAACGCTAGCGTAAATGTTGCCCTCCTCTCCTGTCCCCGTGACCTTGGAATGACTTTCCAGCGCCGCTCTGACCTGTCCTTGAAAAGAAGTACTGAACATAGCCTCTCAGCTCCCCTCACTGGCAGGTATCTGATCGCTTCCCATTGAGGAGAGTTTCCTTCGTTCCTGTGTTTTGAAATATTACACGTATTTCCATGTTTATTGCATATACTCCTTACTACGTTTTTTGCAGAGACCGGCATTTAATTTTGGCCCTTTTCTCCCCGACTAAGTCTGCAACAGCTTTTTATGAGAACATATTGTTTAAAATAAACCAAGAGACATTATACGGGAAAAATATATTAAACGAAATTGGCATTGGCGCTACCTGTCTTCATTTTAACAGCTACGGATTTTAAGATTTTTTTTTTTAAATAAGCAAATAACAGGAAACGTTCCCGTTAATCATATAAAATTAATTACTTTTCGTTTCCTTTTTAGATACTTTAACATGGTAGATGTATTAAGCGGTGTGTTCACAACAGAGGTCATCTTCCTTCGTGACAACTAATTTGCGTTCCTCCATTAAACAAATCATTTCATTTCACTGATACAGTAATCTGCCTACTGACGCTCTATACAGCAATAGCAGCAGCCGCGAAGCAAGGGCACATGTCAAAAAGCATCCTTCTTCTTAACAAAAAATCCGCAAACACCTCGGATTTTAATTTTGGGTTGAATGTTTAAATCATTAAAGAGAAATAGGCAAACCAATTTCTGAAACTTTAGAAATAAACCGAGAAAAAAAAATCTCTGGAAGGCCTCTGTTATCCCCAGCACATAGCCTAGACTGGTTTAAGAAATTATATTTTGGGTAGAAGGGCAAAACATTGGTTGGAGCAACTGCGGCGTAGCTTGGGGGACTCGGTCTTGCTCTGCAGTGGGCAGGTGCAAGGTTTAGATACAATTTCAGCCTACAGAATCAAGCCACAAAGCTAAAGGCCTCCATCTGTAGGAGAAATAACCCTCGAAGCGGACGGGGCAGGAGAAATCTCCGCTCCTATATCTTGGGGGATGGTTTTGTTAAGTAAGACGACTACTGTTGCTAACCAAGATCTATAACATAAATAGCGATAGGAGAAGAGAATACTGCGTTGTAGCTGTAGATCAGGGCTCGGGCCCACTGCGGCAAAAAATCTCGCTTTTGTCCGCCTTATCTCCTAATATGATTTTATTTTAAGAACTGAGATGGAGGAAGATTTAAGCGCTACTCAGCACCGCAACAACCTCTGTTTCATGTGGATGTTCTATGCCCAAGGATCCGCTGTCTGTGTGCCCACCGTCCTTCTCCATTCTTGGGTCTCTGCGTGTTCTTAAACAAGAAAAGCCTCGTTGGTTTATTACAGATAACGCTATAGGCACAAAAATGCCTGCAATCTGCAGATACATTTATGGCTGGAGGGGGCGGCCTGTAGATTACAAACGCCGCAGCTGCTAAAAGGCAGATTGCTATTCAGATCCGCCCTGGCAGGCGCGGTGTTTCCTCTGCGGTAGCATGTAACGCAACACAACATGCATGTAGGCATGATGGATGAATGGACGGACATCTCTAAATGCTGTAAAAAGCTGATGAGACGCTCAAGAGAGAGCTTCGCCCCGGTTGCGTCTCTTAGTGATTTCGCAACCTGACAGACTGCAGTCTGACGCCTGCCGCAGTTTCTGCGCCTCTGCTGCACTGTGCGTCAAAAACAAAAACCCTCTTTGTAAGTCATACACAAAAAGAGGCTGAACGTTAGTAGGAAGTAGCATTCGAATGGGTTTTACATTAAATATATCTGAATTTCGGCTCAAAAACAAGTAGGCCTCAATCAAAGCAATCTATGGTGCGTTAATCGTAAGGTTACATTTCGTACCTTCAATTCTGATAGTCCCTTACTCTTACTTAGTTTAAGTGAGAGTATGGGACTATCAGAATTAGTGTATTCTTGAAATAATGCAGATCTGTTATTAAATTTATTTTCAAAGCCACTAGAAAACATGTAAGAGAGTAGGTGTATGTGTGGGTATATGCAGATATTGCTTTCAGGAATTAAGCTAGAGCTGATCCCTTGTCCATAGCTGCTATCCACTCGCCTTCTCTTCGAGGGCAACCTGAGATGAGAGCCCAGCGCCCGGAGATACCATGGGTTCCTCTACCCTCTGTGAATCCCTCGCTCCTCTGCACCTTGGACTGTGCTGTGACAAGGCGATGGGTGGATGCAAGAGATGGGATCTGGACAGGTCACTTCTGGAGGGTATCTGCGTCCTTTGTGCCCGGGGCTGGTGCAGCTGTGAAGGAGACAAGATTAGCATACAAAAGGCGCAGGACAGCACATCGTGCCCGCTCCCTTCACCCGAACAGCCTGATTTTTCAAACCTGCCTCACATAGAAATCCCACCCTATAACATATTGCTTATTCGGAATAAAAGTCGGAATTGATGAAACAGAGCGAGTTTAGTTAGGTACGCCTAGAAAAGAACCTATAACCGGTTCGAATATTTAACCCCTCCGAATTTCCCCCAAATGTCAAGGCAATCCCTATTTATCAGGCGCACCATTTCAAAACACAAAACGACTTGTACTAATTTCCCTTGGGGGGGTGGGGAGGGAGAAAACAACAAGAAGATCGTATTGCACGCATAACCTGGCGAAAGAAAATGTCAATTCCCCTTACATGCGTTTACTATCGCAAACGGCCAAGTGACAGACAGCACGGAATAAGAACCCCGTTCTCTAAATCCCCAGCAGTGCGCTTCCCCCGGGCCCTGCCGCCGCCGCCCGGCTCCCAGCGGCTCCTTCTTTGTTCTTCTCGGGGATTAGGCGTACAAGAGCGTCGTCGGCGCGGGCATCGCTGCTGGTCAGCCTCTCTCTTGGCATTCACCGCGTGCCTTAATTGTATGGACATTTAAATCAAGGTCCGCTGTGAACACGGAGAGAAGGGCCTGCGTGTGCGGCGAGAGGAGAGCAGCCCCGCAACGCTCCCCGCTGCCTTTGTTCTGGGCTCCGCAGCCGCTCGCTCGCCTCCTCTCTTCTGCTCTCGCTTTCAGTTCGGGCTGCCGCGATTTCTGGTTTGCCTTCTCTATTGTCTCCTTCCCTCCCCTCCTCCTGCCCCTGTCTGCTTGCACCGAGTCTCCTCCCGCAGTCTGCCCGCAGCGCTCCAGTGACCGGCCACGGGAACCCGGTCGCGATGGCGATGCCCCCGGAGCAGAGGGGAGGGAAGGAGGGAAGGAAGGAGGGAATGCAGAGAGAGAGAGAGAGAGAGAGCGAGAGCGCTCTTCGCTTGCTCTACGTTACCCGTCCTGCAAGCCCAGTGCACGCGCCACCACGGTCTTTTCTGATTTTCCGCACCAAATGATCTGCTGCACTAAAGGGGCCTGGATGAGGAGTAATAAAGCATCCCGGCTTCCCTACTGCAGTCAGTCCTTTTGCTCAGGTCCCAAGTGGTGCAAAAAAAATAGGAGCGGGGCCCATCTGGCTTCTCATCAGCTTTGTCAAGTCTTGCATACGCTAAAATGCTAATGACCTACATAGCGCATGCAAAATGCAGCAGAGAGAGAGGGAGGGAGGAAGGGAGGGAGGGGGAAAAGCCAGGGATTGCTTGGGTGCATTTAGAGACACCCCCACCACCCCCTCCAAATCTCTCTCGCTCCCTTTCAGCAAGTGCATCTCACACGGCACAAACACTATGTACCTGCATTTTGAAAGGTCATTTACGTATAATGCAGATAAAGTTGTTTTTTTTTGGGGGGGGGGGGGGGGGGGGAGAGACAGCCTTTCCTAAACAGGGACTATAAATAAAACAATGAACCCGATCCAGGATTTTCTCTTTGCTAGCGCTCTATACTCCTTCTGCTTCCATTGTCTATATACATATATGCATATTTAAACTCTTAAAAAGAGCAAAAACGAAAAACGCATGGCAAGTCTTGTCTCATCTCCATAAAATCTTGTCAAGAAAGCGAAATGGCTAATTCAAACGGAGGCTGCCCGCGCTTTCTCGAGATGCCTCTAAACAGCTGAAATTCATAATTTGAGGACAGACGGGAATGGGACAAAAGAGCAAACATCGTTACCTTTTCTGCTGCGTGTGTGCTCGGCGTCCGCTGCCAACACTGCCAAGACCTCATTTATTCATTCGGCAGATACAAAGTCAGGAAAGGAAAGCAGAAGAAAAAAATCCCACATTCACCGATGAAAGAGTGATATCTTATTTTTCCTTCCCATGTCATCTAAGTCCCCTGCACGCCCATAGACAGACACAGGAGATCTGAATTCGGGCAATCACAGTAACCAGGCAATCATTATAACAACAAACCGGGTTTGGGATGGCAAGTGCAGTTCGATCAGTATCTGCGACACCACCTACAAGACAGATCAAGCCTAGACGTCCGAGCCTAGCAGTCATCCTTCCACCCCGCTCCCCATCTGCATTTCTGTTTTGTTTATTGTCAGTGCTCATCCTCTACGGACCTAGGAGAGAAAAATGATCAATGTCTCCAGCGCGCATAAGGAAGAAAGGAAAGCCGCAAGAGCAGGATTTTCCCATTTTTTACATGCATTTGAAAACCAACAATAATCACCATGATCAGTGGAGGAAAAAACTCCACCAAGAAACGCGGTAAAACAAGAGAAAGAAAGAGCAACAACGAACAACAGTGACTCTGAATTTCACATTAGAAACCTACTGCAAAATTGCCTTTTGCAAGCGGCGCTCTGGAGAGAGAGAAAATGGGACCAGCGCCTTCCCATTTATCATTAGCCAGCCCTAATCTTCCTCACTGTCCTCCTCTGATGTTGATCCACTCTTTTTTTCTTGAAAGGATTATTCGGCCCAAAAAAAAAATCACATCTGCTGATTTTGTGTACTGAAAACAAGAGGATTATAATCCTTGCAAATAACCCCCCCCCCTCCACCCAACACACACACACCGATGCCCTCCACCATTGCATATACGTCACACCTGCCCCCATGTGCCTCTGCCCTCTCCTATACCGCACTCGCTTAGCTTATTTATGCCAAGGGTGTTGTCATTGAAATCATAAAAAAAGATAATAGAGCGTCAATGAGCATATGCAGGAGAGGAAGGGCAAGCGAGAGCAGAAAAGAAACGGGAGAGGCCGATCTTAATTCTGCATCTTAACCTTGCCGAGCGTCGGCAGCAGCTCCACCCACCCTCCCGCAGAAAAAAAGAAACAAGAGATGATGCGGGGGGTGGTGGGAGGGGGGACTTGCCGAATCCATCATTGCGAGATCATTTCTTGAAAACGAAGCATCAGCGTTCCCATTGTGAAGCAACCCCCCCCCCCCCCCCCACACACACACACCATTTGATAACACCCTTGTTGATTTCAAGATCGGGGTGTCGCTTTCCCACCCTTAGCTCGACGTCTTGAGGGGTCTCCTTGGGTCAGGCGAGCGCCCTGCTTTCAGCCATTAATAATGGATTTACCTAGGTCTGGGGCTCTTCCGATGGTTTGTGCGCATCTCCGCAAGCGTTTCCCGTTCTCTCTATGCGGCGGGAGCTGGGGAGGTGGGTGGGGGCAGCTCTAGCCAAGCTGACAGCTTTCAGCACTGATCCCACCGCACTGCAGCCTTTCTCTGCTGACAGGGTTTGGGAAAACATGGGGAGGGGGCAGGGCGCTTGTATTTAAGGTGAATTTCAAGGAGAAGCCACAGTCCTTCCTCGAGATAAGGTATTCCATAGCGCAGGAAGACGCAAAAGGGGAAGTGATGGTGTCTTCTCCAAAGATGCTTTCTCTTTATAACCTTGCCTTGTGCAACGCGCATCCAGCAGCATCGCCCTTTGGCCAAACATTCTCTAATCAAGGCTGCAAAGGCTTTCCCGTTCAGGACATTTTGTAAGAAGGACCTGTGTCTCTGCCTGTCTACGTTGCAGGCCTCTTCCAGAGCACTTAAAGTTAACGAATACGAAATGATAGCTGGGCTTCGTTTCTCGTCAATGTGCTCATCGCTAGCAATCTGCCTCTAGGATATGTACTAGCGAGGCACATCCTGCAAAATAATGTCCTTTGCAGCTCCGCTGTGTCATATTATACGTCCATATTTGCAGTTCTATCTGTTTCTGTCAAAGTAATGAACAAAGGCAACCTCTGGCTTTCACAATTACCCCAGAATGTTTTCCCGGCCATGGCGATTCTTGTTGGTTGCGGGTCTTGTTTGTTTTTGCAACGAACCTGGAAATATCTTGACGTATTACCACAGGGAATAGTCTATCTAGGGCACTGAATACTAGAATAAAAGGTGTAGGGACGAGCAAGAACAGGAGAGTGGACTGAGCTGAGAGAAATGGAGAAACTGAGCGAGATCCCGCACTTCATTGTAATAGATTCTCGGAATAAAAGAAAGGTTGAGACTTCATCAGATCAGTTATAATTATATCCCGAATGTATAAGCAGATCTCTAGTCGGCCCGGGGCAGACGTTTTTTTTTTATTTTACTTATTAGTGTAACTTAGATCCACTAATGGCGGGTGCGTCTGAACATGCCCCGGTTTTGAGATGAATATTTTCATCTTTTTTCTGTTTTTTTTTTAATAGCTCAAGACTGGTGCAGCAGACTGAAATTGCAGAGGCTGATTCAATGAATGCCATTGTTAACCTATCTGGGCCTGCTTTCTTTTTCTTCTCCATCTATTCAATCTACTTTTGCTCTAATTTTTCTATTTATTTCAATCTTTTTTTCTTTTTTGTCTGGTGAAACTTCATCTCCAAACCAACCTCTCATCTTCTTCTAATTTCTGTCCTTTTCTCTTTTCACATCCTTCATCCATCCCTCTGGCAATCCTCATCCCCTTTCTCTAACCTTTCCACTTTCTTCTCCTGGATCGCCTACCTCCTCTTCTTCCCAGAAGGACTCATTTCCTGATTCTTGCTTCTGGCCACTGGCTCTCCTCTCCTCCTTTGCTCTCTTACTACTTCCCCATTCTTAGCTTTCTTGTTTCTCTTCCCTTTACTTATCCTCTGTATCCACTGCTTATTTCCTCTTCCTCTGCTCGCACTGCTTCTCTTGCCCTATGCTCCCCTCTCATTTACTGTCTCTTTCTTTTGTTTCTTTTTCCTCCTACCTGCCCTCACCCTTCTCCTTTCTGCTCTCTTTCTGCTCTCTTTATTCTACCTTTACTTCTCATCTTGAGCCCGGTGGGGGGTGGGGGGGGGGGGGTGATTTTAGTATTCTTAGGCCCCAGGCACTTTTACTCCTAAATATGAACTTTGAGGATGTTATTAAAGCCAAAGGGGGGGAGGGGGGGGGGACTTTCTTAGGAAATGTCTAGACATTCTGTAATTATATTTTTGAAATGTAATTTTGATGTTTCAGTTGCATTAGATTTCTGTTTCACAATCTTTTCCCCTTATTTTTTCCTGCTTTTAAAGTTTTTTCCCCTCCTTCATAGGTCCTAAAAATTTTATAGGCCCTAGAGGGACTAATGGGAAATCTGGCACTGGGTGAATAGGGTATTGCTACCCACAAATACTGTAGGATGGAATGCCTCCTTCCACCCCCATGTATTCCAGCATCTACACCTCTCTCTTCCTTCCCTCCTGAAGAGTATCTCCTTTCCTTGCACACGCCTGGTCTTCCCCGCCCCTCAAACCTCTGGCTGTTGCTGTTGTGGCTCCTTCCCACTACTGCAACAATGTCAGCCCTTAAAGTAAAAAGCATCGTGCTGCGAGCCTCACCCTAATGTGCCCTGTGAGGCTCTGCTGGTTCCACCCTCTCTGACGAACACGTCCCACTGTCACGGGGAGCTGTTTTATGCTGCTGCAGCAGAGACATTTAAATCTGGCACAGGCGCGATTCCCACCTGATTTTGAAAACATGGGTTTAGATGTGCCTGCATTTCTGGCATCGGGATCATAGATGTGTCCAGCAAGATGTGCCCAACATATTGTTCAGCAGGCCCAGGCATGTATCCAGCATGAGGCCCTGCGCACGGATACTGCACGGGCCATAGAGTAAAGCAGAGAAATACGTCTCCAGCAATAGTGGGAGATACGGGCAAATGGTGATCAAGTTTTGGATGTGCCCATCCTCACCATATTCTGTGAAGTTAGCTGTTGCTGATCGTGACTGTCTCTGAGCTGGCCACACACATGCTGTAAAACATGCATTTCCTAAGCTGCTGTGCTTACTGACAGTAGTTTGCTGATGCATACAGAACATAGAAAGTGATGATAAATGCACGCTGATGCAAACTAGACCATAGCGTAATCCCCTACATGCCCAGAACAGTGCTAGGTAATCCCAGCACACTCTAAGATAGTATAAGAGAAGGTAAATATGAACATGCATTCCCACTAGCACGCCTTGTGGCCTTGGGCAAGTCACTTAACCCTCCATTGCCTCGGAAGAAAGGCCTGGCAATCTACTTCCAGTCATACTGCCAAGAAAACCCAGGAACTTCTGGGTTACCAGGAGTCAGGACTGACTCGAAGGCACACATTGCATTTTTACATGACAGAACATCAAAAAAGGCTTCAGTGAGGCATGTATTGCTCAGTTCTACATACACCCTTAAAAATGCTCAGAATGGACCCTCATCATGTGCACAAAAACCAACATTAACATAACAGTTCCCCAGGGGACGCATACGATTGCTGAGCCACAAATGTATGCCCTCGGTATGGCATGCTACATAGCACAATCTGGGGACTGTTGACACTACATCAGTCATGTCTCCCAGTGCCTGGCCCTCCTCCTTGATATGCAGATCAGCACACCAGATCCTCCCATGCAACCCTCAAACCACACTCACACACACACACACACACACACACCTACAGATAAAAGCTGGTATACCATAAAAGCATGGATTGCCAGGGCTACATATCCGATCCCCCTCTCTCACTCAAATAGGCAGTCTCACTCACACTTCTAGCATCAACAGGCCCATTTTACAGAATACAGGACTTGTCAATTTTACAGAATACAGGCCTGTCAGGGTCCCTCAGGTTAGCTGTTGTAGCACAAGCAGCAACTGTCAGCATAGCCGCCATATGATGCACTATTGTTGGTTTTCAAATATCTTTCATGGCAGTTATTCATGCCCCTTAGCTTACAAGATTCTCCCACCCCTGATTTCTTTCCGTTATACATGCATCTATGTGTGAAGCATACTTGTCACAACCTCTATACAAGCACAGCAGAAATATTTCTAAGTACTGGCCTTATTCCACGTTCTGCAGGAATAACAAGCACATCTGCGTGGGACAAAGAAAATGTACATGGGCCTTACCTGAATATGCTTTATACGTCTCTGTGGCAACCCCCCCCCCCCCATTCCATTCCTCCCAGGCACATTCTGAGATCCCCGTACTAGCACTGTGGACGTGCATGGGCGCAGGGTTTCAGAATATGGGCATGATTTTGTGAGAAAAACATCTCCTGTGCACGTCCAAATGGCCTGTTCGTGTTATGGAATGACCTTCTAAATGTTTTAGATATGTACAGTATAAAATAACACTAATTGCTTTAGTACATATATGCAGACTTTTGCATTATGAATTTAGATATGACTATTTATTAGTAAGGGCGATAGAAAGAGGGCAGAAACCTGGCATTTTCATGGTGGCTAGGGGGAAGTGTGGATGATTGAAAGAAATCAATTGGCCTTCTTATGTAGTCAGTTATGCACTGAAATGCATTAATACTGGATTTATAAAAAACAACAACAACATACATTCATGGGCCAGTGGCGGGCACAATGGGTAATGCATCTGACTACAAATATTATAAAGTCACTATATCAGGAATTCAGACAAGATAGCACATTTCCCCCGTAATCTGTATCCGTAACCTTCTATATGGATTCCAGACATGCATCTATGCTGTATGGACTGAAGAGCAGCTATCTTCTCTCTGTTCTTTTTTTAAAGTTATTAATCCCTCATCATCACCCTTTATCATCTACCATCAGATATGTAGTAATGTAACCTGATCTGTACCGGAGGGGAGGGGAATAGAGACACTGAGGCACAGCAGAGAATGCAACAGCTCTCCAAGCCATTGAGCACCTCTGCATTTGGATGTATTTACTAGGACACACTATTTATAACACATTTGCTGCATGTCCTGCTTCGTTAGGATGCTCCTATGAATGATGTGCCTGAAAGTTACGGTGTCATTAGTCTATCCAGTGCTACACGACGACTGTTATAAAATGGTACTCCAGTGGAGCAGGGATTTTCCTCTATTGAAATGTATTTATTTAGAAACATTTGTAACCCACTGTATCCTAAAATCCATAGCAGCTGACATCATAACATACATAATCCATCTTTACAATGTAACATAAAAACAGAAACAAATTATGTTGCCTTACCAACCATTCCATATCTCCCCACCACTTACAGCAATCATTCCCTTTCCACTCTCATCAATCTCTTTTATATATCAAGTCTAGCAAACGCCTGACTAAACAAAAATGCCTAGGGCACAGAAATTCAGAAAATGTTCTCTTCGTTCAGAAATACATTACTTCAGGGTTCCATGCTCCATGAAAGTCTTACCCAGGACCGGTTTAACCATTAGGCAGACTAGGTGGGTGCCTAGGGCAGAAGCTTCTGGTGGGTGGGGGGGGGGGGGGGAGGAGGTTGGGGGTTGGGGGTTGGGGGGAGTAAAGAGCAGCTGCAGTCCAAGCAAACTAATAGGTCCTGAGAGCCACACAGACTCCAAGAACTATGAGTGCAAACATTTACCTACACGGAGGGTGGTCAATTTATAAATTGCCATTTGGCAACTATCCTCATTATATATATGAAACAAAGTTTAATATTTATATATAGGATGCGCAATTTTGTGTTTTTTTACAGGATTATTCTGGGAGGGGATGATCATGGGGTTGAATTTAATTATCAAAATCTCAGGTTCCTTTGTGGGGTCTGAAAGTTAATGGGGGGGGGGGGGAGAGAGGTGGTATAAGGCTGAAGGTTTGCAAAGGGCTCCTAATTCCCTTGCACCGGCCCTTCTCTTACCTCATAGGCAAATGCGTCCATGCAGAAGATAATCCTTCAGATTCTTTTAAAATCCACAACCACTTTTTTGCCCATATTTCATATCATTGATTGTTCACTCAGTCTCCTAGAACTCAAGTAAGAAAATGCATTTATGCATAGATAATGTTTAGTTTTAAGCATTTTCTGAGCTAAATTCAACACATGCCTGCATGGAAAACTATTTTCCGGAGTTCATACAGAGATTTCCATGATTTCATGCAGGAACTAATCATAAGTAAAAGCTCTCTCAACAGCACTGCAGTAAAATATAGCACCCATAGCCACCGTTCTATGGGGTTGTGCATGATCATATAAGACATCAGAATCTCATTGGTTGATGCAGCCTTTTCGAGAATGTAAAGTTCTTTTTGATAAGTAATACATATCACCACTGAGTTCTTAAGTATAGAAATTGTATGGAGTCATCATACATACAACAAATAGAAAAATATTACTATTTACAAATGCAACATCACAGATGCTCCTTATGGTCTTGGGCAAGTCACTTAACCCTCCCTCAGGTACAAACGTAAGGGTCTGTTTACTAAACAGCGATAGTGGTAATGATGCACATTCGGGGCCGTGGCACAGATTTCACATGATTGCCTCTATTGCTGTTTAGTAAACAGACCCCTTAGATTGTGAACCCTCTAGGTTGTGATCTACTGGCAAATGTCTTGGGCTAGATCTCTTACCATTCAGATTCCCGGACATACTGGGGGTGAAGCACTTGACCCAAGGGGAAAGAATGTGGCTGTATAATTACCTTTGATGGCAGCAGAAGGTATTGAAAGGTTTAGTCCAGCAAAACACTTGCAGCCATCAGCCTGGCTTTATCTCAAGTGGCCTCAGAGGTTGTAGATGATGAAGAAATAAGATAGGAAACATGTGCGCCATAGAATATACAAAATTTCCAAAGATGTTTTTTGTATTACTTGTGTTGGTACACAATGGGACACGTGCACTCACAGGATAACACATTCAAGCAAGCAGAAGTGAGGTGAAGAAGACTCCACAATTCCATAGTTGAAACACAGCTTTATTTAAATCCAATCCAATGGAGTGGAGGAGTGGCCTAGTGGTTGGGGCAAAGTACTTCAGGTTCAAATTCCACTAGAGGACAGCAACCTTAGGCTGGAAGGACTGGGGATTCTAGTCCCACAGGTGCTCCTTGTGGTCTTGGGCAAGCCACTTAACCCTCCATAGCCCATGTTCCCTGTAAAATAGTTATCTCCAAGTTATAATGCCCTGTTCAATGTAATTTCAGTTTGTTCAATGTAAACCACACTGATGCAGAATAGCACAGTATATAAGAGAATATAAATAAATAAAATAACCCCAATGATTCTGGAAAGATGCCAATGCACAATGCTTGTAATGGCACCACCTCTATCCCATGCTGGCCTATGCAGCAGCTGTGACTGATGACATAATCTGTTTCCTGCACAGGTAGGGCCCCCAGGCATGTGTCTAGTTTGCCTATACCTCAATCCTGCCCTGTTTGTTGAATTTCTTTCAAAAGTGTGATGCTGTTCATGAGATCAATGAGAGAATTATGCAAACACGGCATGTGAATCCAATTTACTTCAGGCTCATAAAGGCTGCTAGCACTCTGCAGTACAGAATGAAAGATACATGAAAGGTACAGAAAGTAAACTGATATTGAAATTTTAACATAGAAAAATGACAGAAGTTTGATAATTGGCAACATCTAGACTGGATGGTATACATCCGAGGGTGCTGAAAGAACTGAAATATGAAATTGTAGACCTACTATTAGTAATCTGTGAACTATCATCTGTAGTATCTGAGACTGGAGAATGGCCAATATAACGCCAATTTTTCAAAAGAGTTCCAGGGGTAATCTGGGAAATTATAGACTGGTGAGCGTGATGTCATTACCAGGCAAAATGGTAGAAATCAATATAAAGAATAAAATGACTGAACATGTAGATAGTAATGGTTTATTGGGAGAAAGCCAACATAGATGTAGCCAAGGGAGATCTTGTCTTATTAATCTGTTATATTTTTTTTGAGGGTGTGAATAACCAGGTAGATAAAAGTGAGCCAGTTGATATAGTGTATCTGGATTTTGAGAAAGCCTTTGACAAGGTCCCTCATGAGAAACTCTTGGTGAAATTAAAACTCATGGGATAGGAGGCAGTGTACTACTGTGGATCAGGAACTGGTTAAAAGATAGAAAGCAGAGGGTAGGGCTAAATGTCCAATTTTCTCAATGGAGAAAAGTGAATAGTGGAGTACCCCAGGGATTTGTGCTCAGCCTGCTGCTTTTTAACATATTCATAACTGACCTGAAAATGGGAATAATGAGTGAGGTTATCAAATTTGCAGATGACACAAAATTATTCAAAGTTGTTAAAACACAAGAGGATTGTGAAAAATTACAAGACGAGCTTGATTAATTGGAAGATTGGATGTCCAAATGGCAGATGAAATTTAATATGGAAAAGTGCAAAGTTATGAACCTAGGAAAGAACAACCCAAACTGTGGTTACACAATGCACATTAGGAACTACTACCCAGGAAAAGGATTTAGGCGTCATCATGGATAATGTGTTGAAACCCTCTTCCCAGTGTGCAGCAGTGGTCAAGAAAGCAAATAGAATGCTAGGAATCATAAGGAAAGTAGTGGAGAATAAAACCAAGAGGCAAGATATTCAAAGGCCCTTACACGGGTAACTTCCTTAGTTACCCGTGTAAGGGCCTTATCCGGGATATTCAAAGTGCTCCTACGTGGGCAGTGCCCTTCGAATATCCCGGCTAAATCCCTAGTGTGCCCAGATGCTATCTGCATGGCATTGGGGCATGTTAGAGGCATTCCAGGGCAGAATGGGAGCAGAGGAAGGGGCTACACAGGTAGCAGCGATTTTCATTGCTACCTGCGTAGCCCTCTGCGCCTTAAAGATAGGCGAGAAAAAACCAATGCGGAAGTGAATATCCGGGTTAGGGGGGTCGGCGGGCAGGCTATGTGCCGCCATGGTGCATAGCCTGCCCAAATCAATTTCGAGCCCAAGGATATTATCCTAACATTATATTAACATTATCCAAAGCTGATTGATGTCATGGATTGTAAATGTCACAGTTCTGTAAATAATCAAGATTTTTTGTTATAATTTTGTAAATAATTACCTTGTCTAAATAATCAAAGGTTCCTGTTATGAGCTGTATATGATTACTTTTGTTTATAGTGTTCTTTGTACATAGTTGCAATGTTGCATAATGTTCCATGTATTTTTCACCACTGTTCTCTGTAAAGCCCCACTGATCTTGGGAAGTAGCGGTATATAAAAGTTTTCAAATAAATAAATAAATAATAAAATCAATCAATCTATGTTTTAGCCATCTTGTAGTAAAGAAAAGATGCTTACTGGAATAATGCACGAACCTTAACTATTACTGGTCAGAGAAGACAAACAATCCTTATGCAGCTGAACTTGTCAGCTGCTTTGGATCTTGTTGATCATGGCCTGATGCTAGAAAAGTTTAGTAGTATTTGTCTTTCTGCTATAGCGTCACATAGCTTTTTTAGTTCAAAAGAAATTGTATGGTGAAATGGGGCATGGAAATTATGATAGCAGGTTCCCTGCTATCTGCTATAGTATTCATTATCTTCTTCAGTACACTCAGCAAGATTTTTCAAGGAGGTGATGTTCCCTGCTTCTCATATGCCATGACATTATTCTGATTCCATTTCAGGAGATTCTTGAGTGCACATATAGAGAGCTCTGAATTTCTTTTATTTTTTAGCAGTTGATTACTAGATGACCAATTGGTTAAGATTAAATGCAGAAAAAAATCCAACATAGTATGAGTGGAAGCTCGCACCAATGTGATTCCTATCTTGAACTTATGCATTTCTGGTATGAATATCTCTTTGGTCTAATCCTTGTGGATACTGGACATTGTGTTGGACTCAACGCTCACAATGGAGGTACAAGTCTCATAGTTAAGAGGCAGCATTAACAGTTTCGTCAAATCCATCAAATTGGATTGGTCTTAATTAGATAAAGTCTAATTATGGTATCTCAGGTTATTATCCTCTCTGACTATCCTTTACTTAGGAATTCAAGATAGGCTCCTGGAGAAGTTACAGATTTTGCAGAATGTTACAGCATAGTTTTAAAGAGTAGCAGATGGGAACGAGCCACCTCTTTTTTGAGAGGGTTGCACTAGTTCTCTGTTAGAGCCAGGATCATGTTTAAGTTATTAATTTTGACTTTTAAAATTATTCATGGTCTTGCGCCTACATATCATCAATGATAGCAATGTCATTCTTGAAGAAGGCCACAAAGTCTACTCATTTAAATGTTACAATTTTCTTTCCCTAGAACTATTGACAGTAAAAAAAACTTTATATAATTCTGAATTATAGAGACACTCTACACAGGAATGCACTCCTAGATGAGTTGTGGCAGGAAAGTAATTACTCAGCGTTCAGAAAGGTGCTGAAAATGCACCTGTTTACAGAACACATTCCTTTAGAATAGAATGAAAGGAAGTGACATCCAGATCCAAGATGGCTGCATAATCTGTGGACTGAGTTCAGCCTGTGGCATAATCAAATAATTTGAGTATCCCAGCAGTGTTTGTCAACCCCAGTTTGTGCAGTACAGCATCTTTACAATTGTGGGACTGCAATACTGGCCATGAAAAAGAAGGAGGTTCTCTCGTATATGACTCCCTCACAGCAATGCTGCAAGCAGACCAAGATGGCACCCATGGAGCCTGAATGGTGGTGTGCAGATCTAAGCAGTGGCTTTGACTCTGAGCTGGTAGGGGAGGAGCTCCCTGTTATTCACCGTGAGCTTCGGTGCTGGTTCAAGGAGTTCCGGTCCAATCTAACAGTCTACCAGTGTGAGTTAGCAGCAGTGGTTAATGACTTGTATGGCTGGGTGACAGAGCTTGCGTGAGTTGATGGAGAAGAAATTGAAATAGTGGACAACTTTAACCTGCTTGGATCAATAACCAATAAAGAAACAACAAGCAGTCAAGAAATCAGATGGCGCATTGCTCTTGGCAGAATGACTATGAAAGACCTAGACAAAATTCTCAAGTGCAGAGATGTCTTTCTCTATACAAAGATTCAACTTGTCCAAGCCATGATATTTTCAATAACATCATATGGATGCAAAAGTTGGACAGTGAAAAAGATAGGAAGAAAATCGATATCTTTGAAGTATGGTGTTGGCAAAGAATATTGTGTATACCATGTACTGGCCGAAGAACAAACCAATCAGTACTAGAGGAAATCAAACCAAAGCTTTCTTTAGAAGCTCAGATGACAAGACTTTGACTTTCATACTTTGGACACATCATGCGAAGAGAGAGATCATTAAAGAAAGACATCATGCTTGGCACGGTTGAAGATCAACGCAAAAAAGGAAGGCCAGCAATGAGATGGATCGATACAATAACAACAACTATGCATGCCACTTTATCGAAAATGAGCTGCCTGACTGAAGACCGAACACAGTTTAGGACAACTATCCAGAGGGTCACCTTGAGTCGACACCAACTTGATGGCACTTAACAACAACAATAGCAGAATTTTATTTTTTTATTTTTTTATCGAGGGCTGTTGCTCAGAGAATACATAGGTTGAAGCCAGAAATTAACACATTGTATGCTTATGTTGTTTTTTTTGTAGTGTCACCACAAAGAACTGGGTGCCTTTCCCCCTATCACTAATCACTGGGGATGCCAGCTTCTGTTAATGTTTCACTCGCATTTGGGCTCTCCAGGGATCTCTTGAATTAAGTCTTCAAAGAGATAGGCTGCATCTTTCAGAGAGGGATCAGAGCAGATGCTGTGCCATATGGGCCAAGAGAATTCTGGTCAGTCGGATTTTGAAGAGTTTTACAATGTCATTTCTTACCATGTTAATATTTGGGAAAGGGAGGGGTGCATGCTCATAGATCATCACTTAAGACCAGGATTTATTTTAAGACATCATAATGTATTTCAGGCATGTTGTCAAGCCTCACCATAGAATGCTCCTCCAAACATACTGTGGTAGCCTTTGCAGCATCTTTCATATCTGAAAGCATCAGAGATGAACATTTTAACAATGAACTATTAATTATTTCACCCCTTAGATATGAACATGCTGCATTCCTTGAATATAGTTATTTCTGACATTATTTCCTTCAACCCTCATCATTCCTTTTTCCAATGTTTCCCTGTATAAAATGTTAAATTTATTAATATGTTAAATTGTTAATTATGTTAATATTGTTAAACGCACTATATCAAACTTTGTTCAATGTAAACCTCTAAATTTTGAGTTCCTTGTAAGCCACTTTGATTCCCGAAAAACGGTAAATCAGCACATATAAATAAACTCAGCATTTGTTATTTTTTTAAATTATGATGATCCCCACTCTTCTACCCCTGATCAATAACAGCATCGCTAAGAAACTTCTTTCTTTTTTTTTTTAAATCTCTGAGTATTGAAGTCAAAGACAGTGCAATCCTAAATCCAATCAGTTTGAAAAAGCTTGTATGGACCCAGTTGTATCCTTTCTTGAATAAGTCACTGCTTTTTAATCACAAATACGTCATGCCACATTGCCCCTGAATGCAATAATGTTACAGCTGTTTCTTGATTTTTAGCAGCATTATTCGGATAATGTTCCTGAATATCATTGCAGACCACTCTGGCATTGTTAGTTCTGAGGCAGTTTGTGGTTGGAGCGAAGGTGGGCCCCAGACAGGGCCATCCTGTCCACTAAGTGAACTAGGCAGTCGCCTAAGGCGGCAGACTTTGGTGAGTTGCATGCTGATTCCTCTCTTCCTGGAAGCAGTGGCTCAGCCATTGCTTCAGCACTACAGTAGGCCTTAAAGCACCTATGCATGTGCATGCAGTCACAGCCAACAGCTCCTACCCCTCTTTGACGGGAAGATGAGTCAAAGGTGGGCAGGAGCAGCAGGCCGCAAGTATGTGCATGTGCTTGGATGCTTTAAGACCTACTACAATGCTGAAGTAGCGGTACACAGGAAGAGAAGGATCACCATGCCACCCTCTCCCCTCCTCCAGGTGAGAAGATGGATGCTGGGGGGAGGGGAGCAGAGGAGGCCTGCCTGCCTGCAGTGGCATAAACCCTTGGGCCGGCCCTGGACCCAGAATTATCCGGTTAGCAACAATATTCAGGGGCATGTTTACTAAAGCACAGTTGCCAGTAGCGGGGGGGATGGGGGACGGGGGGGTTTAGCACAGGGCTAATATGCATTTTGGTCACGTGGTAGCAATGAGCACATGGCCCAAAGGAGACAGCACTAAAAATGGCACCCTATCCAAGCAGTATGCGAATAGGTGGGGTTAAGGCAGAGAGACGGTGGAGACGTGGTGCATGCCTGAGGTGGGCATGCTAGTTGCGCACTTGCTATACAAACACTCCGCTAGTATGGGCACAACTAGCTTCTGCCTCTCAGACAGTAGTTGCACCCATCTTGTTAGCATATCGCAAAGGCGTGTTCCATACACGAGTGTTAGAAAATAGGAAGAGCAGAAACAGGGCAACCACACTGGAAGAAAAAAAGGCAAATGTGAAAGATAGCAGAATATCTAGGCACCTACCTAGGTCTATAGTTGTTTATGGCTGGAACTCTCAGCTACCTGCAAGTGCTGCTCCTAGTGACAGGAGTATGGAACTACCTTGACATGCTTCTTTATATATCGCAGGAGCTCCCCCTAGTGACAGGAACCTGGAATTGTCTTGTTCTGCACCTTTGCACATCATGTACATAATGTATATCTATGGTATTTTCAATAACATCATATGGATGTGAAAGCTGGACAGTGAAAAAGGAAGACAGGAAGAAAATTGATGCCTTTGAATTATGGTGCTGGCGTCAAATACTGTGTATACCATGGACTGCCCGAAGAACAAACCAGTCAGTACTATAGGAAATCAAACCTAAGCTTTCTTTAGAAGCTCAGATGACAAGACTTCAACTTTCATACTTTGGACATGTCATGTGAAGAGAGAGATCATTAGAGAAAGACATCATGCTTGGCAAGATAGAAGGTCAATGCAAAAGAGGAAGGCCAGCAATGAGATGGATCAATACAATAACAGCAGCTAGGGGTACCAGTCTGTCAACAATGAGCTGCCTGACTAAAGATCGAACACAATTTAGGACAAATATCCAGAGGGTCACAATGAGTCGATGGCACTTAACAACAACAACAATGAGCATGTTTATTTATTTATTTACAGGAACTTCATATACTGCTATTGGCATCTGATACATCATAGAAGTTTACAGCAACCAATTTTAATTCAAAGATGACAAAAACACTGTAGACAAGGACACAAGGAAAGAAACAAGAGGAAGGGAAAGGTGTAGACTGCCTTCAAGAAATTTGAGAAGGTCTGAGCCCAGGGCTGGCCCAACCATTAGGCAAACTAGGCAGCCATCTACAGTGGTATCTTCTGGGAGCAGCAAAGAGTAGGGCATTCAAAGCTAAGCAATAGATTTTGACAGCCAGGGGAAGTGTAAAGCTTAAAGTTTGCCTAGGGCGTCAACACCTTGAACCATCTCTGGGATCGGCTCTGTCTGGGCCCCCTTTTGAGAGGTAGGACCAGGTGAAATTGCATTTACATCAGGATCATCAGACTCATAGTATGTTTGTTAGGAGGGGAGGGTGAGGTGGGACAGTGGGTGTGTTTTTGAGCAGTTATTGTTTTGCTGAAGATCTGTGATTCATGGAAGTAATTAAATACATACAAAGAACATAATGATAGAGTTTGTGCTGACATTTCTACCATGTTTGCTACTAGTTTTACATACTACAAATTTGCAATTTTCATCTGACGTTTTTGGGAAGATATATTGTGATTTCATTCTGATGTGTTATAATTGTTTATCGATGGTTGATCCATGGTTTTAATTTTGGTATTTTTGTGAATAGATTCAGGCCCGTACGTCCAGCTGCACAGGGCACAAAGGCTTAAGGGGCTCATTTTAGCTGTCTGCCGTTGCCTGCTGCCGCCACTTTTTCTTCTCTAAACGGTGGCAGGCAACGGAAGACAGCTAAAATGTGCCCCTTAAGCCTTCTCGCCAGCATGCTAAACAGATCTGTCCCTCCCATATTCTTGCAGGGAGGGACAGATCTGCTTAGCATGCCGGCGACTTGCACATCAGGCGCACCTCTTCTTTCCCGCCACGGGAGGAAGGGGGGGCGCACGCCCGATGTGCAAGTCACATAGGGCGCGATTTACATTCGGTATGGCCCTGAATAGATTTATACTATATTGCATGACTTTGTTGTTGATATGATTATTTTTATTGTAGTGATGACTGTACTAAGTGGGTTTATATAATGGGGTGTGATGGGGGGTCTATAAAATGTTACCCGTCCCTCTCCAAAGGGATTATCAACAATCCTCTTTAAGAAAGTCTGCAGCTCAAAAGGGAGGGGTTATGAACGCAGCAGGCTGCTGGAAGGAGAGAGGCCTGTGGAGCCAGAAGTCCTTCCAAGGCAAGCAATGCAAAGGAGTTCTGAGGTAAGAACTTTAATTGGGGCAAGAGGAAGGGTTGGGAGAACCAGCTTGTGGAGGTTTAACAAGCTGGGAGAGAAGTAAAGTTGATTTTGCTTTCCTTGAACTGCTGTCTGTTCTGAGTTTTGCTTTGTAGAGTTTTAACAAGCTGGAACAGAATAAAAATTACTTTTGTTTTCCCTGAACTACTGTCCAGCCTGTGTTTTAAAGAAAACCCCTTCCCACCGCACACCACACTAGCACATGTTTTTTTTTTAATCATTATAATCTAGCTTGAACTTGTAGCAGGTTAAGTGGACAATAGATACCTAAATTAAATTAAACTGAATGTCTTTTAAATATGAAATAAACTGCCAGCTGGGTGACTAACTGTGTGATCTGAACGTATGCTTATGATTTCTAGTATCATGTCTCCTGCGATTCCACAACTCTGGTAAGGGCTGAAAAACCTGACCTTGCAAAGTAATTCCCAAGCCCCAGAATCCCTGTGGAACTGTGGAGAGGTGGCTAGCAGGACACTTACCCTCCATTCCATCCATGCAGCAATTTGGCAGAAGGAGGAGAATGGTGGCGACACTTCATGCCATATCTGTGTGTGTGTATTTGTGTCCTAGCAGATTTCCATCCATGTCCTTTTTCCAACTTCTGCATGTAGCTTTCTATTGCTGGTCAAATTACCTTCTTAATTTCTGCCAGACAGGAAAAATATGTGCCTTCATTAGTGCTTCCCAAAATATGGATCATGACCCCCTGTAGTCACAAAATCCCTTTTTAGGGTCCCAACCATGGTGAGAAAAGAAGCAGCATCTTTGGCCGCACAGGGATGCTATAAATACAGGCTTGATGGGAGGTGGAGCTCTACAGCAGCATCACAGACAGTGCTACACATGGGCCTGGGGCCAGAATATAGGAGGCAAGATAGAGCTGAGGTTGTGTGCTTTTTGCCTTGCTAAAATGAGGTTGTAGCTACATTAAATATGGTGTGGGAAGCACTGGCTTATGTGGACTCAGAAGCGAAAAAAAAGGGGAGAAAGAGCCAATTCTACCAAACACACACCTTTTCTACTTACTTTATAGAGATTAGCTGGCAGGGTACAATTAGTTCCTATAGTGATACCTCCTTAATTAATGTAGTCAAATAAAAAACAAACTCGTTCCTAGAATAAAATGAATATTGAGCAGGAGTTTGGATAGAGAGAGATCAATATTCAGTTGGGACAGTTTAGACACTGGCCACCACAGCTAAAATAAATCCAGATATTCAGCCCTGGCATCTGAATAGTGGTTGGTCCTAAATATCTAGATTCAGTGCTGACCACCAGCACCACCAGTGATATTAAGCCTGTTAAATGGATAGTTAACCAGATAAAATTAGGACAGACATTTTGCTGTCTTAACTTTCTCCAGATCAGAGGTTCTCAACCCTGTCCTTGGGATACACTTAGCCAGCCAGGTTTTCAGGATAATCACAATGAATATGCATGACAGAGATTTGCATACACTGCCTTCATTGTACTCTCCTGGCCCCAACTCTGACTGTAGCCAGTACTGACAGAAACACAGAGCACAGGCCCTATCTCCTGACACCTCCACAGCACACACCACCAGCAGCCCTCTGACATCTATCCATTGATTATGCAGACGTGAGCAGCAGTCCGTCAGGACAGTTGTTGCTGGGTCTGTGAATGTTTGTCCACTGCCTCAGCAGGGTCAGTCCTGACTTTCAGACTCTGGTTTTGTGAATGTCAGGCTGCTGTGGTGCACTGCTGCACCATGCTGTCCCTCCTCCCTGGTGGTCTGGGTAGGTGCCTAGATATTCTGCTTTCTTTCCCGCTTGTCTTTTTTTCTCCAGTGTAGTTGTCCAGTATCTGCCCTTCCCATTTTCTAACACTCGCGTACGGAACATGCTTTCGCGACATGCTTACAAAGTGGGTGCAACTACTGTCTGGTGAGAGGCAGGAGCTAGTTGTGCCCATGTTAGCAGCATGTTTGTTTAGTTAATGCGCAGCTAGCATGCCCGCCTCAGGCACGCATCATGTCTCCACCCTCTCTCTGCCTTAACTCCACCTATTCGTATGCTGCTTGGGTAGGGTGCCATTTTTAGTGTGGTTGCCTTTGGGCCATGTGCTCATTTCTACCATGTGGCCAAAATGCATGCTAGCCCTGCACTTAACCCTACGCTACTGGCTACCATGTTTTAGTAAACATGACCCTGAATATTGCTGCTAATCAGATAATTAAGGGTCCAGGGCCAGCCCAAGCATTTCTACCACCATAGGCAGGCCCCCTGTGCCCCTCCCCAGCATACATTTTCTCACCTAGGGGAGGGGAGAGGGTGGCATGGTGATCCCTCTTATCCTGTGTGCCACTGCTTCAGCACCACGGCGGGTCTTAAAGCACCCAAGTGCATGGACATACAGTCTGCTGCTCCTGCCCTGCTTTGATGCAATTTCCTGTCGAAGGGGGGTGGGAACCACTGGCCGTGACTGCACACACGGGCGTAAGTGCTTTAAGGCCCACAGAGGAACTGAAGTAGCGGCTGAGCCACTGCTTCCAAGAAGAAAGGAATCACCATGCTGCTCACCAGGGTCGGCCTCCTTAGGCGACCACCTGGTTTGCCTAGTGGACAGGCCGGCTCTGTCTGGGGCCCTCCTTCATTCCACCCACAGACGGCATCAGAGCTACCCAGATAATGCCAGAATGGTCTGCAATGATTTTCAGGAGCATTATCCGAATAATGCTGCTAAAAATCAAGGGACAGCTGTAACATTATTGCATTCAGGACAATGTCCATGCTCAAATCAAATGTATGTTACACCCAACTGATTCTCCCGTGTTATGTAAATCATTGTCCAATCAAAAATGTAAATCTGAAAGATCTCAATGTGCTGTACAAAGCATTACGATTCTGTAGAGTAAACCGCTGCTGATCGTAGGAAGCAGCGGTATACAAATGTTTACTAAATAAATAAATAAATAAAATACTAAATAAATGTGGCTTCCCTATCATGGCCTATTTGTAATTAAAAAGCAGTGACATACATAAGAAAGGATATAACTGGATCAATACAAGCTTTTTCAGACTGATTTCTATTTAGAATTGTACTGTCTTTGACCGCAATGCTCGGGGATTTACAAAAAAAAAGAAAGAAGATTCTTAGCGATGCTGTTATTGATTAGGGGTAGAAGAGTGGTGATCATCATAATTTTAAAAAGAAGAACAAATGCTGAGTTAATTGTTAAAATGTTCATCTCTGATGCTTTCAGATATGAAATATGCTGCAAAGGCTACCACAGTATGTTCGGAGGAGCATTCTATGGTGAGGCCTGACAACATGCCTGAAATACATTATGATTTCTTAAAATAAATCCTGGTCTTACATGATAATCCATGAACATGCGCCTCTCCCCTTCCCAAGTATTAACATGATAAGACATGACATTGTAAAACTCTTCAAAAACCGACTGACCAGAATTCTTTTGGCCCATATGGCACAGCATCTGCTCTGATCCCTCTCAGAAAGATGCAGCCTACCTCTTTGAAGACCCAATTCAAGAGATCCCTGGAGAGCTCAAATGGGACTGAAACATTAACACAAGCTGGCATACCCACTGGCTGGTGATAAGGGGAGAGGCACCCAGTTCTTTGTGGTAACACTACAAAAAACCCCAACATTAGCATTAAATGTGTTGATTTCTGACCTCAACCTCTGTATTTTCTGAGCAACAGCCCTCAATAAAAAAAAATACATAAAATTCTACTGTTCTTGTTGTTAAGTGCTATCGAGTCGGTGTCGACTCATGATGACCCTCTGAATAGCTGTCCTAAACTGTTTTATCTTCAGTCAGGCGGCTCATTGTTGATACAGTGGCATCCATTGCTGCTGTTATTGTATCAATCTATCTCATTGCTGGCCTTCCTCTTTTGCGTTGATCTTCAACCTTGCCAAGAATGATGTCTTTTTCTAATGAACTCTCTGTTTTCATGAGGTGTCCAAAGTATGAAAGTCAAAGCCTTGTCATCTGAGCTTCTAAAGAACGCTTTGGTTTGATCTCCTCTAATACTGACTGGTTTGTTCTTCAGACGGTTCATAGTATACACAGTATTCTTTGCCAGCACCATAATTCAAAGGAATCAATTTTCTTCCTGTCTTTTTCACTGTCCAACTTTTGCATCTATATGACATTATTGAAAATACCATGGCTTGGACAAGTCAAATCTTTGTATTGAGAGAGACATCTCTGCACTTCAGAATCTTGTCTAGGTCCTTCATAGCCATTCTGTCAAGAGCAATGCATTATCGGATTTCTTGACTGCTTGTTGTTTCTTTACTGATTATTCATCCAAGCAGGTTAAAGTTGTCCACTATTTCAATTTCTTTTCCATCAACAATGGGCTTATTGATTTTGCCAGTTGACAGGATCTTTATCTTCTTTATGTTAAGGTGCAGGCCCATTTTAAGACTATGTTCCTTGATCTTGAGAAACAAATGTTTCAGGCTGTCTTCACTTTCAGCCAGTAATGTGGTGGTATCAGCATAGCGAAGGTTGTTGATGAGTCTTCCACCAATCTTCACACCTCGATTGTCTTCATACAGTCCTGCTTCTCTGATGATTTCTTCTGCATATAAATTAAACAGGTAGGGGGAAAGTATGCAGCCTTGTCAAACACCGTTGCTGATTTTAAACCATTCTTTTCTCCTTGTTCCGTTCAAACATTCATTTCTAGATGAATGCAAAGGTTGTGCAAGAGAACTATCAGATGTTCTGGTATACCCATGCTTCTTAGTGTGGCCCAGAATTTCTCATATTTTACACAGTCAAAAGCCTTGCTGTAGTCAATAAAATACATATAGATATCCTTTTGGTATTCTTTTGTCTTTTCAAGGATCCATCTGTGATGATGTCTCTTGTTCCTCACCATTTTCTGAACCCTACTTGCACTTCAGGTAATTCTCGTTCCAGTATGCTGGATGATCTTGAATAGAATCTTGCTGGCATGTGGGAACAGAGTGATTGTGCAATAATTTCCACAGTCACTTTTCCACAGTATTGGTATAAACACAGATCTTTTCCAGTTAGTTGGCCATAATGTTGGCTTCAAAATTTCCTGGCAGAGCCTTGTAAGTATGGCAACAGCTGCATCCAATTGCTGTAATACTTTAATGGGAATGCCATCAATACCCGTGCTATGTTCTTTGATAATGCTGCTTCGATGTCTTCTTTCATCATTGATGGTTCCTGATCATAAAGTACAGATTCAAATGGCCATTGGTCCACTTGATCTTTATAGTAAATGACTCTATATATTCTCTCCACTTTTTCTTGATCTTCTCAGCATCATTCAGCATGGATCCTTGAACATCTTGTAACATTCCAATTCGAGGCTGGAATTTTCTCTTTAACTCTCGTAGCTGTAGAAAAGCCAATCTTGTTCTTCCTCTAATAGTTTCTGATTCTATTTCTTTGCATGCATCATTGTAGTGCTAAAATCCTGCTGTAGAAATAGGATTTTGTTTTAGTGATCTCCAGAGACAGCACAGGGAGGTGAGTCTAACAAATTCTGTGCAAATGATCCAGGGAGATATAATACAGAGGATGCAGATCATGCCAGCTTTCTGTTCCTGGCTGCCAGCTAGGATGTGGTATATCCCTGAAACTTTCCATGGCAGGAGCTGGGCACTGAATCCTTCCTAACAAGGCCTCATTTCCATCACAGATCAAACAAGCGCTGAAAAGGGACTATACCGTATAATCATGCAATGAAAAGGATGGAGGAGGCCAGTGCGACAGACTTAATTGCCTTTTCTTGCAGAGGGCTAGAATTAACATAACACTAAAAGCTGCTTTTTTAAGTTTACCTTTGTAAATTAGATTTTAAAAAGTTACAAGTTCAATAATGCGTTAAAAAATGGAAAATGCAAAAACAAGAAATGAAAAAACAAATATAGTGAATAAATACATCCTTATCACAAAATATCCATAAAACACACATTACAAGAAGAGTAAGTGGCACATAGAAAAGAAAAGAAAAACATCATAAGAAAAGGACAAACCAAATCCATGCCCTCCCAAGCCCAAGTTTTCCTACAGGAAGGATTACTACACAGATTTAAGGCTGAAACACAAACTATCACTTCCTACATTGAAGAAATTTCTCAAGATGATCAGGTAAAGTAAATGCAAACAATTTTCCCTGATAACCAACAAACAACAACATGGAAATTGTAAAAGGAAAGTGGCTCCTAAAGCCAACACCTGTGCTTTCAGGGTCAATAATTCCTTCTTTCGCACCTGAGTGGCTCGTGCTACATCAAGGAAGACGGAAATCCATTGGACTCAAATGTTCAATTTCTTATTTCCAAAATAAGATCTTAGAACAATCAACTTGTCTTTTTCAGAAGAAAAACAACCAAAAGAGTAGAATGCTGGGTAATAATATCAGGTGAGGAGGCCACCCTATTGGAGGTCCCGGATTCCTTTTTAGGGTGTGGTAAATAAAGATACTTAGGGGTATGTTTACTATCGTGCGGAAGCCGCTACTGCCGATTAGTAAACATATCACTTAGAGATAATTATATAATCAGATTTGATAACTGCAGAATATCTTTAAAATACTTCCTCAATAATATCAATGGAGATAGCAAATACATTTTTGGAAAATTCATTAATCCTCAAGGAATTTTCCAACATTTCTAATTTATAATGAAGGCTGACGCTGTTCTTAATATGGGACATGCCAACAGCCTAAGGGAACAAAACTGAGATTCGAAAGAGACAAATTTCCTTTCTACAGCCTGCAGTCTACTGTCTCCGTATTTAAATGTCTGGATAACTTAAAAAAATTATTTCCTGCGTCTTGTGTTTCCCTTGCTAAATCAGGAAACATGTGGATCAAGCAGCCCTTAAAAACAACATTTCTCTTTTTGAAAAACATTTTTAGAAGCCATTCCCTATCTGATGCTAAGGCAAAAGTTACCAAACAAGTAGCCGGGGTAGCTATATCCGTGTCCGAAGACTCTAACATAGAAGTAACATTCAAAACGTCTACCGCTGGTAAACCAGGTAAATCAATATCTGAGGGAGCTTTTTGGCCCATAGGTATATAATATATCTTAACCAACAGTGGACAGAACTCAGGGGAAACCCCAAGAACCTCTAACATATAGGACTTAAACATTTCTTTTGCAGAAATACCAGGAACCTTAGGGAAATTAATCATACCTAAGTTAGTCAATCGTGAATGATTATCCAGGGCTTCCATCCGGCTCCTCATGTTACCAAAGTCTTTCATCAATGCCTCAACCTGAGAATCCAAACACTCAGCTCGAACAGAAGATTCAGTAACAGTTAGTTTAAGGGATTCAATGGACTCAGAATTCACCAGACAGTTCCTCTCAGTCTGTAATACCTGGGTTTGCAAAGTTTGAACTTGAGGAATAATATCCTCACCAAGCTGCTTGATTGCTGACCATATGGCTTCCAAAGTAAACTGCTCCAGTCTCTGCAGCTCAAAAGCAAAGGGAATCGGCTCCACTGTAGCAACTGCCATCTCCAGGGCTGAACCTGATGAAGAAGCAACTCCAGTTCCTTCAGACGCCAACCGCTGCACTCCCAGCATCTCTGGGGCTGAAGGAAGTCATGAGAGCACTTCGCCACGCGCAGTGACGATTGGCGGTGATCCCAGCAGAGCAAGAGGCTCACCTGTGTAAGGCGCCTCCACTTCCTCACCCACCGAATGGGCCTTAATACACGCTTGCTTGGGAGGCCTCTTCACTTCCGGGGGCGTAAGGTCACTGCCCGAAGGGAACGTTGAGCCCGGCGGCTCCAACTCCCTCTCAGCCGGGGAATTCACCCCACGACTGTGGCTGATGTTCCCGACGGAGATATTGATCCAGGGGACCAAATGGATGGGCTCTTCTTTTTGAAATACCCCTGCGAATGTCTTGTAAAATTAGAGGGTAATTCTTTTATTTTTTCCATCTCAGTTAATTTCTTTTTTGAATGCCCGTGGGGTTGTTAGTGGTGGAACTGTTGCCTGTTCTACACCAATTTAATGATGTTGGCTGATTTGTCTCTGCATATTTCCTATTAGAGTTCATTGTAGTCTATATTTTTCCTATTTTCTTTGGATTTCATTATTGTGGGCTAGAGCGAGTGTCTCGGGTTATTTTATTTCCTCTGAATTTATTGTTATATGGTTTGTATCTCCTGATATCTTGATTTCCTGTGCAAGTGATTGTATCCTTGTAATATTTTGTATATTCTATAAATAAAAAAAATGTCTGGATAACCTCTGCAGTGAAATCACATAATTGTGAAGCAGTACCTCGCAGCAGCTCCTCCATTCTAGATACCACACACCAAATGTCCCTCAAGGAGATACCCTGTTGCTGAGATGACTGTTTTGGCATTTCTATAGCAGGTTTCGAGAAGCACACTGAACCAGATATTGTCAAACATGATACAGATGGAACCTTTTCATTTGCAGAAGTAGGACCTCGAATGAGGCTTCAAATGGCTCTACAACTTCCTTGGGTATATTCAAAGGAGGTGAATGGAGGGGGTAGACCTGCTTCGAGCTGAGGGAAGTCCCCTCAGTTGAAAAGAGAGAGACAAACCTGACCCAAACTCATGCTAGTGATAGACTTTGAAGTCACATGTGTGTCCATAGGCCCTTTAGTTATGGGAGTAGAGGCTGCTGGTACCTTCTTTTTTCCTTTCCCTTTCCTCTTCATAACTCCAAATATCAAAAGCAGAAAAAAAGAAAAACAGCATCACTCACCATACAATCAATGCAGACCCCACAAGCTCCTCAGTTGCTCCGAAAGGGCACCCATCCTCCTTTGGGCATGCCCCTGTGGCCACACACCACAGCCCAATGCCTCTTTTGAAGGGGGAGATGACATCATTGCTTGGTGCTGAGGCCTCTGGAGCTGCAGAGATGCTGCTTTCTGCTCTCCCTCCAATTTCCTGGGCCACTTACCTAACTACTGCTCTTTTGAATGCTGCCACAGCTTGATGTCCCTTTTGAAGGGGAGAGATGATGTTACTGTCTGGTGCTGGCCCAATGGAAAACCTCTGGTGTCACAGGGATGCTGCTCTCTGCTCTCCCTCTGATTTCTTGGGTCACTTAACTGCTGCCACTGCTCAATGTTCCTTTTATTTATTATTTTATCAGGTTTTTTATACTGCAGTTTTATTTTAGTTAAAGTGGTTTACATTGTAACTTAAACTTGGTAGTAATGTACATTAAACAGGGGCATTGATTTGGCTTCTTCTAGGCCATGGAGGATAAAGGGACTTATCCAAGGCCACAAGGAGTGCTGGTAGGAATTGAACTCTGGTTGCTTGGTTCCTAAGCTGGTTCTCTAACCGTTAGGCTTCTCCACTCCTCTACTCCTTTTGAAGAGGGGAGACATATCACTGCCTGGTGCTGGCCCGATGGAAGGCCTCTGGCGCTGTGGGAATGCTGCTTTTTGCTTTCCCTCCAATTTCCTGGGTCAGTTAATCGCTGCTCCTCTTTTTTGCTGTTTAAAGTATTTATTTATTAAGGGCCTGATTTTGTAACAGGATACCTATGTGAGAAATCCTATTTTAAACCTATTTCTCATATAAAGGCCACACAATAATGCATTCTCTGACTCAATTATAGTTACAGTTTTATGGGCTCGATATTTAAAATGATGAACACAGTTAGCAAACCTCTCTGACTCCTTTACCTCACTCCCTCTTTTTCATTTCCTTTAACCTACCCTAACACAAAGAACCATGCCTGGTTAGTAAATTTGTATATAGTTAGTAACCCCCCTGTTAAGTCTACAGTGTTCATGTAGGAGTTCACCTACTTGTTAAATGTAATGTAACATGTATCTGTGTACATAGTTCAAATCCTGCTTATTGTAACTTTGTTGTGTTAATTATAAACCGCCCCTGATCGCTGGAAGGGGCGGTATAGAAAAACCAAATAAATAAATAAAAACAAATAAAATGCGGTGAATGGGATATTTAATGGCACTAACACAGTTAGGAATGTTGAACATTTGTGGATGCTGCTGCTGGGCGCTCTGATAGGGGAGTTCTGGGGGCGGAGCAGGGGCAGAACCTGGGGATAACCAGGCAACAGCGATATCCAGCCATTGCCTGGCTATCCCTTAGTATTCACACAAAAGAGTGAGGAAAACAATAGTTCTTTCATATTATATATATTTTTTTGACCATATAATACCGTGTACCGGGGTCATGAAAACAGACTCCCAGACCTTGGTAAGTAATAGTCCCTTTTAATCAAAACAGCAGTAAGAAATATATTTTAAAACTGAACTTAACTGCCACGGCAAAATCATCAAGGTGGAAGACACACGACACAGTCCTGCGTTTCGGGCTCTCACTTCAATCTGCCCTGCTTCAGGTCAAACTGTCATCACCAATCAAATAGCCGTCAATTCATAAAAGAATGAAAAAACTTTACAAAGAATCACTTTTAAACATGGCGTCTGACGTCATCCAGATCACTAGACCAATCAGAAAAATCAGAAAAAAATCCAAAGTTTTTCTTAAAGGGGAGGAAGAAAAATTTGCATGTGGAATGGAAATAGCCTAGTGAATGGAATGAAAATAGCCTGATTGGTCTAGTGATCTGGATGACGTCAGACGCCATGTTTAAAAGTGATTCTTTGTAAAGTTTTTTCATTCTTTTATGAATTGACGGCTATTTGATTGGTGATGACAGTTTGACCTGAAGCAGGGCAGATTGAAGTGAGAGCCCGAAACGCAGGACTGTGTCGTGTGTCTTCCACCTTGATGATTTTGCCGTGGCAGTTAAGTTCAGTTTTAAAATATATTTCTTACTGCTGTTTTGATTAAAAGGGACTATTACTTACCAAGGTCTGGGAGTCTGTTTTCATGACCCCGGTACACGGTATTATATGGTCCAACAAAAAAATATAATATGAAAGAACTATTGTTTTCCTCACACTTTTGTGTGAATGCTATTTGAGCCGGGTGAGGAGTTTTGGCTCCTGGGTTTGGCTATTTTGCCTTTGTGCTTGGCTATCCCTTAGTGGCAAAAGTCAGTTGCAGTACAGGCTGGCCTAACCTTTGCACTTGCAGCTAACTGGGCAGTGACTGAATATTGCCACTGCCTGGTTAGCTCCCTGTCTATCTAGCTGACCAGGATATTCTATGCCGATGACCAAATATGGCCCTAGCATTGAATATTTGGATCTAGGGTTCAGCAGCGATGGCTAGCCACTGTAATCATGCTAGCTGTCGCCGCTGAATATCAGGCCTACATTTTTAAATTGCTAAACATTTAGGGCCCGATATTCATTTGGGCATGCTATGTGCTGCGTTGGTGCATAGCCATGCCCGCTATCCCTTAAACCTGGATATTCAATGCTGCGGCAGCGGTTCTGCACTGAGCTGACAATGTCACAGAGCCTAACCGGGTAGTGGCGATATTGGACCGCTATTCGGTTAGCCATCCACAGCTAGAACTAGGGTAGCGGTCCAATATTGCTGCTACCCAGTTACTGGGACTCCCCGCCTCTGCTCTGCTCCGGAACACCCCCATCATGCCCTGATGCTAACTGGATAGCATCGGGGTGCGTAGGGAACATAGATGGGAATATTCACCGGCACTAACTGTGTAGGTCCCATTGAATATTCATGTCTAAGGCATTTACACAGTTTACAAAGCTGTAAACCTCAACATAATGGCTATGTAAGAGTTTGAGTGAAGAGAAACACTCTTCTTGTGGAAGCCTTACGAGAGGCCAGAAGAACCTCCTCCAGTTTCATTCGATGTAAACCGCACTGATACTGAAGAGCGCGGTATATAAGAAAGTTAAATAAATAAATAAAAAATGTCCTGTGGGGGGTTGAAGGACGCTATCGCTACCCTTTCAGCAGCCAAGCCATGAGTGACATGGATCCCAGGTCAGGGTGTAGGAGAGAGCCCTGCTCCTGTAAGAATAGTCCTGGGGCTCAGTCTAGGGGAATCGATGATGCTGCCAAAAGGGAGAGGAACAGCGGGAACCAGGGTTGCCTGGGCCACCGGGGAGCTATCAGTATTGGTGATGCCCTGTCACACAGGACCTTGAAGAGGGTCTTGGTGGCTAGTGGTGTCAGCAGGAAAGCATAAAGGAGGTCTTCTGTCCATGGAATGAGGTACGCATCTGCTGCCACCCGACGGGACCTGGCCATGATTGTTTCTGATGATCTTAAACTGGCTAAAAAGGTAGAAAAGGCAATGGTGAAAGCCAGAAGGGTGCTTGGGTGCATAGGGAGAAGAGTGGCCAGCAGAAAAGAGGAGGTGATAGTGCCTCTGTATAAGTCTCTGATATGACCTCATTTGGAGTATTGTGTGCAATTCTGGAGACCATTCCTTCAAAAGGATATAAGCAAGATGGAGTTGATGCAGAGTGTAGTTACTAAAATGGTTAGTGGTCTTCGTTTATAAAGCTTATGAGGACAGACTTAAAGCTCTTAATATGTACACATTAGAGGAAAGGTGGGATAGAGGAGATATGATAAAGACGTTTAAATATGTCCATGGCATAAATGCACAAGAGGAGAGCCTCTTTCGATTGAAAACAAGCTCTGCTACAAGGGGATATAAGATGAGGGTAAAAGGGGATAGACTCAGGAGTAATATGCAGAAATATTTCTTTATGGAAAGAGTGGTAAGTGTGTAGGATAATCTCCCAGTGGAGGTAGTAGAGATGAGGTCAGTATCTGAATTCAAGAAAACATGGGAGAAACACAGAAGATCTTTAAAGGAAAAAAGGAGACTATTGTAGTTGATGTGGAAGGGTAGACTAGATTCTGTAGATCATGTGGTCTTTTTCTGCCATCATGTTTCTATGATCAATGGCTGATGTACTGGGGCACTGTGGTTACTCATCTCCAAGTGGGCTTGAACTCCATGATGTTGATGCACTGCCAGTGTCTGATGTAGCCTTCAAAGCCAGTGAGACTGGTGCCATCAATGCTGATATCGGTGGACCAGACTTGCAAATGCCAAAAAGTGCTTTACATTGTTTCTCAACCATTGAGTCCTCTTTTTGTCATCTGTAAACACAAATTACCAGAAGAGGGCTGATGAGTGAGTCCCAGGCACTGAAGGCTTCAAGTATGAGTATCCATGGTGGAAATGTCCCTTGAGCACTGGGAATATACTTCTTAAACCTGTTGGCAAGTTTTTGGGACATATAGTCCAGAGAAACAGCTGCAGCAAAATCAAATGGCTCAGTTTTGAAAAATCAAAGGACCCATGGCTGGAGCACTGGCTCCTAAGGGGACAAAGGTGCCATGGAAAATTAAAGGAAACTTTAAACAATTGAGAAAATGAAACTAACTAAAAAGAAATGTACAAAACCTCAATAAACAAGTGTGCAAAAAATTAAAAGTGACAATGAAGGCAGTGGAGTCCCCTGAGGGGAAAAATTACCAATACTGTGGAAAGTTTATGAAAGGTGTTCATTAAGCTCTGCGCAAAAAGAAAAACGAATCTAAAATGGCACCACAGCAGCAGGCGGGAAGATGGCGTGCATGCGTAGAGGAAGCTCCCAAAAATTTCAACTATAGCTGGAGAATGTTACCGCATGGGCTCCACATGAGGAATTCATTCCTGCTTGTCCATGGAGAAGCCGCATTTTAGGTATATTCGGGAGAGGAGGAAAATCAGAGGTGAAATTGCAGGACTCAAAAGTGCTGGGAACAGATTTGTGGAAAGTGACATTGAAAAAGCGAAAATGTTAAACAAATACTTCTGCTCTGTTTTTACTAGAGAAAATCCTGGAGAAGGACCACCTGTGATGGACAAATATACAAATGGGAATGGAGTAGATACCACACCATTCACAGAAGATGATGTGTTAGAGCAGCTTGCAAAACTGAAAGTGAACAAGTCTATGGGACCAGATGGGATACATCCCAGGATACTGAAAGAGCTCAGAGAGGTTAAAGGATGTTTTTAATAGATCCTTGGAGACAGGAGAAGTTCCACAGGACTGGAGAAGGGCTGATATGGTACCTCTTCACAAAAGTGGTAACAAGGAAGAAGTGACAAACTACAGGCCAGTAAGCCTTACCTCAGTGACGGGAAAAGTAATGGAGGCACTCCTGAAAGAACAAATAGTGGACATCCTCAAAACCAACAGGTTGCATGATCCGAGGCAACTTGGTTTTACCAAAGGACAATCTTGCCAAACAAATCTGATTGAGTTCTTTGACTTGGTGACTGTTGAATTAGATCAAGGGCATGCAATTGGGTGTGACCTAGATTTCAGCAAAGCCTTTGATACTGTTCCTCATAGGAGGCTTATCAATAAACTCAACAGCTTCGGGATGGGTCCCAAGGTGGTGAACTGGATCAGAAATTGGTTGACTGACAGATGACAGAAGGTGATGGTAAATGGAACTCACTCAGATGAAAGAAAAGTGACTAGCGGTGTGCCCCAGGGTTCGGTCCTGGGACTGGTACTGTTTAATGTATTTGTGAGTGATATTGCTGAAGGACTGAATGGAAAAGTCTGTCTCTTTGCAGATGGCATGAAAATTTGCAATAGAATGGACTCCCCTGAGAGAGTGGGGAACATGAGGAAAGATCTACAAAAGCTGGAAGAATAGTCTAATGCTTTGCAGTTAAGATTTAATGTGAAGAAGCACAATGTAATGCATTTGGGAAGCAGAAATCCAAGTGAATTGTATGCAATAGGGGGCAAGAGATTGGTGTGCACAGACCAGGAGAAGGACCTCGGAGTGATTGATTCTGAGGATCTCAAGGTGGCAAAACAGTGTGACAAAGTGGTGGCAAAAGCCAGAAGGATACTGGGTTGCATACAGAGAGGAATTACCAGCAGAAAGGAAGAGGTACTAATGCCCCTGTACAAGTTGCTGGTGAGGCCTCACTTGGAATATTGTGTTCAGCTTTGGAGACCATATCTCACAAAGGACATAAAAAGGCTGGAAACAGTTCAGAGGAAGGTGACCAAAATGATTTGGAGCCTGCATCAGAAGACTTATGAGAAAAGACTTGAAGACCTAAATATTTATACTCTGGAGTAGAGGAGGGACAGGGGAGATGTGATTCAGATCTTTAAATACTCTTATTAATGAACAACCAAACCTCTTTCAAAGACAGGGAAGCTGTAAAACTAGAGGGTATAACATGAAGCTGCAAGGGGGTAAACTGAAAGGAAATCTCAGGAAATACATTTTCACAGAAAGGGTGGTGGATGCTTGGAATGCCCTCCCGATGGAAGTGGTGGGGGCAAATACAGTGACAGAACTGAAAATGGCATGGGACAGACATAGTGGATCCCTTTATCGCAACAGGATAAACTAAAAATAAACATAACTATCTCTTATATCTCAGCAAATAGGTATGATCTACACAGAGTGGTGGGTACACCCCTAAACAAAGGCATGGGGAGGGGTGTCCTGCACAGAGCAGCAGGTGCACCTACTCTTGCCGCCTTGCTGGGCAGACTAGATGGACCGTAGTGGTCTTTTTCTGCCGTCATATACTATGTTGCTATGTTACCTTAATCAACTGTGCACACCACCTGAAAACACAAATGAATGCAGCAAGGTACTGTACATGCTGAAATAAATGAGGAAATCATTTATAATGATCAATTTTTTCTAATTAATTCATCCAAAATAGCTAAAGAGATGACAAATGAAAAATAAAAATTTGATCATCAAAGTGAAACAGAAAACTTTAAAAATACTATTTGACATGCCATATTCTCATAAGATAATTAGATAGAAATTTATTGGATAGGTTCTTGTAACAATATTTCCCGCAGAAAGACTGTGGTTTTATGCATGCCAGTTGTATATATTTAAAATGCAGCACATTATTAAACAGGCCTGTGCCTGACTAATTTGGATACTTTTATAGATTCACTTGCAACATTAAGGGGCATGTTTACTAAAACCCCGCTAATGTGCGGGCCGCGCTAGTGTGCGGGTGCCATATAAGGAGTGGGCGTTTCTATCGGAAAAAGAAAAACCGTGATTTAAATATGCGCTAAGGTGCGCGGCGCCCATGTGCGCCCCGCACATTAGCGCATGAGAAAGCTGCGCGGGAGGCATAAGTGGCGCGCTGATGTGCAAGCAGAAGAGCAGAGCCACAGCACAATGGTAAAGACACTTACCAATGGTACAGAAAGCAGGGGTTCAATCCCCCACAATGCCCAGTGAAGACAGCTGGCTGAGGCATTACTTTAGGAGGTAGCTCAATATTGGGCAGCATAAGACAGCAAGCTGATGTGCATAAGGTGGCACACTGTTGCTTTAGGAGGCATTTTAATATTGGGAGGCATAAGGCGGCGTGCTGAGGTGCAAATACAGGAACAGAACCACAGCACAATGGTTAAGACACTAACCAATGGTGCAGGGATCAGGGGTTCAATCCCCCAAAGTGCCCAATGAACAAGGCTGGCTGAGGCATTACCTATTATGGGGAAGATTGCTTTAGGAGGCATTTTATTTTTATTTTAATTACGTCTATTAGCAAACACACTCTCAAAGTGTGTTAACATAAGGAACCCCATAAGGCACATTTTAAAGTGCACTGTCCGCCACGGCACCCTAAACTGTTGCTTATAGGGTGCTTTATAGGGTGCCGTATGAGTTACCGCAAGGCCATAGCACTGTATTTGATGGCAGCACTGTGCAGTTTAAGGAATGAAAAGCATAAGTAGGTGCACTGACATACAAGGAGGAGCAGTAGTGGAGCACAATGGCTAAGACACTAACCAATGGTGCAGGGATCAGGGGTTCAATCCCCAACTGTGCCTAATGAAAAAGGCTGGCTGAAGCATTACCTATTATAGTTAATATTGCTGTAGGGGGCATTTTATTTTTATTTTAATTAGTGCTGCCAGCAAACACACCCTCAAAGTTTTGTAACATAAGGTGCTGCATAAGGCGCCTCATAGGGTACCCCAGAGGGCACATTTTAAAGTGCACTGTCTGCCACGGCACCCTAAAATGTCCCCTAAAGGGCACCCTATAAGATGCATCACAGGATAATGTATAGTGCACCTTACATGGACGGGAACCATAAGGTGCCCTATAGGGCGCCCTATAAAGCGCCTTCAGAGGCACCTCATGGGTACAGTACGCTGAGAGTTTTTTTGCTGGCAGCAAAAATGTACATTAAAAAGAGATAATGCTTCAGGCAGCCCTATCAAATAACCCCACTGTGGGTTTGAACCCATGACCTCTGGCTCCACAGGCAGTGAAGTAACCATTGTGCTACAGCCCTATAGCTGCTAGCAAGCCCCTGGCTGGCTGCAGAGGGAGTGCACGTCACCACACAGACAGTCTGCTGTGGTCACCAGGATAGGGTTAGCCCACCCGTACCCATGATGCACTGCACATGCAAATCAGCTGTCCACAGATAAACACAAGATGGGGAATGCACCCCCACAGCACCTCGGCCTGGTAGGGGGAAGTGACCATGTGCACCCCCACAGCTCCTCGGCCTGGTAGGGGGTACTGACCATGTGTTTTACTGGCACAGAGTAGCTACACACCGTCACATTGTGTGGGTACTGTGCTCACCCTGAGGGTGCGGTGAGGCGCCCAGCACCAGGTCCACAGCACCTTCCATAGCTGAAAGAGGCCATGTCGGAGGTCCAAAGCAGTGTTAATGTGTGAGATAGGTAGTGTCTGCACAAACACCTTGGATATTCCTGTCTGTCTCAGTCAGGCATGGAGCCCACCACCTCCTCCCCCTCCAGTGCCAAGGGTGGCAAACAGGGCCTCCTATCAACAGATTCACATTCTATCTCCCTGCAATGGTAGCAGTAGAGGGGACCATCAAGCCCAGTCCTGCTGGTGAACAGACACCTTACAGAGCAAGCAACGCAGCTCTGTATACATCCATAACACAATAGCAGACAGACATTAGGCCTGAATATGCTAAGCTGCACCCCACCACTATCTGATATTGTCCTGCAGCAAGCCTTCAGCCACTGCCCTCTGCAAGCCACTCCATCAAGACACATACCAGCTGCAAAGTCTGCTAGCTAGCCCATAATGCATGTTCCTGATGGAAACACATTCACCCAGAACTGGGATGTCAGCATACACAACAAGCAGATAAATCAGTGACTGGGCCCCCAAAAGGAAACCCATAAATATCACATGAGATAAATGCTATATAGCACTATGGGGGTGCCTAGCCATGCTGTGGTCACTGCACAGTCAGGGTGAGAGTGATCTCCCAGCAGAACATACTGAGGTCACCCTGTCTGTGTAGGTGGTGGCCGGGCACTAAAATGTCCCAGTCAGTGCCCTATGCCCTGTGCAGATGCACCCTGGCCAGGCCACCCTGTCCGGGCTATACCCATGGTACCTTGTTCCTCATTATGCACATTGGCAGGCCAATACTGGCAACAGTGCTGGCAGTGTGGGCTGTGGAAGGTGTTTGCAGCCACCACACACTGTCTAGACCAGGGGTGGGGAACCCTGGTCCTGGAGAGCCGCAGACCAGTCAGGTTTTCGGGATATCCCTAATGAATATGCATGAGATATATATGCATTAGAGATATCCTGCCAACCTGACTGGTTTGTGGCCCTCCAGGGCTGGATTTGGAGACCCCTGCCTTACATCTCTGTCATTTAAGATTGTGAGTGGGCAAGGTGCAGATGTCCTAGACATCGAAAGGGTATATAGAATGTGTCACATTCCTCCTCGATTCTCACCACCACCAAAAAGTTTTGATGTCTTGGACATCTGCACCTTGCCCACTCACAATCTTAAATGACAGAGGTGTAAGGCAGGGGTCTCCAAATCCAGCCCTGGAGAGCCACAAACCAGTCAGGTTGGCAGGATATCTCTAATGCATATATATCTCATGCATATTCATTAGGGATATCCCAAAAACCTGACTGGTCTGCGGCTCTCCAGGACCAGGGTTCCCCACCCCTGGTCTAGACAGACACACACTCCGACACCTATGCCAGCATTGTGCTACTATAGAGGAGTTCAGCAGCCATGCCCACCACACCAGTCCTGGGTACAGTACAGGCATGGATATGGTACGCAATACTGTTGGGGGTCACTCCCCAGGGTGGTAAACACTGTCAGAGACCAGACCTGAAGCACACACCGCAGACATCAGAATGATTGTTATGATGGAGCTCAATCAGCAAACTGTGTTTAACATAGGAATTTCTATCTGCCAGTATTCATAGCAAACGTTTGAGAGCTGTGTACCGTATACCCAGGTGTAGGGTTGCATTGCTAAGGTATGCAAGTGCTAGTATTGGGAGATGCACGCAGGGCCCAATGTCCTGCCTCTCCAGGAGGCATTGGCCAATGGGGCCTGTGGGTGTGGGTGTGGGTGTGTCTGCCCCTGTTGGCTGCTGCTTTATGGCAGAGGTTTCCAACTCCATTCCTGGTGTGCCAAACACTGTTCAAGTTTTCATGCTGTCCCTCATGAATATGCATGAGCTACATCTGCATACCATGGGGGTGGTGCATAGATATGCAGCACAGGCATCTTTATTAGAGGCAGCATGGGACCTGAATGGTGTGTGGCCCTCCAAGACTACATTTGGGAGACTCTGCTCTAGGTAATGCACCTGTTTATGGTGTCTGTGCTCGGTGGGTAAAATATAGGCGTATTAACCATGCATATGTTCTCAGCAATAAAGGTTTGTCCTTACTATCACGGTTTAGTTGTGGGGAAAATATGTGGACTGGATTGGCAGTAGCCCCAGCTGGGCTTTGAACCTGTGACCTTCTGTTCTTGCACACACTGTCTGTGTGCACTGCACCACTGTGTTGCCACTGATAGGCTGCATTCCCTGGGGAGTCCATGACTGTACATCCGACAGAGCCTGTCTGTTGCAGTGGACGGTGCCAGCCTGCACACGGCTAGGCCACTATCTGCTGTGGCTGGCAGCCACTGCCCCCTCCACCACCTGTACCCTTCCGCCATCATGCTGACATGTCCTCATCTTGGAAAAAGCATATGACCTGATTGAGTTGTGGCACTCCAGGACTGCATTTGGAGGACTCTGCTGTAGGTAATGCCCATTGTTATGGTGTGTATGCGGTGTAGGGTAAAATATAGGTGTTTGAACCATGCTTATGTTCTCTGCAATAAAGGAGTGTTTTTACTATCTCTGTTTAGTGGTGGGTAAAATATGGGGACTGGGTTGGCAGGAGCCCCAGCTGGGATTTGAACCTGTGACCTGCTGGTTCTACAGGCACTGGCTGTGTCTGCTGCACCACACTGTGGCCACAGAGATAGTGCAGTCCCTGGAGATAGGAAATCTGGCCGAACGAGTCAGAAACCCTGCTCTGCACAATTTTACTGTGGGCTCATTCATCTTGTATGGAGACAAAAGGGCAAATAAACTTCAAAAATGACCTCAAAAAAAGGGGAAAAAACCATAATCCAGCTGGCCAATAGTGATATCAATGGGCAACATTAAAAAACACTCCCAGGAAAGCTCCAAAAAAAATGAAATGGTTTTTGCAAGGGTCTAAGGAGCGTAGACCCTTCCAAAAATCATTTCTTTTTTTTGGAGTTTTCCTGGGAGTGTTTTTTAATGTTGCCCATTGATATCACTATTGGCCAGCTGGATTATAATTTTTTAGAATTTTGTTGTGGTCATTTTCAATTTTTATTTGCTATTTTGCTCTGTGCACATGTATCACACTGCTCACGTTTTGTAGGTTTCCCCGGTTTTGTGTACATTGCTGACGGAAATAGTTTCTCTTCCCTTTAAATCGGCTCTAACGCGAGGTTTTCACTCGCGGTATTTTTAAGATGGAATTTCAGCCCCGCTTCTGTGTGGGGAGCCTCTCCCCTCCCGCTCTCCAACCATTGACCCCGTCCCTCCACCCCTCAGGAGCCTTCCTCCGCCCTCGGAATGCCTTTCCATGCCTCTATCGCACTTGAGCGCGCCGCACACTTGTGCGGGCCCGTTAGTGTAGCGCGCACATGTGTCTGGCACAAAAACGCACTATTAGTGTGCGCTAAGGTACCTTAGCGCACGCTCAAGTGCGCCCCGCACAATTGCGCGGTTTAGTAAACATACCCCTAATTCCCTCAAAAATACATATATACTGTATCTCACAATTCTAAAATTGTAAAAGGATAGTTCTTACCAAATTAACAAAGAATTAGAGCAAGGGAAAACGATGTAATCTTTAGATCAAAAAAGACTTTAAAAGTAACATTTGACATGTCATGTTCTCATAAGGTAAATAAATACAAAGGTTGCTAAATAAATAATTTTATGCTTTTAATAATGCCTTCCACAGACAAACATCATAGCATTTGTGTATACTTGCTGTACTTATTCAAAATGAGCCGTATTACCAAACTGTCCCATGCCCATTTCAGTTATATACTTTTATAGATGCGCTTATGACATTAATATATTCAAAATATATATTGGAACCATAATTCTAAAAATATTACATTTTACACAGAAACATATGACCACCAAAGGGATCATATAGGACCTGCACAGTATGCACAAAACTAACCCATTTGGAGAAACTACCCTGAGTATGTTTACTAAACCGCATTAGGCTTTTGCAGCTAAAGCCAGGTGATAGCTGCAAAAGTCCTATGGTAGGTGCAGGGGGCATTCCCAGCATTTCCTCTGCAGATACTGTGGAGGAAACTCTGGAATTGCAGGGGGGGGGGGGTGGAGCAAGCTTCATGGATGTGGCAATTGCCACCCATTGAGGTAGCAATGGCTGCATCCGTGAAGCCTGCAAACCTTTGTTATTACTGAGCGATTGCAACATCTGTGGTAATTGCGTATTGTGGGCACGCCCACTCTTTGTCCCACTCTGTCCTAATCCTGCCCAAGCTTGCACCTAGCATGCAAAATACAGACATTGTGGAAAATCACAACAATGTCTGCATTTTTCCCATGTTCGCTGTCTTCATAGTGCAACAATCCAAGGTTAGCACTGCAAAGATAGCTAATGCCCTGTAGTAAACATGCCCATAATTATACTCACTATGGGCAGGTTTACTAAATCATGCTGCTGGTTAGCATGGAGTTCAGCACATGTCAATTGCATTGTTTTGACATTTAGCAGAGGGCACTGCATTAAAATTTCCATGGTAACCAGTTAACGTGGAAGGGGATAGACTCAGGAGTAATATGCAGAAATATTTCTTTATGGAAAGAGTGGTAAGTCTGTAGAATAGTCTCCCAGTGGAGGTAGTAGAGATGAGGTCAGTATCTGAATTCAAGAAAACATAGAAGAAACACAGAAGATCTTTAAAGGAAAAAAGGAGACTATTGTAGTTGATGTGGAAGGGTAGACTAGATTTTGTAGATCATGTGGGGTGGGGGCAGGACAGTTAGGGGCATAACATGGGCATTGATAGTTCATTGCATTTAACATGAGCCATGTGGGTGCACATAAATTGCAACTGTTACTGTTAATATGGGTGCATGTAATGGCACCTCAATGGTTGTCATGAAGTGCACCCATGTGCTGGATAGTGCAGTGCCACATGATCGTAATTTGTTATCAGAGAAAAAAATCCCCAAATTTGGTAAAAAATATAATAGTGATTTTTTTCGTAATTTGTTATCAACATGGTAGATAAAGGCGCATGCCAACAAAGATTAGTGTGGACTTCCATGCTGATATCACACCTCAATCTCATGCTACTGGCACAGCTACTACTGTTACTACTATTTACCATTTATATAGAACTACTCGGCATATGTAGCACTCTCACATGCACATAGAAGATGCTCTCTGCTCCACAGAACTTACAGTCTACTAAAACAGACAAACAGAACCAACAGGGGACTAAGGAATTCATAAGGGAAATGACTTAAATGCACATGGGTGTAGAAAAGAGAATGAGGTCAGGATCCAAAAGCAGCCTTGAAGAGATGAGTTTTAGCCTGGATTTGAATAGGACCAGAGATGGAGCCTGACACACTGACTCAGGTAGTCTATTCCAGGCACACGGTGCAGCAAGGTGGAAAGGATGGAGTCTAGAGTTGGCAGTAGAAGAGAATAGCATAGATAAAATTGATTTGCTTGATGAGCGGAGTTGTGGAGGAGGGGTGTAGGGAGAGGAAGAGTTTTTAGTAAACATGTTCCTATGTGTTCTCTCAGATATTTCAGTGTATTAATGGAAGAAGCTATGTCAAGTGACAGACTATTTTTTTAAAAAAAAAATAGTGAAAGCGACCAAAATAATTGTAGAAAAAACAATTGTCCACTTAGCAATCAAAGAATTAGAGCAGTGTCTCAAATTGCTCTTTCATAGTAGCAAGTGAGAAATGCTCTAGAATGGACGCCATTTTCATAGAGAAATTTCTGCCATTGGAGCCGATGAACAGTAGCTATGGTAACATAATGCAAGATCCATAAGAGATATACATTTCATTGCAGAAGGAATCATGAATAAAACTATTAATGGACAAAACAAAATTCTTCTATCATAAACTTGCACAAAATCAGCAGTGGGATACAGACATATGTAGGATTGTAAACCGCTCTGATGCTTCTTGGCCTGAGCGGTATATCAAATGTAATAAACATAAACATAAGCAACCACACATAACATAAAGGCCAAATAATCTGCTCTTTGGATATGAACCACATTATGGTTATATTGATACCTCAACCTAAGTGCAATTGTTATAATTAAATAAAAACATTTGTCATAATAAGTAAAACTGAATAAAATTAATTTAAAGCCAGAAAACTCATTAACCGAGGCAAGCGTACCCGGTGCTCCGGGCCCTGCCACAATCATCCCCCACCCCCACCCCCCCCACCCCCCTCACCCCCCAAACCCCACTTCCAAGAAAAACACCACACCACTATTATGGGAACAATAACTGGTCGCAGCTTTATTCAGTAATAACTATTAACAATATTCCAACCACAGAAAACAAAACTAGGCCCCATAGCGGAGTAATGCCACACCAGCCATGCCTTAGCAAAGTGCCTACCACCGCCATGGCCCGACACATGCCCCCTGGCAAGTTTTCCCACCCTTCTCCCGACTTCGCCATGCCCATAGCAAAAGCCGGCCAGGGTTTATCCGGGTCAGGGGCACCCCAACCCCCGCCCAAGTGTACCTTGAGGCACCAGACCCCGGAACCTCCGGGATCCCGCCCCAATCCCCCCCCAAGCTGCAACACCCCAAACCATCCACCCAAGGGCGGGCGGGAGGGAAGCCGGCACTCCTGCATGTCTCCAGCGGCGACTGAGCACGCGGAGACCTGCATCCGCCTCTCTACATGCCGCTCTCCCCCCAGCCGCTTCCCCATTGGCTCCCGTGCGATCGCATTCGCCGGGAGCCAATGGTTTTAAACCATACCCCCCCACCCAGCCCAGGAAGCGGCCGCGCGCAGGGTCCCCTGCGGGCTTAACACAGACGCGAGGAGACGCTCTCCCTTCGCGTCTCTCGCATCCTGCAGCCTGCAGCGAGGGAGGGAGGGAGAGAGACCCGACCCGACCCGACCCGACGGCTTCAGCTTGTAGACGGGGCCCCCGCGGCAGCAGAGGGGGCCCCGCGGCGGCAGCCACCAGGTTTTTTTTTAAAATTAAATTTTACTTTAGGCCGGGGGGGGGGGGTAGGACTGGTAATGGGCTATGGGGGGGGTAGGACTGGTAATGGGCTATGGGGGGGGTCTGTTAATGGGCTATGGGGGGGGCTGGGGCTGGAAATGGACTGGGGTGGGGGTAGGGCTGGTAATGGGCTATGGGGGGGGGGGGGTAGGACTGGTAATGGGCTATTGGGGGGCTGGGGCTGGAAAGGGGATGGGCTGGGCTGGGCGGGGCGGGGGGTTAAGGCTAGAGGTGGGCTTATGGGGTTAGGACTGGTAATGGACTATGGGATGTTGGGGGGGCTTAGAACTGGCAATGGGCTTTGGGGGGGGGTTAAGACTGGTAATGGGCTGTGGGCTGATGGGGGCTGTCTGGTAATGGGCTATGGGGGGGCTAGGACTGGAACTGGGCTGGGGGGTTAAGACTGGAGGTGGGCTGATGGGGTTAGGACTGGTCATGGGCTGTTGGGGGTGGTTTAGAACTGGTCATGGGCATTGGGGGGGTTACGACTGGTAATGGGCTGTGGGCTGATGGGGGTTGTCTGGTAATGGGCTATGGGGGGCTAGGACTGGAAATGGGCTGGGGGGTTAAAACTGGAGGTGGGATGATGGGGTTAGGACTGGTAATGGGCTGTGGGCTGATGGGGGGGGTAGGACTGGCAATGGGCTATGGGGGGCTGACTGGAAATGGGTTGATGGGGTTAGGACTGGAAGTGGGCTGATGGGGGGTTAGGACTGGTAATGGGTTATAGGGGGGCTTAAACTGAAAATGGGGTGATGGGGGGTTAAGGACTGAAAATGGGGTGATGGGGGGTTAAGGACTGTAAGTGGGGTGATGGGGGGGCTAGGACTGGTATTGGGTTGGGGGGTTGCTAGGACTGGAAATGGGCTGATGGATGGCTAGGACTGGAAATGGGCTGATGCAGGGACTAGAAGGGAATGGATGCTGGGTGAGGCTGGAACTAGAAGGGAGCTGATGTTGGGGAGGATTAGAATGGGATGGGGCTGGAAGAGTAAAATGGAGAAGGGAAAAATATTTTGTGTGGGAGGGATAAAAAATCTACAATTGGCCGGGTATTGGGAGAGTAAGTGGGGATTGAGGATGGAGGGGTAAAATTTGAGTGGATGAAATAGGAATGAGGAAAGAGCAAAAGGAGAAAGATTAGTATGTTAAAGCAGATGTAGAGAGAGAATGGAAAAAAATCTAGAAGAGAGAAGAAAGGACAAATGGACAGCAGACGATGGAGAGTTAGCAGAAGACACGAAGAAACCAGAAGAAAGTGGCTGGAGCAATTGCAGCTGAAAAAAATGCACAAAAGGTAGAAAAATATCTCTTTATTTTGAATTTATTAATTGGAATATGTCAGCTCTGGTAAATGTGCATCATTAACATCTGCGCTTTGTTTAGTACAAGAGCAAATTAATGTATAGTTTTATTTCTACAGTGTTGTACATTCCAAGTTTGGCTTTTGGGATTCCCAGTTTAATTATTGTCTTCCTATTTCTAAATTGTGATTACTTGTTTGGTGATGGTCTATGTTCTGCATGTGTAACTGAGCTGAGGTGTTCTGTTTATATAATTCCTATTTGACATTGCCACTTGTTCTCTTTCCCCAGTAGGTCATGTATTGTTGTTCTCTGAAATGTATTGGTTTAATATTTGCAGTGTTGCCTTTTGATTGGTAGAGTATGGTGCTTTGTGAGTCCTGGTAGTGCTGTTAGGATACGGCGGGTTTACTATCGGCAGTGTTTGTAGTAGTTCCTAATGTGTCTGGCAGTTGGCACTGGATTATAGTAATGTAGAAATCTTTTAGTCTTTCTTTATCCATACACTCATTAAGAGGCATGTTTACTAAAAGTTAGTATATGGTAACATTATGCAAATATTTATGCAAATGAGGCCCCTTATGCAAATGAGGTCCGCACCCCCCTTGGGCCGCCCCTGCTGGGGGCCCACAATTTTTGTTGGCGTAGGGCCTCACTCAAGGTAAATCCGGCCCTGGGTCCATGCCAACTGGGGACAAATGGACGCCATCACTCCTATAAAGACCAGCGCAACCGACCTCCACCCATGTGTGCATGATCTGATAGCCACCATTCACACAGACCCACCAACCAATTTGCCGGTTTATCTTAGTCAGCCCCCTCGACCAACGCCGCTGGTCCCAGCATGCCGGCCGAGGGATAATATACGACCACAATAAAATTGTCCCAGGGAGCATTTTCAAAACCACTGCCAGGTCGTCCTGCACTGCTCTAATCAGCTGGCGACAGGACCAAGAGACAAGGTCATTGCCCCCCAAATGCAGCAGCAGCACCGCCGGTTGCCACGACGTCCTCATGTGGTGCCAGAGCAAAGGAAGCAGCTGCAGCCATCGTAGTCCTCTCTGCCCCAGCCATGAGACCGACACCACCGCAGGATCCATCCGCAAATTCAGGCCCCCAGATCGAATGGCAGCGCGCTGACTGGCCCAGTGGACAAAGGAATGACCAACCACCCAGGCAATACCAGGCTCGACGCCCCCATCTGAAAAACAAATAAACAGTCAGTATACCCCCACCCCCAACCGAGACAACCCCTTATAACCGTATGTAACCCTGGAAAGCCCGAGACCGCCACCGACCTATACACCGAACGTCATCATCAGACATTCCGGCCCCTGCCGCACTGGTGGCCGCACCGATACGAAACGAGTGAGAGGCAAAGCACCAGGGATCCTCACCCAAGGCACCCAGTGCCAACCTCAGCACTGCCACTACCTGGAAACGAGTCAACACCCGATCATTCTCATGCAGAAAGAGAACCCCGACCCACTCCGGGCGCACCTGCAAGTACCTCCGCACCGCCCGCACAGGGCAAGTAACGAGACCCGCGACCTCCCGCAATAGGATCCACAAACCCCGACCTCGCTGATCCGTCTTGGACTTTTCCAAAAGGATCCGCATCCGGCCGCCCTCCAAGTACACGTGGCGCCTGTGCAAACCTCCCCCAGCCCCCAGCCTACTCGAATTTGCCACCAGCTCCCCCATGCGAAAAGCCCCGAAAAAAGCGAGACAAAACACGGCCCGGAATAGCACCACCTCGAAAGCCGACGCGGCCACCCGGGGCAATACCTCCAGGAGGCGCACCAGCAACTCGTGCGTAATGGGCTTACGGCGATCCGCGGGTGACGGCCGAAGCCGTTCCCACCCATGCAGAAGGCAATGCACCAAAACTCCCCCAGCAGTACCACCCCAGCCCACCGCGCCCGCAAAAAAGTTAAAACCCGCCAGCTGCGAACGCACCACAGTTCAGGACAGCCCGCGACCCCTAGCATCCACTATATAACTACCAATGAAGGCATCAGGCACCCTACCCGCCAACCAACCCCTCTCACTTAGAAACTCCGCCACCTGGTCGCAACTGCGCTGGTACGCCGACCACGCCCCGAGCGTTACCGAACTTCGCAGTAAGCTCAGCATCTCTCCAGGCCAATGCTCCACAAGGACTCGGGGACTATGGCTCCATCCGTGTCCGCCTCTGGGGCCAGTGCATGAAAACGATCCCACTGCAAACGAGAAAGCGCATCAACTATATGATTCTTGCAACCAGGGAGGTGCCTGGCATGCACAGATACATTCAAGTATAAGCAGGCTAACACCACTTCGCGCATCAACCGAGTCACCCGTAGGCATTTGGGCGAGAAACGATTAACCACGCTGACCACGGCCTCATTGTCACACCACCACACCACCCGCCTATCCCGTAACCGCTCCGGCCACAACTTCAGCACTACCAAAAACAGAAACAATTCCAGGAAGGTGATGTTGGAGGTCAAACCTGACTCGTGCCAATGCTGGGGCCACCGCTGCGCACACCAAGCCCCCCTGAAGTAAACCCCGAATCCAATGCCCCCTGCCGCGTCCGTAAACAGCTCCAACTCTGCGCTGGACACCTCTGCGCCCAGCAAAACGGATGTCCCATTAAACTCCTCCAAAAATCGGCTCCAGACCCGAAGATCCGCCCGCATCGGGACGGTAACTCTGATCTGGTGGTGCGGCTTCAGCACCCCGGCCGTCGAAGCAGCAAGTCGCCTGGAAAAAACTCTGCCCATGGGGATCACCCGACAAGCAAAATTCAGAGATCCCAACAAGGCTTGCATCTCACGCAAGGTGATCTTAGCGGACGCAAGGACTTTACCGACCAACGCGCGTAAACCAGCCACCTTTTCCAGGGGCAAGCGCGCGATGAGCTCCACCGAGTCTAACTCCACGCCTAGGAATGTGAGCCTGGTCGTAGGCCCTTAGATCTTCTCCACCGCCAACGGCACACCCAACTCCTGCGATAACTCCTGGAAACCAGATAACAGCGCCTGCACTCATCGGAATGGGCCGAACCTATGAACAGGAAATCGTCCAAGTAGTGGACCACGTTCCGCAATCCAGTCTTCTGACTCAAGGCCCACTGCAAAAACGTACTAAACTTCTCAAATAAAGAACAGGAAACAGAGCAGCCCATCGGCAAACACTTATCAAAATAATAGCTCCCCAGAAAATGAAAACCCAACAACGGAAAAGAAGAAGGATGCACCGGCAACAAACGGAAGGCAGACTCGATATCCACCTTCGCCATCCAAGCGGACCGCCCAGCCGCCCGTAACATCTCAGACGCCCTGTCAAAAGACGCATACCGCACAGTGCAGAGCTCCCTCGGGATATGATCATTCACCGACGCACCCATCGGACAGGACAGATTGTGAATGAGCCAAAACTTACCCGGCGCCTTCTTTGGCACAATCCCCAAAGGAGAAACCACCATATCCGGGAAAGGCGGCTCCAGAAAAGGCCCCGCGATCCAGCCCAAGCGCAACTCAGCCGCCAGTTTGCCCCGCACCACGTCTACAAACTTCCGAACCGAAGGCGAATTCCTTGCCCGATTAGCCTTCACTACCCCCCGAACCGGGATAACAAAACCAAACTGGAAACCAGATCCAAACAGCTCCCGATCCCGCTGCCGCGGGTATCGCTGCAGCCAAACCCGCAAGGCTGCCACACGCACCGGAGTCGGGGCCAAGTCGGCCCACTCATTGGGCCTTTGGATCCGGCCCGGCGGCACCGTCGGGCCCTCGTCTACCACACTTAATGGCGGAGTGACCCCCGCCGCAAACGGAACAGAGGTGCTTGAATTTACAATCAGGAAATGGGCAGGTGGTCCTATTGAAGCGCCAGCACACGTCGCTGCCGCCCCCCGACATGACTTTCTGTTGCACTCCGTCCCCCGCCGATCGAAAGGAATGGCCCCCCCCTGAAGGTCCCGCTACACACCCTCTCCCCCCGGTGGCCAAGCCCGACCGAGCAGACATTTGAGTCTTGCGTGCCCCATGACAAAAGTCTATTCTCCTCCATCCTGTCCTGAAACCTTTTGTCATAGTTTAGCCACGCCCAACCCTCGTGCGTCTGCGAGGCTTCCAAAATAGAATCAGCATACGCCAGCAACATACCATAATGCTCCGGCGAATAATGCCCCCACACGCTGGCCAGGCGCAAAAACGCCCGTGTCCAGTTTACCACATTACGCGCCACCTTCCGAAGCCGACCCGCCTTCTCGTCCTCCTTTCGCTTTTTCCGGCTCTCACCGGACCTCTTTCTGCCCTCCAACAACCGAAAAATATCTATGTACCGTCGCTTCCGAATCTTCCTCCGCAACTTCTTCGGAACCCCCTCCCACAACTCCGGAAAAGCCACTACCGATGGAGCCCCCCCACCCGACCGAGACACCGACTCCCCACCCTCAGCCTCGCGCCCTAAGGAAGACGAAGAAGAATCAGCCAAAGAGGAAGAGGAAGAGGAATCAGAACTACGACGCCTACGACAAGATCGACGCCGCTTCTTCCGCGACCTGTGCCCTGCACTGTCCAGGGCCAACTGCTGCGACAAATCCCCACCCTGGTCCCCCGACAACTCACTAGCGGCCTGTCCATCCGCCCCCAACGGTAAATTCGAAGCTTGGTCCCTCTGGCGACACCTCCCTCCGCGTCGGGTTGCAGCGTCCTGGACTCCAGCCTCCACCACCTCCGCGGAACTGCTCAGCGCCACCGCACTGCCGTCCGCAGTCGGAATCCGATCTGGGCTCACAGCACCGAGCCCCCACTGAGGCTGCGCCATCCTCTGCACCTGAGGAGACAAAAACGAAAAAACAGGGGGGGAACCCGCCGCAGGCCAAATGGGGGACCAAGGCGCTCGCCAATCAGCTGACGAAGTGCCCTGCCCCCCGCTCGCCCAATGGTCCCAAGGCGAAGGCCCCCTCCCCAGCATATAACCCCCTTGCACAGATGGCCACATTGCCGCAGGAGGTGCACCCGGAAAGCCAGGAGCCCCGCCCACCGGCAAAGCACCGCCCTGCCCCTGCACCGGCCCACCCAATGCATCTACCCCCCCCCGGCACTGCCAACCCCCCCATCCACCATGTCCCCCCAGCACCCGCACCCATATTCTCCACTCTCCCAGGCATAGCAGCGCCCGCCCACTGCCCCCCCGGGGCATACTCCCCCTTCTCCCCCCTGTTTTCCCCCTCAGAGCCCCCCCAACAGTTGCACTCCGCCCACCCCGAGAACCCCCACGCACTTGCGCCAACCCCCGCCCCCTCAAGCCTCCCCTCCTTGATGTCGCACCCCCACGCAAGCCCCTTTTCCCAGTCAAGCCCCCCACAACACCCCCAGTCTCGCCCGCGCCCCCCCAGTCCTGGAAGGGACAGGTATACGCCCCGCAGACCTGCCCTGCGCAGCTGCCCTACTCCTACTCCCCGCACGTGGCATCAGGCCTGAATAAGCTGGAGCACGTGAAAATCTCTCAGACTCCTGCTCACAACTGCCCTGACTCAATTCACGTAATTTATGTATGTGTTGCTTTCTTCTTTCTTCTTTCTTCTTTTATTTATTTATTTATTTTTTTTTAAATGCGATTGCCCCGGCCAGGAAGGGCGGACCCCCCACCCCTCAAGCCAGACGCCCCCCCCCAATCAGGCTCTAGGCCCGCACCGCACCCCCACCCCCAGCTACCGCCTAAGCCACAGGACCCACCCGCGGACCCATGTGCACAGCCTCCACCTGCCTGCAAGCATGGTTTTCCAGCGAATGACGACGGCCCGCTCTCCTCTGATGCAGCCCGCAGCAGGTAAAACCCCAAAGGCGTGAACGAAGAAGCCGGCACTCCTGCAGGTCTCCAGCGGCGACTGAGCACGCGGAGACCTGCATCCGCCTCTCTACATGCCGCTCTCCCCCCAGCCGCTTCCCCATTGGCTCCCGTGCGATCGCATTCGCCGGGAGCCAATGGTTTTAAACCATACCCCCCCCCCACCACCCGGCCCAGGAAGCGGCCGCGCGCAGGGTCCCCGCACCGGGCCGCGCGCCCGGTTAATGACGGCCGTCAGGACCCTGCCCGCGGCCTTACTCATTATGACATATAAAGGGGAATAGTATATGAGACCAAAATGTAAATATAAAAACATGAAAATACAATAAAAAAGGCAGAAAGCACTAATCAAATACAGTTGTGATTAACATTATTGACACCCTTACATTTTGGGTATGTTGTGTATAATATCTTGAGAAATAATTGGAAATATTCCAACTGTATGTCATCATAATATTTTAACAGAACGTTCAAAGGTATATAACATTAAAAAGATGCCTGTGCAACTTAGATGTAGTAATTTATGAGAAAAAAACCCCAAAATACAGGACAGGATTAATGGCGCCCTTCACTAATATTTGGTTGCACAATCCTTGGCAGTGATGACAGAGTCCAAATGTTTCTTGTAGCCATCTATAAGTTTCGTACATCTGTCTGCTGGTAATGTCTTCCAATCTTCAACTGCGATTTCTACCAGCTCATGAATGTTTTCAGGATTCCTTTTACTAATGGCAGATTTCAGCTCTTTCCAAAGGTTTTTGATTGGATTGAGATCAGGCTCATTGCTGGCCAGTTTAAAACAGTCCATTTGTTCCATTTTAATGATTCTTTTGTACTTTTGGATGTATGTTTTGGGTCATTGTCTTGCTGGAGGACCCATGACTTTCGACCCAGACCTAGCTTTCTGACACAAGGTAGCACATTTCACTCCAAAATACCTTGGTAGTCTTCTGACTTCATGATTGCTTTAATACGTTCCTGGCCTCCGGTTCCTGAGGCAGCAAAAGAGCCCCACAACATTATCAAACCTCTAACATATTTAACTGTAGGAAGGGTGGTTTTTTTTCCTTATAAGCTTCATTTCTTCACCTGTAAATGTATCGATGGTCTGCATTGCCAAAGAACTCAAGTTTGGTTTCATCTGACCACAGACCATTTTCCCAGAAGGATTGTGATTTCTCAAGATAGGTCTGGGCAAAGATCAGACGTGCCTTTCTATATCTGTCATTGAGCAGTGGCGTCCTTCTTGGCCTTCGCCTATGAAGTCCTTCTTTGTTTAGTGTATGGCATATGGTATGGGCTGAAACCACCATTCCAGATTGCTCCAGGTCAGCCTTAGGCTCTTTTGAAGTTGTACATGAAGTGTTTCCAACAGTTCGCACTAATCTTCGAAGACTTCGTGGATTAATTTTTCTCTTCCCACCCTGTCCTGAGAGGTTCTTGATAGTTCCATGAGTAGAAAATGTCTTAATAACATTGTGAACTATAGACACAGGAATGCCAAAGTCTTTGGAGATGGCCTTGTACCCCTTTGAAGTCTGATCTTTGGTGATAATGGCTTTTCTGATGGTCTCAGGCAGCTCTCTTGTCTTCTCTATTGTGAAAATGGAACAGGGAGTGAATGTGGCCATTTTAAACATTCAGGCCATCATTCATTGGTTGATTCAAGTCATGTGAGTACTAACTATTGATCACAGGTACATCTAATTTTAGTGCACTGGGAATGTGGTTCTTCATTTCAAACTGATTTGAATTATTCATAACTGTGCCAATAATCATGTCTTATATTAGATCACAAAACCGCCGTTCATCTCATATTTTATAATCTACCAAAACAGAGATAAATCCTAATCCCCATAGACATCCTAAAGTAAATTTTTGGTTGGATTATTTGCCTTGAAAGGAATACTCCTCTCTCGAGGCAAATCTTCCTTTTTAATCTGTTTTGAAAGAGGGAACCCTCCCTCATATCATCACACAAAGGTATAATATCATAATTATTCTCAGACAATATAAACCAAGGCGAAATATTCTGAAAAGTACTTAGCTGCAGTGAATATGTTTCAGACCTCTGTATTTTGCATGAAGAAGGACCGGGAGTGTCAAGGTTTGAAACACGACGTTGTGTACAGTTTCTTACACATCATTAAAATGGGTTACGTTCCACTTCAGAATCCTCTCGCTCAGAATCATCACATATGTGTAACGTAACCCATTTTAATGACGTGTAAGAAACTGTACACAACGTCGTGTTTCAGACCTCCGTATTTTGCATGAAGAGGGACTGGGAGTGTCAAGGTCTGAAACACGATGTTGTGTACAGTTTCTTACACGTCATTAAAATGGGTTACGTTCCACATATGTGATGATTCTGAGTGAGAGGATTTTGAAGAGTAACAGGACCTACAGAGTCGACTGTTTGAAATTACTGCTGAATCCAGGAGCGCAAATTGTTGGATGCCAGGAACTGACGGTGGATCTGCAGTTTTCTGTAGGTGATTGATGAAAGTGCAATATTCACTGCAGCTAAGTACTTTTCAGAATATTTCGCCTTGGTTTATATTGTCTGAGGATAATTATGATATTATACCTTGGTATGGTGATATGAGGGAAGGTTCCCTCTTTTAAAACAGATTAAAAAGGAAGATTTGCCACAAGAGAGGAGTATTCCTTTCAAGGCAAATAATCCAACAAAAATTTACTTTAGGATGTCTATGTGGCTTAGGGTTTATCTCTTTGTTTTGGTAGAATAATCATGTCCTGGCAATCTTGCAGTTCTTATACTGTTTCCTACTATTTCCTTTTTTAATTGGTCTTGTTCTATTTGATTCTTTTATGTGTCAAATATGTGTGCGTATATAGTCCAAGGCCATTTCACTGGTCACTTTTTTTTTAGGAAATATTGGACATTAAGGGGTTGAACTGCAAGGGTGTCAATAATGTTGACCACAACTGTAAACCTGTGGGTATGAAATAATATAAAGAATATGAAGGACATCACATGACATAATAAACTGATAAATATATAAATATAAGGTTATAAAAAGTTAGTGCATTTTACCTCAGCTCAGTACGTCGGGTCCTAAGTTTGTATCTGAGGAATGGAGGATTAAGTGACTTGCCCAAGGTCATAAGGAGCATCAGTAGGATTTGAATCCTGGCTGCCCTCATTCTCAACCTGCTTCTCTAACCACTAGGCTACTCCTCCATTTTCAGTCTTTAAATATATAAATTATGGTGGGGGGAGGGGGATTTTCAAAGCCATTTAGGTAGTTTGCAGATCTGCAGACCATCTAAAGGGCGCTTAGTGGACTATTCAGCAGCACTAATATGGCGAGTGCTACTGAATATCCCCAGGTGTCACCACTAAATGTCCTGTTGCTAGTGTCGGGGTGTTGCGAGGATAACCGGCTAATGGCGATATTCAGCTGTTAGCCAGTTATCCAAAGCAGCAAACCTTAGACACCTGGAAGCTCATCTAACTTTCACTGCTTCAGCTAACCAAATAGCAGCTGAATATTGCTGCTACTTGATTAGCTGGGCGCTATCTGGCTGATCCTGATATTCAGTGCCAGTGGCTGGATGTGGCCTCGGCATAGAATATCTGGGGGGTCACAGTTTAGCAGTGATGGCAAATGTCTAAGTTAGCTTTACATTGATATTCAGTGGTGCTACCAAAATGGATTGGGTCATTGAGTATATGTATGGTTTGAAAACATCTAAGTAAGATATTTTAAATTATACATTGACAATCAACTGAATACTGTCCTCCAGGACTAAATGTAGGCAAATAAAGTCCTTGTTGTACTTCTGCAAGCAGAAGCATGGGCATACCTTCACTGGGAATCTTGGCTGAAGCCCCCACAGGGAGAGGTTTGAACATCTTACACAGGCACACAGTATTAGGGTTACCTCTGTAGATGTGCGTATGCTATAAAACATATCCATACAAAGGTAGGCGGGTCACTGGTGCCTGCTTTGGAGCAGGTGAAATTATGTGCACCCAGGGCTGGCCCCAAGTTGGTTCAAGATGTTGGTGACCTAGGAAGATCTTAAGCCTTACACCCCACCCTTGGCTTTCAAAATCTATTGTTTAGCTTTGCGTGCCCTGCTATTTGCTGCCTCCTAGATGTTGTCACCCTAAGCAAACACCTGGTTTGCACAATGGTTGGGTTAGCACTGTGTGCACCTACTTTCCAGTGGTGCTTTTAGAAAGCCACCTAGGCAGATATGTTGCTTTTATTAAATAGGAACAACATTTGTGCTAAGCACCCTAACATAAAATCATCCTCATTGGGCCTGGTTTTATAACAGGATGACTATGTGAGAATTCGAAATAGGCATTTATTTTACACCTATTTTATAAAGGCAACTTAGGCACTTATGTGCCTTTATAAAATAGGACTCCAGAAACAGGGTCGGTGCTACCATTAGGTAAATTAGGTGGTCGTCTAGAGTGCCGCTCTCCAGGGCACGAATTGCTGCCACTGTCACCCCTCTCTGGGACATGTAGCAGCAGCAATGGGCACAAAAAACCCTCTGGCGCTTACCTTTAAACTTTGGACTATGAGGCTGTTTGCTTCCATCCCTCCGACGGCCAATGCCGACTTCCTGATGCAAACAGCCCTGCAGAGCTGAAGTTTAAAGGTAAGCACTACAGGGCTGTTTGTGCCCATTACCACTGCTGCACATCCCAGAGATGGCTGGCAGTGGTGGCAATGGATACTGGAGGGGAGAGGGGTGCAAGGGATGGGGTACAATGAGGATGCCTCATCTCCTTGCTCCAGTCCTGTCCAGAAACAGCTCCTGTAGCATGCGAATGCCAGCACACATATTTGCACCTGTTCGGAAGTTGGTGTAAATGTGTGTGCCGCAAGTAGCACAGAGGAAATACGCGGTTAGCGTGTGAATTTAGCATAGCTGGTGTGTAGCGGCCATGGTAGAAGTAGGGGTCGGAAGGACTGCTGTACTAGTTGTGTCACTACAGCGGTAGTGGCGAATGCGCAGTCAGAATGCATACGCACAGAGAATGCGCTCACAATGCATGCCCTGCAACTGCAAACCGCCAATGCATTATTAGCCCAAAACCAAAAAGACCTGTTCTCACAGAAGGCTCTGTATTAATAACATAAGAACATAAGATATGCCATACTGGGTGAGACCAAGGTCCATCAAGCCCAGTATTCTGTTTCCAACAGTGGCCAATCTAGGTCATACGTACCTAGCAGTTTCCCCAAGGGACACAGGTTCCACAATGCTTGTATTGGTTCAAGCATTGATATCCTGGGTCCCTTCTTAATAATGGTTTATGGACCTTTCCTCCAGGAACTTGTCAAACCTTTTTTAAACCCAGCTACACTAACAGCCTTTACTACATCCTCCGGTAACAAATTCCAGAGTTTGATTACACGTTGAGTGAAAAAATATTTTATTTTATTAGTCTTAAATAGGTTACCCTGTAGCTTCGTTGCATGCCCCCTAGTCTTTCTATATTCTGATAAGGTAAACAATCGATCTACGTTTACCCGTTCCACTCCGTTCATTAATTTATAGACTTCTATCATATCTCCCCTCAGCCGTCTCTTTTCCAGGTTAAAGAGCCCTAACCTTTTTAGCCTTTCTTCATGGGAGTATGGAGTAGGAGTATTAACACCAGACACAATTAATATATGTTGTTTTTGTCGGATCTATGGTCTGTGTGAGGACTTAACCCCTACTACAGTCCGTGTCCATTTTAATCAATGTATGCAGTAGAACACACTTAATAATGTAAAACATTTATCTTGTAATCCATCAAGCGTTGACTTAAACACGATCTCACAGTTCATACTTTAAAGTGACCCAAAACGCAGTGCTGAGTCATGGCTTTTGCCATATGAACTATGGAGATCGTGTTTAAGTCAACGCTTGATGGATTACATATATAGATACATACATTGATTAAAATGGACACGGACTGTAGTAGGGGTTAAGTCTGCACACAGCCCATAGGTCAGACAAAAACAACATATATTAATCTCTTCTGGTGTTAATACAGAGTCTTCTTTGAGAACAGGTCTTTTTGGTTTTGGACTTAATATTGGGGCTTGACCTTTTTCTCTTCAGCCCTTTGAGATATTATTAATGCATTATTAGGGCACCTGTAAGCTACAAGAGCACTGCAGACAGTAATACATGGGCCCCCACCCCACCAACAGGACAGTAGGAAATGGCAAGTGCTAGATAGAGAGGGATGACAGGGCATAGGCACCGCCAGCTGCACAGCTTCCAGCAATTCAGCACTGTACAAGGGGGAGGATTATGCAAATCAGGAAAGCAAACAGATGCAGAGACACCATGCTGTGGCTCTAAAAGTGGGAGATAGAGTGCAAATCTGGCATCTGAGAGAGCAGGGGGCCTTACATAGGATCAGGTAGAATATGCACAGTGTCCACCATGTGGAACAGGCATATGTTCCCCTCTCACCCTGATTCGCCTAGGGCTCCTGTTCACAGTACAAGGCCTCTAAGGTGGGGGATTGGGCGCCCTCTCTTTGATACTCCCTTTATATGGCTGGGACAGTACCCTGACTATTGAGGAGTGTCTCACCCCCCCTCCTCCATAGGAGTAAAAAGGGGAAGGGCACTAGAGGCTGCAGGTCTACAGCTCAAGAACAGTCAGTTCTCAGATACTGTATTTCTCGTTACGTCCCCCATCGATTGCTCCGCTCTACCCATACTAACCGTCTGTCCCTTCCATCACCATCACAAGCCCGTCTGGAACAGACGTGACACTCAGCCTGGTTTTTTCTTGGTCCATCACTCTGGAATATGCTACCCACCTCACTGCGTTTAGAATCATCCTACCCTCAGTTTAAGCTATTACTCAAAACTTATCTTTTTCAGAAAGCTTTTGACCTGCCCTCCGAAGTCCCTCCCTAATTGGTCTGTCTGTGTGCTCAACCCGAGTGTTGTTTGTGTTTGTCCGTCTATATTTCTGTATCCTGGTTGGTTATTATTATTACTTCTATGATTTGTTGCAGTATGATTTGAGACAAATTGTTAATATAAGTTGCATGTAATTTATTATGATTTATTGTTAAATGTTCTTGTGTGTTGTATCTCTCTTTCTCTTGTACCCTCTTTCCTGTTTTAACTTTGGCGTTCCATTTCCTGGATTGTGGTGCAAATCAAATTTTTAATTGTACACCGCTTAATGCTATTGCCATAGCGGTATATCAAATTTTAATAAAGATAAAGATAAAGAAAGATACTGGGGGATTTTCATACATAGCAGGTCACCCTGCCAGTCAGCATTTCCAGCACATGGTGCCCAAGGTGTCCAGAAGTAAACCCCTGGCCCACCAGAGTACACCTACCCCTGTGGACAGTCATCAGCTGGGTTGGCGGTCCATATAAGGCACCCACACATGGGGGGGGGGGGAAGAACTGTAGGGGAACATCACAGTGCAACTCACACACTCCTATGGAAGTGGGCAAAGCCCATCAGGCTGAGCACCCCAGCTGCCAGGGAATCAAAGGCCCACAAAACCTTGGGAGCCCAGAAGAATGCCCCAAACCAGTGGATTGCCTCATCTCCAAGGTAAAAGGGGTGGGTTGGGAAAAATGGGACACTGATCAGTGAACTCCAACAAGGCAGGCCCATGGTCAGTGGTAGAAATATTATGAAGCGGTTCAGAGCCAGTAGGCCAAAGACAGGTCCTTGCATGGTCAGAATGAGGGGCCTGCCCATAGAAACAGGGCCCATGACACTGACATAGCTCCCCAGCTGCATGTATGTATTGTTACATGACCCCCCCATGCAGAGGTGTTGGTGGTCTGACAGCACTTATTGGTGCCAAGCCATCATTTTGCCAGTAGTTGCAACACTTCATTTGTATGTCTCATCCCCAGCTATATTCTGTTGGTTCCAACCCTGGCTATGTAGTAGTACTCAGGGCTGGCCCAAGGGTTTCTGCCATCCTAGGCAGAAACCCTGGCCATGCTGCCCAAACTCCCAAGCCATGCTGCCCCTGATCCGAGCCACGCCCCCCCATGCTGAGCCACATTACCGCTGATTCTGGTAGTGGGGTCAAGGGGGGGGGGGGCATGGCTCAGTTCAGCGGAAAGCGAGGTGCTTCGACACACATGGCCTGCCACTTATGACCCCTTTATGACATAATTACAGGGGTTCCGAAGCGGCAGGCCATTTGTGCCGAAGCACATGGCCTGCCTTCCATCCCCCCCACCACCGGAATCAGCAGCAGTGGGGGATGGCAACATGGCACAGCTCAGCATGGGGGGAAGGGCAGCGTGACTCGGCATGGGGGGGGGGGGTAGCAGGCCATGTGTGCCGAAGCACATGGCCTGCCACCCACAGCAGTCTGCTGCCCTAGGGGCCGCCTAGCCCACCTAGTGGATGGGCCGGCCCTGGTGATACTGGCTGAACACAGAGCAAAAGCCCTATCTCCCAACTCTTTCACAGCACATCATACCAGCAGCCCTCCCACATCTAACCAGTGCATTGGAAGCCTTGCTGATTCTGTACAGCCCAGTGTGTCCAATCCTGTGATGCAGGAGCTTGTATTGTGCCTGTCAGGCTCTAAAGGAATGCTGTTCCTGCAGGTGCCCAGCTCTGCCACTCCGAACAGTCACTTAGGCATTCTGTTAACATTGCCTATCTGCCCTTTTCTGCCTTCCATGTGTTTGCCCTGTTTCTGCTGTTCATATATTATAAGACTCATGTATGAGCTGCACATTTGTGATGCACTAGAATGGTAGGTGAAACTACTGCCTGGTCAGAGGAATGCAGTAGTTGCACCTTCACTAGCAACATCTTTGTGCCTCCAGAGCACCACTAGCATGGTTGCACTAGTGGAGTTTGGCAGTTGCTGTCCACTTTCCATTCTGACTCTGTCTTAATCCCACTTACCTGTGAGCTGCTCTGTTAGCATGGTAATTTTAGCATGGGCACCTTTTGACCACATGCACCCAGCTACTTTCGGCTGAAAACAGGGCCGGCCTCAAGCATAAGCCTTATGCCCCTCCCCTCCCCCGGCTGTCAGAATCAATTGTTTAGCTTTGAATGCCCAGCTCTTTGCTGCCCCCAGAAGCTGCCACCCTAGACAACAGTCCAGTTTGCCTAATGGTTAGCCCAGCCTTGGTAAAACATGCATTAGCCCCATGATAAACCCGCACTTCTGGCTACCATGCTTTATGTTTATGTTTATGTTTATTGATTTAATATACCGCTCTACAAATATATATCAGAGCGGTTTACATGGTACAAAAAACAAAGAAATCATAAAGTGAAAAGAGGAAAGGAAATTACAATATTAACAGGAAAGCAAACCAGGCAGAACCAAATGACAGGACAAGAGGAGAAAAGAGGGGAAATGGGAAGAGAAGGGGTGAGGGCTACACAGAGGGGTCAGGGAGATCGAAGGCAAGGGCAAAGAGATGGGTTTTGAGTTTGTTCTTGAAGGCAGTATGTGTCTGTTCAAGTCGGATGGAGGAGGGGAGAGAGTTCCATAGGGCAGGGCCAAGGAAAAAGAAAGCGGAGGAACGAGTAGACTGAAGGTGGGCCTGGGCAGGTGAAGGGAGGTGAAGGCGGTTTAATACACATGCCCTAGTGCTCCCAGAAATGTCTACATGTCACTGTACATACTTACAGTATATGTCTGTGTAAGAACATAAGAATATAAGAAATGCCATACTGGGTCAAACCAAGGTCCATCAAGCCTAGTATCTTGTTTCCAACAGTGGCCAATCCGAGTCACAAGTACCTGTCAGGTTCCCAAAAAGGTACACAGACAGGGCCGGATTTACCTATATGCCATGTACGCCATGGCGTAGGGCCCACAGCCGGCAGGGGCCCACAAAAAAAGAACAAGTTCATTTTTTTTAATACAATTTTTTAAAAAACCTGGTGGCTGCCGCCGCGGGGCCCCCTCTGCTGCCGCGGCAGCACCGACTGACCCGCGGGGGGCCCGTCTACAAGCTGAAGCCGTCGGTTCGGTTCGTTCCTCCCTCCCTCCCTCCCTCCGTGCAGGCTGCAGGCTGTGAGAGACGCGAAAGGAGAGTGTCTCCTCGCGTCTCTGTTAAGCCTGCAGGGGCTGATGGGAAATTTCCCATCAGCCCCTGCGGGCTTAACAGAGACGCGAGGAGACGCTTTCTCTTCATGTCTCTCACAGCCTGCAGCCAGCACGGAGGGAGGGAGGGAGGGAGGAACGAACCGAACCGACGGCTTCAGCTTGTAGACGGGGCCCCCGCGGGTCAGTCTGTGCTGCCGCGGCAGCAGAGGGGGCCCCGCGGCGGCAGCCACCAGGTTTTTTTTTAAAATTAAATTTTACTTTAGGCCGATGGGGGGGGGGGGGGTAGAACTGGTAATGGGCTAGGGGGGGGGGGGAAACGGTAATGGGCTATTGGGGGGGCTGGGGCTGGAAATTGGCTGGGGGGGGGGGTAGGGCTGGTAATGGGCTATGGGGGGGGGGTAGGACTGGTAATGGGCTATTGGGGGGGCTGGGGCTGGAAATGGGCTGGGGGGGGGTTAAGGCTAGATGTGGGCTGATGGGGTTAGGACTGGTAATGGACTGTGGGCTGTTGGGGGGCTTAGAACTGGCAATGGGCTTTGGGGGGGTTAAGACTGGTAATGGGCTGTGGGCTGATGGGGGCTGTCTGGTAATGGGCTATGGGGGGGGCTAGGACTGGAAATGGGCTGGGGGGATAAGACTGGAGGTGGGCTGATGGGGTTAGGACTGGTAATGGGCTGTTGGGGGGGTTAGAACTGGTAATGGGCTTTGGGGGGGGTTAAGACTGGTAATGGGCTGTGGGCTGATGGGGGTTGTCTGGTAATGGGCTATGGGGGGCTAGGACTGGAAATGGGCTGGGGGGTTAAAACTGGAGGTGGGATGATGGGGTTAGGACTGGTAATGGGCTGTGGGCTGATGGGGGGTAGGACTGGCAATGGGCTATGGGGGGCTGACTGGAAATGGGTTGATGGGGTTAGGACTGGAAGTGGGCTGATGGGGGGTTAGGACTGGTAATGGGTTATAGGGGGGGTCTTAAACTGAAAATGGGGTGATGGGGGGTTAAGGACTGTAAGTGGGTTGATGGGGGGCTAGGACTGGTATTGGGTTGGGGGGTTGCTAGGACTGGAAATGGGCTGATGGATGGCTAGGACTGGAAATGGGCTGATGCAGGGACTAGAAGGGAATGGATGCTGGGTGAGGCTGGAACTAGAAGGGAGCTGATGTTGGGGGAGGATTAGAATGGGATGGGGCTGGAAGAGTAAAATGGAGAAGGGAAAAATATTTTGTGTGGGAGGGATAAAAAATCTACAATTGGCCGGGTATTGGGAGAGTAAGTGGGGATTGAGGATGGAGGGGTAAAATTTGAGTGGATGAAATAGGAATGAGGAAAGAGCAAAAGGAGAAAGATTAGTATGTTAAAGCAGATATAGAGAGAGAATGGAAAAAAATCTAGAAGAGAGAAGAAAGGACAAATGGACAGCAGACGATGGAGAGTTAGCAGAAGACACGAAGAAACCAGAAGAAAGTGGCTGGAGCAATTGCAGCTGAAAAAAATGCACAAAAGGTAGAAAAATATCTCTTTATTTTGAATTTATTAATTGGAATATGTCAGCTCTGGTAAATGTGCATCATTAACGTCTGCGCTTTGTTTAGTACAAGAGCAAATTAATGTATAGTTTTATTTCTACAGTGTTGTACATTCCAAGTTTGGCTTTTGGGATTCCCAGTTTAATTATTGTCTTCCTGTTTCTAAATTGTGATTACTTGTTTGGTGATGGTCTATGTTCTGCATGTGTAACTGAGCTGAGGTGTTCTGTTTATATAATTCCTATTTGACATTGCCACTTGTTCTCTTTCCCCAGTAGGTCATGTATTGTTGTTCTCTGAAATGTATTGGTTTAATATTTGCAGTGTTGCCTTTTGATTGGTAGAGTATGGTGCTTTGTGAGTCCTGGTAGTGCTGTTAGGATACGGCGGGTTTACTATGGGTTCTAAATGGGCAGTGTTTGTAGTAGTTCCTAATGTGTCTGGCAGTTGGCACTGGATTATAGTAATGTAGAAATCTTTTAGTCTTTCTTTATCCATACACTCATTAAGTGGCACGTTTACTAAAAGTTAGTATATGGTAACATTATGCAAATATTTATGCAAATGAGGCCCTTATGCAAATGAGGCCCCGCACCCCCCTTGGGCCGCCCCTGCTGGGGGCCCACAATTTTTGTTGGCGTAGGGCAGCGATGGCGAACCTATGGCACGCGTGCCAGCTGTGGCACGCGAAGGCCTTGCAGCTGGCATGCGGAAAGGTCCGCAATCAAGATATGCGGCATTAAAAAAAAAAAGTTGCCGCTGCCGGGGCCGCCGCGGCAGAATCGAGTGTGCCGCGGGGCCCCCCCCCGCCCAGCAGAGCCTGCCCTCCGTCCCCGGTATCACCTCTCTCAGCTGCCTCCAGTCACACGCGCCGGCTTTCAAGGCGCGAGGGGAGTTTCTCCCTCGCTGCTCTGTTAAGCCCACGGGGGTTGATGGGAAGTCCCATCCCATCCGCCCCCGCGGGCTTAACAGAGCAGCGAGGGAGAAACTCTTCCCTCGCGCTCTGAAAGCCGGCGCGTGTGACTGGAGGCAGCTGAGAGAGGTGATACCGGGGACGGAGGGCAGGCTCTGCTGGGCGGGGGGGGCCCCGCGGCACACTCGATTCTGCCGCGGCGGCCCCGGCCCCGGCAGCGACAGCTTTCTTTGTAAAAACAATTTCGCTGGGGGGGGGGGGTTAGGAGTGGTAATGGGCTGGGGGGGGTTAGGAGTGGAAATGGCTGTGGGCTGTTGGGGGGTTAGGACAGGTGATGGGCTGGGGGGGGAGCAAGGACACGAATAGTGCTGATGGGGGGGTTAGGAGTGGTGATGGGCTGGGGGGGTTAGGAGTGGTAATGGGCTGGGGGGGGTAGGAGTGGTAATGGCTGTGGGCTGTTGGGGGGTTAGGACTGGTGATGGGCTGGGGGGGTTAGGAGTGGTAATGGCTGTGGGCTGTTGGGGCTAGGACTGGTACTGGGCTATGGGGGGCTAGGACAGGAAATGGGCTGATGTGGGGGTTAGGAGTGGTGATGGGCTGGGGGAGGTTAGGAGTGGTAATGGGCTGGGGGGGGCTATGGGCTATGGGGGAGCTAAGTCTATATGGGCTGATGGGATTAGGACTGGAAGTGGGTTGATGGGGGCTTAGGACTGGTAATGGGCTATGGGGGGCTAGGACAGGAAATGGGCTGATGGGGGGTTAACACTGGAGGTGGTCTGATGGGGTTAGGACTGGTAATGGGCTATGGGGGGGTTTAGGACTGATAATGGGCTATGGGGGAGCTGGGACAAGAAATGGGCTGATGGGGAGGGGTTAGGACTTGAGGTGGGCTGATGGGGTTAGGACTGGTAATGGGCTGTGGGCTGATGGGGGGGTTAGGACTGGCAATGGGCTATGGGGGGGGTTAAGACTGGTAATGGGCTGTTGGCTGATGGGGGCTGTCTGGTAATGGGCTATGGGGGTTAGGACTGATAATGGACTATGGGGGGGGGGGGGCTAGGACAGGAAATGGGCTGATGGGGTGGGGTTAGGACTTGAGGTGGGCTGATGGGGTTAGGACTGGTAATGGACTGTGGGCTGATGGGGGGGTTAGGACTGGCAATGGGCTATGGGGGGCTGACTGGAAATGGGTTGATGGGGGTTAGGACTGGAAGTGGGAAGATGGGGGGTTAGGACTGGAAGTGGGCTGATGGGGGTTAGGACTGGTAATGGGTTATAGGGGGGGCTTAAACTGAAAATGGGGTGATGGGGGGTTAGGACTGGAAGTGGGTTGATGAGGGGGGCTAGGACTGGTATTGGGTTGGGGGGTTGCTAGGACTGGAAATGGGTTGGGGGGCTGCTAGGGCTGGAAATGGGCTGATGCAGGGACTAGAAGGGAATGGATGCTGGGTGAGGCTGGAACTAGAAGGGAGCTGGTGTTGGGGGAGGATTAGAATGGGATGGGGCTGGGAGAGTAAAATGGAGAGGGGAAAAATATTTTGTGTGGGAGGGATAAAAAATCTACAATTGGCCGGGTATTGGGAGAATAAGTGGGGATTGAGGATGGAGGGGTAAATTTTGAGTAGATGAAATAGGAATGAGGAAAGAGCAAAAGGAGAAAGATTAGTATGTTAAAGCAGATGTAGAGATAGAATGGAAAAAAAAAAAAAACAAGACAGAAGAAAGGACAAATGGACAGCAGATGGAGAGTTAGCAGAAGACACGAAGAAACCAGAAGAAAGTGGCTGGAACAATTGCAACTGAAAAAAAATGCACAAAAGGTAGAAAAATATCTCTTTATTTTGAATTTATTAACTGGAATATGTCAGCTCTGGGAAATGTGCATCATTAATTTTTGCGCTTTGTTTAGTACAAGAGGAAATTAATTTATAGTTTTTATTTCTACAGTGTTGTTGTATATTCCAAGTTTGGCTTTTGGGGTTCCCAGTTTAATTATTGTCTTCCTGTTTCTAAATTGTGATTCCTTGTTTGGTGATGGTCTGTTCTGCATGTGTAACTGAGCTGAGGTATTCTGTTTATATAATTCCTATTTGACATTGCCACTTGTTCTTTCCCCAGTAGGTCATGTATTGTTGTTCTCTGAAATGTATTGGTTTAATATTTGCAGTGTTGCCTTTTGATAGTTAGGGTATGGTGCTTTGTGAGTCCTGGTAGTGCTGTTAGGATACGGCGGGTTTGCTATGGGTTCTAAATGGGCAGCGTTTGTAGTAGTTCCTAATGTGCCTGGCGGTTGGTACTGGATTATAGTAATGTAGAAACCTTTTAGTCTTTCTTTATCCATATACTCATTAAGAGGCATGTTTACTAAAAGTTAGTGTATGGTAACATTATGCAAATATTTATGCAAATGAGGCACCTTATGCAAATGAGGCTTTAATTGACGTGCTGGCACTTTGAGGAAATTCTTTGGTTTTGTGCGGCAGTTTGGGCACTCGGGCTCAAAAAGGTTAGCCATCACTGGCGTAGGGCCTCACTCAAGGTAAATCCGGCCCTGTACACAGATACTACAATGCTTATCCCGTGGTAGGCAGTGGATTTCCTGGGTCCTCTTTGATAATGATGTATGGCCTTTTCCCCCAGGAACTTGTCCAAACCTTTTTTTAAACCTGCTATACTAACAGTTGTTGCTATATCCTCCAGTAACGAATTCCAGAGTTTGATTACTCATTGAGTGAAAAATAGTTTCTCTTATTAGTCCTAAGTGGGCTACATTGTAGCTTTATTGAGTGTCCTTTCAATTTTTTTAAGGAGTAAACAACTCATCTACGTTTACCCATTCCTCTCCATTCATTAATTTATAGACCTTTATCATATCACCATATTGCCACACAACTTTATAAAAGACCTTTTCTACGTGTAACAGTCTTTACATGTGGAAAAGACCTTATAAAATCATCCAACACATGGAGAGACCTAAGTCCCAAGTTAGCCAAATCTCTCAGGGACCTGTAGTATATGGCCTCTGGGTTGTATTGTGTGAGGAATATAAAAATAGGGAGAAATCTCAGTTTAGTTGTGAATGAAGGCTGGTGAGCTGGATGCATACAGGAGGAAGAGCATACTACTGGATCATAAAACAGAGATCTCACCTATGTAGCTACTCTCAACATAAGCACATTAATTGGGTTATTTTAAAAACAATATTGGCAATTTGGACATCTGCAAATGGCATGCAGATGTCCAAATCAGAGAGATGTCCCTGGAGCCAGTTTAAAAGCTGGTCTGTGGATGCCCGGGTCTGAACGGGAGCATGGCAGAGGCATGACTGGGGTGTTCCTAACAACCTGGATGTCCCAGTCTGATCTCAGAAATTTCCTGGACATCCCAAATCATGTCTAATGTTAAACCTTCAGGACCAACAAGAAAACAGCAACCGCCACTCAAGGCAAAGGCGTGACAGGTTCACACACAAAATGTTTATTAAATGATAAATGAGTGGCCTAAACCCAATACAGGACCGTGTTTCGTGTTGTACTTCATCAGGGGTTATCAGGGCACACTAAAAAACATATAAAAGCAATAAATAAAATTAAAATAATATGAAAAGGCTAAGACAATCAATATATGTCTAAAAGCTAAACCATAAAATATTAAACAATAAAAAATTAAAAACATAAATAAATCATTGCATCATATCATACACATAATTACTTTACAACAAGATTTCAATAAATTAAATAAATACATACATAAAGTATCTTAAAGAATATTAACCATTAAAAATTATTGACTATTAAATCATATAATCAACATGGACCAGAAAAGGAGAATAACAAATTACTCAATCATATACTTTAATAATACATATAAAGATGAGGAGTGAACCAAAGGAATGAGGAGGACCAATGGGAAGCCGGAGTGAGTTGAAAATGTGGACATTACCTGATTAGTGTGTGTTGGTCACTAACTTCACAAAGCACCACCTTTGTGAATGAAGTCACTTATTTGTCAAAAAATAAATAGAAAGTCTTCTGTAAAAGAAAATAAAACTTTAGAGAACACATACTATTTTTTTAAAAGGACACACGTACTATTTAAAAAAAAACAAACAACAAAATCAGACACAATATCCATTGTAACAAGGAGTTACATTAGGAAATTAGAAAATCTCTCATATATTAACCATATAATTTCAACAAATTTTAAAGACATGATGTTTCATGAACGGGTCAAAGGAAGCTACTGATGCAAGACCTGTCAGCTGGCTAAAAGGCGTTATTCAGAACATCAATCATTTTCATTAGCAAAAACTAGATGCTGCTTTCTTGACCCTAATTGGTAAAAAACTTCATGGCAGTGTGGAAATCATAATAGAATGTTAAATGAATGGACCTGCATTAAAACATAAATAAACCATTGATAGAGTGTATTTAAATAAATAAGGTAAAAACAAATGAAATAAAAACGAATGAAGTCTAAAGAGTTCAGCCCTGTTGCAGGACGCCATGGGTTCAAGCCGCTGGCGTACCACGGCTTACAAAAAACCATTATGAATACCTTAAAAGTACCTTAAAAACACAAATCTATAATAAACTGTGCCTTATATACCGAACCTAAAACTGACAAGTGAAATGAATAATTGAAAACGCCAATGGTAATATACGCCATGGCCGTGGCCGCAGAGGAACCTAAGGCTCAAAGGAGCACTGCTGCAAGATCAGTGAAAAGGCCTTAAGAACAAAATATCGGAGAAAAGGTTGCTACTAGACTACTTAAAACCCTACAATCCAGATTTTTAAATATAAAATATAGACCATGAACAATCAAATAGCAATTTTACCTTTTTTGAGAAAGTATAAAAATACTACTGCAAAACCATATTAATGGTCTGTGCTACAAACTTTCAGGAAGATGCTAATGCATGCGTATTCAAAAATGTCATATAATCGGAGGAGTGTAGAACCGTAAAAAATAAGAAATTAATAAATTAAAAAATGAACACACCAAAAGTGTCGCGTCTACTTTGTCAATGGTTCATTGTCCGTGCCTCAAGGAAAATCCAGCTTATTTCAGAGGAATCAGATTACCAACCTGAAAGAATGAGCTTCCCGAAACAATCTTTATTGCGGATTCTGGGGTTCAAAACGAGTATTACCCTTATTGCACATGATTAAAATGCCAATGGAGTAAATACAAAGAATCATCAAGAATCTACCCCCAAAAATTTAATTCATACCAAAGGGAGGGCACCAATCAATTTGCCGTGAGCGCAACTTCAAAGGAACAACTGACCCAAATGCAATAAATAAAGGACCTTAGACCAGTTGAAATAAAGGATGCTGATGTTAAATAAATCATTAATAGAACATAACAGCAACTATTTTTATAAACCAAAAAGGTTTAAAAAATAATATCACCTGTTTTAAAAGCCTTCAAAGGCACTGCTGCAAAGACGTGTTGCTCGTCTGAGCTGCAACCGTTCAGTAAAACGCTAGCGCATGAGTATTTAAAAGAATCTTCCCGCGGGAAACTTATGAAAGATGTAAAGAATAAGAACTGACCATATTAACCAGGTTTTTTTATTAAAGTGTTTGCAAAAACCCACTATATGCAAGGGCATCAAATGAGATTACCTACACTAATGAACATGACCTATCTCACATCCAAAGATGTGCTGAAGATATTATCATTATTGTACATGTATGAAATTCTTACAGAAAAATGAGAAATGAATATCCCCAAAACACATCAAATACAACTGCAAACACATGCATGCTAAAAAAGAACCGTATTTGACACTTTTGTATAATCAATCGTTTTTTTTAATATAATCGTGACTTATAATCAGTGTATTGTAAACCTGTCCCAACCAAGATGACTATGATAAAAAACCATATAAAGTAATGAATGATATTTACACTGAAATTAATTTAAAAAAGGTGACTATGCAATGTAAACCTATCCATAGATATCAAAAGTAAATTGAAAAAACAAAAACTGTAGTCAAAAAATGAACCAACCGCGTCCATACTATTGACAAAAAGCAAAAAAGGAGGAGGCGCAGAGGGGAGTATACCTAGTGAGACTATGGGGTATGTTTACTAAACTCTGAAATTGTGCGGGGCCGCGGTAGTGTGCCTGTGCCATATATGGAGTGGGCGGTTCAGGCAGAAAAAAGAAAAAAACGGGAGTAAGCGATCGCACATGTACGCGGCGCACTATTGTGCGCCGTGCACAATAGTGCGTGGGAAGGCTAAGTGGCGCCCTGATGTGCACACACACAAAGGAACAGAGCCATAGTACAATGGTTAAAACACTGACTGCTGGTGCAGGGGCCATGGGTTCAATCCCCCACTGTGTGCAATGAAGAAGGCTGGCTGAGACAGTACCTTTTATGGGCAAGAATGCATTCTGAGGCATTTTATTTTTATTTTACGTACTGGTGCTAGATGTACCTCCAAAGCACTGTCGCCATGCACAATAGTGCGTGGGAAGGCTAAGTGGCGCCCTGATGTGCACACACAGAAAGGAACAGAGCCATAGTACAATGGTTAAAACACTGATGACTGGTGCAGGGGCCATGGGTTCAATCCCCCACTGTGCCCAATGAAGAAGGCAGGCTGAGGCAGTAACTTTTAAGGGTAAGAATGCTGTAGGAGGCATTTTATTTCTATTTTAATTAGTGCTGCCAGCAAACACACCCCCTCACAGTGCCGTAACATACGGTGCCGCAGAAGGCACTCCAGAGGGCATATCATAAAGTGCACTGTCCGCTAAGGCACCCTATAATGTTGCCCATAGGGAGCCCTAGAAGGTGCTGAATGGGGCGCCCGATGAGGCACCGAAAGGTTACAGCACTGCGAGCGTGTTTCTGCCGGCTGTACTACTTCAAATCACACACATACTGCCCCAGACAGCCCCCCCATGTACCCTGTGAAATATGTATCTCCAAGTTAGAATGCCCTGTTCAATGTATGTCCGGTTTGTGCAATGTAAACCGCAATGGTACAGAATAGCGCGGTATATGGGGGAATGTAAATAAATAAAGTAACACACTTTGGATTTGAACCACCAACCTCTGACTCCACAAGCAGTGCAGTCACCATTGGGCTACAGCTCTATACCTGTAAAGAGATGTCTGTCTGGCTACCAAATAACTTCTGCAGACTGTGCTGCGGCTACCAAGGAAAGGGTAGTCCTCTCGCACCCATGATGCACTGCACATGCAAAGCAGCAGTATACAGATGATCTGAAGATGGGGTATGCACCCCCACAGCACCTAGGCCTGGTAGTGGGTACTGACCGTGTGTGTTACTGGCACAGAGTAGCTACACACCGTCACAGTGTGCGGGTACTGTGCTCACCCTGAGGGTGCGATGAGGCGCCCAGGACCAGGTCCACAACACCCTCCATGGCTGAAAGAGGCCAAGCCAGAGCTCCAAAGCAGTATTAATCTGTGAGATAGGTAGTTTCTGCAGAAACACCTTGGATATCTCTTTCTGTCTTAGTCAGGGGAACCCCCTATGGACACCTAGGTGGACCATGTACCACCATTCCCCCCCCCCCGGCTGAAAAACAGGGTCTCCTATCAACAGATCCACATTCTACCTCCCTGCAATGGTGGCAGTAGAGTGGACCATCAACCCCAGTTCTGCTGGGGAACAGACACCCTACAGGGCAGTCAAAGCAGCTCTATACACATCCATAACACAATATCAGACAGACATTAGGCCTGGATATGCTAAGCTGCACCCCACCACCATCTGATATTCTCCTGCAGCAAGCCTTCAGCCACTGCACCCTGCAAGGCACTCCATCAAGACACAGACCAGCTGAAAACAGTCTACTAGCTAGTCCTGGTGGAAATGCATGCACCCAGAACTGGGATGGCAGTGCACACCAGCAGATAAGTCAGTGACTGGGCCCCAAAAGGAAACCCATATATATCACATGAGAGAAATACTATATAGCACTATGGGGGTGCCTAGACATGCTGTGGTCACTGCACAGTCAGGGTGAGAGTGATCCCCCAGCAGGACAGACAGAGGTCACCCTGTCTGTGTAGGTGGTGGCCGGGCACTACAATGTCCCAGGCAGTGCCCTATGCCCTGTGCAGATGCATCCTGGTCAGCCCACCCTGTCAGAGCTATACCCATGGTACCTTGCTGCTCATTATGCACATTGGCAGGCCAATACTGGCAACAGTGCTGGCAGTGTGGGCTGTGGAAGGTGTTTGCATCCAACACACACTGTATAGACAGACACACACTCCCACATGTATGCCAGCATTGTGCTACTATAGAGGAGTTTATCAGCCTTGCCCACCACACCAGTCCTGGGCACAGTACAGGCATGGATATGGTAGGCAATACTGTTGGGGGTCACTCCCCAGGGTGGTGACCACTGTCAGAGGCCAGACCTGAAGCACACACCGCAGACATCAGAAAGATTGTTATGATGGAGCTCAAAGAGCAAACTGTGCTTAACGTAGGAATGTCTATCTGCCAGTACTCATAGCAAACGTTTGAGAGCTGTGTACCGTATACCCAGGTGTAGGGTGGCATTGCTAAGGTATGCAGGTGCTGGTATTGGGAGATGCAGGCAGGGCCCTATGTCCTGCCTCTCCAGGAGGCATTGGCCAATGGGGCCTGTGGGTGTGGGTGTGTCTGCCCCTGTTGGCTGCTGCTTTACGGCAGAGGTTCCCAACTCCAGTCCTGGTGTGCCTAACACTGTTCGGGTTTTCCTGCTGTCCCTCATGAATATGCATGAGCTACATCTACATGCCATGGGGGTGGTGCATAGATATGCAGCACAGGCATTTGTATTGGAGGCAGCATGGAACCTGAATGGTGTGTGGTCCTCCAGGACTGCATTTGGGAGACTCTGCTCTAGGTAATGCCCCTGTTCATGGTGTCTGTGCTCGGTGTGGTAAAAGATAGGCATATTACCAATGCGTATATCCTCAGCAATACAGGTTTGTCCTTACTATCACGGTTTAGTTGTGGGAAAAATATGTGGACAGGATTGGCAGTAGCCCCAGCTGGGCTTTGAACCTGTGACCTTCTGTTCTTGCACACACTGTCTGTGTGCACTGCACCACCGTGTTGCCATGGATTGGCTGAATTCCCTGGGAAGTCCATGACTGTACATCTGACAGGGCCTGTCTGTTGCAGTGGACGGTGCCAGCCTGCACATGGCTAGGCCACTGTCTTCTGTGGCTAGCAGCCACTGCCCCCTCCACCACCTGTACCCTTCCTCCAACATGCTGACATGTCCTTATCTTAGAATAACCATATGACCTGATTGAGTTGTGGCACTCCAGGACTGCATTTGGGGGACTCGGCTGTAGGTAATGCCCATTGTTATGGTGTGTGAGCGGTGTAGGGTAAAATATGGGTGATTGAGCCATGCTTATGTTCTCTGCAATAAAGGAGTGTCTTTGCTATCTCTGTTTAGTGGTGGGTAAAATATGGGGATTGGGCTGGCAGGTGCCCCAGCTGGGATTTGAACCTGTGACTCTCTGGTCCTAGAAGTATTGGCTCTGTCTGCTGCTCCACACTGTGACCACAGAGACAGTGCAGTGCCTGAAGATAGGAAACCTGACTGAAAGAGTCGGAAACCCTGCTTTGCACATTTTTACAGTGGGCTCATTCACCTTGTCTGGAGACAAAAGTGCAAATAAATCCCGCAAATGACCGCGAAAAAAGGGGGAAAAAATATAACCAAGCTGGGCAACAGTGCTATTAATGGACAAACATAACAAAACTCCGAGGTAAGCTCCATAAAAAGGGAATGATTTTTGGAGGGGTCTCCGCTCCGTAGACCCTTCCAAAAATCATTCTTTTTTTTGGAGCTTTCCTGGGTGTGTTTTTTATTTTTGCCCATTGCTAGCACTTTTCCCCAGCTGAATTATAATTATTAGAATTTTTGTTGTGGTTATTTTCGCTTTTTATTTGCACTTTTGTTCTGTGCACATGTATCACACTGCTAACGTTTTGTAGGTTTCCCCGGTTTTGCTGTACATTGCTGACGGAAATGGTTTCTCTTCCCTTTAAATGCAATCTACCGCGAGTGTTTCACTTGTAAATTCGGCCCCGATAATGTGCGGGGAGCCTCTCCCCTCCCCTTCCCTGCCCATTAAACCCATCTCTCTGCCCCTCGGGAGCCTTCCTCCGCCCTCAGAATGCCTTTCCACGCCTCTATCGGACATTTGCGGGCCCCGTACTTCTGCGGGGCCCGTTAGTGCAGCGCTTTATTGTGCGGGGGCCAATTAGTGTGACGCACAATTGTGCGGGGCACTTAAGAGTGCTTAAGTGCATCATTGCCGTGCGCTATTATGCGGTGCGCAATTGTGCGAGGTTTAGTAAACATACCCCTATATCCACTGCTCGAGCGGCCGATTAACCATCAACCAACCATTGGGGATTTTAGAGAAAAACAGATAAGTCCCTTTCTAAATTCAATCCCTTGGGTGACAACGTGTCCATCGTAAAGATATACTTTTGTTCAAGTCTTAACAATGTTTCTCGTTGTCTCCACCTCTCCAATTGGGTACTACTTTTTTAATTACAAAAAAGCGAAGATCTGATATTCTATGATCCTTATCTAGCGAATGTTGCACTAATGGCTTGTCCTCCAATTTCCTTCTAATGCAGCTTTTATGCTCCACTATTCTAACACGTATACTCCGCACCGTTTTGCCAACATACCACATCTTACATGGACATATGATAACATAAATAACATTTGCTGTCTCACAGTTGGAGAAGTCATGAATGTAAAACTTTTTAATCGAGGTATTGTGTATGAAAAACTTCCGAACCGGCCACGTGTGTATGCATATAGAACAGTGTCCGCACTGGTATTGACACTTATGGGTGGAAAGAGATTTCTTTTCTGTGAGAGCTGACGTAACTAAAAGATCCCGAAGATTGACATTTCTTTTGTGTGCAATCATCAATTTTGTCTCCTCAAAACCTAGAATCGCCTGAATCAGATGCCATTCTTTTCTTAAAATATCAATAATTTTCTGGGATTCCAAGGAATATTTCAATGGACAAACCATTGTTTTCAGTACTTTCCGTTTACCCTGTGATTTCAGCAGATCAACCCGCGAGGAATCACGTGCCCTATTGTAGGCTTTATTGATAACACTAGACGGATATTGTCGCGCCTGAAATCTTTGTTTAAGGACAGTTGATTGAAGTTCAAATTCTTCGTTAGTGGTACAAATCCTCCTGGCACGTAGAAATTGACCCACCGGTAAGTTGTTCTTAAAGGAGGGATTATGAAAACTAGAGTGGTGTAATAAGGTGTTACGATCAGTGGGTTTTCTATATAACGTAGTACAAAATTCTGACCCTTCTATTCTTATAAGCAAATCCAAGTAAGAAATCTGTACCCTATCGTAAGTAATTTGAAAACGCAAATTTGTATCTAGGTCATTGATCCATGTATTGAATTCTGATAGTGATTCTATTGAGCCATCCCATATTATCAAGATATCATCTATATAACGTGTCCACAACCGTATATTGTCTTTATACGGATGGTCATTTAAGAAATCTTCTTCAAATTTGTGCATGTATAAATTTGCAATGTCTGGTGCAAATGAAGAGCCCATTGCCACTCCCTTGATTTGTTGGTAAAACAGACCTCTAAAGCAAAAAAAAATTCTTGCAAAGAGCAATTTCAGCGAGTGCAAATAGAAAGGCAGTGGAAATGCGCTGGTGAGTTTGTCTAACCAGAAAACATTGTTCGACAATATGTAAAGCCTCCTGCTGTGGCACGTTGGTGTAAAGGGATTCGACATCCAGGGTAACCATGATGATGTTTGCATTTAAATCTTTAAAAGATGAGAGGATTTCAATCACCTGGGCCGAATCCCTAACATAGGATCGCATCTGAAGAACGAAGGGTCTAAGGATGACATCAAGAAATTTAGATACTGGTTCCAGTAAAGATCCTATGGCTGACACTATAGGTCTTCCAGGAGGGTTGTCCAAGGATTTGTGTATTTTTGGTATTACATATATAGTGGGCATAATGGGGTTTTTGACCATAAGGAAATCCTTTTCCTTTTTTGTTAAATGGCCTGTTTCATAAACAATAAGAACAAGGTTATCAATATTGCTCTTATGGGCATTCGTAGGGTCTTCATCCAATCTTAAATAAAAATCCTTATCATGTAACTGTCTATTGATCTCCTCAATATATTTAATTTTGTCTAAGACAACTACTGCCCCACCTTTATCTGCAGGCTTAATGATGATGTTGGATTTGGTTTGCAAGGATTTAATAGCAGATTTCTCTCCAAGAGTGAAATTATGAAATGGCAATCGAGAATCTAACTTTATGTCATGCACTTGTTTTAAGACAAGTTTTTCAAATGACTCTATCAAAGGGTCAATTTGAAGAGGAGGGATCCATGTGGATGCTTTGCTGACAATGGATATGGTGTCTGAAGGAGCGGCATGATCCTTAAAAAACATTGTATCCGGATCCTACGGAAAAACTTATATAGATCAATTTCCGTCTCAAATGAGTCAAAACTATGAATAGGCACAAAAGATAATCCTCTGTCAAGAACTGAAATCTCATCTGATGTAAGAGCATATTTTGAAATGTTGATTACATTGCTAGAGTTTAATGTCTCCTCTCGTATGAGCCGTCCCTCCCCCATCCACCCCTCTGTCCCCGGCCCCGGCCCCGACCTCGTCCTCTTTGTGGAAAATTTTGACTCATTTGAGATGGAAATTGATCTATATAAGTTTTTCCGTAGGATCCGGATACAATGTTTTTTTAAGGAACATGCCACTCCTTCAGACACCATATCCATTGTCAGCAAAGCAAAGCATCCACATGGATCCCTCCTCTTCAAATTGACCCTTTGATAGAGTCATTTGAAAAACTTGTCTTAAAACAAGTGCATGACATAAAGTTAGATTCTCGATTGCCATTTCATAATTTAACTCTTGGAGAGAAATCTGCTATCAAATCCTTGCAAACCAATTCCAACATCATCATTAAGCCTGCAGATAAAGGTGGGGCAGTAGTTGTCTTAGACAAAATTAAATATATTGAGGAGATCAATAGACAGTTACATGATAAGGATTTTTATTTAAGATTGGATGAAGACCCTACGAATGCCCTTAAGAGCAATATTGATAACCTTGTTCTTATTGTTTATGAAACAGGCCATTTAACAAAAAAGGAAAAGGATTTCCTTATGGTCAAAAACCCCATTATGCCCACTATATATATAATACCAAAAATACACAAATCCTTGGACAACCCTCCTGGAAGACCTATAGTGTCAGCCATAGGATCTTTACTGGAACCAGTATCTAAATTTCTTGATGTCATCCTTAGACCCTTCGTTCTTCAGATGCGATCCTATGTTAGGGATTCGGCCCAGGTGATTGAAATCCTCTCATCTTTCAAAGATTTAAATGCAAACATCATCATGGTTACCCTGGATGTCGAATCCCTTTACACCAACGTGCCATAGCAGGAGGCTTTACATATTGTCGAACAATGTTTTCTGGTTAGACAAACTCACCAGCGCATTTCCACTGCCTTTCTATTTGCACTTGCTGAAATTGCTCTTTGCAAGAATTTTTTTTGCTTTAGAGGTCTGTTTTACCAACAAATCAAGGGAGTGGCAATGGGCTCTTCATTTGCACCAGACATTGCAAATTTATACATGCACAAATTTGAAGAAGATTTCTTAAATGATCATCCGTATAAAGACAATATACGGTTGTGGATACATTATATAGATGATATCTTGATAATATGGGATGGCTCAATAGAATCACTATCAGAATTCAATACATGGATCAATGACCTAGATACAAATTTGCGTTTTAAAATTACTTATGATAGGGTACAGATTTCTTACTTGGATTTGCTTATAAGAATAGAAGGGTCAGAATTTTGTACTACGTTATATAGAAAACCCACTGATCGTAACACCTTATTACACCACTCTAGTCTTCATAATCCCTCCTTTAAGAACAACTTACCGGTGGGTCAATTTCTACGTGCCAGGAGGATTTGTACCACTAACGAAGAATTTGAACTTCAATCCACTGTCCTTAAACAAAGATTTCAGGCGCGACAATATCCGTCTAGTGTTATCAATAAAGCCTACAATAGGGCACGTGAGTCCTCGCGGGTTGATTTGCTGAAATCACAGGGTAAACGGAAAGTACTGAATACAGTGGTTTGTCCATTGAAATATTCCTTGGAATCCCAGAAAATTATTGATATTTTAAGAAAAGAATGGCATCTGATTCAGGCGATTCCAGGTTTTGAGGAGACAAAATTGATGATTGCACACAAAAGAAATGTCAATCTTCGGGATCTTTTAGTTACGTCAGCTCTCACAGAAAAGAAACCTCTTTCCACCCATAAGGGTCAATACCAGTGCGGACACTGTTCTATATGCATACACACGTGGCCGGTTCGGAAGTTTTTCATACACCCTACCTCGAATAAAAAGTTTTACATTCATGACTTCTCCAACTGTGAGACAGCAAATGTTATTTATATTATCATATGTCCATGTAAGATGTTGTATGTTGGCAAAACGGTGCGGAGTATACGTGTTAGAATAGTGGAGCATAAAAGCTGCATTAGAAGGAAATTGGAGGACAAGCCATTAGTGCAACATTCGCTAGATAAGGATCATAGAATATCAGATCTTCGCTTTTTTGTAATTAAAAAAGTAGTACCCAATTGGAGAGGTGGAGACAACGAGAAAACATTGTTAAGACTTGAACAAAAGTATATCTTTACGATGGACACGTTGTCACCCAAGGGATTGAATTTAGAAAGGGACTTATCTGTTTTTCTCTAAAATCCCCAATGGTTGGTTGATGGTTAATCGGCCGCTCGAGCGGTGGATATAGTCTCACTAGGTATACTCCCCTCTGCGCCTCCTCCTTTTTTGCTTTTTGTCAATAGTATGGACGCGGTTGGTTCATTTTTTGACTACAGTTTTTGTTTTTTCAATTTACTTTTGATATCTATGGATAGGTTTACATTGCATAGTCACCTTTTTTAAATTAATTTCAGTGTAAATATCATTCATTACTTTATATGGTTTTTTATCATAGTCATCTTGGTTGGGACAGGTTTACAATGCACTGATTATAAGTCACGATTATATTAAAAAAAACGATTGATTATACAAAAGTGTCAAATATGGTTCTTTTTTAGCATGCATGTGTTTGCAGTTGTATTTGATGTGTTTTGGGGATATTCATTTCTCATTTTTCTGTAAGAATTTCATACATGTACAATAATGATAATATCTTCAGCACATCTTTGGATGTGAGATAGGTCATGTTCATTAGTGTAGGTAATCTCATTTGATGCCCTTGCATATAGTGGGTTTTTGCAAACACTTTAATAAAAAAACCTGGTTAATATGGTCAGTTCTTATTCTTTACATCTTTCATAAGTTTCCCGCGGGAAGATTCTTTTAAATACTCATGCGCTAGCGTTTTACTGAACGGTTGCAGCTCAGACGAGCAACACGTCTTTGCAGCAGTGCCTTTGAAGGCTTTTAAGACAGGAGATATTATTTTTTAAACCTTTTTGGTTTATAAAAATAGTTGCTGTTATGTTCTATTAATGATTTATTTAACATCAGCATCCTTTATTTCAACTGGTCTAAGGTCCTTTTTTTATTGCATTTGGGTCAGTTGTTCCTTTGAAGTTGCGCTCACGGCAAATTGATTGGTGCCCTCCCTTTGGTATGAATTAAATTTTTGGGGGTAGATTCTTGATGATTCTTTGTATTTACTCCATTGGCATTTTAATCATGTGCAATAAGGGTAATACTCGTTTTGAACCCCAGAATCCGCAATAAAGATTGTTTCGGGAAGCTCATTGTTTCAGGTTGGTAATCTGATTCCTCTGAAATAAGCTGGATTTTCTTGAGGCACGGACAATGAACCATTGACAAAGTAGACGCGACACTTTTGGTGTGTTCATTTTTTAATTTATTAATTTCTTATTTTTTACGGTTCTACACTCCTCCGATTATATGACATTTTTGAATACACATGCGTTAGCATCTTCCTGAAAGTTTGTAGCACAGACCATTAATATGGTTTTGCAGTGGTATTTTTATACTTTCTCAAAAAAGGTAAAATTGCTATTTGATTGTTCATGGTCTATATTTTATATTTAAAAATCTGGATTGTAGGGTTTTAAGTAGTCTAGTAGCAACCTTTTCTCAGATATTTTGTTCTTAAGGCCTTTTCACTGATCTTGCAGCAGTGCTCCTTTGAGCCTTAGGTTCCTCTGCGGCCACGGCCATGGCGTATATTACCATTGGCGTTTTCAATTATTCATTTCACTTGTCAGTTTTAGGTTCGGTATATAAGGCACAGTTTATTATAGATTTGTCTTTTTTAAGGTACTTTTAAGGTATTCATAATGGTTTTTTGTAAGCCGTGTTACGCCAGTGGCTTGAACCCATGGCGTCCTGCAACAGGGCTGAACTCTTTAGACTTCATTCGTTTTTATTTCATTTGTTTTTATCTTATTTATTTAAATACACTCTATCAATGGTTTATTTATGTTTTAATGCAGGTCCATTCAATTAACATTCTATTATGATTTCCACACTGCCATGAAGTTTTTTACCAATTAGAGTCAAGAAAGCAGCATCTAGTTTTTGCTAATGAAAATGATTGATGTTCTGAATAACGCCTTTTAGCCAGCTGACAGGTCTTGCATCAGTAGCTTCCTTTGGCCCGTTCATGAAACACCATGGGGCATGTTTACTAACAGGCCGGTAAAGTGCGGGTCGCGGTAGAGTGAGTGTGCCGTATAAGGAGTGGGCGTTCCGTCGTGAAGAACAGAAGCTGTGATTGACAGATGCGCTAAGGTGCGCGGCGCCCGTGTGGTTAGTGCCCTGTGACATTACGGAGTTTGATCTGTGCACATGGTTCACACTGCTCACGGTTTTTGGGCTTCCACTATTGTGCTGCACATTGCTGACGGAAACGGTTTCTTTTCCCGGCACAGCACCTCTAACGCGAGTGTTTCACTGGCGTTATATTTCTTTGCAGATTCGGGCACGCTCCTGTGCGGCGAGTCTCTCCCCTCCCACATTCCGCCCACTGACCCCGTCTCTCCGCCCCTAGGGGGCCTTCCTCCGCCCTCATTTCGCCTTTGCACGCCTCTTTCGCACATTACCGCCCCGCAAATGTGCGCGTTGTCGGCGCACGCTTGCGGGACCCGTTAATGTGCCGCGCACTCGTACGGGGCGCTTAAGAGCACTTAAATACATCTTTTAGAGCGCTCATGTGCGCCCCGTACAAGTGCGCCGTTTAGTAAACAGACCCCATGTCTTTAAAATTTGTTGAAATTATATGGTTAATATATGAGAGATTTTTTAATTTCCTAATGTAACTCCTTGTTACAATGGATATTGTGTCTGATTTTGTTTTTTTTTTAAAATAGTACGTGTATCCTTTTAAAAAAATAGTACGTGTTCTCTAAAGTTTTATTTTCTTTTACAGAAGACTTTCTATTTATTTTTTGACAAATAAGGGACTTCATTCACAAAGGTGGTGCTTTGTGAAGTTAGTGACCAACACACACTAATCAGGTAATGTCCACATTTTAAACTCACTCCGGCTTCCCATTGGTCCTCCTCATTCCTTTGGTTCACTCCTCATCTTTATATGTATTATTAAAGTATATGATTGAGTAATTTGTTATTCTCCTTTTCTGGTCTGTGTTGATTATATGATTTAATAGTCAATAATTTTTAATGGTTAAAATTTTTTAAGATACTTTATGTATGTATTTATTTAATTTATTGAAATCTTGTTGTAAAGTAATTATGTGTATGATATGATGCAATGATTTATTTATGTTTTTAATTTTTTATTGTTTTATATTTTATGGTTTAGCTTTTAGACATATATTGATTGTCTTAGCCTTTTCATATTATTTTAATTTTATTTATTGCTTTTATATGTTTTTTAGTGTGCCCTGATAACCCCTGATGAAGTACAACACGAAACACAGTCCTGTGTTGGGTTTAGGCCACTCATTTATCATTTAATAAACATTTTGTGTGTGAACATGCATAGGCCGCAGGGCAGGGTCCTGGCGGCCGTTGGTAACCGGGTGCTCGGCCGGTGCGGGGACCCTGGCCCACGGACGTCATCGGCGGAAGGGGCGGGAGCGCGATGACATGGGAGGGCGACAGTGCCATTGATTGGCTCCAGCCGCGTGCGGGAGCGCGGTGGAGTCTGGGAGGCGGGAGGTGCGTGGCCTGAAATGGGGAGGAGCCAGGAGTCGGCAATGGTTGCCGAAGCTCCTGCTCCTCCTCGGGGACGAGGCCGGCTTCTCCTGTGTCCCCCTCGTCCTTGCGTGAAGAAAAAACTTGCGTGCCAATTTGGGCGGCGTCGGAAGTCTGAAGGCACTCGGCGGCACTGTTTGGAGGGCTTCGCAGAAGGCTGGAGTCGCGGATCCCTGGCAGAAAACCTTGAGGCGTCTGTGTGCGAAGCCTGGCAGCTTTAGGCGCGAGCGGGGAAGGGCGCACGCCTCGTGGCGGCCGCCGCCTGCAGCGGCGGAACGGCTCCCGAAGTCTGCACGAGCATTTTGCCCCTCGCACGCTGTGACTGCAGAGCCTCCCGTGTTTGCAGCCAAACGAGTGGCTTCAGCTTCGCGGCCGGCTTCGGGCACAGCTTCCTCTGCCTGCAGGAAAATGGCCGGTTTTTGCAACTGCCGTCCCGGGCCACCAGCGCTGAGGGGGGAGGGGAAGAAGCAGCGTGGGTCACTAGCAGACAAGCGCCCGTAGTTGTTGTCTGTGTACCGCTTTATGGGGTTTAATTGAAGGACGGTCCGCTGTCGGCCCCTCCTTTGTTCCTTAGTTCGGTGGGCATCCCCGCTCTGATTCTGAGGGTGCCCTTCTTGCTGCTCCTTTATTTTACATTCACAACTCTAGTACGCGCTACTCCCTAGTGACAGCGTGGGGTAGGTCCCTTGTGCCTGCGGCACATTACTGGAGAGGCTGTACCATTAGAGAGATCCGATCGCAAAGGGGGGAGGGATCATTTGGAATTTTTCCTCTGGCTGTGTTGCTGCGGGGGGTTGAGGGGGTCCTCGGAGTCTTAGAATGCAGACTGGCTGGTAGTGTGGGTTAGTTTTGTAGCTCTTGGCCTATTATAGCTACAGGTGCTTGATTTTATGGATGTAAACTGCTGTGGTGTCTGGATACTAAGTATAGTAACCCACATATTAATAAGATTTTGTTAGTCCCTTCCCTCAATTTTGCAGTGATGCCAGCACTGGCTCCTACCATTAGTAGTGTGGTCGACTAGGTTGTATGGTCCACTTTAAAGTAGGGCGAGATTTAAGATTTTGCGGCCATAGGTATGACCAGTAGGCATATCCTGGAGAGCCGGCGGAAGATAGTAACCCCACCAGTGCATGCAGGGACATCTAACGTAAGTGAGACAGGCTTCTCTTTGGTCTGGATATTGGATTCCCTAGGCTGTTGCCTATGCCAAAATCAGAGCCTGCTTTAAAGGTTCAAATGTTTGCCCTCTGCCTTTCGGCATAAGGGCTGGCAGTGCGGGATGGACGTCCCTGGCTGGCGGGCTCTGCAGAGGGTTTGTCTTGGCGCATCATGGGGAGCGGCATGGGCTTGGGAGCTGAGGGTGTTCACTGGGAGGTGGAGGTGTGTTCACTGGTTGCGGTGGGCCGGGGGGGGGGCTTCGGAGGTGGACGGGGTGGGGCAGCGGCTGCTGTGGCGGTGCGCAATGCGAGGGGGGGGGTCAGGGAAAGGGGTTACCAGCTTCCCGGGGCGGATTGCCAGTTCGTCGGGAGACTGTCTGTAGTGCCCTGGGCCGATCGGGAGGGAGGGCTAGCCTAGTGGTCGAGCGGCTGCCCGGTGCCCGGGGGACCAGGGGCTCTCGTTTCTGATGGTGCTCCAGGTGTCTGGGGGGTCGATGGCTATAAAAAAAAAAAAAAAACACACACACAAACCAACTATATTAATAATGGCTATGACTAAGGGACTAGGATGCCTTGTGCTCCAGTAGGGGCTCGGCTCATGGGCATGGGGTTGGGTTGGACCGCAGTCTGGGTGGGGCAGACGGGTTGGGGTCGTGGTGCCCTCGGGTCTTCAGTGCTTTCCCCACCTTGGGTTTCTCTGTGTTTTCTCTTTATGTCTCCGCAGGTGGCGTTCAGAACTTGGCTTCTCTGTGTTTTCTCTTTATTTCTCCTTGGTTTCTCTGTGTTTTCTCTTTATGTCTCCGCAGGTGGCGTTCAGAACTTGGCTTGCTGACTCGGCGATGGACCACGGGCGGTAGTCACCGGATGCGGCGTCCATTGGCAGCCGAGGGGCGACACTGGGGCAGCAGGCGAGTGCTTGCGGAACGGGGGGAAGGGGCTGCAATCGCGGGAGGGAGCAGGATACCGTGCGTTGGCCATCGCGGTTTTAGTGTTGGCAGCGCTACTATTCGGAGTCGTCCACTCTGCGGCACCGACTATTCGTCCGCATGGAGAGGGGCGGTAGGGGCATGGGGTGGGGAAGCGGCGTGCTGGAGGAGATTTGGCGGGTGGAAGATCTCCAGACTGTGCGCCGGCGGGGTGGGAAGCGGTGTTCTGCGGATTGTTTAGCCTTATCCAGGACGGTTGACAGTCGGAGAGGGTGGCGAGACGGTGCTCGGGTCGGGAGGGGGGGGGCTTCGGCGGAAGGTTGGCTAGGGCAGTTACGGCGTGCGCAGGAGATGGAAGGGGGGTCTTTCCGGGCGGGCAGGAGTGGGGGGGATTTAACAGCTAGGAGGCAGTGGGGCGGAGGTCTTATGGCCCACCTGGGAATGCACTTATCAACCGGTCTCCTCGGTCAGTGGGGTGACCATTTACGTCTCTGTGAATACTCTCCCGATTAGATGGGCCCAAAAAACAAAAACTAAAACAACATTCATAATCATGACCGGGCATAGAGATCGTAATTAATTGAGATCGTAATTAATTGGACTGGGCGGGGCCCCGTGCGCTGCCGAGCCGGTCCATCAAGCTCTCAGGGAGGGGTGGTTGGCCGGTTACTCAGGTGGTTACGGGCCTTACAAACTGGGCTGCGGCAAGACCTGGATTCGGGGGGGGGGGGGTGTTTCTAGATGGTTTGGAGGGTCCAGGCCCAGCAACTGCTGGCGCGTTCCAAGCTGGCACTTTCCTGGCATGGTTAGGGGTGTAGGAGATCGAGCTGACGGTAGGCGGAACCCGGCCCCCTTATGGGTGTATATCAACGGAATAAATAAATAATTAAATAGAATATCAAACAACAACAACAACAAAAAAAACAAACACAAACAATGTTTCCCCTCGGTAATTTCGGCCGGGCCGTCTGCCGGATCGCGGATCGGGGGTGGGGGTTGGGGGTCATGCGCCTTCGGGATCAGAGGGGGGGCGACTGTGAATGGGGAGTTTGTTCAAAATTGCATGACTAAGGGGCTGTGCTGTGTTCCTTTCGTGGTTTTGGCCATACCGGTATGGCTGGGGGGTGGGTGTTGGGCCGGACGAAAGGTATTCTGGGGTAGTGCGTGGGTGTTGGGGGCAGTACCATCAGTGGGGTGTGGAGAGCTATTTCACTGTGGGGTTGAGTGCTGGTACGCTCCGGGTATGAAGAAGTCCCGATGCTGCGAATTATGGCTTCTTCGGCCTTGCTGAGGCAGTGGGCGGTGACAACTTTCGGAGTGTGGGGACTGCTCCGCGGTATGTTGGATTCAGTGGCAGGCGCGTGGCTTTGGGGTCGGTGATGTCTGGGGAGCGACTTTCACGGGCATGACGGCTATGTGGGCTGGGACCGCCAGTTATCGGTCCGGGTCTTCCGTCAGGGGTCGTGTGGCATACGGGCAGCTCATCGCCAGTTTGGTTTGCAGCCAGTCTAAGGCTATCTAGCCTTACGGGGGTGTCGCCAGGGGGGGGCTGGAGAGTCAAGCACAGCCGCGGGCAGGGTGGGGTGCGTGACAATGCACCAATGGGCGGGGGAGTGATGAGGTGTGCGCCCGTTGCGGCTGAATGCTGGGATCGGTCTTGCGTATCCCCTCTGGGTCGCCTGGGGTGGTGGACGGCTTTCCAGTCCCCAGTGGGGGTCGGTGGCGGTCCCAAAAGGTTGGGAGGTCCAGCATGTAAACGCAAGGGGCGGGCATGCCGATTGGAGACAAGGGGGGGGGTATTCGGCTCAATACCTTTGGGGGCTACCAGGGACTTGCTGCTCTGCTACGCTGGAAGGATGTTGAGGTCTGCTGCCTCCCTCTTCCAGGCTGGGATGCTTGGTATAATTCGGGGCCTTCTATCTGGGTGGGGGCTGGGGCGAGCTCCAGCAGCGTGGGGGTGGGTCATGTCTAGAGGGAAAGCAGGAGGCAGTTCGTTGGCGGGGTGGCGGTTGTTGCATGGTCATCCAGCTTTTGGGGGGCGACTCGTGGGGGGTTGTGGCAGGGTTGCTGAGCAAGGAATTTTTCGGCCATGGCGGTCGGGGTGCCAGGGTTTCCGGATGGTTTAGGCTCCCGGGAGGCGGGGTCAAGTGATTTTTGCTGTCTGCTGGTGGCGGGACAAACAACCTCAGGCCCTTTGGCCCATGGGTCATTCACTCGGGTCGGCGACGGTGCGGGAGAGTCGGTGTGGTCGGTGTGGACCCCTCCGCTCCTGATCCGGCGGGGACATCGTTTATAGCGGGGGAGTGTGGTCGCAGTTGTATGCAGCCCGTACGTTTGCTGGGGCAACAGGGAGTGAGCCGGTTTGGCTCCGGTTACGTGTTGGGGGGGCGCTGACGGGGTCGTGCCGCCGCCTTCGGCTCTGGTAGGTTATCTAGGCAGTCACAACCAGAACCGAAGAAAATGGGGGGGGGGGGGGGGAGGGTCACGGCAGTACGTAACCGGCAGGTGGATAAACCTGCATTCCTGAGGTGCGGCCATAAGGTTGTCCGGGGGGGGGAAGTCTTTCTTCTATAGGGGTGGCGGAGTGCTTAGCCACCAATGGCCGGTGGATTGGGTATGTGTGATTCGGCAGGGGGTGCACCTGGTCGCAGCTTGGTTTGGGGGGGGGCGGCTTCGGGACATTAATGTCGCCAGTGCTGGAGGAGGGATCTCGGAGGTATCCGGGATCCGGAGCTCTAGGCCGCACTGGGGCCGGGGCGGGGTGCCTTCGACCTGACATTAATGTCCTCTGTGCCGGTGGCGGGATCCCAGAGGTTTCCGGGGTCCAGAGCCTTAGGCTATACTTGGGCCGGGGGCGGGGTGCCCCCGACCCGGACATCCCCTGGCTGACTTTTGCTAATTACATGGCGAGGTCGGAGAAAGGGGATTAGGAAGACTGCGGTTGGCATGACCGCGGCAGAAGCTGAGGCAGAGTCACCTTGCTAATAGCATGGCTGGTGAGGCATTGCTCCGTTGCGGGTCACCTTGCTGATAGCATGGCTGGTGAGGCATTACTCCGATGTTTGGATTGTTATGAGGATTATTATTGAACTGTAATGTTCGGTATGTTATAAATTAATAAAGCTGCGACCGGTGCTTTTCCCAAGAGTGGTGTATGTGTGGATTCTTTGGGAAAGGTGGGTGGGGGGGGGCTAAAATGGGGGAAGGGGCAAGGGTGGATGGTTGAAGAGGCCCGGAGCACCGTGTCCAAGCTACCTCGGTTAATGCATAGGCCGCGGGGCAGGGTCCCGGCGGCCATTGGTAACCGGGTGCTCAGCCGGTGCGGGGACCCTGGCCCACGGACGTCATCAGCGGAAGGGGCGGGAGCGCGATGACGTGGGAGGGCGACGGTGCCATTGATTGGCTCCAGCCGCGCGCGGGAGTGCGGTGGAGTCTGGGAGGCGGGAGGCGCGTGGCCTGGAATGGGGAGGAGCCAGGAGTCAGCAACGGTTGCCGAAGCTCCTGCTCCTCCTCGGGGACGAGGCCGGCTTCCCTCCCTCCCACCCGATTTTAGGGGTGTGGGGTGGGGGCTGTAGGGGTGTCGCAGCGGGGGGGGGCGGGATCCCGGGGGTTTCCGGGGTCCAGAGCCTTAGGCTATACTTGGGCCGGGGGCGGGGTGCCCCCGACCCGGACATCCCCTGGCTGACTTTTGCTAATTACATGGCGAGGTCGGAGAAAGGGGATTAGGAAGACTGCGGTTGGCATGACCGCGGCAGAAGCTGAGGCAGAGTCACCTTGCTAATAGCATGGCTGGTGAGGCATTGCTCCGTTGCGGGTCACCTTGCTGATAGCATGGCTGGTGAGGCATTACTCCGATGTTTGGATTGTTATGAGGATTATTATTGAACTGTAATGTTCGGTATGTTATAAATTAATAAAGCTGCGACCGGTGCTTTTCCCAAGAGTGGTGTATGTGTGGATTCTTTGGGAAAGGTGGGTGGGGGGGGGCTAAAATGGGGGAAGGGGCAAGGGTGGATGGTTGAAGAGGCCCGGAGCACCGTGTCCAAGCTACCTCGGTTAATGCATAGGCCGCGGGGCAGGGTCCCGGCGGCCATTGGTAACCGGGTGCTCAGCCGGTGCGGGGACCCTGGCCCACGGACGTCATCAGCGGAAGGGGCGGGAGCGCGATGACGTGGGAGGGCGACGGTGCCATTGATTGGCTCCAGCCGCGCGCGGGAGTGCGGTGGAGTCTGGGAGGCGGGAGGCGCGTGGCCTGGAATGGGGAGGAGCCAGGAGTCAGCAACGGTTGCCGAAGCTCCTGCTCCTCCTCGGGGACGAGGCCGGCTTCCCTCCCTCCCTCCCTATTTTAGGGATGTGGGTTGGGGGCTGAAGGGGTGTCGCAGCTGGGGGGGGCGGGATCCCGGAGGTTTCCGGGGTCCGGAGCCTTAGGCTATACTTGGGCCGGGGGCGGGGTGCCCCCGACCCGGACATCCCCTGGCTGACTTTTGCTAATTACATGGCGAGGTCGGGGAAAGGGGATTAGGAAGATTGCGGTTGGCATGACCGCGGCAGAAGCGGAGGCAGGGTCACCTTGCTAATAGCATGGCTGGTGAGGCATTGCTCCGTTGCGGGTCACCTTGCTGATAGCATGGCTGGTGAGGCATTACTCCGATGTTTGGATTGTTATGAGGATTATTATTGAACTGTAATGTTCGGTATGTTATAAATTAATAAAGCTGCGACCGGTGCTTTTCCCAAGAGTGGTGTATGTGTGGATTCTTTGGGAAAGGTGGGTGGGGGGGGGGGGCTAAAATGGGGGAAGGGGCAAGAGTGGATGGTTGAAGGGGCCCGGAGCACCGTGTCCGAGCTACCTCGGTTACTGTCACTCCTTTGTTTTTGGTAATGTTAAACCTTCTCCAGGCATGAACAAGCATCTGGAAAGTGTTCATTTTGTCAGGCCAGTGTCTGGAAGGTGTGGAGAAGGAGCTAAACTAATACACCTACATTTTACACTATGTCAACGAACACTAGTGTGAAATAGGGCTCGTGTTTTCACTTTACTGTGCCCCTGGACGTCCCCTTATGCTATCTTGCCTGAGATAGAACCAGAGAAACATGACGGCAGAAAAAGACTACATTGGCTAGCTAGTCTGCCCTTCCATATCAAATACTGAAGTCCCTTCTTGGACCTATCTCACCCATCCCTAATGGGCACGTCTATGTGCCCACCCACATGCAAGTCAGCCAACATGGCTTTAGACAAGGAAGATCTTGTCTTACTAATCTGTTATGTTTTTTTGAAGGTGTGAATAAACAGGTGGACAAAGGTGAGTCGGTTGATATAGTGTATCTGGACTTTCAGAAAGCCTTTGACAAGGTCCCTCATCAGAGACTTTTGGCAAAACATAGAGTCATGGGATAGGAGACAGTGTACTATTGTGGATCAGGAACTTTTTAAAAGATAGAAAGCAGAGGGTAGGGCTAAATGGCCAATTTTCCCAATGGAGAAAGGTGAATAGTGGTGTACCCCAGGGATCTGTGCTGGGTCCGCTGCTTTTTGACATATTCATAAATTACCTGGACAAGGGAATAACGAGTGAGGTTATCAAATTTGCAGATGACACAAAACTATTTAAAGTTGTTAAAACCCAAGAGGATTGTGGAAAATTGCAAGAGGATCTTGATAAATTGGAATACTGGGCATCAAAATGGCAGATGAAATTTAATGTGGACAAGTGCAAAGTTATGCACCTAGGGAAGAACAACCCAAACTATGGTTTCACGATGCAAGGTTCCACATTAGGAACCACCACCCAGGAAAAAGATTTAGGCGTCATTGTGGATAGCATGTTAAAACCCTCGGCCCAGTGTGCAGCAGCGGCCAAGAGAGCAAATAGAATGCTAGGTATCATAAGGAAAGGAATGGAAAATAAAACAAAAGATATTATAATGCCTCTATATCGTTCCATGTTGAAACCGCACCTTGAATATTGTGTGCAATTCTGGTCGCCATATCTTAAAAAGGATATAGCGTTATTAGAAAAGGTTCAGAGAGGAGCCACCAAAATGGTAAAGGGGATGGAAGGATACTCCTATGAAGAAAGGCTAAAAAGGTTAGGGCTCTTTAACCTGGAAAAGAGATGGCTGAGGGGAGATATGATAGAAGTCTATAAATTAATGAATGGAGTGGAACGGGTAAACATAGATTGATTGTTTATGTCATCAAAATATAGAAAGACTAAGGGGCATGCAACGAAGCTACAGGGTAACCTATTTAAGACTAATAAGGGAAAATATTTTTTCACTCAACGTGTAATCAAACTCTGGAATTTGTTACTGGAGGATGTAGTATAGGCTGTTAGTGTAGCTGGGTTTAAAAAAGGTTTGGACAAGTTCCTGGAGGAAAGGTCCATAAACCATTATTAAGAAGGGACCCAGGATATCAATGTTTGACCCAGTACAAGCATTGTGGAACCTATGTCTTTTGGGGAAACTGCTAGGTACGTATGACCTAGATTGGCCACTGTTGGAAACAGGATACTGGGCTTGATGGACCTTGGTCTAACTCAGTATGGCATATTTTATGTTCTTATGTAAGTCCATGTCGTGGACATCTATGTTCCTGAAATCAGCCTGCGACATAGACATCCCTGGCGTTTTACTGCATATTCTGCCTTGGACATCCCTGATTTAACTTCCCCCTCCCCTCTAAAATCCCCCTCTTAATAAATAAGAGTGCTGATAGATAATATGCTTATTAGAATTGTATGCAGGCACAGCACTGATAGAGGAACAGCATGTGAAATTGCTGAAGGGTCGACTCAAAGCAATGTCTGAAAACAAGGGGTGCAAATGACAATAATGAAAGCTACACACTTCTTGTTCAAAACAAATTCAGATATATAAAAAATATATACTAGGGAAAAAAGAAAAGAGATAGAGGATTAAAATCAAACAAAGACGCAGTAAAGCCAGGAAACAAATTGACATTTAAAAAAATCAAGCAACATTAATCCGTACGAAAAAATCAACTTTTGTCCACATGCTAAGAAGAGATGATAATGAGTAATGTGTCATTCTTTGCCTGTGACTCCCTCTTGTGCTTCCGTAGTAAAGGGCTGCTCTTATTTTGTTTCCAGAGCAAAACTTTCAAGACCAAATATGATCAACATTTTTTAAGCATAGGCAAAAAGAGCAAAAATGTCAATAATGCTACATTTAAGAATATGACACAAGCCTCTCCATAAATGAATAGAGAGCAGGCTTTGTTTTCCTTTGGAATTCTTCAACCCGAATTGCTGCCTGCTGATTCTCTGGATCTTAATGAATCCCACAAGATCTCATGAAACACACATTGGTTAGCCATCTTATCTGACATTTCAACTTGTTTTGGGGATAAGCCAGTTATAATATTGGACCCAGTATTCAAAGGGTCTTCCACATGTGGCAGTACATTTCGGAAAAGAAATGAGATTGGAATTAAGCCGTCATGGTTGCCACGTTTTAGAAAAGGGCTCTGCTAAATACATCCTCTACAATTGGCTCAAAACACAGCCGTCCACATGATCACAGGATCCTCTAGATTTGACCATATAGCACCTATTCTAAAACAACTCCACTGGCTACCAATCATACTCAGAATAAAATACAAGACAATAATTACTATCTTCAAGATGCTCCATAACCTCACTGCAATGAGCCTACAGTCACTAATACCCAAGACACCAGACAACAGACCGAGAAGACACATCAGCCTAAACCTCCTCATCATCCCAACCTCAAAGACAAAAAGCAAACAATAACCTGCAAAAGAGCCTTTACCTTACATGCGCCCTCCATATGGGACTCTCTCCCAGACAACATAAGATCCATTAACACAGTCTCAGAATTCCAGAAACAATGTAAAACATATCTATTTATAGAATACTTTGGAAGAAACACCTACAGAACTCAACCTAATCAGTAATTCCTAATAAACAACTGTCTCCCCACAATTGTCTCTATGCCCCTAGTTATACAAGCTGTATAGTTGTTTAACCCACCTTACCCTACCCCTGTTCAATGTAATTTCTCTAGTTTCCTAGTTCATTTGTCATCTGTATAACCGAGGTATCTGGATGGACCTCCCCGCACACTACATCCTGCCACATCTCAGCTCCGACACTCCACCCGCTCCACCCCGCCCCCCCCCTGATGCCCCATGCACAAAACACAATCTCACTGAGGTTTGGCATAATAATGTTTCTTTATTGGTCGCAGCTACATAACCATAAACCAACACCGGCCCAACAAGGGCCAATTCAACTTTTTAATTCCACACAATCAACTCCCCCTCCCCACCCCAATCCGGATGATGCCCGCCACCAGCCGTTTAGCAAGGTGGTGCATCATCCACCCCCCGTTCCCCCTTCCGCCCGCTTCGCCATGCTATAGCAAAGGCCGGCTCCCGTTGCTTTCCTCCGGGCAGAGACCCCAACAGTGATGTCTCTCCCAAACTAGGAGCACACCGCTCCCCTGCAAAGTGGCCTCAGCCGCCAATGCACCGCTGGGTCGGCGAGCGCCAGCTCGCTACCCCGCCTACACACTCCCACTACTTCAACACCACTCATCCCCACCCAGCTGCGACAAGACCCACCCCCCATTCATCCCCTCACCGCATGCCCCCAAAACATAACGCAAGGGAGGGTGGGAAGGGACACCTGTTCTGTTCGCCGGCCACGGCAGGAAGAGGGAGGTCGCACACCGGCGATCTCCCACGCTTCCTGGACGGCCCCGCCCCCAAAAACCGCCGGACCCAATCGGCTCGCCCCACGTCACAGCGTGGGTGCGATGCCGACGGCCCAGCTCGCTTCCAGCTGCTCTGCCCCCCCCCCAGCACCAACACCAGCGGGCTCGGCCCCCGGGGACCCGGTTACTCCGCCGGCCTCGGGACCGAGCCCAGCGGCGCCGCGGGATAACCATTTTGACTTAATGTTAAAACAATATAGAAAACCAGTTAAATAAATAAAAATAAATTTAAGCAATTCCACTTTATCCTCATAAGCTTCTACATATTCCTCCCCTTTACCCTTGTCTGACAATACCATTTTTGCACTTTTTCCTCTCACTAACATATCTGAAAAATACCTTTATTTATTTATTTATTTAGTAACACTTATATACCGCTACTTCCAGTGATCAGAAGCGGTTTGATTACATCTTTGGGATTTGTCAAAAATCAAGACAGAGAGGTTGGGGCATATATACAATAGTTCAGAGGTAAATCACAGCACACAGAATATGGTCTCAAGATTGGCCTAGACATATTTACATAATTTTACAAAAGGGATTCTACTTCAACATATTTACATTGTCCCGCCATTTTACTGCATTTGCTATTTTTTCTTCTATTTGTATCTTTGCTTTTCTAACTACTTTCCTAGCTTCTCTAAGTTTTTCCAAATATTAATGCTTGTCTTCCTCTTTCCCTGTTCTCTTGTATTTTATGAAGGCCACCCTCTTTTTTTTTCACCTTTTCAGCCATTTCTTTTGAGAATCATGGAGGCCTCCTTTTCCTTTTACATTTATTTACTTTCCTAACAAAATGGTTTGTTTCCCTTAAAATTTCCCCTTTCAGTTTTGCCCATTGCTAAGGGGGCAGAAAGGCTGCATCACATAATCAACTTTAATACATGGCTCCAAACCTGGTCCAAACAAGAAGGATTTAGATATATATAGGTGACTGGGGAAATAGATGGAACAACAAGAGGCTAAACTGTGTTAATGGATTACAACTCTCTGTCACAGGTAAAAGGATCCTGAATGAAAAATTCAGGCATTATGTGGACAGGCATTTGAACTCGGGAAAGGGGGTGACGGATGGAAAAGAACAAGTTCAGGCGTCACTCCCAGCAAAAACATAACAATGAAAACAGTTGCAATATTAACCCAAACATCAATGCCAAGAGGGAAGAGGCATGTAAAACAAAGTCCATGCAAAATGCAGGCAAGCCAGGCAACAAATGCTGGAAAGAAATGAGCACAAATGCTTGAAGCCTAGCCAACGAAGTTCCTGACCAGGGAGCCCTAATCGTGGAAATGGACTTGGACATTGTGGCCATTACAGAAATGTGTTTTAATGAGCCACATGAATGGAATATAGCCATAACTGGCTATAATCTATTTAGAAGAGATAGAGAGGGTAGAAAAGGAGGAGGAGTAGCCCTATATGTCAAAAGCAATATTAAAGCTGTTGAAATGCAGGGGATGTGGGGAAAAGAAGAAGCGCTGTGGATTGTGTTGGAAAGAGGAGAAGGCACTGTCATCCATATTGGTGTAGTCTACAGGCCTCTAACTCAAACTGAAGAAATGGATAGAGACTTGATTATTGATATTGCAAAGATAGCCACGAAGGGGGAAGTGATCATATTAGGTGACTTTAATCTACCCAATGTGGATTGGAGTATTCCTTCTGCAAATCTGGAAAGAAGTAAAAAAAATTGTGGATGCATTCCAAGATGCACTACTTAGACAAATGGTGATGGAACCGACCAGGGAACGCTCGATGCTGGATTTAGTACTCACCAAAAGGGATAGCATGTTGAATATCCGGGTGGGTGCCCAGGTGAGCAGAAGTGATCATCACACGGTATGGTTTGAAATAAAAGCCAAGGCAGAGTCCAATCACAGCAAGCTCAAAGTTCTAGATTTCAAATACACTGACTTCAGTAAAATGGCCAAGTGCCTGAAGGAGGAGTTGACAGGGTGGGAGGGGATAAGGGAGGTGGAATTGCAATGGGCTAAACTAAAGGAGGCAATAAAAGGGGCAACAGATAAATATGTAAGAAAAGGAAATAAAAGCAAGATAAAAATGAAACCTATATGGTTCTCCAAAGAAGTGGTTGCACAAATAAAAGCAAAAATCACAACTTTCACAAAATTCAGAAGTACGCAAACAGAGGAACACAGAAAAGAATACAGGACAAAACTAAAGGAGACAAACAGAGAAATAAGTATAGCAAAATCCAAGGCAGAAGAAAAGATGGCTAAAGATGTGAAGTATGGCGGCAAGACTTTTTTCAGGTATGTTCGGGAGAGGAAGAAAATCAGAGGTGGAATTGCAGGACTCAAAAGTGCCGGGAATGGATTTGTGGGAAGTGACATTGACAAAGCGAAAATGCTAAATAAATACTTCTGTTCTGTTTTTACTAAAGAAAATCCTGGAGAAGGACCATCTGTGATTGACAAATATACAGATAGGAATGGAGTAGATACCACACCATTCACAGAAGATGATGTGTTGGAACAGCTTGCAAAACTGAAAGAGCTCAGAGAGATTCTTGCAGGGGCATTAAAGGATGTTTTTAATAGATCCTTGGAGACAGGAGGAGTTCCACAGGACTGGAGAAGGGCTGATGTGGTACCTCTTCACAAAAGTGGTAATAGGGAAGAAGTGACAAACTACAGGCCAGTAAGCCTTACCTCGGTGGCGGGAAAAGTAATAGAGGTGCTCCTGAAAGAGCGAATAGTGGACTTTCTTGAAACCAAGAGTTGCATGATCCGAGGCAACATGGTTTTACCAAAGGACGATCTTGCCAAACAAATCTAATTGAATTCTTTAACTGGGTGACCAGAGAACTAGATCAAGGGCATGCGATGGATGTGATCTACCTAGATTTCAGCAAAGCCTTTGATACTGTTCCTCATTGGAGTCTTATCAATAAAGTCAATAGCTTGGGGATGGGTCCCAAGGTGGTGAACTGGATCAGAAATTGGTTGACTGACAGACGACAGAAGGTGATGGTAAACGGAACTCACTCAGATGAAAGGAAGGTGATTAGCAGTGTACCCCAGGATTCAGTCCTGGGACTGGTACTGTTCAATGTATCTGTGAGTGATATTGCTGAAGGACTGAATGGAAACATCTGTCTCTTTGCCGATGACATGATAATTTGCAACAGAGTGGACTCCCCTGAGGGAGTGGATAACATGAGGAAAGATCTACAAAAGCTGGAAGAATGGTCTAATGCTTGGCAGTTAAAATTCAATGTGACGAAGTGCAGTGTAATGCACTTGGGAAGCAGAAATCCAAAGGAATTGTATGTGATAGGGGGCGAGATGTTGGTGTGCACGGACCAGGAGAAGGACCTCGGAGTGATTGTTTCTGAGGATCTCAAGGTGGCAAAACAATGTGATAAGGCTGTAGCAAAAACTAGAAGGATGCTGGGTTGCATACAGAGAGGAATTACCAGCAGAAAGGAAGAGGTACTAATGACACTGTACAAGTCGCTGGTGAGGCCTCACTTGGAATATTGTGTTCAGTTTTGGATACCATATCTCGCAAAGGATATAAGAAGACTGGAAACAGTTCAGAGGAAGGCGACCAAAATGATTTGGAGCCTTTGTCAGAAGGTGTATTAGAAGAGACTTGAAGACCTAAATATGTATACTGTGGAGGAGAGGAGGGACAGGGGAGATATGATTCAGACCTTTAAATACTATTAATGAACAAACAAACCTCTTCCAAAGACGGGGAAGCTGTAAAACCAGAGGACATAACATGAAGCTGCAAGGGGATAAACTGAAAGGCAACATCAGGAAATACTTGTTCACTGAAAAGGTGATGGATGCTTGGAATGCCCTCCCGATAGAAATGGTGGGGGCAAATACAGTGACAGAATTCAAAATGACATGGGACAGACACAGAGAATCCCTTTATAGCAACAGGATAAAATCAAAGTAAACATAACTCTCTCTTATATCTCAACAAATAGGGGTGACCTACATGGACCAGTGGGTACACGCCCAAACAAAGGCATGGGGAGGGGTGACCTGCACGGAGTGGCAGATGCACCTACCCTTACTGCCTCGCTGGGTAGACTAGATGGACCATACTGGTCTTTATCTGCCATCATTTACTATGTTACTGTGTTACATCCCTCAGCTGTTCCCATCCATCTAACAACTCCTTAAAGTATTGGCCCATCTTGGCAAAGTTAGTTTTCCTAAAGTCTAGGACCATCACTTTTCAATGGACTTTATCAGTCCTAGTCCTAATACTGAACCACACCATGTGGTGATCACTGGATGTGAGATGATCTTCCACTGTAACATCAGAAATATTCTCACATTTGGTAAGCACCAGGTCTAGTATGGCCCCTTCATTTGTGGGTGTATTACCAGTTGCCGGAATAGTATTCTCTGTAGAGAATTTAGGATCTCCTTACTTCTAGATGACCCTGCAGCAGGGATGCGCCAATCAGCATCCGGCATATTGAAATCACGTATCAGTAGCACTTCTCCTTTCATGGCAATACTGCGAATATCTTCAATTAAATCTCTGCCCACTTGTTTTGCCTGTGAAGGAGATCTGTATATCACACCAATGCAAATGGATTCCGCATTCTCTCTTTGTAGTTTAATCCATAGTGCCTCCTTTTTCTCTTGTAATCCCTGTAATTCTATAGCTTTAATATTATTTCTTACATATAGTGCTACTCCTCCCCTTCTTCCTCCCCTGTCCTTCCTGAATTAGCCTGAGATGGGAACAGCTTTGCAGTTAATGTGGGCATCATTAGTGAATGCTCACTGTCAATGTGGTAATTATTGCAGGTGTACTTAATGATGCTTCTATTGGTAGCGTTAGGAGCCTCCATGTTAATTGTGCCACATGTTAGTGTATGCTTCTGAGCGTCAACTGCCAGGAACATGCTGGTTACACCCCGACAGCGTAGAGGCTTTGCACTTACTGTGGTTTAAAAACACATATTAAGTGCACAACAACAGGGTTTAGTTAAAGCGCCCCATTGTTTATTTTTATAAGTAACCACATTTTAAGAAAATGCCGTAAAATGAGCTATAAAATATTTTTAAACTAACAAGTGATATGATTTTGTGTTGAGTATGTTTTCTGAGGCCATTTAGAAATGTGCTTCTGATTCCTCAGTGTGCTGCTTGCTTGCATTGGAGATTTCAGAGCGATTATATTTCTTCTGCCTGTTCCCTGAGTCAGAAGTGGTCTCTTCATTAAGTGGAATTGGAAACACTCTCTTTCAGATTCAGGATACTTTAATACTGAGCTGGAATAAGGAGTAGATCAGCAGGGCAACCATCTAGTGTGCATCATGCTTCTTATAAAAATACCATATTACCAGAAAATTCCTTATTCAATGTCATCTATTATATGATACATCAAGATGCAGGCGCTAAAAATGGATACATTCATTAAGGGAAAAGGGCATGATTTTCAGATCTTGCCAAGGATGCAAAAGTGCTTTGACCTAACTCTTCTTTAAAGGCATGACAATTTCTACATGGGTTGCCTAAATAATATCCACGGTAATACAAACTGTACAATTCACTCAAAGGGGCATGTTTACTAAAAGCCGCTAATTTGCGCGCCGCAAAATAGCACACTAAAAGCGGTACGTAAGAGCGCTTAAACGCCCCGCAATCGTGCGTGTCACCCCTGCACAGGGTACGGGCCCGCAAATGTCCGATAGAGGCGTGGAAAGGCCTACGGAGGGCGGAGGAAGGCCCCGGAGGGGCGGAGAGACGGGGTTAATGGGCGGGGAAGGGGAGGGGAGAGGCCCCTCGCACAGTTGCTGGGCCGAATTTCCATTGAAAAAATAGCGCGAGTGAAACACTCGCGGTAGAGGGCATTTAAAGGGAAGAGAAACCATTTCCGTCAGCAATGTACAGCAAAACTGGGGAAACCTGAAAAACGTGAGCAGTGTGATACATGTGCACAGCACAAAAGTGCAATTAAAAATAGAAAATGACCACCACAAAAATATTAAAAATAGTAAGTCAGTTGGGGAACAGTTATAGTGATGGGCAAAACTAGAAAACACACCCAGGAAAGCTCCAAAAAAAAGAAATGATTTTTGGAAAGGTGTACGGAGCGGAGACTCGTCCAAAAACATTTCCCTTTTTCTGGAGCTGTCCTGGGAGTGTTTTCCATGTTTGCCCATTAATATCATTGTAGCCCAGCTTGGTTATATTTTATCCCCCTTTTCCCCGTGGTCATCTGTGGGCTTTACTTGCACGTTTGTCACCAGACAGGGTGAAGGAGCCCACAGTAGAAATGCACACAGCAGGCTTTGCGACTCCATCCTGCCATGTTACTATCTCCAGGGACTGCACTGTCCCTGTAGCCACAGTGTGGTGCAGCAGACAGAGCCAGTACCTCTAGGATCAGAGATTCAAATCCCAGCTGGGACACCTTCCAGCCCTGGCCATATATTTTACCCACCACTGAACAACGATAGCACACACACCCCTGTCTTGCAGGGAACATAGGCATGGGGAGATCACCCATATTTTACCCAACACCACACACACACCACAACAATGGGCAATACCTACAGCCAAGTCGCCCAAATGCAGTCCCGTACTGACACATTGCAATCAGATCATCTGCTTTCTCTGAGAGAAGCTCATGCCAGCATGTTGGCGGACGAGTACATGTGGTGCAGGGGGCAGTGGCCGCAAACCACGGAAGACAGAGGCCTAGCCATGTGCAGGCTGGCACAGTCCACAGCAACAGACAGGCCCTGCGGGATCCACAGTCATGGACTATCCAGGGAATTCAGCCAATCTGTGGCTACACGGTGGTACAGTGCATGCAAGAACAGAAGGTCACAGGTTCAAAGACCAGCTGGGGCTACTGGCAATCCTGCCCACATATTTTCCCCACAAATAAACAGTGACAGTAAGGACACACCTTTCGTGACGAGGACATATGCAATGGTAATACGTCTATCTTTTACCCCACTGAGCACAGACAACATGAACAGGGGCAGAACCTACAGCAGAATCCCCCAAATGCAGTCCTGGTGGGCCACACACCAGTCAGGTTCCATGCTGCCACTCATACAAATGCCTGTGCTGTACATCTATGCACCACCCCCACGGCATGTAGATGTAGCTCATGCATATTCATGAGGGACAGCAGGAAGACCCGAACAGTGTGATGCAAAACTGGACTGGAGTTGGGAAGCGGTGCCGTAAAGCAGCAGCCAACAGGGGCAGACACACCCACACCCACAGGCCCCATTGGCCAATGTCTCCTGTAGAGGCAGAACATTGGACCCTGTGCATCTCCCAATACTAGCACCTGCATACCTTAGCAATGTCACCCTACACCTGAGGTACACAGCTCTGAAACGTTTGCTAAGAGTACAGCCTGATAGATATCCCTACGTTACGCACATACTGCTAGTTGACCCCATCCGAACAATCTGTTTGGTGTCTGCGGTGCGTGCTCCAGGCCTGGCCTCTGACGGTGTTCACCACCCTGGGGAGTGACCCCCAGCAGTACTGCGTACCATATCCATGCCTGTGCCGTGCCCAGGACCGGTGTGGTGGGCAAGGCTAATCACCCCCTCAATAGTAGCACAATGCTGGCATAGGTGTGGGAGTGTGTGTCTGTCTATACAGTGTGTGTTGGCTGCAAACACCTTCCACAACCCACATTGCCAGCACTACTGCCAGTATTGGCCTGCCAGTGTGCATAATGAGCAGCAAGGTACCATGGGTATAGGGCAGACATGGTGGGCTGGCCAGGATGCATCTGCACAGGGCATAGGGCACTGGCTGTGACATTGTAGTGCCCGGCCACCACCTACACAGACAGGGTGACCTCTGTATGTGCTGCTGGGGGAGCACTCTCACCCTGAGTGTGCAGTGATGACAGCATGGCTAGGCACCCCCATAGTGCTATATTGTGTTTCTCTCTTGTGATATATATGGGTTTCCTGTTGGGGCTTCCTCACAGAACTCTGCTTGTGTGTGCTGCCACCCCAGTTTTGGGTGCATGCATTTCCATCAGGGCTAACCAGCAGACTGTTTGCAGCTGGTATGTGTCTTGATGGAGTGCCTTGCAGGGTGCAGCGGCTGATGGCTTGCTGCAGGAAAATATCAGATAGTGCTGGGGTGCATCTTTGGATATCCAGGCCTAAAGTCTGTCTGATATTGTGTTATGGATGTGTGTGGAGCTGCTTGGACTGCCCTCTAGGGTGTCTGTTCCCCAGCAGGACTGGGGTTTGATGGTCCACTCTACTGCCATTGGTGCAGGGGGGGTAGGATGGGGATCTGTTGGTGGGAGGCCCTGTTTGCCACCCTCAGGGGGAGGTACTTTGACCACCTAGGGGTTTCCACTAACTGAGGCAGGCAGACAGAGATATCCAAGATGTTTCTGCAGCACCTTCCTATCTCACAGGTTAATACTATTTTGGAGCTCTGTCATGGCTGGTGTTGTGGACCTGGTCCTGGGCGCCACATCACACCCTCAGGGTGAGCACAGTACCCGCACAATGTGACGGTGTGTAGCTACTCTTTGCTGGTAGTCCACCCGCTCAGGACCCCCTACCAGGCTGAGGTGCTGTGTGGGTGCACACGGACAATTCCCCCTACCAGGTCGGGTTGCTGTTGGGGTGCATTCCCCATCTTGTGTGCATCTGTGGACAGCTGATTTGCATGTGCAGTGCATCATGGGTACGGGTGGCCTAACCCTATCTTGTTTACAACAGCAGACTGTCTGTGAGGTGACGTGCAGGCTCTCTGCAGCCAGCCAGGGGCTTGCTGACAGCTATAGTGCCGTAGCCCAATGGTTACATCACTACCTTTGCAGCCAGAGGTCATGGATTCAAGCCCACTGTGGGGTTCTGTGATAGGGTTGTCCAGAGCATTATCATTTTTTACTGTACATATGTTTATGACAGCAAACACACCCTTGGCATACTGTACCCATAAGGTGCCTCTGAGGGTGCTCTATAGGGCGCCCTATAGGCCACCTTATGGGTGCCATCCATATTGGGTGCACTATACATTATCCTGTGTCGCAACATACATGGTGCCCTATAGGGGACATTCTAGGGTGCCTTGGCGGACAGTGCACTGTAACATGTGCCTTACGGGCATCTGTATGTTAACACACTGTGAGAGCGGGTTTACTAGTAGTGGGAAATAAAATAAACTGTGAAGGCCTCCTACAGCACTCCTCACCATAATACATACTGCCCCAGCCAGCCTTGTTCACTGGGCACTGTGAGGGGTTGAACCCCTGACACCTGCACCATTGGTCAGTGTCTTCACCATTGTGCTGTGGCTCTGTTCCTGTGTTTGAGCAGCAGCGCACAGCCTTGTAGCCATCGGCACACCGTCTTGTGGCGCACAAAATTAACAGCGCGCCGCCTTCTGCCGCGTAACATTAACAGCGCGCCGCCTTATGCCGCCCAACATGGGCATGCCTCCTAAAATAATGCCTCAGCCAGCTGTCTTCAATGGGCACTGTGGGGAATTGAACCCATGATGCCTGCACGAGTGGTCAGTGTCTTAACCATTGTGCTATGGCTCCATTCCTGTTATTTGCACATCAGCGCGCCACTTATCCCTCCCACTATTGGGCTGCCCCTTCACACATCAGCGCGCCGCCTTCTGCCCACCGGCTCGCCGCCTTCTGTTGCCCAATTTTATCAGCGCGCCGCCATCTGCCGCCCACAATGAACAGTGCGCCGCCTCATGCCGTATAAAAAAAGAGTGCGCCGCCTTCTGCCGCCCTTAATCAGTATGCCTCCTACACCACTTTTGCCCATAAAAGTTGATGCCTCAGCTGGTCTTTTTCATTGAGTGCAATAGGGGTTTGAACCCCTGGCCCCTGCACCATAGGTCAGTGTCTTCACCGTTGTACTACAGCTCTGTTGTTTGGTTATGCAGCAGCGCCCCACTTAGCCTTCCCACGCGTTAATGTGGGCCCCGCACATTAGCGCGACGCACACACGTACGGTCCGTTTTTTTTCTTTTTTCTGCCTGGCCCGCCCACTCCTTATATGGCACCAGCACACTAACGGGAACCCGCACAGCAACGGTGTTTAGTAAACATGCCCCAAAGTATCTCTTAAGCTGAGTATTAGCTTGCGTTGTCACATAGGGTTCAACATACCAAGGTCTCAGACAACTGATAGCACTACTCATCCGGACATAATTAGTGTTCTAATTGTGTGCTTGTTGACATCAGTGACCTTGTACAGAATTTACCATTGTATTATAAATTTTATAATTTTTCTTCTAAACATAACACCGGAACTGCACAGGGAGTACTTAGCTCACTACAATGCTATTTTTAAAAAACTCCTCTTCAACTGTTCCTGTGCTGGATCCTGATCCCAACGCCACTTATTAGGCGCCCTCACGTTTCACTAAAATCAGGTTCATCAGGGGATCTTCTCTCCGTACTTATATTCTCAAAGATGATGCTACACACATATTCACCAACAGGGATTCCATGCCATCACACAAAGGAAACCTTTCCATAACCTCTGCCCTGGGGAAAAACGCCGCGCATCCAGGCAGAGCAAATAATATACAGGCAGAGCAATTTTCAAAATCATTTTGCAGGTAAAAGATTGCCTTGTACGTGGAAATGGGCTTTTATAAATTGTCCAGCCCTAAATATGGATGAAAGTATGTGTGTAGTGCCATCTCATCATATTTTTACTCCCACTAGGGGGAGGAGATGTCCCTGGGGGTGGGGTTTGAATCTTCAAAAGTACAGTATGCAGATATTTTTATTTTGAAGGTGAATGAGCGTGGATATATTTCCTGAGATATATTTATTTTGTTTATATCATGGAATCCATAGCCCGTCACACCAGGAAACGGTTCTTTCTCTTGGTGAATTATGTTATTCAATATACATGTTAAACAGATAAAACTCAATACAGAGATCCTCCACAAATAAACTCATCAATACATAATCACATATAAACATAAACATAGAAATCCTTTTATCTAAAAAACAGATATAGGTCAATATTCACCAGTGGCCAGTGAATGCATATTTCCATAGCCAATCAATGTGCAGCCATTACACAGAAAATAATATTCTGAAAATCCCCTTAACTGGCTTGATACTATCCATACAGTGAAGGGGCAGAAGGATGGTGGAGCAAGGGCAATAATGCAACATTTCTCGGTAGCAGCAATTTTCAGCCACTAGCTGGATAAGCCATACATTTAGGGACTCTTTTACTAAAGGTTTTAACGAGCATTAATGACGTTAATGTGTATTAAGTGCTCACAGCCCTTTTATTTCTATGGGCACAATGGCGTTTAACATGCGTTAACTTCATTAATAGACATTAACCTTTAGTAAAAGGGCCCCTTAATCTAGGCCTGCTGAATAGTGGGCCTCAAATATATAGTGGCCGTGATTATGACTTCATAACACATATATTGAACATCACTGACTGTACTTATAGTCGTGCTGAATATATATATGAATTTAAAAGCCAGTGCTGGTATTTATAGTCAAATCTCTTTATTGGTGGACAGCAAACAAACAAAAACTGCACATACAAACCAAGCAAGAGCAAACTGAAGAGAATCATGTCATCATTGGCAGTGACAACCAAAGTAATCATAATGTCCATTTTACATTTTATTCCTTTCTTCCCTTTGCACCCTACAACACAAAGTTGCTCCAGAAATCTGCACTCCCGGACTCAGAAGTGCCAAGTAATAACTCACCCCTCACCAGTCTCCCCCGCTCCCCCCCCATTCCACAAACCACAATCAAACTGATGACTCAAAGGAAAGGAAAGAAAGAAAGGGAAGGAAACACAAACCCCAATAGAACGACTCCCTCAATCCCCTTAATTAGATCCAACCCATGCACATTCCCCATACACACTCTCCTCACACCTAACGGCATTTCCTCCCCATTCCACCCATTTCAGAAATCCCATTGCTGATTACCTAACCAGAAAATTGATTCAGTACATAACTCCGAATCCCGGGAGATAAAGTATTGATACATGGCCCCCAGACCATCAGAAAGGATTCCCATCCCTGTCCTTGATGTCTCATATGTTCACGTTCCAAAAGTATCAAATGGTGGAGAGCAGATCTCCAATGCTGTACCAGCAGTCCCCACAGTGTCATTCTGGCACTCAGAATACTCTTATGTGCCAGTAAGAGGGGAAGGTGCAGCCACCGGTTTCCCACACCCTACCACTCTCCATCACCCTCTCCATAATCTAGCACTAGCATCCATGGCAATAAGTGGAGGTCCTCCCCAAGAATTCACTCCAAGAGGCACTGGACACACCTCCAAAAACACACTACCATCAGACAGGTCCAAAATATATGGTCCAGATTGACCCACCCCACAGCGCACCATGAGAACCCAGGGACGCCGCCATCCCAGCCCTATTGGCTCGATTTGGAGCAAAGTAGAGTCGATACTGGGTTTCCCGTAGATCTGCATTAACACTAAGTTCTGTAATTTGAGCCAGAGCCTCTAACAGGTCCACCCACTCAATCTGAGTGGCCAACTCTGTGTTCCAGTGATCTGCCAACACTACCAGGGACACCGATGTCTCCCAACTCCACCAAAGCGTGGCACAGCACTGCTATCCTAGTGTGGCCCTCCGGCCCTACCATCAGCAACTCATCCACTCTTGAACTAAAGAGGCCACGAAGAGCTTGCTGAGGCAAACTCCTAAGATAGCTCTGTAGCTTGCATGTAAGGGAACTGGTCCACCTCCTTCAGGCCAAAATTTATTTATTTATTTAGTTTAAACTTATATACCGCTACTTCCAGCGATCAGTAGCGGTTTGATTACAAATTTGGAAGATGTCAAATCAGGACAGAAACAATTGTGACAATATATACATAGATTTAGGGTCTGTCACACCACGCAGGGTTAGGCACTTCAAGGTTGTGTTTACATATTTACAGCTTTAACAATATTTACATTTATACAGATCAGCTACATGATTCTGTAATCTTCTGAATATGTAATCTTCTGGTCTAGTCTCCGCTTGGTCCTGGGTTCATTTCACTTCACAGACGCAGGAGGGTTTGTAATAAGACAAGCAAACAGGTGTGGCTTGGAGAAAGGGTTTTATGTAAAAATAGGCTTAATACATAGGTATTGAACAGAGGTATATAGTGATTGTTACAGAGCTGTTTCAGTGTGCATCAATGAATCTGTGTGTGCATGTGTGAAGTGTGAGAGAGATAGAGAGATAGGCCCGAACATGTGGGTCAGGGCCTCATGGTAGGCCAGAACATGTGGATCAGAGCCTCATGGTAGTGTCCAAACCTGTCCGATGAAGGAGGGAGAGAGAGAGAGACAGGAAGTGTGTCTATCCTTTATAGTGGACTGAATCCTTTCCAGCACTTCCCCTTGAGCTCTGCTAGCCACTCCCTTTAAGGTCTGCTATTCTTGATTTAGCAAGGAGGGGCTGCAGACAGGTCCTAGAGACTGACTCACCAGGGGGTCAGAATTTAACTTTGTAGACTGAATTGACCAGAGTCCACAGCTGCATGGAATGTATGCTGACAGATTCCACTTTGGATTACATCTGGTTATAGTGATATTTGAAGAGATGGGTTTTTAGTTTCTTTCTGAAAGCATTTATGTCTTTTATAGCTCGTAGTTCGTGTGGTAGTTGATTCCAGGTTCGTGGGGCTGAGAATGAGAAAGCTTTATTGCTGGTACTGGCTTTTACTGATCTGATGTTACTAGGAACTTGAAGTTTGTCAGAGTTGACAGTTCTCCTGTCTCTGTTGGTTGGTTGCTTGCTGACCAGGGTTGAGAGGAATGATGGTGCTAGGTCATGTATGAGCTTGAATGTGGTTACCAAAGTTTTATATTGTATCCTGGCCTCAACAGGTAGCCAATGTAGCTCGATCAATACAGGTGTGATGTGTTGAGCAATGCTGGTTCGTGTGATGACCCTTGCTGCCACATTTTGGGCCAATTGTAAAATATTTAGCGTTTTCTTTGGCAGACCCTGTAATATGGCGTTACAGTAGTCTAAGTGAGGCATAATGAGTGCTTGCGCCACCGTCCGAAAATCACAGGGTTCGATTAAGTTCCTCAGTGGTTGTAGGACTCTGAGCTTGTGGAAGATGGCTTTGTTGGTTTTTCGCAGGTGTTTTTCCATTTGTAGTTTGCTGTCGAGTGTGACACCCAGATATTTGATTTCACTTTTTGTGTTGTAAGTGTTGTTACAGAGGGTGACTGTCGGAGGAGGTTCAAAGTTCGGTTTACTTGATATATACATTACTTCGGTTTTCTTATGGTTAATGGCCATGTTGTTTTGTAGGAGCCATGCTAACATCTCGTACAGGCAGGATTCAATCTGGGTATACTTTGGGTCAGTTGTGTCCAGTTGAGTGTATAGCATAATATTATCTGCATAGATATGGTAGTTGATATTATGTTTTTTGAAAATGCTACAGAGGGGCTGCATGTAGATGTTGAAGAGGAGTGCCGAGAGGGCCGATCCCTGGGGTATGCCTTGCGTTTGAGTGAACCCTTCTGCTTTTTCTCCATTGAATTGGACCTGAGGACTCCTGTTCGTTATATAGGAGGAGAACCATTTAAGGGTGGTTCCCGAGATTCCTAAATGTTCTCGCAGTACTGAGAAAGGCACCGTCCGACCATCCTCATTCACCAATTGGTCTTCTCCATCGATCCCGAGTCATGCCCACCGAACAAACACATGCCTCATTAAACCAGGCAAAAAAATCAGCATTACCACAAAGGGGATGATATGGACTTCACCAGAAGGACCACTGTAAATGCCGACGCACAATACGCCAAAATTGACAGACAGAGGACAACAGAAGACTAACATGCGGAAAACTCCTGGTCCATGAGGGTGTCTGGGGTACCACATAACGGAATGAAAGTAGAGCTATAGGGACCGTTCCATATCAAGTGGAGTGTATTCAGATGTGTCATAGAGCCAGTCACGTAAATGGCACCCTACACAGGCCAGAATATATTGATGCAAGTCTGGAAGACTCATACCCCCTCCCTCCCAAGGTCTCCGCAGAGCCTCAAGCTTGATGTGTGCACATTTTCCCGTCCAAAGAAAAGACCCCAGTGGTGGTCTAGTTGCCACAGGTCTTTCTGTGTGCTAAGAATAGGTAACACCTGTAGAATATGCAACCACTTCAGAAAGAAGGTCATCTTGAATAAACTGATATGCCCACTCAAGAACAACATTAGCTCCTGTCAGCACTGCAGGTGTTGTTCCAGGTCCCTAAAGAGTTATATGACATTAATGGCATAGACCTGGCTAGGGTCACTAGGAAGCCCAAAGTACAAATGTTTAAAACTACCCATTCCCCTGTTCAGTGGAAAGAGCCCCCGCCAAGTCTGGCGCACCACCAGGAGGAGAGGAAGAGCCTCTGATTTGTTGAAGCTCAACTTAGATCCTGCAAATGAACCATATATATGAAACTCTTGCAGCACAGCATCCAAGGACACAGCAGGGTCTCCTAGGCATGCCAGCATATCATCAGCAAATGCCGAAAGCTCTTTTCCCATCTGAACTCCCATTAACCCTGGGTGAGTGCAGATACGCTGTAACAGGAGCTCTAACTGTTGCACAAACAGAAGAGGGAATAAAGGACATCCCTGTTGCATACCTTGCTCTAAAGAAAAAGCAGATGTCTGCACCCCATTAACCATAACCGAACCACAGGGATGAATGTAAAGAAGGCGAATCGTACCCCGTAATGCCCATCCTATCCAACACCATATACATATATTCCCATTGCACTCTGTAAAATGCCTTTTCAGCGTCAAAGCTGCTAAGTAATGTTGAAAAGTTTTGCTGAAGGCTCACATACTGTGCAGTACACAGAGAAGAGGCACGAGTACTCACAAGTACCACAGCAGCAAACACAGAGCGAGTATCAGAAAACAAGTTTTATTAGAAACCTGATCAATGCAAAGGCAACCAACCAAAAGGACAAAAAAGCCAGAGTATTCTACCAAAGATATAGTAACCTTATTCTGCAGTAACTGACACAATTCCCCACGATAACTGTCTGGGTCAGGGGCCAGACATTTCCACAGCCCACGAATACAACGTTGGACTTCCTGCACCGTCAGTGGGGCATTCAACTTTTCCACCTGGTCATTCACTAAGTGGGGCAATACAACCTCCTGCAGATAAGTCTAGGCCTGCTCGATGTCACAGGGTTCCACTCCATATAACCTCTGATAGAATTGCCAGAAAGCTCTCTCAATCCCTTGTTGAGTGGTTTGCAGTCATCCTGTCATATCCTGAAGGGCCCATACCAACCGTGGTCCAACCCCCTTCCTAACTAAGGAAGAGAGAAGTTTCCCCTCTTATTTCCATATCAATACATGTGATACTGTTAATAAAACATATATTTAAGGGCCCACTTCTGCAGAAGATCATTGATCTTCGCCTCTATAGCCAGCATGGCCATTCGGTGTTCTCCTGTAGGACACGATGAGAATTGGCGCCTCGCTATTCTAAAATCTTTCTCCAGATGATGCAGACACTTTCCCTGTTCCTTCTGTTTCACCTTATAGTATCTGATAATATGTCCATACAGGACCACCTTGGCTGCTTCCCAGAACAGGGCCGGGTTGTCTTGGTGCTCGGCATTGTGAGATTCATATTCCACCCATTTAGTTCTCAAGTGGACCAGAATCTCCGGATCGCCCACTAAATATAGGGGGAACCTCCACAGGCTATCCCCCGGGTACTTCCCCACTCCAAATCAATCCATACAAGCGCATGATCTGACACTGTAATGGGGCAAATCTCCACCATTCAGATTTTATCCAACATGTCCTCCGCTACAAGGAAGTAATGTATGCGGGATTTGGAGCCGTGTGCCCGGGAAAGGTGAGTATAGTCGTTTTCAGTCTGGTGCAGCATTCTTCAAACATCAACAAGTTCATCATAAAGACCGCAAATCCTCAGGGCCCACTGTGCATCTCCTTCCCCATCCTATGAGGATCAGTCTAAAGTCTTGTCAAGGACACAATTAAAGTCCCCCCCTGAGGACAAGACAAGCTGGGTTCATTTCAGCTATGCAATGAGTCACCTCCTGGTAGAATCCAGCATTGTATATATTCAGAGCATAGATCATACCAAAAGAAATCTGCTGTCCCTGCATATTCCCTTGTATAAAAAGAAAATGTCCCTGAGGGTCGGTATGCACCATAGTCATTGTCAAGCTTACTTGCTTTCCCACCAGGATGACAACACCCACCTTCCAATCACCCGACAAAACTCCATACACCTCTCCCACCCACCAACATTTCAATTTATAGTGTTTAGTCTCTGTCATGTGTGTTTCCTGTAGGAGCGCCACGTGCACACATTGGTCACATAATCTGCAGTAATTTATGTCACTTTATTGGGCACTGATCCCACAGGATCAGGAGGCTATTCTGAGAGGTCTAGTCAGGATTGAATCCACATGGGGCCTTAATACAACAGCTACCTACCCCTGGTATTAGCACTTCTAAGAGCCCCCCCCCCAGCCTAGGGCTCCTATGTGATGTCCCCTTCCCTTCCCCCTTCCCCCAGCCACCAGCATACAACAACCCTATAACCATACGACTTCCCCATCCCTGCCTAAACCCCCCCTCCCCCATCACCCATCCCTCGCAATCACAGCCACACTCTATCCAAGAGCCCACCATGTGGAACACGCAACCTGTAGGGGCTCCCAATCCCACCAAGCACCAAACACTTGAAACTACTCTGCGCTCCTCACTCAATCCCATTGCCACATTTATACCATCCAAACTCATATCTCACTGGATTACAGCTTGAGCATCCCCAGACAGGACAAACTTCTAGTCACTGCAGTCCCCTTACATAGGGTCCCTAACCATACTCCCCCATCCCACTACTGCAAATGTCTCATATCACCTCAGTCAGTACCTTCCACCAGCATCCACTGAGCAAACAAACACACATATAGTGCCCTCTACAGCCTAGCATGCCCCATCACCAAACACACAGCCCAATGCATTTGTCCCCACCCAACTGTCCCCATTACCCCAACTAAGCAACATATATAAACATCTTCCCAGGCCATCAGAGAAGCCCTACCCTTCCCAGCTCATCTCCACTCACACCCCATGAAACACCTCAGCATTCATCCATACCAACTGCTAGAAACCCAGCCATTACCCAAAGGCCAAAGAGAGGATATGGAATTAGACCAAGGAAGGGAAAATTAAAGTGTAAAATGAGAAAAGAGACGGCTGAGGGGAGATATGATAGAAGTCTTTAAATTAATGAACGGAGTGGAACGGGTAAATGTAGATCGATTGTTTACATTATCAGAATATAGAAAGACTAGGGGACATGCAATGAAGCTACAGGGTAAACTATTTAAGACTAAAAAGAAAAAAATATTTTTTCACTCAACGTGTAATCAAACTCTGGAATTTGTTACCGGAGGATGTAGTAAAGGCTGTTAGTGTAGCTGGGTTTAAAAAAGGTTTGGACAAGTTCCTGGAGGAAAGGTCCATAAACCATTATTAAAAAGGGACCCAGGATATCAATGCTTGACCCAATACAAGCATTGTGGAACCTGTGTCTTTTGGGGAAACTGCTAGGTACGTATGACCTAGATTGGCCACTGTTGGAAACAGGATACTGGGCTTGATGGACCTTGGTCTGACCCAGTATGGCATATCTTATGTTCTTATGTTCTTATGAGAAGAGTAGGAGAACAACAGAGCAAGCAAATAAATATAATACTAATAGTGAACCACATCTAGGAGGGGTAATCCAGGAGATTCTTAACAAACCTCGTATACACAAAACAGGCCAAAATGCAACTATACTGCAAATATAGGTCCAGACTGCTGTCATGGATTCATTTCCCTTTCCCGGGGTCCACAAAAAGAACAGCGCTAGCCGCTCAAACGAGCAGAAACGAAAACAGGAAGCGGCAGAGTTAACACCCAAAAACTTTATTATAATCAATTTAAGTGGCCTAAGCCCAACACAGGCCGTGTTTCATATATCACTTCATCAGGGGCTATCAAACGGCTTTCTGCAGAAGGTTTTCTGATAATAGCGACTCCCATTGTCTCTACTGAGCCTGGTGAGGTCTATGCACATCACACCCACAGTGTGTCCTGATAGCCCCTGATGAAGTGATATACGAAACACGGCCTGTGTTGGGCTTAGGCCAATTAAATTGATTATAATAAAGTTTTTGGGTGTTAACTCTGCCGCTTCCTGTTTTTGTTTCATTTCCCTTTCCCTCCAGTCCCCCGCATCTGCTAACAAAGACAAAAACAAAAAGGAAATAAAATAAAAACAAAAAAGAAATAAATCCTCAGCCTCACTACAAAGGACAAATGGTGCCAAGCAGGGCCGGATTTACCTATACGCCAGGAACGCCGTGGCGGAGGGCCCACAGCTGGCAAGGGCCCACAAACAAGAGTCCCCAGGACAATCGTATTCTTTCCATCACTGAGAAACTTCGGGGCTGAGTTCTACCGTCATCTCCAGGTAATTTTTTTGTTCATTTCATCTTCAGTTCTACAGCTCGGAACGTCCGCTGACGGAACTGTGTTTGTGGGTGTGTTGGGTATAGTCAGAGTGCGAGGCGGGGTTGTGCGAGCCTGGATCCCTCGCTCTCTAGAGAGAGTTGAAATTGCTGCGGCCTAGCTGAACGGGGCCGTCCGCGAGCTTCTCCAGGCCCTGGCATGAAGGGGAAAGAGGAAAAGGAGAGTGGGGGAGGTGGGAGGCGGGAGTCCGGAGAAGAGCACTAGCGCTCAGGAGTTAAAGGAGCAGGGAAAAAGACTCTTCGTCACCCGCAAGTACCAGGAGGCAGTGGCCTGTTACACCAAAGCCATAGTGAGTACCGGGGAGCAGCGACGGCCAGATCCGTTTCCTGTAGCTGCTGTAGTACCGCCGGATCATTCAATGATCCTCTTCCCCGATGGATAAGACATTTTTTAATGTATTTCTTGAATTCCGATGCTGATTTTGTCCCTATTGCCTCTTTATGTCAGGCAATTCTATACATCTATTGCCATTTCTGTTTTAAAAAAACCCACTTTCTTATGTTACTCCTGATTTCTTTCCTCATTCAACCTCAAACCACCATCCGCTGTCCTCCGCTCTCAGTCTCTCTCAGTCCCCCCTTACAATAGTCATGAAAAAATATGAATGTGGCGCATCTAAACGAAAAAAGAAAATGCTAGAAAACGAATCGACTGCCAAAATTCCCAAGATTACCAGCTTTCTTCTTCCATCGACGAAAATTCAAGCTGTGTCAGAATCAGAATTTTTGAATCTGAATGACGCGGCTACTCCACAACTTTTGGATACTACTGACACTACTCCTCAACCTTCCGATACTGCTGATGTTACTCCACAACCCGATGTACCTGAGGAGAATATTTCTAGTTCTCCACCACCACCACCTCATGATGTGGGTCTCTGGAAAACATTCCTTCCAGCTTCCGACGTCGATTATTGGATTCTTAATGGTCCAGCTGCATGTCAACATCAGGATGATAGTTTCATGTCATCAGAAAGAACTATGGGAAATAGAACACGCCGTTTTGCGAAAGAATTTCTTTACGGACGAAAAGCAAATGATGAGAAGTATTACCGAGACTGGCTGCTTTATTCACCATCAAATGGGAACATTTATTGTTTTTTCTGTAAGTTGCTTTCAAGGTCCACGTCACAGTTTGCCTCATGTGGATTCAACGATTGGAGCAACTGCGGTAAAGTGATCAAGTCTCACGAAAATAGTGCTGAACACCGAGCATCAGTCAGTTCCTGGTTAGCCCGTGTTTCAGCAAAAGGGTGCATCGACGAAAAGCTTCAGAAAGAGATGAAGGAAGAGAAGATATATTGGCAGTCAGTTCTTCGGCGTGTTGTTGAAGTGATAAAGTTCCTTGCTCAACGTGGTCTAGCATTTCGAGGAGATACCGAATTATTTGGTTCTGTGCAAAACGGAAACTATCTGGGAATTTTGGAACTTTTAGCCAAATTCGACCCCTTCCTTGCCGACCATATATCTCGTTTTGGAAATAAAGGAAGTGGAAAAATTAGCTATTTGTCTTCCACTATATGTGACGAACTCATCGAGCAAATGGGACAAGACGTGTTGGCTGTCATTTTAAATGAAATTCACGACGCGAAGTACTATTCCATATGTATTGATTCCACTCCAGAAGTTAGTCACATCGACCAACTAACTTTTATTGTGCGCTACGTTAACAAGTTTGGTGAAACAACTGAACAGTTTCTAAAATTCTTTCCAATTGAAAGTCACAAAGCCGAAAGCCTTTACCAAGATGTGTTGAATATACTAAATGAAATGTCATTGTCTCCGGATAACTGCCGAGGACAAAGCTACAACAACGCAGCAAACATGGCTGGGAAATACGCCGGTCTACAAGCAAAACTGAGGGAAATGAACCCAATGGCTGACTACATACCTTGTGCAGCACATTCATTAAATTTGGTTGGAGTTGCTAGTGTAAATTGCTGTCTGGACGGTGTTAACTTTTTTGGTCTCGTCCAAGAACTGTATGCCTTTTCGGTTGGTTCAACAAAGCGGTGGAGTTCATTGACATCAGGACTCACACCGAACGAAAATGGACGAATTCTGACTTTCAAAGCTTTATCATCTACCCGTTGGCATTGCCATTCAGAGTCCGTAAAAGCACTACATCTCAACTATGCCAACATCTATACTATGCTGAATAGTATCGCAGAAAATGAAGACGAGAAGGGTGATGCCCGACGCTTAGCAGCAGCCTTGGCGGGTAAAATGTGTCTGTTGGAAACCGCATTCATATGTGTTCTGTGGGACAAGATCTTGCAGCGATTTCAAAAAATCAACACTGCCTTGCAAAGTGTGTCTATTGACATCAGTGTCGGCATTTCTTTGTTTACTTCTTTGGAAACATTCGTTGCTGGAATGCGTGATGACTTCGACAACCTGGAGAAAGAAGCAAAAGAGCTCATGGAGGACATCCAACAAGACTACACCCCTCGTTTCATTCGGAATCGACAAAAAAGATGCCAGGTTGTTGAAGAAGAAGGTGAGCCGAATGCTACTTTACAAGGTGCACAAAAATTCCGTGTTGAGAGTGTATATGTCATACTTGACAAACTGCTTGCATGTTTATCTCAACGCCGGAATGCTTACAAGCAGATTTCTGAAGACTTTGCTTTCATCAAATCACTGAAGGAGAATGATGTTGGCTCTCTCAGAGAAGATGTAACCCATTTGCAGCAAAAATACAATTGTGATCTGGAAAGCGGGTGTGAAGAGGAATTTGTGGCGTTTTCTGGAATGGCCGTGGATTTGAATTTGGATCATGAACCCCAAAACCTACTGAAATGGCTGAAAAGAAATCCTGTAGTGGATTCAACATTTTTGAATGTTTCCACTGCCCTCCGCTTGTTTTCAACGCTTCCCATGACTATCTGCAAAGGGGAACGTTCTTTTTCAAAGCTTTCCCTGATAAAAAATAGATTTCGTTCTACGATGACGCAGAAAAGACTGAATTCTCTGGCAGTCATGTCAATTGAAAATGACGTTATTTCTGCATTGACTTTTGATACAATTATTGAAAAGTTTTCACAAACTAAATCGCGAAAGAAAACATTTTTGTAAGTGTTAACTGGTAAAAGTGGTAAGTTGATCTCGTTTTTATTTTTTCTGGGGGCCCACAATTTTTGTTGGCGTAGGGCCTCACTCAAGGGCCTCACTCAAGGGCCTCACTCAAGGGCCTCACTCAAAGACCTTATCAGGGAAAAGAACCTCTGCACCATGGTTTTCCCCGGAACTACGGGCCTCTCTTACGCACCTACGAAGGCTAGAAAAACGCTGGCGCCGCTCACTAGCTACCGACGACCACGAAGCCTACATTCTTCACCTCTCAACTCACCGCGAGGCAATCGCAGCCAGAAAGAAGCAATACCACTCAGATATGCTCAAGAGATCATTGAACAAACCACGCGACCTTTTCAACCTGGTTAAGTCACTATCAAAGGAACCATCTTCTGAACAAAATAATGATATCCACCCGCAAGATTTCGCTGATTACTTGCAATCAAAACTCCTACAGACAGATGAACTCTCAAAAAACAATATACAAGAAACGACCTGCCCAACATCCCTATCCGCACTTCACACGCCTTCTTCTAAACACATTGAAGACACCATCTCCTCACTCAACACGACCACTGCACAAACCGATCCCTGCCCAGCCTTTTGGATAAAGGACCTGCGGGGTGACTTTAGCACCTTCATTGCAAGAATCATGAACCTCTCTTTCACTACTGGCGCCTTCCCATCTGCATTAAAACTCACATCCATCAGGCCACTACTGAAAAACGCTAAACTGGATCCAAAACGGCCAGACTCCTACAGGCCAATAGCCAGTATCCCCCTCTTAGCAAAGATCTTTGAGAAAGAGGCACAGCGCCAAATCCAAGACCACATCGACTCCGCAGCCCCTCTAGACTATTCTCAACACGGTTTCAGAGAATTCCACGGCGTCGAGACACTGCTTACCACCCTCTTCAATGATATTCTCAATACCATAGACAACATCCGACAAGGCGTCGTGCTAATCTTCTTGGATATAGCAGCAGCGTTTGACTCGGTAAATCACGAGATTCTCCTCGGTCGACTGGAAGGAAAAGGCATTTGCAACTCAGCACTTGAATGGTGTAAATCATACCTCGACACCAGAATGCAATACGTCAAATCCGCAACAGGAGAATCAAAACTCTTCCATCAAAGACAAGGCGTTCCGCAGGGGTCCTCACTCTCATCCCTCTTGTTCAACGTCTATATGCAGCCTATCTGCAATATCATCAGGTCCTTCAATGTGAAATGTATGATATACGCTGACGATATCCTACTCTACATGCCATTTTCCACAATGCAAATGGACTTACTGCCTATAACAAACTGCTTCGATGCAGTATCACAATGGCTCCTGTCACAGAACCTCCGCATTCAGCATAAGAAAACTGAGGTTCTCTTTATCACAAGAGACCCCAACTTCACCCCACCACCACATATAAGTGTCAAGGGAGCTGACCTAGGCACCAAGGATACAATAAAATACCTCGGAGTCACACTAGACCATAGGCTCGACATGAAATCACACATAAACAATATCGTAAAATCTGTATACTTCAAAATACGCACTCTTAGACACCTGCGTCCCCTACTAGACCACGAAGACTTCAGAACCATCTACCAAGCACTGATACTGCCGCACTTCGACTTCGCCAATTCCATTCTACAAGGACTCCCACAATCCACAATAAGCTCCTTGCAACTCGCAATGAACACCGCTGCCAGGGTTCTTCTAGGAGCGGCCAGAAGTGAACACATTACACCTATCCTCAAAGAGCTCCATTGGCTCCCTATACACGGAAGACTTACATTCAAAACCCTCCTTCTCACATTCAAGGCCTTAAATGGTTTATCGTCCACATCACTTACCAAACTCATCCAATCCGTCCCATCAAATAGAAATAGGAGACATGCAGCATTAAACTCACTAACAACCCCAAAGGCTATAACAACGTGCAGCCTATCAACATCAAACAGAGCTTTCATGTTTAGCGCACCAAAATACTGGAATGCTCTCCCACCTGATCTCCGCGCCATAACCGACCTAACCCAGTTCAGAAAGGCCCTTAAACTGCACCTTTTCATCAAATACTACCCTACATGAACCGTAACATAACAGCCTCACCCTAGTATAATCCACAATATCCCTCTTGTTCCAAGCATCACTGCTAATTTTATGTAAATAGTTCGAGCATGCTATCTAGCTAACAGATTATAAACTCCATGTAAATAGTTCTCCCATGTTATCCAAGTTGATACTCCTGTTATATGTAATACCAAACAGCCTGTTGTTCTGGTTCCTTTCTGTTATTTGTAAACCGCGCTGATGTCAAAGAGTGCGGTATATAAGAAGTTGAAATAAATAATAAATAAAGGTAAATCCGGCCCTGGTGCCAAGGCAGTTCAGCAGCAACACCAGATGGCCCCTACCTCTTGCTGTCCACCTGCCATGCCATCAGGGCAGAGATCACCCAGTATATTAAGCAGGACACCTGGGTCCTACATCATAACCCAGAGACCCACGTGGGCATAGACACCAGTCAAGCAAAGGCCAAGACCAGTATCCGCAACTAAAAGAAAAACTGCCATGTCCCGCAATTCCCCCCAGCAAATCACTGTCCATCACACAACTAGGCTAGAGGCCAAACAACTCAAGAGGCAGGGATTCTGGGGTCTTTAGATGTCCAATATCACAGAAAGAACACATGGCGATGGGAATCAACTAGCCGGCAGTGTATTTGCAAATGTCACCGCCTCTGTCGGTGTAGGAAAGTAGATGGGCTTGCCTTGATGGATCACTCGCAGCCGAGCCGGGTAAAGCAATGTGAAACAAATCCCTTGCTGGACCATGCAACTACATGTCTCTGCAAAATCTTTGCGATTTTTCATAAGAGCCTGTGAGTAGTCCTGGAAAAGTAATATATTTTGTCCATCTGTCTCCAAGTTCCGTTGGCTCCGGGTGGTGCGCAGAACTGCCTCTTGTGAAGGTAGTTATGAAAGATGGCTATAACAACTCTCAGCCTGTGCTCACCCTCCCATCATGGCTCCAGTCTGTCTGCTCTTTCAATAGTTAACTTGCCATTTAATGTTTCCAGATGTAAGTTCAGGGGAAACCACAATTCCAAAAATACCCCTTAATCTGCATCAAACACAGTTTCTGCTATACCCATGATCCGGATATTCTTGCACCTTCCGCGATTTTCCAAAACATCCAATTTTTCCTTGTGGTGTGCTAGCTGGATAGTGGCAGCCTGGGTCTGATTCAAATCCTCCAGAGTTACGATCCTTTGCTCAACTGCACTGAGGCAATGTGTGAAGTCGGTCATCATGCTGGAGATTTTTTCCATATGCTCAGTAAGACTTTGAAAGTGAACATCAAGAGCTTTGACATCTGCTGCCGATATTTCCTCTATTAGATTTGCCTGCTTAACAGTTGGGTTCAGCGGTGTGCTGTCAGCCATTTTGTTGTCAGGCTTCTCCCTGTGCTCCTGCTTAGATGCCATCAGTGCACCAGATCTCAGTCAAACTTGCCAAAATGTGGAGGGGTAGGGTGAGAGGCACACTCCTTCACGATTCACTTGGCTTGCAGCTTGTCGTGCTGTGAGGGCTTGCGTGCATCAGTGATGCTGAGAGCTAAACTATCAGTAGTTTAACTACTGGCAGGGTCTCCCAAGATGGACAGGTCTCAGCTGAGGTGCCAGACCAAGACAAACCACCCAGCAGAATAGGATAGTGTTGATGGCGGAGGATCACATTTTTGTGACAACAGCAACGACACCAAACTTAAACTGCGCGGAAGAAAGGCCCAGCAATCTACTTCTGTATCCTGCCATGAAAACCCAATGGATAGTTACAACAAAACAAATTGTGCTATGGTGCTGGAAGATGAGACCCCCAGGTCGGAAGGCACTCAACTAGCTACTGGGGAAGAGCTGAAGACTTTTCAGAGTAAAGCCAGCATTTATGATGTGGTTGTATCAAAGCCCTTGGGAAGTCTGACTGCTGATGTAGCTGCGCATGAAATGAGAGTCAGAAGCTGTAAAGATGTCTTACACATTGGAACATGGAACATATGAAGCATGAACCAAGGGAAGTTGGAGGTGGTCAAGAATGAAATGGAACGTGTACAACTTGATCTGTTGGGTGTCAGCAAACTGAAATGGACTGGCATCGGGCACTTTGCATCAGATGATCACATGGTCTACTATGCTGGAAATGAAAGACAAAGAAGAAATGGTGTTGCATTTATAATAAAGAAGAAACTTGCAAGAACTGTAATGAAATACAATGCAGTCAGCGAACGCTTAATCTCTATTCGTCTACGAGGATTGCCTATCAACACAACTATAATTCAAGTATATGCCCCAACAACAGCTGCAGAAGAGAAAGAAATTGAAGAGTTCTATGAACAAGTACAAGCTGAAATTGACAGAACATGCAAACAGGATATCCTGATAGTCATGGGTGACTGGAATGCAAAAGTTGGCAACAAAGAAGAAAGCAAAGTAATTGGAAAATATGGACTTGGCAACAGAAATGAAGCTGGAGAAAGACTAATAGAATTCTGCAAGACCAATGATCTATTCATCTCAAACACCTTCTTCCAGCAACACAAGCGGCGACTGTACACATGGACTTCACCCAATGGATTGTATAAAAATCAAATTGACTACATCTGTGGAAGTCAACGATGGAAAAGCTCTATAACATCAACAAAGACAAAACTTGGCGCTGACTGTGGTACAGATCATCAACTACTAGTATGCAAACTCAAGCTAAAGTTGAAAAAGAGCAAACCACTCATGAATGCAGCAAAATATGACCTAGAGAATATACACTGGAATTTAAAGACTGCCTGCAAAATCGATTTGCTGCTTTAGATACAAATGACAGAGCTCCGGAAGAGTTATGGAATGACATCAAGAAGGTTGTGTTGGAAGAAAGCGAGAAGTCTCTATAAAAGGTGAAAAAGCAAAAACTGCCAAAATGGATGACGGAAGAAACTCTGAAAATTGCCCAGAAACGCAGAGAAGCTAAAGCCAGAGGAGAAAGAAAGACAATCACAGAACTCAACAGAGATTTCCAACGTGCAGCAAGAAAGGACAAGGAAAAGTACTACAACGACGCATGCAAGGAAATAGAAGCAGAAACTATTAGAGGAAGAACAAGATCGGCTTTCCTAAAGCTATGAGAGTTAAAGAAAAAGTTCCAGCCTCAAATTGGAATGTTACAAGATGCTCAAGGTTCTATGTTGAATGATGCTGAGAAGATCAAGAAAAGGTGGAAGGAATATACAGAGTTTTTATATGATAAAGATCAAGTGGACCAACAGCCGTTTCAACCTGTTCCTTATGATCGGGAACCATTGGTGATGAAAGAAGAAGTTGAAGCAGCATTGAAAGCCTTATCAAAGAACAAGAAAAAACCCCTTAGCCTAGGGCAAAATACAAGACCAAAATAGAAGTTCCCCGGCTCATAAGAGACCATAAAGGTAAATCAAAATGCAAAACGTATACATCAACACATACTTTTTTGTCGGAATAACCAAGCAAAAGGGAGCAGGAATTGTACCCACCCCTCGCCGTGGTCGGTCCTTTTTAATAATTTTAAATGCTCAAAATGCTCAAAAACTTATCTCATTCTCTTTACTCAGCCAGCTCGGAATTCAAAGACACAACGTGCCACGTTTCGGGCCATCCACATCAACCGTGGCCCTGCATCAGGTGAAATGTATAGAATCAGTCAGCTTACTGGGATTCTATACATTTCACCTGATGCAGGGCCACGGTTGATGTGGATGGCCCGAAACGTGGCACGTTGTGTCTTTGAATTCCGAGCTGGCTGAGTAAAGAGAATGAGATAAGTTTTTGAGCATTTTGAGCATTTAAAATTATTAAAAAGGACCGACCACGGCGAGGGGTGGGTACAATTCCTGCTCCCTTTTGCTTGGTTATTCCGACAAAAAAGTATGTGTTGATGTATACGTTTTGCATTTTGATTTACCTTTATGGTCTCTTATGAGCCGGGGAACTTCTATTTTGGTTATCAAAGAACAAAGCACCAGGCATTGATGGCATTCCTATAGAAGTATTGCAACAATCTGATGCAGCTGTTACCATACTTACAAGGCTCTGACAAGAAATATGGAAGACAACAACATGGCCAACTGACTGGAAAAGATCTGTGTTTATACCAATACTAAAGAAAGGTGATCCAACTGACTGTGGAAAATATCGAACAATCGCTCTGATCCCACATGCCAGCAAGATTCTACTGAAGATTATTCAAAAGAGACTACAACCATACCTGGAACAAGAACTACCTGAAGTGCAAGCAGGGTTCAGGAAAGGGCGAGGAATGAGAGACATCATTGCGGATGTGAGATGGATCCTTGAAAAGACTAAAGAATACCAAAAGGATATCTATTTGTGCTTTATCGACTATAGCAAGGCTTTTGACTGTGTAAACCATGAGAAACTCTGGGCCACATTAAGAAGCATGGGTATACCAGAATACCTGATCGTTCTCTTGCGCAATCTGTACATTGATCAAGAAGCAACAGTTCGAATGGAACAAGGAGAAACAGGATGGTTTAAAATAAGCAAAGGTGTAAGACAAGGCTGCATACTTTCCCCCTACCTGTTTAATTTATATGCAGAACAAATCATCAGAGAAGCAGGATTGTATGAAGACAACAGAGGTGTGAAGATTGGTGGAAGACTCATCAACAACCTTCGCTATACTGATGATACTACATTACTGGCTGAAAGTGAAGATGATCTGAAACATTTGCTTCTCACAGTCAAAGAACATAGTCTCAAAATGGGCCTGCACCTTAATGTAAAGAAGACAAAGATCATGACAACTGGCATAATCAACAGGTTCATCGTTGAAGGAGAAGAAATTGAAATTGTGAACAACTTTAACCTACTTGGATCAACTATCAATAAAGAAGCAACAAGCAGTCAAGAAATCAAACGACGCATTGCTCTTGGCAGAATGGCTATGAAAGACCTAGATAAGATTCTCAAGAGCAGAGATGTCTCTCTCCATACAAAGATTCGACTTGTTCAAGCCATGGTATTTTCAATAACATCATATGGATGTGAAAGCTGGACAGTGAAAAAGACAGACAGGAAGAAAATTGATGCCTTTGAATTATGGTGCTGGCGACGAATACTGTGTATACCATGGACTGCCCGAAGAACAAACCAGTCGGTACTAGAGGAGATCAAACCTAAGCTTTCTTTAGAAGCTCAGATGACAAGACTTCGACTTTCATACTTTGGACACATCATGCGAAGAGAGAGATCATTAGAGAAAGACATCATGCTTGGCAAGATAGAAGGTCAACGCAAAAGAGGAAGGCCAGCAATGAGATGAATCGATACAATAACAGCAGCTACGGGTACCAGTCTGTCAACATTGAGCCGCCTGACTGAAGACCGAACACAATTTAGGATAGCTATCCAGAGGGTCGCCATGAGTCGACTCCGACTCGACGGCACTTAACAACAACAACAAGATGTTTTCTGAGCACTTACTTTTATGTGCATATATCTGCAGGCATTTTCATAACTGCCCACTTGAGTTCAACATATTCAAGTCATAAAAATACTGCCCCAAAGGTAATATTAAAATTAATTTCTATAGGGCCCGATTCCAGTGTGGATGTAGAAGCCCTCTGTGCACCCGGCCGGAATTGGATGCACGAAAGCGTCGCTATTCTGATCCCGTGGGGCACGTCTAGCCCCACGGGATCGGAATCGTGAAGAGGCCTGTATGTGCAGGCCTGGACCGCAATTCTGTCCAGCCTGCATGTACAGTCAGGACTTTTAAATAGAGCCGTGGCGCCATGTCCATTTGCCATGGCACCATGGCTCCATTTAAAAGCTGCGATCCCCGGCTGCCGGCCTCCAAATTGCTTTCCCTGCAGCATGACCCCTGATCTGGCCTCCCAGGGCCAGGGTCGAGCTGCGAGAAATGCTCTCCGCCCCTTCCTGCCGCTGCCATGCCTCAGACCTGCCGATCCCACTGCATCGTGGAAGTTATTCCACCTCGGAGGTGGAATAACTTCCCCGTTCAAGTCGCTGGCCCCAGACGTACAGGACCGACATTAGAATCGGCCCTGTACGTCTGGGGCCAGTGACCGCTCACTGTCAGTCATAATGCTGTCCCCAATCCTCCCCTTTCCCGCCCCTATCTAACTTCCCCATACAACTCGTGTTGGGACATCCATCCCCACTATTCGTGGCTCGGAATGACCCCCAAAGTGTTTTAACTGTGGAAGTGCTTTTTAGGCAATAGGCTTCCCTGTGAATATATACGTTTACAGTACTTTACCCACAGTGAAAAGAGCCACTCTCCTAGATGCATTTGGGGAGTGCTTCCACTTACGTGCATACTTCTGAATTTTCAAAATTATGTGTGCATAAACTACTTGCACAACTTAGGTCTAAATGTATATGGATAGTATTCTTGAGATCATTTTCAAACTGGAAGTAAAAAATGCCTACTGAATTTACACTGAAAACAAGCATGGGGTGGTGGTGAACGCGTGCTAGTAAATTGATATGTGCCTGGCATGTCTCCATGTTGTTAGCATAGGTATCATGCTACCTCATGCTCCTTGGCTTTAGTGCAGTTGACGCTACGCATTGAGGTGACAGTAAGGCACCTGTACTAAGGGTTACATCAGCGGGAGGCAAAGGTCAATAATTTCCTTGCTACTCGGAATGCAGACGTGCAGCCCAAGAACTGCCCATTCTCTGCCCCAAACTGCACTCTCAGGTAGCATGGGATTTTGAACTTGGCTACATTTTCAGCCTGTGGTTCATTTTTATCATGATGCACTTGGCATGTGCTGAATCCTGCACTACCCCGAAGTGCACTTTAGTGAATAGGGGCTTGTTTACAAAGCTGCGGTAGCGGTTTCCGATCGTTATCGGAAATCAATGCAGCCACGGCTCCGATAACGATTGGAAACCGCTACCGCGGCTTTGTAAACAAGCCCCATAGTGTCTTTATAAAATACTAGCAGAAATCCAGCAGAAATAGTGGCCAGAATAAAGCTGTGGACATTTATGTCTGCTGAGGAGCAGACGCAATTGTCAGTATGTAAAATGCAAGTGTAAATTACGACTCTGCATGCACTCCATCCAAACTCCTCCACTGGATACGCCTACTCCAAACTTGCCTACAAGCGTGTGCCTAGTTGCACCATGTATATTTTTACCAGAAGTTTTAAAGAGGTCTTTTACGTGCAAAAAATACTTTATAACATTATCTCCTAAGTGGTAAAAAAAAATAAAAGCAGAGAGAGCAAGATGGCATCAGCTGAGGCAGATACATCTCTCTCAGCTATTCTTCTTACCTGTGGTATGATGGTGAGGAAAGAAATGGAAAGGAAGAGCTATTCCTTCAAGTCTATTGCACTGGGACTGGAAAGACAGACTCTGATAGACTCCTTTAACATCCATTTACCTGCTCCATCAGTGTTGGTGATATCTGTCAGCAGGTCTGGGAAAGAAGCGGCCTGCCTGGATTGCTTGACCCCGATATAGGAGATATACCATTAGCTCCGGAACTGAAGAAATTGACTGCACTGGTTCAGAGTTGGATTTAACACATAGATGCCACAGGGCAATGGGAGAGAATGTCCTCCCACAGAAGTTATTTGAAGTGTGGCGACCCCTCCCCTCAGATTGCTCTTGCCCTGATCCTTATCCCCATTATCTTGGACTGAGTGGTACTCACTCCTCAACTATAACTCCTGCATTAAATCTACTATGGTCCTGTAGCCTTTGCACGCTGACAGGTATTATGACAGCCTGACTCCTTATATGAGCTTCTTGTTATCATTGCGCCTTTCAGTATTCGAGGGCCCATGCTAAATTTAATTCCAGAAATTCCTGCTGTTCTGGGACAGAAATCAATTCAAAAACATTGAAGCAGTGTCAGATCAAGATGGCAGTATGAAAATGGCAGCTGTGTTCCAGTGCCTATGAAAATTTAGTGCCGGAGGCACTTGCTCATACTGCCTGTGTCTAAATCTGGGTCTGCACAGGATGCCACAGGAGTAACTGAAGTGTTGTTTATTGTCTTGTTGCTCAGAGGCCTAGAAGTAGGGCTTTCTGGGCTAGTTGTAACCTCTGCTGGTAGATCAACAACAGCTACAGAGTTTCTTGGTATCTCTACCCTATTCCCTTGTGGAACCTCTCAGGATCAGAACTAAAGATGGAAGATTGCCACCTGGAAGAGGTATGTAAACCTAGGCCAGTGTTTCTGGTATCTGCCCTCACTGAATCTATGTAGGTAGCCGCTTGTTGTCAATCTGTAGTCAATTTTCCAGTTTTGGTCAAAGTGGAGAGTTCTGTTTTCAAGTGGTTTATGGTTTAATGAAACTTGATATACCACTCTTAACCAAAAGTATCAGAGCAGTTAACAATAAAAACATTAAAATACAATAGCTTAAAAAAAAAGAAAAAAAACCAACAGAAAAAAAGTGCTCTATGACATTGGCATTTTAACATCTAAATTAGAACTGCAAGAAAGTACCATGCAAGATCTTATCCATAAAGTGGAGAATTGACATAAACATCAGGGAAATACAAAACATCAAATGCAATACTGATGCAAAGTAAAAGATTTGCTCACTGTAAATTAAAGATGACGGAAAACAAAATTCCTGGATTTGAGACCTGGGAACTTTCCTAAGGTCCCCTAGAATGTCCATTGGTTATACTTTCAGAACTTCTGTAAAATACTTTCTAAGTTCCAAGTAAAGCAGTTGCCTCCATTGGCTAAGGCTTTCTTCTTTTAAACAGCCAGTATATATACAGAGATATAGAGAGGTCCCGGCCTTTCTCACGATAGCTTGGATTTGATTACAAAAATGCAATGTACACCGCACTGATTTTAATAGCGCGGTATAAAAGAATTGTTAAATAAATAAAACATGTGCCTTCCACTCAGTCCTGACTGCTGGCAACCCAGATGCTCCTGGGTTTTCTTGGTCTTCCAGTGTCACTGGAAGTAGATTGCCAGGCCTTTCTTCCAAGGCAATGGAGGGTTAAGGGACTTGCCCAAGGCCACAAGTAGTGTTAGTAGGAATTGAACCCTAGTTGTTTGGTTACCAAGCCAGTGCTCTAACCACTAGACTACTCCTCCACTCTGGGTTTGGTTACAGTTATAGGGAAATCTTGAGAGTTAAAGTCAAACAGAGCCATTTTCTTGATGGTATTTGTCTTTCAACAAGACACAGAAATGTATTTTTTCTTATAATATTTTCATTTTAAAAGGACTTTATTTTGAGGACATATGGGATGGTCTAGGTTTTACCAAGACTTATACACATCTACACAAAACAAGAGAAAAAAATAGGCGTGGATCTTTTTGGATAGATTTCCTTGCAAATATCTTTTTTTTTTCTTAACCAGTCCAGGTACAATTTTTCCTGACTGCAAAGAAGACTTCTGCCTCCAGAGCTAGGGAACTGGACTCTAGTGGGACCTAACTTTACCCGATGTTATATCTTTGGCTGTGTGCTATTGCCCTAATACTCTAGGGGGAACAAGGGCTTTTAACATCACTACAGATTTCCATTTTGCATCTTTCCCATTTTATGGATAGGATGGTCAATGTGTGCATTTTATTCCTTGTTTAATTGGTTTATGATTAATAATGAAATACTCATTCTGTTTCTGTGCCAAGGGTTCACACGATATATTGGTTATAAATAAATGAAACTATTAATAAATAAATAAATAAAAGAAATGAAAGAAGACAAAACGATAATAATAATGGTAAGAGAAAGTTGCAAAGTGCAGAAAGGACAGTAAGAAAGTTCCTGGGCTTTGGAGGTGTTCAGCGTTGTCTCTAAGATTGCATTTCTGCCTTAATTGTAAATCCCCTATTTTTCTGCCATTGCTGCTGTCTCCTGTTTCCCCTAGGTTCACACAGCATCTGACTTCTCCTTCTTTCTTTTATTCTGGCAGCTGTGGGAAATAGGCAACTCTGGTATCTCTGCCTTTTGCGCAGTACAGGAGAAAATACATTCCTCTTTTCTCTTTCTCCAGGGTTGAGCTTCATGCACAGTCTGGTCACTTGAGGTTTCCAGTTCAGGTTTTTTTTTCTTCCATTTCTCTTTCTTATTTTTTGGGCCACCTTTTCTGTGTTTGGTGGGGGTCCGTCCGCATTCTCAGCATGTGACTGAGGCGAGGTATTCTGTTAGTGCACAATGTTCTGTGTAAGGATCGGTAGCAGTGCGGCTTGTACTGTTTTTCAATCTGCCTTTCGCAAAAGGTGGCGTGTTGGTGCTCCAGGGCCTGCAGTCAGATTCACAGTGCTGCCTTTTATATTGTTGCTTAAGTCCTGGGAGTTAGAGATGTGGGTTTTTTTTTTTTTGCACGGTTTTGTGGTATATCACAAAATGCCTGGGAGTGGAGAGAATTTGTGTCCTATTAATGAGAAGGCACCAGAATGTGAACATTCTCGCTTTCATTTCATCCTTTCTCTCAGGTTCAGCGTTAGCTTCATGGTAGCATGACCTTTGGTACGTGTATTGCCAAACTTAAAAATATAAGAGAGGAAAATAATAATCATAGCAGTAAAATAAAATAATAATGTGTGGAAAGGACAATGGCAAAGGCAATTGTAGGCTTCTAGCGATGTTTGGTATTGTTCCTGATCATGTTATGTTTCTAGCCTGGTGGAACATATTTTCTGCTAAAGCTGCTGTTTCTCGTCTCTCTCTCTCTCCTCCGTCTCCCTCCCTCTCCCCAGGATTCTACAGAATGTTTCCTGCTCTTTGTATTGTGCAAAGTCTTTGATTCTCTCTCTCTCTCAGCTTTGGGAAAAGTGCACCTCCAGTATTTTTGTATTTTGTACAGTACAGAACACATTTCTGCTTCTCTTTCTCCAGTGCTGCATCGTACGCAGAATTCAGCTTCTTGATGTCTCCAATTTGCTTTTTTTCCTGTGTTTTTTTTAAAATTCGAATTCTCTTTCTCTCCCTCTCCCTATTCCCCTTTGTGTTGTAGATAACACTGGCCGTGCTAAGCACATAAGCAGATTCAGCTTGCACACTGCAGCCACAACAGATGGCTCAGGTACTACATTTAACCAGTGTGCTGACCTATATTGGAGGAGGAATTGAAATGAACCCTCTGACCTTTCGAGCACTGCTCAATTCCATTGGGCTTTTTCATCTCCAGGTCAAGAGAGAAAATACTGTTTTGCACTGATAGGCACATATGTAAATAATTTAACTTATATAAGCAGGGCATGATTTGGTAGTGAATTTCTTGGTTACTGTAGGTGAGGGGAAAGCGTTGGAAACTGTAATACTGAAGGGCTGCAGGCGATGTGAACCATGTGCCAATGTGCACGTGTAGCATGGGGTTATTTTTTTTTTGTATGGTAGTTGGCTTAAATATCTATTTTCATTTCCCTGGCTGTGTCACAGGGGTTCTCTGGATGTACATGGTAAAGACGAACATTTAAGCAACATAGCTGGTGTTCGAATACTATACTAATAATATAACGTCCACAAACAGTAGGAGGAATGTGCACAAAGGGAGAATGAGAGAGACCAAACACAATCGCCCTACCAACAAAATGACTTGTTTTCAGTGACTAGTCTCCAGAACTCATTAGTTACTCATTATTAACATACAGCATCGATAAGACAATCCCAATAAAAAATGTGGATTCAATTTAAAAATGTAATCTAAATCTGGGCAGTAAGCAAATGCACAATTTGTAATCCTGTTAGTCACAAAGCTTTGTCACATAGAGCATGAAAGAGAAAAGGAAAGAGAAGAAATATGGCTGGATATTTTTAATTTCTTTGGCAGATCGAAATATAGCGGCTAAAACTGACAGAGAGGAAAATCTAAATGCCGACTCTCTGATGGTGCTGACAATCAGTGTTCATCAGGAGAAAGGAAGGCTCTTGTTCCGTCGATTTTCCTAACTGTGGTATAGGTTGGACGTATGGGGAAATTAGGGCTTTTTATTCATTTCTTCGGGAAAGTTTCACTATATTTTTAAATTCGAAGAAGATTGAGAAAGCTGTTTTTTCCCTTTTGCAGTGTAGGCTGTCTTACCCAATATATAGACTTTAAGAAAATTGGTATACATTGTGCTGTTGCCCTGGAAACAATTATTTGATAACAAAAAAATATAACATGGCTTATTCTTGTTTTTCAATCAGTTTAAGGTTTATATTGCAGGAAACGGGAAATTGGAAAATTGAAAATCCATGGATCAGTTTTGCTCTGCCAAAATTAGGTTGTATATTCTTTCTGGTCTTTTCTCTTTTCTTGTTTGTTTTATAAATTGTATTTATTTATCTTTCGTTGTTCGCTTTCCTCAGAACGTAAGGTGGATGTCCTTGGTGCAGACTTATCAAAGTTTTGCTCCAGTACAATATTACTTCAGATTTATCAGTGTAAACACCTTAGTATTTTCATTTAGGAAAAGGCCAGAGCAAAAATTTGTAGTGAAGCATTGAGCATCTTACCACAATGTCTAATATCTGTTTACAAGCATGGTGCAGCCGCAAATTTATGTAAATTGCAGCTTAGAGGACGTGATGAAGGACAGACCTGCCTTCTTAGTTCACTTTGCTGCTGTGCTCTGCCTGTAAACAAATGGTTGTGATTTTCAGATTCCCATTTTTCTAACCCCAGTAGTGAACCCATACCAAAGAATGCCTAGAGTTGTGGTATTCCTGTAGAAATGGATTTGCCTTTGGGTATTTCTTCCTCCATTTTCTCTTCTTTAACACTTCTCAGTCTAGACGGTATGCCCGGGTAGCAATGAAGACATTTCCTTCAAGGAAATCCTTTAGAGTTATTCTTTACATAGTAGCCTAGTTGTTAGAGTATCGGGATGAGAACCATGGAATCCAGGATTCATAATTCCACTGTCACTCCTTGTGACCTTGGGTAAGTCACTTAACCCTCCATTGCTTCAGGTATAAACTTAAACTGTAAGCCCTATGGGGACATGGAAATACTTGCTGTACCTGAATATAACTTGCCTTTAACTATTACTGAAAAGGCGTAAATTACATTTAAATTTAAAAAAAAAAAGAAAAATAGTCAGGGGCTGCCACAATGGCATCAGTGCCCTTCCTCCTCTCCTCAGGATTGAGTGCATCACGCTGGTGACACTCCTGACCTCTGCTCACCATGTCAGAGAGGACACTCACTGACACACACAGACCCTCAGGGACTGCACTTTATGCTGCTGAGTAAGCTTATAAAGTATTAAATGGGCGCATAACCTCGAAATATACAAACAGTACATGGGAATCCAGAAATGAAAAGTGTTTCATAAACCGCAAAACACTCACTAAATAAAATAACCTTTAACTCTAAGGATTTTCTTTTCTTTTTCATGAAAAAGAAACTGCAGCAAAGTCTTGGTACATGTTGGTAATAAATGATCTTCTTGTTCCTTCTTGCTAGAGTGCACCTAGGTTTGCTCATTTTGCAAGAGCAAAACAATAAATCTGATGATTAATACCTTTTATTATCCAAATAGCATATAATAGGTCATCAGAGAAGTAGGGAAAAAAGAGAAGTGCCAAAAGGGACTGATTTCAGAAAAAAGCATGCACTGGAGGAGGAGGAGGGCAGTTAAAATTACAGGTGAAATGAAGAGAGAAAAGAAAGGCAGTTCAACGGGCAAACGACGCTCAGTGAAGGGATGGGATAAAACTTTCTTTTCTTTTTAATTTATTGACGTTTTCACAATTATACTTACAAAGCATAAGTAAGAAAATCAATAAGAAAAAAGATAACAGGAAATAATAACAGATAACATGCATACAAATCCATTAGCCCTCATCTAGGGGAGAAAAAAACCTTAAAGCAATTGCAATCACAACAATTTAGGGAAAGCTTCCTACAATATCAAGCAGCTTTATTACCCTTAATCCACCAAACTAATCCCTGCCCATTTATGCCCTTGCAGGAAGTCTTCCAGCTGTAGAGAATCAAAAAAAAGATACCTAGATCCCTGAAATGTAACTAGGCATTTACATGGATATCGAAGAAGTGATGCCCCCAAAGCTAAAACCCTGGGCCTGAGAGCCAAAAAGGCTCTCCTGCAAAGTTGTGTGGCTTTGGAGACATCAGGAAACACCCGAACTTTTGCCCCACAGAATAAAGCGTCCTTGTTGTTGAAGTAGCTTTAAATACAAAAGACCTATCCTGCTCTGAAACAAATGAAACAACCAACGTTGCCCAGGAGGAAATATTGTCAGATGAATCCTCCAAAAACCGAGTTAAATTTAAAGCAGAAATTGATTGTAAAATATCCAATTCTCCATTAGGATCATCTGCAATTTTCCTACTTGTTAAATAATACAAATTTGACAAAGCCATTAATTCTGAATTAGGAAGAAGCAACATTTCTTTAAAATATTTACACAGGAGGATTTCCGATGACAATAAGTGACACAAGGGAAAATTAATAAGGCAAATATTTTTTTTGCCTAAGCACATTTTCAAAGGATTCTAACTTTTTGTGAATCATCAAGTCATCCTTCATGCTAGATGCACTAACTGCCTGTAAAGAAACAGATTGACTTTCACATCTCAACACCTGAACAGATAGAGATTCCACATAGGTCATCATCTGACCAAACTTCGTAACTGTTTCTTGGGAAAACCTGCGAAGTTGGGAGACCGTAGCAACCAAGGTCTTCTCTGTTCTGATAACCACCATCCAAATGTCTGCTAGAGAGATTTGAGAGTCAGAATCTACCCTAGAGTCCATCACTGGCGGAGACCAGATCACCGGGTAGTAAGCATCAGCAGAACACACAGGAGTGCTCTGCTGAACAGGGTGGTCATGCTGAACTGAATCAGGTGGAGTCACTGCTGTTGAAGGAGGAGGTGGAGTCTGCTCTGGGAAGCTCAAAGAGGCTCCCAGAAGGAGAGAGGGTGGAGAAACAGTACCTGGAGGATGAGTCATCCTTAGCCACCACATGTTTATCCATTGGACCAACAACCGGATCTAAAACAGTCACCACCTTTTTCTTCCTTTTTCCTATGGGCCAAACAACTTCAGGGCACCTTCAGGGCTCTAAGGGGCTCCCAAGGGACCTATCTGCCCCTTGTAACTTGCCCTTTAGAGCTCATCCCGGCCATGTGCCAACGGCTGCGTGCCTAGGAGAGACGCACCTTTCAAGCCCCAGATGGTGTCAGGGCAGTCTCGCGCAAAGCCTGCTGCTCCCGCCACGCTCCTGCTCCGGCTGCACAAAGCGTCTCCCCGATAAAACTTTCTTTAGATTGAAAAGAGGAAAACAAAAAGCAGAATTGAAAGGCAGAATTGTTTTAAGGAAGAGGAGTTTCAGAAGAATGCAGATATCTTGAACCAACACATTTGGGAGGTAATCTTATAAAGGATTTTTCATTCGTATCTGACAATATATGCACTTAAAAGGCCACTTATAAAATTACCTCACTCACATAATGTAACTAAGCACATACTCGTACATTACTTTAGAGTAGGCATGTTCATGTGAGGAGATTGGGTAGAGCGGGTTTGAAGTGGCAGTTTACATATATACTTTACATGTTAACATTTACATTTACTTCCAAGCAGGTATAAATGTCCAAAGCTTCAATCTAGCTGCTGTTCTACAGAAATTGTGCTAGTACTTTATAAAGGCACATAGGTGCCTATGTGTACTAAAAGAAATAGACTAAAAATGTGTGCTTACTTGGCCTTCACACATAAACGACCTTCTATGAACTTACCCTTTTATTGGGCATTCACACAAGAAGGCCAAGATGATGGACCATCAACAAAAGGCAAGGGCAGAAGGGGCTCTTACAGAATCACTTGAAACAAGGAGGATTCTAAGAGACTGGAAAAGACCTAATCTAATACTGCTCCACAAGAATAGGAACCTCAACCTCGCCCTGTCTCCTCCAACTTCTTTAAAAATCTTCATGCTATTGACCCTTTGGCTCTCTCCTCCATTGTCTCATCACCTCACCTCTTTCCTCCAGTATGCCATCTGAGTCTGTTGATGAGGCAGGAGCTTTCTATAATGCTGCACTCTCCTCTGCTCTGGATGATCAGGCTCCGCCAATGCCATGTCCTGTGAGGCGTACTATACCCCAGCCCTGGCTGTCTTCCACAACCCACTGTCTTTGCCCATTCAGCTGAGCGCACTTGGCTCAAATCCTGCACCCTTGCAGACTTTCTACACTTCAAATTCATGCTTGTCTCTTTCCAGTTAACCATAGCACTCACCAGACAAGACTATTTTGTCCATCTGACTAACTCTCTTGCTTCCGGATCTTTGCCTTCTCTTTACAACTTTCAACTCTCTCCTCAATGTGTCTCCACCTACTACCCCTCCTTCCTTTTCTACCCAAACCCTGACTGACTATTTCCATGACAAAATCCACAAGATCACACTCTAATTCCCCATGATGTCAGCTACTTCCTCTCCTCCCCCTCTTCACTCCCAACTTTTCTCCCTACTTCTGCTACCATCTGTTCCTTTTTTATGATCTCTGAGGAGGAAACCACATATTTTCTTTCCTTCTCCAAACTCACTGCCTGCTCCTCTGATTCTGTTCCCACCTGTCTCCTAAGCTCCATCTCCTCCACTGTTGTCCCTTCCATCTCTCATATTTTCAACGTATCGCTCTTCATTGCAACTGTCCCTGCATGTCAAGCATGTAGTGGTTTCACCTCTCCTCAAGAAACCCTCACTAGACCCTACTCGTCCTTCAACCCATCTCCCTTCTCTCCTTCATTTCTAAACTACTTGAACGTGTGGTTCACCACCATTGCCTCAACTTTCTCTCCTCTCCAGCCTTCCTGGATCCTTTACAATCTGGCTTTCTTCCTTTACATTCTACTGAAATGGCTCTTGCCAAAGTCTCCAGTTCCTGGCTGAATCTAAGGGCCTTTACTCGATCCTCATCCTTCTTGACCTTTCTGCTGCTTTTGACACTGTTGACCACAACCTTCTCCTCGATACCTTGTCCTCACTTGGTTTTAAGGGCTCTGGTTATCTTGGTTCTCTTCTTATCTCTTCCCATCATTCTTTCAGTGTTTGTTCTGGTGGATCCTATTCTACTGCTATCCTACTCTCAGTTGGTGTACCCCAAGGATCTGTTTTGAGTCCACTCCTTTTCTCTCTATATACCTAGTCCTTTGGTGCACTCATCTCTTCCCATGGCTTTCAGTACCATCTTTATGCTGATGACTCCCAGATCTACCTCTCTACACCCGAAATCACTCCGGCAATCTAGGCCAGGATTTCAGCCTGCCTTTCTGACATTGCTGCTTGGATGTCTCACCGCAGTTTGAAATTGAACATGGCCAAAACTGAGCTTCTTATTTTTCCTCCTAAACTCTCCTCTCCCCTTCCTCCTTTCTCAGTCTCTGTGGATAACTGTCTATTCCTCCCTGTCTCCTCAGCTCGCAACCTTGGGGTCGTCTTTGACTCTTCTCTCTCCTTCTCCACACACATCCAACTGATAGCTAAAACCTGTCGCTTCTTTCTCTATAACATCAACAAAATGTGTCCATTCCTTTCTGAACACACTACTAAGCCACTTATCCACTCCTTAGTCTACTCTCATCTAGTCTATTGTAACCTACTCCTTATTGGTCTCCCTCTGAATCATCTCTATCCCCTTCAATCTGTTCAATATTCTGATCCACGACTAATCTTCCACCAACATCATGCTCATATTACCCCTCTTCTCAAGTCACTTCATTGGCTCCCTATCCCTTTCTACATCCAGTTCAAACTTCTCCTGCTGACCTATAAGTGCATTCATTCTGCAGCTCCTCACTATCTTTCCTCTCTTATCTTTCCCTATACCCCTCCTTGAGAACTCCGCTCTTCTGGCAAATCATTTCCATCTGTGCCCTTCACCTTGCTGCTTCTTATGCCTGTAACAAACTACCCGACCCTGTATGTCAGGCGCCTTCTCTGACCTTTTTCAAGTCCAGGCTGAAAACTCACTTCTTCACTGCCGCTTTTGGATCTTGACTCACCTGGTCTCCTTTGTGTTTCCTTTTCATTCCCTCTAGATGTATCTCATGTCTACAGCTACTGTGTTGTCTGTCTTGACTAGATTGTAAGCTCTGATGAGCAGGTACCATCTTTTACATGTGTCTGTAAAGCACTGCGTATATCTTCTAGCACTATACAAATGTTTAGTAGTAGTAGTAGTAGTAATAGACCAAATAATTTGATATTAGTGGTGGACAAAGTATTGAAAACACTGCTGAAACTAAGGAATGGCGTAGTACCTACAGGTCAGTATGTTACAGATCCCAGGCAATGTGGTTTCCCAAGGGGAAGATTTTGTCTAACAAACGTGGATAAATCCTTTGAGTAGGAAAACAGAGTTCTGACTTTAGAAATGTTACAATTACATGTTGAGTGAAAGGAGGAAGGAATGGCCTAGTGGTTGGGGTACATAAGCTCAGGCCAGAAGGTCAGGGGTTCAAATCCCATTAGAGGACAGCAACCTTGGGCCAGAAGGATTGAGGTTTCTAGTCCCACAAGTGATCCTTGTGGTCTTGGACAAACCACTTAACCCTCCATGTTTCCTGTAAGCATTAGTGTATGTGTCTCACATCCCCTTGTGTTAAATGTATCCCCCAATTGTGTCATGACCACTTTGATTGAAGGATAAGGTAGTATACAAAACTGTCTAAATAAATACAATGAACATTTTTTTGAATTAATTATTTTAATTTTTGCAGGTTCTTTGAAGAAATTTAGATTCCAGCTCAGTCAGCTTCTTGGCCTGCAGATGGACTCTATCTAAGCATTCACAGGGTAATGAGGAATGACAGAGGCCAAGGTGCTTTTGCTTAGGCTGGAAGCCCTTGTGCCAAAGCTTGGAAGAGGTCTGAGAGAATCCATGCATAGCTGCAGCTTTCAGCTCTTGGTATAATATTGGATTAGAGCATTACAGGAAGATAGAGCTTCTTTAATTTCTAAGATGTGTGTTCAGCACAGTCTACGCTTCCTTCACCTTGTCTTTTCCTTTCCTCCCCATTTTTCAGTTTATCACTCCCACAATAATAAATTCATAGGACTTTGAAGTTTTAGTTCATCTGCTTTCATCAAAATTTATCCATTTAAACAGAAAATTGGGGGCTCTCTTTATCATCATATGTGATTGATTTACAGGTCACAACAATATTGCTAGCACCAAATGCAAAAGAAAAGGCTGTATGCAACTTTGTTATGGTAAATTTAGGGTATAGGTAGCCATATTTGTCCTGGTGTAAATATCTGAGGATGGTGTAAATTGGAGTCTTCATAGGTTACAAGATTTTTTAAAGGACTACCAAAAAGATGTAGCAGGACAAGTGCAAAGTTATACACCTAGGAAAGAAGAACCCAAACTATGGTTACATGATGCAAGGTTCCACATTAGGAACCACCACCCAGGAAAAAGATTTAGGTGTCATCGTGGATAACATGTTGAAACTCTCCGCCCAGTGTGCAGCAGTGGCCAAGAGAGCAAATAGAATGCTAGGTATCATAAGGAAAGGAATGGAAAATAAAACAAAGGATATTATAATGCCTCTGTATCATTCCATGGTGCGACTGCACCTTAAATATTGTGTGCAATTCTGGTCACCGTATCTTAAAAAGGATATAGCGTTATTAGAAAAGGTACAGGTTAGGGCTCTTCAACCTGGAAAAGAGACAGCTGAGGGGAGATATGATAGAGGTCTATAAATTAATGAATGGAGTGGAACGGGTAAACATAGATCAATTGTTTATGCCATCACAATATAGAAAAACTAGGTGGCATGCAATGAAGCTACAGGTTAACCTATTTAAGACTAATAATATTTTTTCACTCAACATGTAATCAAACTCTGGAATTTGCTACCAGAGGATGTAGGAAAAGCTGTTAGTGTAGCCGGGTTTAAAAAAGGTTTGGACAAGTTCCTGGAGGAAAGGTCCATAAACCATTATTAAAGTGGACCCAGAATATCCTCTGCTTGCCTTAATACAAGATTGGCCACTGTTAGAAACAGGATACTGGGCTTGATGGACCTTGGTCTGACCCAGTATGGCATATCTTATGTTCTTAGGAGCATTCTGTAGAGGCCAAGAAAAGGCCTATGAGGTCTTGAAAACTCAAGTGCTACAACAATGCTTTTGCTGGTCCTTTAGAAGCATAAAGTGTAGTTAACTCACCTGTAAAAGGTGTTCTCCGATAACAGCAAGAATTTAGTTTTCACATATGGGTGACATCGGGTACCGACGGAGCCCATGCAGGAAGCTCCCCAGCTACCTATAGGAAAGCCTTTGGGAGCAATCCACTGTGCCTGCGCTGCTGCCTTCCCACTCTCCCAACTCCCTCCCCTCATTGAGTTTGTAGCTGAAGAAAAGGAGTGGAAAAAACAAAACAGAAAAAAAGTACAATTCCAAGGGGTGGAGGGCGGGTTATGAAAACTAAATTCCTGCTGTTCCCAGAGATCACCTGTTACAGGTGAGTAATTACGCTATCCCCAGGAACAAGCAGGAATATAGTCTTCACATATGGAACTCCCTAGCTCCCAGATCTCTGAAGAGTTGAACCGGGTCAGAAAGTCAGACAAGGTCTTTGGAACCTAGCCTTCCCCGCCAAGGAGATCTGGCAAGAAGTGGGCAGGGGGTAGGAGTTGTTTTTACCTTCCAAAGAGATGCTGAAGGACTGCTTGGCCAAAGGCTGCATCCCGGCAGGAGTCCTTGTCCAAGCAATAATGGGCTGCAAAGGGATGAACACCATGTAGCAGCTGGGCAAATCTCATCAATGGCTACTGACCGGAGGTTAGCAACAGAGGTTGCCATTGCTTAGACATTATGTGCAGTTATGTGTCCTGTGAGGGAATGACCTGCTTGGTCATATGAGAAAGAAATGCAGTCCGCTATCCATTTGAATACTGTATCTTTGGTCACTAGAAGGCCCAGGTGAGAAGGATCAAAGGAGATGAAGAGGTGGGACGACTTCCTAATGTCTTCAGTCCTTTGGAGATAGAAGGCCAGAGCCCTCTTACAGTCAAGTGTATGTAGGGTGACTTCTGCACGAGAAGCGTGAGGTCTTGGGAAAAAGACTGGCAGGATTACTGACTGATCGAGGTGGAAAGGTGATATTATTTTCAGAAGAAAGTGGGGGGGTGTCCAAAGGACGACTTTGTCATGATGAAAACGTGTATATGGAGCATGAGCCACTAAGGCCTGCAGTTCACTGATGCGCCTGGCCGATGTCAGGGCGATGAGGAATAAAACCTTCCACAATAAGTATCGGAGCTGTGTGGTTGCTAAGGGCTCAAATGGCGGTTTGAGAAGCTGAGGTAGAACCACATTGAGATCCTATGCCACTAGTAGTGTTCGGATGGGTGGTTTGGTGAGGAGAAGACCCCTCATAAAATGTGCTACCAGAGGAGCTGTAGAGATGGGTCTGCCTTCCACAAGTTTATGGAAAGCTGAAATAGTACTAAGGTGCACTTGCACGGAGTTTGTCTTAAGACCCAGTGAAGATAAATGCAAAAGATACTGAAGGAGAGTAGGTACTGATGCTTCAAATGGTTCATGACCATTCTTAGAGCACCATGAAGCATATTTACACCATTTGAAAGAATAGGTCTTTCTTGTGGAGAGCTTTCTGGAATATAGGAGAATATGTTTCACAGCAGTAGACAATAGCAAGCCTTGGAAGATTACGCTCTCAGCAGCCATGCAGTCAGACGAAGGGACTGCAGATTGGGATGGAGAAGTTCTCCGTTGACCTGAGATAGGAGACCTGGCCTGGAACCCAGTGGGATTGGTGATGTTCTCATCAAATGAAGTAGAAGGGGAAACCAGGGTTGACGAGGCCAGCGTGGGGCTATGAGAATCATAGAGCCCTTGTCTGCTTGTAGTTTGAGGAGGGTCTTCAAGATGAGGGGAATGGGGGAAAACACATAGAGGAGTCATTTACCCCAGTGGATCATAAAGGAATCTGATGCCAGGCTGAGTTTGGACAGAACTCTGGAGCAGAAGTGAGGAAGTTGAGAGTTCTGTGGAGTGGCAAAGAAGTCTATCGCTGGTGTTCCTCACAGGTGGAACAGTTTTGCTACTGCTGTTGGGTCTAAAGACCATTTGTTGCAGGACTCAACTCATCTTGTCTGCTAGGAGATTGGATTTATTTATTTATTATTTTATTATTTATTTAATGTCTTTTCTATACCATGCTCTTTAGAATCAGTGCGGTTTACAGTCAACAATTTGTACAGTGCAGGCCGACCTGCACTGTACTTACAATAAACAGGTGCTGCAGTGTACTGTACATTCCAGGAGAACAGGATTCTCCTGGAATGTACACTGCACGGAGGTGCATGTGGTGGAGGATGGCAAACTCCCAGAGCTTGCAGGCTTCTTGACATAGGGGGAAGGAGCCTGTCCCCCCACCCCCCCTGTTTGTTGATATAAAACATGGCCACCTGATTGTCTGTCCTGACTAGGATCTGACTGTTTGAGAGGTGGTGCTGGAAGGCCTTGAGGGAATTTGTGACTGCCCGAAGCTCGAGTAGGTTTATCTGCTACATGGATTCCTGGGTTGTCCACAAGCTCTGTGTGGAGACGGAATCCAGATGTGCTCCCCAGCCCTGCTTGGAGGCATCTGTTGTCAGTGTATACTGAGGTAGAGGTGACCCTTCGAGAAGATTTGCTGGGGTGCACCACCACAGGAGAGATTTGGCCATCGGTGGTGTTATCTGGATGATATCCTGAAGGCCTCCTGGGGACTGGGTCCACTGGGTCGAAAGAGTCCATTGCAGTTGATGCATGTGAAGTCTCGCATAAGGGACCGCATGTACTGTGGAGGCCATGTGTCCCAGGAGGGATAGAAAGCATCAAGTCATAGCTGCCTGTTGTTGGCACATGTTGGTGGCTAGTTGTACTAATCTGTTCAGGTGATCCAGAGGGAGAAAGGCTCTGAGCTGTGTTGTGTCCAGAACAGTTCCTATGAATTCCAACCTTTGTTTTGGAGTGAGTTGGGACTTTGGGAAGTTTATCACAAAGCTCAGGTGCTGCAGAAGTGAAAGAGTTTTTTGTCAAGAAGAGCAGAGTCCTCCAGGAGAGTCTGCCTTTATGAGCCAGTCGTCTAAGTAAGGGAAGACAAAGACTTTACTCCTCCGGAGATGAGTTGCTAAAATGGCCATGCACTTTGTGAAAACTGCGAATGCCAGACTAAAAGGAAGGACGCTGTATTAGTAATGGGTGCCCCGACAGGTAAAGCGAAGATACTGTCTGAGGTCTGGATTTTTCAAGATGTGAGTGTAGGCCTCTTTGAGGTTTAGGGAACAAAGCCAGTCTTGTTCTTGTAGGTAGGGAAGAAGGCTTCGCAGGGAGATCATTTTGAATTTATCTTTGACAAGGAATTTCTTCAGCTGAGGTCAAGAATGGGTCTGTGGCCTCCTGACTTCTTTGGAATGAGGAAGTAGGGGGAGTAGAAGCCCATGAACCATTGGTTTGTTGAAACTGGTTCTATAGCTCCTAGGGAAAGGAGAATGTTTTCACCAATGCAGGAGATGTTGTCCAATTTGTCTTGGACCCACTGTTCCAAGTCAGAAGCCTGGAGCCAAACCAGACACCTTGCATCAATGGCAATAGAGGAAGCCCTGCTTGATGACTCAAAGGCACCAAAAGCAGCTCTATTCATGAATTTAGAGACATTCTGACTGTGAGCCAGAACAGCCTGGAAAGCTGGACGTTTCTCCTCTGAAAGAAAAGGGAGAAATCCCTCTCAGTCTTTATTAAGCTCCTTTAAGAACATTCCCTTGTAAAGGATGTATGAATTTATCCTATTGGATAGCATTGATGCTTGGAAGGAGTGATGGGCAAAGGAATTGATATTCCTCGATTCTCTGCCCAGAGGAATGGATGTATGATTTTTCCCACTTTTTATACGGCGCATCGCCAATTCCACTACCATAGAATGGTGTAGGAGTTGTGTTTTCTGGAAGCCGGGGCATTCAGGCACTCTATACATGGTGTTTAACTGGCAATTTATGAGAGAAACTGTAAGGGGGGTTTCCTCACATCCCTAGCCTTACATTATGTAGGATCCGGTGTACCGGGAGGATTGCGGCCTCTTTTGGGGCTGTAAGGTACTGGAGGATCTCCAATTCATCTGCTGTCAGTTCCATTTCCAACGCTGCCAAGATGGAAAGGCCAGCCATTATGTCTCAGATAAACTCCTGAAAAGACATGTCTTCAGGAGGGGATTTACAGCAAGAACTAATGGACAGTGGCAAGGGCTCCGAGACAATATCCTAGAAGTCATGAGAATTGAGGGATTGGTGATTGGAATTGGAAGTTTCTTGATCCGATGTCAGAGAGTATTACCAATGTCGACGGTGACCTGAGCAGCCGTGATGCTTTTCAATACCCTTGGTTAATCGCTGTGTAGACCAAGGAGGTTCCATAGTTGGTGCCAATACTGGGCCCGGTACCGATATTTCAGTACTCGTGTGATACATCGATGTCAAAGGCAAGACCAATGCCGGCTGTTGCAGCGGAGTGGATGGAGTCATCAAGGTTGATGATCCCAGCTGCATTCCTGAGGCTGTCAATGCTAATGGTACCGAAGCTGCCAGAAGAGCCGCTATGTTCCTTTCCAAGGACAGCATACGCTGATCTAGGGAAGTAGCCTGCATCTGGTCCACTGAAATAATGGGGCTGGGAGCCACTGTACCAGAGCAAGGCATCAGGGGCTCTCTGGAGGCTGAAGCCTCGGGTGCCTTCGGAATCCCCATCGAGGCTTTGGAGGACAAATCCTCCCGCCGGGGATGTCTGGACCTATGACCAGTATCAGATCCCGTTCGACTCACCGAGAATCGTCCAGGACTTCCTCTTTCTCTAGATTCCCTAGACTTTCCTGAGGTGTCCTTGGACCTTTCTCTCAGTTCCTTCAGTTTCAGTTTCTCTGAGGAGTCTCGGGTTTTTGACTTGAGACTTACATAGTCTTTTTTTCTGAGTGCCTCGACTCCTTGGAATGTTTCAAACCAGGGGAGCAGGACAAAGCTCTGGATGAAGTAGAGGCCAACAACAACGAGTCCGAAGGGAAGAGTTCCCCAAACCTTTTGGCCCAGTTCCCTAGGCCCCTCATCATCATCTGTTTGCAGAGGGAACAGTCCTGGGGAATATGATTGGGACCAAGACACTTCATACACCAGTCTTGTTTGTCGGTCACTGAGATGGTGCTGGAGCACTTAGTGCATATTTTGAAACTGCTGGAGGATATCTCCATCTTAAGATGGTGGCAAGGCCCAAGGGGCATGAGGCCTTGAGGGAAAAAATAAAGTTGTTTTTTTTTTGGTTTTTTTTTAAGAAAAAAAGAAAGAAATAGTAAAAGGGAGTAGTATTGAACAATACTAGTGCGGTTTGGCAGAGCGGTGAAGAAAAGGTTTTAGAAGTTCTTTTCTGCGGTGATAGGGTAGTGACCTGTTGGCACCTCGGAAAAAGAACTGAGGAGAGGGAGTTGGGAAGGCAGGAAGATAGCAGCATAAGTGCAGTGGATAGTTCCCAAAGGCTTTCCTATTTGTAGCTAGGGAGCTTTCCGCATGGGCTCCGTCGGTAACCGATGTCGCCCATATGTGAAGACTATATTCTTGCCTGTTCTTGGAGATAAGTATTTTATGGTTAATTTGAAAGAACTTGGATATGGTCATAAAAAATTAAGCTAATGAATTGCACAGTTAGTTTTTATTGAAGAGTCACAGATGTGACTTTTGGTGCCTGTGCAATTTTTATTTCGGCACATTTTCCAATGAGGAAGATGCCTTTCAAATGAATTTAGTTGGGTAGCTAAGGTGTTACGTGAATAAATCCTTGAGCCTGAGAACAGCCCTCTCTGAGTAACTAAATCTAGCTGCTGAGTTTCATAAGGCAGCTAGCTTTAGCCACAGGATAAAGGGCTTTTTCCAGGCTGGAGTGAGGTTGTGCAAGGGAAGGTAGATGTAGGGATTCGGTTTTCAAATTCCAGTATATATTTTCTTATATGGACCCTGCTTGCAGTTCCAGTAAGTGGAAGAATTTGAAAAACCTAAAATCTAACGTGGCCATATGTTTGCCATTCAAGACTTATTTGCTTTTGCCTTGATTTTATAGTGGCTTATGTTTATTTACTATGTATTAATCAGTTTCGTTCCTTCTGTTTCTCTGCTTCCTTAAATGATATGGGACAACATTTAGCGGGGTGGATAGTTTGAAGGTCTGCAGGTACCTCCGTACTCATGGACCTTCAAGCTAATTTTGAATAGAAAATTTTTCTTTTGAAAATATTCTTCTGGAAAGTCCGTGGATACCAAAGTATCTACAGACCTTCAAACTAAATATAGCCCCATAGCAAGAAGACAGCAGAACAGAAGGTATGAAACTGAATAATATACAAGGAATAAATAGAAGCCACTATAAAACTAGGCCAATAGCAACTAATCCTTAACTGACAGCTATGACAAACATATGGCCATATTGGATTTTCAGCTTTTCAGGGCAGAAGAGTCTTCTGTCTGTAGTATCTGTGTGAGTTGTGATCATTTAATTATGGAGTGCATGTCCTGTATAATGCTGACCTTGCACACACTCCTAGTGCTGTGCTGAAGCACAATAACAACAGTGGTGCTTAATGCTATTTCGGGGAAACTCTAACAAGTTTTCTCCTTTGATCTAACATAATTATGCAGGATGATATGCACAGATCTAAAGATTCCTGCTAATGCAGCAGAGCCAGCTGTGTTTATTTCCAGAAGCTCAAACGGCTTTCAATTTACAGACCAGGAGTGAGCTTTAGAATGCACTACAGATATCCACTACAGTCACTCATATTCATCATGACAGAACATTTATGACCAAACGATATACTGCTTACATCACTAAAATACCTAGATTTATGCATTTCATTCACAAATCTAAGCTGCTCCTTATAAAACGATCCCCTTACAGTGTGATATAATATTTCCCCTTCTTCCATTTGCAGATTTAGGCAGGTCAATGGGGGGCTGGGTAAGTAGAGTCATAGTAAAGTGTATCTTAATAGCGTGGCAGTGGCTGTGTGGGTGAATGGGGAGAAGTGTATGGAGTTTGTGTGGGAACTGGTGGTGTGTTTGAATTGTGTGTTCTCTGAGGGGCAATTTTCCCACATTTGTTTTGCATATACCATGACAGTAATCAAACTTACTCCTAAGGCAGGGTATGATCTCAGTCTCTCAAATGTTTTGCCAATGCTTGGCATGGTACTTGCATTGTGTCAAAGAGCTTCCTTCTGCAGTTCAGAAGATGTAACATCTACAGTATAGGCAACTTGTCAAGATGTGATTGGAGATTCTTCTTAATCAGGCTTGTGGCTCTCCATAGCAATGGGAAATATTCCTGTATTTTCTGCCATATTTTCTTAGTGTCTGACTGCATTTCTTGATACTTGAGGATCTTACAGTGACAGAATTCAAAATGGCATGGGACAGACGCAGTGGATCCCTTTACAACAACAGGATAAAATCAAAATAAACTTAACTAACTAATTTCTCAAAATATAGGGGTATCCTACACGGAGCGGTGGGTTCACCCCTAAAACAAAGACATGGGGAGGGGTGGCTTGCATGGAGCAGCAGGTGCACTACTCTTGCCATCTTACTGGGCAGACTAGATGGACCATATAGGTCTTTATCTGCCAATATTTACTATGTTCCTATGTTCCTATGCTCCTCTATCCCTACTATATATGAATCTGTGGAGACAATGAAGGTATTTATCTGTGAAGATGAATGGTGGGTGTGTCGGAGATGTTGGGAATGGTAAGGGGGCTTTGGGGGGGGAGAGGTTCTGTAGATGATGCATGATTGGGTATGGGAGACTGTGTTGTGGCAGGTGCAGGCCTGTGACCCACGGTGTCTGACATAAGCAGGCCAGCATGGCTAGCTTGACCTGTAAATGAGGCCTGTGGAGAGGCATATAGGATTGCACATCCCCCAATATGCTGCTATTGTAAGATAGAACTCAGTAGAAGTATTGAATTAGCTTAGGTAAGCAGAACCGAGCGATGGAAAAATACAGAAAAACATGTTTAAAAGTTACTGATAAGAAAAAGTACATCTGCAAAGAAATAATTTTGAAATTGACTGGTTCGAGACTTGTGCACAAATAAATGATTTGGACCTTCTGAACAGACTCCTGGTATCATTGGTTTGTCTGCGCTTTGCTGCTACATATTCTTGGTGCGTTGGCCGGGAAGTTGTGGAATCAAAGTGTATATAGGGCAATATACCACGACTTTCCGCCTCTATAGGCTTGGTCCTGCCGGGATCGCGCCCTTCCGACGAGGGCTGCTCCCTGGCGCCACCGGTCCCTTGTATCGGAGGGAGCTGGTCGGACCTCAGCGGGTGCCGGGCCCGGTTGGAGCCAACGCCTCGAACCCGAGTGAGGGGAGTCCGAGGTCCAACTCATGCGCCTGCTTGGGAAGTTTGAGGACCGGATCCGGTGAGTATAGTTTTGATTTGGTGTCTAGACAGAAATAGAAAGAGCAGTACTGCCATTGGAACTTGGAATTTGGAATTTGTAATCTCGAGATATTGGGAATTGGTAAGAGAGCTTGATCACCTCTCAAGGAAGGGCCGAGTAACCCCGCATGGGAATTCGCCGGGTGAAACCCCCATCCTTTTTGTAATTGGGAAAAGACTAGTCAGAATAGATAGAAACGAATGCATTCTGGGATACGTTGCTAGCATGATTGTGTGAACGAAGTGTGAATGAGAGGTCTGGCAGCACGGACCAAGTGAAGGCGGACCCCTGAGTAGCGCATTTCCTGACCGGGCGACCGCGTTCAGGTCGCGAAAAGGGGGAAGCGATTGTCGTCTTGTCTTGTTATTTGTATTCCCTATACGTTTCCAGGGCCGTGAGGACCCCTTACCCACGGTCTGCCCTCCTTTTCCCTTCTGTCTGTCGTTGCGCGCACACATCGAAATGGGAGGGGCGGGGTCTACTAGAAACACTCCATTAGAATGTATGATCGCACATTTTAAAGAGGGATATTCAGGAGATTATGGTATTAAAATGACAGCAGCCCGTTTGCAGATTTTGTGTACTAGGGAGTGGCCCGATCTAGACCCCATCTGGCCCCGAGAGGGAACGTTCAATGTAGAGATTATTCAGTCAATACACCGTAGAGTGCGGATAGCGCACCCCGATCAGTACCCCTATATAGATTCCTGGTTAAGTATTTGTGAAGATCCGCCCCCCTGGGCGCAGCGCTGTTATGAGGAACAGTGCAGAATAATGTTAGCGAAAACAGATTCTAGACAGAGAACGGAACAGCCCAAAATGAAAGAGCAGGATAAGAAAGCCAGAAAGAAGCCCATCCTGGTAGATCCTGATTCCCCAGAAATAATTCTAAGACAGCCCCGAACCCCAGGTCCAATAAGAGTAGCCCGGCGTCCTGCCCCAGAACCCCAGAGACGGCCGGAGCGGGAGCGGGACCCAACCCCTGACCCACCTCCCGGAGGGGAGGAAGAGGAAGAATTATTAGCTGAAAGAGAAGAAGAGGAGGTTATAAAAAGTGAGTTAGAAGCGGAGGTAGAAGAAGGAGAAAAAGAGAATGCCCCAGATGAGGAGGACAGTGTACAAGCGATTGCTAGCACCAGCACGCCAGTAAAAGATATACCCAAAGTGAAACCTGTTGGGAAAAAGAAAGTGACCCCTTCAAAGACAATTACAACAATAACCCTTAGATCCCAAAAGACACCTACGGCGGCCAAAATGTTTCCCTTACGGCAAGTCCCGGGAGTGCCCGTAAAGAATGATAATGATGAGGTGGTAGCGGGACCCCTAACTTATGTGTATATCCCTTTCTCTACAACTGATTTATTAAATTGGAGGTCGCATTATGCCTCCTATACTAGTAAGCCCCAGGAGCTGACAGAATTAGTAACTACTATTATGGAAACTCACCAACCCACTTGGCCAGATTGTCGCCAGCTCCTGACTACCCTATTCACGACAGAAGAGCGAGCACGAATTAGAAAAGCAGCTATTGAATGGATGGCCGAGAACCCCGTAGCTCCGGGACCAGGGCAGAATATTATAGACCGTCGGGAAGCAGCCCAGAGAGAATTCCCGAATGAGGATCCCCATTGGGATCCAAATACAGAAGAAGGAACCACAGCCCTAGCCCGTTTTCGCCAAGGCTTTTTACAAGGCCTGAAAAGGGGGGGCCAAAAAGCTATGAACCTTTCCAAAGTTGCAGGAGTTATCCAAGGTATAGATGAGAGCCCAGCAGATTTTCATGAAAGATTAACTGAAGCATACAGAATGTATACTCCCTATGATCCCGAGGCACCAGGAAGTTTATGTATGGTGAATTCTGCTTTTGTAAACCAGTCTCAACCAGACATTAGACGTAAATTACAGAAATTGGAAGGGTTTGCGGGCATGAATGCAACACAGTTATTGGAAATCGCTCATAAAGTGTATGTGAATCGTGATAATGAAAGACAGAGAGAATGTGATAGAAAGATGAAGAAGAAAGCTGATTTTTTGGCTGCGGCCATAGTTGAACAGAAAAGGGGAGGTGTCCCTAGTCGAAGGAGCAGAGGAAGAGGGCGGGGTCAAGGCGGAGGCCGGACCCAGAGGCTAGGCGTGAACCAATGCGCCTACTGCAGAGAGGAAGGACATTGGAGAGATACGTGCCCGCAACTTGTAGACGCCCAGCAAGATGACGACAACGATCATCAGTGGCGAGAAGAGAGACGAGGCTATCCCCGAAATCGAGGAGGAGCCAATCGAGAACAATTCCAGCGAGAAAGAGGAGGAGGAGCCATTCAAGCATTGGCCACAACGACCCATGATGAAAATGACGTAGATTAGGACAGACCGGGCTCCCAGTTTGCTTTAGGTCTCCAGGAGCCTATGGTCGGAATACAAATAGGAGACCAAATTATGGACTTTATGGTTGATACTGGAGCACAACATTCAGTAATAGACAAAAAGATAGCCCCATTCTCTACAAAAGCAGTCACCATTATAGGAGCAACCGGTGCCAAAGCTACAAAATCTTTTCTCCAAAATCGAATATGCAGTCTAGGAGGACAGCAAATAACTCATCAATTCCTTTACATGCCCGAATGTCCAGTGCCATTACTGGGACGAGATATGTTAGCCAAGCTTCAAGCACAAATATCCTTTTCTGAACAAGGAGAAATGCAAATGACAGTAAACTCCCAAGCCAAACCAGCAGGAGTAATGCTGCTGACAGTGCCCCGAGAAGAAGAATGGAGGTATTACGTTGATGACTCCATCCAAGACACCTATTTTGAACAAACTTTAAAGAACATCGATGCACCACCTGGAGTATGGGCAGAAGGCAGTCCCCCAGGCCTAGCCAAGCATATAGCTCCAGTGATTGTAACCCTCAAGCCTAGTGCTACACCAGTGCACGTCAAACAGTACCCTCTCCCAAGAGCTGCAATTGAAGGCATTCATCGCCACCTACAAAGATTGCTCGAGTATGGCCTACTAAAAGTATGTCAATCCCCATGGAACACTCCACTTTTGCCAGTAAAGAAACCTGGGACGGAGGATTATCGCCCAGTACAAGACTTAAGAAGAGTAAATGATGCAGTTGAAACTATACATCCAGTTGTACCCAATCCTTACACTCTTCTAGGACTGATACCTGCTGAAGCTACCCATTTCACTGTACTGGATTTGAAAGATGCATTCTTTTGCATAAGATTAGCCCCTATAAGTCAAATATTGTTTGCATTTATGAATGGCAGGACCCCGTCTCTGGAAGAGGGGGCCAACTCACCTGGACAAGATTACCCCAAGGATTCAAGAATTCGCCTACTATCTTTAGTGCTGCACTGAATCAAGACCTTTCAAGCTATCCAGTAGCCCCAGGGAAGAGAGTGCTTCTCCAATACGTGGATGATCTGTTGATAGCTGCCATATCAGAAAGTGAATGCATACTAGCCACCAAAGATCTCTTGCAGTTACTAGATGAAGCTGGATACAAAGTTTCCAGAGCAAAAGCTTGGGTTTTCGTATTACCCAAGGAAGCAGAAGATTAGGCAGAGAAAGAAAAGAAGCAGTATGTAGAATTCCAACTCCAACAACCAGAAAGCAAGTCAGAGCCTTTCTGGGAGCGGCAGGATATTGCCGAATCTGGATACCCAACTTTGCCCAAATTGCCAAACCACTGTATGAAGCCACAAAAGGAGAAGAAAAGTCGCCACTGGAGTGGGGACTTGAGCAGGATACAGCCTTCAAGACGTTAAAGGAAGAATTGATGTCATCACCAGCACTTGGACTACCAGATGTCCACAAACCTTTCCACTTGTTTGTACATGAAGCACAGGGAAATGCCTTAGGCATGTTGACTCAGAAATTGGGAAATTGGGAGCGACCTGTAGCATACCTATCGAAACAATTGGACCCTGTGGCCAAAGGATGGCCACCTTGCTTGAGAGCAGTTGCAGCTACAGCGCTACTAGTGAGCGAAGCAGACAAGCTCACACTAGGACAGAACATACGAGTCACTGTGCCACATGCAGTCCTTGCCCTTATGGAACAAAAAGCAAATTATTGGACAGCAACCTTGGGCCGGAAGGACTGGGGTTTCTAGTCCCACAGGTGCTCCTTGTGGTCTTGGGCAAGCCACTTAACCCTCCATAGCCCATGTTCCCTGTAAAATAGTTCTCTGTGTGCTGTGCTTTCCTGTCTAATCAATGTGTTTATACCTCAAAAATTTCCTGTCATGATTTGACAATTTCCAATCTGTAATCAAACCGCTGCTGATCGCTGGAAGTAGCGGTATACAAATGTATACTAAATAAAATAAATTGGCTCACCAATTCCCGAATGTTGAAGTACCAAAGCATGTTATGTGAAAACCCACAGATACAACTCGAAGTGAGCCATGCCTTGAATCCAGCTACCTTGATACCCATCAGTGAAGAACTCCCAGAACATGACTGTATCGAAGTCATGGAAACTGTGTTCTCCAGTCGACCCGACTTGACAGATGTGCCCATAGACAATCCTGACCAAATCTATTATGTTGATGGGAGCAGTCTCATCCTTGATGGACGACGCTGTGCCGGATATGCAGTCGTCACTCAGCACGAAGTAATTGAATCATCAGCTCTAGCCTCAGGCACATCAGCCCAGAAAGCCGAATTGATAGCACTCACCAGAGCATTGCTGTTAGGAGAAAAACTTGTGCTGAATGTATATACAGATTCCAAGTATGCCTTCACTACCTTGCATGCTCATGGAGCCCTCTATAAAGAACGAGGGCTCATCACATCCGGAGGAAAATCAGTCAAATATGGTCCCGAGATATTGATGTTACTTGATGCAGTTTGGGCCCCAACACGTGTAGCTGTCATGCATTGCAGAGGACATCAAGCAGGAAAAGGAGAAGTTGCCCGAGGAAATAGATTTGCAGATGCCTCAGCACGACAAGCAGCTATGACAGGACAGATTGCCCCACAAGCTATACCAATGCAAGCAGCATTGTTTCCAGTACCTTTGAACTTATGGACACCACGATATACCACCAAAGAATTGGATTACTACTGTAACAAAGAAGATGGAGTACTGAAAGATGGATGGATTGAGCTGCCACCAGAAGAAGGCAGTCAACCCCCTGGACGAATAGTAATTCCTGAACTGTTAGGACCATCCTTTGTCAAAGCTTTCCACGAAGCTACCCACTATGGAAAAAGTGCTATGGAAAAAGCACTCAGACCACATTTTTACATCCCTCTATTGACAACCATATCAGCTTCAGTAGCACGTCAATGTCTAACCTGTGCCAAAAATAATGCCAAGCAAGGCCTTATAACGGCACCCCGTGTCCAGTCAGGAGGTGTAACTCCCATGCACAACCTCCAAGTTGATTTTACCGAAATGCCAAAAGCCAATGGATACCATTACCTGTTAGTATTAGTTTGCACTTTCTCTGGGTGGGTAGAAGCCTTCCCAACCAGAACTGAGAAAGCCCGAGAAGTTACCAAAGTCTTAATGAGAGAGATTGTTCCTAGATTCGGAATTCCAGCAGTAATAGGGTCAGACAATGGACCCTCATTTGTCTCCCAAGTTACTCAGCAGTTAGCAAAAGCCTTGCAGATACAATGGAAACTCCACACTGCATACAGACCCCAGAGTTCAGGGAAAGTTGAGCGAATGAATCGTACCTTGAAAGCCCAAATGTCTAAGCTTTGTCAGGAGACACACTTAAAGTGGCCCCAAGTGCTCCCAATAGCTTTACTCAGAATACGCTCAGCTCCTGTAAAATCAACAGGATTTTCCCCTTTTGAAGTTCTGTATGGTAAACCCCCACCAATAGTGCAGGGAGTCAAAGGAAGTTTAGCCCAGATTGGTTCAGAAGTAACCAGACAAGAACTCCTAGCTCTTAGTTTTGTTCTGCAGACTCTCCATACGTGGATCCAAGACCAGTTGCCTATCAACTTGACGGAACCCTTGCATCCCTATCAGCCTGGTACTTCGGTGTGGATCAAAGATTGGAAGAAGACACCGTTGGAACCCCATTGGAAGGGACCGTACACCGTCATCCTGTCTACCCCAACTGCAGTAAAGGTAGCCGAGATCGACGCCTGGATCCACCACAGCAGAATCAAGCCCGCCGCTGATCCTGAACCTGAGCAGTGGACAGCAGAACAGCATCTTGATGCACCCTTGCGAGTTACTCTGAGACGGCAACCAGCAACTTAGACACTTCATCACAAGTGCTTTGCAGTAGCCAAGTCTTTCGAAGAGGATTGCTGTTTTCCATGCAGCAACAGTTTTGTTTCAACGAACTCAATCTGTGCATGATTTTGCACACTACTTTGATACTACATTGACTAGCCAGATTTCACAAGCCAACTGAGATTGCTAATAAGTTGGTTAATGTGTACTGGACAACTTGAGGATCTTCAATCAACACTCAGCACCCGTTAAATTGCTTCATTAGCAAACGGGACGAAGAATAAAAGACCGTCGTGATCAAGATCAGCAAGCTGAGGATTCAGAAGAACTCCAATCAACATCAACATGTATCTTTGCTTTTGTTTTGCTTTGGTTGCCTTCTTTGGAGGTTTTGAACTGACTTATGCTTTACCTCCATGCACTGCTTGCATTACCTCTACTCGAACTGGACTGAAAGTAACTCAGACTTTGCTTTATCATTCTTACTATACCTGCAAGGGAACAGTAACTCGGTGTATCTATAACACCACTGAACTAAATGTTTGCACTCATGGCAAAATTAAAGCATGCTATAATCCGCATCAGAATCCATCCTATTACACGATGGCAATAAGATGGAAGGATGCAGATGGACCTATACTAGCTGCTACGCCACCACTTAATGACATTACTAAACCTGCTGTTTTGAATTTTGATGCATGTAATGCTATTAATAGAGATAGTTATTCCACCTGTGGTACATGGGAGAAAGCGTATCGAAATGACCATAAGTACATGTGTCCAGAAGGTGCCACAGGATGGAGAAAGTGTACAGGTAAAAAGGAACCAGGCTATAGTACTGCCCCAGCAGCAGACTACTATTGCCCGTATTGGGGATGTGTTTTTTATGCCACCTGGAATACTGGTGTAACTGATGAGAAAATAGATAAACGAATGGCTACTTTAACCAAGCCAACCACAAATGATAAATGTCAGAAAGATGCTTGCAACCCCTTACACTTACGTATACACAATCCCCATGCATGGAAACAAGGATACAAGTTTGGTTTACGTATTGCTGGAGGGGCAATAGATCCAGGAACCATTGTATATATCAGATTGAATACCCAAGCCCACAAGTCATCCAAATATCATATTCATAATACCTTTTATGAAGCTATGCATGTAAATAAGTTTGAGATCCCTCATCCTTCACAGAATCTATTCCTAGAATTAAATTGCTATTTCTGTGGTGGGACCCATATGGGAGATCAATGGCCATGGGAAGCCCAAGAATTGAATTATTCTATGACTTACAACCAGACTGAATTACACAAGACTACCAGTGAGTGGGTGTTAGTGCACTCAATCGTTGGACGTCTTTGCTATGCCAGAACTGGACCCCAGTTCACCCAGAAGGTAGGACAGCTGGTCTGTCTTAGCCAGAAGTACTATAATGCCACGACCAAAAAGACAGCATGGTGGTCAGGAATCAAACACCCTGAACCTCCTAACCCATTAGCCAGATTTCCTGAACTTGCTGGTTTATGGACTAACCTTGCCAAAGTCCAAGCCTGGCAAGCCCCACCTGGCCTATATTGGATCTGTGGAAACCGAGCATATGCACAACTCCCGCCACACTGGGGAGGAGCATGTGTCTTAGGAACCATCAGACCTTCTTTCTTTCTTTTAAACACTGAACATGGAGAACAATTAGGATACCCAGTATACACTACCCACCGACACAAGAGAGCATTAAGACAGAAAAGAGAAGCCTTACAGATAGGCAAGTGGGAGAAGTGGCAAGGTGATGATTGGCCACCAGAAAGAATCATTGAGTATTATGGACCTGCCACTTGGAATGATGATGGTATGTATGGTTATCGTACTCCAATTTATATGATTAATCGTATTATTCGCTTACAAGCAGTAGTTGAAATAATAACTAATGAAACTAGTCATGCTCTTACGCTCTTAGCTAGACAAAGTACTCAGATGCGCACTGCTATATACCAGAACCGCTTAGCACTTGATTATTTGTTAGCAGCTGAAGGAGGAGTATGTGGTAAACTGAATTTAACTAATTGCTGTTTGAAAATAGATGATAAGGGTCAAGTAGTTGAAGAAATTGCTAAAGATATGCAAAGACAAGCTTATGTGCCAGTACAGACTTGGCACTCATTGAAATTTCCTAACTGGTTTGCTAACCTCTTTTCATGGGTGGGAGGATTTAAGACTTTCATTGTTCTAGTACTAATCCTTGTTGCTGTTATCTTTTTATTACCATGTTTAATCCCATGTTGTATGCGTTCCATTCATAACACTATTGATAGTACAGTAGAGCGGAAGACCGCCACTAAAATAATGGCTTTATACAAAGCTAGTCCTAGTCGAAATCCTTCAATCATGATGTGATTCTTCTAAAGGTGATTTAACTCTCACACCTTATTAAGTAATAGGGTGAGATTAATCAAAGGGGGGAATGTGGCAGGTGCAGGCCTGTGACCCACGGTGTCTGACATAAGCAGGCCAGCATGGCTAGCTTGACCTGTAAATGAGGCCTGTGGAGAGGCATATAGGATTGCACATCCCCCAATATGCTGCTATTGTAAGATAGAACTCAGTAGAAGTATTGAATTAGCTTAGGTAAGCAGAACCGAGCGATGGAAAAATACAGAAAAACATGTTTAAAAGTTACTGATAAGAAAAAGTACATCTGCAAAGAAATAATTGGGAGTGCTGACAGATGAGTTGCAGAGCCCTGCTCCTCTGCATGCACAAATTGGTTCTATGGCCTTGAGAGTGTGAAAGTAACAAGTTGATGAACTGACCATTGTAATTGGGACTAGAAGGGGGGTATGCAGGTGTCATGCCCACTGAAGGGACATAATTGGATAAACTTATCAGTACCGGGACCAATGGAAGGGGTACGGGAGGTACGGGAGGTTACCGGGACCAATGAAATGTTTTTCTATACCTAGAATGGAACAGAAGTCTATAAAAGTTGTTGTAATGCTTGAAAACTTTGCTCAGCCATTTTGAAATTGACTGGTTCGAGACTTGTGCACAAATAAATGATTTGGACCTTCTGAACAGACTCCTGGTATCATTGGTTTGTCTGCGCTTTGCTGCTACATATTCTTGGTGCGTTGGCCGGGAAGTTGTGGAATCAAAGTGTATATATTGCAGCTAAAGTTAATTTGAAAAGGAAAGACAACCTGTGAGGAGCCCGCCCCCATGACATCACTTCCTCGGGCTCTGCGATGACCGGAGGGCTCCTCACACAGTTTATCTTTAGTTTTCAATGTAAGTGTATTGCAGCCGCTGCTCTGTACAAAGCAGAAGCAGCGGCTGCACTGCTATGGGGAATCGCGTTCGCGTTCGTGCCGCAGACTTCGGCACAAAAGCCGTTTTTTTGCTCTGGCTGCTCCCGATCTTGCGGCCAGAGCAAAAAAAACGGCTTTTCAATGGCCGGTTTTACATCTTTGCCGGCAGCCGGCCTGGCCATGGAAAAAGCGGCCAAGCCGGCTGAAAACCGGCTAGTTGGCAACCCTAGGTAGGCTATGGCCTAGCATGGTCTGCTACTATGAAAGGCCTGTAAGTTAGGCCTGGATCCTAACTCCCATTATAGCTAGAAAAGAACCAAAAATCTGTGGAAAATGAGAAAACTGTTTTAAAATGCTTAATAAGAAGTTTCATGAATCCATAAGTCTTCTATTATTCTCTTGTGTGTGAAAGAACAGAAATGTTTCAGTATATGCATTCCTGAAGCCAAGGTTAACCTTGCAGTAGAGAAGTAACGAAATTAAGAACTGTACCATTGTTCAAGCAATCCTAAAGGAGGGGGCCGGTTGCTAGGCTCCGGAGGGATTTCTAATTGGACAAATGAAGGGAATGTATAACCAATGAAAAGTTTGCATGTATCAAGTTGGAACCAATAGAAAATTCTCTTGTATCAAACTGAAAAAGAGGTATAAATGGTTATGTCTCTGTATAAACTTTTGCTCAGTTCCTTTTGAAGCTTTGACTGACTGGGCCTGTGCACATTAAACTGGCTTGGACCCTGTCAATTGACTCCTGGACTTATTCATTGATTGCACTTTGCTACAGCATATTCTTGGTGCATTGGCTGGGAAGTACGAGTGGTAAATGGTATTCAAGTGAATAATCCACGTAATTCGCCTTAAGGTTTGGCCCGGTTGGAACCGTGTCTGTCCGACCGTGGGGGAAACCTCAGGCGCCGCCGGCCCCTTTGTGCCGGAGAGGGTTCCGCCTGCCTCGGCGGGCCATTGGGTCCATCTGGCCAACACCTCCAACCCGTGGGAGTCCAGGTTCCAACTCAGAAGCTGGTGTGGTATCAGGGACCGGATCCGGTGAGTAGACATTTTAGTGATTTGATAGTCAGAAAGAACAGCCTGGGACAACGTCTTGCGTGCGCAAGACTGATTTGGTATAGACTAACTGGGAAATCTCGCATGAGTGTGGACGAGACAAGGGAGCCTGATCACCTCCCATAAGGGCGGTCCTAGTAAGCTCCGCGTAAGGAAAGCGGAAGCCGAAGCCATCGACCCTTCTTGTTTGGAATAGTCAGCTAGTCAGAAAACCTGGGCACTTGAAATATTGAAATATGATATCTTGTTGAAATATGATTGCGTGTGTGAGTGAGAGGTCTTGAAATACAGACTGAGCGAGAGCGGGCTCCTAAGTAGCGCAGTTCCTGGCCGGGCGACCGCGCCCAGGTCGCGAACAGGAGGAAGCGAGTGGTGTTTGTCCTCCCCCAGTGTTCTGTGGGCTGTACTGACCCCTTACCTACAGCCATACTACCTATACTTATTGTTCGTTGTCTTGTACATCATTACGTGTATGTAGGGATGTAGGGTACGTAACGTACGCAGGTACGTTGAGTATGTAGGTAGTGTACATAGGTACGGTTAGATTATGGGAGGGACGGAGTCCACCCAAACTCCGTTGGCATGTATGATCAAGAATTTCCGTAAAGGATTTTCGGGCGATTATGGTACAAAAATGACTCCATCCAGATTAAAAATGTTATGTGAAAGGGAGTGGCCCGCATTAGCTGCTTCATGGCCCCGAGGGGGCACCTTTGATTTTGAGATAGTTTTACGAATCCATCAGCTCATATTAAGAGTGTATCCTGACCAGTTCCTCTATATAGATTCCTGGTTAAGTGTAAGTGAACAGCAGCCCTCATGGATGAAGCGCTGTTATGAGGAGCACTGTAAAATATTTGTAGCTACTACTAGGGGAACCAAAAAGGCTAAGGAAGAAAAGCCGCTTGTGTATTCTGACCCAGAGTCCCCAGATATTCTGGATAGGTTACCCCAGCACCCACAGAAGTTAGTCCCCACAGCACCACGACCTGAAGTAGAGCCAGAAGAGGAGCCCCAGAGAATACCGATGCAACAGCCTAAGAAGCGCCCTACTCCGAGTGAAAGTCCTGAGTCAGGCCCAAGCACAGCAGGGGGACTCAAGTCCTCTGATGAGATAGAAAGCAGAGGCTCTCCTGCCAGTTCAGGGTCACCCACCAAGGAGGTTTGTGTCCGGGAGCCTTATGATTTAAGAAGCGTAACTCCCAAGAAGAAGGAGAAAGCAGGGCACCTAATGCCATTACGCCAAGTGCCTGGAATGCCTGTTTTAAATGATCAGGGCCAGATGGCGCCAGGACCAACCAGCTTAGTTTATGTACCCTTTTCCACCACAGATTTATTAAACTGGAAAACGCATTATGCTTCCTATACAGCCAAGTCCCAGGAATTAACAGAATTAATGTCTAGCATTATGCAAACCCATCAGCCTACCTGGGCTGATTGTCACCAGCTCCTGTCCACCCTCTTCACTACTGAGGAGCGAGGCCGAATCGGGCAAGCAGCCCTCCGATGGTTAGAAGAAAACCCTGTAGAAAGGGGAGGAATAAATCCCCCGCAAGCAGCAGCTGCAGAATACCCCAATGAAGATCCCAGGTGGGACCTGAATGAGGAAAGGGGGGCGGCGGCCCTAACCAGATTTCGCCAGGCCTTATTGCAGGGCCTGAAGAAGGGAGGCCAGAGGGCCATGAATATCGGGAAAGTATCGGAAGTTCTCCAGGGTCCAGATGAGAGCCCAGCGGCCTTTTATGAGCGGTTGTCTGAAGCTTATAGATTGTATACCCCATATGATCCCTCCGCTCAGGAAAATTTACGCATGGTAAATGCGGCCTTTGTTAGTCAGTCCCAGAGAGATATAAAACGAAAATTGCAGAAATTGGATGGATTTGCGGGCATGAATACAGCTCAGTTAATGGAAGTCGCTCAGAAAGTATTTGTGAATCGTGAAAATGAACGAGACAGAGAAAGTGAATGAAAGATGAAGAAGAAGGCAGATCTTCTTGCTGCTGCTATAACCGAACGACGTGGAGGAGGTTTTCCTAATCAAAGGACCAGAGGACGTGGAAGAGGCCGCGGAAGCGAAAGACCTCAATTGGGTGCAAATCAGTGCGCCTACTGCAAGGAAGAAGGACATTGGAGAAATGAGTGCCCGCATCTGGACTCCGCCCCTGCAAGGGGAGGAGGGAGTCCCTGGAGGCCAGGAGGAAGATTTTGAAGGAGGGGAGGAATGAATTGAACACAGTTCCAGCAGGAGAGGGAAGAAGCCATTGAGGGAGTGGCAGTAGCAACGGGCTATGACCTGGATGACATAGATGAAGACTAGGCCAGACCGGGCTCCAAGTTCACCCTGGGTCCCCAGGAGCCTATGGTCAGTTTAAAGATAGGGGACCAATACATGGAATTCATGGTAGATACAGGAGCAGAACATTCAGTAGTAGCCAAACCAGTAGCTCCTCTGTCCTCACGATCTGTCACCATTGTGGGAGCCACTGGAAATAAAGCCACAAAACCATTCTTGCAGAACCGCATGTGTGAACTAGGGGACAGAAGATAACGCACCAGTTTTTGTATATGCCTGAGTGCCCTGTTCCTCTATTGGGCCGAGACATGCTTGCTAAGCTCCAGGCCCAAATATCCTTTGCTGAAGGGGGAGAAATGAAAATGACTGTGAACCCAAAGCCTGCTGGATTGATGGTGCTTACTGTTCCCCGAGAAGAAGAATGGCGGTTCTATAGTGCACCTCCAATAAAGTCAACTAGTCCCTGTATACCTACCAACCTTATAGCCCCACCTGAAGTATGGGCAGAAGATAATCCACCTGGCCTAGCAAAGAACATAGCCCCTGTCATTGTCACCCCCAAGTCAGGAGTGGAACCAGTGCATGTGAAGCAGTATCCTCTCCCTCGACCAGCCATAGAAGGAATTCACTGCCATTTGATGAAACTGTTAAAGTACGGACTTCTCAAGGAATGCCAGTCACCTTGGAACACCCCCCTTCTCCCAGTAAAGAAGCCTGGGACAGGGGACTACCACCCAGTACAAGATCTAAGGCGAGTAAATGATGCAGTTGAAACTATACACCCAGTAGTACCAAACCCTTATACTCTCTTGGGACTGATCCCCGCTGAGGCTACTCACTTCACCGTCCTGGACCTGAAAGATGCCTTTTTCTGTGTGTGACTAGCACCCACCAGTCAACTTTTATTTGCCTTCGAATGGCAAGACCCCACAACAGGAAGGCGGGGTCAGATCACCTGGACCAGATTACCCCAAGGATTCAAGAATTCACCTACTCTCTTCAGTGCTGCCCTGAATCAAGATCTCTCAAGTTATCCAATGGACCCAGGAAAGAGGGTTCTTCTTCAGTATGTAGATGACTTGCTCATAGCCACCAACTCAGAAAGTGAATGCCTACAAGCTACTAGTGAACTTTTGTACCTTCTCAAAGATGCTGGATACAAATTTCAAGAGCCAAAGCACAACTATGCCAAACTGAAGTCAAGTATTTAGGATTCCAGTTGTCCAGTGGGATCCGACGTTTAGGACCAGAATGCAAAGAAGCTGTATGTAATATCCCCATTCCAACCACTAGGAGGCAAGTAAGAGCCTTCCTGGGGGCCGCGGGATATTGTTGCATATGGATCCCCAACTTTGCCCTGATTGCAAAACCACTATACCAAGTCACCAAAGGAATGGAAAAATCCCCACTAGACTGGGGACCCGAACAAGATGTAGCATTCCGGACTTTGAAAAAGGCCCTGATGTCATCCCCAGCTTTAGGTCTTCCAGATGTTCAGAAGCCTTTCCATCTTTTTGTCCATGAGTCACAAGGAAACGCATTGGGAGTATTGACCCAATCTCTTGGTTCCTGGCAACGACTAGTAGCTTATCTGTCAAAACAATTGGATGTAGTTGCAAAAGGATGGCCCCCTTGTCTGAAAGCTGTTGCAGCAACAGCCCTCCTAGTGGGCGAAGCAGACAAACTCACACTAGGACAAACTCTTCAAGTCACCGTGCCACACTCTGTTCTGACTCTCATGGAACACAAAGGAAACTTCTGGCTAACCAATGCACGAATGTTGAAGTATCAAAGCATGTTGTGTGAAAACCCTCGGATACAGTTGAAAGTTAGTCAAGCTCTGAACCCTGCTACATTGTTTCCAATTGGTCCTGGGCCACCTGATCATAATTGCTTAGAAACCATGGACACTGTATTTTCAAGTCGCCCTGATTTGACCGATGTCCCTCTAGAGGACCCAGAACGGACTTTCTTTGTAGATGGAAGCAGTTTGGTCATCAGTGGACATCATTGTGCTGGATATGCAGTGGTGACCCTTGATCTGGTAGTTGAGTCCTCAGCCCTGACCCCAGGAACTTCTGCACAGAAAGCTGAATTGATAGCCCTCACCAGAGCCTTGACATTAGGAGAAGGACTCCGCATAAATGTGTACACAGATTCCAAATATGCTTTCACTACTTTGCACGCACATGGAGCCTTGTATAAAGAGCGAGGGTTGATCACCTCAGGGGGTAAGGACATTAGGTATGGGCCTGAGATATTGATGTTATTAGATGCTGTATGGGCCCCCAAACAAGTGGCAGTCATGCACTGCCGAGGTCATCAGGCAGGAGCAGGAGAAGTCACCCGAGAGAATAGATTTGCAGATGCCACAGCCCGAAAGGCAGCCACCACAGGACAAGTTAGGACCCAAGATACTGTAATGCAAGCAGCCCTATTCCTTGTGCCCCTTAGTTCCTGGGCACCCCAATATACTACAAGAGAGTTAGACTATTATTGTGAAAAGGAGGGAGGAGTCTTGACAGAACAAGGTTGGATAGTGCTGCCACCCCCAGAAGGTAGTCCACCTCCAGGTCCTACAGTCATCCCTGAAGCATTAGGGCCAGCCTTTGTCCAAGCTTTTCATCAAGCCACACATTATGGAAAAACAGCCATGAAGAAAGCCCTGAGGCCCCATTTCTGTATTTCATTGCTAGGATCCCTGACTGCCTCGGTGGCACAGCAATACCTGATATGTGCCAAAAATAATGCCAAGCAAGGTCCTGTTCCACCACCAAGAGTTCAGTCAGTAGGGGTGACCCCCATGAGTGATATACAGATAGACTTTGCTGAAATGCCCCGTGCAAATGGATATCACTAAATGTTAGTGTTAGTCTGCACATTTTCAGGGTGGGTAGAAGTCTACCCCACCCGAACTGAGAAAGCCCAAGAAGTCACTAGGGTATTGCTCCATGAGATCATTCCCCGATTTGGAATACCATCAACTATAGGTCAGATAATGGTCCATCATTTGTATCCCAAGTGACCCAACAGTTAGCTCAAGCTTTGCAAATAAAATGGAAGTTGCACACTGCTTACAGACCCCAGAGCTCAGGGAAAGTAGAACGTATGAATAGAACCCTGAAAACTCAGTTATCCAAGCTTTGTCAAGAAACACACCTGAAGTGGCTCCAAGTTCTACCCATAGCCCTTCTTAGGATACGTTCAGCTCCCACCAGATCTTTAGGAGTCTCCCCTTTTGAGATTTTGTATGGGCGACCTCCACCCATAGTGCAGGGAATAAAGGGAGACATGAGACAGATAGGATCTGAAATAACTAGACAAGAACTATTAGCTTTAGGTTCTGTTTTGCAGAAACTCCAAACGTGGGTGCAAGACCGACTACCCATCAACCTGACCGAGCCTGTGCATCCCTTCAAGCCAGGAACGTCCATGTGGGTGAAAGAGTGGAGAAAGACCCCGCTGGCGCCGCATTGGAAGGGACCCTACGTCATCATCCTGTCAACCCCCACCGCAGTGAAAGTGGCAGAATTCGAACCCTGGATCCACCACAGTCGAGTGAAGCCGGCAGCTGCTCCTGATCCTGGACAATGGACATCAGTGAATGATCCCGAGACTCCATTGCGACTCACCTTGAGGAGACAGCCAGCTTTATAGAGAATCTTCAGAATCCACTTACGTCACGCGAAAGTGACCATCACAGCAGAAACAGAAGAAAACTCAGCAAAGTTCATTATCCTCAACTTTCCAGTTAACTTCCAAAGACTGTAATCACAATGTTCTTCCACTATTGCCTTGTGGGAGTGGTGATCTTGGGAATCCTGGAAAAGACTTTTGCTCTACCCCCTTGTGCAGCCTGCATAACCACCACCCGAACAGGACAAAAGATTACTCAGACTTTGCTCTATCAATCCTACTATTCTTGCACTGGTACAGTCAGCCGGTGTATTTATAATGGCACTGAACTGAACATTTGCACAAAGAGGGAAAGTAAGACTTGTTATAACCCTCGACAAAACCCATCATACTATACATTTGAGATATGCTGGAATGATGAAGATGGAGCCATCCTGAATGCGACAAAACCCCTCACCAACCCCACAAAACCTATCATCTTGAACTTTGATGCTTGTGATGCAATCAACAGAAATGCTTACCACAGATGTGGGTCATGGGAGCGAGCATACTACCATGATGATAAATACACGTGTCCAGAAGGAGCCTACGGATGGGGACGGTGTACAGGAAAGAGTTCTGCAGCCACCATTTACACCACCGCATCTAGACATGATTACTTTTGCCCAAAATGGGAATGTGTATATTTTGCTACCTGGAAGAATGCACCGACGGGACGAGATGGAGATCATCGCAAAGGCAGCCTAACAAAGATCAGACTACCAGAACCCAAGAAATGCCAGAAAGGTGCCTGTAATCCTCTACAACTCCTCATAGCCAACCCCAGCCACTGGAAGCAAGGATACAAGTTTGGATTGCGTATTGCAGGAGGAGGTATAGATCCTGGGACTATCTTATATCTGCAATTAAACACCAAAACTCATGTATCCTCACCCTATCGCATACATCACTCCTTCTATGAAGCCATGAAATCAGAGTTCGAAATTCCTCCTGCCTCCCAGAACTTATTTCTTGAATTAGCGGGAGCAGTTGCATCTAGTCTCCATGTTTCAGACTGTTTGTTTTGTGGAGGAACAACAATGGGAGACCAATGGCCTTGGGAAGTACAAGAATTGAACTATTCTATTCCGTATAATCAGACTAATATACACAATACCACAAGTGAATGGGTATTGGCCCACTCCATTGTGGGTAATTTATGTTTTTCTCACTATGGACCAATGTTTAATATGGAAGTGGGGCAGCTGGTCTGTCTCAATCAGAAGTTCTACAACAGTACCACTAAGAAGACATCTTGATGGTCAGGAGTCAACACTACTGAACCTTCCAATCCTCTAGTTCAGTTCCCCAAACTTGCCAGTATCTGGACTAACTTAGCAGCATATAATTCTTGGCAAGCACCACCTGGACTGTACTGGATTTGCAGAACCCGAGCATATGCCAGACTTCCTCATCACTGGGGAGGCGCATGTGTATTGGGAACCATACGACCTTCCTTTTTCCTTCTGCCTACATCCCAGGGAGAACAACTGGGATATCCTGTGTACAGAAGTCGACAGCTGAAGGAGGCCTTGAAAATAGGCCAATGGGACAAATGGGATGCGTCATCTGAAGATTGGCCCCCAGAAAGAATCATCTCATACTATGGACCTGCTACTTGGGAGCAGGATGGGGCTTGGGGATATCGTACTCCTGTTTATATGATTAATCGAATAATACGTTTGCAAGCTGTTGTTGAAATAATAACCAATGAAACTAGTAAAGCACTAACCCTTCTGGCAAAGCAAAGTACGCAAATGCGCACAGCCATTTATCAAAATCATTTAGCTTTAGATTATTTGTTAGCAGCTGAAGGTGGGGTATGTGGGAAGTTGAATCTAAGTAATTGTTGTTTACAGATTGATAATAATGGGCATGTAGTTGAAGATTTAGCCACCCAGATGAGAGAGCAGACATTTGTGCCTGTCCAGACTTGGCACAGTTTAAAGATGGATGGGTGGTTTGGTTCATTGTTTTCCTGGATTGGTGGTCTGAAAGCCCTTATGTTTATTGTACTATTCATATTGGCCATGTGCTTATTGCTCCCTTGTCTCCTACCCCTTTGCTTACGCATGATATCATCAATTGATAACACTATAGAGCGGAAGGTAGCTGCGAAGGTATTAGCTATGTGGCAATATTACACTATACCCCACGATGATGATGCCATTACACCAGTATAATGTGTTAATTGACTAATGAGTGATTTAATTCTCACCCTTCCTCACTTGCGGGTGAGAATAATCAAAGGGTGGAATGTGGTAGGCTATGGCCTAGCATGTCCTGCTACTATGAAAGGCCTGTAAGTTAGGCCTGGATCCTAACTCCCATTATAGCTAGAAAAGAACCAAAAATCTGTGGAAAATGAGAAAACAGTTTTAAAATGCTTAATAAGAAGTTTTCATGAATCCATAAGTCTTCTATTATTCTCTTGTGTGTGAAAGAACAGAAATGTTTCAGTATATGCATTCCTGAAGCCAAGGTTAACCTTGCAGTAGAGAAGTAACGAAATTAAGAACTGTACCATTGTTCAAGCAATCCTAAAGGAGGGGGGCCGGTTGCTAGGCTCCGGAGGGATTTCTAATTGGACAAATGAAGGGAATGTATAACCAATGAAAAGTTTGCATGTATCGAGTTGGAACCAATAGAAAATTCTCATGTATCAAACTGAAAAAGAGGCATAAATGGTTATGTCTCTGTATAAACATTTGCTCAGTTCCTTTTGAAGCTTTGACTGATTGGGCCTGTGCACATTAAACTGGCTTGGACCCTGTCAATTGACTCCTGGACTTATTCATTGATTGCACTTTGCTACAGCAATACCACTTCAACAACCTCCTACTGTAAGCCATTCCATTGCCTCAGAAAAATCCAAGTTATTAATGTCCCTGTTTAATGTAAATTACCAAGATTAAGCTGTAATGTAAACCGCTTTGACTGAATGATAAAGTAGTATAAAAAACCCTGTTAAATAAATAAAGTTTAACCCAAATTATCAATGTTGATGTATAATCAAAGTTCAATGTTCCTGTTGTAATATAACTACCAAGTTTATGTTATAATGTAAACCGCTTTGATTTTCTGATACAGCAGTATAAAAAAATCCGTTTAATAAATAAATACGTTCTGTAAAAAATTCATAAACATGCTGGTCCACCCGTCAATCAGCACACTATTTTATTTCTATATGGTAAAAACCAAGTACTTTATGTGGCCTTGCTCAATGGGGTTTAATGGGAGGAGGGGTTGGATAAATAGAAAATTAAATAACAGGCTATACAGATGGGTATAATGTATGTAAAAAAAAATCAATCTCATGCTCTTTCAATACTTTAGGGCCTATTTACTAACCTGTGCTAAGGTCTGCATTTAATTTTTTAAGAACATAAGATATGCCATACTGGGTTAGAAGAAAGGTCCATCAAACCCAGCATCCTGTTTCCAAAAATATCACAAGTGCCTGTCAGGTTTACAAAAGGTAGATAATGCACATTTTAATCCAGGTTAACTGAACAGTGGATAACACAGTGCAGTTAACCACTCTTCATGAAGCGTTATTTCTCATATTAACATCTTATGTGCCATAACCTGTGCATTAGCTGTAAGATGTGGTGCCTGCCCATCCCCCCATCTGCATTAGGTAATTAACATGGAAATTACAGAACATTGTAACATAGTAACATAGTATATGACGGCAGATAAAGACCATCATGGTCCATCAAGTCTGCCCAGCAAAGCGGCAAAAGTAGGTGCCCCTGCTGCTCCATGCAGGTCACCCCTCCCCATGCCTTTGTTTAGAGGTGTACCCACCACTCCGTGTACATCACCCCTATTTGTTGAGATATAAGAGATAGTTATGTTTATTTTGATTTTATCATGTTGCTATAAAGGGATCCACTGTGTCTGTCCCATGCCATTTTGAATTCAGTTACTGTATTTGCTCTCACCACTTCCTTCGGGAGGGCATTTCAAGCATCCACCACCCTTTCAGTGAAAAGGTATTTCCTGACATTGCCTTTCAGTTTACCCCCTTGCAGCTTCATATTATGCCCTCTAGTTTTACAGCTGCCCCATCTTTGGAAGAGGTTTGTTTGTTCATTAATACTCTTTAAGTATTTAAAGGTCTGAATCATATCTACCTCTCCCTCATCTCCTCCAGATTGTACATATTTAGGTCTTCAAGTCTCTTCTCATATGTCTTCTGACGCAGGCTCCAAATCATTTTGGTCACCTTCCTCTGAACCGTTTCCACTCTTTTTATATCCTTTGCGAGGTATGGTCTCCAAAACTGAACACAGTATTCCAAGTGAGGCCTTACCAGTGACTTGTACAGTGGCATTAGTACCTCTTCCTTTCTGCTGGTAATTCCTCTCTGTATGCAACCCAGCATCCTTCTGGCTTTTGCCACTGCCTTGTCACACTGTTTCGCCACCTTGAGATCCTCAGAAACAATCACTCCGAGGTCCTTCTCCTGGTCCATGAAAACCAACTTCACGCCCCCTATCGCATACACTCCCAACAGTGCCTATCTCATCCTGTCACTCACATTGGGGTATTGGTGTTAGGCTACACTTCTCACTCTCTGCTATGTTCAGGATCCTGCACATGCATTTATTCTGTTCATTCCAGGATACTCCTTCTGTCCCTCCCCATTTGTGCCCTTATTTCCTCAGTACATGCTTTATCAGTACTTTTTGAGCTAGGGTGGACCTTATCCTTTCCCAGCCCCTGTGTGCAGCAGCATGGGTTGGGCATCTGGGGCCCATGGGGAGCAGCACTTCCTCTGCCTGCAGGACTGGTGTGCAGAGCAGGTGGGTTTTGGGAAGACATACATAGTATTGCCATGGAAGGAGAAGTGCTATTGATAGGTGATTTCAATATACCAGATGTGGATTGGCACATCCCTGCTGTGGTGCCATCTAGAAGTAAGGAGATCCTGGATTCTCTACAGGTAGAACTATTCATGCAATTGGTAACAGAACCTACACATGATAGAGCCATACTGGGCTTAGTGATTACCAATGGGGAAAGTGTTTCTGATATTACAGTGGGAGATCAACTCGCATCCAGTGATCACCAGATGGTATGACTCAGTATTAGTACTAAGGCTGATAAAATCCATTCAAAAGCGAGGGTCTTAGAGTTTAGGAAGCTAACTTTGCAAAGATAGGACAATACCTCAGAGAGTTGTTAGCAGGATGGGAACAGCTGGGGAATGTAGAAAAACAGTGGGCAAAACTGAAAGGGAATATTTTAAAGGCAATAAACCTTTTTGTTAGAAAGGTAAATAAATGTAAAAGGAAAAGGAGGCCACTATGGTTCTCAAAAGAAGTAGCTGAGAAGGTGAAGAAAAAGAGGGAGGCCTTCATGAAATACAAGAGAGCACAGAGAGAGGAAGACAGGCATCTGTATTTGGAGAAACTTAAGAGAAGCTAGCAAAGTAGTCAGAAAAGCAAAGGTACAAAAAGAAGAAGAAATAACCAATGCAATAAAATGCAGGGATAAGACATTGGTGAGAGGAGGAAGAGCTAAAGTAGTATTGTCAGACTCAAGGGTGCAGGAGAGGAATATGCAGAAACTGATGAGGATAAAGAAGAATTGCTTAACAAATATTTCTGTTTTGTGTTCACAGATGAAGGGCTGGGAGCAGGACCTCAGAAAACACCCACATATAGCACTAGAAGCAACGGGAATTTTGAATGATTTTCAGAAGACTGTGTTCAAGAGGAACTAACTAAACTAAAAGTAGACAAAGCCACGGGATACATCCAAGAATACTGAAGGAGCTTGGGGATGTTCTAGCGATTCCACTATCTGACCTTTTCAATGCCTCGTTGGAGTCAGGAGTGGTGCCAGAGGACTGAAGAGAGGCAAATGTGGTCCCTTTCTATAAAAGCAGACGTAAGGATGACATTGAGAACTACAGGACGGTTAGTCTAACCTCTGTGGTTATTATTGGAAAGGCTACCAAAAGAGAGCATAGTGAGGTTTCTGGAGTCCAATGGCTTGCAGCAAGGATTTACCAGAGACAGGTCTTGTCAGACAAATCTGATTGATCTTTGACTGGGTAACCAGGGAGTTGGACCGAGGCAGAGCCACAGATGTGGTGTATTTAGATTTCAGTAAAGCCTCTGACACGATTCCACATAGGTGACTTATAAACAAACTGAGCACCCTAGAGATGGACTCTAGTTACTGATTGGGTTAGAAATTGGTTTAGTGGGACGTGACAGAGAGTACAGGCAAATGGAGCTCACTCTAGGGAGAAGAAGGCTACCAGTGGTGTGCAGCAAGGATTGGTCCTTGGTCCGATTCTGTTTAACATCTTTGTTAGTGATATTGCAGAAGGATTGTAAGGTAAGGTTTGCTTGTTTGCAAATGATACCAAACTCTGCATCAGAGTAGACACACAGGAAGGAGTCAACAACATGAGGAATGATCTAGCTAAACTTGAAGAATGGTCTAGAATATGGCAGCTGAAATTTAATGATAAAAAATGCAGGGTAAGGGGGTGAGGTACTTCTGTCCACAAAAGAAGAGCAGAACCTAGACGTAATTGTGTCTGATGATCTTAAAGTAGCTAAACAGGTAGAAAAGGTGATGGTAGAAAAGGTGACAGCTTCACTGGCTATCCATCCTTTCACGCACACAATACAAAGCAACTAAACATCTACCGAATCTATCACAATACCTCTGCTACAGCCTTTCAAAGCCTGGTAATCAAGGACCCCAGCACAAGGCCCAGGTGCAGTAACATGATAAACAAGCTCATTACATCTGCTGAATTCCAGCGCTCCAATCAGTCTACAGCCAGAAGAGCCTCATCACTCACTGCACCCACCATATGGAACTCTCTACCTGAACATATGAGATCCCCAAAGGACATTAAGGACTTCTGCAAGATGTTAAAAACACTTCTGTTTGCTGAACACTATGGTCCCTCCTGGTGCTTATAATCCACTGTCAACAAGCCCTCCTTTTCTCCCTTTTACCCCTTACATAAATTGTAAATAACTCTGTAAACTACTTTGATTGAAGGAAAAGGTGGTATATAAATCTGGATAAATAAATAAATGGCAAAAGCCAGAAGGATGCTTGGGTATATAGGGAAAGGAATGGCAAGCAGAAAAAAGGAGGTGATAATAAGTCTTTGGTGCGACCTCATTTGGAGCATTGTGTGCAATTCTGGAGACCGCACCTTCAGAAGGATATAGGCAGGTTGGAGTCGGTTCAGAGAGTGGCTACTAAAATGGTTAGTGGTCTTTGTTATGAAGCATATGAGATCTTAATATTTATTTAACATTTCTTATATACTGCCTTTCATGATATCAAGGTGGTTTACATTGAACAAACTGAAATTACATTGAACAGGGCATTATAACTTGGAGATAACTATTTTATAGGGAACATGGGCTATGGAGGGTTAATGGCTTGCCCAAGACCACAAGGAGCACCTGTGGGACTAGAAACCCCAGTCCTTCTGGCCCAAGGTTGCTGTCATCTAGTGGGATTTGAACCCCTGACCCTCCAGCCTGAAGTACCTTGCCCCAACCACTAGGCCACTCCTCCACTAATATGAGATCTTAATATGTATACTTTAGAGGAAAGACAGGATAGGGGCAATATGATAGAGACATTTAAATATCTCCATGGCATAAATGCACAAGAGGGTCTCTTTCAATTGAAGGCACGCTCTGCTATGAGGGGACATAGGATGAGAGTGAAAGGGGATACACTCATGAGTAGTATGCGGAAATGTTTCTTTACAGAAAGAGTGGTAGATATGTGAAATAGTCTCCCAGTGGAGGTGGTGGACATTATTTGAATTCAAAAAAGCATGGGACAAACAGAGGATCTCTAAAGGTAAAAAGGTGACTATTGTAGTTGATATGGAAGGGCAGACTAGATAGGCCATGTGTTTTTTTTCTGCCGTCATGTTTCTATGTTTCTGTGGTTGAGGTTGTTAAAAAATAAAACCTTTGGAAGATATTTGATGCAAGTAGAAAAACACTATGAGGGTTATTTTAGAAGCATGTTTTAAACTTAGATGCTAGGACACAAAAAACATGAAAGCCGCACCCATATTTAAAATCCCATTTTAGAAAGACCACAAGATGCACGTTGCCATGCAGCAAACCATGATCCAGTTTTATGAGGTAACTTGCTTTCCATTGGTGCTCTGGCTCATCAATTGCACACATATGGCCCTCAGGCCCGCAGAAGGGAGGGAGGTCACGTATCACAACAGGAAGACATTCCACTCACTCAATATGTAGGTGATCTGCAATAAATAAGGGGAGATAACTGATGTCTTGCCAAGATTTCGAGGTTCCTACTATGACTCATGCATCCTTACCCACTCTGGCATCTATGAGAAGTTTGAGAGTGGAGCTATCACTGCTGGATGGCTGATAGATAAGCCCTGCACCAACTTACTCCATCAGTTAAACATGTGCATGCTTGCAAGGTTGCACTGTACTATGGTAGCTGCAGCAATTGGCAAACAGAGCCCATGGTTGCAGTGCCAACCGAGCACCTGAAACACTTTGATGCAATACACTAACATGTGTCCACTCTCCCTCCATCCATGTAGATGATAGTAGTTACCCTCTGAGGAGGTGACTCCCAACCCCCATTGTGGCACTGCACACAAAGGCAGAGGAACAGTACAATAGAAACATAGAAACATGAAGGCAGATAAAGACCATACCACTACTAAGCTCAACGGTTCCTTCTACCTCTCTACATCTGAAATATCTCTGGCAATCCAGACCTGCATCTCTGCCTGCCTATCTGACATTGCTGCCTGGATGTCTCAATGCCATCTAAAATTGAACATGGCCAAAACCGAGCTTCTTATTTTTCCCCCTAACCCTACCCCCTTCCTCAATCTCTGTAGATAATGCTCTACTCCTCCCTGTTTTCTCAGCTCGCAACCTTGGGGTCATCTTTGACTCCTCCCTCTCCTTCTCCACACACATCCAACAGATAGCTAAAACCTATCATTTCTTTCTCTATAACATCAGCAAAATTTGCCCCTTCCTTTCTGAACACGCTACTAAGACATTTATCCACTTTTTAGTCACCTCCTGTCTAGACTATTGCAACCTCCTCCTTGCTGGTCTCCCTCTGAATCATTTCTCTCCCCTTCAATCTGTTCAAAACTCAGCTGCACAGCTAATCTTCCACCAGCCTTGATATGCTCATATAACCTCTCTTCTCAAGTCGCTTCATTGTCTCCCTTTCTGCTTCTGTATCCAGTTCAAACTTCTCCTACTGGCCTATAAGTGCACTCATTCTGCTGTTCCTCTCTACCTTTCTTCTCTTATCTCTCCCTACACTCTGTCTCGGGAATTTTGCTCTTCTGGCAGATCGCTTCTATCTGCGTCCTTCTCTTCTACTGCCAACTTCAAGTTCAACTGTTCAACTATTCTATGTATACTTGTTTTATGTATCAAACTGTTACAATGTAAACCACACTGATTTAAAATAGCACGATATATAAAACCAAATAAATAAATAAATAAAATAAATAAATAAATAAACTTCAGACTTCAATCCTTCTACCTTGCTGCTTCTTATGCCTGGAATAATCTACCTGAGTCCATATGTCAGGCTTCATCTCTGGCTCTTTTCAAATCCATATAGGTTTTTTAGAAAATTACGGATAAAACATTTCTTTTCAGAAGCTGAGAACACAGGCACAGATGATTCCATAGTTCAGAAAAAGTCCACGTGGAATCCTCTTCACAAGACTGATCCTCTAACTGAATCACTTGAGAAGATAGTTACAGTACAAAAAAGGGTCATGGCATTAGATTTAAAACCTAGATGCTCCTACTATAAACTTTCACATGAGGAAAAGAAAGCAATTCGGTCCCTCCACAGTAATTCACAAATTATAATAAAGCCTGCTGATAAGGGGGGAGTGCTTGTAGTAATGGACACTTCATTTTACATAAGTAAAATTAATAGACAGTTACAGGATCGTACGTCCTATGAATGCCTCCAAGGGGACCCAACAGACAGTCTGAAGAAGACAATATGGTCACAATTGGATTCAGTATTGGTTACGTTACACAAAAAGAGAAAGAATTCTTCACTGTAGACCATCCAGTCATTCCAAAAATATATGTCCTTCTCAAAATTCACAAATCCCTTTTATCACCCCCAGGATGCTCCATAATCTGCCATTGGTTCTCTTTTGAACCTATTTCCCAATTTTTGGATATCATACTTCGACTCTTTGTGACTGCCATTTCTTCCTATGTGAGAGACTCTATACATGTTATCCAGATGCTGGCCACTTTTTGAGAATTTTTCTCTTTTTTGAGAATTTTAATGAAGATTTAATACTTGTGACACTAGATGTGGGATCTCTGTACACTAATCCCACAGCAGGTTGCATTGTATATAACTGAAGACATCCTTCTTGGGTGAAGTGATCATCGTAGGATCCCCGTGGCCTACCTCACACAACTTGCTCATCTGGCACTTACAGAAAATTATTTTTGCTTCAGGGATCTGTTTTATAAACAGATAAAAGAAGTGGTCATGGGGTTCTCAATGTCTCCTGATATTGCAAACTTATATGTTGCTCATTCTGTAAAATATTTCTGAAACAACACCCGTTCGTACATCATATAAAATTTTGGAAAAGATATATCGACGATATATTGGTTATTTGGGATGGCAACACATCAACCTTGGAAGAGTTTAACATCTGGATTAATAGTTTGGATGATAATCTACAGTTTCAGGTCGCATATGACCTGGTTGCAATAACGTATTTGGATTTGTTAATTAAGAAGTGTCCAGAAAGTTTCAGTATGTATCTATATAGGAAACCGACAGACAGAAATTTGCTATTGCACTACCAAAGTTTCCACAGTCAGGTTTTTAAGAAAAATCTCCCTATTAGTCAATTTTTGAGGGCTAGACGGGTGTGCACTAAGGAGGAAGATTTTGAAAGACAAGCTCAGGTGATGGGGCAGAGGCTCCAGTCCAGAGGATATCCCGAGAAGTGGCATATAGAAGAAGGGGCATATAGAAGAGCGAAATCCTCATAGCGTGGGGCTGCAGTGAAGAATCTCTAATATACAGGCCAATGCAGAAAACCGGTGCTAGACGTGCGCTGAAGACGACTTTAACATGGCCCGACAATGCATATTTTTTAACGCCGGATGCAGCAAAGATAGAGCATGCAAATGACCCCCACATTAACCATGTGCATGCAAATGAGCTATCACAGCAAACTGGGAGAGCAAGCCAAACACATACGCACAAGAAGTCTGTGCTAATTTGGCTTGCTCTCCGGGCACCACGTGGCTAATTTGCATAGTATTTTGATGGCATTGGGGGACAATTGCAGCATCAGGAAAAGCCCCCGATGCCATCAAATATTGTCGGAGGCCGTGCCCGACAATGAAATTATCCCGGGTGGGGATCATTTTTATTTAATATGGGGGTGGGAGAAAGGGGCCACTAGACCACCAGGTTCTTCTTTTATTTAGTGGGGGGGGGGGGGAGGAAGGGGCCACCAGACCACCAGGTTCTTCTTTTATTTAGTGGGGGGAGAGGAGGAAGGGGCCACCAGACCACCAGGAATAATTTTATTGCCGGGCATGGCCCCTGACAGTATTTTGATGGAATCAGGGGCCTTTCCTGTTGCCATCAAAATACTGTTGAGGGTAGGATTGGGGCCGCTGGACCACCAGGGATAATTTTATTGTCAGGCATGGCCCCCGACAGTATTTTGATGGCATCGGGGACTTTTCTTGATGCCACGATTGTCCCCCAAAGCCATCAAAATACTGTCGTGGTGGGACTGAGGCTACTAGACCACCAGGGATCATTCTATTGTGGGACATGGCCCCCGACAGTATTTAGATGGCATCGGGTGCCTTTCCCGGTGCCATCAAAATACTGTCGGGGGCACGCGTTAGAGGTTTACTTCAATCAGACCCTGCAGTAAAAATTTTGGCTCTATGGCTAGTTGCGAAATCATCTATGCCAATCTCTGCATTGGGCATAGCCATGATTTGCATACCAGCCCAGCAGATTAAAATACATTTAAATAATTAAAGATTCATTTAAATATGTGTGGTGTTAATTGGGCGCAAGTTTTTCTGCCGGCATTTACATCTATTTCCTGCATATAAATAATCATTAAAATGTGCTTAAACATAGTGTTATGGGCTTGCAAAGTCCGCGCTAGTTTTCTGCATGGGCATGATAGAGAAGACTAAGATGGTTTGTCCGTTGACCATTCCTCGCTACTCTAGAGCCATTTCTAACATTTTAAGAGAAGAATGGCACATCATTCAGACTATGCCATGCTTCTCAGAAATGAGCTTATTATAGTCCACAAGAGAAATGTAAATCTCAGGAACTTGTTGGTGCCCTCTGCTCTCACAGAAATATCGTCCCATTCGAGGTATCAAGGTCACTACCAATGGTGTCATTGCTCAGTTTGTATACATTGTCTACCTGTGAAGAAAGTTTTCATCCACCCTATGATTAAAGAACATTTCTTTCTCAATGACTTCTCCAACTGTGATACAGAAGACATCATCTATGTTATTATCTGCACATGACAAAAAATGTATGTAGGAAAAGCAGCATGTAATATACGCACACAAATTGTGGAACACAGAAGTTGTATTAAGAGAAAAATTATTGACAAGCCATTGGTACAGCATTGGATGAAAACTCAACACACACCTGCAGATCTTAAGTTTTTCATAATCAAGAAGATAAAAAACAATTGGAGAGGTGGGGACTTTAATGAAGTGCTGCTGCGCATGGAACAAAGATACATTTTTGCACTTAAGACTACGTCCTGGAGTGGACTCAATCAAGAAACTGACATCTGTTTTTTTGTGAAGTCACATGATGTTTGTTTGGTTGCCTTTTACACCTCTGATTTTACCCTCTTACATTTTAATATCTTTTTTTTTACCTTCATTTTTATTCCCATGATGGCTTTTATATATGGTTTTTATACATGGCCGTGTTTTATGTATAAGCACATAGACTAACCCAGTACACATTCTTTTTTTATAGTTCTGCTCCTTTTAAAAGACAATATTAGTTCCTTTATTAATTATTTATGGTGCTTCTGATTTATTTATTATTTTATATCTATGGTCTTTAGAATAAGCTTTTTAGTACCTTTTAGAGGTGACTATGTATTTATGGCTAGCTCTATCATTTTAATCTTGGGTAGCAGATTTTAAGCCAAATTTTAATATTGTCATTGTTCTGTTGACTTCTATACCACAGTGATACATGTGTCTCCTGCCTTTTATTTTCATTTTTTCTTTCAATCTTTATTTTTTTCTACATTTTTTATCATATCCTTTTTTTTTGCAAACCAATGGCTTATGTAAGATGGCAATAAAGATGCTCTTTAGCCATGATAACCCCCTTTTATCCTTGGTCTTAGGTCTCTTCTTTCAGTCAAAGTGATATTCTTTAAAACAATAGACTCGGATGCATGCTCACAATAACATATTGACAAGGCATAGATGATTGGATGGTGTTATTAAACATAAAAATCATATTAAACACAAGTAAGAGGTCAATGAATATATATTGAGTATCAACTGTCCCATGAGCCCCTTGGAGCTCATATTTACATACAAGGGTCCATGAAAAAGGTGACCGCATAATACTTTTAACAATACAACTTAATAACCATTTTGGAAAGGAGTTTATATGACATTAATGATTTTAAATAATAGAATAGTTTGAGAACTAATTTTTGTCCACTCTTCGTTTAATTTAATTTGTTTGGTTTTGGCGCCAAACTGCCTCATTTAAACAGTCCTTTTGGCAGTGAATGCAGTTTTTTGACTAGGAAGTGACAACCGTGAATGCTGCATGATAATCCTGACAGGGGATAAGGTAATAGTAATACTTTCCAGGTGTATTAAATCTTAATATTACCTACAGTCTTTTGTATCCACTGGCTGCAATTGTTAAAAATGATAGTGGCATGTTATTGCATCCTCCATAATTCGTTTTTGCACAGCACTATGTTTCTTTTGGTACCTCTGTAGTTAGGAGCACCCAAGATTTATAAAGCTTTTCTTGAGAAAATATTAGCTTAACAGTGAATAACAGAATGTAGGAACAAGTATAGCAAGATGTTCTCCATAATATACTGAACCCTGTAGTTTACAGCGGTTTCCTGATTGAATACTCATGGTTGGACTGTTATCACGTTATAACATTAACGTTCTAAACAGATCTAGTTTAAAACTGGCACAATGCCCTGTTTGTGTTTCATCGATTTTGAACAATCTTCTGGCAACAGCGGATCCCATGTGTGCCTGATCTTTGGCAAGAGGATACAGTTCAGTGCTACAGCGTTAGGTAATTTGATGCCTGTCCACCATTTCATTGCTTTCTCTCTTGCATGATAGTTTCATCCAGTACTCTCCCATATGACTATATCTCTTAAATGACTCTACTTTCTCTTTGGCATTGTGTGATTTTAAGTTTTTTAATGTACATTTGGAAGTCCATTTTGGATTACATTCACTTTCACACACATGTTTTGAGTTTGTGAATTCTCTGTTGTTTCAAAATATTTGTTTGTTGTTTTAAAGATTGCATCTTGCTTCCAACATTTTGAATTTTAATGTTTTATGTAATGGTATATTGTTTTTAATGTCTTTGTTGCTTTTAAGTTTTTTATGATTGATATTTACATATTATTTATTTATTTTAATATTTTACTACATTGTATTAATTGAGAAGCATATTTTATTGTATGAAATCATTTATTTGTAGTGCCAATACAACCCTGAGGAAGGCTTGTGCCGAAACACGACTGTGTTGGGTGTGGCTGAACTGTATCACTGAATAAAGACATTGATCCTTTTCTTTGATGCCTTGCTTCTGTTTGTTGGCTCTGTATTTCTGTGAGTGTCCTGTTGCTTCTATGTTGGACTGGACTTTTACATGTGTCTGTATAGCACTGCATATACCTTATAGCACTATACAAATGATCAGTGGTAGTAGTAGCATTTTTTCTTTAGAGATTCTCTGTGTTTGTCCCATGATTTCTTGAATTTGGATATAGTCTTTGGGGTATGTTTACTAAACCGCATTAGTGCAGTTCGCGTTAGGAGCCGCGGTAATAATCAAAACCCCCAAATAAGGAGATGGGTGGGACATTGTAACACCTAACGCGCGTTCCAAAAACTAATGAGAGTTACAGGGCGCCGTGGCGCGTCACCGCGCGTTAAGCATAAGAAGCCACCCAGACATACATCACCGATACAGAGCTGTAGCACAATGGTTACTGCAGTGATTGCTGATACAGGCATAATGGGTTCGAGTCCCCAGGGTGCCAGATGCATAAGGCTTGCATGACGCAGTATCCTGTACATTATATAGTGAGTGAGGGGGCATGTATATGTTTTGTTTGTTTTGTAGGGTTGCCAGCAAACACTCCCACACAGTGGCGTACCCGAAGGTGCCACAGAAGGCACCCCATAATGCACACCATAGGCTACATTATAAAGTGGAGTGTCCGCTGAGGCACATCAAAATGTCCCCCATAGAGCATCCTATAAGGGAACGTAAAGGGAGCCAGATAAGGTGACACATGGTGCGCCCTATGAGGCTCAGTAAGGTTATATTACGCTGAGGGGCTGTCGCTGGTAGCAGTCATGTGTATTAAAAACATATAATGCAGCAGACAGCCCTATAAAAGGAGTCCACTGTGGGTCTGAACCCATGACTACTGGCACCACAGGCAATGAAGGAACCACTGGCCTGCAGCCCCATAGCTGCTAACAACCCCCTGGCTGGCTACTGAAGGGCAGCAGGACACCACCCTAACTGCCTGCTGTGTTGGCTAGGATCTGTACCAATGCAGGCATACCCATGGTGCACTGCACATGCAGACCAGCGGTCCAGAGATGAACACAAGAAGGGATACGTACCCACATAGCCCCCTGGTATGGTAAGGTGAAATGACTGTGTGCGTCACTGTCACATAGTAGCAACAGACAGTATCCCAACAGGGTGCCCCATAAGAAGCTAGAAAAGGTGTACTTTAAGGCAGCCTGATCCATAGCACAATGGGTAAGACACTGTCAGGTGGTGCAAGGTCTGTGAGTTCAATTCCCCCTGTGTGCCCAAGGACCAAAGCTGCCTGCAACAGTACCCTCCACAAACAGTAGTCACTCATATGTAGAACCAGTCACCACTCAGTTTAAACCATAGGAAAAAATGCCCACCTCCCCTCGTTGGGAGTGGCCATTTAAACAAGAGAGCCTCAGCCCCCAAAGGTAGAAAACAGTGTGAATCTGCAGCCAGAACTGGGTGTGTGAAACGTACAAAGTCAAATATATACACAAATCATTTAATAAAGGAAAGACAACATCAAACTGTGCTTGAAACAAGGCAGGGGACAACCCAATTGTCCTGCCATTGTAAGCCAGCAGCAAACACCACCAGGACATGCTTTATTTGGCACAACTATGGGCCCTGTACTAAGTGAATGTGTCCCTGCCAGGTGGGCGTATCTGTGGATGAGTGTGCGTCATGACCCCCACACTAGATCAGTAATGTCATAGGTAGTCTGTTTTGTACGTCCAACAAGTTCTGCTGGCAAACACCCACTCACAGGGATATAACCCGAAGGTGTCATATAGGGCACCCTAAAAGCCACACCAGAGGGCAAAGGCTAATGTGCACTGTCTGCCAGAGCACCCTATAGGGCGTGTCACAAAGCGCCCCATAGGGCATGTTATAGGGTCCCTGATGAGTCACTGTGAGGAGTCTGCAGTGTGAGGGTGTTGCTGCTGTCAGCACCAATGTAAAGCAAGATAACAAAATGCCCCCAAGGGGCGCCAAATGATCCACTGTGTGCTGAAACCCATGACCTAGGGGCCCCCCCAGGCATGGAAGTAACTATTTGCTCATATTGCTAGTGCAAATAACACAGTCCCAATAATGAGGTGGCCAGCTACTGGAGCAGAACTGTCAAATGACCCAAACACCCACACCAGAACCACAGAAGTTGCACTATGTACATACAAGGGATGCCTGACAAGGAAACAAAGCAAGGTCTCAGCAAACAAGGGCATATGACAAACACAATCAAGACCAAGGCCATGATCATTACCAAATATATAAGGCCCAATAACATCACAGACCCCTTTCCAAAACTGAATGTCACTGGCAAAAGCAAAAGCAAAAACAAACATACTATGGTTAGTGTTCGCAAGAAAATGCAGATGTCCGTAACACCTGAACCACAACCCCCTGACTGTGCACCGAGGGGCGCCATGTCTTCACCCAAGGTGCCTGCTGGGGTGCTAAGGATATGGGTGTATGCAACAGTACCCATGGTGCACTGCACATGCACAGCAGCAGTCCCGAGATGACCATAGGAGGGGGTAAGCACCCCCACAGCGCCTGGCCCGAAAGGGAGAAATGAATATGTGCGCCACTGCCATAGAGCAGCAAAAGACAGTAGCCCAACAGTGTGCCCAAGAAGAAGCCTGAAAAGGTGTACCAGTACGGTGTCAAGACAGGTGTCCAAAGCTAAGTGCAATATGAGGTACATAGGGATAGGAGAGTGCTGATGGAACTGTGGCCCATAGAACAATATGGCACGGTGCTCCAAAAATGGTATGTTTGCCAAGGTTGGTGTGCCCTAGGGGCTGCAAGGTGTTACTGGAGGGCCTGCAGGACCTGCGTGGAACAGAGACAGATGTAGTACAAACACAACCTAGAACCCACAGTAAAGACAATGAACAGGCGACAGATGGAGGGCGAGTAGGGAGTTAACGGACCCTCATCCCTGACAGCATCACATGTGTCTGGCAGCAGCGCAGACAAACATGGCGGTGGCAACAGCATCACAGCAAAGGGTGTTGGCACCCTGGAGTACCGGAAAAACAGTGTGTGGCAGGTGAGGAGAATATGTGTCCCCCAGTGGAGGGTGAGATGGCCAGAGGAGTGAGTCTAAAATGCAGAACAGGCACGGGACCACCAAGCAAAAAGAGATGCTATGCAGACAAGGGTAGCAGGGTAGGATACGGGGCAACAGTCCACAGCAACATACAGGACATCTCACACCACAATGATGCAGATAGATGGACCAAAGGATGGACAGCAAATGTGATTAGGATAATATGAGCGGCCAGGACGTAGAAGCCAAGAAATTAGTGTTACAGCGACCACAGGTACCAGTGCAGGAAAGGCAGAAAAACAGGGGAACAGAGAGAGTGCAAAGCTATGACCACTAGGATGGAAAGCACTGCAGAAAAAAATGACCACAACAACACCCTGAGGCACACAGAAATGGATGCAGACAGGATCACAGCATGTCAACATCCAAAACCACAGCTGCGTGTCAGGCGATGGAACCACAGAGCGTAGCCAAGATGCAGTACACATGTGGAGGAGGGGTCCACAGCCAACAACACAGTCCACAGGTGGGATGGAAGACACATATGAACAGGTCCACACACACACATCAGGAAATATAATGCAGTGTAAACAACATGCAACTGATCAGGGGAGTGACACATGAGGGGTGGAAGGGGATAGGCCAATGGAGGGCCATGTGGATGGGCTGTGGAAAGGGCAATGGACTGAAAGAGGAGCATGTTAATGACCAACAAGATCAGGGATGAGGCCCAGGCCAACCAACATCAGCAGCACCAATACACAGGTAGCCCAGCACATGCACCACTCCAGGAGGAGAACTACAATTAGTCCAGACAATGTGGCACAGGGGCAGCAAACATGCCACACGGACATGAACAGCTCAACCATGGATGGGTGGGCGGAGATGTGATGGGGCTGCACACATCATATGGCCAAGTAAGCAGCAAACAAGGAAGGAAAAGACAACTGCCAGGTGTCACCCAAAACGTCAAGCACACGAGTGGCAATGAAATGGGGTGACCAAACCCCCAAATATCCAAAACAACGAAGGTGCAAACATCTGTCCCCAACAGTCAATCACCAGACCCAAGCAGAAAGCATATTCTGCATTCCGGTGCACCATATGATGTGAAGAACGACATGGGGCCTGTGTGGCAGCCAATGTCGCAAGGACACACCCAACCCACGTTGTGACGCCACCCACCTGTTTCTGCCCGTGGAGCCTACACACCCTGACCACCCCCCGCTGGTGCCACCCAAAATCCAAAGCCCTAACTCAGCAGACGTTGCAAACAGACAGTAATATGTGAGGTGGAGGGTCTCACCATGACATGTCCGCACAGTGTATGCACTCACTGTATGCACAGCAGACACCATCCCCAGCAAACAAAAGACTCTGGTGAAAGCATGCAGAGTGACAAGGCCACATGCCATGCCAACAGTGACGGTTCAAAAATCACCAACCCATGTACAGCTCATCACCCCCCTACTGCAAAAAACGAAACACCCAAACAGGTCATGGCAGCAACGGCAGGCAAGTCACCGCAGGAACAGTAACAATAGGCCAGCAATGAGTAAGAGAAAAAAGCCTGTGTCCAAAGTGCAGAGGACTATCTCCCTGTGTCACCAACATCCAGGAACACGCTCACATGGGTGCTGTGGCCAAGCACATATGGATGACGGGATCACCAGATGCAGTGGAGCACATGTGTCAACATTGTTGTCAGTGTCCTGTGTGAAAAGATGCAGATATCAGGTAAGGGAATGGCACACCCACCCACGACCCCTGGAGGACAGAATGGAGACACACACATAAAAACAGCAACACCCAGAATGCATAGATAGCACCACATGACATGGCTACAACACTGAGCACAGTGCACATGGACCACTGCAGGAGATGTCCCTGAAGACCAGGACACCATCCCAATATGTTCATGTAAATGCACATGACACGCATACACCCCAGGGGTCCAGAGCATGTGCAGCAGTGGTGGCACACACAGATAACAACGAAGGACATCCTGATAGCAATAGGCCAAATGCAGCATCAGCACGTGGTGCATTTCTCAGAGGATGGAAGGTGAGGCCCACCTGAAAGGTATACCAGTGGCCTGACTGGGAATGTCCGTGTCAGGCAAGAGCACAAAGAGCCCCAATAGCAGATGCAGACACCAATGGACGGCGGACATCACCACGTCTGCATGGGTAGCTGTGAGTGGAACATGTCCATGATGCATTGTGTTTTGCGGAAACACAATGTTGATGCACATTGGACCACCAGCAAAACTGTGACACATCTGAGAAAAATATATGACATATGTGCACAATGTACATTAACCCACAAGCAGAAGGTAACAGAGGGATGAGGGAACATAATTGGAGAGGTGGCCAAACACATCCCTACAACACAGATAGGCAGGGTAGCGCAGAATGACCGGTCATGTAGACAGGTCAATCAGAAACAGTAACATACACTGTGTGACAAGGTACGCATGCCAGAAGGTCCAGATGGCAGGACCCCCAACACTGAACGACAAATGGAGACACACATCACAGTACATGCATGAGTGGCACAAATCTGTCAAATGACTCAATGGCAGTGGCTGTTCAACATACCCTCCAACAATACAATGTCCTGTGCCCGAGTACACACACAGCCTCACAATATGTGTCTAAGATACACCATGAAGACTCCCAAGATGTGAACAGGTAATGGCCACATGTGTGACAGATGGAAGCTAAGGGTGATGGAGCAGTGGTCCATAGACATGTGCATCACCATAGGAGCAGTGGAGAGAAAACAACATATATGTGTCTAACCGTGACGACAGCAATGCAATCCTCACTATCTGACAACTCACCCGAGTCAACAGGAATGGTGCATATATGAACACACACTCCCCACATGCAGCACAGCTTCGGGCAGCATAGTCAGCCAATCCGTGTGGGCCCGGAACACAGAAGCTCATCCTGTGGAGCCAAGAACATGACAGAGATATGGAGACATGAGATGGCAGTACTGCACAATCCATACACCAGCTAACACATGGCTAACCCAGAGACACGTCCCCAGCACACCCATAACTTACAGGAAAAGAGCTCCTCGATCAGATGTTGCCTGGCTGCCATCCCCGCACGTGTGTCACCATGGCCAGGTGCAGGAGGGCACACAGGATCCACCCCGAGATCCTCATTAATATCGACTGGAACATTGTGCCTGAGAGCAATGTTGTGGAGGATGCAACAGGCTATGATGATCTTTGCCACAGTCAGCAGTCCGTACTGTAAGGCCCCGCCAGTCCTATCCAGACACCTGAAGCGACTTTTGAGAACGCCAAAGGTGCGCTCAATCACTGAGCGACTGGAGGCATGGGCCTCATTGTACCGTATCTCTGCACCTGGCCGAGGGAGACGCACAGGGGTAAGCAGCCAGGTGCGACACCCATATCCTGCATCACCTGCAGAAAACAATGGTGCAAAGTTACATGCGTGCTGATGCACCAATGGAATGACAGACGTAGCAATACAGAACTGGACAGCTGAGAGGCCGTGCACACAGATATGAGGCAAAAGCAGTGCACACAGTGGTAGTGCATCAGAGGCTGTCGAGGCCAGAGGCAAATGACCATGACATGCCGATAGGGGCAGTGCACACCCATGTAACCGTGTCACAGGACATGTGCCAAAACTGTGCCGAAAGAGAGCAGTGGTGGGAGCTGTGAGCCAAGATGTCCGACAGTGGCAAAACACACCCGGGGGTGCAGGGATGCACAGATGTGCAAGTAGGTGGCTGGCCTGATCTGGCGCACACACAGCATAGGCCACTGGGATACATTGCGGGGGTGGGGTGGGGGAAGCAACAGGCGGTGGTGGCAGGGGACACCGAAGAAGGTGCCCAGACATGCAGCAGACATGTGTCATAGCTGAAGCGCCCACAGCACATTTCACATGTAGCCCCCAGCATGGCCAGAGAGAGAAGGTCGCGCATACAGAATGACCACCATGAGGATGTGTCTGTGACCCCATCCCCCCCCACAGGATGGCACACGTACAACCATGCAACATATGGGCTGCCCAAGTGACTGACCCCACTGGGAGACATGTGTACAACTGCCAGTACAGTATGCCCATGCCCAGATGTGGAGGCCATGGGCATGTTGCAGGTGTAGCTCACAGGCATGGAGGGGACACATCATATGCAGCACGGGTGCCCCTGGACACAGTAACTCAGAATAAAAAAGGGCAAGGCCACGGAAAAGGCGACACCACATGGCCGCTGGGACACACATGTGAGAGCAAACAAACACACATGGTAGACAGAGAGATGGGTGTCATTGCACATATGTCTGTGACCAAAACACCAGTGACACTGCATGAGGTAGTGTGCCACACCCAATAGTCTGCACCCAGAAATAACACCGCAATGTCAGGCATGCAGTGGACAATGGTGACAATGGTGTATAGACACCCACCTACAGTAGGTGCATGTCATACACGTTGAATACCCACCCAGCAGGACGTAGTCCTCATATTGACCAGCCTCAAACTGGCCAAACACTGCCGAGCTCTGCAGGATATAGGAGTCATGGGCAGACCCTGGAAACCGCGGGACCACATTCAGGATACGCATACTTGCATCACAAACAACCTGCACATTGAGGGAATGGAAGTGTTTGCGGTTGCGGTACACAACCTCCCTGTCACATGGCGGGACAAGGGCAACATGTGTGCAATCTATAGCGCCCATCACGTGTGGTATCCCAGCAATCCTATGGAATGGCTGTGCCAGGGCCGCCCAATGTTGCCTCCCGTTGGGAATTGCAATGTAATTCCCAATCCGGCTGACCATGGCACGCAGTACCTAGTGGAGACAGCGGGAGAAGGTCGGCCTACTCATCCCACCCACTGCTGCCACCGAGGATTGGAAACAGCCAGAGGCAAAGAAATGTAGGGCAGCCAGGAGCTTGGTCATACCCGGTATAGCATGTGACCGGGCAGTCAGGGGCTCAAGGTCAGGTCTGAGTTCCTGATAGAGCTCCCTAATGGCCCCTGTGTCCAGCCGGTAGAGGGAGATTACCTGGCCCTCTCTCAGGTCCTGGAGCAAGGCCCTGGGCCTGTAGAGACGTTCCAGGCGGGGTTGTGCTTCAGCACGCCTACGGCGCCGTTGGTCACCCACACCCGCCTGTGCAGCCCCCACAGCTGCAGGCCTGAGTTGCAGTGGCATTGCACCCATGCCCAGGGCCGCAGCCCCAGGAAAAACATCTCCCTCCTCCGGAAAAAGCAGCCCAGCCAGTTCGACCAATGCAACCACTGCACCACCTGCATGCGCAGTCTGAGCCATGACAGACACAGGTTGGAGGATAGCTGGGTTAGAAATAGTGGTCGGGGTGGGGATGGACATCACATGATCGCCACACACCTGGTGGAATAGAAAGATCCAGAATACAGCAAACATAAAACCTACCTGTTTGAAATGGCACCGCGCGCTGTGTCGCGCATTCCCATAATGCACCCGTGGCCAATCATCTACGTTTCACAATCATCTACGTGAGTCCCTGAGATGTAGCAGGGTGTAAAGAAACTGCATATCACACTAGAAACCACACCCAGACGCCAATATAGGAGTGACATACAATGAACATGCCCATGAGCAGGGAACGGAAGAGGCGTTGTAACGCGCGTAACGAAGCGTGCAACGTCTGAGTGATGTCACATACGCGTCACGTAGTGCTGCAGCGTCCAGCGCTACTACTAAGGTGCAGATAAACATAGCAATATATCAAACGTGGGAATATGTGGGCCAGCAGTACACACAACGAAACTGTTATAAAGGCACGTGTAAGATGGATCCCTGAAATGGCACCTGCTGCCTACACAAACACATATGATGTCACTTCCGGCACGTAGCCGCGCCGTCGCAATGCACCTCACGGCGCACGTGGTTGTGCGCGTGGCTGTGCGCGTAGCCAACGCCCCGTGACCCACGCCCCATGAAAACCTATATGTATGATTGGCTGTGTATGGCAAACCCCTGAACACAACCATACACGACAGTATGGAGCGCAGGGAGGCAGAGGAGCAGCAGCATGCAGTGGACCAGCCCACCCACCCATCAGCACAAACCACATCTGGCGAAGATGAGGTGCCAGGGCCATCTGGGGTTGGGCAAGCACCAAGTGCACATGCAAGTGCAGCTGGGCGACCAAGGCAGCCCAGGGTCCCAGTCCCAGCAGAGATACGGCGGAGGGCCATACGCTTCAGCCAGCAGGAAAATGATCTCCTTCTGGCAAACATCTTGGAGAGATATGACCTTTTGTTTGGGCGCCAGAGCTCAACCCTCACAATAGCCACTCGCAACAAGGCATGGTCTGAGGTCCAGGCAGCAGTGGCAGCAGCAGGGGGACCCCACCGTGACATTGAAAACTTGCGAAAACGCTATTGTGACATCAAAAGAAACATACGGACTGAGCTTGTGAGGGAGCAACGTGGGGCCCAAGGCACTGGAGGGGGCCCAGCTCAGGTGGCAAACTTCTCAGACCTTGAACGTCGCCTGGCAGAGAGACTTGGCCCAATATATGTACATGGCCTACCCGCTGCATTGGACACAGCGCACCTACAAGCAGGTAAGGGGGGAGTGCGGACCAATTGTGGGATATAGCACAGACACATGGTGTGCGCCACAACAGAGGGGGGGGGGGCAGTACGTGGCTGGTTGGGAATTGGGGGGCAACTGAGACACAGAGGCAGCATCCATTCAAGAGCCACGGTGGGGGGGCCTGTCTATGGGTGGCAGTGGGCGGCAAAAGTAAGTGAATGGGAGACTGTGCAGGGGTGGCAGGCCCACAGTGACAGCAGAGGGTGCCGACATGTTGCATGGCTCACGGTGCAGGGCTGGCAGGGGCAGTAGGGCCACACGGGTAGGGAGACGGCCAACCGGAAGGCACACTGCACCTGCTTAGGACAGGCTGGGTGGTGGCAGGATGAGGGTGGTGATGGCCATGCATGGGGTGTGCGGCAGCACCCAGGAGTGTGGGGGGCCTGGGGAAGCAGGGCACAGGGGATACTTGCATGGGGAGTGCACAGACGTAGTGGGCTGCCACTAGAGCCATGGGCCAGACACATGCGGATCAACAACCCACAGATGCCTGAGGGGGTATGTGACGGGGTGGGGAGGCAGCCAGACCCCCATCTGACCTATGTAACCTTGTGGCACCCAGGTGATGTCAGCGCCATCGACGCACAGGAGGAGGCACAGGGCGAGTCAGCCGCGGGACCATCCAGCCCAGTGGACACTGTGTCTGAGGTGGCCCATGTGGGAGCGGAGAGGCAGGCTACACCCCTGGGGGATGGGGACATGCAGGTCCCAGGAACTGCAGACGGGGACACAACACCCCCACTGCAGGCACTGGGGACGGGCCTGCGGATGAGGCGGAGCGACACCGGAATGAGGCACTGGCTGCTGTGGCAGATGTCATCGGGGAGATGCAGGCGCACTCTGCAGCAGCCCATAGAGATGCAGAGGGTGAGTGTCCTAATGTGCTATGGTTGATATGCCTCCGAACAGGTGTTGCTTTTACCCTTGTCTCACATTGCACTATGGCCTCTCCCCACAGGTATACGGCATGTACTGCGTTCGGTGGCCTGGGCACAGCGGCGCCAACTGCGGCAGGCACGCCGCCTGCAGCGGACCATGTCTGGGGTCCTTGCTTGTGTCGACCGCATGGCCACGGCGTGTGAAAGGATGGCTGACGCCCAGGAGCGGATAGCGGCAGGCAGGGGAGCAGTCACTGTCCATATGCAGCAGCCAGAGCCAACACCACCACATACACCTGCAGCAGCAACAGCACCGGCAGCAGGGGGGCGACAAACACCAAGGGTTGGGCGAGGCCGCCCAAGGGGTGGCAGAGGAAGGGGAAAATAAAGGGCTACACAGGTGGCCAGTGAAGGTGACATGTGTTCATTGTCTCATTTGGGGCCCGACAATCACACACCCCCACCCCACCCCCTGGCCTGTGACCAGGGCACAACACGGTGCCACTGATGTTATCAGCCATTGCCCCCCCCCTTCAGCCATGTCCACCATGGGTATGCAGCCAATCACATAAGCTGCAATGCTGGACCACCACTCCCATGTCGTGGTGGCTTGCATTGTGTCATGGGGGCTCACGGACCCCGTGGACCAATACCCTGTTGAGCCCTCACCCACCATTAGTCTCTGTGTTGGTGTAAGTGCACTGTGTGTCCTGCATGGGGAGCCACATTGGCCGCTCCCATCATGCTAAACCCAAACAGTATGTGCACTGCACATGTCACGTACTCCGGTTCACATGCTCCCACAGTCATCCACCTTGGTGCACCCATGACACATGTCCACTGTGGTCCCCTGAGCACACCCTTGCAGCTTATAACACCTTAGGGTGACCCCCCAGTAAGGCCTACCCATCACCCTGTGCACCAGTGGCCGCAATATACACCTACACCCCCTTGCCCCCCATCAGGCACATCCCAATACCACATTTGGCCCCATAAGCTACATCCATTAACTGTCACCTGTTGCACCATCCACACTGTGCTCCACCCCATCCACAGCCACGCCACACTGTGCCACTCCTCTGGGCATTATCCCGCTAAGCCTCCGTCCCCACCCTCTGCTGTGCCCACCCCCAGACCCCCACACCCCTGTGGGTGCCACCACCGATGGGCCAATACACTCCACTGACAGTATGCTCTTGCACCCCCTAGGGCCAGCCATTACACCCATCACACCATACAGCAAGGTGGTCATGCGTCTCCCAGCGGATCATTGGACCATCCTGTACCATCCCCCTTTCCCACCCTGCATGCTGGCATACGTGCTTGCCATCTAGCCAGCTGTTGCCGGGCCCTACACAGTCACAGCTGGCAACACCACTCACTCCCCCCCCTCAGGCACCAGCTTCACCACTTCCTGAGGTGCACCCTCTGTGTTCTCACCCTAACCCCACCCCTACGCATACACCTCAGCCGTCCTACCTTTGCCACCACAGCCTAACACTATGGGGTCATGCTGGATAAGCTACACAGGCCGTCCACCCTCCCCTGCCATATGTCCCATTGTCACTCTGTGCTGCGCGCCCCGCACCTTCGTACACATCTGCTGTCGCACGTCACTCATGCACGCCACTCTCCCCCCTGCTTGTTGCCCCACCCTCTCAGCAACGTAGCTGTGACATGTCTGTGGAGGTGCTCTCACCGCAGCCCTTACCTGTTCCACGTCCTCCCTCGCCTCTCAGAGTGAACACTGACACACCCATCACTCGCACAGCACTGTCACCTAGCAATGAGGGACATCTGACCACCAGGTTCATATATGAAACGTAGAACATTTAAAACATATTTATATTTAAAACATATTTACAACATTTGAACTGGGACACACATAGTCCAACATTGTTACATAGTATATGATGCCAGATAAAGACCAGCATGGTCCAACTAGGCCTCCTAGCCACACAGCATTGGGCACTCCCATCCCTGTGGACATTGTGATGGAGAGGCAATGGCACGGTCCATCACAGGGCGGGTGTGCCATGTGTGTCCACACACTACACACCCCGGGGACCCCTGTCGGATGGTGGCTGACTGGGTGCGGCACCGACAAGGCACTCATTGTGCTCACGCAGATGGTCAGCCACTATGGACAGGGCCGCCAGCACCTGCCCCTGGATTAGGGCGAACTGCCTCTGGGCGTGTGTCTGGGAACGCACAGCCGCAGCCAGGCGCAGACCGCACATGCAGCCGCACAGACACACATCTCCCCGTGTCTGTGTGGCTACATGCACGGCTGACCTGCCTGCGGCAATGTGTGGCAGATACACGTCCAAAGGGCGTGCTTCGCCATGATCATGGGGCAGGTGGCTGGTGTCCCCATTGCCCTGTGGCGGAGCGTGCCATTGGGGACCTGTCCCCCCCCGCCCATGCTGTACAGCCCCTCCCCCCCTGCCTCCACCATCCTCTCCACATCCCCTTCCCCCTCCTCCCCCACCTCCCCCTCCCTTTCCCTGCCACCCACATCCTCCCTCTCCCCTCCCCTGTCCCCCACATCCCTCCCCCTCATTTCCCCGGTCCCCCAACTCCGCCACATCACTCTCCATGTGATCTGCATCCTCCCCATCCCCTCCCATATGCCCCTCATCCTCCTCGTCCCCCTCCTCTCCCTCGTTGGGGCGTGGGGTTGCACCCACGTGCCCTCCATCGACATCCTCGGGTGGCCCTTCTAGTCCGCCGCCCTGCAGGCCCACATTGTCATTGGCCTCCTCCCGGGCCGCAGCAACATCCGGGTCTTCCGGCCTCGCTGGCTCAATGGCTGCACGTGCATCAGCTGTGGGAGAGGTAACACATATCATCCCCTGGGTACACATCATATTCCGCAGTCACAGTGGTCCTGTGGTTCCACCACTCGGTGCCCTACAGGGCCATGTCACAGTACTCACCATTCTGCTGCGCCATCCGTTCGCGCTGCACCCTGGCCATAAATCTCGGGTAGCGTGCCCTGAGCTCCCTCGCCTTTTTGCGCAGGTCCTCCACCTGTAGGGGTGACACCAAACATTGACCTTAGCTACCGCAGAGACACGTTGGGGTCCCCTGCCTCAGCAACTAACTCTCTCTCTTCATACAACAAGAGCCTGCCCCTATTGGGTGACACACTCATGCCCCATGCTCTCCCAGGGGACAGCCCCATGTGTGGCCCACGCACACGCCTCTCAGGTCTGTACCCCATGTGCCCTGTGTGTGCACCCCAGCGTACATGACACAACACATCACTGTGTGCCACCTACACACATCTGCCAGTGCCAATCAGCCACTGTTGGGGTGGGAGGGTGTCACCTGCAGTGCTCCCTGCAACATCTTAGGGCTGTGGTTTGTCTTGTGTGATCACAAACAGGGCCTGTTTCCAAGGCACCAGGATGGTGCAGGAACCCTCTCTTTGGGCCTGCAGCATCCCAGGGCTGTGGTTTGTCTTTTGTGATCACACAAAGAACCAGTTGACATTGGACAGGGATGGGGAGGGGTGCCCTCATTTGGGGCCTGCAGCATCTTAGAGCTGTGGTTTGTCTTGTGTGATCACACAAAGACCCAGCTGAAATTGGACAGGGATGGGGAGGGGAGCCTTCTCTTGAGGCCTGCAGCATCTTAGAGCTGTGGTTTGTCTTGTGTGATCACACAAAGACCCAGCTGAAATTGGAAAGGGATGGGGAGGGGTGCCCTCATTTGGGGCCTGCAGCATCTTAGAGCTGTGGTTTGTCTTGTGTGATCACACAAAGACCCAGCTGAAATTGGACAGGGATGGGGAGGGGAGCCTTCTGTTGAGGCCTGCAGCATCTTAGAGCTGTGGTTTGTCTTGTGTGATCACACAAAGACCCAGCTGAAATTGGACAGGGATGGGGAGGGGAGCCTTCTCTTGAGGCCTGCAGCATCCCAGGGCTGTGGTTTGTCTTTTGTGATCACAAACAGGACCTGTTTCCAAGGCACCAGGATGGTGCAGGGAACCCTCTCTTGGGGCCTGCAGCATCCCAGGGCTGTGGTTTGTCTTGTGTGATCACACAAAGAACCAGTTGACATTGGACAGGGATGGGGAGGGGTGCCCTCATTTGGGGCCTGCAGCATCTTAGAGCTGTGGTTTGTCTTGTGTGATCACACAAAGACCCAGCTGAAATTGGACAGGGATGGGGAGGGGAGCCTTCTGTTGAGGCCTGCAGCATCTTAGAGCTGTGGTTTGTCTTGTGTGATCACACAAAGACCCAGCTGAAATTGGACAGGGATGGGGAGGGGAGCCTTCTCTTGAGGCCTGCAGCATCCCAGGGCTGTGGTTTGTCTTTTGTGATCACAAACAGGACCTGTTTCCAAGGCACCAGGATGGTGCAGGGAACCCTCTCTTGGGGCCTGCAGCATCCCAGGGCTGTGGTTTGTCTTGTGTGATCACACAAAGAACCAGTTGACATTGGACAGGGATGGGGAGGGGTGCCCTCATTTGGGGCCTGCAGCATCTTAGAGCTGTGGTTTGTCTTTTGTGATCACAAACAGGGCCTGTTTCCAAGGCACCAGGATGGTGCAGGGAAAGCAGATGTAGCGAGAGAATTGTAGTCAACTACAAGAGAGAAGAAAGGACACATGGACAGCACGTGGGGAGTTAGCAGAGGACATGACGAAACCAGGAGAAAATGGCAGGAACACTTGCAGTTGAGGAAATTGCACAAAAGGTGCACACATATACCTTTGTATTGCATTTTCTATCTGGAATGGGTCAGCTATGGTAAATGTGCAGGATTAACGTCTGCGCTTTGTTTAATACAGGAGCATATTAATGGATGGTTCTATTTCTACAGTGTCGTACATTCCATGTTAGGCTGTTGTGATTCGCAGTTTAATGGCTGTCCTCCTGTTTAGAATTAGTGAGTACATGTTTGGTGATGGTCTATGTTACGCATGTGTAACTGAGCGGAGGTGTTCTGTTTAAATGATTCTAATGTGGCATTGCCACTTGTTCTCCCTTCCCAGTGGTTCAGGTATTGTGGTTCTGTGAGATGTGTTGGTGTAATTTTTGCTGTGCTACCTTTTGATTGGTAGAGTATGGTGCTTAGTGAGCCCTGGTATTGCTGTCACGATACAGCGGGTTTGCAATGGGTTTTACATGGCCAGTGTCCATTAGCACACCTGCTGTGTTCATCCCAACCACCACCCTGGTCTGCACCCATCACAGCTGCTGCACATAGCCGTGCAGGTGCCACCACTGCTGACCACTGGGCACAGTTACATGTCTGTGCATTGCTACATGTGTGGCACCAGCCCATGTAATGGCCGTAGTATCACTACACGCATGACACGTGTAGAGTACCCTGCACACACCCATTGTATCTCACACTGTCACACATGTGTGTGTCCTCATGTGTCTCTCACACAACACAGACCCATAGCACAGAGGGATAACTGGACAACACAGTTAACAGGTAACAATGTAAAGCTTTATTTACAGAACAACTTGGAGGTGTGGTTTTTCAATGTACAACATGAGAACGTCGCTGTCAAACAGCCCTGCTGCCCTCCGTGTGTGGGGTAGGCCATGGCATGGGCTGTCACAGGGCGGGTGTGTACTGCGTATCCACGCGCTACACACCCCGGGGACCCCTGGCACATGGTGGCTGTTCTGGTGCGCCTCCAGCTACGCGCTCCTCCAGCAAGCGTAGCCGGTCAGCCACCATGGTCAGGGTCGCAAGGACCTGCCCCATGATAAGGGCGTTCTGCCTCTGGGTGTGTGCATGCGCATGCACAGCCGCGGCCATGCGCAGCCCGCACATGCAGCCACACAGACACAGGTCTCCCCGTGTATGTGTGGCTGCATCCACGGTGCGCATGTCCTCGGCTATGTGTTGCATGCCCACGTCCAGGGGGTGTGCGTCGCCATCACCATGGTGCAGGTCGCTTGTGCCCCCGTAGCCCTGTGACAGCTCATGTTGCTGGGCACCCACCACACATGCCCCCCCAACCCCCCCCACCCAACCCATCCCCCACCAGCGCAACGTTGGGCAGGTCACCCACTTCAGGCCCCTGTCCCAACACAGCAGGGCCCCTACCTGCCCGGGCCACCTGCACCCGCCCCTCCTCCCCCTGCACCCCCAACACCTCTGCCCTCCCCCCCTCCCCAACCTCCTCCCCCACCGTCTCCTCACGGGGAAGCTGCATGTCCTCCTCAGCCGGCCCCCCACCCTCCCCCACATCCTCCTCCTCCCCCTCTACGTCCGAGGGTTGTTCGGCCCCATGAGGTGGTGTGTGGCGCTCCACCACCATTTCCGCAGGGTCAGGCATCACATGCATGTCTTCTTCTCCTTGCGGATCACCGTGGCCCGGATCCTGCACCACCTGTTCCTCCGCAGCACGTGCATCCACTGTGGGAGAGGGGGACACGTGTCATTCCCATGGTCACACATGTGCCACAGCAGTAACATACATCCTGTGGTCATGTCAGCCACTGGGCCACAGGGCCATGTCACATCACTCACCGTCCTGTTGTGCCAGCCGCTCCCTCTGCACTCGGTGCACAAAACGGGGATATCGTGCCCTCAGCTCCCGTGCCTTTTTGCGGAGATCCTCGACCTATTGGGGTGCAAACACATATTGACATTAGGGGTCAGACACCCTTTGGTGGGCTCTGCCGCTACACATATACAATTAACAGTGTGCAATATGGTTTGACCCAATGGGTCAGGAACCGAGGCATTTCCCAGACCACCAGGATGAGGGGTAGGGCCCTGAGGTGAGGCCTACTGCATCCTGGGGATCTGGATTGCTTCTTGTGTTGACTGTCTGGGGCATTCACCACAACACCAGGATAAGGGGTAGGGCTCTGAGGTGAGGCCTACTGCATCCTGGGGATCTGGATTGCCTCTTGTGTTGACTGTCTGGGGCATTCACCACACCACCAGGATGAGGGGTAGGGCCCTGAGGTGAGGCCTACTGCATCCTGGGGATCTGGATTGCCTCTTGTGTTGACTGTCTGGGGCATTCACCACACCACCAGGATGAGGGGTAGGGCTCTGAGGTGAGGCCTACTGCATCCTGGGGATCTGGATTGCCTCTTGTGTTGACTGTCTGGGGCATTCACCACACCACCAGGATGAGGGGTAGGGCTCTGAGGTGAGGCCTACTGCATCCTGGGGATATGGTCTGTTTCCTGTACTCACAGACAGGGACAGATACCATAGCACAAGGCCTGCAGATGGGCCCTCATTTGGGGCCTGCAGCATCCTTGGGCTATAGTTATGTCTTTTACTCACAGACAGGGACAGATACCATAGCACAAGGCCTGCAGATGGGCCCTCATTTGGGGCCTGCAGCATCCTTGGGCTATAGTTATGTCTTTTACTCACAGACAGGGACAGATACCATAGCACAAGGGCTGCAGATGGGCCCTCATTTGGGGCCTGCAGCATCCTTGGGCTATAGTTATGTCTTTTACTCACAGACAGGGACAGATACCAAAGCACAAGGGCTGCAGATGGGCCCTCATTTGGAGCCTGCAGCATCCTTGGGCTATAGCTGAACCCTGTATGCACATACAGGGTCAGATACCATAGCACAGGGACTGAAGATAGACCCTCATTTGGGGCCTGCAGCATCCTTGGGCTATGGCTGAACCCTGTATGCACATACAGGGTCAGATACCATAGCACAGGGACTGAAGATAGACCCTCATTTGGGGCCTGCAGCATCCTTGGGCTATAGCTGAACCCTGTATGCACAAACAGGGTCAGATACCATAGCACAAGGGCTGCAGATGGGCCCTCATTTGGAGCCTGCAGCATCCTTGGGCTATAGCTGAACCCTGTATGCACATACAGGGTCAGATACCATAGCACAGGGACTGAAGATAGACCCTCATTTGGGGCCTGCAGCATCCTTGGGCTATAGCTGAGCCCTGTATGCACAGACAGGGACAAATACCATAGCACAAGGCCTGCAGATGGGCCCTCATTTGGGGCCTGCAGCATCCTTGGGCTATAGTTATGTCTTTTACTCACAGACAGGGACAGATACCATAGCACAGGGACTGAAGATAGGCCCTCATTTGGGGCCTGCAGCATCCTTGGGCTATAGTTATGTCTTTTACCCCCTAACAGGGACATATACCATTGCACCAGGACGGGGGATGGCCCCTGAGGTGGGGCCTGCTGTCTCCTGGGATGTGTGTTGGCCTTATGATCACAGACAGGGCCAGGTGACAGACCCCTGTGTGTCTCTTGGCATTTGTGATGTGCCTATGGTCCTCTGTGGATAGGGTACATCATTGAGACTACAACAGCGGCACATACCATAAGAATGTGTTCTGTAATTCACCTGCGCGATGTTTGCAGGCACCCCCTGTGGCCAGGAGGAGTCTGTTTTGGGGGGGGGTGGGACAGACCTCACTCACAGCTGGATGCGGAGACACCTTGCAGTCCCTATTTGTGCACAGTTGATTGTTGACTTGGTTGCATGGTGTTCCTCTGCACATCCTGGGTTGGGGTGCCTGTTCCCATGAACTTACCTCACGTGGGTAGTCTGAGCTTCGGTTGTACTGAACAGTGAGGCGCTCCCATGCCCTTCTGACCCTCACCAGATTCTGCCTTCTCGATGACCCAGGGAATAGGCGCCTCTGTCTGAGGCAGAATAGCTCTGTGAGCAGGTAGAGCTCCCTTTGTGTGAATGCTGGCTTTCTAGACATTGCAGCCATGTCTTCAGAAAGAAATGTGCGTTGCCACGTGCGTTGTTACGGGCGTAGCCACATGCGTTGTTACGGGCGTGGCTACGTGCCTTGGTGTGGGCGTAATATCGTGCGTGGGTATGTGTGTTCTTACCTGCGTGGGCACTTAATATTTAACCCCCAGGTTTTAGTACTGCTGCTACATCTCCTAGGTAAAGTCGTTTGGACTCTGCTCATTACAGGGTCTGCTTTATGTTTCCTAGCCCCTTCTGCTGCACACATCTCACATTTGCATACATTCACCTTCCTTTGCCTAGAGGTGACCATGACGTAGAGCTGTATCAGACATTTCTGATGTACCTTTTGTTTAGATGTATTGAGGGGAATGTGTGGAGACAGGGCCACAGAGGGAGTCCCAGATTAATTAGCTGTAAGGTTGACATTGGGAACAATGTGGAGGTGTTGTGAGGTTTACTTTCTGGGAATGTATAGCATGGATTTGCTCCTTTTCATGTGTTTTCTTTCACATTTGGACTATTTCCTCTCTGGCCGTTGGGCATAGAACATTGGCTTTGATTCTCTATAGCACCTCAGATAATGTTTTTTTTCAGACAACACTGCTCCGAGCGGAATTGCATCTGACAGCCCTGCTACGTATCAGCACAGTGGGTTCGTACCCATAACCTCTGGCTCCACAGTCGGTGCATTTGACAGTGGGTTGCAGTTATGTCTGTATCTGTATCTCCTTCTCTATGACTGGCTGACTACAGAGGGACGTCAGTTCACCACACAGTCCATCCACAGTGGTTCTCAGGGTTTGATTGGCCCAGTCACACCCATGATGCACTTGACATGCAAATCAGCTGTTCACAGATACACACCATGGGGATAGCACCCCCACAGCACCTTGGCCTGGTGGGGTAACTGAACATGTGCACCCCCACAGCACCTAGGCATGGTAGGGGTTTCTGAGCGTGTGTTTTACTGGCACAGTGTAGCTACACACCGTCACATTGTGCGGGTACTGCGCTCACCGTGAGGGTGCAGTGATGCGTACAGCAGCAGGTCCACAGCAACATCCATGGCAGATATAGGCCATGCTGGACATCCACAGCAGTGTTGATGTGTGGGATAGGTAGTTTCTGCACAAACACCTTGGATATATCTGTCTGGATCAGTCAGGTGTAGTCCCTAAGTAAACACATTCTCCCTCCCTGCACTGATGGCAGTGGAAGGGACCATCACCCCCAGTTCTGCTGTGGGTCAGACACCCCTCAGGGCAGTTACTGCAGCTCTCTACAAATCCATAGCACAATAGCAGACAGACATTAGGCCTGTATATGCTAGGCTGGACACCACCACTATATGATATTGTCCTGCAGCAGGCCTTCAGCCAATGCACCCTGCAAGGCTCTCCATCAGGACATATACCAGCTGCAAACAGTCTGCTAGTTGGTCCATGATGCATGTTCCTGTTGGAAATGCATGCACCCAGAACTGGACTGGGATGGCAGCATACACAACAAGCAGATAAGTCAGTGACTGGCCCCCATAGGGAAACACATACATATCACATGACAGAACTACAATATAGCACAATGGGGATGCCTAGCCATGCTGTGGTCACTGCACAGTCAGGGTGAGACTGAGCTCCCTGCAGGACATACAGCGGTCACCCTGTCTGTGTAGGTGGTGGCCGGGCACTAATATGCCGCAGTCGGTGCCCTATGCGCTGTGCAGATGCAGCCTGCCCATGCCACCATGTCTGGGCTCTACCCATGATACCTTGCTCCTCATTATGCACAGTTGACGGCCAATACTGGCAACAGTGCTGGCCGTGTGGCCTGTGGAAGGTGTTTGCAGCCACCACACACTGTAGAGACAGACACACACTCCAACACCTATGCTAGCATTCTGCTACTGTAGAGGGGGTTCAGCAGCCCTGCCCACCACACCAGTCCTGGACACAGTCCAGGCATGGATATGGTCCGCAATACTGTTGGCCGTCACTCCCCAGGGTGGTAAACACTGTCAGTGACCTGACCTGTAGCACACCCCGCAGATATCAGAATGATTGCTCTGATGGAGCTAAATGAGCAAACTGTGCTTGACGTAGGACTTGATATCTACCAGTAATCATAGGAAATGTTTGATAGGTGCATACCGTATACCCAGGTGTAGGGTGCCATTGCTAGGGTATGTCTGTTCTAGTATTGGGAGATGCACACAGGGCCCAATGTCCTGCCTCTCCAGGGGGCATTTGCCACTGGCGCCTGTGGGTGTGGGTGTGGGTGTGTCTGCCCCTGTTGGCTGGTGCTTTACAGCAGAGGTTCCCAACTCAGGTCCTGGTGTGCCAAACACTGTTCGGGTTTTCCTGCTGTCCCACATAAATATGCATGGCCTACATCTGCATACCATGGGGGTGGTGCATAGCTATGCAGCACAGGCATCTTCATTAGAGGCAGCATGGAACCTGAATGGTGTGTGGCACTCCAGGGCTGCATTTGGGGGACTCTGCTCTAGGTAATGCGGCTGTTTCTGGTGTCTGTGCTTGGTGTGGTAATATATAGGCATAATAACCATGTGTATGTTCGCAGCAATACAGGTTTGTCATTACAGTAACGGTACAGTTGGGGGAAAAATATGTGGACTGGAATGGACATTGACACAGCTGGGCTTTGGACCTGTGACCTTCTGTTCTTGCACACACTGTGTGTGTGCACTGCACCACCGTGTTGCCACAGGTATGCTGTATTCCCTGGGTAGTCCATGACTATACATCCAACAGGGCCTGTCTGTTGCTGTGGATGTGGCAGCCTGCACATGGCTAAGCCACTGTCTGCTGGGACTAGCAGCCACTGCCCTCTCCATCACCTGTACCCTTCCGCCAACATGCTGACATGTCCTTATCTTGGAAAATGAATATAACCTGATTGAGGTGTGCCACTCCAGGACTGCATTTGGGGGACTCAGCTGTTGGTAATGCCCATTGTTATGGTGTGTGTGCGGTGTAGGGTAACATATTGGTGTTTGAACGATGCCTCTGTTCTCTGCAATAAAGGGGTGTCTTTACTATTTCTGTTTAGTGGTGGGTAAAATATGGAGACTGGGTTGGCAGAGGCCCCAGCTAAGATTTGAACCTGTGACCCTCTGGTCCTACAGGTACTGGCTGTGTCCGCTGCACCACACTGTAGCCACAGTGACAGTGCAGTCCCTGGTGATAGGACACCTGGCCAAAAGAGTCTGAACTCTGCTCTGCACATTTTTACTGTGGGCTCATTCACCTTGTATGGTGACATAGGTGCACATAAACCCCAAATATGACCTCGGAATGAGAGGATAGGAACATAACCAAGATGGCCAATAGTGATATTAATGGGCAACCCTGGAACACACTCCCAGGAGCGCTCATAATTAGGATTAGGAAATGATTTTTGGAGGGGTCTACGCTCCGTGGCCAAGACTCATTTCTTTTTTTGGAGCTTTCCTGGCAGTGTTTTTAATGGTTGCCCATTAATATCACTGTTGGCCAGCTTGATTATAGTTTTTTAGGATTTTGTTGTGGTCTTTTTCCATTCCTATTTGCTATTTTGTTCAGTGCACATATATCACACTGCTCACGTTTTCTAGGTTTCCCCGGTTTTGCTGTACATTGCTGACGGAAATGGTTTCTCTTCCCTTTAATATGCCTTTAACGGCAGGTTTTCATTCGTGTTGGAATTGTGCTCTGCAATTCAGCGCGTTAGTATGAGGGGAGCCTCTCCCTGCCCACTCTCCGCCCATTGACCCCTTCTCTCCGCCCACTCACCACCTTCTGCGCTGTTTTAACGCGCCACGGAGCTTTACGATCGTTAACTACGGTTAACGCGTGTAGTATGACGTTAACGGTCATTGGCGCGTGATTACACGCGTTCTACTGCACTTACGATCGTTAACGTCATACAACGCGCGTTATTCACGTTTACCGCAATTTAGTAAACATACCCCTTTAGTAAACATACCCCTTTTACTTCTACTAGGAGTGCCTGAACATCCACAATTTGCAAGTGTGTCATTTTTGAAATGGGCTTCAGGTGGGCACGTGCATGAGATATAAATGTGTACAGTGACCACTTTAGAAATGGGGGGAAGTCATGTAGGTTTTGCTCAATGCTTCCCATTACAAATAGCAGTCATGGAGAGCAAGTGGGATTCTACCTTAATCACCTCGGCTGCCTCCAATCTGGCTATGTGATTCAGGTGTAGTGCACAGACTCTGGCAAGGGCTCACGTATGAGAGATACCTTCTATTTCTCATGTGATGGTTTGTCACCTAAATGTGCCACACTTTTTCATGTCCCCAGAGGAGGCTGCCCCCTCACAAAGGTTGGCTGTGTGTTTAGTGAGGAGGGTTGTGTGTTGCAGTGTCAGATGCCAGATGCTAGAAATGTTTTCCCTTCTTCCCCTATTCTTGGTGAGCTGAAACAGGGGAGAGTGGGCTTCTAGGGAGGGGTAGAAGGTACAGATATAGAAGCTATGTATATGTATGCTCAGCAGAGCCCCCACAGCTCATTTTACCATGGTGATAGTGGCACATGTTGTAGTGTTGGTGTCACCATCTGCTGAGGTTGCTGCTATAGGCTGTGGTAGTGGTGGCAGCAGGAATACTGGTGGCAGCAGCAGTAGTGGCAGCAGGGTTGCTGGGGGTGGTGGTGGTGCTACATCCATGGCTGCCACTGCAATGGTAAAAAAATTGTTTTTGCCTAGTGCATTGCTGTGAGTAGGTATGTCACATCCAAGCACACACTACAGTTGTGTCCTCGCTAGCTCCTCTGTGCTAGCTTCCATATGTGCCCCTAATCCTGACCTGTTCAAGTATGTTCATGTCACAGGTGTGCTGTTCCTCTGCTCCTCAACATAGTGTATGAATGGGGAAGGTGGCAGGAGTGCCACACAACTGATAACCAGTATGGCATATCTTATGTTCTTATGATACTTTTTGCGCCCCTTTGGGTGCACCATCCACATGTAGGTATGCTATCCCTATATCAGCTACATCTTCACTACTGTTCCTTGCTACAGTACCTGGCCCATGTACATCCTGTTACCATTGTGCCTCCTACTAGGTCAGTGTTCATTATTTGGCTGTTGTACACCTTCAGGACCCATGGCATAGGGTGCCCTCTGTGGGAGAATTACTGTATCTGCAGCCCTGATGACATCTGTTACCTGTACGTCAGGGGGACCAGAACATGCCATACCCATGTTGCATTTCACTGGTTGCCATCAATATCCCACACACAGTTGTGGCCTACACATGTGCCTGGGTGCCATAGCACCTGCATAGTGCTCCTGTGTTCCATCTTCTCATGCCATCATCATCTACCACGTATGGGCCCCCTGACCTGGCTGGGTCTCCTACACTGCCTCTAGGTCAATGTGGCTCATCCTGTGGGTCTCAGGTCCTTGCTTCTTCCCCCTGATTTCTCTCATATGTTTGGGGATACCATGTCTTGTTGGCACATCTTGGGCCCGCTGTTCAACTTATGCCAGCTGCTATGCAGGGCTTTCTGCTGCATGCCACCATTTTGGTCAAGCTCTAGCTGCTGTGGCAGTACATCTGGTGCCCCAATGTGGCACTTCATGCCATAGATGGATGGTTTTGGCATGCATCTCATAGAAATGGACATTGCAGATAACAGTCTGGGGTCCCCTCCCTCCTTGTAACATCTATGCCATGTGTGCTATGACTTACCTTGCTGCTGTTACAGTTTCTGCCAGAGGTGCTGCAGCAATCAGGGCCAGATTCTTCACATGGCCCAGAATTGCAGCTTCAGCTACTTCAAATCTTAGAGAATATGGTGATACCTGTTGGGGGTAAGTGGAGAACTCATGCTTGGACATACACTCCTTTAATTGGTTCTTCCCCTATCACCACCAGACCCATCTCCCTCTGTTGCTTTTGGGTTGAAGGTCTGCACTATTCAGTGTGGAGAAGCTGTGGCATGTGGTCACTGGTGGTCCCCTGGTACCGGGTGCAGAGCACATCTTCCACCCCTCCTTTCTGACATCCTGCTCCCCAGCATAATCAGTGTGCACTGCTGATGGTTGTCATCTGTGATAGTGTACTATGCAGCCAGAGTGTGGCTACTTTCATTCTGTTTTGGCTCTTTGTGCCAGCACTGCCTGAAACTATGCACACATTGTGCTCTGCCTTTGTCCTGACCTAGGGAGTAGAGCTTTCTATCTCTGCTGGCATGCCAATGAATGTGGCCTTGCCTCTCAGTGCCCATGGCTCATAGCATTTACAGAAATGCCCAGATGCCACTGCCCACACATCCCAGTATCCTAACTATGTGTCAGCCCTATCTTGCCAGTCTCATGGCACATGTTCCTTTGCAACTGCTCTACTTGTATATGTGTGCCTATTCTCCCTGCCTGATCCTGATTATCATTTTGGATGCCTGTGTGTCTGTGGCTACATTGATTTCTTTGATTGCTCTGATTGCTAATGTTCTTTTCTCATCTTTAGAGGGTGTCATCCTTTGGCACTAGCCTGTCTTGGCTCATTTCTACCCCAGGCCTGGCTGTCTTACTTCTCTGGTGTATGCCAGCAGTTGGATGTTTCCCTATGAACTATGTCTTTAGGTGTGAAATGGTGGTTTCACCTTGCCAATGCCATATGGATTCTCTCTGAGACCCTTCTTGCTGCAGCATGGAGAGAGCTGCGCTATTGTGGAGGGTACTGCAGCCTTGCCTCCTCCAGGACCATCCTGCAGAGAATCAGGGTCTGAGCCCTGGATAAGCTGGACTGCTCATGTTGCCATCCTGCTCTTGTCTAAGCCTGATGAGAAATGTATGTACAAATGTTCCAAGGGAAAGGGGGGGGGGAGGGATATGCTGCACATGTGGACATATACAGGTCATACACACATGTACATTATGCAAAAAAAAAAAACCCTATGCAAGTGTATCTGTATTTTGCCTTGCAATTCCATGTCTTCATAGCTGCTATTCTTGATAAGAACTATGCACAAGTACAGCGACCCATTTTCTGTTGCAAGTTCCCTGAAGGCTGGGCATGTGTATCTGCAGATAGCTAATACCAATTTTAGAAGGCTCGTGCATGGTGCCCTTTTTACAAGTGACATAGTATACTACACATTTGGCTTTGCACGTCTGCACCAGCACCTGAATGGCCTTTCTAAAATATGTCTTCACATACAGTACAGCTGAGGAGTAGCCTAGTGGTTCGAGCAACTGCCTCATATCCAAGAAACCAGGTTTTGGTTCCCGCTGGCACTTTTTGTGACTTTGGGCAAGTCACTTTACCTTCCATTGCCTTGGAAGAAAAAGCCTGTCAATTTACTTCCAGTCATACTTTTCCAAGAAAACCCAGGAGCTGCTGGGTTGCCAAAGAGTCAGCATTGTGTTAATGATGCAAAAAAATAGTGCAGCTGATCCTGGTAACCTCCCAGTGCAAACACAAATAGGATGCAGAGTTTAAAAATCAGAAATTACGGTTCAGGAATTCAGAACTTCTCAAACAGCGCTCCCTTGACCCCAGTACTCCTGCCCACTATTATCCAGTTTCTAACCTCCTCTTCATATCTAAAATCCTTGAAAAGGCTGTGTTCTCCCAGTTCTCCTCATATTTAGACTCCACTCACTTTTTACATCCCCGACAATCAGGTTTCTGCTCAGGTCACGCACAGAGACTATCCTTTCATTTCTTAATGAGCGTCACATCTCTCATAACTGGGGTGACATCTCTATAGCTGACTCTTCGGACCTATTCGCTGCCTTCGAACTTGTTGATCATACCATTCTTCTTTCTCATCTTAGGATGCAGGTCTCCAGGGCACTGTACTTCAGTGGTTTCGTTCATTCCTCTACTCTCGCTCTTTCTCTGTCACCTCTGATTCGTGCACCTCTGATCCTGTCCCTCTGCACTGGGAGGTGCCTCAGGATTCCGTCCTTGCACCTCTGCTCTTTAACATGTTTATGGCTCCCCTCACTTTTCTGGTGCAGTGGTCTGGCATTTCTGCATACTACTATGCTGATGATTTTATCCTGATTCACCATACTTCTTGTATCAATCCTGATCTTTCCCCCTTTAATACCTGCCTGTCTCACGTTGCCAACTAGGCTATGCATCTCCTACATCTTAATTCTGCTAAAGACTTCAGCGATGTGGTTCTCTTTTGGCACTCCTTCCCCTACACTGTCTCCCACCCTTCTTGGCGCCCCGATTCCTCTGGTTTCCTCTATATATTACCTCAGGGTAATCGTGGATCAGGACCTGTCCTTTCATGACCACATCTCTGCCCTTTGTCATCGTTCGTATTTCTATCTCTATCAAATCCCACTGTTCGAGCTTTCCTGCCCCCAGCCACTCTTACCACTCTTTTACTCTCTTTGGTGATCTCCCGGGTTGATTACGTCAATATTATCATTACAGGCCTCCCCCAATATCAGCTTCATCATCCAACTGATCCAAAACACAGCAGCAAGAATTCTTTCACACACCACTCGTTACAGTCATATCACGCCTCATCTCATCAATCTGCACTGGCTACCTGTTTCCCACCGCATCATTTATAAACTCCTGATTTTCACCCATAAGGCACTCCATACGCACACCCTGCAGTATCTGGCCGACACCCTGCAAATTTACTCCGTGCCCTGCAGTCTCTGTTCAGTTCATAAACACCGATGACATCTCCCATCTCCAGCATGTGCCCATTTGGAACAGACTCGCCATTCAGCATTTTTCTTTCTTGGTCCCTCCCTATGGAACTCACTTCCCTCTGCCCTCTGCCAAGAACAGTCCTATCTCAAATTTAAGGCCGTTCTCAAAACACATCTCCTCTGCTTAGCTTATGACCTCCCCTCCTCTGACGCATGAGGATACTAGTCTCCTGTGTTTAGGCTCCTCTTCATCTTTCCTCTCCTCTGGTGTGACTGTGTGCTCGCCTGTCAAAATTGTAGCTCTCTTTCTGTTTCTGATCATGACCACTGTGCATTTTGTGACTTTGTAAATCACCCTGATGTTATGAAGGGCGGTTAAGCTTAATAAAGATAAAGATAAATAAATTAAACACTGAAAGTCCAGAACATCCAAATGAGCATACCTTGTATATACTGCAAGCTAGGGCCTTTTGCCATCTCCACCCTCTAGTTCTTCAAGTCCTATCCTGGGAAATGGGACTCTCCCTTGCCCTCTTTTTGACACCTGCATGAATGCAGACTAGTGGTATGAGACACTCTCTTCAAACAGACAAAACAGTGAAGTTCCAGAGAAATCTTGAAACACCACATTCATATAAAAATTTCCTCTGCAGAGCAATCCTCCCTATTAATCCTAACCAAAACATTTCCGAAAGGACAATAGGAGAATTCTTTAGTGCCACTTAGGGGTATATCGCTAACTCCTGTCACCAGTCCTCCTTTCATAGGTCCTGCAACCTCCCAGGAGTCCTGCCCTGGACTCCAAGGGGGGTATATTCAAAAAGATTAATGCAATTAGCAGACCTGCTAACTATGTTAATCCTAGTGAGTGGGGTATTCAGCAGCACATAGCCATTTTGTGCTGCTGAACATTCCCTTCTAACCCCACTAAACTCCGCAACACTAACCACTTAGCGCCAGGACATTCCAAGAGTGAAGTGGGGGTGGCACTGGGGCTTAGCCAGTTGGCAAAACAGCTAAAGCTGAATGGCTGTCCTAACTTTAGCCAGTTATGCAATCTGTCCAGTGGCTGAATATCACCATTGACCAGATTGCAAACAAGCATTCTGGTCAACCCGGATATTCAATACCAGTGGACAGATATGGCTCCAGCATTTAATATTCGGTTTAAAATTAAAGCAGTGAATTAAAGCAGCTGCTTTGTGTCCTCTCTGCTGCCACTGAAAATGCCTCCCCCCCGCAAGAGTTCTCCCACTTCCTGAAAGTCTAGCCCCCTTCCTCTTAGGGCCCAAGCACCTTCCAGGACACAAGATCAACGAGAAGCAACTCAGGAGCATGAGAACTCATGAGCTTTGTTACTATCTCTTTTCTGGAGACCCTTCTGAAAATGGGAGAGTCTATGAACCACTGACCTCTCACTCTCTTCTGCCTTGTCACTCAAGAACCAGAAAAGGACTCTGGTGCTCTGGTAAGGGACACAGTTGAGGAGACCACTATAAAAAAGATGAACATATGAAAAAATGTCAGACTAAGAGAGAATGGATGAGAGGACATAAGAACATTAGATATGTCATACTGGGTCAGACCAAAGGTCTATCTAGCCCAATATTCTGTTTCCAACAGTGGCCAATCCAGGTCACAAGTACCTGGGAGGCAAGCACATATGAAACACAGAAGCATGCACGGTTGAAGGAGATTACAAAAAAAGTGAACAGTCATGCAAGTCAACTCTCTCTGTGACAAAGAAAGAGAGAATTGAAATCTCAGTGAGGTTAGAACATGTTGTAATATTTTTTAACTGTTCACCCAATTTATTAAAATTTCTGCCATAGATGACAGAGCAGCCAGTGATCCTGGCAGACTTTCCATGAATCCTTTAACCACCTCCAATCCACACAAATATTATACTGTACCCTACTTTCTTGTAGGGAAACAAGGCAGTTGAGTTGGGCTGTAATCTCGGGTAGGCCTTAGCATATTATGATGACATCAATCATTTTTAAAGCTGCCCTGCCATTGATTACGGCCTATAGGTCCTTGATCACATTTTGCAAAATAGCAAGATGACACCTAAGTCATCTCTATCTAAATATAAAAAAGAAAGCATTAAATCTCAGGGAGGCCAAAAGCACATTGCGATGTCGTACATTTTGAAAGTAGCCCTGTCACAGGTTAGTAGTTATAGCTATGGACAGATGTATTTATCAGAGCAGGAAATGAGGAATCCTTAAATGTTCAGAGATCTGTTTGGATTTGGATTTGAGATTTAATTACTTGTCTTTTCCAAATCCAAGCTCAAGCTGAGCTGCAAGCAAGTATACAAGTTATTTCTCCGACCAAGTGGACTTAACAATGTAAATTGTATCTGAGGCAATGAAGAAGAAGGTGACTTGCTCAAGTTCACAAGGAGTGTCAGTGGGAGAAGCAGGATTTGAAACCTAGCTTCCCTGGTATTAGAGTTATGTAATAAAGTAAAAGGAAAGGGTTTGCTACAATTAGCCTCCCTGTTTTTCCCCCAAGTGTGAAAAAGGTCTGCTACTATAAAAAGCACTTACAGTACACAGTAAGGAGCTATGCAGTTATATCAACCCGAATCTCTGGGTCTGAGGGCTCCTGGAGGTGAATAAAAGGCACACGTGTATTGTGTGAATTAATCTATGGGAGCATATCTGTAGGTGCAACAGAGGGCATTAATGAAGTACCAAACTTGGAGGTGAAGTGCTGTAACTAATTACACAGGTACACTACCAAAAAACTGCCTCCAGTTTTGCAACTGATTCCTATAGATTTTGGGGTGCTGAATCCAGGAAAAATAGCCAAAATGTTCCATCACGTCACGTTTTCTTGCAAAATTAGATTTCTTACCCATATAAGGAATGTTCACATAATTTCTTTTTAGCCGACTGCAGTTTATTTTCTTGGCCCAAAATAGAGGTTGTAATGGTTAACTAACTAGAAACACTCCCTCATGATATTTTAGAGTGTTTTGTATTCATTTTATACATTAACAGGACAATTGGGAGGCGGGGGGCTTAATCCAGTACTCGCGTTGGCGCATGTTCTTTCCTGTTCGCCTCGCCTCGTTCGATCTCGCTCAAACACGGTGGTTGCGACATGAACGTTCCTGTCAAATTTCAGTTTCTTGCAAGTTCATTATTACCTTTTGTTTGCTCAGTCGTAATCCAGCTTTATTCCGAAGTGGTTCACTACAGTTGTAGTTTGCAGTGCTGTGTATTTGTGATGGCTCACAGAGCCAGAGGTTGCGTCAACTCTCCGGACAGTTTTTGTTTTATTTGTGGGGAATATACCGTGAAAAAGCGGCAGAGGAACATTTCTGCATTTATTAAAAAAGTATATTTCGCCTATTTCGGTTTGAAGTTAGGCGATCAAGACAAACCGTGGGCTCCTCACAAAGTGTGCAAGACATGTGAGGAAGATCTACGCTTATGGATGAAAGGTAAAAAACAAGCATTTCGTTTCGGAATACCTATGATGTGGCGTGAACAAAGAGACCACAGCAGTGACTGCTATTTTTGCTCTTGCATTGTGAAGGGATACAACTTAAAAAATAAGAACGTAATAAGTTACCCCAACCTTCCCTCAGCAATTAGGCCTATGCCTCATAGCAACGAAGTACCTGTGCCTGAACCACCAAAATCTTTGGATCATATTTGTGTGGACGGTTCTGATCATGATGAGACTCATCAGATGGCTTTTCCTGATGACTCCAGTACTTCCGAGTTTGAAACTGAACCAGATCCGAAACCTGAACTTTTCTCTCAAGCTGAATTGAATGATTTAGTCCGGGATTTAGGACTCCCAAAAGATGCTGCCCAACTGCTAGGTTCTCGGCTTAAACAGAAAAATCTATTGTCACCAGGAACAACTTTTTATTGGTACCGCAACCGCGAGACACAATTTTTGAAGTATTTCAGCAAAGAGGAAGATTTGGTATTTTGCAACGATATATACGGAGTGATGGAAAAGTTTAAACTCAAGTATGATCCTGCTGAATGGCGGCTGTTCATTGATTCGTCAAAAGACAGCATAAAAGGTGTTCTTCTTCATAATGGCAACACATTCGCTTCAGTTCCTATTGCTCACTCTGTTATTCTCCAAGAAAAATACGAGAATTTGGCCCTGATTCTTCAGAAGATTCGTTATGATGAGCATAAGTGGATGATTTGTGGAGACTTTAAAATTCTATCCATGCTATTAGGGCAGCAATCCGGTTTCACCAAATATCCCTGCTTCCTTTGCTTGTGGGATAGCCGGGCCCGCGACCTACACTGGGGGAAAAAAGACTGGCCAATTCGGGAGTATTTGAGACCCGGTGAGAAAAATGTTCTTCATGAGAGCTTGGTACCTCGTGATAAAATTCTATTACCACCTCTCCACATTAAGTTGGGTCTCATTAAGCAATTCATCAAGTCCCTTCCAAAAGATGGTGAGTGCTTTCGGTACCTTTGCTCAAAGTTCCCCCGACTTTCTGAAGCAAAGCTAAAGGAAGGAGTGTTTGTTGGCCCTGATATAAGGAAACTCATTTGAGATGGAGCATTCGCTGAAACGATGTCTGAGAAGGAAAAAGAAGCCTGGGATTCCTTCAAGGATGTTGTTCTCAAATTCTTGGGGAACAGGCGGGATGAGAACTATAAGGATATTGTTGCCAGGATGCTCAATGCCTTCAAAGAACAAGGCTGTAACATGAGCCTGAAAGTCCATTTCTTGCACTCCCATGTGAACTACTTTCCCAAATACTTGGGGGCGTACAGTGAAGAACAAGGTGAAAGGTTTCACCAGGACATCAAGGACGCAGAGAGAAGGTACCAAGGAAGATGGACCACCACTATGATGGCTGATTTCTGCTGGTTGCTGCTGCGGGAAACCCCAGATGAAAAATGCGCCAAGCAGCGCACCAAGAGAAGCATTCGGGGGAAGAAGAAACGGGCCCACCAGGAGATTGATTGACCCAAGAATGACTTTAAAATCTAAACTGTGTTGACAAATATCGTGTTTTTACTAAACTTTGAAATAAAAATTTGCTAGTTATTACCACAGTGTCGGATCTCATTTATTAGAATTTTATTTTCACACCATTGGGTGTTTGTCTTCATGTATTGCAATGGTGCGGTTTGCGTTTTCTATTCTTACATACATACCTGTACAACATTTTTTGCACATTTCTTTGCTTTGCTTTGTGTCTAACCTCGCTCTTATATGCTCAATGTTTGTGCACATGTATGTGGCTGTTTTAAGTGCAGACAATTTTGCTACCATCACAGTGTGTTTTGTTGACATTACTCTATTCTTATGTGCTGCCTTGTTACAATTTTCTTTATTCTTATTTGAATAACTACTAAACAATTAGTATAAAGAATTCATCCAAGAAACTTTTATCTCGATCGCACTCAATCTGAAACGTTCACCTCAAACTGCTAACCCAATGTAGCAAAAAATCTGTACGTGATGGAGCAAATTGGTTACCAGATTTGGATTCAGCGCACCAAAAAACGTAAAAATCAATCGAAACATTAGAGGCAGTTTAAAAAAAAAATTTTTTAGTGTACCTGTGTTATCGGCCTATAGCACATATTCCATTTTTGGCAAAGTTATTGAAGGCAGTGACAAGATCATTTGTTTAATTTTGATTTTCTAGATCCAGCTCAGTTTGGGTTTTGTAGTTCTCAGAATACTGAGACTGTGTTAATTGTACTACTAATCTAGTAAAGAAGAGTGCTGGATAGGGGAGGAGAGGCCCTTATAATGCAACTGGACCTCTCTGCTGCATTTGACCTTATTATTGTGAACTAATGGTGTCCAATCTGGTTTTGAGTTGGTTGGCTTTCTTTTTGTGCAAGAGCTCATACAAGTACAAGGTTACGTGGAGAGAAAAAGGTTTCAGAGGTTTGGAGTTCAAGCTGTGGAGCATAACAGTTCCTGGGACACACCATGGAGTTAGAAATCACTACATTTAAAACAAATAGGAGAAAATATTTTTTCACTTAGCCCATAGTTAAACTCTGCAACTTGTTGCTGGAGGATGTGGGGAAAAGCAGTTAATGTTGCCGGGTTTAGTTAATGTAGCTGGGATAAGTTTCTTATTTATTTATCCAGATTTATATACCACCTTTTCCTTCTATCAATCCTGGAAGAAAAGTCCATCAACTGTTATTAATGTAGACTTGGGGAAAGCCACTGCTTATCCCTTGGCATAAGTAGCAAGGAAATGATCTACTTTTCGGGATTCGACCAGATACCTGTGACCTGGATTGGCCACTGTTGAAAATAGGATAGTGGGCTTGATGGGCATTTGTTCTGACCTATTATGGCATTTCTTATGCTCTCTGCTGTCCCCCCTTTGGTTTAATGACTGTCTTAGCTCCTTTGAGCAGGTGCTTTTGAATTTAGATGTTCCTTATTTTTCAGATGCAAATGAATTTATTTATTTAGAAATTTGCTACTCATCTCCTCACTTTAGTTCAAGGCAAGTTGCAAAAAATATAAATATTTTGGTAAAAAGAAAACACAACAATATAGACAAAATGACAGAATTAAACACACATCATTCCACTCCAAAAGTTATATGAGACAAATGCGTTTTCAGATGTTTACGAAAAGTAGGCAGATTTGGGGTAGTATGTAAAGCCAGTGGCAAGGCATTCCATAGAGAAGGTGCAGAAATTGAAAAGGCCCTTGCACATACAAGAGGAAGCTTACCCTTTGAAACTACTGGAATAATATAAGTTTGTTGCAGACAATCACACACAGAATGGGCTGATTGATGGACGTGCAACAGAGCCTTGCAAGCAATCAGCAGAAGCCTGATGACCTATATTATAGTCTGTCAATAATACTTTAAACAAAATCCTCTGCTCTATTGGGAGCCAATACAGCAATCTCAGTAAAAGTGTAATGTGCTCATATTTAGATTTACTCAGCAACACTCTAGTAGCAGATTTATGCAGCAGCTGAAGAGCCCTAATGAAGGTAGAGGGCAATCTTCCAGAAATTATGCTACAATAATCTAGGCCTGGGTTAATCAGCACCATACTGCCAAATGTTGTGGTCACAATAGAGGACAAACTTTTCCCAGCTCACCGCCTCCCTTTCTGTGACTGAAGCAGCATTCCAATTCTCTGCCTTCACGGCCTTCCTATTGGCTGGATCTTACCTAAGATCTCTGTTGCTAATTATACAGGAAGTAGGCAAGTCACATTCACTCCACACATTAGCCATCCTTCAAGTTTCTGGATATTAATGTAAAATCCTGAAACACCAGCAGAAAGGAAGAGGTACTAATGTCACTGTATAAGTCACTGGTGAGGCCTCACTTGAAATACTGTGTTCAGTTTTGGAGACCATATCTCACAAAGGATGTAAAAAGACTGGAAACTGTTCAGAGGAAGGCGACCAAAATGATTTGGAGCCTGCGTCAGAAGCCTTATGAGAAGAGACTTGAAGTCCTAAATATGTATGCTCTGGAGGAGAGGAGGGATAGGGGAGATATGATACAGACCTTTAAATACTTTAAGAGAATTAATGAACAAACAAACCTCTTCCAAAGATGGGGAAGCTGTAAAACTAGAGGGCATAACATGAAGCTGCAAGGGGGTAAATTGAAAGGCAATGTCAGGAAATACTTTTTCACTGAAAGGGTGGTGGATGCTTGGAATGTCCTCCTGATGGAAGTGGTGGGGGTAAATGCAGTGACAGAATTCAAAATGAAATGGGATAGACACAGGGGATCCCTTTATAGCAACAGGATAAAATAAAAATAAACTTAACTATCTAATTTCTCAACAAACAGGGGTGTCCTGCACAGAGCAGTGGGTTCACCCCTGAACAAAGACATGGGGTGGGGTGATCTGCATGGAGCGGCAGGTGCACCTACTCTTGCCATCTTACTGGGCAGACTAGATGGACCATGCTGGTCTTTATCTGCCGTCATTTACTATGTTACTATACCCCCAAAAAACAGGAAACCCTCTGTCCCCCCCAAAAAAATTTGCGAGGCGGTCCTCAAATGCAGAGATTAACCATATGACTGAAGAGAGGAAAAAGACCTTTGAAACTGATGTTTCAGGCTAAAAAAGCCTTTCATATGTCTTCCATCACTGGTTCTAAAAAACCTCCACACTTCCCCTTTAATCACTTTGCTTGTTTTCACTTTCCCTTAAATGTTTCAATACAAAATGCCGTCATTATAATAATAAATAGGCAATAAACTGTGGTCACCCAAAAGATAATCACTATAAAATCACCGCAGAAGGAATAAATACTTCCCTCTCTTTGAATGATGTGAGCAGATATCTCTGACACTATGACATCAGCGTTTTGCAACCAAATGTTGCATCAGGGAGAAGGAACTTTCCACTTGTACAACACTTTGTTTACCGCAGGGTTTATGCCTGAAACATCAGTCTCTGATGCATTTTTCTTCCTTTCAATCATATGGTTAATATCTGCATTTGAGGACAGCCTTGCAAAATATTTTGGGTGGGATACATGGTTTCCTGTTTTTTTCGGGGAAAGGATTAATCAGTTGCTGGAACGCAGTCCAAAAATCATCATCAGTTAACAAGGGACGCAGCTGCCATACTATACTAATTTTTCTCCCTTTTATTTATTGAATTTTCAAAATAAATCGAATATACACTTGCTGGAAAAAGAATAGCAATGCAAAGAGTGCCTTTGAGTCAAAGCTGACTCCTGGTGACCCACCAGCTCCTGGGTTTTATTGGCAGTGTGACTGAAAGTACATAAGAAATGCCTACGCTTACTGGTTCAGACCAAGGTCCATCAAGCCCAATATCCTGTTTCCAACAGTGGCCAATCCAGGTTGCAAGTATCTGGCAGGTTCCCAAAGAGGCACACATGTTCCACAATGTTTGTCCTGGGGCAAGCAGTGGATTTCCCTGGTCCTCTATAATAATGGTTTATGGACCTTTCCTCCAGAAACTTGTCCAAACTTTTTAAACCCAGCTACACTAACAGCTTTTACTGCATCCTCCGGTAATGAATTCCAGAGTTTGATTACATGTTGAGTAAAAAAATATTTTCTTTTATTAGCCTTAAATGGGTTGCATTGTAGCTTCATTGTGTGTCTTCTAGTCTTTCTACTTTTTAATGGCATAAACAACCGATCTACCTTTACCTGTTACACTTCAGTCATTAATTTAAAGACCGCTGTCATATTCCCCCTCAGCCATCTCTTTTCCAAACTGAAAAGCAACAACCTTTTAAGCCTCTCCTCATAGGGGTATCCTTCCATCCCTTTTACCATTTTTCTCAAGAACAGCTTTTTTTTTTTTAGCAAGAACAGTCTCTCTGACCTCGCTTTTAAACCTTGCTGGCAGTTTTTTGGCCTTCCTTCCATTTTTCATAAAGCGTGGAATACATCTGGTCTGGGCTTCCAAGATAGTATTTTTAAACAACACCCATGCTTGATGTAAATCTTTAACCTTTGCAGCTGTTCCTTTTAGTTTTTTCGTAACTATTTTCCTTATTTTATCATAGTCTCCCTTTTGAAAGCTAAAAGGTAGTACTGTGGATTTCCTTGCTGTCCTTCTTCCATTTATTAAATCAAATGTGATCATGCTATGATCACTATTGCCAAGTGACCCCAAAACTCTTATCTCTTGCACCAGATCCCGTGCTTCACTAAGGACTAGGTCCAAAATAGCATCCCCTCTTGTCAATTAATGAACCATCTGCTCTAAGAAGCAGTCATTTATTTCATCTAGCACAGTGGTTCTTAACTCAGTCTTCTGGGACCCCCACACCAGTCAGGTTTTCAGGATATCCACAATGACTATGCATGCAATAGATCTGGATACAATGGAAACAGTGCATGCATACCTATCTCATGCATATTCATTGTGGATATCCTGTAAACCTAATTGGCCTGGGGGTCCCAGAGAACTTGGTTGAGAACCACTGCTCTAGAGTGTCCTCTGTGACATTGACCCAATTGATACTGGGGTAATTGAAATCACCCATTTTTGCTGTGTTGTAACTTTTGTTAGCTTCCCTAATTTCTTTCAGCATTTCATTATCCATCTGTTCATTCTGGTCAGGCAGTTGGTAGTATACCCCCACTGCCATCGCCTTCCCCTTTTAACATGGAATTTCCATCCATAGAGATTCTACAGTGTATTTTGTTTCCTGCAAAACTTTAACCCCATGTGACCCAGTGCCATCTCTAACATAGAGGGCAACCCCTCCACCAATTTGATCTACCCTATCATTTTGATATTGTTTGTACCCAGGTGTCACAGTGTCCCATTGGTTGTCCTCCTTTTACCAGGTATCTGAAATTCCAATCATATCTAACCTTTCATTTAGTACTATATATTCTAGCTCTCCCATCTTATTTTTTAGACTTCTAACATTTGTATACAGGCATTTTAGAGGTTGTATTTTATTCTTATTAATCTGGTTATCAGTTTATAGGGGTAACTTGGAATCTTTCAACTCTATAATTAAGGGCATCTGGGTTCCTTTTATGTTTATTGGAACATCTTTGTCAGGATGCCTTAACTTCCCTCTTTTGCTAGTATCCTTCAAGGATACATTCCTTCCAAACCATGCGCTCCTTGGTGACTGTTGGCTTTCCCCTATTATCTGCTCTATCTCCTTTTTAAAGGTTAATGCTAGCAGTCTGGTTCAATCCCGGTTAAGGTGGAGCCCATACTTTTGGAAAAGCCCCTCCCTTCCCCAGAATGTTGCCCACTTCCTAACAAATCCAAAACTCTCTTCTTTGCACCATTGTCTCATCCATGCATTGAGACTCCGGAACTCTGCCTGCCTTTTGGGTCCTGTGCATGGAATGGGAAGCATTTCAGAGAATGCTAACTTGGAAGTTCTGCATTTCAACTTCTTACCTAAAAGCCTAAATTTGGCCTCCAGAACCACCCTCCCACACTTTCCTATGTCATTGGTGCCAACAAATACCAAGGTAGCAGACTCATCCCCAGTGCTATCTAAAACCTTTTCTAGGTGGTGCATGAGGTCCGCTATGTTCACATCAAGCAGGCATGTTACCAGGCGATCCTCATGTCCACCAGCCACTCAACTAACTACATGCCTAATGATCGAATCGCCACCTATAAGGGCCATCCTAACCCTTCCCTCATGGGCACATGCCCTGGAGAAACCTTCTTGGTGTGAGAGGGCTTTGAATCTCTTGGTGGACAGGTCCTAGCTACAGGATCACTTCCTGCCATGCCAAGGTGATGCTCTCCTTTCACGTGGCCTCTTTCCTCCATGGCAACTGAGAAGCTGCCATACTGGAGGTAGGACTTCAGTACTGCGTCCTTGTAGGTCTCATCTATGTACCTCTCTGTTCTTCTTATGTCCTCCAAGTCTGCTACTCTAGCCTCCAGAGATCAGACTCATTCCCGGAGGGCAAAGAGCTCCTTGTACCTAGTGCACATATAAGACCCTTCACAAACTGGGAGAAAATCATACATATGACACTCAATGCAAAAGACTGGACAGCCCCCGTCTCACTGCTGGATTGCTATCTGCATCTTAATTTTAAGGTTTGTTTAACTATTTAAGTTTCATTTCACTTCATTTATTGAAATTTGATATACTGCCCTTAGTGGGGACAGCAGAATGGTTAGCGATAAAAACAATCATAAAAATAGAAACAGAAAGGAACACCATCAAATGGCTATGAAAGAGTACATAAGACAGAACAACATTTAATGAGTGGGTTATGAAAAACAACAGGAAGAGTAAGAAAGAGACACAAGGAATATGAACATTCAGAACAAATCAGGGGGGGTCAAAAGCAGTGCAAAAAAGATATGTTTTGAACCTCTCATACCGATCATGCTTAAAATGTGCTAGGGTCCCCCCTGCACTCCTCCCTCCCGTATCCACTTAACCCCTGTCCCACCACCTCCCCCTCTCACACACACCTCACCTGTCATCCACCAACCATCCCCATCAACTCACACAGCAGCCAAACCCACCACCCACGTATGTCCACACAACCCTCCCAGAAAATCAGTTTGCAAATACTAATACAGCACACAAAAAAAGAACCCGCAAACAAACGTGTGAGTGCAGCAGCCAATGCTGTCCATAGCATGGCAATAAGATGGTTAAGTCCTTCCTGCACCTCAAAATCCCTCAAAGGTAGGCCAAGCAGGTAGTCCAGGCCTGCAACCCAACTGCCCTGCACTGCCCAACTCTGCCTCACTGTAAATCATCCATCCCCAGCCAAACCAGTGGGCTGCGAGGATCAGCTCCACACAGCAGGGGTGCATTGATCGAAAAAGGAGGTGGGGAACATTGCCCACTGGTCCAGGGACATCCCTTGGCACACCCCATTCAAACCCCAATAAGGCTCCACAGAAACTTGTGTGGACCGAGCTCAGCTGCTACCTAGTAGCAAGTGTTCAAACATGCCCCTCTGTCAGCTCTGTTTACTTATTGTTGCTAGGGATACTTATACTGATTCAGCTAAAACAATTAAGTTTAAAGGACTTTGTTTACCTCAAGATTAATTATTTCAGGGCCTTAATTAATCTATTCTTGGTGAAGATAACTTCTCTCCTTTTAATAGGTTTAAGAGCCTATAAAGCTAAGATTATGCCTAGGGTGGATGGGAGGGAATTAACTCTTAGTAAAGGCTGGCTTGCTACACAGGTCTCAGACCTGTGCTTCTAAAGTAACATGTTAACAATTTCCTGGGTGATTCACAGAGTCCTTGGTTTTATAGAGGGAGCCTTTCAAATTGCCCCTTTGATCTTTTACTTGGCTTTAACAACTATTTAAAACAAATTCCAGATCTCTTGCCTCCTAAATGGAAGGCATCTTTGTAAAGGTCTCTAGAAGCAATTTATTTCTTTCAACTCAAAGAATATTTACACTATTCTTCCTTTTGTGCTAAGCTATACCTTAATTTAATTTAAACTAAAAGCTTTCTGCTGATACTAGGTCTTGACTGAGTTTTAAATTTAAATTAAAAGCTCTCTGCTGAGTTTTAAATTTAAACTAAAGGCTTTCTGCTGAGTTTTAAATTTAAACTAAAAGTTCTCTGTTGATACTAGGCCCTGACTGAGCCAATAAACATACTGGATTCTAAAATACACAAATTTTTCAGCTTTAACCCAAAGAATTCCCTTTACTCAAGATTTAGAGAATTTCCCAGAAGTAAATACTTAAAAGTGCAGATTTCCTTCCAGCAGTAGCAGTCCCTTTTAGTAGTCTTTCAAGACTGAGAATCACAGAGCTCTGTTTGATCTATTTATGCCTGTGCTTCTAAGGTTGTCTGTTAACAATTTCCTAGGTGATTGACATAGCCCTCTGAAATGGCTTTAACACAAGTGCAGATTTCTTTCCAACAGTAGCAGTCCCTTTTAGTAGTCCTTCAAGTCTTAGACTTTAGGAAAACTAACTTTGCCAAGATAGGACAGTACCTCAAGGAGTTGTTAGGGATGGGAATAGCTGGGGATATAGAGAAGCAATGGGTCAAATTGATGAAGATAAAGCGGAGTTGCTTAACAAATATTTTTGTTCTGTGTTCACAGAAAAAGGGCCAGGAGCAGGACCTCAGAAAACACTCACAAAGAGGAACAGAAGGGAAGGGGATCTTGGACGATTTTCAGAAGACTGTATTCATGACGAACTAGCTAAACTAAAAGTAGACAAAGTAATGGGATACATCCAAGAGTATTGAAGGAACTTTGGGAAGTTCTAGCGGCTCCACTGTCTGACCTTTTCAATGCTTCTTTAAAGTCAGGAGTGGTCCCAGAGGACTGGAGAAAGGCACATATGGTCCCTTTACACAAACGTGGAAGGATGAGGTTGAAAACTACAGGCTGGTTATTCTGTCCTCTGTGGTGAGTAAATTAATGGAAACACTGCTAAAAGAGAGGATAGTGAGGTTTCTGGAGTCCAATGGATTGCAGGATCTGAAGCAGCATGGGGTTAATAGAGGCAGATCTTGCCAGACAAATCTGATTGATTTTTCTGACTGGGTGTCCAGAGAGTTGGACTGAGGGAGAGCCCTAGATGTGGTGTACTTAGATTTCAGTAAAACCTTTGACACCGTACAGCACCCTAGGGATGGACCTTAAAGTGAATGACTGGGTTAGAAACTGGCTGAGTGGGAGACGACAAAGCGTACAGGTAAATGGACCTCACTCTGAAGAGAAGGATGTTACCAGTGGTATGCTGCAGGGATATGTCCTTAGTCCAATTCTTTTAAACATTTTTTAGTGATATTGTGAAAGGGCTGTTGGGTAAGGTTTGCCTCTTTTTGGATGATACCAAGTCTGCAATATAGTAGACACTCATGAAGGAGTAGATAACATGAGGATGGATTTAGCTAAGCTTGAAGAATGGTTGAGAATTTGGCAGCTCAGATTTAATGCTAAAAAATGCAGTATCATGCATTTGAGCTGCAAAATTCCAAGGGAGTGGTACAGTATGGGGGGGGGGGGGGGGTGAAGTACTTCTGTCCATGAAAGAAGAGCAGGACCTGGGAGTGATTGTTTCTGATGATCTTGCAGTGACTAAACAGATAGAAAAGATGACGGCGAAAGCCAGAAGAATGCTTGAGTGCTTCTTTTGGGGAGATCTCATTTGGAGTATTGTGTGCAATTCTACAGACCACACCTTCAAAAGGATATGAACAGGATGGAGTTGGTGCAGAGGGTAGCTACCAAAATGATCAGTGGTCTTCATTATAAACCATATGGGGACATACTTAAAGATCTCAATATGTATACATTAGAGGAAAGGTGGGATAAAGAAGGTGTGATAGAGACGTTTAAATACCTCCTAGGCATAAATGCACAGGAGAGCCTCTTTCAGTTGAAAGAAAGCTTTGCAATAAGGGAACATAGGATGAGGGTGAAAGGAGATAGACTTAGGAGTAATATGCAGAAATACTTCTTTATGGAAACAGTGGTAGATGCATGGAATTGTTGCCCAGTGAAAGTAATGGAGACGAGGACAGTATCTGAATTCAAGAAAGCATGAGATAAACACAGATCTTTAAAGGAAAAAAAGGGACTATAGTAGTTGATATGAAAGGGTAGACTAGATAGGCCATATGGTCTTTTTCTGCCATCATGTTTCTATGTTTTTGCATATTACTGAGATTGTTCTTACCTCTCTCTTAAGTGAAGTACATCAGTCCTTTGATTGGGGTGATGTCTCTCTTTTGGTGTCTTTGGATCTTTCCTCACCTTCTCTCTCATCTTTCTGACATTGGTCTTCATGTGTCCATTCTTAATTGTTTTTGTTCTTTCCTGTCTGGCGTTCAAATCCCTCACCTCCCCCTCTCACTCTCTAGTCTGTGGCATTCCTCAGGATCTGTTCTTGTGCCCTTTATCTTTAATATCTTCCTGGCTCCCTCACTCTTCTGGTGCAACAATTTGGTATCTCTGCTTACTATTACACTCTCAACCTCTCTTTAGCTTTTCATGATCATATTAGCAACATTATCAAATGGTCCTATTTTTATCTCCATCAGATTTGCTTTATTCTCTCTTTTCTGTCTCCATCCTCTCTGGCTACACTGATTCTCTCTCTTGTCATCAGTTATCTTGATTACTTTAATTCTGTCTTTGCTGGTCTTCCTGATTACAAAATCCAGAGGCTACAACGCATGCAAAACTCTGCCACCTGTATTTTAACCCACACTGCCAGATATGTCCACGTCATCTTGCTGCTGTTGAGCCACATTGGCTTCCCGTCTGATACAGAATTCACTATAAAATCCTTATTCTGTCTTCACTGGGATCACCAAAGTTCAACTCCGTCGGCTGCAACTTATTCAAAACACCGCTGCCTGCATTATTTCCCACTCTTCTCGCAATGACCACATTACCCCCCTATTGCTTCACCTCCATTGGCTGCCAGTCGACCATCGTATCAAATTCAAAATACTAACTCTGGTTCACCGCGTCTTGTACAGACAAACACCCCAGTACCTCACTGATCTTCTCCGCTTCCACATCCCCACACGTAGTCTTCATTCTCTTCACATTAATCGACTTCACCTCCCCCCACCATCTCGTGCACACCTACAGTCTACCCGTCATTCTGCCTTTTTCTTCCTTGGTCCAGCTCTGTGGAACTCTCTGCCCACTCCGCTCCGTCTGGAAGATAACTACACCACTTTCAGGTCCCTACTTAAGTCCCATCTGTTCACCTCAGCATATAACCTCCCGGCCACACCCAGCTGACCTGGTTTATCTATGTCTGCACTTTTCTTTGTGTTTTGTCCTCCCCGCTCTCAACCGCTTGATCTATTGCTTCCTATTCTCTTTGTTTCCTGTCCCAATGATGTAGTTCCTTTCTATATTTCCGGGCCTGTGCCCCTCCCCCAATTTGCTACTGTATTGTAAACCGCCCTGCTGTAATGAAGGGCGGTATATCAAATTTCTAAATAAACATAAACATAAACATATTCTGACCCAGCGGGCTTAACAGAGCTGCGAGAAAGGAAAACTCTCCCTTCACGGCTCTGAAAGCCGGCGCCGAGGGGACTGATTCAGGGAGGGCTCTGTCGGGTAGGCGGGGGGTGGGGGGGTGTGCAGGACACTTGATTCTGCCGCTGCCATGGCAGCAGCCAGTTTTTTTTTAAATTTCCCTGGTCTGATTGGGGGCGGGGGCTAGGACTGGTAATGGGCTATGGGCTGATGGGGGGGGGGGTTAGGACTGGAGGTGGGCTGATGGGGGGTTAGGACTGATAATGGGCTATGGGGGGGGCTAAGACTGAAAATGGGGTGATGGGGGGTTAAGAATGGAAGTGGGCTGATGGGGGTTAGGACTGGTAATGGGTTATTGGGGGGCTAAGACTGAAAATGGGGTGATGGGGGTTGGGACTGGAAGTGGGCTGATGGGGGTTAGGACTGGTAATGGGCTATTGGGGGGCTAAGACTGAAAATGGGGTGATGGGGGTTGGGACTGGAAGTGGGCTGATGGGGGGCTTAGGACTGGTAATGGGCTATATGGGAAGGGGCTAGGACTGGTAATGGGCTGGAGGTGTTGCTAGGACTGGAAATGGGCTGAGTGGAAGGGGGGCTTGAACTGCAAATAGCTGATGGGGACAGGGGCTTGGAATTGAAATGGGCTGAGTGGAAGGGGGGATTGAACTGCAAATAGCTGATGGGGAGGAGGGCTTGGAATGGAAATGGGCTGAGTGGAAGGGGGGCTTGAACTGCAAATAGCTGATGGGGAGGGGGGCTTGGAATTGAAATGGGCTGTGAGGGGAGGGAGCTAGGACTGCAATGGGCTGAGTGGGGGGGGAGCTAGGACAGAAATGAGCTGATGGAGAGGCTAGGATAGGACTGGAAATGGGCTGTTGGGGGTGCTAAGATTGGAAATGGACTGTGGTGGGGGCTTGGATTGAAATGGACTCATGGAGGGGCTAGAACTGGAAGTAGGCTCATGGGGGGCTTGGATTGGAAATGGGCTGAGTGGAGGGGAGCTAGGATTTGACATGGGCTGATGGTGGGGTTAGGAAAGGACTAGAAATCGGCTGATGGGGGCTGGGATTGGAAATGAGCTGATGGAGGGACTCGAATAGGACTGGAAATGGATGGGGGAGCTAGGACTGGAAATGGGCTGATAGTGGGGCTAGGATAGGATTGGAAATGGGCTGATGAGTGGCTAGGGCTGGAAATGGGCTGATGCGGGGACTAGAAGGGAGCGGATGCTGGGTGGGGCTGAAACTAGAAGGGAGCTGATGTTGGGGGAGGATTAGAATGGGATGGAGCTGGGAGAGTGAAATGGAGAGGGGAAAAATATTTTGTGTGGGAGGGAAGAAAAATCTACAATTGGCCGGGTATTGGGAGAGTAAGTGGGGATTGAGGATGGAGGGGTAAAATTTGAGTGGATGAAATAGGAATGAGGAAAGAGCAAAAGGAGAAAGATGTTAAAGCAGATGTAGAGAGAGAATGGAAAAAAACTAGAAAAGAGAAGAAAGGACAAATGGACAGCAGACGATGGAGAGTTAGCAGAAGACACGAAGAAACCAGAAGAAAGTGGCTGGAGCACTTGCAACTGAAAAAAGAAATGCGCAAAAGGTAGAAAAATATCTCTTTATTTTGAATTTATTAACTGGAATATGTCAGCTCTGGGAAATGTGCATCATAAGAACATAAAAACATAAAATATGCCATACTGGGTCAGACCAAGGTCCATCAAGCCCAGTATCCTGTTTCCAACAGTGGTCAATCTAGGTCATACATACCTAGCAGTATCCCCAAGAGACACAGGTTCTACAATGCTTGTATTGGGTCAAGCATTGATATCTTGGGTCCCTTTTTTTTAATAAGATGTCAACAAAATTTACAAGCAATCATACTTGAAATGGAAACAAGACATGAGTAAGAAAAGTAAAACAAGAAATATACCAATATAAAGTTATTTACTCCCATTCTTAAACTAGTCCACACACTAGAGAGACCCATAATGATTAAGGAAAATACAACAAAATAAACTCATAGGAATAGATAGACTCACGAAAATCCGGTAAACCTATCCTGCAAATAAACCCGCTCACCTAAGGGGCAGCAGATAAACGAGCGCTAATAAAGGAAACTAACTTAGTAGGCTCATAAAAAATATAAGAAACAGATTAAATCTTTACCAAACATTTACAGGGAAACTTGAGGAAAAATAAACCTCCCATCTGAATCACCCCAGACTTTAACAACAGAAACTCTTTTCTCGGTTTTTGTGTTTCCCGAGATAAATCAGGAAACATTTGAATAGATAACCCTTTAAACAAAACTGTACGTTTCTTGAAATACGTTCTCAATAGCCATTCCCGGTCAGACACAAGAGCCAGTGAAATCAACAAAGTAGCAGGAACCACACTCTCAGATACAGATGTATTAAAAATCTCAGAAAGATTTAAAACATCTAGTGCCTCTTCCTCTACCGGGGAACCCCCAGTTAGACCTTTAATTTTTTTCCCAGTGGGTAGGTAATAAATTTTTGAAAGCAGAGGATGTGATTCCTCAGGAACATTCAACACCTCTATCAGATATGCTTTAAACATGTCACAGGGAGTAACCATTGATGACCGAGGAAAATTCAATAACCTAATATTCATTGCCCTATTCTGATTTTCCAACATTTCTATTTTAAATTTAACTCCAAGCATATCTCTACATACATCATTAAATTTATCCTCCAGTTGTGTAACCTTATTATCCATGAGCAAAGCTTGAGATTGTAAAAGAGACACAGAGTCCTGGCAATTCTGGACTTTCCCTGCATTTTCCTGGATTAGCTTCAAAGTAGCATTAGTTTGGGACACCAAACACTCACCAAACGTTGTCAATGCCAATCAAATAGAGTCAAGAGTTATATGTTCAGGACGCTCCAAAGAAAAGGGTTCCAGTAGAGGTAATTCAGGCGAGATCACAGGAAACGATGCCAAGTTACCTGAAGAATTAACATCGAGGATAACTTGCTGCTCAACTGCCGCTTCCCTTTCAACTCCCTCCGACGCTGACCCTGGAACCACCGACTCTGAAGCTGTAGCCTTCGCTCCAATTGAAGAAACTGCGCTGACCTCCTCGGATCGCACCTCTCTAGAGGCACTAAGGCTCAGAAAGTCTGCAGGGAGTGCGGGTGGTTTCTGCAGATGCGGAGTGAGATCGCACCCAGAGGAAGATGCCGAACTCTCCGGTCCCGACGTCGACACAAGCGGGGTAAGTCCGGAAACCAACCGAGACTCGCCGTGCTGCTGCACAAAGGTATCCATCGGACCGACCTTGGTTACAGATGCAGAAGAGGGCTGCTTGGGCAGGAGAGGGCCCCACTTAACTTCCCCTTTCACTTAGGCATAGGAAAGGAGCTCACAGCAGAGTGGGTCCAGTGGCCATCTTGGATCTCTCGTTCCCCGCCAAACCTTCATAGCAGGCTCTCTTTTACAGGTAAGTAGCCTTCAGATATGCTCCAGAACCCCAGGTTTCTCTCTCCCCCCCCCCCCATCCTAGGTCCCTTTTTATTAATGGTTTATGGACCTTTCCTCCAGAAACTTGTCCAAACCTTTGTTAAACCCAGCTACACTAACAGCCTTTACTACATCCTCCGGTAACAAATTCCAGAGTTTGATTACACGTTGAGTGAAAAAAATATTTTCTCTTATTTGTCTTAAATAGTTTACCCTGTAGCTTCATTACATGTCCCCTAGTCTTTCTATATTCTGATAGCGTAAACAATTGATCTATGTTTACCTGTTCCACTCCATTCATTAATTTATAGACCTCTATCATATCTCCCCTCAGTTGTCTCTTTTCCAGGTTGAAGAGCCCTAACCTTTGTAGCCTCTCTTCATAGGAGAAGCCTTCCATCCCCGTTACCATTTTGGTGGCTCTTCTCTGTACCTTTTCTAATAACGCTATATCCTTTTTAAGATACGGCGACCAGAATTGCACACAATATTCAAGGTGTGGTCGTACCATGGAACGATACAGAGGCATTATAATATCCTTTGTTTTATTTTCCATTCCTTTCCTTATGATACCTAGCATTCTATTTGCTTTCTTGGCCGCCGCTGCACACTGGGCGGAGGGTTTTAACATGTTATCCACAATGACGCCTAAATCTTTTTCCTGGGTGGTGGTTCCCAATGTGGAACCTTGCATCGTGTAACCATAGTGTGGGTTGTTATTTCCTAGGTGCATAACTTTGCACTTGTCCACATTAAATTTCATCTGCCATTTGGATGCCCAGTCTTCCAATTTATCCAGATCCTCCTGCAGTTTTCTGCAATCCCCTTGGGTTTTAACAACGTTAAACAATTTTGTGTCATCTGCAAATTTGATAACCTCACTAGTTATTCCTTTTTCCAGGTCATTTATGAATATGTCAAAAAGCAGCGGACCCAGTACAGATCCCTGGGGTACTGCACTATTCAACTTTTTCCATTGGAAAAATTGGCCATTTAGCCCTACCCTCTGCTTTCTATCTTTTAACCAGTTCCCGATCCACAATAGTACTCTGCCTCCTATCCCATGACTTTTTAGTTTTTCCAAAAGTCTCTGATGAGGAACCTTGTCAAAGGCTTTCTGAAAGTCCAGATAAACTATATCAACCAACTCACCTTTGTCTACCTGTTTATTCACACCTTCAAAAAAACATAACAGATTAGTAAGACAAGATCTTCCTTGTCTAAAGCCATGTTGGCTGTCTCCCATTAGGCCATAACTATCTACATGTTGAGTAATTTTGTTTTTTATGATGGTTTCTACCATTTTTCCCGGTACTGACGTCAGGCTCACTGGTCTGTAGTTTCCTGGATCACCCCTGGAACCCTTTTTAAAAATTGGTGTTACATTGGCGATCCTCCAATCTTCAGGTATTACAGATGATTTTAATGAAAGTTCACAGATTACTAATAGCAGGTCTTCAATCTCATATTTCAGTTCTTTCAACACCCTTGGATGTATACCATCCGGTCCAGGTGATTTGCTACTATTCAGTTTATCAAATAGTTGTAATACATCTTCCCGGTGTAGCGATATTTCTCTCAATTCCTCTGCAGTATCACCTTTAAATACCACTTCAGTCTTGGGTAACATCCCTACATCTTCCTCAGTAAAGACCAAGGCAAAGAATTCATTCAGTCTCTCCGCTATAGCCTTGTCTCCTCTTACTGCCCCTTGTAGCCCTCTATCATGTAACGGTTCAATCTATTGACTCTCTCACATGCTTTTTGCTACGAATGTTCTTGAAAAAGTCTTTATTTTGCGTTTTTGCTTCCATAGCAAGTTTCTTCTCAAATTCTCGCTTTGCCTGCCTTATCAATGCTTAGCATTTAACTTGGCAGTGCCTGTGCTGTTTCCAGTTTTCGTAGTTTGGCTCTTTTTTTCCATTTCCTGAAAGATGCTTTTTTGGCAGCAACAGCCTCTCTGACCTCCTCACCTTTAAACCATGCTGGCAGTTTTTTGGACTTTCTTCTACTTTTCTTAATGGGAATACAGCTGGTCTGAGCTTCCAGGATAGTATTTTTAAACAACACCCAAGGTTGATGTAAGTCTTTAACCTTTGCAACCACTCCTTTTAGTTTTTTCTTAACTATTTTCCTCATTTTATCATAGTCTCCCTTTTGAAAGTTAAAAGGTAGTACTGTGGATTTCCTTACCATCCCTTCTCCATTAATTAGATCAAACGCTATCATACTATGATCACTATTGCCAAGTGGCCCAAACAACCTTATCTCTTGCACCAGATCTGGTGTTCCACTAAGGACTAGCTCCAATATGGCTTCCCCTCTGGTCGGTTCATGAACCAGTTGCTTCAAGAAGCAGTCATTTATTTCATCTAGGAACTTTATCTTCCTAGCATGTCCTGCTGTGACACTGACCTAGTCGATACCGGGGTAATTGAAATCACCCATTATTATTACTGTGCTGTGACTTTTGTTAGCTTCCTTGATATCTTTGAGCATTTCATCATCCATGTGTTCATTCTGGCCAGGCGGTCGATAGTACACCCCCACTGCCATCACCTTCCCCTTCATACATGGAATTTCAATCCATAGAGATTCTACAGCAAATTTTGTTTCCTGCAAAACTTTAATCCTTTCTGACTCAATACCCTCTCTAACATAGAGTGCAACCCCTCCACCAAGATCAGTTCTATCATTACGATATAGTTTGTACCCAGGCATCACAGTGTCCCACTGGTTATCCTCCTTCCACCATGTCTCTGAGATTCCAATCATATCTAACCTTTCATTTAGTGCTATATATTCTAACTCTCCCATCTTATTGTTTAGACTTCTAGCCAGGGCCGGATTTACCTTGAGTGAGGCCCTATGCCAACAAAAATTGTGGGCCCCCAGCAGGGGCGGCCCAAGGGGGGTGTGGGCCTCATTTGCATAAGGGACCTCATTTGCATAAATATTTGCATAATGTTACCATATACTAACTTTTAGTAAACGTGCCTCTTAATGAGTGTATGGATAAAGAAAGACTAAAAGATTTCTACATTACTATAATCCAGTGCCAACTGCCAGACACATTAGGAACTACTACAAACACTGCCCATTTAGAACCCATAGCAAACCCGCCGTATCCTAACAGCACTACCAGGACTCACAAAGCACCATACTCTACCAATCAAAAGGCAACACTGCAAATATTAAACCAATACATTTCAGAGAACAACAATACATGACCTACTGGGGAAAGAGAACAAGTGGCAATGTCAAATAGGAATTATATAAACAGAACACCTCAGCTCAGTTACACATGCAGAACATAGACCATCACCAAACAAGTAATCACATTTTAGAAACAGGAAGACAATAATTAAACTGGGAATCCCAAAAGCCAAACTTGGAATGTACAACACTGTAGAAATAAAACTATACATTAATTTGCTCTTGTACTAAACAAAGCGCAGACGTTAATGATGCACATTTACCAGAGCTGACATATTCCAATTAATAAATTCAAATAAAGAGATATTTTTCTACCTTTTGTGCATTTTTTTCAGCTGCAATTGCTCCAGCCACTTTCTTCTGGTTTCTTAATGTCTTCTGCTAACTCTCCATCGTCTGCTGTCCATTTGTCCTTTCTTCTCTCTTCTAGTTTTTTTCCATTCTCTCTCTACATCTGCTTTAACATACTAATCTTTCTCCTTTTGCTCTTTCCTCATTCCTATTTCATCCACTCAAATTTTAACCCCTCCATCCTCAATCCCCACTTACTCTCCCAATACCCGGCCAATTGTTAGATTTTTTATCCCTCCCACACAAAATATTTTTCCCTTCTCCATTTTACTCTTCCAGCCCCATCCCATTCTAATCCTCCCCCAACATCAGCTCCCTTCTAGTTCCAGCCTCACCCAGCATCCATTCCCTTCTAGTCCCTGCATCAGCCCATTTCCAGTCCTAGCCACCCATCAGCCCATTTCCAGTCCTAGCAACCCCCCAACCCAATACCAGTCCTAACCCCCCATCACCCCATTTTCAGTTTAAGCCCCCCCTATAACCCATTACCAGTCCTAACCCCCCATCAGCCCACTTCCAGTCCTAACCCCATCAACCCATTTCCAGTCAGCCCCCCATAGCCCATTGCCAGTCCTAACCCCCCCCATCAGCCCATCAGCCCACAGCCCATTACCAGTCCTAACCCCATCAGCCCACCTCCAGTCTTAACCCCCCCCAGCCCATTTCCAGTCCTAACCCCCCCCATAGCCCATTACCAGACAGCCCCCATCCGCCCACAGCCCATTACCAGTCTTAAACCCCCCCCAAAGCCCATTACAAGTTCTAAACCCCCCAACAGCCCATTATCAGTCCTAACCCCATCAGCCCACCTCCAGTCTTAACCCCCCAGCCCATTTCCAGTCCTAGCCCCCCCATAGCCCATTACCAGACAGCCCCCATCAGCCCACAGCCCATTACCAGTCTAAACCCCCCAAAACCCATTACCAGTTCTAACCCCCCCCCAACAGCCCATTACCAGTCCTAACCCCATCAGCCCACCTCCAGTCTTAACCCCCCCCCAGCCCATTTCCAGTCCTAGCCCCCCCCCCATAGCCCATTACCAGACAGCCCCCCATCAGCCCACAGCCCATTACCAGTCTTAACCCCCCCCCAACGCCCATGACCAGTTCTAACCCCCCCCCAACAGCCCACAGCCCATTACCAGTCCTAACCTCATCAGCCCACCTCCAGCCTTAATCCCCCCAAACCCATTTCCAGTCCCAGTCCCAGCCCATTTCCAGTCCCAGTCCCAACCCATTTCCAGCCCCAGTCCCAGCCCCCCCAATTACCAGTCCTACCCCCTCCCCCTCCCCCGGCCTAAAGAAAAATTTAATATAAAAAAAAAAACCTGCTGGCTGCCGCCGCGGGGCCCCCTCTGCTGCCGCGGCAGCATGGACTGACCCGCGGGGGCCCCCTCTGTAAGCTCGGTCCCTCCCTCCATGCCTCCGTGTCTCCCTCCGTGCAGGCTGTGAGAGACGCGAAGGCAGACTGTCTCCTTCGCGTCTCTGTTAAGCCCGCAGGGGCTGATGGGAAATTTCCCATCAGCCCCTGCGGGCTTAACAGAGACGGGAAGGCAGAAGGAGACAGTCTGCCTTCGCGTCTCTAACAGCCTGCACGGAGGGAGACACGGAGGGAGGGACCGAGCTTACAGAGGGGCCCCCCGCGGGTCAGTCCATGCTGCCGCGGCAGCAGAGGGGGCCCCGCGGCGGCAGCCAGCAGGTTTTTTTTTATTTTATTAAAAAAAAAAAGCCTAACTAGTTCAATTTTTGTGGGCCCTTTGCAGCTGTGGGCCCTACGCCATGGCGTACATGGCGTATAGCTAAATCCGGCCCTGCTTCTAGCATTTGCATACAAGCATTTTAGAGACTGTATTTTATTAATATTAATCTGACTATTGGTAGGCATGGGTAATTTGGAATCTGTACGCTCTGTCTGCACCATACTCAAGGGCATTTGGGCTACTTTACTCTTTTTTGGAACCTCTCTGCTTTTGGTAGTATCCTTCAAGGATACCTTCTTCCGAAGCATGCGCTCTTGGGCGACTGTCGGCTTTCCCCTATTTTCTAGTTTAAAAGCTTCTCTATCTCCTTTTTAAAGGTTAATGCCAGCAGTCTGGTTCCATCCTGGTTAAGGTGAAGCCCATCCCTTTGGAAGAGCCCCTTCTTTCCCCAGAATGTTCCCCACTCACTAACAAATCCAAAACCCTCATCCTTGCACCATCGTCAGATCCACGCATTGAGACTCCGGAGCTCTGCCTGCCTTTTGGGTCTTACACTTGGAACAGGAAGCATTTCGGAGAACACTACCCTGGAAGTTCTGGATTTCAAATTCCTATCTAAAAGGTTAAATTTAGCCTCCAGAACCTCCCTACCACATTTTCATGTCATTGGTACCGACATGTACAAAGACAGCAGACTCCTCCCCAGCACTATCTAAGACCTTATCTAGGCAGTGCGTGAGGTCTGCTACCTTCTCACCAGGCAGGCATGTTACCAGGCAATCCTCACGTCCACCAGTCACCCAGCTATCTATATGCCTAATGATTGAATCACCAACTATAACAGCTGTCCTAACCCTTCCCTCATGGGCACATGGCCCTGGAGAAACGTCCTCAGTGTGAGAGGGTTTTACATCACCTGGAGGTCAGGTCCTAGTTACAGGATCACATCCTGCCACACCAGGGTGATGCTGTCCTGTCTCGTGACCTTTCTCCTCCATGGCAACAGGGATGCTGCCAGACTGGAGGTGGGACTTCAGAACTATATCCCTGTAGGTCTCGTCCATGTACCTCTTTGTCTTTCTTATGTCTTCCAGGTCTGCTAATCTAGCCTCTAGAGAACGGACGTGTTCCCTGAGAGCAAAGAGCTGCTTGAACTTAGTGCATACGTAAGACCTCTCACCAATTGGGAGAAAATCATACATGTGACACTCAATGCAAAAGACTTGAAAGCCTCAATCTCATTGCTGGACTGTTGTCTTCATCTTAGTTTAAAGCTTGTGTTTAGGTCTTTAAATTCTGTACTTACTAAGGGTTGGTGTGGATGCTTGTACTAATAAAAGTGTATCTAATACCTTTAATATACCTTGTTCACCTGAAGCTTAATTAATCTCAGGTCCTCAATGTATGACTGATTTGGATAAAGAGCTGCACTTGAGAACAGCCCCTTTCCTCTAAGACGTGTAAGTACCTATAAAGCTACAATTACCCCGGGGTGGGTGGGTGTTGGGGAGGGAGGGAAATAAGACCTATTAAAAGAGGGCTGTTACAAGGTACCCTGTCCTGTAACCTCAGTAGGGGGTGAGGGGGTAGTCCCTCAGGTAGACTAGAGCAGGAAAAAAAGTTTAAAACGCAGCACGTTCTGGGGACAGAGCAGGGATAGATATTTAATTTAAAGTAACAGTTAACCTGGCTACCACACAAAGGCCAGATAGTTGAAAGAGGCAGGGTAAGTTATACAGCTGAGAAAGCTGAAGTGCAAAACTAAAGGGAACAGGGAGATGAAGTAGCACACCAATAAAGACTAACAAATAAATAAATAGACAGCTAGAACTCACAGCAAAGTTGTCACAGGAGTTAAATATCCACCTCTATATCAGAGCACTGTGAGGGCACTGCTCTTCCCAGAGCAGAGAGAGGCAAACAGACTATGCACACATAGGAGGAGGAGACAGGAAGAAGGGCTACACAATACCTCAGCAGGGGGGGAGGGGGTAGTCCCTTAGGTAGACTAGAGCAGGAAAAAAAGTTTAAAATGCAGCACGTTCTGGGGACAGAGCAGGGAGAGATATTTAATTTAAATTAACAGTTAACCTGGCTACCACACAAAGGCCAGATAGTTGAAAGAGGCAGGGTAAGTTATGCAGCTGAGAAAGCTGAAGTGCAAAGCTAAAGGGAACAGGGAGATGAAGTAGCACACCAATAAAGACTAACAAATAAATAAATAGACAGCTAGTACTCACAGCAAAGTCGTCACAGGAGTTAAATATCCACCTCTATAGCAGAGCACTGTGAGGGCACTGCTCTTCCCAGAGCAGAGAGAGGCAAACCAACCATTAACATCTGCGCTTTGTTTAGTACAAGAGGAAATTAATTTATAGTTTTAATTCTACAGTGTTGTTGTACATTCCAAGTTTGGCTTTTGGGGTTCCCAATTTAATTAATGTCTTCCTGTTTCTAAATTGTGATTCCTTGTTTGGTGATGGTCTATGTTCTGCATGTGTAACTGAGCTGAGGTATTCTGTTTATGTAATTTCTATTTGACATTGCCACTTGTTCTCTTTCCCCAGTAGGTCATGTATTGTTATTCTCTGAATTGTATTTGTTTAATATTTGCAGTGTTGCCTTTTGATAGGTAGAGTATGGTGCTTTGTGAGTCCTGGTAGTACTGTTAGGATATGGCGGGTTTGCTATGGGTTCTAAATGGGCAGTGTTTGTAGTAGTTCCTAATGTGCCTGGTGGTTGGCACTGGATTATAGTAATGTAGAAAGCTTTTGGTCTTTCTTTATCCATACGCTCATTAAAAGACATGTTTATTAAAAGTTAGTGTATGGTAACATTATGCAAATATTTATGCAAATGAGACCCCTTATGCAAATGAGGCCCCGCACCGAGTCTCCGCTCATGGCCCCGTACCCCCTTGGGCCACCCCTGTATCATGATAAAGGAATTTAGTCTTAAAATAGACCTGCACCTTAAAATGAAGAAGACAAAGTCCTGATCACCTTCAAAATCAATCATTTCATCCTTGATGGAGAAGAAAAATAGTAGATAACTTTAACATGCTTGGATCAATAATCAATAAAGAAATGACAAGCAATAAAAAAATCAGACTTTGTTCCTGGGAGAACAGTTATGAAGGACCTATATTCTCAGGTGCATAGATATATCTTGCATACAAAGATTTGGCTTGTCCAAACCATGGTATTTTCAATCATGTCATATGGATGCTAAAGTTGGACAGTGAAGAAGAAAGACAGGAAGACAATTAATGTCTTTGCATTAATGTGCTGACAAAGAATGACATGTATACCATGGACTGCTTGAAGAACAAACCAGTTAGTACTAAAGAGGATCAAACCTAAGCTTTCTTTAGAAGCTCAAATGACAAGACTTCAACTTTCATTCTTTGAACACATTATTAAAGATCATTAGAGAAAGACATTCTTGGCAATGCTGAAGATCAGGAGAGAAAGAGAGTGCGTTCTCTGCAGATGGGTACAGTCCAAGAACCAGGCAGAGAAGAAGGACCAGGCCACACTGGGAGGATACTTGAAAAGCATTTATTGAGGATCCAGGGTCGATAGGACCAGGAGGAACCCATCTGGACTTCTTACACAGAACAGAGGAATCAGTTCTGTCACTGGACCTACCTGAAAAGAAATCGGTAATCTGAAGTTTGCGAGAAAATTTAAAAAGATCAATATGTGTCTGAAAAGGGTCGTATCTTGCTGTGGGAACAAAGGACAGTCTTTTCTGGAGTAAGTCACATTCAGATTTTGAGAGAGAGACTTTAGAGAGAGTAATGACAGGAAGGTCAGTGTCAAGCGTCAGTAAAGATCGTGAGAGCGATTCTGGTGGGGACGTGTGCTTTTGCCCCTGCCCCTCCCTCTGAGCGCCAACTGGCAGGGGAAGGGTTGCTTCCATGGGAGTTTGTACCGTGCCAACTCTTATTCCCAAAGATCTTTGAACAAAATATATTTAGATGTACCGGGGGAAATGGGGAGAGGTGTGGAGCCAGGAGAGGCAAACAGTTCTTCCAAATCGCTCCTAATGTGTTTCTTGCTTCGGTCTTGTGTGTAATTATTCCTATAATCAGACTGGTCATATCTTTTATGGGCAAAGTTGCTAGGCTCACCACCATTATCCTTAAAACTAACCTTTCATTGTGCATTTTATGGAGGACAGTATTTAAGCCATAAATAAACCTTACCATTCTTATAATCTAGCTCATCATGTCTATGTTTATAAAGTTTGCCTATCTTAATTTTTTTGCGATATTCCTCAAGTTTCTTGTTATAATCACTCAATAATCTATCAAATGTCTGTCTTCTGTTTTAAGTGAATCCTTCATATCAGCCTCTATCCTTATTGCTTCTGCTTTCTTCTTTGAAGTCTCTGCGAGGAGCATCATGAGGTCAAGAAAACATTTGTTTAGGATGGCACACCACCTGTCCATAAAGGCTTTATCATTGTGGAACATGTTAGGTTTTTAGTCATCCTTAAACCTCTAGGGATACACTTAACTCTACAGTATTGTTAAAGACTTGCATAGTGGAGTTAATACCGAATAACGGCCTTCTTGGTGCGGATCAGATCAATCCATAGTTCAGACAAAGCTGGTATCTTCCGACTCGTCATCTATGAGTCGAGGTTCTTGTAGCAGATTGTGTAGATGATCTTCTGAATAACTGAAAACATTGTCCCATTGAATGTAGGCCTTGTTAGATACTCAGGAGAAAAACAGGAGAGAAAGAGAGTGCATTCACCGCAGATGGGTACCGTCCAAGAACCAGGCCGAGAAGAAGGACCAGGCCACACTGGGAGGAAACTTAAAAAGTCTTTATTTAGGCTCCAGGGTCGATGGGACAAGGAGGAACCCATCTGAACTTCTTACGCAGAACAGAGGAATCAATTCTGCCACTGGACGTACCTGAAAAGAAATTGGTAATCTGAAGTTTGCGAGAAAATTTAAAAAGATCAATATGAGTCTGAAAAGGGTCGTAACTTGCTGTGGGAACAAAGGACAGTCCTTTCTGGAGTAAGTCACATTCAGATTTTGAGAGGAAGATATTAGAGAGACTAATGACAGGAAGGTCAGTGTCAAGTGTCAGTAAAGATCGTGAGGGCGATTCTGGTGAGGACACGCGCGTTTGCCCCTTCCCCTCCCTCTGAACTCCAACTGACAGGGGAAGGTCTGCTTCCATGGGGGTTTGTACCATGCTGACTCTTGTTCCCAAAGATCTTCGAACAAAAAATCTTTAGAAGTACCGGGGGAAGTTGGGAGAGGTGTGGAGCTAGGAGAGGCAAACAGTTCTTCCGAATCGCTCCTAATGTGTTTCTTGCTTCGGTCTTGTGTGTAATTATTCCTATAATCAGACTAGTCGTATCTTTTAGGGGCAAAGCTGCTATGCTCACCACCATTATCCTTAAAACTAACCTGTAGTTGTGCATTATATGGAGGACAGTATTTAAGCCATAAATAAACATTACCATTCTTATAATCTAACTCATCGCGTCTATGTTTATCAAGGGTTAGTGCAGGGAGCATTGGACAGGGGTGGGAGGGGAAGGGCTGGTGGCAGTGAGTTGGCGGAGCGGGTACAGGCCGAAGCACCTGGACATACAGGGCCTATTCCAGTGATGTCCCTGTAAGTCCAGCGGCCACACTTTGGATGCCCAGCATATACCATGGAGGTGAAATAAGCACCAGGCGCCCTTGCGATCGGGACATTCCGCACCCCATGGACAACTGTGCCAGGGCGGGTGAGCCCCCACCACCTGGTCCAGGCCCTGGCTGACCCCACGCAGTGGGGAAAGACAATTCGAATGCTGTCGGGCTTTTGGTGCTCCTGCTGGGCATCCTGGTGCCATGGCAACGGGACACTACTGCACCGGCACACCAGCAGGAGCATAGGACGGGCTGGCTGGGTAGAATGGAGGACATCTCCCATTGGGGAATCAGGGTCACACTGGGATACCTATGTGCCTGATCCTGCAACTGTGGGAACATCTAGCTCCCGCAGTTGCAGAATCAGGTACATTTTGGGTCCTTCCATTTTTTGGACATCGGGAGAGCCCAGATATGCCCCTGTTAGAATTGGCTTTTTCTCAGAGACAGAGGATGGGAAAAAAGCTTTCATGAATCAGGTCATGTAAATGAATAATAGGTGTAGAAATTACTGTACATAAATACGTACAACTGTAAATGATGGTTTGCATGCTAAAATACCAGTGAACATTATCTGCAAGACTTTGTGGGGTATATGAGTGTAAGCTTTTGCATCCTGTATAAGCAGAAATTTCTCTGGCCTGAGCAGTGGCATTCCCAAGGTATATGGTCTGGGTGCAATTTTCACTTATGCATATATGTCCGAGTTTTCAGAGGGGACAGAGGTGTAATTTTATAATGGCACATGTAGACATAAGTCCCATTTGAAAATCCAATCACATTTGAAAATCCAGCATCCAATTCTATCTTGTTAGTTAATAAAGGACCATCAAACACTGTGATCAAGAGCAGAGTGGTGCTCTATAGCTCTGTAATGGGGTATATTTATTTATTTAACTGTGTTTATATACCACTGATCTATTGTGGTAGGCTATGGCCTGTAAACTAGGCCTAGATCCCAACCCCCACCTGAGACTAGTGCTGAACAGAACCAGAGTTTGAGAATCTGCTTTAAACTGCTTTTGAAAAGTCTGTATAATTCCTTTATGCTGATGATAGACATGTTCCTGCATCCCCTGAGCTAGAAATGGCCTTGAAGTAGAAATGTATCAATGTCTAAGACTATGCCTTTGTTAGAATAGCCTGAGAAGGGGGAACAGGGAGCTAGACCCAGAGAGGGTCCCCGATTTTCAGGTGCAAGGGGTGTTGGGACCAATAGAAAGTTTGCCTGTATCAAACTGTAAAAATTGTATATAAGGAATTTGCTCCTGTACTCCATTGCTCAGTCCTTTTTGCATGCTCTCCTGTCTGAGCCTGTGCACAATAAATTGGCTTGGATCCTGCAGCCAACTCCTGGTTTTATTCATTGCGTGCACTTCGCTGCTACACTATGAATCTAAGCGGTTTACAGATAACTTGGCCAAGTGGGTTTACATGGAACACACATAATTTCATGTGGTACATAGAACAAGTTTATATGTAACAATGATAATGTAGTAGAAACATTGAATTATATACATTGAACAGCAGCTGGCATGTAATAACAGTAGAGACATTGAACTATATACATTAAATAGTGGCTGGTAAGTGATAAATAAAAACAAGTTTATCCATTGGGTGTGAGTTTGTTGCTATAGGAGGGTGGGGGTGGGGGTTGGATGGGGCGGGGCGGGGTTATTGAGGATGGGGACTGAGATGGGATGGTTATGCTGGCGGTACAGTGGTTATGCATTCTCACTGGTGAAATGTTCAAGGAACAAATGAGTTTTTAGATTTTTCCTGAAGTCTGTATGGTCATTCGTGGTGCGGAGATAGTCTGGTAATACATTCCACAATGTCAGAGCGAAGAATGAGAAGGCTCTTTTGGATGTTGTGGAATTGGTTTTCATGTTTAAGGATGGCATGTGGAGTGTGTTGGTGGAGTTTGTTCTTTTGGATCTGTTATTAGGGGTTTTCTATATTAATGATCGTAAGTAGTTGGTAGACAGTCCATGGAATAGCTTGAAGATTGTGTGGATGGCTTTGTCTTTGATTCTTTGATTGATGGGCAGCCGGTGCAGTTGTTTGAGTGTTGGGGTTATATATTCAGTCCTTTGGATGTTGCAGAGGGTGCATACAGCAGTATTCATGGCTAGCTGAAGTGGTTGAAGTGTGGATTTAGGTAAGCCTTGTAGGATGATGTTGAAGTAGTCGAAGTGAGGGAATATGAGTGCTTGAAGAACTGTGCAGAAATTGCTTGGGTCCAGGCATGATCTTAGGTGTTGCACTATTTTGAGTTTGTGGTAGATGGTTCTTGTGATGTTGGTTATATGAGGGGAGAGTGTAAGGTGTTGATCAAGGATGATCCCCAGGTAGCGTACTTGTGGTTTGACTTGGAGTTGTGTTCCATCAATTGTTATAGGGGTCATTCTGAGGCACGAATAGTGGGGATGGATGTCCTGTTGGGACGGGACGTCCATCCCCACTATTCGGACCCTTCCCTACCCCGTCTACCTTCCCCATGCATTGTACAGGGAAGGTAGATGGGGCGGGAAAGGGGCAGGTCAGGGGTGGCGTTAGGGCGGGCAGTGGGTGGTTGTCTGCCCCGGATGTACAGGGCCGATTTTAATGTCCAGGGCTGGAGGCTTGCACGGGGAACTTATTCTACCTCAGAGGTGGAATAAGTTCCCCAGTTGGCAAGGATCGGCAGGCCTGGGGCTGGGAATTGGCGGGAGGGGGCAAAGGAGATTCCCTGCAGCCTGACCCTGGTCTTAGGAGGCCAGATCGGGGTCGGGCTGCAGGGAAAGCACCTTTGCAGCTGGTGATCGCGGCTTTTCAGTGGAGCCACGGTGCCATGGTAATCGGACAACATGGTGCCACAGCTCCATTGAACTACCCTGACCAAGTTAGCCGGGAAAGGCCTGTAGGTGCAGGCTGGATGGAATTGGGATCCTGACCTGCACGTACAGGCCTGTTCGCAATTCTGATTCCATGGGGCTAGACATGCCCCACGGAATCAGAATCACGACGCCCTCTGTGCATCCGGTTCCGACTGGGCACACAAAGGGCCAGGACATCCTGGATGGAATTAGGCCCTGTGTGTTTAGGTGGTATAAAGCTGGTGTCCTTGAAAATGTATAAGATTTCAGTTTTTTTGTAATTTATATTCAAGTTGCGTTCAGTGAGCCATGTTGATATGGAGGTGAAGCATTTCTTTACATGGGTGATGGTTGGGTTGGTGGTGTTGATAGGGGCATAAAATATGATGTCATCTGCATATAAGTGGTAAAGTAAGTTGTGTGCTTGTAATACTGTGCAGATTGGAGGAAGAGGTTGAATAACAATGAGGATAGGGCTGATCCTTGGCAAACTCTTTGCTGTTGCAAGTAGGGCTTAATATTACCCATCCCTCTCCAAAGGGATTATTAACAGTCCCCTTTAAGAGAGTCTGCAGCCCAGAGTTCAGGGCTAGGAGGGTGTGACTCAGAGGGAGAGGTTAAGAACCCAGCAGGTTGCAGGAGGGACAGAGATCTGTGGAGCTAGGTCCTTACAAGGCAAACTACACAAAGGAGTTCTGAGGTAGGAATTTTAACTGGGGCTGGAGGAAGGGCCAGGAGGATCAACTTGTGGAGGTTTAACAAGCTGGGACTGAATTAAGCTTATTTTGTTTTCCCTGATCTGCTGTCTGTTCTGGGTCTCCTGATTTAACAAGCCAGGAGCAGAATAAGAACTGCTTTTGGTTTTCCCTATGTTTTAAAGAAAACCCCTTCCCACTGCACACCATGCTTACCACAAGCTCATATCATTCACTCCAGTTCCATCATCAATCCATATCATTAATTCTTATTCACAGTCCATCATTTCATCCAAAATAATAATTTCACTAAAAATCATAATCTCCAAATATATCAAAAGATATTTATCTGCTCAAAATCTATGTCCACTAAATTCAATAGGATATATTATATTCTGATGAAATCTTTCTGCTCCAGGGACTTGGTCCCTTAGTTGATCCAGGGCTCTCTCACTTAATTTACTGTGTTGTTTTTGTGTGCCATTGTACCACTGTTGAATCCTGGTGACCCTGTGGGTAATTGTCATGTTGTGACAAACCCCTGGGTTTTCTTAGCAAGGTGTCACTGGATGTAGATTGGCATCTGTGCAGAAGTCTACAACACTTGGTATTCCAATGTGGTTTCCCATCCAAATTAACCAGGCCTGACGGCTGAGCTTCCAAGACCAGATAAGATCAGGTGGCATGGCCATAGTAATTTACTCCATTAACTCATGCTTATCTGAAATACAAAATGGCATCGGTGTTTAAGAGGCAAGTCACATAATACAGACGACCAATCATATTTTACAACTAGGAGATCCATTCAACCTCAATATTTAATCCATTTTGAGCAATAGAATTCAGCTGATAGATCCAAAATTATTCAGATTAATTAATCTACCAATTTCAATCCACCTCTCCATCAGTTCAGTTCATTCATATAAGTGATATGCCATTTTAAATCTTCAATTAAGTGTTTTTTAACTAGTCAATGTTCTGCTAGTGGTGCTGTGGCATTCTTAGTAGCAGTTCTACTTTGATATCCATTCAGATAAAGCCTAATTTTTGATCTAGATTGTCCCATGTAAACCAGAGAAAACAGGCAAATAATGATATAAATAACATTATTGGAACTGCAATTTGTAGACTATATTGTAACAATATCCCGTAGTTGGATGATGCCATGTAGATCCTTCAAGAGTCAGTAATTAACATTGGCAATTCCTACGAGATGTATGCATTGGATTGTCAATAGTTCATCTATGTAGAAGGCAATTTAACTTGTGTGAAATATTCACCAATGGGGGCATATTCAAAGGCATTTACGTGATTTGCAGACTTCCTTGAATATGGCTAACTTAGGTTAACTATTTGTACCTTCATAAAACAGAGATGTCCTAAATAAACCTGCTCTCAGCTGATCTCTGACACTAAGCAGGGTTAGGCCTGGCTAGTACTTGGATAGAAGACCACCTTGAAACACCAGGGATTGTAAACACACTGTGCGGAAAAAAGGATTGGCAATCTAATTCTGGTCACACCCTGCCACAAAAAGGTTGGGGTGTCAGAAGACAACACACATTGTAAAACACAGAACATGACAGCAAAATATACCATATGGTCTTTCAAGTCTACCCAGCCAAATATATCCCTTCCTTGGAGCCAGTTTCTCCAAATTGGTTAGTTTTGCACATACCATGACACTCATGAACCTCATTTCTAAGCCACGGCATATGGAGTATGATCTCAGCCTCTCAAATTCACTGCTAATGCTCATCCTAGTACTTGCATCTTGCCAAAGAGAGCCTGCCTCTGGAGTTCATAAGATGTTACAACTACGTGCATGGGTAATTTATCAAGGTGTGCTTGGAAATTCCTCTTAATTAGGCCTGTGGCACCCAACATGATGTGAAATAACTCCCTTTTTTGGGGGAAGTTTCTTCAAATGGGTGAGTTTTGCGCATTACGCAAATAGCTGTGTAAGAGCCAAGCTAAACCCCAAACAATATCTGCTCTTAATCCCAAATCAAACCTACACAAAAATGGAAGTTCTCAATAACAAACTCAATAATCTCTGCAGGCAAAATGACCTCAGGATGGCTCATGCCCTACATTTAGTGAGAATCTCACTATAGGGAACGGCGACGCTCACATCACTGGTCAATAAAGCCTTACACACATTCTTTTCAAACTTAACCAATATTTAAACACTCATATCAATACCACAAAATTACCACTGGGAAAGACCATTCATCACCTCAACACACATACACATTCACATACATACAAGAGCGTCCTTGTGTATTAAGCTGTACACCAGCACGGAATTCCCCTGGAACAACCTCCAACTACCTTCAATATAAGTCCTCCAGCACTGCAGTTCCAAGTTACTCCGGCATAATCTCGGCATCCAAACAAAATCAAAAGATTTTCAGAAAAACTTCATATGGCAGGGAACTTCATAACCACCAATTCAATTCGCTCACTCCATCATCTGACCCAACAAAAGCTTTCGTTTCACCAAAATATGGCTTCATCAGGGGTTGCAAATAACGCTATAAAAACTTCACATTCGTAAGCCTCCATTTCCCCCGCCATCTAAAAAGAATGTGTGTAAGGCTTTATTGACCAGTGATGTGAGCGTCGCCGTTCCCTATAGTGAGATTCTCACTAAATGTGGGGCATGAGCCATCCTGAGGTCCTTTTGCCTGCAGAGATTATTGAGTTTGTTATTGAGAACTTCCATTTTTGTGTATGGTGATTTGGGATTAAGAGCAGATATTGTTTTGAGTTTTGCACATACCATTCCAGTCATGAACCTCACTTCTAAGCCAGGGTATGTGGAGTATGATGTCAGTCTCTCTAATTTACTGCTAATGCTGATGTAGTATTTGCATCATGCCAAAGAGAGCCTCCCTCTGGAGTTTGTAAGATGTTATGTATATGGGTAATTTATCAAGGTGTGCTTGAAAATTCCTCTTAATTAGGCCTGTAGCACCCAAAATGATGGGAAAGAATTCAATATTTTTCTGCCACATTTTCTTGGTCTCCGACTGCATTTCTTGATACCTGAAGATTTTCTCTCTCTCAACACGATTCACAGAGTAATCGCTTGGAACTTACACCTCTATAATCAATACCATTCTGATGTTTTTCTCCTTTACCACTATATCCAACTTCCTCGCATCCAGCTTTTTAATCGGTCAGAATGGGAGTATTCCAGGTGATCACAACCTCTTCACTCTCGGTACTTCTTTTAGGGTCATGATCTCAGTGCTTTTCAGGCACAGTGATGTTATAGTGCTTACAGAGTTTCCAATGGATAAGGCATGCTACTTTATTGTTCCTTTCTGTATAGAAATTTTCTGCCATCAGAACTTGCCCTGAGTGTGCTTATCCCATGCTTCTTTGAATTCAGATACTGTCCTTGTTTCCACCACTTCCATTGGGTTGCTGTTCCACATATCTACTACCTTTTCTTTAAAGAAATATTTATTTTGATTACTTCTTAGTCTACTCCTTTCACCCCTACTCTATGACGTTTCATTCCAGAGCCTTATTTCTATTGAAAGAGGCCCACCTCCTCCTCTAATGCATTATGATAGAGACATTTAAATACCTCCAAGGTATATCTTCCCTATCCTGCTTCTCCTCCATACATGTTTAGATCTTTAAGTCTGTCCCCAAATGCTTTATGATGAAGACCATTGACCATTTTAGCAACCATCTCCTGGACCAACTCCATCTTGCTTATATCCTTTTGAAGACAGGGTCTCCAGAATTGTATGCAGTACTCCAAATGGGGCCTTACTTTTTCCTGTGGGCCATTCCTTTTCGAATGTATCCTTCTGGCTTTTGCAATCACCATATCTACCTGTTAGGCCACCTTAATGTAATGGCAGAGAAAGCAATGTTTAAAACTGTCTGGCAAAGATTTTAAAAGCAGGGCAGGTTTGGCCTGGATTTTTTGTTGCAGGAAGGCAAGGGGGAGCATCCTTTCTGGCTGCCCAGGTTTGCCGCAGCATCAAGGTGGTTCTGGGGTGCCAAATAAAAATGAAAAAGAGGTTGAAAATGAAAATAAAAAAACAGACTGCCACATTAAGGACAAATGAAAAGGGTCAGTAAAGTCTCAAATAAGGAAATAAACTTTTAAAGTGAAAGACTGGCTAGTTCAAATGAAGTGTCAAATAAGGAACCATGCCAAATAAATACATCTTTACTGATTCTGAAGGAGGTGGTAGAGATGAGGACAGTATCTGAATTCAAAAAAGCATGGGACAAACACAGAGGATCTCTAAGGGAAAAGGGGGGGGGGGCTGTTGTAGTCATTGATATGGAAGAACAGACTAGATAGGCCATGTGGTCTTTTTCTGTCGTCATATTTCTATGTTTCTATGTTTCTACTGTATGTTTCTATATGTGTGCATATGTGTGTATGAATGTAAGGAGAATCAGACTGCAGTTTCAATACAATGTTGAAGGCGTTAATGAACACAGCTGAGTCTGGGGAGAGCATGGGGAGAGCTCACAAGAGATAAAAAGCATGACATAGTTAAATAAATAATACAGGTCCGAAGCAAACTTTAAAGAAAATGGCTTACAAAATTATTTTAAGGTGTGCAAGGATTTTCTAGGGGCTTTAGAGCTATGAAAGTGTGGTGTGGGTTGGAATGAAGTTAGTAAGAAACTATTTCCAGATGGAGCTAGGTGTAAGAACACTTTTACAGAGAGGATAGAATCCTTGTGCAGGAATGTTAGTGCCTGTAGTAGAAGAAAACTCTGATGGGGTAAGACATGCCAGAGTGAGTGTCTGTATGAAAGAGCTTATTTGATGCCAGAATTAGGAGAAATTGAGAATTTATTATAGAACAGAAGTGTGTTTGAAGCTTTAATGAAAGCTGAAGAGAAAATGTAAATGTAAATGTGAGAACCTTTTCTGTGGTGACTGGAATACGGCTGAAGGAGCTCTGAAACTCTTCTAAGCAGTTTTAAAACCAAGCTGAATGAGGATTTGAATTGATTTATCAAAAGGTGAGAGCTTGAATTATTTTCTTGAAGAGTGAGTTTAATTTGAGCACTGTTTAAGAAAAGCTCAACAGTATGTGAGACTTGCGTACAAGACTTCTGGAGTCCTTCAAGATGTGAAAGAAATTTAAGGCTGAAGGTATAAAACTCCCAGTGTAGTGAGAGAAACTTGAAAGGGAGCTGTTTTAAAATGAGCACTGCTGAAAGGATTTATTTAATCCTGAAACAGCTTAAACTGGAAGAGAGTGTATGTTTGAAAGTGTGAAGGATTGAATGTGATAAAAAAATCTCTTTGTCGTATTTAAAGAATTATATTTATTGGCAATTGGTGTAGTTTTTTCTGACCTGATTAGCAGCTGTAAAGGATTCTGGCACAAAGAAAAAAAACTAGTTTTGGCACAGAGAATTCTCTGAGAGGAAAAGATAGGGAACTGGATTATATTTTATTTATAGGGAAATAGCAAGTCACACCAGTAAGAAAAACAGAAAACAAAGAAAAGGACAGGAACACATTTCTAGGTTGCACACATAGCTAGGGAGGTAGTTTCTTTTATTGATTTTTAAAACTAGGTAGTAGGTATGCTGGCTTCAGCTGGACATCGCTGGAGCAGAGGGGATCCTAAGGCACCCAACGTCCAAGAAAGCTGCAAGACCTAGAAAGAAGAATGAGATAAGTGACTGGTATACCACAGTGACTATTTTTTTTAAACACACTAGTGCACTACAGGGGCGCATGTGAAACACAGTGTTAAAACTTTTCTCCTACTAAGGAGTAATGAAACTTCAAGCTTTAAACAGGTTAACTAATGCTTGCCTATTGTTGAAAGGATCCATATAGTGCCACTGTTGAACAATAGAAACATTTTAAAAATTGTTCATAGAATATAGTTGATTATATTATATTATAGTGCAATGTAGAAATGTGTTGGTGAAGACTGATTGTTATAAAGAAACTGAATATACTTGAAAGTTTTATAAAGACTGTTATTGTTTGTTTACAAAAATTGAATTTACACTACTTTTCAAATTAAAATTAGAAAACCTTTCAAAAGTTAAACTTGTTCAAGTGGTTCATTGTGGGAGAATTCTCATCCCTTAGTATGTCCTGATTTGAAATTTGAAATTCCTGAAACACTAGTGGCTTACCTGAAGGAACTCAGCCACCCATGACACTCATAACATCAAGATAAAGTAGGGTTAATGTCCCTATGGAGCCCCCTGTTTACATTAACATCGTTAGACACAATGACACCAAGATCTTGCTTTTCCTTCTCCTCTGCTTCCTTGGGTTTTTGAAACTCAACTGTAAGTAACCAAGGTAGATCAGACCCGGTGCTCCAGATCTCCCTACCCCTCCCTTCTTAACAAGGCTTTCTTAACAAGGGCTCCACACATCAAACAGGGAACTTTACTTGAGCACAGTAGGTTGCTGAACTCTGTAACCTCCTCAGGTTCAGGAACTGCTAACACCTAATCAGGAGTTAGTGGGCCTGTTTCCTGAGTGCAGTTGAAGCCTGCATAAAAAGTCTCCTTTGCCCTGCCCTTTTGAGGCTTTCTTAACAAGGGCTCCACACATCAAACAGGGAACTTTACTTGAGCACAGTAAGTTGCTGAACTCTGTAACCTCCTCAGGTTCAGGAACTGCTAACACCTAATCAGGAGTTAGTGGGCCTGTTTCCTGAGTGCAGTTGAAGCCTGCATAAAAAGGCTCCTTTGCCCTGCCCTTTTGAGGCTTTCTTGACAAGGGCTCCACACATCAAACAGTAAGTAAGGATTTGAGGGTTTCTTTGTTTGTTTTTTTTATTACATTGCTAGCTCTCTGACTGGGAGCTCTTAAAGGGGTTTTGTGTATATTTTTTAAAGCAAGGTTAATTTCATTTTTGCTGTTTTAGGGGAACTTTACTTGAGCACAGTAGGTTGCTGAACTCTGTAACCTCCTCAGGTTCAGGAACTGCTAACACCTAATCAGAAGTTAGTGGGCCTGTTTCCTGAGTGCAGTTGAAGCCTGCATAAAAAGGCTCCTTTGCCCAGCCCTTTTGAGGCTTTCTTAACAAGGGCTCCACACATCAAACAGTAAGTAAGGATTTGAGGGTTTCTTTGTTTGTTTGTTTTTTTATTACATTGCTAGCTCTCTGACTGGGAGCTCTTAAAGGGGTTTTGTGTATATTTTTTAAAGCAAGGTTAATTTCATTTTTGCTGTTTTAGGGGAACTTTACTTGAGCACAGTAGGTTGCTGAACTCTGTAACCTCCTCAGGTTCAGGAACTGCAAACACCTAATCAGGTGTTAGTTCCCTCCCTACCCACCCCGACTCCCACCCACCCCTAGTGAGCAGTCTTGCTTTATAGGGCACCTCCCCCTTTAACAAATCACAGTGAATTGGACCAGCACATTTTGAATATAATTAAAGAGATTTAACTGCTTTTTCTCTGAAAGGACAGCTGCGAAACCAGCTGGTACTTGGTAGATCTCTCTCTTTTGCTTTAACAGATACCTAAGCTCCACAAACAGAACAATGGCTGAGAAAAATCGTATTGCTAAAGCTGTTGCCCCCGTTACAGCTTCTGCCTCGGTCCAGACAGAGGTCCTATTGCCAGTTGAAGAACCGGTTCCATGTGCAGGGTGCCTGCATGCTGAAGCTCTGAGGAAACAAGTGGAGGAACTCAGAGAGGAGGTGGCGAGGCTGAGGAGCATTCAAGACAGTGAGAAGTACATTGATGAGATGCTTCTTGCAGCAACCAGGCTCTCCAGCACAGGAGAAGATGGGTGCCAACAGAATGTCGATGGTTGGACAAAAGTCACCAGAGCCTGCAAAATCACCAATCCAACTTCTCCAGCCCTTGAATTGAAGAACCATTATGCAGCCCTGGAAGTGGAGGAGGTGAAAGCATCCCTGGAAAGGGAGGAACCAGAGTTCAAGTACCACATAGTTGCGGAATCAGTGACCAGAAGGAAACGAAGGGTAGTGGTGGTTGGAGACTCTCTCCTGAAGGGTACTGAGGCGTCCATCTGCCGACCAGACTTGATGTCCAGAGAGGTATTCTGTCTGCCTGGTGCCAAGATCCAAAATGTTACGGAGAGTTTGCCGAGACTCATCAAGCCCACTGACTATTACCCAATGTTGCTAATCCATGTTGGAACAAATGATACTGCCAGGTATACCTCGGAACGTATCAAAAGTGACTTCATGGCTCTGGGACAGAGGGTGAAGCAGGTAGGTGCACAGGTGGTGTTCTCTTCAATCCTCCCTGTTGAGGGTAAAGGCCAAGGCAGAGAGGCTCGCATCCTGGAGATTAATGCATGGCTGCGTGGATGGTGTCTTCGAGAGCGTTTTGGTTTCCTAGACCATGGGATGCTGTTCCAAGGGTTGCAGAGCAGAGATGGCATCCATCTGTCCAAGAAAGGTCAACGCATCTTTGGTAGTAGACTGGCTAATCTACTGAAGAGGGCTTTAAACTAGATTCATTGGGGATGGGTGAAGAAAGCCCCCAGGTAAGTGAAAGCCCCCAGGTAAGTGATACATTAAATACCTTTATGGAAATGGGTAACAGGGGTAACATATGGAAAGCAGTGTGTATTAATGCCCGTAGCATGGGAAATAAGATCTCTGAAGTTGAAGCTTTGGTGGGAGTGGCTGACTTGGATTTAGTGGCAGTTACAGAAACATGGTTCACAGAAAACCATGACTGGGATGTAACTATACCTGGCTATACTTTATTCAGAAAAGACAGGGTAGGAAGAAGGGGAGGAGGAGTGGCACTATATGTAAAAACTACTATTAAAGCTTTGGAATTACAGAGCTTAAAAGGGAGAGAGGAGGCATTGTGGGTTAAACTAGAAAGAGGGAAAGAGAAATCTATTTGCATTGGTGTGCTATACAGACCTCCCTCACAAGAGGAAGAGGTGGACAGAGAGTTAATTGAAGACATACGCAGCATTGCTAGGAAAGGGGAAGTGCTACTGCTAGGAGATTTCAATATGCCAGATGTTGATTGGCACATTCCTGCTGCAGTATCATCTAGGAGTAAGGAGATCCTGGATTCTCTACAGGGAGAACTATTCAGGCAATTGGTAACAGACCCCACACGTGAAGGGGCCATACTGGACTTGGTGCTTACCAATGGTGAAAGTGTTTCTGATGTTGTAGTGGGAGATCATTTTGCATCCAGTGATCACCAGATGGTGTGGTTCAGTATTAGGACTAGGGCTGTTAGAATCCATTCCAAGGTGAAGATCTTAGACTTTAGGAAGACTAACTTTGCGAAGATGGGCCAATACCTCAGGGAGTCGTTAGTGGGATGGGAACAGCTGGGGGATGTAGAAAAACAGTGGGCAAAACTGAAAGGGGGTATTTTAAAGGCAACCAACCTTTTTGTTAAAATGGTAAATAAAGGCAAAAGGAACAGGAGACCGCTATGGTTTTCGAAGGAAGTAGCTGAAAAAGTGAAGAAAAAGAGGGAGGCCTTCATGAAATACAAGAGATCACAGAGAGAGGAAGACAGGCATCTGTATTTGGAAAAACTTAGAGAAGCTAGCAAAGTAGTCAAGAAGGCAAAGATTCAAAAGGAGGAGGAAATAGCCAATGCAATAAAATGGGGGGATAAGACATTTTTCAGATATATTAGTGAGAAGAGGAAGGGCAAAAGTGGTATTGTCAGACTCAAGGGTGCAGGGGGGGAATATGTAGAAGCTGATAAGGATAAAGCGGAATTGCTTAACAAATATTTTTGTTCTGTGTTCACAGATGAAGAACCAGGAGCAGGACCTCAGAAAACACCCACAAATAAGAACAGAAGCGAGGGACATCTTGAACAATTTTCAGAAGACTGTGTTCGTGAGAAACTAGCTCAACTTAAAGTAGACAAAGCGATGGGACCGGATGGGATACACCCTAGAATACTGAGGGAACTTGGGGACATTCTAGCAACTCCACTGACTGACCTTTTCAATGCCTCGTTGGAGTCGGGAGTGGTGCCAAAGGACTGGAGAGATGCTCATGTGGTGCCTTTACACAAAAGCGGAAGTAAGGATGTGGTTTAAAACTACAGGCCGGTTAGTTTAACTTCAGTGGTGAGTAAATTAATGGAAACACTGTTGAAAGAGAAAATAGTAAGGTTTCTGGAGTCCAGCGGATTACAGGATCCGAGGCAGCATGGATTCACCAGAGGCAGGTCTTGTCAGACAAATCTGATTGATTTCTTTGACTGGGTGACCAGGGAGTTGGACCGAGGGAGAGCTCTAGATGTGGTGTATTTAGATTTCAGTAAAGCCTTTGACACTGTTCCTCACAGGCGACTTATAAACAAACTGAGCACCCTAGGGATGGACCCTAAAGTTACTGCTTGGGTTAGAAATTGGTTGGGTGGGAAGCGACAAAGAGTACAAGTAAATGGAGCTTACTCTGAGGAGAAGGATGTTACCAGTGGTGTGCTCCAGGGATCTGTCCTTGGTCCGATTCTTTTTAACATCTTTGTTAGTGATATAGCGGAAGGGCTGTCGGGTAAGGTTTGCCTCTTTGCGGATGATACCAAAATCTGCAATAGAGTAGACACCCAGGAAGGTGTAGATAACATGAGGAGGGATCTAGCTAAGCTTGAAGAATGGTCTAGAATTTGGCAACTGGGATTTAATGTTAAAAAATGTAAGGTCATGCATTTGGGCTGCAGCAATCCAAGGGAGCAATACAATATAGGAGGTGAAGTACTTTTGTCCACTAAAGAAGAGCGGGACCTAGGCGTAGTTGTGTCCGATGATCTTAAAGTAGCTAAACAGGTAGAAAAGGCGACGGCAAAAGCTAGAAGGATGCTTGGGTGCATACGGAGAGGAATGGCTAGCAGAAAAAGGGAGGTGATAATGCCTCTGTATAAGTCTTTGGTGCGACCTCATTTGGAGTATGGTGTGCAATTCTGGAGACCGCACCTTCAAAAGGATGTGAACAGGATGGAGTCGGTGCAGAGGGTTGCTACTAAGATGATTAGTGGTCTTCATTATAAAGCATATGAGGACAGACTTAAGGATCTTAATATGTACACCTTAGAGGAAAGGCGGGATAGAGGTGATATGATTGAGATGTTTAAATACCTCCGTGGCATAAATGTTCAGGGAGAGATCCTCTTTCAATTGAAAGCAAGTTCTGCGACGAGGGGACATGGGATGAGGGTGAAGGGAGATAGATTCAGGAGTGATATGCGGAAATATCTCTTTACGGAAAGAGTAGTGGATCCGTGGAATAGTCTCCCAGTGGAGGTGGTAGAGATGAGGACAGTAACTGAATTTAAAAAAGCATGGGACCAACACAGAGGATCTCTAAAGGTAAAAAGTGGACTGTTGTAGTTGTTGTTATGGAAGGACAGACTAGATGGGCCTTGTGGTCTTTTTCTGTCATCATGTTTCTATGTTTCTATGTTTCTATGTTCCCCCCCCACCACCTATTTGCCCCTTCCATTTTCCAGACAAACTACACGAACAACAACTAATCGCAGCTTTATTATCCTTTTAAACATATCAAACATTACATTCCAGAATAAACCTATTGACAATCAAATTAGTGGAACAATGCCTCACCAGCCATCCAATTAGCAAGGTGAGATCACCTCTGCTTCCATTGCGGTCATGCCAACGGCCAGCTTCTTACCCCCTTTTCCCCGATCTCGCCATATAATTACCAAAAGTCAGCAAGCGGTTGTCCGAGTCGGGGGCATCCACCCCCCCCCCCCCCGGCTCAAGTACAGCCTATGTCTCCGGACCCCAGAAACCTCCGGGATCCCACTCCCCCCCCACGCTGCGACACCCCTTCACCAACCCAAAGTTCCTCAAAACTCGGGCAGGTGGGAGGGCCTACGGCACCGTGAGTCCTGCCATTGCGGAGGAGCAGGCAAACTGACGCATACGCCTGCCTCCTCTCACCTTCCCTCCCAAGATCCTCGTCCCTCATTGGCTCCCTGCACTCATGCACACAGGGAAGCCAATAAATTCAAAAGATGCCTCCCGCGTCAACCCCTTGACCCACCTCCACAGTCAGCCATGCGCGAGGTCCCCGCTCCGGGCTGAACACCTGGTTACGGGCAGCCGCCGCGATGTGGCACTGCGGCCTTGCAATAACCGAGGTAGATCAGACTTGGTGCTCTAGACCTCCCTACCCCACTTCCCCCCCACCACCACCTATTTGCCCCTTCCCTTTTCCAGACAAACTACACGAACAACAACTAATCTTTGGAACATAACTGGTCGCAGCTTTATTATCCTTTTAAACATATCAAACATTACATTCCAGAATAAACCTCTTGACAATCAAATTAGCGGAACAATGCCTCACGAGCCATCCAATTAGCAAGGTGACATCACCTCCGCTTCCACCGCGGTCATCCCAATGGCCAGCTTCCTACCTCCTTTTCCCTGACCTCACCATATAATTAGCAAAAGTCAGCAAGGAGTTGGCCGAGTCGGGGGCACCCACCCCCGGCCCAAGTATAGCCTATGTCTCCGGACCCCGGAAACCTCCGGGATCCCACCACCGGCACAGGTGACATCAATGTCCCTGTGCCACCCCCCCACCACCAAGCTGCAAACAGCGAGCATCCCTCAGCACCAAACATTCAAAAGCCTGCTACCAGTCATTCAGGTGCAATTCCACACCCGGTGGGGACACATGTACCCCATCCAGTCTATACAACCCTGCACGATAAATATGAATCCAGGAGGGCATGATTTGATTACCTCCTTGTTAAAAAAAAACCACGGCCCATCTGGTAACTATTTATTTATTTATTTTTTTTGTCAGCCCACGCGACCCGCACCGTTGATACCAGCCGGCCTGCCTTGTAATGATGTCCGAGCGCATTAGGACCACACCCGGAAACATTCTCAGAACTACCGCCAGATCCCTCTTCGCCGCTCCAATCCAATGCTTACTTGTTCAGTAGGCTAGGTTGTTTCTGCCCCACTGCAGCAATATCCCTGCAGGCGCACTCCGCCATTCCCGCTGGTGCCTAAGCAAGGGCAGAAGCTGTGTCCTGAAGGGACCGCACTCCCCCAGCCATAACCTAGACACTCCAGAGGAGCAAGTCTGAGCTTACGCCCTGCCAGTTGCACCGCTGCTCGCCGACCAGCTCAAGTAATGATGGAGTGGCCCATCAGCCAACCACCCGGGGGCTCCGTCCCCCATCTGAAAAAGAAAATACAAATTAGTCCCGGTAAATTGCCTGTCTCTTCCCCTTTAAGCTGAATATAGCCCATAAAAAAAACCCAGGAACGTCATCCGCCAACTATCTCTTGCTCCAGCAGTCTTGCCGCGGCTGCGCTGATTGCCGCTCCCATGCAGAAGGAGTGCGCAGCAACTGGCTCGGGTTTTCCCTAAGTGTAAAAACACCATCATACGAACTGCTGAAACTTGAAAACAAACTAAAACCTGTGTATCCTCCTGTATAAAGAGCCCTCCCTCCTGTGCAGGACACACCTTCGCGTATCCCCGCAATGTGTCACCCGGGCATGCTGACAGACCCACAATCTCCTGCCAGACAACCTCCATAGCCCATGTTCCCTGTAAAATAGTTATATCCAAGTTATAATGCCCTGTTCAATGTAATTTCAGTTTGTTCAATGTAAACCGCCTTGATATCATGAAAGGCGGTATATAAGAAATGTTAAATAAATAAATTTTATTTATTTATTTATTTTAGCTGTATTTATATCACGCTTTTCACCGGGTCAAAGCGGTCAATTGGGAGATACATTTAACATGAGGGGATATGACACACATACGCTAATACTTACAGGGAACATGGGCAGTGGAGGGTTAAGTGGCTTGCCCAAGACCACAAGGAGTACCTATAGGACTAGAAATCCCAGTCCCTCCGGCCTGAGACTGCTGTCCCCAGGTGGGACTTGAACCCCTGGCCCTCCGGCCTGAAGTACCTTGTCCTAACCACTAGGCCACTCCTCCCCCAGAATAACCCCCAGAATCCCCCAGAATCCTTTCCTACGTTGGTCAGTATTGGACATAGCCAGTAAAACCTGTAGTCACCCATCCGTCACCACCACATGCTGCCGCTGCGGCCTACCCCTGAGTACGGACCTACCAGCTTTTGCTACTAACTCGCCCAAACAGAATGTACCGCGAAAACGCCAGACAAAACTGCCCGGAACCAAGTAGCCTCATAAACTGACACTGCCACCATGGGTAAGGCAGCGCATACATTTCACCAGCAACTCATGTGTAAATGGCTGCTAGCAACCTCGAAGAGTTGGCCTCACCCCCACCCCCCTTATCATTCTGTGAGCTAAGAATCCCACGTTGAAGAGCCCCACCCCCGCACAAACCAAAAGGCACGGCCCGCTAAATGGGTACGCACCAGTGATCTGGAGACCCCTCTTCCTCTTGCAACCTCTATATACTGTCATCAGCTGATCGGACGCCACCGCCGGTTTCCCCACCTCGGGCCACCCAAAATACTACCACTTTGTCACAACTTAGCCGATATGTTGACCACACGCTGTTGACATCAAACTTCGCAGTAAATTAAGCATCCCATCTTGCCAAACCTCCATAACCTTTTGCACAACCACGCATCCTTCTGGGTCCGTTCCTGGTGCTGCCTAGCCCTAACAGCACATTCAAACGCAAAACATACTAATATCACTTCCCTCCTTAATGCTGCACCTGAACCCCATGTGGAGCGCAATGATTAACCATGCTCACTGCCTCTGTGTTGTCACACCACCCCACCCACCCGGCGGCCGCAAAGCCTATCAGGCCCCAACTCCAATAATACTAAATTGAGAAATAACTCTAGGAAAGAGTAGTTACTCACCTGTAACAGGTGTTCTCCAGGAACAGCAGGAATCAGTCCTCACTTATGGGTGACATCAGCGCCGATGGAGCCCCCGTGCGGAGCATTTCCCCAGCTTTCTATGTAAGCCTTTGGGAATACTACACGCATGCGCGGTCCCCTTCCCGCCTAAAGGTGCCATCTTGTTCAGTCAAATGACATAGCTAAAAAAACAGCACACAAAAATGAAAAAATTAACTATGTACAACTGCAACTCCCAGGGGAGGAGGGAGGGTTGTGAGGACTGATTCCTGCTGTTTCTGGAGAACACCTGTTACAGGTGAGTAACTACTCTTTCTTCAGGACCAAGCAGGAAGTCAGTCCTCACTTATGGGACTCCCCAGCTTCAGGCTACCGGGGGCCCAGAGCTGAAAAATGAGCTCTCTCTAGCCTCAGCATCAGAGAAAGGATTTCACTGAAACATACCCCCACCGGTGGCCCAACCAGAGGGCTGAAGGGTAGGAGTTGCCTAAACCTCAAAGAGATTCCGGAGCACTGCCTGGCCGAAAGCACTGTCCCTGCGGGACTCCCTTTCCAGGCAGTAATGGGCCGCAAAAGTCTGGCTTGAGGACCAAGTTGCAGCCCTGCAGATGTCTGCCAACGGTACAGAGCGGAGATGAGCTACTGAGGCAGCCATTGCCCTGACACGGTGGGCCGTGACCCGACCCTGCAAAGGAAGGTCAGCTGCCCTGTAAGCCCAGGTGATACAGTTAGCCACCCAGATGGACAAGGTACACTTGGACACAGGTACCCCCAAGTTATTGGGGTCAAAAGATACGAAGAGCTGAGTAGCCCTCCTATGCCCCTGCGTACGCTCAAGGTAGAAGGATAAGGCCCTCCTACAGTCCAGGGTATGCAGGACTGTCTCAGCCCGGCTGGCATGGGGCCTAGGGAAGAATGTTGGAAGAACCACCTCCTGGTTGAGATGGAAAGAGGAGACAACCTTGGGGAGGAACTTAGGGTGAGTCCTAAGGACTACCCTGTTCCTATAGAAGCGAGTGTATGGCCTGTCACAGACCAGGGCTTGAGGTTCACTCACTCGCCTGGCTGAGGTCAAGGCCATTAGGAATAGAGTCTTCCAGGATAGGAAGTGTAAAGGGCATGTAGCCATAGGTTCAAAAGGTGGGCGAGTAAGTTGCTGCAAGACCACATTCAACTCCCACTCAGGGGCTGGTGGACGGAGAGGAGGCTTGAGCAGTAGTAGCCTCTGAGAAATCTGGACACCAAGGAGTGAACTGACAAAGAGTGTCCCTCCACCAGAGAGTGATGAGCTGCCAGAGCAGAGAGGTGGACCCGAACAGAATTGGATTTAAGGCCCTGATTGGACAAGTGCAGTAGGTACTGGAGCACTACTGGCACAGTACAAGTGAAAGGATCTTCCTTGCGTTGCTGACACCACAGGGAGAACCTTCACTTTAGAGCATATGTTTTCCTGGTGGATTGCTTTCTAGAGGCCAAGACCACCTCTTCCACTTCCTGAGGTAGGCCCCAGGGAGCCAAGACTACCCTTGCAGCCTCCATGCCATCAGATGTAGAGATTTGAGATTGGGATGCAGAAGGGAACCCTGATCCTGAGATAGAAGGTCGGGTTGGAATCCCAGAGGCATGGGTGTCTCCACTGCCAGTTGAAGTAGCAGGGGGAACCAGGGCTGCCTTGGCCACCTGGGAGCAACCAGAAGTACTGAGGCCTTGTCCCTGAGAATCTTGAACAAGGTTCGGGCCACCAGAGGTGTGGGAGGAAACGCATAGAGCAGGCCCTGGGACCAAGAAATCAGGAAGGCATCCGCCGCCACCCTTAGGGGATGCGGTTGCCAGGAACAAAACCTGGGCAGCTGGTGATTCAAGGGACTGGCAAAGAGATCCATGGAGAGAAGTCCCCATTTTAGGAAAATCTGTTGAACCACCAAAGGGTGCAGCTTCCACTCGTGGGGCTGCAAAATTCTGCTTAAGCGGTCTGCCAGAAAGTTCTCCTAGACCTGCATGATCTTGAGAAAGTTCTCCTGGCCAGGAAGATACACAGCCCTCAGCAACATTTGGTGCCTGAGGGCAAAAGATCAAAGGGCCTGTGTTTCTTGTCATAGAGGGCTGGATCCAGTGCCGCCCTGTTTGTTCACATAGAGCATGGCTACTTGGTTGTCCGTCTGAACTAGAACAGACTGGTGGACCAAGGAGTGAGAAAAAGCCTTGAGGGCTAAGCGAATAGCCCACAGTTCCAGTAGGTTGATCTGTTGCAGGGCTTCCCATGGGGACCAGAGGCCTTGGGTGCAGCTTCCTTGACAGTGTGCACCCCAGCCCTGCAAGGAGGCATCGGTTGTCAACACCACTGTGGGGGCAGCTACCTGAAAAGGCACCCCCTGCAGCAAGTTGGGGGGGGGGGTGTAGCCACCACTGAAGCGAATCCAGGAAAGGTTTGGATACCCTTATTTTGTCTGCTAGGCTCCCTGTGGCCTGCTTCCACTGAGTTCTGAGGAACCACTGTGCAGGCCTCATGTGGAGGCGGGCATTGGGGTCACATGTACAGTCGATGCCATGTGTCCCAGGAGCTGCAGACAGAGTCTGGCAGGAGCCCTCGGCAGACTGAGAAACCGGGATGCCAACTCCATGAGCCTTTGAGCTCTGTCCTCTGGCAAGTAAGCCCTTGCTTGCAGAGAGTCCAGCCGTGCTCCTATGAACTCGAGGTTCTGGGAGGGGAGCAAAGTGGACTTTGTGAAGTTTATGACAAAGCCTAGGTCTTGAAGGAGTGTGACAGTCCTGAAGGTGGCCTGCCTGGCCTCCTGGTAGGTCTGACCCCGGATGAGCCAGTCGTCCAGATAGGGGAAGACAAATATCCCTTGAGTCCTCAAGTAAGCCGCCACCACAGCTAGGCACTTTGTAAAGACCGTGGGGCGGAAGTTAGGCCAAAAGGCAGCACCCTGTACTGGTAATGGTTTCCTCCCACCATGAACCTGAGGTACTTTCTGTGGTCTGGATGAATGAGGATGTGAGTGTACGCATCCTTTAGATCTAAGGAGCATAGCCAATCTCCCTGTTGGAGGTAGGGCAGAAGTGTTCCAAGAGTAAGCATCTTAAACTTCTCTTTCTCCAAGAACTTGTTGAGGTTTCTGAGGTCTAGGATAGGCCTTAGGCCTCCTGTTCTCTTTGGCACCAGAAAATACCTGGAGTAGAACCCGTGCACTTGCAGGCGAGGAGGTACAGGCTCCACCGCCTTGTCCAGAAGCAGACCCTGAAGTTCTTGGAGGAGGAGGGTGGTGTGCAGGAGAGGCCTCAGAGGTTCTCCTGGAAAGTAGACAGGAGGTAGCTGTTGGAAATGAAGCATATAGCCTTGGTGAATGATGCTTAAGACCCAAGCATCCCCTGTAATGGGTGGTCACCGGTGGGCAAACAGGGCTAAGCGACCTCCTGGGCAGGGATGGGACAGCAGGGATGGAGAGGCTATGCCTTGGGAGTCAAAAAACCCCTCCCTGCTGCATAGGAGCAGGAGCCGGAGGCTTGGGGGTCTTCTGCCTACGGGACCCATGTCCCTGCCCCTTGGCCTGCTGCCCCTGAGGGGGAGCTGGGGAGGCCTGGTATTGAGGGAAAGGTTTGTAGGCAGACACCTTTCTCGGGTAGAAGGGCTTTTTACCCGAGCCCTTCTTTTTGTGAGAAGGGGCAGAAGTCTTTCTGGACAGCCTAGTCCTGGTCAGGTGCTTGGTTTCGAGCTCAGCCGCCTTCTCGGCCATGGGTTTGCCAAAAAGGTTCTCACCTCGGCAAGGGACATCGACCAATTTGTCCTGTACCCAAGGCTCGAGGTCCGATGATTGCAGCCATGCCTGGCGTCGGGCCGCGATGCCGGTGGCTGCCACACGAGCCGAAGCCTCAAAGCCATCGTAGGCCGCTCGGGACATGAATTTGGAACATTCCCGGATTCCTGAAGACAAAGACTGGAACCTCTGCAAAGGTTCCCGGAGAGGCCAGCAGAGAACCCGGCAAGCTCCTTTGCCAGGTCTCGGAGGAACATGCCCATGTACAGCTGGTATGACTGGACACGGCAAGCAAGCATCGAGCCCTGGAAGCACTTTCTGCCGAAAGCATCCAGGTTCCGGGCCTCTCTGCCGGGGGGCACCGCAGAGTGCATCTTCTGGCTCTTCAGACGATGCATGGCCGATTCCACCACCATGGAATGGTGAGGCAGCTGCGCCTTTTGGAAGCCAAGGCTCTTACGGAGTCGATAAATGGAATCGACTCGCTTGCTCAAGACCGGCGCCGAGGCCGGTGTCTCCCACATTCGGAAGAGGAGCCGTTCCAGCATCGGAGGAACCGGTACAGTAAAGGCCTCCATTGGAGGAGAGTCATACTGGAGGGCCTCGAGCTCCTCGGCTTGAGGCTCCTCCTCAGGGTCCGCGGGAATCGCCAAGGCCTTGGCTATGTCCCGCACGAACTCCGAGAACTGGGTGTCCTCCGGAGGGGACCTACTCCGGGACTCGGACTGCAGTGAGTCCGACGGGACGCACTGAGTCTGGAAGGTATCGGGGGACTCCTCATCCTCCATCTCCCAGGCTGACTCATCCGAAGAAGAGTCGAGGGGCTCCGACTGCGCGGGTCGAGGTGGCACCCGCCCCGACACCGAAGGCACCGGCGTCGACGCCCTCGGTTCTGAGCGGGAGGTCGAGGGAGACCTTGACCGAGGACGACCTCGAGCCTTCATGGTCTCGAGTATCGGCTCGGTCTCCGGGGTCGACTTTGACGTCGATATCCCTGTGGTCGGGGAAGACGCACCAGAGAGACTGGCCATCAGTACCCCCTGCTGCTCCATGAAGGCAGACAATCTGCACTCCAAAGCTGTCAGCCTGAGTCCAAGCTCAGGAGACTCAGCAGCCACCGACTCGGGCCCTGGTGGCGCCGGGCCCGACGTCGGCTCCCTCGGAGGAGAGTCCACGAGGACTACAGGACTTACGTGTCCGACTGTCTCTGGCTCTACACGAGGTACTTTGGACAGCTTCTCCTGCTCCAAAGGCCCGGGACGGCGGACGGGGGTCTTAGACCTGGCCCTCGAGGAACCAGGGACCTCTTCCGACGCCGCCCTCATGAGCCGTTTCTTCCTCTTGCGTTCCCGGTTGGGGGACCCCCTGTTCGAGGAACCCTGGCGATGCTCGGGATCAGACTCCCGAGACGTCGAGGCCTCAGACGAGGTCTGGGCCCGGCCGGAGGCAGAATCTGAAAAAATCCTTTCCTTCTGGTGCTGACGGCTTCAAAGTGCCTTGGTGGACATTTTGCCACACAGGCCACAGATCATGGGATCATGATCTGGGCCGAGGCACCGAAGGCAGCAGTTGTGTGTGTCGGTGAGAGACATTAGTTTCTTGCACCGATCACACTTCTTGAAACCACTGGAAGCCATCGGGGAAAAAAGAGCCCCCGCGAAGTCAAAAGACCGGCCTTCCAGGGAAAAACAGAAAAAAGGGCATGAACGCCAGCCACGAAGGGCAAAAACCGAAAAATAGAGAACAGGCTCGATACCGGTGTACCGAATCCGGTGGGAAGTGGAACTGGCGTCGAACTCGGAGAAAAAGGTGAAGAAATCTTCGAAAAAACGTCAACTTTTCCCGGGTGACTAGGACAAACGTCCGAAGGGCTCCACGGAAAAAGAGAGACTGAACAAGATGGCACCTTTAAGCGGGAAGGGGACCACGCATGTGTGTAGTATTCCCAAAGGCTTTCATAGAAAGCTGGGGAAATGCTCCGCACGGGGGCTCCATCGGCGCCGATGTCACCCATAAGTGAGGACTGACTTCCTGCTTGGTCCTGGAGAAGTTATGTTGCTGATTAGACTGGCTTCAAACCACTACCGCAGCCCATGATGTACACGAAGCTGCCCCACAATAAATTCCCCCACCCATACTCCCAGCTGCATCTGTGTAGAGCTGCCAGTCTACCCTGGACATCTCAAGCTCCATAATAACCGCGGTCCCCCCAAGTCCTTCAAGAAGACATCGCAGATCTGCAAATCGGCTTTAATCACTTCCAAAATCCTAAACCGGTGATGCGGTTTCCGCACCCCGGCCGTTGATGCGCCCTAGCCTTAGAAACACCCTATCCATTGGGATAACCCTTCATGCGAAGTTCTGGGAGCCTATCAAAACATGCATCTCCCACAACGACACCTGCCAAAACTGCAACCGACACCCTCAGGCTCACCACCTTCTCCCTAGGCCACCGAGTCACCATCTCTACCGAATCTAATTCCACTCCCAACAGGCAATCCATCATCCACACCTGCCACTTCTACAAAACCTTCTAAAAGCCGAAGACCCCCCCCCCCCGTGGGAAAAGAGCTGTTCCCACAAATAAAGTTCACTAGATAATTCACCACCTACGCACTGCCTGTCTTCTGTACTGACACCCCCTGCAGGAAAGTACTGAACTCCTCCAAACAGGCGCACGAGACTGAGCAGCCTGTAGGCATACATTATCCAAATAAATTCCATCCTCCAAAGGAAACCTAGCCACTTAAACGCCGACAGGTGCACTGGAAACAGACGACGAACTGATTCAAAGTCGACTTTTGCCCTCATAGCTTTGTGACCAGATTCCTGACTAACTCGACTGCCCGATCAAACAAAGCATATCTGACCGTTCACAACTCCCCTGGGATCCGATCATTTAACGAGGATCCCAATGGAACCATCGATGACAAGTGATAGAGTCGTAGAGTCTGACAAAACAGTCAACCAAAATGCTGAGGCCCTGGCAGGATCCAACCTCAAATGACCTTCAGAAGCCAACCAGCCAATAAAGACAGACAGTCCTTCAGCCCCGACCCGCAAACGTAAAACAACCCAAACGTACCGTACTGCCATGCCCCCAAGCCAAATGTTTGGGAGAACCCTTCAACAACAACCCACCAATGATCCACCATATTCACATGATATGCGGCATCGACTCTGTTCTGTCCCTTCTCCTAGCTGACAACCCAGGACGTTTCATACTTGGACAAGCCACCGCCACAGCCAGCTATACAAGCGCCATCGTTTTGCAGGCTGCACCAATGCAAGCCCAGTGACTCCAAGAAATATTTGCATCAGTCAACACTGGCAAGCTGCCACCTGCATCACCTCCCGAGCCCGGAACGGAGAACATTCCCCCGGGTGCCCTCTCATGGCCCTCCCTGGCTTCATGCACCATCCCACAATTACCCTTCTAACCCCCCAAATCACCACAGCATCAGGACCTAGCCTGCCCATACAAACCACCCACCATCACACACCCCCACCAAACAACACTGGTCCTCTCCATGATCCACAAAGGACCCCCTTCTGTGGGGCACCACCAATCCGCAAGCAACTGCCCCCATAAACAAGGGTATCCATGAACTACATTGCCCCCAGAACCGCCAAAACCTAAGTCCTTCATTCACCATCTCCCCACACGGTTCCAGCGCTGCAGGCTGGCAGGCAAGCAGACGAAGTGCTCACTACCTACATGAGGCACTACCGGACCTCACTACAATTGATGGTTGCCTAACCACAAAGCTAGTACCGTTTATTCAGTCTAGCCTACTGCCTTCCACTGTAAATGCCTGCGTCACCTCCACCGCAGTAAGCCATCATGAGCACCACTACAATGATCCCACAGGCAAATTACAAACAAGCAATTATGGATGAACTGCTCAACATGCACCGGCATGCCATCCAGTCCACCCAAAAATTGTGTCCTGGGCACCACCACCCACGGTCAACAGGCAATCAATGCCCCCAACCTCCCCCATAGCCCGCCAACCCGTAGCAAACATGCCCACCGGACACATCCTCCAAACAACCAGCTAGCCCTACGCATACCCCCCACAAGTAAACCTGCCCCCTAGACCACAGCTATGCCAACAGAGCCAACCCACCACCAGCTACCATAATCTATGCCTCAATAGTCTTACTGATGAGCCACTGCAATATCTGCAATGTTCAAAGAGCTGTCCCGGGCCAAGAGAGAGACCCCCCGGCTAGTCCTGGTTTTAAGGGGCAGGCACCCACCTATTCCAGCTACCAGAATGGCTGAACATCAACCCCAAGGATGCCGCAACTGCTATTCCTCTTCCAAACCAAGCCCACAGTGTTTCTGCCCCGTAAACTAAAGAATGCAAATGGTCTCCGTTTTAGCTGTCACACTATGTGGCCATGATACCTGAACGGCATCTGCTGTTTTCCTGCAAACTCCTGCCGCCAGCCTCCACCTCGGACCCCACATACCAGAGGACTGACTCCTCCCCCTTCTGCACTAGCATTCCACAAGTCCTCAATCCAGTTCCTCTGAAGCCAACCTGAATGCGCTGAATTTAAAAGACGTAAAACCAAGCCCATATAGACAACACACCTGGCTCCAACCACGATCTGAGTGGCAAGTGATACCCACCTTCTATCATTTGCTTTCACTTCCCAATCAGCATGTATACCCCTGAGGTCCTTCAGTGCTTTCAATGAGCCTGCCGTACCCCTACAACCTTCATGTGTAGAAGTCTGCTGCACCAACTGCACGATCCATGCTGCCCATGGGCACAGGGCCTTCCTAGTAAACCGCCAAAAATTCAAAATAGGGACAAACCTCTCCAAAGTGCATGACAGCATACCACAGGCAGACACACAACCCATGCCAATATTGCCCCTTCTGTGCCTGATGGAACAATATACCCGACCTTATGTGCTGCATGTGATCAGGAGGAGGGGATGTCCTCCTCCACGGAAGTGGTGTACATCTGTCCTACCAAATGAGAACCAATGAATGAGCAACCCACCATGAAAATCCCCCAAGACTGTCCTCCAACCCGCCGGGAAATAAGGGACTGCTTGGCACGAGAACAACAACCCCGCAGCCAGCCCTGATGTCCTCGTCTCCCCGTCACAAAATCGCTCCTACACCAACCCTCCTTTGACGGGCAGCACCAGGTCAGACCATCGCACCCGCCGCACTCACCCGGGTCGCACATCCAGCTGCCTCGCAAAACGGCGCCCTCCCGTCCCAGCAAGATATGTGCCATGACCGCCGGCAGCTCCCCTTTGCTGTGTAGCATGCTGGAGGTTATCGTGTGCCCAGCAGGCCCAGGGCGCTGCTTCCCTACGGCACCGTGAGCCCTGCCGTTGCGGAGGAGCAGGCGAACTGACGTGTACGCCTGCCTCCTCTCACCTTCCCTCCCAAGATCCTCGTCCCTCATTGGCTCCCTGCGCTCATGCACACGGGGAAGCTAATGAATTCAAAAGACGTCTCCCGTGTCAACCCCTTGACCCGCCTCCACCGTCAGCCACGCGTGAGGTCCCCGTTCCAGGCTGAACACCTGGTTATGGGCAGCCGCCACGACATGGCACCGCGGCATTACACATCCTGCATTTTTTAGCATTAAATCTTACCTGCTAAACTCTAGGGGTCTGATATTCATCTGGGCAGGCTATTTATTTAACACATTTTGATATACTGCTTTTCTACAAGTCAAAGCAGTTTACAATGATCTAAGTTTTTTTACGATGAACAAGTTATGAACAGCATTAGGAATAGCATTAGAACAATTTAGAATGAACTAGGTTTCTTACAATGAACACATTATAAATAACATTGGAACTTTTGCAATGAACGTTATATGAAACTGATAACAAATGAAATTATATATAAGGGGATGAGGTCATGAGGTTGTGGGGTTTCATGAGGGTGGGACAGGGGAAAGATGCGCATGTGGGCATGAATTTCTGTTGATTTGATTTGTCAATTACTCATTGGCAAAATACATCTGGAATAGGTGTGTCTTGAGTTGTTTGCAAAAGTCCGTGGAGGACTTGATGGTTCAAATATCTGGGGATAGTGCCTTCCAGAGGGCGGAGGCGTAAAGTAAGAATGCTCATGCTCTTGTGGTCTGCCTGCAGTTGCGAGTATATGGTGAGATATTGAGGAGGTTCTGTGTGCTTTTCTCCTTGGCCTATTCGAGTTCAAGTTGTGAATTAGGGCATGTAGTTGCTCTTCTGATTTCCCTTCTAGAGTTTTGTGGATGAGGGTTAGAACCTTGTATTGTATTCTTGAGTTGATGGGGAGCCTATGGAGGTGTTTGAGAATTGGAGTGATGTGGATTTTCCGTGAGGCTTGGAAGATGATTCTAGCAACAGTGTTTTAGGCGAGCTGCAGTGGATGGATTGCATATTTGGGTAGTCCTCAATAAATGGAGTTACAGTAATTGAATAGAGGAGTGATGGTGGCCTGGAAGACTGTACAGAAAGTATCAGTGGATAGGAAGGGGTGTAGGTTCCGGATGGCTTTTAGCTTGTAGGATACTGCTTTGGTGATGCTGTGAATTTTTTCCTTGAAGGTCAGTTGGTCGAATATGCCTGCGAGGTATTTTATGTGAGAGCTGACTCTGATCTCTGTGTTGCCAAACTTGAAAGATGTGGGAGGGGTGAATCTGGGGCTCTTTGTTATGTATAGTAGCTCTGTTTTGATGAGGTTGATGATAGTGTAACCAGTTGATGGTTTCGTTGAGGCAACTGGAAAGTGTGGAGTAATCCAGAGTGGAGGTTGAGAATGGTGTGAAGATCATAATATCATCCGCGTATATCAGAAACTGGACTGGGAATTGTTGGAGGATATCATAAAGAGGTTGAATGCATATATTGAAAAGTAGGGAGGAGAGGGATCATCCCTGTGGTACACCCTGGTTCAGGGTGAACAGAGTTGAGGTGTGTGTTTTATTCCTTATGTGCTGATCTCAGTTGGTAAGATAGGAATGGAACCATTTGAGGGGGATGCCACAGACTCCAATATGATGGAACTTGTTGATGAGTAGCTGGTGGGATACAGTGTCAAAGGTGACAGAGATGTCCAAGAAGAGCAGAGGAAGCCTTGGGTGAAGGATTCAATGCCTGTGATAAGTGAGCTCAAGAGGGAGGTCATGAGGATTTCCGTGCCATGGTTGGGTTATAATCCATGTTGCTGTGGGTTTAATGGTGCATGTAGGTCAATATGATCGTAGAGTTGTGTTTGTGTGGCTTTTTCGATGATTTTGGAGATGAAGGGTATGCTGGTTATAGGTCTGTAGGAAGATGGGGAAAGAGGGTTCAGGTTTGATTTTTTCAGGAGTGGAATGAGGGATACTTGTTTGAGGGAGGGCAGAAGATATCCTTGGGTGAGGGAGGAGTGGATGATGTCAGATATTAAAGGTAGGAATTGGTCCTTTGTGACTTTCAGCCAGTAGACTGGACACGGGTCAAGTGAGGATGTTGTAGTGTTGAGGTTGGTGATGATTTTGTTGAACTCATCATGTGAAAGAGTGTTGAAGGTAGACCAATGGTGATCTTCAGTAGTTTCATCATTCGAGGTGGGAATATGGAGGCTGGTGGACAGAGTAGGCTTGCTTTTGGCTATCAGATATGAGGCCATGTCGTGTGGATTGAGAGAGTGGTCTTGGTTTGATTGAGAAGGGTCTTTGGTGAGTGACTTGATCAATTCAAAGAGGTCTCTGGGTTTGTTGATGAAGTGCATGAGGAGGTTTTTGTAGAATTCTTGCTTGGTCTGGGTGGTGGATTCATGGTATAGTTTGAGATCCTGTAGGTATTTGGATTTGAGTTGGGTCTTTCTCCAGAGACATTCAAGACAGAGTAAGTTGCATTTCTGTGTTTTTAAGTCTGATGATATCATCGAGTTCCATAAGCATATTTTGGTTTCAAGGTCTGTCTGAGCTGGCAAGGAACTTAAGGCTGGGATGGTGTTTTGGATGAAGGCTTGTTCGTTGAATGAGATGAACTTGCAAGTTGCTGGAGGGGAGCTAAGAGGTGTGGTTTGTGGGCATGAGATTAAGTTGTGGACATTGATGGTGGGGGAAATCCGTAGGTATTTCAGAGTCGATTTGCATGGGTATGGGTGGATATGAACTGTGTGAATTGTAGATCTGTCATGGCTTTGAGGAAGTCTGATGAGTAGGTGGATGATGCAGAAGGTAGGTTCAGATCTCTGAGTAGGATGAAGTCTTTGTGGGTGGATGAATGTGTGCAAATTTCTTCCAGTAAGGTGGCGAGGTCTTCAGCGTTGGTGTGAGGGGGTCTGTATACAAGGCAGATGGAGAGGAAGCAGTTGGAGATTGTGATGGTGTCGAGGTTGGGGGTAGATGCATGGTTTGTGGTATTGAATTTAAAACTCTTCCTTGTGAGAATGCAGACTCCACCGCCTCTACTGGATGTCCGAGAATAGTTATGGATATTGCGAGTGGATGTGTTGAGCTGGTTGATCAGGACGTTGTCATTTTCAGTGAATCAGGTTTCAGTGATACAAAACACATTGATCTTGCTGTCTATTATGTAGTCATCTAGAGTTTGGATTTTGTTGCGAGTGGAGCGAGAGTTGAGAAGGGCAGCACATCTTATGGGACTGAGCTGCTGTGTGGGTTTTTTGTGCTTGGCTGTAGAATCGCTTGAAGCAGCTGTGTAAATTTTGAAGAGTCAACCATATTTTCTGTCTTGATGAGTGCTGGATGGGTGCCATATGTTTGTTGGGATCTTAGTAGCCAAGTGAATTAGGTGATTGGGAGATTGCTGGAATATGAGCACATTGGAATGAGAAGGGGAGAGGAGGAGGATGCTCAGGATAAGCAGGCAGTAAAGTGAGAGTATCATTTTGTTGTGTGATAGGGAGGTGAATGATTGTTATCTTGATTCTGGTGGATGGCTGTGGGCGTTGGAATCCTTGATGAGGGGGTGTTATCAAGAGCTGGAGTGACTGATTACTGGGTTGGTGTTTTGGCTTTGGTTGTCTTCTTTGGTCCTCGCCTAAGGGCCTCGGCAAAGGGCCCTTTGGCGAGGACCTCAGGGAGCACCTGCTGGTGCTTATTTTTCAAAAGACCATGCTAGCTGCTTGTCCAGGGCCTGATTGGCCTTGGTGGGGGGAGCGGGAGGGGCTGCTATGGGAAAGTGTGTGCTTGCTGGCACTTCTTTTTCAAAAGTCTGTGTTGGCTGCTTGTCTGGGGTCTGATTGGCCTTGGCAGGGGGAGCAGGAGGGGATAGATCTCCCACTTCCACCCCCGATGCCGATCAGAGCTGCTCTGGGAAGGTGTGTGCCTACTGGCACTTCTTTTTCAAAAGTCCATGCTGGCTGCTTGTTTGGGGCCCACTATGGCGCATAGCCCTGCCTGCTGACCCCTAACCCTGGATATTCAATGCCGTGGTGATGGCATTGAATATCTGGGTTTGGCGCACAGAGGAAACTGTCACAAAGACTAACCAGGTAGCGGCAATATTGCACTGCTACCCGTTTAGCATCTGCAGCTAAAACTAGACAAACCAAAAGTGGCCTAGTTTTAGCAGCAGATCACTAACCAGGTAACAGTGCAATATCGCCGCTACCTGGTTAGTGGCAGTCTCCGCCTTTGCTCCTCTCCGGAATGCCCCCTACACATCCCAGTGCTAACCAGATAGCATCAGGGCGCATAGGGGAGTTAGAAGGGGATATACAACGGCACTAACCATGTAAGTACCGTTGAATATCCCCATTTAAGGCATTTACATGGTTTACTGGGCTCTAAACCGTGTAAATGCCTTTCGAAAATCGGGCCCATGATCATTACTCAGACTTTGTTAAATTCCTCCTCAGTTTTTTCATATCTCGTATGCTGTCTATCCTGTTGTAGATTTTGGGATGATTCACTAAAAGGCAAAACCTCTTTCAATAGCTCTTCTGAAATATCATTTCCGAAAATGTTGAAAAGAACCACACTAAGGATCACTCACTACAGAACACCATTGATAATGCCCATTTTCTGAGAATGAACTCTATTACCACTATCTTTTGCCATTTCCCACTCAACCAGTTAACCCAGTCAGTCACTTTCACAGCCATAAAAAAGAGCTCAGTTTATTTATAGGTTCCTTATATGAAACTTTGTCAAAGGACTTGCTGAAATCCAAGTACCATATTTAGCAGTCTTTCCTGATCCTGTCCTAAGAAATGGATGAGCTTGGGCTGATATGATGCACTTCTGATAAAACTATGATACACTGGATCCTGTAGCACAGGTACACTACCAAAAAACTGCCTCCAGTTTTGCAACTGATTCCTATAGATTTTGGGGTGCTGAATCCAGGAAAAATAGCCAAAATGTTCCATCACGTCACGTTTTCTTGCAAAATTAGATTTCTTACCCATATAAGGAATGTTCACATAATTTCTTTTTAGCCAACTGCAGTTTATTTTCTTGGCCCAAAATAGAGGTTGTAATGGTTAACTAACTAGAAACACTCCCTCATGATATTTTAGAGTGTTTTGTATTCATTTTATACATTAACAGGACAATTGGGAGGCGGGGGGCTAAATCCAGTACTCGCGCTGGCGCATGTTCTTTCCTGTTCGCCTCGCCTCGTTCGCTCGCTCAAACACGGTGGTTGCGACATGAACGTTCCTGTCAAATTTCAGTTTCTTGCAAGTTCATTATTACCTTTTGTTTGCTCAGTCGTAATCCAGCTTTATTCCGAAGTGGTTCACTACAGTTGTAGTTTGCAGTGCTGTGTATTTGTGATGGCTCACAGAGCCAGAGGTTGCGTCAACTCTCCGGACAGTTTTTGTTTTATTTGTGGGGAATATACCGTGAAAAAGCGGCAGAGGAACATTTCTTTCTGCATTTATTAAAAAAGTATATTTCGCCTATTTCGGTTTGAAGTTAGGCGATCAAGACAAACCGTGGGCTCCTCACAAAGTGTGCAAGACATGTGAGGAAGATCTACGCTTATGGATGAAAGGTAAAAAACAAGCATTTCGTTTCGGAATACCTATGATGTGGCGTGAACAAAGAGACCACAGCAGTGACTGCTATTTTTGCTCTTGCATTCTGAAGGGATACAACTTAAAAAATAAGAACGTAATAAGTTACCCCAACCTTCCCTCAGCAATTAGGCCTATGCCTCATAGCAACGAAGTACCTGTGCCTGAACCACCAAAATCTTTGGATCATATTTGTGTGGACGGTTCTGATCATGATGAGACTCATCAGATGGCTTTTCCCGATGAGTCCAGTACTTCCGAGTTTGAAACTGAACCAGATCCGAAACCTGAACTTTTCTCTCAAGCTGAATTGAATGATTTAGTCCGGGATTTAGGACTCCCAAAAGATGCTGCCCAACTGCTAGGTTCTCGGCTTAAACAGAAAAATCTATTGTCACCAGGAACAACTTTTTATTGGTACCGCAACCGCGAGACACAATTTTTGAAGTATTTCAGCAAAGAGGAAGATTTGGTATTTTGCAACGATATATACGGAGTGATGGAAAAGTTTAAACTCAAGTATGATCCTGCTGAATGGCGGCTGTTCATTGATTCGTCAAAAGACAGCATAAAAGGTGTTCTTCTTCATAATGGCAACACATTCGCTTCAGTTCCTATTGCTCACTCTGTTATTCTCCAAGAAAAATACGAGAATTTGGCCCTGATTCTTCAGAAGATTCGTTATGATGAGCATAAGTGGATGATTTGTGGAGACTTTAAAATTCTATCCATGCTATTAGGGCAGCAATCCGGTTTCACCAAATATCCCTGCTTCCTTTGCTTGTGGGATAGCCGGGCCCGCGACCTACACTGGGGGAAAAAAGACTGGCCAATTCGGGAGTATTTGAGACCCGGTGAGAAAAATGTTCTTCATGAGAGCTTGGTACCTCGTGATAAAATTCTATTACCACCTCTCCACATTAAGTTGGGTCTCATTAAGCAATTCATCAAGTCCCTTCCAAAAGATGGTGAGTGCTTTCGGTACCTTTGCTCAAAGTTCCCACGACTTTCTGAAGCAAAGCTAAAGGAAGGAGTGTTTGTTGGCCCTGATATAAGGAAACTCATTTCAGATGGAGCATTCGCTGAAACGATGTCTGAGAAGGAAAAAGAAGCCTGGGATTCCTTCAAGGATGTTGTTCTCAACTTCTTGGGGAACAGGCGGGATGAGAACTATAAGGATATTGTTGCCAGGATGCTCAATGCCTTCAAAGAACAAGGCTGTAACATGAGCCTGAAAGTCCATTTCTTGCACTCCCATGTGAACTACTTTCCCGAAAACTTGGGGGCGTACAGTGAAGAACAAGGTGAAAGGTTTCACCAGGACATCAAGGACGCAGAGAGAAGGTACCAAGGAAGATGGAACACCACTATGATGGCTGATTTCTGCTGGTTGCTGCTGCGGGAAACCCCAGATGAAAAATACGCCAAGCAGTGCACCAAGAGAAGCATTCAGGGGAAGAAGAAACGGGCCCACCAAGAGATTGATTGACCCAAGAATGACTTTAAAATCTAAACTGTGTTGACAAATATCGTGTTTTTACTAAACTTTGAAATAAAAATTTGCTAGTTATTACCACAGTGGCGGATCTCATTTATTAGAATTTTATTTTCACACCATCGGGTGTTTGTCTTCATGTATTGCAATGGTGCGGTTTGCGTTTTCTATTCTTACATACATACCTGTACAACATTTTTTGCACATTTCTTTGCTTTGCTTTGTGTCTAACCTCGCTCTTATATGCTCAATGTTTGTGCACATGTATGTAGCTGTTTTAAGTGCAGACAATTTTGCTACCATCACAGTGTGTTTTGTTGACATTACTCTATTCTTATGTGCTGCCTTGTTACAATTTTCTTTATTCTTATTTGAATAACTACTAAACAATTAGTATAAAGAATTCATCCAAGAAACTTTTATCTCGATCGCACTCAATCTGAAACGTTCACCTCAAACTGCTAACCCAATGTAGCAAAAAATCTGTACGTGATGGAGCAAATTGGTTACCAGATTTGGATTCAGCGCACCAAAAAATGTAAAAATCAATCGAAACATTAGAGGCAGTTTAAAAAAAAATTTTTTTAGTGTACCTGTGTAATTCACTGGATTCTAGAAATTGCATTATCCTTTGTTTTAAACTTTAATTCAATGCTTTTCAAACTTTTCCCCCATATGACCTCATTTTAACAATTAAAATTTCACATGACCACAGATCTCCAGCCTCTTTCCTCTCCCTCCATTCAGCTAAAGCAGGAAGGCAGCAGCAACAGCAGTGTCAACAGCAGCAGTCAGCACAGCGTCCCTTGTGTCAGTGTGCATTGTGTGCTTACAGACCCCAGTACTCAGCATGGATTTCCAGCCTAACAGGAAGCTTACCCAGGAAGGGCAAGGGCCTATGCTGGCTCACAGGTCATATGCTCACTGGTGACTTGGCATAGGTAACAGCAAGATGGGAAAATGGTCATATTTTTGTAACTGATGATGTGACTCCATTTGGGGTCCCAACCCCAAGTGTGGGAACCACTGCTTTGATTCCTTTAGTTTAGCTACCATCAAGATCAGACTAACTGGCCTATAGATTCCAGTCTCCTCCTTACCTGCACTCAGGGATGGGGAGATGCTGAACTTTGTGTTGGGTGGGATGAATGGGGTGAGGCGAGGTGAGGCAGGGCAAGGGGTGGGACAAGGAATACATGGATGATGGTTCACCTGGGATATCAGGTACCCTTTGGCTGGCCCTGCTTGCACTTTTGTGAAGAGGAATCATATATGCCCTTCTCCAGTTCTTCAGAACCACTCCTGACTCTAAGAAAACACTAAAAAGGTCAGATAATGGAGATGTCAGAACTTCCTTAATTCCCTTAATATTGCCGGATGTATCCCATCCAGCCCTATTGCTTTGCCCACTTTGTTTTGCTAGTCTTCATGAACACAGTCTTCTGAAAATTGTTTTCACTCCACTCACTTCCATTCCTGTTGGCATCTATTTTTTGCAGTCTTACTTCCTCGGTGGGTACCAGTCAGAAATATTTGTTTAGCAATTCTGCTTTTTCCTTATCAGCATCTCCATACAAAGGCATCTCTACACCTCCCAACAGTTACCTATCAAGCTATGAATCTGGATAACTTGCATGTTTTCATTACCCTGAAAATATTATTTACATCTTTCAGTATTTATTAACTCTTTACAAGTACTATAGCCACTCAAAGAACTTGCTAGTTTGCTTTTAACTAATGTCATGTTTGGGAGGCTAACATGGTACACCCACTTTACTATCAGGAAGAAGTTAAGAGAGCCAAGAGTGGTAAAAACTGATAATCCATATGTTCACAAACTTGGATGGAACAGGCTGCAGGCTTGGATTCCTGTTTGCTGTATTTCTCCTGTGAAGCATTCATTTCCACCCCTTATTAATTCTGTGTTAGTTCTGTAAACCATGTACTGTAGACTCATAATGATATTTGGAACAACCTGGTACACAACCTACTACTGGAGTTATTACTAACATGTGGTGGGTGGGATGAAAACTAGGTTCATTCTGTCTACATGTTGCTTTGTCAGGATTACCCTGGCAGTTCATAGTGGTGAATGAAAAAAGCATATTCAAAAATATTGTTTCGCCTCATATTGCAATGAGTCAGAAATTATTTTCAAGGCCCAAAATCTATTGTGATTTTGAGGCCATGGAAGAGCTGCAAAATCTACAACTTCCCATGGAATTGTCTTGTTTTCAATCATCACAGGAGACTTGGGATCTGAGCTAGTTTAGGTAACTGGTTGCTCTTCTGAACCAGGTTCTTATTCCTTCCTTTCTCCCCTAATCGATTCTTTGCCTCCCATATTGCTTAGGGTGTAGGAAGAACAGCAGGAGACTAGAAGCACATTAAACTGAGACTTTGTTCTCTGCTACTCAAGGTTGACTGTTGCTGTGAACCATCTGGTTTAAGGCAGCAGTCAGCCCTCTGGCAGTAGAGAAGAAGGATGCAATCCTTTTTTTCTTCCATTACCTAGAGCAGTGTAGGAGTCCGGTGACTGGGGGAGTGGGGGGCGGGAGGAAAGAGTGGCTGGAAAAGTGAGAATATGATGTGAGAAAAGAAAAGCCTGAGGGAATGACAGAAAAAAATTAAAAGGAGCAGTTGCAAAGGTTAAAGACTTACATCAAGCTTGGGTTTTGTTTAAAAATACTGTCTTGGAAGCCCAGACCAGCTGTATTCCACGCTTTAAGAAAAGTGGATGGAAGTCCAAAAAACTGCCAGCATGGTTTAAAGGTGAGGTCAGAGAGGCTGTTGTTGCCAAAAAAGCATCTTTCAGGAAATGGAAAAAAGAGCCAAATGATGATAACTGGAAACAGCACAAGCACTGGCAAGTTAAATGCAAGGCATTGATAAGGCAGGCAAAGCGAGAATTTGAGAAGAAACTTGTTACGGAAGCAAAAACGCATGATAAAGACTTTTTCAAGTAAATTTGTAGCAAAAAACCTGTGAGAGAGTCAGTTGGTCCATTAGATGATAGAGGGGTAAAAGGGGCTGTAAGAGGGGACAAGGCTATAGCGGAGAGACTGAATGATTTCTTTGCTTCGGTCTTTACTGAGGAAGATGTAGGGATGTTACCCATGACTGAAGTGGTATTTAAATGTGTGGAGGAATTGAAAGAAATATTGATACATCAGGTGATGTATTACAACTATTTCATAAACTAAAGAGTAGCAAATCATCTGGACTGGATGGTATACATCCAAGGGTGTTGAAAGAACTGAAATATGAGATTGCAGACCTGCTATTAGTAATCTGTGAACTATCATTAAAATCATCAATAATACCTGAAGATTGGAGGATGGCCAACATAACGCTAATTTTTAAAAAGGGTTCTAGGGGTGATCTGGGAAACTACAGACTGGTGAGCCTGACGTCAGTACTGGGAAAAATGGTAGAAACCATCATAAAGAACAAAATTGCTAACAGGATACTGGGCTTGATGGACCTTGGTCTGATCCAGTATGGCATATGTTATATTCTTATGGTATGAGGCTAGAGAGGATGAAAGTATGTGAAAGGGGGCAGTGTCTGCATGTGTGTGTGTGTGTGTGTATATATGTATGAGAAAATAGAGCCCTTAGGGGTATGCAAAAGGTGGGTTATGGCAGGTGTGAGAATAGGGGAGCTGGAGGAGGGTACAGCTCCAGGTCAGATGTGGATCAAAGACCTCTCAACCCATCAGCGTCACACAGGGTGTCCCACAAGGTTCATCACTCTCAGCCCTGCTCTTCAACCTTTACATACAACCCATCTGCACAATCATCAGGAACTTCAATATACAATACACCATATATGCAGATGACATAATGATATTCACTCCAATCAATCTAAACAAACCGGACTACAACAACATAGCCAACTGCTTTAAAGAGATGACAACATGGCTGCAAGAAAACAATTTAGCAATAAACTATAACAAAACCGAAGCGCTGATCATAACAAGAGACCAAACATTCACACCCACGCCCTCCATCGACCTAAACAATGCTACCATCCCAATAAAACAAGAAATAAAATACCTGGGAATAACTCTTGATAGGGAGCTGAACCTTCAATCCCACATTGCGAAGACCACTAGGAGCGCCTACGTCAAGATGAGGACAATCAGACGACTCAAACCCATCCTTGCTCCTGAGCATTTTCAAACAGTCTGTCAGGCCATCATCACCCCCACCCTGGACTACGGCAACCACATCTACCTAGGACTCCCAAAAAAATCTACACAACCACTTCAAATAGCACAAAACACTGCTGCAAGACTCATAACAGACAGTACAAGCCACGAACATATCACATCCATACTATACCACCTCCATTGGCTACCAATCAGCTCCCGAGTCCGTTACAAAGTTCTCTTAACCACATTCAAAATAATAAACAACCTACCTGCAGACAACCTATAACAGCTCATAACAGCTGACGACAGCAAAAGACCAAGAAGAAAGGCAACATCAAACAACATCAGAACCCCAAAGGACTACACCAGGACAAACCAAGCCACATCAAAAAGAGCTTTCACCCTGGCAGTCCCCGCCATATGGAACTCTCTCCCTGACCACCTCAGAGCAACAAACAACATCAAAGAATTCAGAAAGCAGCTTAAAACTGAACTATTCAGAGACCATTTCAAGGACCTCACAGAATGACTCTTAACCAACCATTTAAGCCACATCAAAAAGAGCTTTCACCCTGGCAGTCCCCGCCATATGGAACTCTCTCCCTGACCACCTCAGAGCAACAAACAACATCAAAGAATTCAGAAAGCAGCTTAAAACTGAACTATTCAGAGACCATTTCAAGGACCTCACAGAATGACTCTTAACCAACCATTTAAGTTAACATAGCCATCATTGTAAATACGTAACTGTAAATATGTATCATAAGCGCACAATGTATATAGCTTCACATCAAAATCAACCACACTCACTCACACAGCACACTGTGACAAATCACCCACTGCATGCTTCTGACAACACCCCTTTCATTGATTGTTTGCTGTGCCAACCGCTTTGATTTCATGAGAAAGCGGTATACCAAGTCCGTTTAAATAAAATAAATATGAAAGAGGAACTGACAGGGTTCTGCTCTGAGCTTCTGAACAAACTGGAGGCTCTCATTATTGTTGATGTGCTCTCAGGAAGTCTACAGGAGAGATCTGCTGTAAATAACCAGTTAGTAAGTACACAGTTTTATCACAAAACTTCATAAGAACAATCATTCTGCATATTATTTATCCTGTGGTTTCTGTATCCTGTTTGTTTAGTTCACTCAAGAGTCTCCATTTCTGCTCTCATCACAGCAAAGCACACAATGCAATATGTGCCTTTGAGTCTATGCTGATTCCTAGTGACCCAACAAGTCTTTGGTTTCTTGGCAGTGTGACCAGAAGTAGACTACCAGGCCTTTCTTCCAAGGCAATGAAGCAGTAATTGACTTGCCCAAGGTTGCAATGAGTACAAGTGGCATCAAACTCTGGTCTCTTGGTTACTAAGCCAGTGTTCTAACCACTAGGCTACTCCTCCACACCTCTCAGCATAGTATGACTTCTAAAAGTCAGGTAGTGCCGTGTCCTCTTGTCTATCAACTTTTGCAATTAACCAATGTAACCATTCTGAATTCAGACAAGGAATTAATTTATTCAAAGAAAATGAAGACAGGATGAAAGTATAGGGCGATTGCATAAAGATCAAGAGCATATGAGCCATGTACTCCTGATGAAGTCACGAGGACATGCCAAAACATCTTGATGTTGATCAATTCCGGTATGACCTTTGACATGACTTGGGACATCCAGAACAATAGGACTTTGGAGTTCATTAACTATCTGTACTGTAGTATGGCCTCCCACTCCACCTGGTCTGATTAAATAGTGTCATTGCTACTGGCTTCACTACCTGACCTACCTGGCTTCACTACCTGACCCAACCATTTTGGTCCTTCCTATTTTTAGACTAGTTAGATTAGTTACTTAACTGCATTGTATTCACTAACTATTGTGCTTTTATCCCACTCCTTTTCTCTTTGATAGAACTTCACCTTCCTACACTGCTACTTCTTAGAGTGGATTTTTACCTCCAGTATTCTGAGTTGCTCCCTTCTCTCTCATAGTAACATACATAGTAACATAGTATATGATGGCAGATAAAGACCAGTATGGTCCATCTTAGTCTGCCAGCAAGGCAGCAAGAGTAGGTGCACCTGCCACTCCATGGAGGAGTGGGGGAGTGGCCTAGTGCTTGGGGAAAGGTACTTCAGGCTGGAAGGTCAGGGGTTCAAACCCCACTAGAGGATAGCAGCCTTGGGCCAGAAGGATTGGGGTTTCTAGTCCCACAGGTGCTCCTTGTGGTCTTGGGCAAGCCACTCAGCCCTCCATAGCCCATGTTCCTTGTAAAATAGTTATCTCCAAGTTATAATGCCCTGTTTAATGTAATTTCAGTTTGTTCAATGTAAACCACACTGATGCAGAATAGCACAGTATATAAGAAAATTAAAATAAATAAATCTCTCCCTGTGCCTTTGTTTAGAGGTGTACCCACTGCTCCATGTTGGTCACTCCTATTTACTGAGATATAAGAGATACAGTAGTTATGTTTGTTTTGATTTTATCCTGTTGCTATAAAGGGAGCCACTGTGTCTGTCTCATGCCATTTTGAATTCTGTCACTATATTTTGCCCCACTACTTCCATTAGGTGGGCATTCCAAGTATCCACCACCCTTTCATGAAAAAGTATTTCCTGACATTGCCTTTCAGTTTACCCCCTTGCAGTTTCATGCTATGACCTCTACTTTTACAGCTTCCCCATCTTTGGAAGAGGTTTGTTTGTTCGTTAATACTCTAGGTATTTAAAGGTCTGAATCATATCTCCCCCTATCCCTCCTCCCCTCCAGAGTGTACATATTTAGGTCTTCAAGCCTCTTCTCATAAGTCTTCTGACATAGGCTCCAAATCATTTTGGTTGCCTTCCTCTGGACTGTTTCCAGACTTTTTATGTCCTTTGCAAGATATGGTCTCCAAAACTGAATACAATATTCCAAGTGAGGCCTCACCAGTGACTTGTACAGTGGCATTAGTACCTCTCAATGTTTCTCCTACCTTTCCTTCTATCCTTCAATTATTTCCTCTGTCCTCTACTCTCCTCTCCATTTTCTTAGGGCTTCACACCACTTTTTCTTCCTTTTACAGACACTCCCTAATCTTCTCCCCTCATACCATCAATTTAAACCTCCCCTCTTTATCACCGTCTCTCTTCCTTACCCATTTATTCCTCATCTTGTCTTCCACCCTTTCTTCAGCTCTTGAGCTTACCTTTTTCTACCTCTCATTCATCCCTCCTCTCTCTCTCTCTCTCTCTCTGAAGCAACCTCATCTTGTTTCCACCATGCTGTCTCCTTTCTGCCTCACACTCTTCTTCTCCTTCTCCTATCTGGTGATATTAATCCCAACCCTGGCACCCCTAGACTTTTCTCTCACTCACATGATAGTTCCTCCCTAAAATACTCCAATCTCATTTATATTCCTCTCCTTTCCCTCTCCTATCTCTCTTTCTCTTGTGCCTTATGGAATGCCCATTCCATATCTAATAAACTATCCTTTACTCACGATCTCTTCATCTGTAATGCTTTCCATCTTCTAGCTCTTACTGAAACCTGGCTCCTTCCTGAAGACACAGCTTCAGTCACTGCCCTCTGCCATGGTGGCTACCAATTCTCCCACACTTCTCACCCCACTGGCTGTGGTGATGAATTTCTACTCTCTCCTACCTGCCAATCTCAACCCCTCCCTCTACCTCAGTCTTGCTCCTTCTCCTCCTTTGAAGTCCATTCCATCTGCCTTTTTAATCCCTTATCTCTCTGGATACTTGTTATTTGTAGACCCACTGACAAGTCCACCTCTACCTTCCTCACTGACTGACTCATGGCTTTCCTTATTTCTGGATTCATCTTTCCCCTCCCTTATCTTGGTGACTTTCATATTCGTATTGATAACCCTTCTGACCTCTATGCTTCTACGCTCTTTTCCCTTACCTCCTCATTCATCCTCCAGCTTTGCTCTACTGCCCCCATTCATCAGCAAAGTCATTGAATTGACCTTGTTTGCTTCTCTGTTTACTCTCAAATTTCCATACCTCAGTTCTTCTCTTTTTTGACCATCACCTGCTAAACCTCACTCTTCATCACTCCCTGCCTCAATCTCACCCAGTCTCCTTCTACCTTTTTTTTTCTGAAACTCTGTTTATTAGTGCATAACAACGTATCACATGACAAATTTTTTTTAAGGCATAAACATAACGTCCCGGGTGGGGCTGTTTCTTGTCCTCAACTCCGGGACCATAAACAAGTCATTGTCTTGATACACCAATTATTTATTATTACTTTATTCCCCTCCTCCAGCCCTCCCCCCTCTCCCACCCCTTCCCCCTCCTTGCAACCCCTCTCCCCTAATCCGCCCTCCCTGGGAACTTACCTAATTATATTACCTAATTATTATCTCATACAACAGTAGCACAACAAGCCCCCTATCAGTCTATCGAGACCCAGCTTCAGTTCACTTGTAATATACTTCATTGTGAGTACCTGGCCTTAACCCTTCATCACACACATTAAATTACCAATGACTTTACATACCTGGGGTCAAATTGACCCCATCAGTAAATAACCAGAAACCGTGAACAATTTCATCCACATAGGATTGGTATTTTAATGCATTTATTAAAAACAGTTATCAGTTTTTGCTGTTTACAAATGTTCAGTGTTTATGATATAAAAGTAGTCTAACTATTAACTTCAGTTTATCACTTAATTGTAATTAAGGGGTCTGTTTACTAAACATTCCTAACGTGCGGGGCCGTGCTAGTGTGCCTGTGCCATATAAGGAGTGGGCGGTTCAGGCAGAAAATAGAAAAAAAACGGTAGTAAGCAACCGGATGTGTGTGCGTCGCGCTAATGTGCGGGGGGTCGACATTAGCGCGTGGAAAGGCAAAGTGGCACGCTGCTGAGTATACAAAACAACAGAGCCGTGGTACAATGGTGAAGACACTGACCAATGGTGCAGGGGCCATGGGTTCAATCCCCCAGTGTGCGCAACGACAAAGGTCAGCTAAGGCAGTAATTGTAATGATTAACATTGTTTTAGGAGGCAAATTAATTTGGAACGGCATAAGGCGGCGCACAGTTATTTTTGGGCGGCAGAAGGCGGCGCACAGTTATTTTTGGGCAGCAGAAGGCGGCGCACTGGTCCCCTTGGGCGGCAGAAGGCGGCGCGCTGATAGGCACAAGGCGGCGCGCTGATGCACAAGCACAGGAACAGAGCCACAGCACAATGGTTACAACACTGACCAATGGTGCAGGGATCAGGGGTTCAACACCTCACAATGCCCAGTGAAAAATGCCTGCTGAGGCAGTATGTAGTATGCTGTAGGAGGCTGTATAAATTTATTTTGTTATCACTACTAGCAAACGCACTCTCCCAGCATGTTAACATACGGCGGCCCATAAGGCACATGTTACAGTGCACTGTTCGCCAAGGCACCCTTGAATGACCCCTATGGGGCAGCATGTATGTTGCGACACAGGATAATGTATAGTGCACCCTATAGGGATGGCAACCATAAGGTGGCCTACAGGGCGCCCTATGAAGCACCCTCAGAGGCACCTAATGGGTATAGTAAGCTGAGGGTGGTCTTGCCGGCATAGACATATGTACAGTAAATAAAAATAAAGCTGTGGACAGCCCTACCAAAGGGCCCCACTGTGGGTTTGAACCCATGACCTCTGGCTGCACAGGCAGTGATGTAACCATTGCGCTACAGCTCCATAGCTGTAAGCAGGCCCCTGGCTGGCTGCAGATAGCCTACACGTCACCTCACAGACAGTCTGCTGGTGTCAACAGGATAGGGTTAGGCCACCCGTACCCATGATGCACTGCACATGCAAATTAGCTGTCCGCAGATGGACACAAGATGGGGAATGCACCCCCACAGCACCTCGGCCCTGTTGGGGGAAGTGACCGGGTGCACCCACACAGCACCTTGGCCTAGTAGGGGGCACTGACCGGGTGTTTTACTGGCACAGAGTAGCCACACACCGTTACATCGTGCGGGTACTGTGCTCACCCTGAGTGTGCAATGAGGTGGCCAGGACCAGGTCAACAACACCTGCCATGGCTGCTGGAGGCCAAGCGGGCGTTCCAAAGCAGTGTTAATGTGTAAGATAGCTAGTTTCTGCACAAACACCATGGATATCCCTGTCTGCCGCCATCAGGCACCCCCCCAGTGGCAAACATGGTCCCCATCAAGGGATCCACACTCTACCTCCCTGCAAAGGTGGCAGTAGAGGGCAACATCAACCCCAGTCCTGCTGAGGAACACCACCACCCCCCCCAGGCAGGCAGCTCCATACACAGCCATAACACAATAGCAGACAGACATAAGCCCAGGGTATGGTAAGCTGCACTCCACCACCAGATATTCCCCTGCAGCAAGCCAACAGCCACTGCACCCTGCAAGCCATTATAGCAAGACATTTACCAGCTACAAACAGTCTGCTGGTTAGTCCATAGTGCATGTTCCCAATGGAGATGCATGCACCCAGAACTGGGCTGTCTGCATACACAGCAAGCAGATAGATCAGTGACTGGGCCCCAAAGAGAAACCCATATCTATCACATGAGAGAACTACTATACAGCACTATGGGGGGGCCTAGCCATGCTGTGGTCACTGCACAGTCAGGGTGAGCGTGATCCCCCAGAAGGACATGCTTTGGCCACCCTGTCTGTGTAGGTGGTGGCCGGACACTACAATATCCCAGCCAATGTCCCTGCCAGGGCCCTATGCCCAGTGCAGATGCATCCTGGCCACGCCACCCTGCCCTGGCTATACCCATGGTACCTTGCACCTCATTATGCACATTGACTGGCCAATACTGGCAACAGTGCTGGCAGTGCGGGCTGTTGAAGGGGCTTGCAGCCAACACCCACTGTATAGACAGACACACACTTCCACACCTCTGCCATCATGGTGCTACGATTGAGGGGGTAAGTAGCCTTGCCCACCAAACCGGTCCTGAGCACGGCAAGGCATGGATATGGTACGCATTACAGCTGGTGGTCACTCCCCAGGGTGGTAAGCACCGTCAGAGGCCAGGCCTGGAGCATGCCCCGCAAACACCTAACAGATTGTTTGGATGGGGTCAACTAGCAGTATGTACGTAACGTATGGATAACTGCCTGCCTGTGCTCCTAGCAAACGTCTCCGAGCTGTGTACCGTATACCTCAGGTGTAGGGTGACATTGGTAAGTTATGCAAGTGCTCGTTTTGGGTGCTGCATGCACGGTCCAATGTTCTGCCTTTCCAGGAGACATTGGCCAATGGGGCCTGTGGGTGTGGGTGTGTCTGCCCTTGATGGCTGCTGCTTTACGGCACAGATTCCCAACTCCAGTCCAGGTTTGCATCACACTGTTCGGGTTTTCCTGCTATCCCTCATGAATATGCATGGGCTACATGTACATGCCATGGGGGTGGTGCATAGATATACAGCACAGGCATATGTATGAGTGTCAGCATGGAACCTGACTGGTGTGTGGCCCACCAGGACTGCATTTGGGTGATTCTGCTCTAGGTACTGCCCCTGTTCATGGTGTCTGTGCTCAGTGGGGTAAAAGATAGATGTCTTACCATTGCATATGTCCCCGCCATGAAAGGTGTGTCCTTACTATCACTGTTTAGTTGTGGGAAAAATATGTGGGCAGGATTGGCAGTAGCCCCAGCTGGGCTTTGAACCTGTGACCTTCTGTTCTTGTATGCACTGTCTGTGTGCACTGCACCACTGTGTAGCCACAGATTGGTTGGATTCCCTGGACTGTCCATGACTGTGGATCCGGCAGGACCTGTCTGTTGCAGTGGACTGTGCCAGCCTGCACATGGCTAGGCCTCTGTCTTCTGTGGTTAGCAGCCACTGCCCCCTGCACCACATGTACTTGTCCGCCAACATGCTGGCATGAACTTCTCTCAGAAAAAGCAGTTGACCTGATTGCAATGTGGCAGTATGGGACTGCATTTGGGGGACTTGGCTGTAGGTAATGCCCATTGTTGTGGTGTGTGTGCGGTGTTGGGTAAAATATGGGTGTTTTCCCCATGCATACAGGGGTGTCTGCGCTATCTTTATTTAGTGGTGGGTAAAATATAGGGACTGGGCTGGCAGGTGCCCCAGCTGGGTTTTGAACCTCTGCCCTCTGGTCCTAGAGGTAATGACTCTGTCCGCTGTACCACACTTTGGCCACAGAGACAGTGCAGCCCCTGGAGGCAGTAAGCCTGGCAGGATGGAGTCACAAACCCTGCTCTACGCAATTCTACTGTGGGCATATGCACCCTGTCTGGTGACAAACGTGCACATAAACCCCGGAAATGACCACGGAAAATGTGGGACAAAATATCACCACGCTGGGCAACAGTGATATTAATGGGCAACCATAGCAAACACTCCCAGGAAAGCTCCAATACGTGGCAATGTTTTTTGGAAGAGTCTCCTCTCAGTAGACCCTTCCAAACGTCATTTCTTTTTTCTGGAGCTTTGATGGGTGTGATTTCTGTATTTGCCCATCACTATAACTGTTCCCCAGCTGAATTACTATTTTTAATAGTTCTGTTGTGGTCATTTTCTATTTTTATTTTCACTTTTGTGCTGTGCACATATATCACACTGCTCACGTTTTGCTGGTTTCCCCGGTTTTCCTGTACATTGCTGACGGAAATGGTTTCTCTTCCCTTTAAATGCTTTCTACCGCGAGTGTTTCACTCGCGGTAGTTTTTACATGCAAATTCGGGCCCGATACTGTGCGAGGAGCCTCTCCCCTCCCACTCTCCACCCATTGACCCCGTCCCTCCGCCCCTCGGGAGCCTTCCTCCGCCCTCAGAATGCCTTTCCACGCCTCTATCGGACATTTGCGGGCCGGGTACTTTTGCGGGGCACGTTAGTGCGGCGCGCAATTGTGCGGGGCCCAAGCGCACTTGTGCGGGGCGTTTAAGAGCGTTTCTGAGCGTTTGAGTGCCGCGTTTCCGTGCGCTATTGTGCGGCACGCAATTGTACGGCTTTTAGTAAACATGCCCCTAAGTCTCGACACCCCTAGTATAATCATCTATCTAGGCGTCTTTTAGTCAGCACATTCATTGCATAACAGCTGGCAATGTTCTGGGCATATGGCTATACCACATCGCTTGCAGTATTTTGATGTTTTCTTATCTGATGATCTGGTGCAAAGCTGGTAGCGTGATCATGCCCCTCTGGATTCACAGCCTGTAGGACCAGGTAAGCTGAATCCAAGTAGTTGCATGCAGATCTGCACACCTTTCTGAAGTGTTCTTGGGTTCTGCAATTGCAATGTCTGCTGTGGCAGAACTAACTCCTTTGCCAGTTCTGTTAGGAACAGTCACCATTTGTGGGACACCTCTGTTTGCCATTCGGGTTTTTGCTGCACCCAAATTATGTAAGCTGCCACACCACCGACATCAGCAAGCAGAATGGCCATCTTCTAGTGCCACGTTTGCATGTATATGTACGCACAAGCTTGTCCAGATTGTCTACTCCAGACTTAGTAGCATTATAGTGCAGAATCATCTCAGGCTTCTTTTCATTCTTGTCATCTATCACCTTGTCATCATGCATGCTGCTCAAAACAATGACCATTTTGTTTTTCTTTGGAACATAACTCACTAGTGTGATATCTTTGCAAAAAAACAAACTGTGATGAAAAACGTTCCTTGTTCTGCGAAATCAGCAGTTCACCTGGTATGTCCCTTTTGTTTTTTCTCATGGTGCCAACAACTGTAGTGTTTTGAATCAGAAGATCTTCAGCCAGTCCTACATCAGTAAAGAAATTATCACATGTAACATTGCGGCCAGTTTTCCACCAATGTCTAGTCAATCTTTTCACTACTTCAACTCCTTTCTTCAGTTCGACCGCTGCTTCTAGTTGCTTCCCCAGATAAACTTCTCCTTTCAGTGGATAGCTGGTCTCTGCATTGTAGTTCCAGAATATCTTTATTCCATACTTTCCTGGCTTTGTGGGAATGTATTGTCGAAAGATGCACTTGCCTCTGAAGCTGACCAGTTGCTCATCAACTGTCATATCCATTCCAGGTAAGTACATCATTGATAAGCGTGCATTTAGCATGTCCCATATATCACGGATGGGTGCCAATCTGTCAATGGCTACGCGTTCTGGACGAGTGCACAAGTTATCCATTCTCACAAACCGTAAGATATCCTGGAAACGATTTATGTTCATTACAGAGCGATAAAAAGGTTTTGAGTCAGGTGCAAACAATGATGTAATTGCTTCTTTTGATGATCTGTCTTTACCGGCATGCAGCAATATTCCAATGGTTGCCTTTAGTTCAACAATATCAATATCTGTCCACTCTTTTACATTTCCATTATTTTGTTCAGCTTGTGTGTGGTAGTAGTTCTTGGCATAATGATTAGTCTCTCTAAGAATGATGTCCAAACATTTCATCAGTAACGAACAAAGAGAATGCCTCGCCTATTGAAGGAACTTTGCCTGCCCTTGTAACGCCAGGCATCTGACGAAGCAGATTAGCTGCCGTTGTACGCAAGGCAGTATTAGGCTTGTCTACTGACCATATGCATCTGCTCTTTGCCTTGTAGATTTTACCTGATTTCTTCTGTTTATAAAATCCTGAGTTAATTTTTCTTTTCTTGCTTGGTTGTGGATCATCATCATCATCATCAGATGATGATGCACTGTCTTCATTCTCTGCAGTATCACCTGCCAGGTACTGGGCTTCCTGTCCCTCAATTTGATCATCATAGTCACTAGTTTGTTCAACATTATCTGGCTCACCATCAGAGTCTTCACCTTCTATTCCTATTTCATCTTCTGATGATTCATTTTCAAGTTCAGATAATACTGCCTGAAGTACAGCCTGGCTTGTTAGACGACGAGGACGTCTACTACTCATTTCACTCTGAATTCTCGGAACAATAAAATAACTGAAATCATAATAAATAACTGTTATTACCAATCAAATATATCTCAGAAAAAAGCAACAATGTTGGTGGCAAAGTGCCATTACTTCTATAACAGCAATGAATAGGTCTATATGGACACATGCCTGGTATGAACTCAAATGCTGAAAAATGTCGCCTTAATTTCAGATGAAGATTACAGTAGCCTACAGATGAAATAGCCTAGCAATGCCAAATTAACAATAATAACTACAACATGAACCTGAAACAGGAATTCTGACAACACTGGTTTCACTAAGCTGGGGTCAATTTGACCCCAGGTGTGTATAATAGGTATATACATTATAAAAATGTTAACATAAAATTACTGTTCCGATTAAATGATAACACGCTATGGGAAATTCAATGGCTGTCAATATTGAGAAGCTACCAGAAGTTTTAAGTCATGGCTGTAATAAATAAATAAGTAATTTGACATAACAAAAGGCTTGAGGTCAAAATGACCCTACGTGTGTGGTGAAGGGTTAAGGTTTGAATATATGGCTCCCAAGTCAGCAGAAAAGAGGTCCAATGTTGAACCTTTCCTTTGGTTCCTCTCTTATATACTGTGCTATTCTGCATCAGTGTGGTTTATATTGAACAAACTGAAATTACATTGAACAGGGCATTATAACTTGGAGATAACTATTTTACAGGGAGCATGGGCTATGGAGGGCTAAGTGGCTTGCCCAAGACCACAAGGAGCACCTGTGGGACTAGAAACCCCAATCCTTCTGGCCCAAGGCTGCTGTCCTCTAGTGGGATTTGAACCCCTGACCTTCCAGCCTGAAATACCTTGCCCAAACCACTAGGCCACTCCTCCACTCCAAAAGCATCAGCTGATGGAAACAGTTATGCCATTCTCAGAAGGTAGGAGGCGTGGACTCGTTCCACCTCTGGAGCACTGGACCTTTGCCCACCAAACATGCATTCCTTACTAAGCATCACTCCCATTTCCCCTTCGGGTGGAGTGGCCCAAGTTGATCTAACTCCACAAAAGACCCCGTCCAACAAATCTGCTGCTTTAGTACCCTGCTCATATAATTACTAATCCACATCCAGTACTGGCAAATTTTCTGACACCCCCACCACATATGCCCTAGATCTGCTAGAGGACAAGAACACTTTGGGCAACCGCCTTCCGATGTAAGATGACACCGCAAGGCTTGTCTTGGGGAGAAATACGCCTGAATGATACACTTAAATGTATCTCTCGCCTTCTACCAACTCCATGATCCTACCCAAGGCTCTGTTAATTGAGCCCAGTGCCACCTCTTGTCTCAACTCCCCTGCCCACGAGGCCTCTTTAGTTTTGCCAAAAGTCTCTGATAAGGGACCTTGTCAAAGGCTTTCTGAAAGTCCAGATACACTATATCAACCGACTCACCTTTGTCTACCTGTTTATTCACACCTTCAAAAAAACATAACAGATTAGTAAGACAAGATCTTCCTTGTCTAAAGCCATGTTGGCTGTCTCCCATTAGGCCATGACTATCTACATGCTGAGTAATTTTATTCTTTATGATGGTTTCTACCATTTTTCCCGGTACTGACGTGAGGCTCACCAGTCTGTAGTTTCCCGGATCACCCCCGGAACCCTTTTTAAAAATTGGTGTTACATTGGCGATCCTCCAGTCTTCAGGTATTAGAGATGATTTTAATGATAGTTCACAGATTACTAATAGCAGGTCTGCAATCTCATATTTCAGTTCTTTCAACACCCTTGGATGTATACCATCCAGCCCAGGTGATTTGCTACTCTTCAGTTTATCTAATAGTTGTAATACATCTTCCCGATGTATCGATATTTCCTTCAATTCTTCCGCACCATTAAATACCACTTCAGTCATGGGTAACATCCCTACATCTTCCTCAGTAAAGACCGAAGCAAAGAATTCATTCAGTCTCTCCGCTATCGCCTTGTTGCCTCTTAGTGCCCCTTTAAGTCCTCTATCATCTAATGGACCAATTGACTCTCTCACAGGTTTTTTGCTACAAATGTACTTGAAAAAATATTTATTTCACGTTTTTGCTTCTGCAACAAGCTTCTTCTCAAATTCTCCCTTTGCCTGCTTTATCAATGCCTTACATTTGACCTGCCAGTGCTTGTGCTGTTTCCAGGTTTCGTCATTTGGCTCTTTTTTCCATTTCCTGAAAGAAGCTTTTTTGGCAACAACAGCCTCTCTGACCTCACCTTTAAACCATGCTGGCAGTTTTTTGGACTTCCTTCCACTTTTCTTAAAGCGTGGAATACAGCTGGTCTGGGCTTCCAAGACAGTATTTTTCAACAACACCCAAGCCTGATGTAAGTCTTTAATCTTTGCAACTGCTCCTTTTAGTTTTTTCTTAACTATTTTCCTCATTTTATCATAGTTTCCCTTTCGAAAGTTAAAAGGTAGTACTGTGGATTTCCTTACTATCCCTCCTCCACTGATGCCAGAGATTCCAGATGCCAGAGATTCCACCTGGGTCTTCAGGTCTCTGTCTGATATATTATCTGAGATGCCCAAAAAATGGAGGTTGTTGCGCCAAGACCTGTTTTCTAGGTCATCCAATTTTGCTTTGTGCGTTTTCAGCACGGCCTGCAGTCTCCCTACCTTGAGCGACAGCGTGTCCACACCCTCCTCAGTCTGCACCAACCGAGTCTCCATCTCCTGCATCCGGTTTCCGAATGAGCTCACAGAGCTGTGCAGCATGTCCATTTTATTGTTCAGCGTCTCAAATTGTGCCACTAAGGCTCCCGCTACCGCCACGGATATCTCCTCCACAACCTCCGGGGAGACTGGAGAACTAGGTGCCGCAGGGGATGCCGCCATCTTGTGAAACTCTGCTGCTTGTTCTTTTTCTCTGTGGCTTGCTTTGACTAACTCCGCCATGCTCTGCGGTACTCAGATCTCTCTCTCCTTACTTTTCTCCTGCTGCACGCAACTTTTCGGGGGCCGCTCGGGGCTTGTTCACTGCTCTATACGCCGGCGAAAGGGCAGGGGGTCTGGAGCACGAGTGTTTTCCGTCCACTCGCTCTCACCACATCATGTGATCTCTCCTCCTTCTACCTTTTTAGAAATCTTCATTATCGATCCATTGGTTCTTTCCACTATTGTCTCATCACATCTTTCCTTTACTTTGTCTTCTAAGTCCATTGATGAGGCTGTAACTTCCTATAATACTGCTCTCTCCTCTGATCTGAATACCCTTGCTTTGCCCCTGCCACATTCTGGAAGTTGCACTTTACCTCAGCCCTGGCTTTCTTCAGTAATCGGTTATCTATGTTCCTGTGCCTGCTCAGCTGAGAGCATGTGGCTCAAATCCCGCACTCTTTCTGACTTTTTTCACTTCAAATTCATTCATGCTAGTCAGTCATAGCAGTCACCAAGCAAAACTACTATGTCCATCTGACTAACTCTCTTGACTCTGACCCCCCGCTGTCTCTTCTCAACTCTCTCCTCAAGGTGCCTCTGCCTCCGACCCCTCCTTCTCTTTCTGCCCAAACCCTTGCTATTTCCATGATAAAGTCCACAAGATCATCCCCTCTTCCCCTCTTCAATACCAGCTCTTCCCCTCAGTCTCTGCTACCCTTTCATCCTTTTCTAAGATTCTCGAAGAGGAAACCTCTTATCTTCTTTCCTTTTCTAAACTCACTACCTGTTCTTCTGATCCTATCCCTATCTATCTCCTCTATCATCCCTTCCATCTCTCATATTCTTAATCTATCACTCTCCACTGCAACTGTACCTGCAGCTTTCAAGCATACTGTGATCACGTCTCTCCTCAAGAAACCTTCACTTGACTCTACTTGTCCTTTTAATTATTGACCCATATCCCTCCTTGCCTTCATTTCCAAACTTCTTGAATGTGCAGTTCTCTGCCATTGCCTTGAATTTCTCTCCTCTCAGGCTCTACTAGATCCACTTCATTCTGGCTTTCATCCCTTATATTCTAAGACAGCTCTTGCCAAAGTCTCCAGCTTGTTCCTGGCTAAATCCTTTATTCGGCCCTCATTCTTCTTGACCTTTCTGGTGCTTTTGATACTGTTTACCACCACCTTCTCCCCAACACTTTGCCCTCACTTGGTTTTAGGGGCTTTGCACTGTCCTGGTTCTCTTCTTTCTTCCATCGTTCTTTCAGTGTTTGTTCTGGTGATTCCTCCTCTATTGCTATCCCACTTTCAGTTGGTATACCCCAAGAGTCTGTTTTAGATCCACTCCTTTTCTCTCTATATACCCAGTCCCTTGGTGCTCTTATCTCCTCCCATGGCTTTCAGTACTATTTTTATGTGGACGGCTCTTAGATCTATCTCTCTACACCTGATGTTTTTCCAACACTCTATCTGACATTGTTGCCTGGATATCTCACTGACATTTGAAAATGAACATGGCCAAAACCGAACTTATTTTTCCCCCTAAATCTTCCTCCCCTTCCTCCTTTCTCTATGTCTGTAGATAACACTCTTCTACTTCCTGTTTCCTCAGCCCACAACTTTGGAGTCATCTTTGACTCCTCTCTGTCTTTTTCCACCATTGATTGCTAAAACCTGTTATTTCTTTCTCTATAACATTAAAATATTTGCCCCTTCCTTTCTGAGCACATTGCTAAAACACTTATCCATTCCTTAGTCACCTCCCTTCTAAACTATTGCAACCTCCTCTTTGCTCATCTCCCTCTGAGTCATCTCTCTCCCCTTCAATCTGTTCAGACCTCAGCTGCGCAGCTAATCTTCTGCCAGCCCCAATATACTCATATAGCTCCTCTTCTCAAGTCACTTCATTGGCTCTCCTTCCATTTCCGTATCCAGTTCAAATTTCTCCTTCTGACCTACAGATGCATTCATTCTACTGCTCCTCACTACCTTTCCTCTCTCCTCTCTTCCTGCACCACTCCTCATGAACTCTGCTCTTCTACTGGCTTGCTTCTCTCTATACCTTCTTTTTTCCTCTGCCAACTTGAAACTTCATGCCTTTCATCTTGCTGCTTCCACATGCCTGGAATAAACTACCTGAATCTGTACGTCAGGCTTCATCTCTTCCCCTTTTAAAATCCATGCTAAAGGCTCACCTCTTTGAGGCTGCTTTTGGATCTTGATTAGATTTTAAGCTCCGATGAGCAAGAACCGTTTTTTATATGTATCTGTACAGCACTGTGTTTACCTTGTAGTGCTATATAAATGATGACTAGTAGTAGTAGTAGTAGTGTTCTGATTTCTTCCTGCTGTGCATTCTATTATACATGAAACTTTAAAAAAACCTGGCACAGTGTAAACTGGCTGTCATTGAATTCACAGACAATAGAGGGTTGAGGTCAGCAAAATAAACCCATCAAGAGAAGAGAGAGGATATGGAATTCAGAAACAGAGGGAGCAAGGTCCATTGTGTAACATCATTAAGATCAGAAGTCAATTTATTTCATCAGAGAATGGAGGTATTTAAAAAGATAATAATCATATGCATACAGTCTGTACAGCCTTGTGCAAGTTGATCTGACAATAGTCTGGAGAAGCCAGACCTAATGGGTAAGCTCTGTAATTTAATGGATGTATTTCTAAAACATCTAAATGAATGGTTCCATATTTTTTCAAAGCACAGTGCAGATAGTCATAGAGGTTATAGCTCTTTTCTTTCCCTTGTGTGTTTAGGCCTGTCCCTCCTCATTTTTATTTCTTGAAATTGTCTTGTCATTGAGACAATGCAGACATCAAGATAAAAGGAGGTGGAGAATAGAATTCATCATGTGGGCATCTATACATACATAACAAAACTATACATTCTCTGTGGACAAGCAAGGTAAGTGCTCACATTGGGGGCGATGTCACTGTGCAGGAACTTCTCTCAGCTCCTTCTAGAAGCTTTTAGAGTAGTCCCTCTGCACAGGCATGCATATTTGTGCCTACTGCTGCTGCACCTTATCTCAATCTTTCATTTTTCACGGAGCCCCACAGATGTTTTGGTATCGTATGTAGTATTCTTCTGCAATCATTATTGTAGTCGATTTGCTCATATTTTTGAGTGTTTGTAAGTGACATGTTCTGCCACCATTGTTGTGCATGCTTCTTTCTCTTATTTTTCCTTAGTTTAGGATTTTCAATCGTTTAAAGTTTCCTTTTCTTTCTCATGACACCGCTACAGCCGCATTTAGGCCTCAGGTGTTCTGGTCGTGATCATTTTATTTTCTTTCCAACCCAATGATAGTTAGAAAGAATTACATAAAAGGGGTCAAGAATGTCTATCTATCCGTCTGGGGGCAAAATAGCGCTCCAAAAATTTAACAGAACAGAATGAATATTAGCATGTGGGAAAAACGTATAAAAAGACACATCACGTTCAAAAATGGGTCGAATTGGACCAGGGGTTCCACAGAACTATGCCTCTCATAAAACTAGCCCAATGTATTTCTATGGGAGGAGTTCCAGCTTCTGTAGCATAGAAACTGACATACACTGAAATGTAGCAGTTAGGGAACTGCGGCTTTCAAACTCCCTCTCCCTGCTCTCCCAACCCTCCAAACTTCCTCCACCATGATAAATCCCTCCCCTCCACACACAATTACCCCAGAACCCTGCACACTGCCTCCATCATGATAAATCCCCCCCCCAAATACACACAATTACCCCAACATCCCATACACTAAGGAGTGGAGGAGTAACCTAGTGGTTAGAGCCCACCATCCTAACTAGATTGTAAGCTCGGATGAGCAGGGACTCTTTTTACATGTGTCTGTTCAGTGCTGCGTATGCCTCGTAGTGCTATACAAATGATCAATAGTAATAGTAGTAGGTACCAAAGAAACCAGGGTTCAATTTCCACTTAACCCTCCATTGCCTTAGAAGAAAGGCCTGACAATCTACTTCTGGTCACACCCTCAAGAAAGCCCAGGAGCTGCTGGGTTGTCAGGAGTCAGCATTGACTCAAAGGCACCCATTGCATTTTGCCCATAGACTGCCCCCTGCTGCCAAAAATACCCCCTGGCACCTGTCCTTCCAACCCACCAAATACTGCCATCCCAAAAACCCAACTGTCTCACCACCCTGCAAACTGCCCCACCCCCAAAAACTACATCCCTGCCACACTGCAAACTGCCCCACCCCAATAAACAACCTTCCACAACTGCAAATTACCCCTCCCACCACAAATACCTTCTCACCGCTGCCCTAGCACTCCACAAACTTCTATATCTCTAAAAAATATCCTCTACAACTGCCCACTATCCTGCCAACAGCCCACTCCTAAAAACTACTCCCCAGAACTATACCGCCTCCAAAAACTACCACACTGCAACTGCCCCACCAACCTGCATACTTCCCCGCTCCTAAAAAACAGTCCTCCTCAACAGCTCTACCACCTCTCAAACTGCCCCGCCCCTAAACAATACTCCCACAATTGCCCCACCAGCTCACAAAATGTCCCATCCCCAAAAACCGCCCTGCAACTGCCCCCACCTCACCAAGTGTCTCTGCATATGCCCCACTGCCCAACAAACTCCTTCACACCCAAAAACTACTGCCTGCAATTTCCTCACTCCCAAAAACTAATACCCTATAACTTCCCCACCATCTGCAAACTTCTCCACTTACCAACAATATCCTCCATGAATGCTCCACTCTCAAAATTACTCTCCCTGCAACTGCCTCAGTGCCCCAAAAAAACCCTGCCCCCTAAACCATCCTAAAGCTGCTCCAATATCCTACAAACTACCCTCACCCTATTAAGTGACCTCTCTGTAACTGCCACACTGCCCTGAAAAACAGATGGGTGTGTGCATGCACCTATACACATAGAGGGGTTGGAAATAATTCCACGAGCCATGTTCTGTATATTTTCCCCACTTGTTCTTTTATCAAAATTGAGTCATTTGATTTTATTGCAGCTATTTTCTAAGCGAGATGTCCCTAAAATTGGCCAACAAATTTAAAAAGTACACCCAATGCCTCAAATATTGCTTACAGTTCTTGGGGCCCAAACATGAATTGCCTTCTTATGTTTCGTGTTCAAAGATGATAAGAAGAGGGCTCCTGGGTTGAGAGATACAATACAAACATATTTTTAGCACTGAGAAGACCAATCCGTTGTCTTTAGCATTGGTCTCCATGCTTCCAGAGCTGCATCAGATGCTGGTAGTGCATCATCATTGAAGGCTTTTTATGCTATTTGGAGCTGAGCACCAGTAGATCTGCCAAGCATCGCATACTCACTGATACTGCCCCAAGGAAGAGGAAGGATTCATTCTCATCCTCAAAGACATAGAGGTCTGGAGATGGTGAGTACCAAACGGAGGTATCGGTGGATCATCATTGAGATCCACTGGAGCACGACGTCAAGAGCATCAAAGTTTTGGATGAACTTTGGCCCTTGAAACAACCCTGATGTGAGGACTGCTCATTTTCCTCACTATGGGAGAGGTCATTCCAGCCTCTAAAGAGACAGGACCAGGCTGCTGATACCCCCCATCAGATTCTGCAGACATTGGCCAAATCTGCTGCAGGGCTTACACCTTTGTCCAAAGCAGCCCTTGAGGAGCAGCTCATGAAAGGGTTTGGACATATGATGACAATGTTCTTTGCCTTTTATGAGGCTGCAACTTCGACAGCATTGCTGATATTATGATGGCGCAACAAGCCCATCCTTAAAACCCTGTGTCTACCTGTGGAAGTGGAATCATCAGAGACCTCAAAGGACCTCTATTTCGACTTCTACCTAGCTGATTTCACTCTCCAGTGATTTGGGAGTTGATTGCTCCCCTCTGGTGCTAGAAGTCATTAGTGCTCCCAAAGGAGATCTGCCTCCCTGGAGAGACAGATGTCTGCTCAGGTAGAGACTCAGACATCCTTGGAGTAATTATCTGATTCATATTCTGCACATTCCTGGGAATCTGAATTTGACTCTAAATACTTATTGGAAGAGAGATCTCCAGAGCTTCTTGGATCCTAGCCCTCCTCATTAATGTTGCAAGTCCCCACCTGAGGAGCTTACCTTCCATGATTTTGATAGGGAAATGGCCAAGTCCATTCCATTTCCATTAAAGATGGAGGAGAAGCCCAAGGCGTAAGAGCTGAATATCCTCCAATATTCCATTGCCACTAAAGAAGCAGTGATAGCGCCCATGCACTTCATTCTTCAGAGGCTGCAGATAAGAATGTGGGAGACCTTTCTCTCTGTGCCTCCAGTGAGCAAGAGGTTGACTCTATATACAGAATTCAGAAAGCTCCTGGATTTGAGAAGCCTCAACTGGCTCACCACTACATGGTGATTGAATCCACTCTCAAAAAGGCCAAGAGTTTCGAGTCTAAGGGCTAAGGGAAGGGGGCTAAGACCTTGGATTCTTCTGGGAGGATGTTTTTCAGAATGCTATGTCCTGCATAGAGTACCAGATCTTCATGGGCATGCACTTGCAGAACATCATACACAACTGGAGGAAATGACTGGCTTTCTTCCCGCCAGTGAAAATTGAGCAATACCTCTCCCTAGAGGCACAACGGAAGGAATGTAGAAAATAAGTTTTCCAAGCAAAATATATTTTCAATACGGCATCAAGAGTCTCCTCATTGGTGCCTGGAGACTCTTATGGTCCTGGGCTTCAGACTTACAGCCTGGTGTACAAGAGCAACCTGCTGACATAACCTGTTAACATAAGGTGCCCCATAAGGCACATTTTAAAGTGCACTGTCCGCCAAGGCACCCTAGAATGTTGCTTATAGGGCGCTTTATAGGGTGCCATATGAGGTACCGCAAGGTCACAGCACTGTTTTTGATGGCAGCACTGTGCAGTTTGAGGAATGAAAATCATAAGTAGGTGCGCTGACATGCAAAAAGGAGCAGCAGTGTAGCACAATGGTTAAGACACTGACCAATGATGCAGCAGTCATGGGTTCAATCCCCCACTGTGCCTAATGAAGAAGGCTGGCTGAGGCATTACCTGTTATAGGTAATAGTGCTGTAGGGGGCATTTTATTTTTATTTTAATTAGTGCTGCCAGCAAACACACCCTCAAAGTATTGTAACATAAGGTACTGCATAAGGCGCCTCATAGGGTACCCCAGAGGGCATATTCTAAAGTGCACTGTCCGCCACGGCACCCTACAATGTTTCTGAAAGGGTGGCCTATAGGGCACCATATAGGGTGCCCTATGAGGCACAGCAAGGTCATAGCACTGTGTTTGATGGCAGCACTGTGCATTTAAATGCATGGAAATCTGAAGTAGGTGCGCTGACATGTAAGGAGGAACAGCAGTGTAGCACAATGGTTAAGGCACTGACTGCTGATACAGGGGTCATGAGTTTGCTCCCCAGTGTGCGTAAGGCTGGCTGAGGCAGCAGCTTTGCAATGTATGTATTGTTTCCTGCAGCACTTCATTTGTATTTTATTAATTGCTGCCAGCAAACACGCCCTCACGTGCAGTAACTGAAGGTGCCGCATAAGGCACCCTATAAGGCACTCCATAGGGCACATTATAAAGTGCACTGTCTGCCATGGCACCCTAAAATGTCCCCTATAGGGCACCCTATAAGTCGCTCCACAGGATAACGTATAGTGCACCTTATATGGACGGTAACCATAAGGTGCCCTATAGGGCGCCCTATAAAGCGCCCTCTGAGGCACCTTATAGGTACAGTACGCAGAGAGTGTTTTTGCTGGCAGCAATAATGTACATTAAAAAGAAATAATGCTTTGGGTAGTCCTATCAAATAACCTCACTGTGGATTTGAACCCATGACCTCTGGCTCCACAGGCAGTGAAATAGCCAGTGGGCTACAGCTCTATATCTACTAACAAGCCCCTGGCTGGCTGTAGAGAGACTGCACGTCACCACACAGACAGTCTGCTGTGGTCACCAGGATAGGATTAGGCCACCCGTACCCATGATGCACTGCACATGCAAATCAGCTGTCCACAGATGAACACAAGATGGGGTATGCACCCCCACATCACCTCGGCCTGGTAGGGGGAACTGACCATGTCCACCCCCACAGCACCTCGGCCTGGTAGGGGGTACTGACCGTGTGTGTTACTGGCACAGAGTAGCTACACACCGTCACATTATGCGGGTACTGTGCTCACCCTGAGTGTGCGGTGGGGCGCCCAGCACCAGGTCCACAGCACCTTACATGACAGAAATAGGCCATGCTGCAGGTCCCCACCAGTGCTAATGTGTGAGGTAGTTGTTTTCTGCAGAAGTACCTTGGATATATCTGTCTGTCTCAATCAGGTGTAGTCCTTATGGACCCCTAGCAGGATTATGTGCTATCACTCTCCTCCTCCAGAGCTGAGGGTGGCAAACATGGTCTCCCATCAACAGATGCACATTCTACCTCCCTGCAATTGTGGCAGTAGAGATGACCATCAACCCCAGTTCTGCTCGGGAACAGACGCCCTACAGGGCAGTCAATGCAGCTCTGTACACATCCATAACACAATAGCAGACAGACATTAGGCCTGGATATACTAAGCTGCACCCCACCACTATCTGATATTCTCCTGCAGCAAGCCTTCAGCCACTGCACCCTGCAAGGCACTCCATCAAGACACATACCAGCTGTAAACAGTCTGCTAGCAAGTCCATAGTGCATGTTCCTGGTGTAAATGCATGCACCCAGAACTTGGATGTCAGCATACACAACAAACAGATAGGTCAGGGACTGGGCTCCAAAAGGAAAACCATAAATATTACATGAAAAAAATACTATATAGCACTATGGGGGTGCCTAGCCATGCTGTGGTCACTGCACAGTCAGGGTGAGAGTGATCTCCCAGCATGACATGCTGAGGCCACCCTGTCTGTGTAGGTGGTGGCTGGGCACTAAAATGTCCCAGCCAGTGCCTTATGCCCTGTGCAGATGCATCCTGGCCAGGCCACCCTGTCCGGGCTATACCCATGGTACCTTGCTCCTCATTATGCACATTGGCAGGCCAATACTGGCAACAGTGCTGGCAGTGTGGGCTGTGGAGGGTGTTTGCAGCCACCACACACTGGATAGACAGCCAGCCACCCCCACACCTATGCCAGCATTGTGCTACTATAGAGGAGTTTAGCAGCCCTGGCCACCACACCAGTCCTGGGCACAGTACAGGCATGGATATGGTACGCAATACTGTTGGGGGGTCACTCCCCAGGGTGGTAAACACTGTCAGAGACCAGACCTGCAGCACACACCACAGACATCAGAAAGATTGTTATGATGGAGCTCAATGAGCAAACTGTGCTTAACGTAGGAATTGCTATCTGCCAGTAATCATAGCAAACGTTTAATAGCTGTGTACCGTATACCCAGGTGTAGGGTGGCATTGCTAAGGTATGCAAGTGCTAGTATTGGGAGATACACGCAGGGCCCAATGTCCTGCCTCTCCAGGAGGCATTGGCTAATGGGGCCTGTGGGTGTGGGTGTGGGTGTGGGTGTGTCTGCCCCTGTTGGCTGCTGCTTTACGGCAGAGGTTCCCAATTCCAGTCCTGGTGTGCCAAACACTGTTCGGGTTTTCATGCTGTCCCTCATGAATATGCATGAGATACATCTGCATACCATGAGGGTGGTGCATAGATATGCAGCACAGGCATCTTTATTAGAGGCAGCATGGAACCTGAATGGTGTTTGGCCCTCCAGGACTGCATTTGGGAGACTCTGCTCTAGGTAATGCACCTGTTTATGGTGTCTGTGCTCTGTAGGGTAAAATATAGGCGTATTAACCATGCGTATGTTCTCTGCAATAAAGATTTGCCCTTACTATCACGGTTTAGTTGTGGGAAAAATATGTGGACTGGATTGGCAGTAGCCCCAGCTGGGCTTTGAACCTGTGACTTTCTGTTCGTGCACACACGGTCTGTGTGCACTGCACCACCGTGTTGCCACAGATATGCTGCATTCCCTGGTGAGTCCATGACTGTACATCCGACAGGGCCTGTTTGTTGCAGTGCACGGCACCCACCTGGACAGGGCTAGGACATGGTCTGCTGTGGCCACCAGCTGCTGCCACCTCCACAACCAGTACCGCTCCATCCTTAGATTGGAGACAGCATAAACCCTGAAGGTTTTGTTGCCCTCCAGGACTGCATTTGGGGGAATCTGCTCTAGGTAATGTGCATGTTTCTGGTGTCTGTGCTCTGTAGGGTAAAATAGAGGTGTTTGAGCCATGCTTATGTTCTCTGCAATAAAGGTTTGTCTTTACTATCACTAGTTAGTTGTGGGTAAAATATGGGGACTGGATTGGCAGGAGCCCCAGCTGGGGCTTGAACCTGTGACCTTCTGTCTCCAAACATGCTGGTTGTGTGCACTGCACCACCATGTTGCCACAGAGACAGTGCATTCCCTGATGATACCATGACTGTTTGTCCGGCAGGGGCTGTCTGTTGCAGTGCATTGCACCCACCTACACAGGGCTAGGCCATGGTCTGCTCTGGGCAGCTGCCACTGCCCCCCTCCACCTCCAGTACCTCTGTGCCACCCAGCTGACATGTCCTTCTGCTGGTGGTGCTGGTGGTACGCAGTCTCAGGCCATCCTGTGTGCGGGTAGGCGGCTGCCTATGGTGCGGATTTCTGGGGTAGGGGTGCCTGCAAATTTGTCCGCACATCCCCCAATCACCGCCTGCCAATGTTCTGTGCCCTTGGGGGTACCTGCTGGGTACTATCCCTGCGACACTGTGATAAACACTCTCGTGCCCATGTTGGGCCCTCATCAGTTGCTGTCTGGCTTCTGTTCAGTTTCAGCATTCCTAGGTGTCATCTAGGCATCTGCCTAGTCCGCACTGTGCCCCAGCTGCACCACAGCATGTGCCGCCTGCAGCCCTCTGTATCCCCTTTCCCAGCGTCTGTCCAATTGCCCATTCCGACCTGCCCGCCCTGCTGTTGTGGAAATGTGCATGCCATAGGTAACCTGTCCAATGGAGAGGGAAACCCTGATCAGTGCTATTTCACTGTGGGATCATTCACCTTGTATGGGGACGGAGCGTAGACTCTTCTAAAATTCATATTTATTTTTTGAGGCTTTCTTGGGAGTGTTTTTTGATGTTTCCCATTACTATCACTATTGCCCAGCTTGATTATAATTTTTTTAGATTTTGTTGGGGTCATTTTCAATGTTTATTTGCACTTTTGTACCGTGCACATGTATCACACTTATCACTGTTTTGTAGGTTTCCCTGGTTTTGCTGTACATTGCCGACAGAAATGGTTTCTCTTCCCTTTAAATCGGCTCTATCGCAAGGTTTTCACTCGCGGTATTTTTTGGCTTGAATTTCAGCCCCGCTCGTGTGCGGGGAGCCTCTCCCCTCCCACTCTCCACCCATTAACCCCTTCTCTCCGCCCCTGGGGAGCCTTCCTCGTCCCTCCGGGAGCTTTTCCACGCCTCTATCGCACATCAGCGCGCCGCGTACATGAGCGGGCACTTTAGTACGGCGCGCACGTGTGCGGGGCACAAATACGCATCATTAGCATGCACTAAGGTACCTTAGCGCACGCTAATGTGCGCCGCGCACATGAGCGCAGTTTAGTAAACATACCCCTTAATCTACATGGGTATATCACATTCTCTACTACATATACTGGTATTCTCTAAAGACAAGTAGGCACCTACTTGTCTTTATAAAACAGATAAAATAGGCATCTGAAAATGTGATTTAACTGGTCGCCTATTTATAAAATTACCCTCCACATGTTTTTATTTAGCATTATGAGGCAGTGAAATCTGGAGTCTATACAGGATGAGACCAAACCTCTGTTTAAGCCTTACAGATCCAATTTTGTAAATATAAGATCATAAGAACATAAGAGATGCCATAGTGGGTCAGACCAAGGTCCATCAAGTCCAGTATCCTGTTTCCAACATTGGCCAATCTAGGTCACCAGTACCTAGCAGTTTCCCCAAAAGACAGGTTTCACAATGCTTGTACTGGGTCAAGCAGTGGATATTCTGGGTCCACTTTAATAATGGTTTATGGACCTTTTCTCCAGGAACTTGTTCAAACCTTTTTTAAACTACATCCTCCAGTAGCAAATTCCAGAGTTTGATTACACGTTGAGTGAAAAAATATTTTCTCTTATTAGTCGTATATAGGTTACCCTGTAGCTTCATTGCATGCCCCCTAGTCTTTCTATATTTTGATGGTTTAAAAACAATCAATCTATGTTTATCCGTTCCACTCCATTCATTACTTTATAGACCTCTATCATATCTCCCCTCAGCAGTCTCTTTACCAGGTTGAAGAGCCCTAACGTTTTTACCCTGTCTTCATAGGGGTATCCTTCCATCCCCTTTACCATTTTGGTGGCTCTTCTCTGAACCTTTTCTAATAACGCTATATCATTTTTAAGATACAGCGACCAGAATGTACAGCATTCATGGAAACTGCCCCAATAGTGGGTACAGAGCAACAAAAACTAAGGCTAGGAGAATCCCTCACCCAAAACATAGCAGACCATACACAGAATAATAGCAACACAGATTAGAAGCAGAAACATGCAAACACTAAACTGCAAACCTTGAGGTGCCAGGATCTGTATGAAATACACTATAGAATAAATAAAAACAACCTCTTGCACTATGCAAAATATAAATATAGAAGGGATGCAATATATTGAGATTTCCAAAGCTGTAGGTTTTTTCTATTTTTATTTTCTGGACATTTTGGACCCTGACATAACCTTCCTATTCTACAATCTAAAAAAGACCCACTTTTCTCTAGGATCACTATAGCTACGAATACTATAAAGCACTGATCTAATGAGGAAATCATTTTTACCATATACTGTATATCATCATTTGTTTTATTACTGTAACAATAGAAGATCTGAATCAAATATACCAAACACATGCTAACGAGTCAATGATTTAAGAAAAAACACTCTTCATCCTATCTGGTGGTTACTAAACCCAGTACCAGTGATAACTTTAGAGAGTGACAAAAGGTACCAATTGTGTTGGTCACAGTCATTACTGTTGTCCTCTGTCTTCTCCTAATTCATTCATAGGCCTGCTGTCCTTTTGCCATTTCTCCTCTACCTCCGTCTTCATCCCTTCCTTCCTTACATCCATCTTTGACATTGCTCTGTCCCTTTCAGCTCTTTCCTCCACATATTTCTTTTATGTCTATCAGCTTAAAACTGCACCCTCTTTCTCATCCTTCTGTCCCCGGTATCCTTTTTTTTTTTTTTTTTACCTTTCATTTATCAATGTTCCATTTCCTTCTGAGCCCAACTTCTCATTCACTCTCTCTAGCTCTTCCATTCCCCTTCTCACACTCAGTTATTCCTCAACCTCTAATTCTCTTTTGTCGTTCATCCACTCCCTCTCCTCCTCCCACTTCTATCCTTTGTACTTTTTGTTTGCCTTTTCCACTTTCTGTACTCACTCCCTTCCCAACCCTTATGAATTTCTGTCTCTCATCCCTTCACCATTCTTGACATCTTTCCGGCAATTCCCACCAATCCCTTTTTTTTTATTTCTTATGCTCACACATCTCTGACTACTGCCTCATTTTTATCATTTCCCCAGCAGTGCAATATGCCCCCTCTCTACTCTTCCTTAACCCCTCTCCAAAAGTGTGGCAGCCAGAACCTCAGTTTTATTGTGGGGGAAGATGGAGAGAAGAGGGGAAATGCTGTACTGTGGGGGTGGGAGTGGAGAGAGTAGAAGCTGGAGCTGTTAGAGGAGGAGAGAAAACATACTGGGCTAGCTGTGAACTTTAACTCACCACAGACAGGCCTTCATTCAGAATTTCTCTCCATCTTGGGCTGCCACCTTCACTGCTGCCACTGCCTTCTCCCATCTCATAGGGCCCCCAGGGGCAGGGCAACAAAAGCCCTGGAACCACAGCAGCAGCTGGGTGCAAAGTGCACTCGTCTTGGATTCTCATCAGAAGTGCTGGAGCAGCAGCCTGCATGCTTGGTACAGACACTCCTCTGTAAACAAACAGTGTGGCCTGAGCCCTCTAGGTGGTGTCACAATACTACCGGCAGCTTCACGTGCCTTTGCTGCTCCACATATGTGTGTGGTGCAATTCCTCCTTCACATAACTCTGACTGACTGCGATGAAGAAGGGGAAAGCACTGACAGGTGAGGAGCAGGGCAGCAGGCAGCCACTAACTGTCACTGTCTGTGACTTTGCTGAACCTGATTTTTTTTTTTCTTTTATGCTGAGGGGCGGTTCTGCAAAAAAAAATTCCAATAACAAACCAGCATTCAGCGACATCATTGGTATGAAGGAAATGGATGATGAATGGGATGGTTAATCAATAAACTTCGGTGCGGCTGGGGCTGTGTTTACCTATGGGCAGCAGGGAAACTGGGTTCCCATTGTGCAGGGATCCAGGGCTGCTGCCCCTTTTGCCCATAGGTAAAAATGGCCCTGAAAGCCTTCAAAAAATCAATTGCCTGCAATGGAGAGCCATGCCAAATGCTATCGGTTGGCCAATCAAATTATCATGATTCAGATGGACAATCAGTTTGTGATGTACTACATAAGCAAATAAGGAATGGGGGAGAGTGTTTGATGGAATCTGGGAGGGAGGAAGAGGGAGGGCTTTATGGGGGCTTTGGAGTAATGGGGAGGGAAAGAGGAGAGTGTTTGAGGGGAAGGAAAGTGAAAGGGAAGAGTGCTGTCTTGGGTGTACATGGTGGAAAGAGCAGTGGCGGGCCAGTGGCAGAGTTTGGTGAGCATCAATCCTAAGCAGAACATACCTCCCTCCCCCCCCCCCCCCTTATTTTCTCTGGGCCCTGCACTCCTTTTAAGTCAGCCCTTACTATGCTGCAAGTGGAGGAGTAGCCTAGTGGTTAGAACAACTGCCTACTACCTAGAAAATCAAGGGTTCAATTCCCACCAGCACTCCTTTTGACTTTGGGCAAGTCACTTTACCCTCTATTGCCTCAGAAGAAAAGGCTGGCAATCTACTTCTGGTGATACATTGCCAAGAAAACCCAGAGGTAGCTGGGTTGCTGTGAGTCAACACTGACTTGATGGCACTAAAAAAAAGCCTATGCTGCAATAGAGTAACTCTGCCCTTCCCAATTCCCTGTCACAGGGCTTCCCAAACCTGTAGACTCCAAAGTCAGTTGGATTTTCAGGATATGCATAATAAATCTGCATTTAGTGCATCTCCAGTATTTGTTTTGCTCTGTTGACCCTTGGCTTAGCTTTCTGACCTTGTCTTGCTTTATAGACTGCAGCTGTTTGCTTGTTCAGACTACTTGAGATACATGCAGTCCCTGTGATGTTTCATGTTCCTCTGAAAGCTGTGGTTATGAGGGGTTTGCTCAACCCTAACACTTGATTTGGTGGAATAGTTTAAAGATATGGAGCAGTTGCCATATCATTAGTTTTTCATAGCAGATAATTTGGCAGAATAGTCCAATTGAATAAGAAAGTACCACATATAAGGATGTATGTACTAATATGCATTAACATTAACACATGAATCAAATATGTGTTAAGGTGGGTGGTAGCAGCCATGAACTACGCATGTTAAAGTGCATGTGCATTAGCATGACTATCAGGATTAAAATGTTTGGACCCTAATGCAGTTAGTGCTGCCGAAAATCCCCAAGTGCTGCAGTTAAATGCCCCAATACTAGCTGCAAGCATCAGGCTGTTCTAGGGGTGGAGTGGATGCAACCTCTGGGGATAACCAGGCAGCAGCGATATTCAGCCGTTGCCTGGTTATCTCTAAGTGGAAAAAGTTAAGCACTTTAAAAGCTGGCCTAACTTTTGTCTCAGAAGCCAACCAGGCAGCAGCTGAATGTTACTGCTGCCTGGTTCGCTTCCACACTATCTGGCCAACCTGGATATTTAATGCTGGTGACCGGATAAAGCCCGGGCATTGAATATCCAGGTCTTAAGTTCAGCGACGGCTAGCCGCCACTGCCAAATAATTACCCTCCCCTTTGTTTATTCGGTACTTGCTATATTGCCCTTTCTTTGCATTTCTGAGCAGTTTATAATTTAATAAAATAAACAGTAAGAAAATAGAAATAATCAGAAAAGAAAATCAGAAGACCAATATAAAGTTACAATATTCAACTGGGAATAGAATTCTGAAAATATAGGTCCTCATTAGCTATTAATTTTTTAATACAGTTTAGGACAGCTATCGAGAGGGTCGCCATGAGTTGACACTGACTCAACGGCATTTAACAACAACAACAGCATTATTATCCAGGATTACTATATATAAAGGTTAATGTAGGGCAGAGATGGAATGAATATTCTTGCTAGTGATGTAAATTAATGCATGCCAATAATCCTCTCTTCCTTGAAATATAAATTAGGATCTCTCATTTATTTATTTAACCAGTTTTGTATACCACCTTATCCTTCAATCAAAGTGGTTGACAAGACAACAAAGGACTTACATGTTGAGGGCATGGGAAGATCAAATACAATACATTACAATATAAATACAGTACAAACAGTAAATTATAATATTATCTCATAGTGAAATTGGATATACATGTTGATCAATTTAAGTTATTTGATCAAATGATTCTATGAATAAATAAGTCTTTAAAGATATGCAAAAGTCTTTGATATCTTCCTGAGCTCTTAATTCTTCAGGAATAGAATTCCATACCTCTGGTGCCATGAAGAAAAATGCTCTTTTAGAGGTCATCTGTTTTGATCTATTGAAGTTTAAAGGTGTACTAAGCTTATTGGAGTTATGAGATCGTCTAGGTCTTACGCTCTTGTCTTTGGATATTATATATCTCATGTATATAGTCACTCTCATACAGAAACACAGATGATGTTGGAGTTCTTCCCTGTACTTATCCCCTACCTCTGCTCTAAGAAAGAAGGGTCTTCTACATGCTTTAACTTTCAGGTGAAAATGTCACACTGTCATTTTGGCACTGCTGGATGGAAGGAAACTCACTCCATCATGCTGACAAAGATGAAGATGATGTTGTCAGGACTCAGTTCGGTCTGAGAGAGTGGAGTGACAGGGCTGATCAAATCACCTAGACCAGGGCCACTTCCCTGAGATTGAAGAGTGAGGGAATACCCTTAAGATTTTGAAGAATGGGGGGGGGGGGGGGCGGGAGGGAACTTCATTTTCCTCCTCTTGTAGATACCAGTCAGCACTATCTCCAAACCTCAACCTCTTCTCCTTCCCCCTCCAGAGATCAAGCATTTCCTCTTTCCTCCTCCCAAGATCCAGCAAGCAGCTTTCCTCCAGACCTAGGCTCTAATTCTCCTGGGCACCTGTTCGGGTGTGACAGTTTGGGCCTTCCTCTGCATGCTTCCTCCTTCATACCATACAGGCAAATACGTGGTCGATGATCCCTTCTTCCATGCAGGCATCATCGACCACGCAGGCAAACACACAGCTCATGATGCCTTCTCTTCCTGTAGCTGATAAAAGCTCTATGTGCAGAGCCTCCCAAAGCATGAGGATTGAGGCAGTTGCCCCAAATTTGTCCCTCTAAGAAAGGCACTTTGGTGCAGTGATGGGCTCAGAAGCCCCATGAAAGTATTTTTGGAGTGGGAATATGCCCCAGTGCCTGATGAGTTTTAGGTGGGGTGGAGGGGTTTGGAGGTTTGGGGTGGTTCAGGAGGCTAGGATTAGTTCCCCTGTGCTTATTGGTCTTTTCATCATTGATTGGTTAGTGCAGGAAAATCTGATATGTAGAAAGCAGCAGCATGACTATGGCTGCAGTAACATGGTGCATTCTGCATATCAGCTTGGTAAATAAGGCGGTAAAGGATTAACATGCTGGGTCTAACATGACCTTATAGTGACTATGTTTCAGAAATGATGATGGTCAGAAAAGCACTTGATTGCAATTTAAACAGACACTGGAGGTCATTGTTACATTACAAACCTCATTCTGGACATTTATAAAATCAAACAGAGCTAGCAAATCATTACTTTGTTTTGAAAATCATTTTGCAATGGTCATGATGAAGATTCTGTTTATTTTAGAAGTTCATATGTATGCAGAAATCTTTACCTCAGGTGACAGACTGCCACGGTAAAGAAAATGTTGTAAGTCAGTCAGAACAGAGGAACACCATCCCAGCATTCATCAGCTTCTGTGAACATTAAACAAAGACCATCTCTAGGATGGGGTGAATCAGGTACTGCCCAAAGCTCAATGAATCTGAACTGGCAACTTCCAGCAGTCCAACATGCAAAAATGATGCGTGCAAAACAATTATCATTGTAAGGAATTAGAAAACAACCAAACTTACATTGATGGCCAGTTGAAGAGACAGAACCAATGCAGCAGCTTCTCTTGCTGTTGCTGTTGAAAAGAAGGACAGTAGTGGTGAATGGCAGTCAGTGGCTGTGGTTGATGGTGCACACTCAGGCTGAGCAGTGGGCCATGCTCTGTTTTTCGACTGAAGGCCCTAGTACTATGTTGGGGGTAAACAGAGAACAAGAGTAGTGGCAGGCCACAGAAGATGCACTGACTGTGAAATGCTGACTATGAAGAGGCAAGCATGTGCTGGCAATGGTCCTGACAGCAGTGAACTGCTGCTAAGGAAGGGTGTGTGGTTAAAAAGAATTGGGAAAAAGCATCCCTGGTCTGTCTGCTATTAGAGTCTCTTAGCAATATGGTTAGAGCTGGAGGCAGAAGCCAGTGGGAAAAGCGAACTAGCATTCTGCCTGGGTTAGTTGAAGGTTCTAAAGTTGGTAGTTGGCAGATGATAACAGTTGGTTACTGAAGTGGGGAGAGGGGTTTGTGAGGGGCTGCTGTCCTAGAGTCATTTTTATAGTATTTTGTGAGGAAAAACTATTTTAAAATAGTAATCAAACACATTCCATACACAGTTCACTGTCCAGGGTCCTGAAATGAGGAGTGACGTGCAGGGAATGTGTTTTTAATTTAAAATTAGTACTAAAGTAGGGGGAGCACAGAAAAGCAGAGTTAGCTAAAGAGCAGTCCCAGCGGACATTTTTGAAACAACTTTCTGCTTCAGTGTGTACATTGAAGAGACAATCGAGGGACTGTGTTAAAAAGTTGAAAGTTCAGAAAACTGTTTAAGGTTTTCCTGAAACATATTTAAATCCCACTGTGATTGTAGAAATAACATGAAATTCCTCCACTGAAGCTTACCATAAGCCTTGATAGTGAAATGTTTTAAAATGCTAAAGAACATTTCTGACAGAGGGAGAAACAATTTAACCCTGAGTCAGAGAATCTTGGCCAGCAGCTTGACAGTTTTTAGAAAGGGTCCCTGATAAAACGCTAGTGAGCATGGAGAAGCTCTTTAGAAGCAAGGAACTCTAAAAATAGAAAACTAAGGTGATGGTGGAATTACCCAGAAGAAAGTTACCACAGGGCACAGTGCTGAGAGACTAACTCACCATCCCTGTCAGAGCTGATATTCTTCCACCTACTACAGTACAAACACATCAGATTTTTTGAGATAGAACCTTATTCTGATTGACAGAAATAATAGAAAAATGAGATGAGGAAGGTGATTTTAGCTAGGCTCTACAAGGAAAATGTAGGCAAGTGAGAGAGCAAGACACAAAACAGCTATAATTAATTTATAAGGAACACTTAGGGGTATGTTTACTAAACCTTCTTAATGTGCGCTCTGTGACGTTACTGTGCGTTAAGGTACCTTAACACGCATTAATGGCGCTTTATCAGGCGCTCAGGTACCTTAGCGCGCGTTAACGCGCGCAGCGGCGCAAATGAGCACTGAAGGTGGGGAAAGGCTCCCGGAGGGCGGAGGAAGGCTCCCCAGGGGCGGAGAGAAGGGGTCAATGGGTGGAGAGTGGGAGGGGAGAGGCTCCCCGCACACTAACAATGTGAAATCCGAGGCTCAAAACTAACGCCAGTGAAACCCTGGCATTAGAGCTGATTTAAAGGGCAGAGAAACCATTTCTGTCAGCAATGTACAGCAAAACCAGGGAAACCTACAAAAAAGTGATGTGTGATACATGTGCATGGAACAAAAGTGAAAAGAAACATTGAAAATGACCCCAACAAAATATAAAAAAAACATAACCAAGCTGGGCAATAGTGATATTAATGAGAAACATCAGAAAGCACTCCCGAGAAAGCTCCAAAAAAAAAGATTTGAATTTTGGAAGGGTCTACGCTCCATCCCCATACAAGGTGAATGATCCCACAGTGCAATTGCGCTCATCAGGGTTTCCCTCTCCATTGGACAGGTTTCCTATGGGGTGCACATGTTCCACAACAGCAGGGCGGGCATGTCGGAATGGGCAACTGGACAGATGCTGGGAAAGGGGACACAGAGGGCTGCAGACGGCACATGCTGTACTGCAGCTGGGCCACAGTGCGGACTAGGGTGATGCCTAGGTGGCCCATAGGAATGCTGAAACAGTAGAGCAGCCAGACAGCAACTAATGAGGGCCCAGCATGGGCACGAGTGTGCTTCCCACAGTGTCACAGGGGATAGTACCCAGTAGGGACCCCCAAGGGCACAGAACAGTGGCAGGCGGTGCTGGGGGGAAGCATGGACACCTATGCAGGCACCCCTACACCAGAACCCGCAACATAGGCAGCCACCTACCCGCACACTGGATGGCCTGAGACTGCGCTCCACCAGCACCACCAGCAGAAGGGCATGTCAGCAGGGTGGCAGAGGGGCACTGGTGGTGGAGGGGGCAGTGGCAGCTGCCCAGAGCAGACCGTGGCCTAGCCCTGTGTAGGTGGGTGCCATGCACTGCAACAGACAGGCCCCGTCTGATGAACAGTCAAGGTATCCCCAGGGAACGTACTGTCTCTGTGGCAACACGGTGGTGCAGTACACACAGCCAGTGTGTTCAGGAGCAGACAGTCACAGGTTCAAGTCCCAGCTGTGGTTCCTGCCAACCCAGCCCCCATTTTTTTACCCACTACTAAAATGTGCTAATACAGACAGAACCTTTATTGCAGATGACGTAAACATGCCCAAAACACCTACATGTTAACCTACAGAGCACAGACACCATAAACAGGCACATTACCTAGAGCAGAGTCACCCAAATGCAGTCCTGGAGGGCCAAACACAATTCAGGTTCCATGCTGCCTCTAATAAAGATGCCTGTGCTGCATATCTATGCATCGCCCCATGGTAAGCAGATGCATCTCATGCATATTCATGAGGGACAGCATGAAAACCCGAACAGTGTTTGGCACACCACGACTGGAGTTGGGAACCTCTGCCGTAAAGCAACAGCCAACAGGGGCAGACACACCCACACCCACAGGCCCCATTGGCCAATGCCTCCTGGAGAGGCAGGACATTGGACCCTGCGTGCATCTCTCAATACTAGCACTTGCATACCTTAGCAATGCCATCCTAAACCTGGGAATACGGTACACAGCTATCAAAAGGTAGCTATGATTACTGGCAGATAGCAATTCCTACGTTAAGCACAGTTTGCTGATTGAGCTCCATCATAGCAACCTTTCTACTGTCTGTGGAGTGTGCTTCAGGTCTGGTGTCTGACAGTGTTTACCACCCTGGGGAGTGACCCCCAACAGTATTGTGTACCATATCCATGCCTGCACTGTGCCCAGGACTGGTGTGGTGGCCAGGGCTGCCAAACACCTCTATAGTAGCACAATGCTGGCATAGGTGTGGGAGTGTGTGTCTGTCTATCCAGTGTGTGGTGGCTGCAAACACCCTCCACAGCCCACACTGCCAGCACTGTTGCCAGTATTGGCCTGCCAATGTGCATAATGAGGAACAAGGTACCATGGGTATAGCCCGGACAGGGTGGCCTGGCCAGGATGCATCTGCACAGGGCATAGGGCAATGGCTGGGACATTGTAGTGCCTGGCCACCACCTGCACAGACAGGGTAGCCACAGCATGTTCTGCTGGGAGATCACTCTCACCCTGACTGAGCAGTGACCACGGCATGACTAGGTTCCCCCATAGTGCTGTATAGTATTTCTGTCATATGATATTTATGGGTTCCCTTTTGGGGGCCCAGTCACTGACTTATCTGTTTGTGTATGCTGACATCCCAGTTCTGAGTGCACGCATTTCCACCAGGAACATGCACTATGGACTAGCTAGCAGACTGTTTGCAACTGGTATGTGTCTTGCTGGAACACCTTGCAGGGTACATCGGCTGAAGGCTTGCTGCAGGAGAATATCAGATAGTGGTGGGGTGCAGCTTAGCATATCCAGGCCCAATGTCTGTCTACTATTGCTTTATGGATGTGTACAGCGCTGCATTGACTGCCCTGTAGGGTGTCTGTTCCCCAGCAGGACTGGGGTTGATGGTCCCCTCTACTGCCACCATTGCAGGGAGATAGAATGTGGATCTGTTGGTGGGAGACCCTGTTTACCACCCTCAGCCCCAGAGGAGGAGGGTGGTGGTACATAATCCTCCTATGGGTCCATAAGGTGTGTCTGCAGAGACTACCTATCTCACACATTAGCACTGCTGGTGACCTGCAGCATGGCCTATTTCTGCTGTGGACCTGGTGCTGGGCGCCCCCATCTCACCCTCAGGATGAGTACGGTACCTGCTCAATGTGACGGTGTATAGCTACTCTGTGCCAGTACCACACACGGTCAGTTCCCCCTACCAGGCCGAGGTGCTGTGGGGGTGCATACCCCATCTTGTGATCATCTGTAGACTGCTGATTTGCATGTGCAGTGCATCATGGGTATGGGTGGGTTAACCCTATCCTGGTGACCACAGCAGACTGTTTGTGTGGTGACGTGCAGTCCTTCTGCAGCCAGCTAGGGGTTTGCTAGTGGTTATGGAGCTGTAGCCCACTGGTTATTTCATTGCTTGTGGAGCCTGAGATCATGGGTTCAAACCCACAGTGGGGTTGTTTGATAGGGCTGTCCAAAGCATTGTCTATTTTTAATGTACATTAGTGCTGCCAGCAAAACACCCTCAGGGTACTGTAACCATAAGGTGCCTCAGAAGGCGCCTTATAGGGCACCCTATAAAGCGCCTTCTGAGGCACCTTATGGTTACAGTCCGTATAAGGTGCCTTATAAGGTGTCCTATGGAGCGCCCTATAGGGGACATTATAGGGTGCCGTGGCGGACAGTGCACTTTATAATGTGCCCTATGGAGTGCCTTATAGGGTGCCTTATGTGGCACCTTAGGTTACGGCACGTGAGGGTGTGTTTGCTGGCAGCAATAATTAAAATACAAATAAAATGCCTCAGGAAACAATACTTACATGTCAAAGCTGATGCCTCAGCCAGCCTTATGCATTAGGCACACTGGGGGATCAAACTCATGACCCCTGTATCATCAGTTAGTGTATTTACCATTATGCTACACTTCTGTTTCTATGTTTGAATGTCTGTGCGCCTACTTAAGATTATCGCGCGGTAACGCGCTTAGCGGCGCTTTGCCCGATAATGTGCGCAGCAGCGCGCGTTATCGCGCGCTAATCCCGTTTTGCTACTTTAGACTGAAACGCCCACTCCTTATATGGCATCCTGCACACTAATGCTGGGCACACATTAAGAAGGTTTAGTAAACATACCCCTTAGAGGCATATTCACTAAAGCATAGCACACATTAATGGGCATTACCACGTGTTTAGTTCTGATGCAGCCATAAGAATACAATAGGCTACAGCAGCATTTAGCATGTGGCAACAAACTTACTGTGTGCTAAGCAGGGCCGGCCCGTCCATTGAGCAAGAATGTTTTTTGCACAGGGCCCCGCGTTTCAGGGGGCCCCACGCAAAAAACATTCTTCATCATCCCAAATTTTAAAAAAAAAACAACAAACCGGCTGCTTCTGCCGCGGCAGCATCAAGAGTTCTGCCGCGGGGCCCCCCCTGCCCGGCAGAGCCTCCCTGCATCATCAGCTACCTTCAAGTCCCAAAACGCGGGCTTCTTTCAGAGCCACGAGAGTTTCCTTCCTCACGGCTCTGTTAATCCCGCCGGGGCTGATGGGATTTCCCATCACCCTCGGCGGGATTAACAGAGCCGCGAGAAAGGGAAACTCTCGCAGCTCTGAAAGAAGCCCGCGTTTTGGGATTCGAAGCTAACTGATGATGCAGGGAGGCTCTGCCGGGCAGGGGGGGCCCCGCGGCAGAACTCTTGATGCTGCCGCGGCAGAACTCTTGATGCTGCCGTGGCAGAAGCAGCCGGTTTGTTTTTTTTTTTTTTTTAAATTTGGGATGATAGGGGGGAAGGGGGTTTAGGACTGGTAATGGGCTATGGGGGGGGGAGGCTAAGACTGGAAGTGGGCTGATGGGGGGGTGGGGTTAGGACTGGTAATGGGCCATGGGGGGGGGCTAAGACTGGAAGTGGGTTGATGGGGGGGGGTTATGACTGGTAATGGGCGATGGGGAGGGGTAACCGTCTGGAAATGGGTGAGGTGGGGGTTAGGACTGGTAATTGGCAATGGGGGGGGGCTAAGACTGGAAATGGGCTGATGGGGGGGTTAGGACTGGTAATGGGCTATGGGCTATTTGGGATGATAGGGGGAAGGGGTTTAGGACTGGTAATGGGCTATGGGGGGGAGGCTAAGACTGGAAGTGGGCTGATGGGGGAGGGTTAGGACTAGTAATGGGCCATGGGGGGTGCTAAGGCTGGAAGTGGGCTGGTGGTGGTGGTGGTGGGGGGTTAGGACTGGTAATGGGCTATGGGGGGGGGCTAAGACTGGAAATGGGCTGATGGGGAGGTTTAGGACTGGTAATGGGTTATGGGGGGGGCTAAGACTGGAAATGGGCTGATGGGGGGGTAGGACTGGTAATGGGCTATGGGGGGCTATGGGGGGGCTAAGACTGGAAATGGGCTGATGGGGGGGTTAGGACTGGTAATTGGCTATGGGGGGGGCTAAGACTGGAAATAGGCTGATGGGGGGGCTAGGACTGGAAATAGGGTGATGGGTGTTAGGACGTAATGGGCTGATGGGTTAGGACTAGTAATGGGCTATGAGGAGGCTAGGACTGGAAATGGGCTGAGTGGAAGGAGGGCTTGAACTGCAAATAGCTGATGGGGACGGGGGCTTGGAATGGAAATGGGTTGTGAGGGGGAGGGAGCTAGGACTGGAAATGGGTGAGTGGGGGGGAGGCTAGGACAGGAAATGGGCTGATAGAGGGGCTAGAATAGGACTGGAAATTGGCTGTTGGGGGGGTGCTAAGATTGGAAATGGGCTGTGGTGGGGGTTTGGATTGAAATGGACTCATGAAGGGGCTAGAACTGGAAGTAGGCTCATGGGGGGTTAGATTGGAAATGGGCTGAGTGGAGGGGAGCTAGGATTTGACATGGGCTGATGGTGGGGCTAGGAAAGGACTAGAAATGGGCTCATGGGGGGCTTGGATTGGAAATGAGCTGACGGAGGGACTCGGATGGGGCTGCAAATAGATGGGGGAGCTAGGACTGGAAATAGGCTGATGGTGGGGCTAGGATAGGACTGGAAATGGGCTTATGGGGGGCTAAGACTGGAAATGGGCTGATGCGGGGACTAGAAGGGAGCTGATGTTGGGGGAGGATTAGAATGGGATGGAGCTGGGAGAGTGAAATGGAGAGGGAAAATATTTTGTGTGGGAGGGAAGACAAATCTACAATTGTCCTGATATTGGGAGAGTAAGTGGGGATTGAGGATGGAGGGGTAAAATTTGAGTGGATGAAATAGGAATGAGGAAAGAGCAAAAGGAGAAAGATTAGTATGTTAAAGCAGATGTAGAGAGAGAATGGAAAAAAACTAGAAGAGAGAAGAAAAAACAAATGGACAGTAGACGATGAAGAGTTAGCGGAAGACACGAAGAAACCAGAAGAAAGTGGCTGGAGCAATTGCAGCTGAAAAAAAATGCACAAAAGGTAGAAAAATATCTCTTTATTTTGAATTTATTAATTGGAATATGTCAGCTCTGGGAAATGTGCATCATTAACGTCTGCGCTTTGTTTAGTACAAGAGCAAATTAATGTATAGCTTTATTTCTAGTGTTGTACATTCCAAGTTTGGCTTTTGGGATTCCCAGTTTAATTATTGTCTTCCTGTTTCTAAATTGTGATTCCTTGTTTGGTGACGGTCTATGTTCTGCATGTGTAACTGAGCTGAGGTATTCTGTTTATGTAATTCCTATTTGACATTGCCACTTGTTCTCTTTCCCCAGTAGGTCATGTATTGTTGTTCTCTGAAATGTATTGGTTTAATATTTGAAGCGTTTCCTTTTGATAGTTAGGGTATGGTGCTTTGTGAATCCTGGTAGTGCTGTCAGGATACAGCGGGTTTGCTATGGGTTCTAAATGGGCAGTGTTTGTAGTAGTTCCTAATGTGTCTGGCAGTTGGCATTGGATTATAGTAATGTAGAAGTCTTTTAGTCTTTCTTTATCCATACACTCATTAAGAGGCATGTTTACTAAAAGTTAGTGTATGGTAACATTATGGAAATACTTATGCAAATGAGGCCCCTTATGCAAATGAGGCCCTGCACCGAGTCTCCGCACATGGCCCCGCACCCCCCTTGGGCCGCCCCTGGTGCTAAGCATTAGTAAACATATTCCTTACTTTTAATTTAATTTTAAATTCGTTTATTTATTATTTCAAAATTTATCTTGTCTTTTCAACAATGCCCAGGGTGGCTTTCTAGTTTTCAAAGAGGAATACTGAGTATGAGGCATTTCTTATACAGAGACTTGCAGAAGAAAAGGCTTGAGAGAAGAGTTAGTCTCTCTCTGATTTCTTTGAATTTGTGTAGGAAGTACTTCTACAGGATCTGGACTGGAAGAAGAGGCCTAAAAAATTGAAAAGAAATGGTACCTGGCAATCCCAAGCTATAGGACCATGAGCGGGCTATTGGAGGACAATTTTAAATATTCATATTTGTCTTCTGGCCAAAACACATGTGGAGGCACATTCCAAAGTGGCTGATCAGAATCAGAATGCCCAGAGGTAGACCCGATTCTGATGATCCCGCGGGGGCTAGTTGTGCCTGCGGGATCAGAATTGGGTCTACGGCCTGAACGTGTAGGCTGGGCCCTGATTCTGATCAGCCTGCACATGCAGCCACATGCCCGACTACCTCAATCAGGCTCCTGAATGGAGCTGCAGTGCCATGGTGCCCCATCACCGATGCCATAGCACCATGGCTCTATTCAGGAGCCACAAATGCTGACCGCCATCGATGTTCTTCTTTTCATGCAGCTGGACCCTCGATTTGGCCTCCCATGGCCAGGGTCTGGCTGAAGGGAACTTTCTGCACCCAACTACCTTTCCATTTCAGCCCGGCAACTTGATCCCCTGATGTCCAGGAGGACTTATTCCATCTCTACGGTGGAATAAGTCCCCTGTCTAAGTTCATGGCCCTGGACATACAAGGCCAACCTCTGAATCAGCCCTGTATGTCCGGGGTCACAGTGTGCCCTTGCTCCACCCTCACTCTGCCTCCAAAATGCCCCCTCCTGCCCCCATCTAAGCCTCCCCATATAAATGCATTGTTCGTATGGGGAGGCTTTTGCCGGGGCTGGCAGGGGGGCAAATAGAGGGGATGGACATCCCAATGGGACATCTATCCCCTCTATTTGCAGGACAGAAAGGCACCCCACAAAGATATGTTGAAACATTGACACAATAGTACATACAGAAAAAATACTTTCCATAAGTTACTCCATAGAAGTTCCTTCTGTGCTTCACTGTAGAGTACAAGTGACAAAAATTTTAATATGTTTACTTATGTATATTTTTGTTTTTGTGAACCACTTTGAATGGTTTTCTAGGAAGGTGGCATATTTATTTATTTATTTAACAGATTTTATATACTGCTTTTATAATCAAAGTGATTTACAGAGAACAATAATAAATGAACTCAAATGAGTTAGGTTAGGGTTACATATAACTTAATGGTACAAGTAACTTGGAGTTAACAAAGTAGGGGGGGAATGAAAGAAGGCTTTGTCAACTGAGTAGAAATTAGGGTATTTTCGTAGGTTTCTAGAGAGGTTCCTTGAACCTAAGGAAACAGAAGAATCCTGTAAACTCAGAGAGGGAAAGCAAGGATTTTGTGTCTCTACAAATCCCCAAGAGGTTTCATGAATCAGAGGAGTAAAGATGGAATACATTGGATCATTTGTGAAGAAGAGGAGTGACTTAAGGATTCTCCAGAGCAAGAAGAGTCAAACTACCCAGGAAGAGAAGCCTGGATGGCCCATAGCATATGAACCTATTTTTGAAAATGATTGTGAGTACTGAACTTATATACTCAAAGACAAAATATTTCTCTTCAGCAAAAGGTAAAGAAAAAATACATCAAGCATGGTAGGTTGTGAGCATGATCGATCATCTGTCAAGAACAGAGTGGGAAATATGGACATGGGGATAACTCACATGCCATATTAGAATCAGGGAAGTTCCCAAAATCTCATTGGCATTCTTTTCTTCAGCTCCAGTTCATACCTACAAGTTTCTCCCTCACTCTTACCCCTTGTGACTATGGACAATACTTTTCCATTCCCTTAGCCCATTCACATTATACATCCCCTTCCCCCATGTCAGTCCTCATCAGTTTCTCTCCCCTTAATCCATCTGTCCCACCCTCTATCTTTCCCCAGCCCACCATTCCACGCTGTCAATTCCTCTATTCTCTAACACTCTCCTAATCTCTTCTTCCTATTTTTATTTTCTTATCCTCTTTTCTCCCATCTCCTCTTTACTCCCTCTACTCTAATTGTCATCCTCCTACATCTGCATAGTTTGACTTTCGTATTTGGGGGCAAGTGGTTTAATAGGTCTCTGCCTGCTCTAACTTTCTGCATCCCCTCAGCCTGTTCTATTCCTTACATCCCCTTGGCCGAGCCTTCTGTTTCTTTCCATTCCCCAGCAAGTTCCAATGTACCCTTCTCTAGCCAGATACCCTTCCTCTACAGGTTTGGGTCAACCATCCTCTTACTTTTGCCACTAGAAGAGGCGTTGCTTCATTGTTAGGCTTAACAAACAGTTTTAGTGCCTGACTGTAGATACTATCAAGTATCTTCTTTTGGCCTTATCCCTTCAGCACCAGCACAAAACCAATTCTGAACAAGCCCCATGGTGTTATGAGTCGGTCTGGGTGAGTTTTGGAGTTCTTTTCTAGCCATTTGCTCTTACCTCAGACAACAATTCTGGAAATATTTTCAGTGCCAGGAGCAAGGGACCCATGGGCTATGTTACAGCATCAAACCTCTCCAAGATTATAATTGGCAGTTTGACAGTCATGCATTTCTATAGGCTCTGCAAAGCCGTGAGAATGTAGATGTGGACAGCTGACTCAGGCTAAACTCTACAATATATTCAAGAATATTGCTGTTAAAGATTTAGATTAACTGATACTGATACTTCTTTTCTCTCATTATACTGATACTTCTTTTCTCTCATTATATTCTGAGCTAATGCTTAGTTAACTTATCTTCTAGGCAGAACTTTCTTATCATTGAAGAGACTGATACAAATCAGGTATCAATGCATGCAATGCAAAGCACAGTACTATTTCAAATTAGTTCACTAAGGGGTATGTTTACTAAACTGCGGTAATCGTGAATAACGCGCGTTATGTAACGTTAACGATCGTTAGCGCATCATAACGCGCGTTATGATGCGCTAACGATCGTAATGCTCCGTGGTGCGGTAAAACACCGCAGAAGGTGGAGAGAGGGCGGAGAGAAGGGGTCAGTGGGCGGAGAGTGGGCGGGGAGAGGCTCCCCTCACACTAACGTGCTGATTTTCAGAGCTGAATTCCAACGCGAATGAAAACCTGCCGTTAAATGCACAGTACAGGGGAGAGAAACCATTTAAGTGTCAGCAATGTACCGCCCAGGCAGGGAAACCAAAAAACAGTGATAAGTGTGATAAATGTGCACAGAACAGAAGGGCACAGAAACACTGAAAATGACCCCAACAAACTGGAAAAAAACAATAAGCAAGCTGGCCAATAATGGTATCAATGAGAAACATCAACTCCTCCCCCCCCCGAGTAAGCTCCATAGAACAGATATAAATCGTGGAAGGGTCTATACGCCGTCCCCATACAAGGTGAATGAGCCCACAGTGACATAGCGCTGCTCAGGGTTTTCCCCACCATCGGACAGGTGCACATGTCCCGCAACATCAGGGCGGGCATGTCGGAACGGCAACTGGACAGATGCCGGAGAAGGGGATACAGAGGGCCGCAGGCGGCACATGCTGTGGTGGAGCTGGGCCACAGTGCGGACTAGGGTGATGCCTAGGTGGTCCATACGAATGCTGAAACAGCGGAGCAGCCAGACAGCAACTGCAGAAGGTCCAAAATGGGCACGAGTGGGTTTCCCAAAGTGTCACAGGGGATAGTACCCAACAGCTACCCCCAAGGGCACGGAACATTGGCAGGCGGGGCTGGGGGGGAGCGTGGACGTCTATGCAGGCACCCCTACCCCAGAACCCGCACCATAGGCAGCCGCCTACCTGCATACTGGATGGCCTGAGACTGCGCACCACCAGCTCCACCAGCAGAAGGGCATGTCAGCATGGTGGCTGAGGGATACTGGTGGTGGAGGGGGCAGTGGCAGCTGCCCAGAGCAGACTGTGGCCTAGCCCTGTGTAGGTGGGTGCCATGCACTGCAAGACAGGCCCTGTCTGACCAACAGTCATGGTATCACCAGGGAATGCACCATCTCTGTGATAACATGGTGGTGCAGTGCACAAAACCAGTGTAAGCAGAAGGTCACAGGTTCAAGTCCCAGCAGTGGTTTCCGCCAACCCAGTCCTCATATTTTACCCACTACTATAACGTGCTAGTACAGACAGAACCTTTCTTGCAGATGACGTAAACATGCCCAAAACACCTACATTTTACCCTACAGAGCACAGACACCATAAACATGCACATTACCTAGAGCAGAGCCTCCCAAATGCAGTCCTGGAGGGCCAAACACCATTCAGGTTCCATGCTGCCTCTGATAAAGATGCCTGTGATGCATTTCTATGCCCCACCCCCATGGTATGCAGATGTATCTCATGCATATTCATGAGGGACAGCATGAAAACCCGAACAGTGTTTTGCACCGCAGGACTGGAGTTGGGAACCTCTGCCGTAAAGCAGCAGCCAACAGGGGCAGACACACCCGCACCCACAGGCCCCATTATCCAAAGCCTCCTGGAGAGGCAGGACTTTGGGCTCTGCGTGCATCTCCCAATACTAGCACTTGCATACCTTAGTAATGCCACCCTAAACCTAGGAATATGGTACACAGCTATCAAAAGGTTGCTATGATTACTGGCAGATAGCAATTCCTAGGTTAAGTACAATTTTCGGAGTGAGCTGCATCATAGCAACCTTTCTGATGTCTGTGGAGTGTGCTACAGGTCTTGTGTCTGACAGTGTTTACCAATCTGGGGGGTGACTCCTACAGTATTGCATACCATAGCCATGCCTGCACTGTGCCCAGGACTGGTGTGGTGGCCTGGGCTGCCCAACACCTCTATAGTTGCACAATGCTGGCATAGGTGTGGGGAGTGTGTGTCTGTCTATCCAGTGTGTGGTGGCTGCCAACACCCTCCACAGCCCACACTGCTAGCACTGTTGACAGTATTGGCCTGCCAATGTGCATAATGAGGAGCAAGGTACTGTGGGAATAGCCTGGATAGGGTGGCCTGGCCGCATCTGCACAGGGCATAGGGCAATGGCTCAGACATTGTAGTGCCCAGTACCACCTGCACGGACAGGGTGGCCATAGCATGTCCTGCTGGGAGGTCACTCTCACCCTGACTGAGCAGTGACCATGTCATGGCTAGGTTCCCCCATAGTGCTATGTAGCATTTTTCTTATGTGATATTTATGGGTTTTCTTTTGGGGCCCAATCACTGACTTATCTGCTTGGTGTGTATGCTGATATCCCCGTTCTGGGTACATGCATCTCCTCCAGGACCATGCACTATGGACTAGCTGGCGGACTGTCTGCAGCTAGTATGTGTCTTGCTGGAACACCTTGCAGGGTGCAGCGGCTGGAGGCCTGCTGCTGGAGAATGTCAGATAATGGTGGGAGGCAGCTGAGCATTTCCAGACCTGCCGTCTGACTGCTATTGCGTTATGGATGTGTGCTGCTCTGCATTGCCTGCCCTATAGGGTGTTTGATCCCTAGCAGGACTGGGGTGATAGTCCTCTCTACTGCCACCTTTGCAGGGGGGTGGGTAGGAAGTGGCTCTGTTGGCGGGACATCCTGTCCCCCACCCTGAGCCCCAGAGGGTGCGTTGGGTGGTGGTATGTAATCTCCCTGTGTGTTCCAGCACCCCCATTCACTTACATCATGTGACCATGGCACCCACACAGGGTATGCACTTTTCTGGGTGCATCATAGTCCACAAGGGCTAGATGTGACATACAGATGAACACAGGCATATCCTAGGGGTGTTTGCAAGGACTACCTATCACACATTGGCACTGATGGGGACCTGCAGCATAGCCTATCTCAGCAGGGCCAGGTGCTGTGAGAATGGTGCTGGGCACCATACCTCTCCCTCAGGATGAGCACAGGACCCGCACACTGTGACGGTCTGTAGCTACTCTGTGCCACTAACACACACCGTCGGCACCCCCTACCAGGCTGAGGTGCTGTGGGGTGCATACCCCATCTTGTGATCATCTGTAGACTGCTGATTTACATGTGCTGTGCATCCTGGGTACGGATGGGTTGACCCTATCCTGGTAACCATAGCAGAATGTGGGTGTGGTGCTGTGCAGTCCTCCTGTAGCCAGCCAGGTGTTTGTAAGCAGCTCTAGCCCACTGGTTACTTCACTGCCAGTGGAGCCAGAGGTCATGGGTTCAAAACCCACAGTGGGTTCATCGATAGGATTGTCTTAGATGTTGTCTATTAGTGCTGCCAGCAGAAACACCCTCAGGGTACTGTCACTTTAGAGTGGCTCATAGAGCGCCTTATAAAGTGCCTTATATGGTGTCCTATGGGGGACATTATAGGGTGCCTTAGCAGACAGCGCACTTTATAATGTGCCCTATGGAGTGCCTTCTAGGGTGCCTTATGTGGCACCTTAGGTTACACCACTGTGAGGGTGTGTTTGCTGGCAGCACTATTAAAGTACAACTAAACTTCCTCACAGCCCAATACTTAACCCTTTCCAGGCCAAGCCCAAAACTTTCGGGATCCAAACATCTGCCTAAATATTCCTATCAAATGGTATATAATACATGACCATGGCAGAGGGAATGTCACTATTGGAACATATTGAATAAGACGGGTACAATTTTCCTGACATATGCAAACATTAACCCGGCTGCAGACTGTGGATTAAAATATTATAGTAGGCTTTCAAAGGGTTACACATGACGCCTCAGCCAGCCTTATTCATTATTCAAACCCATGACCCGTGTACCATCGGTCTGTGTAGTAACCATTGTGCTACAGCTCTGTTTCTGTATTTGGGTGTCTGCGCGCCTTCTTACGCGTAACGCGCAGTAACGTGCCCTGTAACAATCGTTGCTGCGTGGCACGTTATAACGCGTGTTATCACTAACGATGTACCGCCCATGTCCTTTTTTGGAATTTCTTCCACTAACGCGGCTCCTAACGCAAATCACACTAACGCAGTTTAGTAAACATACCCCTAAGTTTCTTGCATTGTAGTGTAGGAGGTTATGGAGAAATGGGCTGTGATGGGGTGGATAGACTTTGCACTGAGAAGGCAGGATTACTTTTTAATGTTATCAAGAGAAATTCTTAGGTGATTTTAGTGAGGTGGACTGTCATCCTGAGTGCTATTCTTGAATAGCTAGAGACAGTCTAGCAGGAAACAGAACCCCTTAGCTAGAGGAAGTCAGACAATTAGGTGGTCATTTTAGAAGCCATTTGCATTTTGAATGTCTGAAAACAAGGTGCGTGGATGTCCAAATCATGAAGACATCCCCGGAGTCATTTTATAAATGATGTCTAAAGACATTCTCGGTGCGGGGATGTCCAAGTAGGCAGGGGATGTGTTGGTGTTGTGTCTGGGGTGGAGAAATGGACTTAGATGTCCTTGCTCGATTTCAGAAATGTCGGGGATGTCTGCATCCTCATCCAAGTTTAGACCTGCTCTGGGCATGAATAGGTATCAGGAAAGTGCTTGTTTGGGCCATTAAACATACAAAGAGTGTAGAAAAGATGGCACTCCACTATCCCCAGTACTCTCCACAATTGCAATGATATTTTTTGGATAATTAGTAAACTTGTTTTGTGTTTGAACTACTGTGGAATGTCTCTTAGATGTCCATGGTCTTGGAAACAATTCTGGGGACGTCTAGGTAGATAGCCCCACAAACGTCTATATTGGGCACATCCACATTTGTAAAATCGTGTTCAAACTTGGATGTGCCTGCCTTTTTTCTAATGTTCTTGCTTGGAAGTCCCAGATTGCACTTGGACATCATTTGTAAAATGGGTCTTCACGCTTCTTGTATGTGGCATCAGCAAAGTTCTAAGGGTGTAGGCATAAGTGCTAGTGTGCTGTTTCACCAAAAGGTTCAAGAGTAAATTAAGAACAAAGGCAATACCAGAAACAGAGGGCTAAGGAGTGCAGACCAGGAGGTAATCAACTTGTTCTTGTGCTTTTCTTTGGGTTTAAGAATTCCAGGTTGCCTTCTGTGGTGTTTGATGATATTGGTTGTCTCTGAATAGGTGCAGAATTCTACATGGAACTTTTTTGGACATATATGTGGATACCTTTTACAAAATGATGAATACACATGTTGATTTTTTGCCTGCCTAGGCCATGCCCAAACTATGCCCTCACCATAACCCCCTTGCAATTTCTATGTGGTGTGAATCTCCATGTGTAAACTGCACCTTTCTAAAATCACCAACTATATGTGCATGCAATCTACATGTGTAGATACTGGTATTTTGACACGGAAAAGGTACATAAGGCTTCTAAAATAATTCCCTATATGCATACTTTCTCTTTGAAAAAGTTTGTGATCGCTGATTCTCCCAAGCCTTCTGATAGGTGACATCACTGCCCGAATGCTAGTTTACCACATGGACTCTCCCACGCTCATGTTTGCATTTGCTTTGTAGAACCTTTAATTGTGCCCCTGTCTGCAAATTTTCTCATCCCTCCTCTATTAGCCATACACTGTTTCTCCTGTCTCTTTCTGAATGCTATTTTACCACACTAATTCTCCTGTGCTTGTGCCCAAGAAGCAAGTGCTGCTCCTTGTGCAATCCTTGGGGTGTCTCCTCGAGCACTTTGGTCCTCAGTATGCTGTCTGCTCCTTCTTTATGCTAGATAATTTGTGGACATAGACCTCTTTTGGCACCTGTTACTGCTGACTCTCATTTTATTTCTGTGAGAAAATCCTTAACATGCCATTACTGGCCATACTCTTGATCTTGTGGTTGCTCTTTCTTCTAGTATTCTCTTTGGTTCCTCTCTCCTGAACTGATTATTCTTTGGTTTCTTTTTGTCTGAGTTTTGCCTTGATAGTTTCAGATGTAACACCTACCACAAATCTTTCTAGGAATTTTGCTGCTCTGGACTTGGAATTTTTGTCATGCAATGTCACTGATTTTCCATCAATCTTCTCAGACCTTTCTTTAGACTCATACATTTTGGTTTATCATTTGGTGCTATCTACAGCATTAAATATAGTTACCCTTTTATAGGAAGTCCATATCCATGGTTTAATTACAGCTTACAGACCCTAAAATGACAGGCCTGTCATGCTGAATATCTGTGGTGAAAGCATTAAATTCCTCTACTTTCTCTTTGTAGAGAACAAATTTCATTAATTCATCATGCTAAGAGAACCCAAGTTTCCAAACTTATCAATACAACTCACAAACAGACCGAAAACCTTTTCATCTTCTTGATTGCTTTGTCCCTTCTGTTACATCTCTTGACTGGTAAAGAGCCAGTAGAACAATTCTGTTCAGGACCTGGAGTAGGGGTGCAATTAAAAAAAAAAGAAGAGGACTTTGACTGAATAATGAAACCTGAAGTGGAATCAAAGGCTTGTTGCAAGGTCATAAGCTTGAGCCAAATTACAAAAAGATGCAATAGAAGGGACAAAGCAATCAAGAAGCTGAAAAGGTTTTTCAGTCCGTATGTGAGTTGTATCTACTGGCTCTCTTCCAACAATCTACAAGTCAACTTCAAAAAATCAGAAGCACTATTTATCTCACATAATGCATCCTTTATCCCCCCTACCTCCATCACCCTAGAGGACATGCTGATTCCAGTAAAAGAGGAGGTTTGTTACCTAGGTGTTGCTCTTGACCGATTCTTAAATCTACAAGCTCACATTAGCAAAACCTCCATGAACGCATTCCATAAATTTGCCATTATCTGCAGACTACAACCCCTCCTAAGTCAAGAACACTTCCGCACCATCTGCCGAGCAGTTATCACCCCCATCTTGGACTACTGTAACTCCCTCCTCCAAGGACTTCCTGTTCAAACCACCTGAGCACTTCAGCTAGCCCAGAACACCACTGCCGCTTCATCACAGGATCAGCCAAGCATGAGCACATAACTCCTCTCCTATGTCAGCTACACTTGCTACCAATCACCTCATGAGCCAAATACAAAACAGCACTAACCATTTTCAAGATTAGAAATAATATGTCAGCTGGTTCTCTACAGATGCTGCTATGCTCAGAACCAAACAATAGACCCAAGAGACAAAACACTAGAGAAACTATCCCAACCCCCAGCTCATATACGAAAGCCAATAAGACTATAATGAAGAGGGCTTTTTCACTAGCCGCACCCGCCATCTGGAACTCACTGCCGGAAAAAATAAGGACAACCAAAGACATCAAAGACTTCAGGAAACATCTAAAAACTTTCCTGTTCTCTGAACACTTCAGAGAGGACACTCAGTACATCCCCTCATGACACATGCCTATTGAAAACTATACCTATATACATCAGTTATAAATAAGTTATGCTCCTGAGCATCGCCTGCATGTTACCCCAACCTATGTTTGTTACATGAGTTCTCTGTAATTGTTCTGTTCATATGTTATACTGTAAATCGCTTTGATTCTAACGATAAAGCGGTATAGAAAACTTATTAAGTAAATAAAAATAAATAAATAAATCTCAGACTGATCCTCTTTTGTACTCTCATTTCAGGTTTCTTCTGGACATTCTTTTTCTTCAAAATGTCTGTTGCCTTGTGGGGTCCCTCAAGACTCTTTGATTGCTCCTACTTTGTTTAAGAACTTTCTGGCCCCTTTAGCATCTTTAAGACAATTTCTAGGATGTAGCACGTATATTTACGCTGATGATGACTAGATACTACTGTCTGCTGATTCCTCATCTTTAGACATTTCTCTAATGGAAAGCTGTGGCACAGTGGCTGAAATTCATAAACTAGTACTAAATACTGCAAAATGTGAAACCATGTGGTTTTCTTGCATTCAGTCTTCCCCAACTATTGCTCGTTTGATTGGGAGTCAGTCTTGGCTTGATGAGATGTTATCTATTCTTTGAGTATTAGGTTCAATTCTACTCTCTCCTTCAGTCCCTAGAATGATGATGTTGTCAAGTCTTCATTCTTAGCTTTTTGTAGGATTAGGTCTGTTAAAGCATGGCTTTTTCCTAGTGAGTTTAAATTTCTGCTTCTTTCTCTGATTATTTCAAAAATTGATAACATTGGCACTCAAACAATCTACAAGTCATTCTCCCCATTATCACACCAACCATTCTAAATTACTATCGACTCACTTAGGTAATGGCAAAACTTGACTGCAGTTTTATTACCCATTAACAACTTACATAACCATGTTAGCTCAAGTGTGCTGAACAGAATTGTCTCAGTTTGGCATCTTACAGGCCTAGACAATGACATCCTAGTCCACCAAATACACATTCACAATTCCTACTGCCCTATTCCTTAGTCTTCAGTGCCGCCTGGCTAAGGCCCTAACTACATACTGTAAATAATGCAGCCACTCCACGTCTGCTCCGCACATGCTCCTGTGTCTGGAGTTTAAGGCTCCTACTCCGCCATTCCATTTCTCCACACTCCATTTAGGGAGCAAATCATCCTCTTTGGAGGTCAATTCCTCTCCTCCCTGCTGGCAAGTTGCAACAGCACACCACCCCCTATTCTCCCATAACATCTCCTAGATCCTACCATTGGTAATCTTTATAGCCCGCCAATGGGCTGAGTGGGTGGGGAAGAAGTCCACTACAGCACTCGCTACAGTGCAGTCTACCTGGGTATGAAATTACTTTCCCCGCGCCCCTATCAGTCCTAGCATACTCCTCCACCAACTGACTGCCTGTCAAATCAAAACCTTTCCATCTCTCCCCCTCCCTCACTAACCACCTTCCCTCTCCCAAGACAATCTCCTGGTAGGGCTTGGTCATGTTATGTGCCCACTCCCTAAACTCAGGAGATGGGTACTCAGTACACCCCCTCTGGGCACTGAGATGTAACTGTCTTTACAATTGTCTCGCACTAGCTTCTTTCAAGCATTTCAGCTCATCCAAAGTACAACTGTATAGCTGTTATTGGGAACACATAATTTTCATTATGTTTCTCCCGCAGCTGCTTCTTAGCATTGGCTCCCAGTTTCTGCCTGGCCAAAATACAAAATTCTCATTCTTGCTCACCACATATTAAATTCAGACGAGCCTGCTTCTCTCTCAAATTATTTAGCTCCTTACATTCCCTTTAGGTGTTTGTATTCCTCTCTGATTTTTCTTCTTTCTTTCCTGCACTTTCCTCTGGACTTGCTTGTAAATTTCTTAATGCATTGCTGTTTCCTACCTAACACGTTTTCTCTGGAATTCTTTACTGTTCTATCTGTGTCTGGAACCTTCCTTTCCTAAATCCAAGAAGGCTCTAAAGACCTAGTTTTTTCAGCTGGCATTTGATCAAGATTACAGGATACAGAGATGACACGAGATCCCTGTTTTACTTTTTAGGATCTTTTTATCTTGCTTTAATTTTTTGTCTTTTTAAATATTATTTTTTAACCACCTTGATGTCTTTTTAGTTTGAAGGGCAGTCAATCAAACTTTTATAAATAAATTAAACAGACAAAATTTAATGATATCCCTCATTATCCCAGAGGCCGGTGTCAATTATAAATAATAAGTCAATATCCCCATTTATCATAAAATCTCAGATATATTCCTTTTTTCCTATGATCTAGCATTGACCTTACATACTTTCAATCAGTTAGAGTTTGCCGATAACTCCCTATAATTCTATTTTACACTCTGGACTTACCAACCAATGACTTTCCTCTATACTCACATTAATTAAAACCTAAGTCTCCCTACCATCCTTGACCAATAATCACTGAAAGTGGATTTCTCTCCTCCCACTGCTCCATCATCACAACACCTAATTCAACCAAACAGCCATCCATCAACACATATCAGCACCCTCCCAAATAAAATGCTAGTCCCAAACCTTTATAAAGTTCAGAACAGTTTACAGCTTTCCCTGGCCTCTCCAAGTGGCTTGTTACAGGACATGAACCTTCAGCTCTAACTTTATGTGATCCACTGACAAACACTTTGGCATCCTTTATAGTTCATTATTACCAGACCTTTTCCTGGTATTTATTTTAGGACTCTCAGAAGTTTCTCCCAAGCTAGAACTGCTCCCAGTCCTTGGCCCAATGCTATTGATAGTCTTGTTTGTCTGTCTTTAAAGTACACCTAAGATACTCTCAGATACTCTTACCCAAAGTCTCTCTGTTGAGCCTCTCCCCCAGACACATACATTTACTTTAGATTTTTGTACCCCAGTTGTATCATTCTACACTTTTTTATACTGAAACTTATCTGACAGACCTTCACCCAGTCTTCCACTTTTTGTTGATCACTTTCTATTTTGTCTACCCCTTCATGATTATCGACTCTACTGCAGATCTTTGTGTCAAATAAAAAAAAAAAGCCCTTTTTCTTCTAACCCTTCTGTAATATGCTTACAAAGATATTGAACAGGACCAGTTGTAGGAATAATCCTTAAAGCATTCCATTAATTACTTTTTCTCCTCAAAGTGAATTCCATTCGCTGCTAACATTATAACAATAGAAGCCATACAATGGAAGGTAGGAATAATTGTGAGCCAAGGGTAGCAAGTTGGCAAGGAATAGAGAGTACAAAGAGGAAAAGATAGAAAAACAACTTGGAACACCACATATGCAAATGTCATAGCAAAGATCATTTTCCAAAGAGGCATCTATTTTAAGTGTGAAAGTAGGCACCTACCGAGCAGCAAGTTCATAAAGACACATAGGAGCCTATAGAGCAGGTTTACTAAGTCACACACTAGTAATGAAGGTTTGGAACGCATTACTAGTGTGAAACATAGAAACATGATGACAGAAAAAGACCACATAGCCTATCCAGTCTGCCCTTTCTTGTGAACTACTTTAGTCCATTTTTTTTCCGTTAGAGATCCTCTGTGTCTGTCTCATGCTTTGTTGAATTCAGATACCGTCCTCATCTCTACTGCCTCCACTGGGAAACTATTCCATAAAGAAATATTTCTGCATATTACTCCTGATTTTATTCCCTTTCACTTTCCACCTCCATCATATGTCCCCTCCTTGCAGAGCTTTCTTTCTATTGAAAGAGGCTCTCCTCCTGTGCATTTATGCCATGGAGGTATTTAAACATCTCTACCATATCTCCTCTCTCCCACATGTCCTCTAAAGTATACATATTGAGATTTTTAATTCAGTCCTCAAATGGCTTATAATGAAGACCACTGACCATTTTGGTAAACATCCTCTGCACCAACTCCATCCTGTTTATATCCTTTTAAGATAAGAACATGAGAACATAAGATATGCCATAATGGGTCAGACCAAGGTCGATCAAGCCCAGTATCCTGTTTCCAACAGTGGCCAACTAGGTCATAGGTACCTAACAGTTTCCCCAAAAGACACAGTTCCACAATAATTGTATTGGGTCAAGCAGTGACATCCTGGATCCCTTTTAATAATGGTTTATGGACCTTTCCTCAAGGAACTTGTCCAAACCTTTTTTAAACCCAGCTAAACTAACAACTTTTACTACATCCTCAGGTAACAAATTCCAGAGTTTGATATATGTTGAGTGAAAAAATATTTTCTCATATTAGTCTTAAATAGGTTACCTGTAGCTTTATTGCATGTCCCCTAGTCTTTCTATATTCTGATGATGTAAATGATTATCGATCTATGTTTACCCATTCCACTCCATTCGTTAATTTATAGACCTCTATCATATCTCCCCTCAGCCGTCTCTTTTCCAGATTGAAGAGCCCTAACCTTTTTAGTCTCTCTTCATAGGGGTATCCTTCCATCCCCTTTACCACTTTGGTGGCTCGTCTCTGTACCTTTTCTAATAACGCAATATCCTTTTTAAGATATGGTGACCAGAATTGCACACAATATTCAAGGTACGGTCGCCCCATGGAATGATACAGAGGCATTATAATATCCTTTGTTTTATTTTCCATTCCTTTCCTTATGATACCTAGCATTCTATTTGCTCTCTTAGCCGCTGCTACACACTGGATGGAGGGTTTTAACATGTAACCGAGGTATCCGGATGCCCAACCCGTCTTGAACCCCCCACCCCTCTCTACTTCCCACAACCCCCCCTTAACCCTTCTGACAAAACAAGCCAACATCAGGTAGTGGTGCAAATTGCTTGGTCGCAGCTTTTATTTAAGATATTAAAAACACCGGCCCAACATGGGCCAAAACTCAGCAATTATAACAATAACAAAAACACACACCCCCCCCCCCCACCCGTCATCCGGATGAGCCCCCACCAGCCGTTTCTAGCAAAGTGGTGCATCATCCACCCCCCCCTTTTCCCCCTACCGCCCGCCTCGCCATGTTATTAGCAAAGGCCGGCTCAAGGGTTGCCAATTTTCCGGGCAGAGACCCCAGCCGGGACGTCTCCCCCAACGTAAAGAGTAGTGCCACTCCCGTGGAAAGCGGCATCAAGCTGAAATGCCCCGCCGGGTCAGCGAGCACCTGCTCGCCACCCCGCCACCGGCGCAAAGGTAGACTACTATCCTTGCGCTGCCCCCACCAACGAAAGCTGCGACCAGCACCAAGACTCCAATGCCTCCTGCCAGTCATTTAAAAGTAAATCCTGCCCCACCGGGGCAAGGTGAACCCCATCAAGCCGATATAGACCGGCACAAGTAACATCCGCCCAAGGGTGCAGGACCTGAAGCCCCCCCGTCTGCTGGACCCAGCGCCTGATCTGCCGGTTGATCTTAACCAGGCCCCTCGACCAACGCCGCTGGGTCCAGCAAGCAGGACGGGGAACTATGTCCGACCAGATAATGGCCACCCCCGGGAGGACCTCCCGCAAATGAGCAATGTCTCTCTGCACAATTCTGATGAGTTGCCGGCAAGACCAAGCCGCCAAGTCATTGCCGCCCAGGTGGAGCAGCAGCCCAACCGGCCACTGCCGCAGTCCGATCTCCGCATGCACACGAGCCAAGAGCTGCCCCCAATGCATGCTGCGTTGACCCATCCAGCACAGCCGCACTCCCAACGTGGCGAGACCGAGGTGGGCACCCAACGGCTGGACCGCCGCCCGACGCTCCGCCCAGTAGACGAAGGAGTGCCCAATGATCCACCAGTCGCCGGAGCACACACCATCTGAAAGCAGAAAAAAGTGGACTGCCACCAGCAGGCAACTCTGAAATAGGAAAAGAAGACATTAGTATCCCAAGCCCCCCCCCCACCCCCTGCAAGGGGACCACCACCAGGACACCCACCGGCTCTAAACAGTGCCGCCGGGAGCCGACAGGCGAACATACCCGGAATAGGCCCCCGAACGCCACCTGCCAATGCACTGAATAACCCGCCCGTCGAGGCCCGCGGCCGCCGCACTAGTGGCCGCCCCAATCCGGAATGAATGCGAAGCGTAACGCCGATCAGGACAACCCAAGGCATGCAGCACCAGCCGCAGCACAGCCGTAAACTGGAACTGAGTCACCGGCTTGCCATCAGCGTGAATGAAAAAATAGCCACGTGCCGCCGACCGCCGCTGCACATAGGTGCACAGTGCGCGAACCGGGCAGGATAACAAGGGAGAGATGGGGCTTAAGAGGACCCAGCTCCCTTTCCCAGACTGATCCGTCTTCGACCACGGTAGAAAGATCCGCGCATGCTCTGAATCCACCCGAACGTGCGCGAGATCGAGCCCACCAAAAGCCCCCCGCCTGGCGGATCGAGGAACAAGCTCGGACACCCGGAATGCACCAAAGAAAGCCGTAGTAAACAGTGCATGAAACAGGACTGCCTCAAAACCAGAGGTCACCAGACGCGGTAAAACCTCGCAGATTTGCAGCAAAAGCTCGTGCAAAACCAGGAGCCTCCAATCCCGCGACCTTGGATGGACCCGAGCCCAGCCAGCGAGCAGCCGCCGGACCAAGAAGGATACGCGAGGGTTACCCCAGCCGGCGGCCTTGCAAAAGAAGGAAAACCCCGCCAATGCTCCTATGACCGCCGACTGAGCCCAGCCCTCCTTCTTAGCCGACAACACAAACCGGCCGACCAATCCGTCAGGTACGATCCCCCCAGACCAGCCCAGCGCGCTAAGAAATGCACTCACCTGTGAGTAGCCCCGCCGGTACGTCGCCCAGGTACTGCGTGCCACCGACGCGGCCAGCAAGGACATCACTTCAGGGTCCCAACCGTCCAGAGATGCTCCGGGACCCGTGAGGCCAGCTCGTCCGCCCCCGGAGCCAGCCGCCGGAACAGTGCCCATTGAAAACGGGATAAAGCATCAGCAATGGAATTCTGGGAGCCCGGTACATGCCGTGCTCGAGCGGTGACATTCAGGCGCAAGCAAGCCAACACGAACACCCTCATCAATGCAGCTACTCTCGGACAACGAGGCGCATGCCGATTGATGACCTCGACCACTGCGGCATTATCACACCAGAACACCACCCGCCGGCCACGCAGCCGGTCCGGCCATACCCAAAAAACCGCCACTATCGGGAAAAGCTCCAAGAAGGTGATGTTCCGGGTCAAACCGGAACGGACCCAATCCGCAGGCCAAGGCTCCGCGCACCAGGCGCCGTGACAGAAGGCACCGAAGCCAGAACTGCCCGCTGCATCAGTAAACAACTGCAGATCAATATTCGAGAGCTCAGGCAACTGAAGCACGGAGCAACCATCAAAACCAGCCAGGAACGCATCCCAGATCCGCAAGTCCTCACGCATCCCCGCAGAGACCCGGATCCGATGATGCGGGAGACGCAGGCCCACCATAGCCAAAGATAAGCGCCGCGCAAAGGGGAGCCCCATGGGAAGAACATGGCAAGCGAAGTTGAGATGCCCGACCAACGACTGAAGGACCCGGAGGGAAACCTTAGCGGCGGAGCCGACCGAGGCCACCAACTCGCGAAGCCGCTGGACCTTCGGCGCCGGCAAGCGTACAACCATCGCAACCGTATCGATCTCGATGCCTAAGAAGGTGAGGCGAGTGACCAGTCCCACTGTTTTATTGGCCGCAATAGGAATGCCAAAGTCAACGGCCAGGCCCAGGAAAGATCGTAAGAGAGTGGGACAGGTAGAGGCCCGCTCCGGCCTGACAAACAGGAAATCATCGAGGTAGTGCACAATGCTGGAGACCCCCGACCGCCGCTCCACAACCCAATGCAAGAAGGTGCTGAAAGCCTCAAAATAAGCGCAGGAGATCGAACAGCCCATAGGCATGCACTTATCAAAGTAGAACTGCGCCTCGAAACAAAAACCAAGCAAAGGGAAAGCCGACGGATGCACCGGCAACAAACGAAAAGCCGATTCGATGTCCACCTTGGCGAGCAGGGCACCGGGCCCACATTGGCGCACCAGGGAAACGGCCACGTCGAAAGAAGCATAATGTACCGTACAAAGCTCGCGTGGTATGTGGTCATTGACAGAATCGCCCGGAGGGCAAGAGAGGTTGTGGATCAACCTGAACTTGCCCGGCTCCTTCTTGGGAACCACTCCCAACAGTGAGACCGTGAACGGAGAAAAGGGGTGCGCCAGAAAGGGGCCCGCAACCCTACCCAGGGCACACTCCTCCAAAATCTTCCTATGCACGAAATCCCCGTGTTCCTGCACCGAAGCAGTGTTACGGAGCCCCCCCGTGCGGACGCACCCTGCACAGGGATGCGAAAACCTCTAGAGAACCCCTCTAAGAGCAAACCAGCCGCCTTCCCGCGATGGGACCGCCCGTACTCCAGCAACCACGGGCGCATCGTCTCGACCCTCACGGGAGTAGGGGCCAGCGCCCCACCTCCGGCCTCACTTACCACCAGGGGGGGCTCCTGTGACCCCCTTCCTGCTACACTTTGTGGCCGCGTGCGCGCCCCCACACAAGGAACAGGTATGCTTAAATTTGCAGTCGGGGAACGGGCAGGACGCCTTGTTGAAGCGCCAGCAAACGTCCCCCCCAATGGCTCCCCCTCTGGCCTGAGGCGGGGCTGAGACTGAGGCTCGAAAGGAACGCGCCCCCGACGGGACTGGAGTTGACCCCCCCTTTCCGACCGCCGCACCCGAGCCCTCAACCCGACCCTTCACGGACATCTGGGTCAACCAAAGATTGATGTCCTTCGTCCCCCACAACAAGTGACAGTTCTCCTCCATCTGATCCCGGAACTCCTCGTCATAATTCAACCAAGCCCACCCCTCATGTGCCTGGGACGCCGCCAAAATGTTATCGGCGTAAGCCAACAAAGCCCCGTACTGATACGGGAAATAGTGACCCCAGACACTCGCTAAGCGCAAGAAGGCACGGGTCCAATTAAGGGTATTGCGAGAGACCTTACGGACCCTACCCGCCTTCTCATCCTCCCTGCGCTTCTTCCTGCTCTCGCCAGAACGCTTCTGACCATTGAGCAGCTGGAAGATATCAATGTACTGTCAGACGGCTGCCTGGGTGAGAATCTTCACACTCTTGGCAAGTGCATATTTCTATATGATTTGCAAGGTATTGTGGGCAATGTAGTTCATTCACACCAGACACAGCTGCTGACAATAATTGAGTTGTGCTCTTGGGTAAAGCCAATAAGATATTTATTTATGGGGTTATTTCTCCCAACACAGATATGCTTGGTAGCACATAAATTAGGTTACTTGCTTTCAGTGTTAACTTGGAAAAACAAAGTCAAAATCAGGAAAACAACAAATGAAAAGCCACAAAGCAAGAAACAAACTGTTCTTTTCAGGTTAACTTCTGATTACTTCCCACATAGATACAGAAGTGATTCTCTCCTAGCTCACAAGCAATTAGGTAAGGCTTAATTGCTAGCAGTTACCAGCTGAAACCCCTTAGCTGGCTTGCCTTCCACTGTGTGGGTCAAATCCTGCTTCAGGAGCTTTTCTGAGTAGATTAAAGAACAAATTTGTATTTCTTTGTGATGGTTGCTGTACTTTATAACAGAAAGTTACCAACGGAGTTTAGATAGAGAGCAGTCCATATAAACAGGATCCTCATGTGCTATTATTCCCCCTTGTTCAACAAGCATGGGTTCAATATCATGGATTGGCACAGATGAATCTCTCAATGGAGCATTTTCAGGAGAATACTTGTTTCCCTGCTGTCTTTCAAGGTTATAGCTAGGGCATAGATCAGTGTTCATACCTGAGCTTCCATTGCTGCTAGAGTTCCTCTCTATATAGCCTGGCCAGTATGTAGTCCAGTTCTTATGTCCAGCCTTCCAATCCAGATCCCTGGACACTGGATCTCTCTTCACATACCTTCTGGCACAGGTCTTAGGGTCCCTTCCATGTGCAGCCGTCTCCCTCACAGGTAGCCTCTGGTGATTCCTAGCTCTGCAGCACCATTCCTCTGGCTTTCCCCAGTCCAATGGTGTATGCTGGCCCTTGGAATACCTCCCAGTATACGTACTGCTTTGGACTCTTCTAGACCTCTCAAAGGCTTTTCTCTTCCTTCTTCCAAAGGGTCTCTTTCCCTCTCTGTCCGTCCGGTTTGGCTTCTGCTTCTGATGATCCTTCAGATGAAACTGATGATCAAACTCAAGCTGATTCTCAGGATACTGAGGACAATTCTCTGGATATCCAAGGTGATCATGAAGATGGTCATCTGTAGAATAAACTCTACTCTTATTCTGCTTAGATGAGTGATCCTCCCTAACACAGCGCAGCTGTGCTAAATCAGGCCTTGCCCTTTGAGATGAGTGTTCCATCCTAGCACAGCGCAGCTGTGCTGAATCAAGCCCTGAATCATAGCCCTTTTGATTGAACACACGTTTTCTCACTTCAGCTCCTCTCATGGCTGTTGGAAACCTGGTGCATTCTGGGACTGGTAGTCTTTTATGGCAAAATTCTGTTTTCTCATTTCTACCAGCACTGACAGGTTGCTTGTTCAGAGACACTTCACCTTTTCTATAGCCCCTTCCTGAGCTATGATAAGCTTCCTTATCACATACCCCCCTGCTTAAGTTATTACGGACTGGTCTAACTGGTGAAACTTCTTTCCTACAGTCCGTAATACCTACGAGAGTGTTATCTTTTTGAAGCTCACTTACTTCCTGACTGGCTTCAGGGTCATTATTATTTACAGGCCTCTCCTTCCAAGACTTAAGTACATTAATATGGTAGGTCTGCCTACGCCCTCTTGCATTTTCTACCATATAAGATACTGGGCTCACTTGTTTAACAACCTTCCATGGCCCTTTCCACTGTACTTCAAATTTTGGGGCTGTACCTGCTACTTGAACCAAAACCTTTTCACCAATGCTTAATTGGCGGCTTTTGGCCTTCCTATCATACCACCCTTTCTGACGCACTTGACTGTCCTGCAGGTTCCTCTCAGCAACCTGCGACGTCCTTTTCAAACGTGCTCTCAAGTCACGTAGAAACAGTGGCACCTCCTGACTTCCTGGTTCAGGATCAATCCATTGTTCCCTCAAAATGTCTAACAAACCCCGTGGAGCCCTACCATACATCAATTCATATGGGGTTACACCTAGGGACACCTGAATTCTTTCCCTGCAGGCATACAAGGCAAAAGGCAATAACATATCCCATTCTTTTACCTCTCCTGCTAACCCCCTTCTCAACATTTGTTTGAGAGTTTGGTTGAATCTCTCCACCAAACCGTTTGATTGTGGATGGTAGGCTGAGGTTTTTATGTGATGAATGCCAAAGGCATCCCAGACCTGGGCCAAATATTTGGATACAAAATTGGACCCTCGGTCAGTCAACACCTCTCTTGGGAATCCCACTTCACAAAACAATTTTACTAGCTCTAAAGCTATTGTTTTTGCAGAAACATTCCTCAATGGTATGGCCCAGGGAAACCTTGTTGCCTGATCTACCATAACTAGGATGTATTGGAAACCTCGGGGCGTTTTGACTAATGGGCCTACAATATCCATAGCAATGCGACCAATTGGGTCTGTAATAATTGGCATGGGAATCAATGGCACCACCGGTGGGTGAGCCGCTGTAACTCGCTGACACGCTGGACACGCAGCACAAAACTGGGCAGTTTCTTTGAAAATACCTGGCCAGTAAAAATGCTTAAGTATTTGATCCAGCGTTCCTTGCATCCCTTTATCACCTCCCACTGGATGATCATGTGCTAGTCTAAGTACTAGCCCTTTGAAAGTTGTGGGTACCACCAATTGTTTACGTATGGTCCCATTTCTGGGGTCCTGACTCTCTCTATATAATATTTCATTATCTAGTCTGAATCTGGGCAATTCCTCCCTGACCTCCTGAACATACTTAAAAGCTCGGGTGAGAGCTTGATCAGCTCGCTGCTCTTGTGGAAAGTTAGGAAACTTTGCCACTAACTCAGCTGGCACCCAGGGTAAACTTTGACCAGCTAACATATCAGCCCTACCCTGTGCTCTGCAAAGTCTCTCACGCCGCTTTTGTGCTTTCAACTTTCTTACTTTACCAGATGATGGGGTTATTAAATCATCATGAGAGGGTAAGTCTCCTAATAACTCTGCCTGCTCCCCCTCCTCCTTCTGCTGGTTCTCTATCTTAGCCTGCGAGCGGGTGGATACAAGGCCCCTCTTATTACCCATAGTTTGGCCTTCTGGAAGCTGAACCATCTTTTTAGCTAGGGACTGAGGACTTCCAAAGAAAGGCCCGGGAGCTATTTCCATTATTAAACCTTCTCCCTCCTTCTTTCCTAGCCCTTCCACTAGACCCTGCTTAAATCTTGGCCAGTCCTTTCCTAGAAACAAATCAAAGGGTAGCCTAGGCACCACTGCTACCAGGACTTCCTCTTGTTCCCCCAGGCACTTAACCTTTAGCCTATAGGTGGGATGTGATGTTGCAGCACCATGAATGCACCCGATGTGAACTTGGCTTTCAGGGGTTCTAGGCATAAATCCTTCTTGGGCCTCTATTCTCTGCCAAAGCCTTTCTGACATCATACTCTGGTCTGCCCCAGAGTCTAACAAAGCATTTATGGTAATTCCTTGCACATCAACCATCAAAAGAAATCCTTCCTTGGGCTATTTTAAATTCAGACCCATTAAGCTAGTGTGTGACTGGCATCCCTTCTCTAAATGTCCCCAGCTTCCACACTTGAAACATTTCTTTTCACTCCCCTGTGTCATCTGGTTTGGCACAGTACATTTATTTTCAGAAATATTTTTAACTATTTTCTTTTCTGATACAGCACAACTTGCCTCAGCACCTATCTTCAGAGGGCCACCCATTCTATGGCAAGCCTGCGTGGCTCCTAAGAATCTCTCTGCTAGCATGGTTGCCTCTCTAAGATTTTGGCAATTTTGCTGTATAAGGAAAGTGTGCAAATATTTAGGCATCCCAGACATAAATTGTTCAAGCATTATAATATCTAATAACATTTCTACTGTCTTTTGCTCAGGCTCCAACCATTTTACAGCTAAACCTCTGATTCTCTGACTCAGAGCCCTGGGTGTTTCACCCACTCTCAATGTAGTAGCTCTAAACATTCGCCTATACTCTGAAATAGACAACCCTAGGCGATCTCTAATAGCAGCCTTTACATCCTTATAATTCAAAGCCTGGGCTGCTGGCATTGCTCTGTAAGCTGCAAGCGCCTCTCCAGTTAATGAGGCTGCCAGCCTTACTGCCCACTGGGTCTCTGGCCATGCTAATGCTTGTGCCACTCTTTCAAAAGACTCTAGAAAATCATCAACATTATCATCTGGAGTTAGCTTCCCAAAACTAAATGCCCCAATCCCTTGATTGAGTCCCACACTGTCCACATGTGGTGTACCAGTGTTTACTGCTGGTCTTGCATCTGTTCCACTTTGGTTCTTCAGCTCAACTAGGGCTTGCACCAGATCAAGCACTGGCCTCTGCTGGTCCATTAAGGCTCTCATAGCAGTGTCCTGAGCCTGCTGTGCTAGCTCCTGCTGCCTGCTGAACTGGGCTGCCATCCACTCAGCTAGTTCCCTTGAATCCATCTTGATTCCTGCAAGAAATACAAAGAAAATAAAACACAGTGCACCACCTTCCAAACAGGTGTTTTTTTTCTACACTTTTTTTTTCCAATTACCCCTGTGCCTTACTCCCATCCACCACTAGACATGCCCAGGTACTTATTACCTTGTCTCAGTGATGAATCCAGCTCTGCACAGGGTCTTTTCCTCCTGGGACAGCTTCCTGGAACAACCTCTTCTCCTGCAAAGTGCAGTTGAGGGAAAATCTTTTTTTTCAGCTTTAAACTTGAACTTTAGTTGTAATCCTCAGCAAGTAAATCCCTTTTGTGCAAAAGCAATCCGAAAAACTACGCCATTTGTCAGACGGCTGCCTGGGTGAGAATCTTCACACTCTTGGCAAGTGCATATTTCTATATGATTTGCAAGGTATTGTGGGCAATGTAGTTCATTCACACCAGACACAGCTGCTGACAATAATTTAGTTGTGCTCTTGGGTAAAGCCAATAAGATATTTATTTATGGGGTTATTTCTCCCAACACAGATATGCTTGGTAGCACATAAATTAGGTTACTTGCTTTCAGTGTTAACTTGGAAAAACAAAGTCAAAATCAGGAAAACAACAAATGAAAAGCCACAAAGCAAGAAACAAACTGTTTTTTCAGGTTATCTTCTGATTACTTCCCACATAGATACAGAAGTGATTCTCTCCTAGCTCACAAGCAATTAGGTAAGGCTTAATTGCTAGCAGTTACCAGCTGAAACCCCTTAGCTGGCTTGCCTTCCACTGTGTGGGTCAAATCCTGCTTCAGGAGCTTTTCTGAGTAGATTAAAGAACAAATTTGTATTTCTTTGTGATGGTTGCTGTACTTTATAACAGAAAGTTACCAACGGAGTTTAGATAGAGAGCAGTCCATATAAACAGGATCCTCATGTGCTATTATTCCCCCTTGTTCAACAAGCATGGGTTCAATATCATGGATTGGCACAGATGAATCTCTCAATGGAGCATTTTCAGGAGAATACTTGTTTCCCTGCTGTCTTTCAAGGTTATAGCTAGGGCATAGATCAGTGTTCATACCTGAGCTTCCATTGCTGCTAGAGTTCCTCTCTATATAGCCTGGCCAGTATGTAGTCCAGTTCTTATGTCCAGCCTTCCAATCCAGATCCCTGGACACTGGATCTCTCTTCACATACCTTCTGGCACAGGTCTTAGGGTCCCTTCCATGTGCAGCCGTCTCCCTCACAGGTAGCCTCTGGTGATTCCTAGCTCTGCAGCACCATTCCTCTGGCTTTCCCCAGTCCAATGGTGTATGCTGGCCCTTGGAATACCTCCCAGTATACGTACTGCTTTAGACTCTTCTAGACCTCTCAAAGGCTTTTCTCTTCCTTCTTCCAAAGGGTCTCTTTCCCTCTCTGTCTGTCCAGTTTGGCTTCTGCTTCTGATGATCCTTCAGATGAAACTGATGATCAAACTCAAGCTGATTCTCAGGATACTGAGGACAATTCTCTGGATATCCAAGGTGATCATGAAGATGGTCATCTGTAGAATAAACTCTACTCTTATTCTGCTTAGATGAGTGATCCTCCCTAACACAGCGCAGCTGTGCTAAATCAGGCCTTGCCCTTTGAGATGAGTGTTCCATCCTAGCACAGCGCAGCTGTGCTGAATCAAGCCCTGCTCTTTGCAATGAGTGCTTGGGGATTACCTCATAGCCCTTTTGATTGAACACACGTTTTCTCACTTCAGCTCCTCTCATGGCTGTTGGAAACCTGGTGCATTCTGGGACTGGTAGTCTTTTATGGCAAAATTCTGTTTTCTCATTTCTACCAGCACTGACAGGTTGCTTGTTCAGAGACACTTCACCTTTTCTATAGCCCCTTCCTGAGCTATGATAAGCTTCCTTATCACAGTACTTGCGATGCTTGATCCGCCGGTGCAACTTACGCGGGATGCCCTCCCACAACTCTGCGCAACGGACGACGGAGGTCCCAACGCCCGCCCTGGCGTCAGCCGTCGGAGGTGCCAAACCGCGCGAGGAGGCCGAGGACGATGACGAGGAAGAGGAAGAGGAAGACGCCCGCCGACAACGGCGCCCCCGCCTACGCTTAGGCTTTACTTTCGTAGCCGCAGTCAAACCCAGAACAGAATCAAGGGCCCCTCCCGCAGCCCCGCCGGAGACCCCTACATACTCACCAACCCCACCGGAGGAGTCCACTGGAGCACTCCCAGGAGACAGCTCAGGCGCCTCCACGACCAGCACATTCACGGAACTCGAAGGACCTGGACCGGCCAGCCCGGCAGAAGCAGCCATGGACGTCGAAGGTGTCGAATTCCACGGGACCTGCGAAGAGAAAGAAGAAAAACCAGCAGCCAGAGCCCCAGGAGTACTAGGCGCTGCACTCGGCCCGGCTCCCCAGCCCTGCGCCGAAGACCCCAGACCATCGGCATCCCATGCCGCAGCACTCCCAGCTGCCCCACGCCCATTACCAAACCAGCCACCCCAGCCCCCCCCAGTGCCCTAAACCCCCCCATGGGACAGCCCCATATGCCCACGGGCCCGGGGGACCAAAGAAACCGGTAGGAGGAGGGGAACCCAGAGGGACGGGGGAACGGCACCCGGTGACCGGGGTAGGTGACAAGCCAAAAGGCCCGCCAACCCCATCTTCCTGGGCCGGGCAAGTGGCCAAGATCCCCGGGGACCCCATCCCGCCAACCACCGGGTGGCCGGGATCCTCTCCGCCCCCCAGCGCCGCCAACGCACCAACATCCCCCAACACCCTCGAGTGAGGGGCCGGCGCCCTGAGCAGCGTGCCCTCAGTCGCACTCAGGGGCACAGGAGGCACACAAGCGGCCCCCTGACCCCGTGCCCCTCGGGCCATGCTGCGCCCGTGCCCGCGCCCCTGCCTGGCCCCCCGCAGGACACTGGGAAACGGGGAGGCGATGCGCACTGCCCTACCGCGGCCCAGGGGCGTGGCCCCACGCCGCACAGTTCCCTGCCCCCGAGCAGCCCCCCGTGGCCCTTTAGCCGCACCCCACCCAATAATACGCTGGGCCATGCCCCAAGACCTGGCACTGCTAAAGGCTAAAGGGGGGGAAGGCTGGGTGAAGTGGTTTATTCTTTTTTTTTTTTGTTTGTTTGCTTTTGGTAGTTACCAAGAACCGTTTGCCTGTTTATCTTCCTTTTTTTTTTTTTTTTAAATTGCTGGTGGTCGAGGCAGAGAGCCCTCCCAGCCCCAATTCGCCCCCCCCCCCGCCGCCGAGCCCCCCCCCAACCAACCACGGCGCACAGACGACGGAAGGAAGGCAAAATCACCGTCGTTTAAATATTTATTTTTTTTTGTTAGTTTATGGGAGGTATCGCGGCTCTCCCGCCAACCCCGAACCCGAGACAGGGAACCCCCCGCCGCCCAAGAGGTAAAGGCCTGGCTACTGCCCACGCTCAACACAGAGCCCCCGTCGAAACAAACCTTCAGGCAGCGCGAGCAAACAGGAAGAGGGAGACCACCAGCCGGCGCTCCCTCCTTGCTCACGCTGCCCTGCCCACATGTCCGCCTGCGCGGTCCAATCGCCGGGCTCCACATTACAAGCGCGGAGCCCAGGCGCGGATGCCCCGCCTGCTGCTGAGCCTGAGCCGCCCCCCCTCCCCCCCCCCAACAAGCAATGCCTGCCGCGTGGTCGGGCCCCGGGAACCCGGTTACTGGGCCGGCCGCGGGACCGGGGCCCGGCGGCACAGCCCGTACTTATCCATGATGATGCCTAAATCTTTTTCCTGGGTGGTGGTTCCTAATGTGGAACCTTGCTTCGTGTAACCATAGTTTGGGTTGTTCTTTCCTAGGTGCATAACTTTGCACGTCCACATTAAATTTCATCTGCCATTTGGATGCCCAGTATTCCAATTTATCAAGATCCTTTTACAATTTTCCACAATCCTCATGTGTTTTAACAACTTTAAATAGTTTTGTGTCATCTGCAAATTTGATAACCTCACTTGTTATTCCCTTTCCAGGTCATTTATGAATATGTCAGAAAGCAGCGGACCCAGCACAGATCCCTGGGGTACTCCACTATTGACCTTTCTCCTTTGGGAAAATTGACCATTTAGCCCTAACCTCTGGTGTGGTCTTCAGAAATGCACACAATATTCCAAATGAGGTTTCACCAAAGAATTGTACAGAGGTGTTATCACCTCCTTTTTCCTGCTGGCTATTCCACGGCACAGAGTCTCTGATCTGAAGAATTTAGTGCAAATCGCCATGGGGAGCAAATACCACCACTCATTGTCCTGACGGTAGTCACTCCCTGCCAAGCACTGGCAGAGTAGGCTTGCAACTGCCTAGCATCGGGGTGCCCAAACTGGATAGGAGGGGATATTCAGAAGCACTGACTATCCTACTGAGCATAGTTTATCTAACCAACTAAACCTTTTTGACTATGCACCTCTGCGTGCTCATAGTCCCTGTGATGATGTAGACCTGCCTCTTCCACTTACTTTGGAAGATGATCAGGAAAGGTAGGCAGTAAGGGTACAGTAGCACAAAGATTGTGAGCATGCTAAAGACCATAGCCTGATGCACCCATGCTCAGAGTGGCAGTAAGGAATAGGGGAGGGTGCTAGTGAGAAGGTAGGTACTGCTACAGAAGGGAGGCAAGAGTGAGAGGGGTGGGAACAGAAAGCGATTTTACTAACCCTAGGAGCTTACACCTGGACCTGAGAAGAAACGTCAATACACAGTCAGATAATGCAAGTTTGGATTATAGATTTTAGGTAGACAAGGTACAAGGTGCAGTGCAGAGAAGCAATTTACAGTGTGCACACCGCTACCCACTCAAAATTACAGGACGTACAGTACAGCTAATAAGAGTAAAACACAGAAATCCTCAGGTGTTAGGTTTGACAGCTAGAAATTTAAAAAGTACATTTTGAGGTCAATTTAATCAATTTTACCCAAGTAAAATGGGCAGAGTAAAATCAGGAGTTGAAAACTGCCCTCTACCTCTGTAAGTAAAATGAAAGAGTGTGCATATTTTCACCCATGTGGTAAAGGGAGAGGGGAAGGAGAAGGTCCTTTCTCTGTGACTGCTGCAGCTCTTTGCCACTTTCTAGAAGCTGCTGTTCCATACAAATGTATGGATTGCACACAAAATAGTGCCAGTCCTGTAGACATCTGCAAGAAGTGAATTGCGGTTAAGATCTTTGTCTATGTTTTTGGTGGAGTGTATAAGAACTGTGATTTTGATTGGATTCTGTGATTTTCTGCTTTGATTTCTGAAAACATAGATATGTTGTGACAACCACAGGACTATTTTTGGATTTGTCCTGAAAGAATCAAAGTTATATTACATTGTTCCCCAGCAGTAGATCCTTGCAATGTGTTCCTCACCCTATGGACAAGAACCATGGAGAGCCCACTTCATACCACCTGAGAGCAGAAGGCCTACACTAGAAATAATGACAATATTAAGTTTGAACTGATAAAGACTATCTTTGTTCTCACCTCATGTAATTCTAAAATGTTGTAAAATGCACAGAAGGTAATTTTTTTAATGATCTAAAATCTATTGATCTGGAAAAGTTGAAATGTTCTCCATTCAGGTAGCTAGTGTTTTTTTTTGTACTTCATATGTATGTATTTTGAATACCAGACACATCCTCTAATGAGAACAAGGCAGCACAAAAGATATATCTAGTTTTATAATACAAATCCGAGAGAATTTTAGAATAGGTCATAATAAAAGGATATGAGAATTTTCAGAGAGAATTAATATAGAAATGACCTTTTTCTGTCTTATTTTCTAAGGATCTGCTAAAAATCAGGGCATAATAATTTTAAAAACTTGATATACCGCTTTTTGCAACATGTACATAAAAGCAGGACCATTGTCTTTTAGGCTTCCACACTTTTGCAAATTCTCTTTTCACTTTAGTAACAACTGTATATTCACCGACCATGGCTGTCGCAGTTCTTAACCACATTTATCTTTTGTGATCCTGGAGATATTGGATGGTGAATGGAGGCATCCTTTGAAAAAAGATAAGTGTGGTTAAGAACTGTGTAGAGAAAACTGTTAGACCCTGAAGCAGAATAAGTTAAAACTGTTCGAAACGTGATGGTCGTGGTCGGTGAATATACAGTTGTTACTAAAGGTGAAAAGAGATACTGAATTTTATGAACCACTTTTAGAATGACATATTATAAAGTTAATGCATGAAAAAGTTGATCAAAGAAAGAGAAAATCAGAAAGTTGAAAAATTAAAAGTTGACCAAAAAAAGAATAAAAGGGACTATTATTTTATTTTATTTATTTAAAGGGTATTTCTATCCCAAAATCACAGACAACATATTCCTCCAACTCTGTGACGCGACTTCTGAAAAATGTTTCATGTCACAGGGTTGGAGAAGTCATGTCACAGGCCACACTGGTGTCCTGACCCTCTGACGTAGACTTTCTGTATCTGTGGGGGTGGTAGGTATCTGGTATCGCTTTCAGCATGCTTGTAGTGAAAATGTTTATATGCCTGTGTTGAAGGTAGTGCCGTGCATCTTTTTAATTCTATGGTAGTTACTGCAGATTCGAACCCGGGATACTGGTGCAGTAGGTGAGAAAGGGGGATGGTGGGGTAAGCAGTGATCAGTAGAAAGCCAGCACTTACACTAGCCGATTTTCGATCTTGGCCTCCCATTTAAAAAACTGGCCTTTTGCAACCCTACCATATAAGCATTTTCAAATTCATTTGTCACTTCCATAAAAGCGACACAACCTCTGATCATTACCAAGCACAAAACCCTGCAAAAATATTACATAGAATCTATATAACAAATCTGGCATACTAGAGCCAGTATAGAAGAAAGTAATCTAGATGATAAGAGGTCTCCAACAGAGCACATATGAAAAGAGACTAGGCCCTAAGTATGTATAATCTAAAGGACAGGAGGGACAGAGGAGATATTATATAGACCTTGAAATACTTGAAAGGTAATACAGAACAAACAAGCCTTTTAAAATGAGAGGAAGCTCTAGAACCAGAATACATGATTTGAGGTTACAAGGAGATAGAATCAAAAGCAATAACCATTTCTCTTATTCTCTAACCTAACCAACCTTTTAACAGAACCTCTGCCCCCTCCCATACCCCTAAACCTACCCCTAGGTTTAATGACGTTATTCGTCATTAAAATTGTAAATAAGTTATTTCAGTAGAATTATGTAAAATTGTAATTGCCTGTTTCAGCACCAGTTATAGTGTTAATATGTTTAATGTATCTGTTGTTCATTTGTAAACTGCTATGATTACCCGAAATAGCGGTATAAATACCACACAAATAAATAAAATAAATAAATAACTACGTATCGGGAAATATTTCTTTACAGAAAAGTGGTTGATGCCTGGAATGCCCTCCTGAAGGAGCAGAGCTGCTTTTACCTATGGGCACAAGAGGCAGCTACCTCAGGAACAATGGGGGCCCAGGTACCCATAAGTAAAAGTAGCCTCAAGGTTTTAGCTAAATGCCGATGATCAATATGTTCCTCTGTCCTCTCTTTCATCTCTCATGGCCAGCCAGGCTGCAGGATTTTATTGTATAGTGGCGGGAATTAGCAAGCAAAAAAAAAAGAAAGCTGGCAATCACATCACAGAGGCAGACTTGCAGTTAATGAGTGGCTGTCTGCACCTGCTCTCAGACTGTGCTCTTCCTTTGTGCTGGGCCGGCTATAGCTCCAAGCCTACACCTGATGACCCAGGGGGCCCGCTAGAAGTTAACAAAGAGGTGCACATAGCTACAGATGTGTGCAGCCAGTAAGGGGCACGTGGTGACTATGGTGTTTACATGCAATGTGGGTATCTGGGGTCGGACAAGAGCTACACTGGACAATGAATTAGAAGCAATGTGGTGACAGCATAGTGCTGATTCAAACATCAGTCACCAATGACCTACCCTAGCATGCATACTTTTTGACTACTACATTGTCAAGAAAAGTAAGTTACCTTACCTGGAGGGATCTTTACTTAGTTGTGGTTAGTGTGCTATTAGTATGGGCGAACAGGGTTCCTTGCTTCTTTCCAGCTGAAGTTGAACTATCGTATATGTATCATTAAGTGCTCCATATTCTGATAGTTGAAGGGTGCAGTAGCTGTAGAGAGGGGTCTTTTTTGTGTTGTTTTTTTCTGGGAATTATTGCTTGGTTTGGGTAGGAGGTGGGCTAGTGGGGAGGGTTTGGGATTTGTTCTGTGTTCCTGTTTTATGAGCTCTGCTAATGTTGTTTTATGTTAGACTTGTATTGTACTCCCTTTTGAATGAACGTTCTGTTCAGAAAAGTGGCTAAAACTCCTTATGAATAAATAAGCTCCTGGCCTAAACCAAGATTTACATACAAATTATATTTATAACATTAATTTTGGATAAACAAAACTTTTCCTGAAATTTAAAAAAACCTAATCAAATCCTGAGTTATTAACTTATTGCTAAATCCATATTGTGGAGTTGGTGAACTTTGTTGGAGGTACAAGAGATTCTTTTGAAGGCCAGGGCATTGGGAGGGAGAAAAAGGAATTTAGAAATGTCTGCTGAAGGTCAGGTTTAGCTATAAAGCAGAGCTTAGATAAGGTGGCCTCTTCTCTGGATTTCATATCTTCTTTCCAGGTATTTCAGTGAGAAGGAGATTGCTTGCTTGTGAACTAGATCATATTTGGAAGATTACAAAGTTGCCTTATTCTTTTTTTCCCACTTATTTGAAATTAATCATCAGCATAATATCAGGTTCCTTCCATTCAGCTTTCCTAGATTTCTGCCTGCTTCTAAGGGAAAGGGAGAGACAAATAACCGTAGAGACAAGATAGTGTTTTCTTGCAAAATACACTGAATTCCACACATGGCAATTCCTGGGGGCTATGATATTTCGCACTTCTTAAAATGGAACTTGTGAAGAATGAAAAGGCAATCTTCCTGTTATGACTGGACTCCGCCCCCCCCCCCCCCCCAAGTTTCAAGATATTATTTTTGACATTATATTGGATCTCTTGCTCTCATCTTGCACAGTACATGTTCAACATGAAATGTTATCTGTTTCTCGAATATGGCACTGAGTAGCTGCATGCAGAATCTAGTTCCTTGGGGTTTCCATTTCTGTTTTTGACTGCACATTTGCTAATTTGTGGTCATTTTTCTACATTTGGTGAGCGCCACTGGTTCTGCTCTCTATTTGTGTTTATTTTGGGACTTGAGGGATTCCACTAGTGTGTAATTTCATTGTAAGGATCTTTAGCAATCTAGTCTTAAAGCCTTTTCTGTTTTCCAGTAGGATGTGTATTAATGTTCTAACAAGTGTTGAAATATTGTTTATAGTTTATTTTTATTACACTCCTAGCAGGGGAGATATGATTGACCTCCACCTATTGTTTAACCTTAGTTCATGTGTTGTTTTAAGTTACACTACTGTTAGCTGCTGTTCATCTGTTGTTATAAGTTATACCTTTGGTTACGACTATTTACGTTTTATGTAAATTCTGTTAATCCATGTTACCTGTACACCACTGTGAATCGTAGATATGTCGGTATAAAAAAGTTGCTAAGTAAAGAAATAAATGATGCTAGAGATTTATAGAGCTTGATGCTTCTGCACCTTTGGTTTTGTCTAACCCAGTATGGCAATACTTATGCTCTTAATTGTGATGTGGCAGATAGGTTACCATTTCCTAAGCTGTAGGGTCCAAGTGTCCTTTTTGCAGATTTAAATTGTGTTACTTTGCTTCACAGAATGCCTGATCTTAGGCTCTATTTTCAAATGGGTTTCTCTCACTCTATCTTCCCCTAGGACTTTCCAGATATTACAGAACTTGCAGCATAAATTTAATTTGGTGACTGTTTTTGTTTGTTTTTTATTTCTGTTTTTCTTAGGGGTATGTTTACTAAACGGCGCACAAGTGCGCGGCGCACAATAGCGTGCGCTAAGGTACCTTAGCGCATGCTAATGATGTGTTTTTGTGCCCCGCACACGTGTGCGCCGCACTAACAGGCCCACTCATGTGCGTGGCGCGCAAATGAGCGATAGAGGCGTGGAAAGACTCCCGGAGGGCGGAGAAAGGCTCCCCAGGGCGGAGAGACGGGGTCAATGGGTGGAGAGTGGGAGGGGAGAGGCTCCCCGCACAGGAGCGGGGCTGAAATTCGAGTAAAAAAATACCGCGAGTGAAAACCTCGCTGTAGAGCCGATTTAAAGGGAAGAGAAACCATTTCTGTCAGCAATGTACAGCAAAACCAGGGAAACTTACAAACATGAGCAGTGTGATACATGTGCACGGAACAAAAAGGCAAATAAACATCAAAAATGACCCCAACAAACTATAATAAAATTATAATCTAGCTGGGCAATAGTGATAGTAATGGGAAACATCAAAAAACACTCCCAAGAAAGCCCCAAAAAATAAATATGAATTTTAGAAGGGTCTACGCTCCGTCCCCATACAAGGTGAATGATCCCATAGTGAAATAGCACTGATCAGCGTTTCCCTCTCCATTGGACAGGTTACCTATGGCATGCACATTTCCACAACAGCAGGGCGGGCAGGTCGGAATAGGCAATTGGACAGATGCTGGGAAAGGGGATACAGAGGGCTACAGGCGGCACATGCTGTGGTGCAGCTGGGTCACAGTGCGGACTAGGCAGATGCCTAGATGGCACTTAGGAATGCTGAAACTGAACAGCAGCCAGACAGCAACTGATGAGGGCCCAACATGGGCATGAGAGTGTTTATCACAGTGTCACAGGGGATAGTACCCAGCAGGTACCCCCAGGGGCATGGAACATTGGCAGGCGGTGATTGGGGGACGTGTGGACAGATATGCAGGCACCCCTACCCCAGAACCTGCACCATAGGCAGCCGCCTACCCGCACACAGGATGGCCTGAGACTGCGTACCACCAGCACCACCAGCAGAAGGGCATGTCAGCATGGTGGCACAGGGGTACTGGAGGTGGAGGGGGGCAGTGTCAGCTGCCCAGAGCAGACCATGGCCTAGCCCTGTGTAGGTGGGTGCAATGCACTGCAACAGACAGGCCTTGCTGGACAAACAGTCATGGTATCATCAGGGAATGCACTGTCTCTGTGGCAACACGGTGGTGCAGTGCACACAACCAGTGTGTTTGGAGACAGAAAGTCACAGGTTCAAAGCCCAGCTGGGGCTCCTGCCAACCCAGTCCCCTTATTTTACCCATGAAGAAAACATGGTAGTAAAGACTGAACCATTATTGCTGAGAACATAAGCATGGGTCAAAAACCTCTATTTTACCCTACACAGCACAAACACCATAGAAATGTGCATTACTTACGGCAGAATCCCCCAAATGCAGTCCTGGAGGGCCACAAATCCATGAGGGTTTATGCTGTCTCCAATCTAAGGATGGAGCGGTACTGATGGTGGAGGTGGCAGCGGCTGGTGCCCACAGCAGAGCATGGCCTAGCCCTGTCCAGGTGGTTGCCGTGCACTGCAACAAACAGGCCCTGTTGGATGTACAGTCATGGACTCCCCAGGGAATGCACCATATCTGTGGCAACTCAGTGGTGCAGTGCACACAGACAGTGTGTGCAAGAACAGAAGGTCACCAGTTCAAAGCCCAGCTGGGGCTCCTGCCACTCCAGTCCACATATTTTTCCCACAACTAAACCATGATAGTAAGGACAAACCTTTATTGCTGAGAACATACGCATGGTTAATACGCCTATATTTTACCCCACCAAGCACAGACACCATAAACAGGCACATTACCTAGAGCAGAGTCTCCCAAATGCAGTCCTGGAGGGCCCCACACCATTCTGGTTCCATGCTGCCTCTAATACAGATGCCTGTGCTGCATATCTATGCACCACCTCCATGGTATGCAGATGTATCTCATGTATATTCATGAGGGACAGCATGAAAACCCGAACAGTGTTTGCCACACCAGGACTGGATTTGGGAACCTCTGCCGTAAAGCAGCAGCCAACAGGGACAGACACACCCACACCCACACCCACATGCCCCATTGGCCAATGCCTCCTGGAGAGGCAGGACATTGGGCCCTGCGTGCATCTCCCAATACTAGCACTTGCATACCTTAGCAATGCCACCCTACACCTGGGTATATGATACACAGCTATCAAACGTTTGCTATGAGTACTGGCAGATAGAAATTCCTACGTTAAGCACAGTTTGCTGATTGAGCTCCATCATAACACTCTTTCTGATGTCTGCGGTGTGTGCTTCAGGTCTGGTCTCTGACAGTGTTTACCAGCCTGGGGAGTGACCCCCAACAGTATTGCGTACCATATCCATGCCTGTACTGTGCCCAGGACTGGTGTGGTGGGCAGGGCTGCTAAACTCCCCTATAGTAGCACAATGCTGGCATAGGTGTAGGAGTGTGTGTCTGTCTATACAGTGTGTGGTGGCTGCAAACACCTTCCACAGCCCACACTGCCAGCACTGTTGCCAGTATTGGCCTGCCAATGTGCATAATGAGGAGCAAGGTACCATGGGTATAGCCCAGACAGGGTGGCCTGGCCAGGATGCATCTGCACAGGGCATAGGGCACTGGCTGGGATATTTTAGTGCCCGGCCACCACCTACACAGACAGGGTGACCTCAGTATGTCCTGCTGGGAGATCACTCTCACCCTGACTGTGCAGTGACAACAGCATGGCTAGGCACCCCCATAGTGCTATATAGCATTTCTCTCATGTGATATTTATGGGTTTCCTTTTGGGGCCCAGTCACTGATTTATCTGCTTGTTGTGTATGCTGACATCCCAGTTCTGGGTGCATGCATTTCCACCAGGAGCATGCACTATGGACTAGCTAGCAGACTTTTTACAGCTGGTATGTGTCTTGATGGAGTGCCTTGCAGGGTGCTGTGGCTGAAGGCTTGCTGCAGGAGAATAATCAGATAGTGGTGGGGTGCATCTTAGCATATCCAGGCCCAATGTCTGTCATTGTGTTATGGATGTGTACAGAGCTGCATTGACTGCCCTGTAGAGTGTCTGTTCCCCAGCAGGACTGGGGTTGATGGTCCCCTCTACTACCACCATTGCAGGGAGGTAGAATGTGGATCTGTTGATGGGAGACCCTGTTTATCACTCTCAGCCCTGGAGGAGGAGGGTGGTGGTACATAATCCCCCTAGGAGTCCATAGGGGGCTACACCTGACTGAGACAGACAGATAGCTAGATATATCCAAGGTATTTCTACAGAAACTACCTATCTCACACGTTAACACTGCTTTGGACCTCCAGCATGGCCTAATTTTGCCATGGAAGGTGCTGTGGACCTGGTGCTGGGCGCCTCACCGCACCCTCAGGGTGAGCACAGTATCTGCACAATGTGACCGTGTGTAGCTACTCTGTGCCAGTAAAACACACGGTCAGTACCCCCTACCAGGCCGAGGTGCTGTGGGGGTGGACATGGTTAGTTCCCCCTACCAGGTCGAGGTGCTGTGGGGGTGCATACCCCATCTTGTGTTTATCTGTGGACAGCTGATTTGCATGTGCAGTGCATCATGGGTACGTGTGTGCTAACCCTTTCCTTGTGACCACAGCAGACTGTCTGTGTGGTGACATGCACTCCCTCTGCAGCCAGCCAGGAGCTTGATAGCAGCTATAGAGCTGTAGCCCAATGGTTATTTCACTGCCTGTGGAGCCAGAGGTCATGGGTTTAAACCCAAAGTGGGGTTATTTGATAGGGCTGTCCAAATCATTATTTAGTTTTAATGTACATTATTGCTGCCAGCAAAAACACCCTCAGCGTACTGTACCCATAAGGTGCCTCAGAGGGCACCCTATAGGGCACCTTATGGTTACCATCCATATAAGGTGCACTATATGTTATCCTGTGGAGCAACTTATAGGGTGTCCTATAGGGGACATTTTAGGGTGCCGTGGCAGACAGTGCACTTTATAATGTGCCCTATGGAGTGCCTTATAGGGTGCCTTTTGCGGCACCTTCAATTACGGCACGTGAGGGCGTGTTTGATGGCAACAATTAAGAAAATACAAATAAAGTGCTGCAGGAAACAATACGTACATTGCAAAGCTGATGCCTCAGCCAGCCTTACATATTAGGCACACTGGGGAGCAAACTCATGACCCCTATATCAGCAGTCAGTGCCTTAACCATTGTGCTACATTGCTGCTCCTCCTTGTATGTCAGCACACCTACTTCAGATTTCCATGCGTTTAAATGCACAGTGCTGCCATCAAACACAGTGCTATGACCTTGCTGTGCCTCATAGGGCACCCTATATGGCGCCCTATAGGCCGCCCTTTCAGCAACATTGTAGGGTGACGTGGCGGACACTGCACTTTAAAATGTGCCCTCTGGGGTACCCTATGAGGCGCCTTATGCAGCACCTTATGTTACAATACTTTGAGGGTGTGTTTGTTGCCAGCACCAATTAAAATAAAAATAATATGCCCCCCACAGCACTATTACCTATAACAGGTAATGCCTCAGCCAGCCTTCTTCATTAGGCACAGTGGGGTATTGAACCCATGACTCCTGTATCATTGGTTAGTGTCTTAACCATTGGGCTCCACTGCTGTGCCTCCTTGCATATCAGTGCACCTACTTATGATTTTCATTCCTTAAACTGCACAGTGCTGCCATCAAAAACAGTGCTGTGACCTTGCGGTAACTCATACGGCACCCTCTAAAGCGCCCTATAAGCAACATTCTAGGGTGCCTTGGCGGACAGTGCACTTTAAAATGTGCCTTATGGGGCGCCTTATGTTAACACGCTTTGAGAGTGCGTTTGCTAGTAGAGATAATTAAAATAAAAATAAAATGCCTCCTAAAGCAATCTTCCCCATAATAGGTAATGCCTCAGCCAGCCTTTTTCATTGGGCGCAGTGGGGGATTGAACCCATGATCCCTACACCACTGGTCAGTGTCTTAACCATTGTACTGTGGCTCTGTCCCTGTGTTTGTGCATCAGCGTGCCACTTATGCTTCCCGCGCAACTTTCTCATGCGCTAATGTGCGGGGCGCACTTGAGCGCCACGCACATTAGTGCATGATTAATCCCGGTTTCGCTTTTTTCAGCCTGAAACGCCCACTCCTTATATGGCATCCGCACACTAGCGCGGCCCGCACATTACCGGGGTTTTAGTAAACATACCCCTTAGTGTAGTTTCTGAGAGAGATTAGCTGAACTGTCTGGCATTCTCTTTATAGATCTGTTATTCAATGTTCATTCTAGAATAGTCAGGCCCCACCCAAAAAGAGCAAACTAGCCAGAAATAAACATTTCCAAGGATCAAGTTGAAGATTTGAGTAGAGCACAAAAGATAAATAAAAGAAGAGAGTTGGTGGAAAGCATTTTTAAATGACCTCAAATGAGTTCTTTTCTGGCACCTTCTGCATAACATAATAAGAGTTGGATCTGTTGATGAATCAGCTGAAGTTTGACTGCCTTCTACAGTTGTTATGCACAAGGTGGACAAAATGTACCTGTTGATGGATCATCCTCCACAGATGCAATGCACAAAGGTGGACAAAATGAAGAAATGAACATGTAAAAAGGAGAACAGAGGTTTTTCATCAGATATTGAAACATAGAAACATGACAACAGGAAAAGACCATATGGCCTATCTAGTCTTTCCTTCCATATCAACCACTACAACAGTCCCCTTTTTTCCTTATAGAAACATAGAAACATGATGACAGAAAAAGACCAGAAAACATGGGGGAGCAAGAGGGAATTGAACCTAGCATACCCAGACACCAAGCCAGTGTGAGAACCACAAGGCCACTATGCCCAGCTTGACTACCATGCAAATATGGGAGTTTTGGGCTAGGAAAGGAAATAAGTCGGTTAACAAAACACTTGGGGTCCAATATTCAATTGGGCACCGTGGTGATGACTGACAGACTGTGCAGAGAGAAGCAGGGAGATTGGTAATCAGCGGGAGCAGTGCTTGATTGGTGATCACTGCAGCAAATGAACTGTGCAGTTAGAGAGTTAATTCCCTAGGCAATGGTTGGCTAGGCACTATGCATTTTGCCCAGCTAAGAGGTTAAAGAGGACTGGGGAAATCTACTGCTTACCCATGGGACATGCAGCATGGAATCTATATATACCTTTTGGGAACTTGACAGGTACTTATGACCTGGATTGGCCACTGTTAGAAACAGGATACTGGGCTTGATGGACCCTTGGTCTGACACAGTATGGCATATCTTATGTTCTTATGTTCCATGTACCTGCTTGAATGCAGGTGATCCTGCATAATGTTACTCACACTTTTGAACACCTATGCACACTGCAGGACTTCTTTATGGAAAGATTGGTTACAATAAGAATAGAGTTGAGATCCATATTAGGATTATGGAGTGATAATCTTGTTTAACCTTCTTCTGAATTTGTTGACTATATCCATGGTGGTTATGTTTTGAGGAGCATATTTGGATCATACTGGACTATAGTCTGCTGAGAGTTTTTTCTTTTTCTTTTCGCTCTTGTCTTTTTTTCGTGCCACTGCCCTAGTTGACCAGCAGTCAGTCTCCTGCTGTCTGGGCCCAGTATGCCTCTTAGGGCCCGATATTTAAAGGGATTAACGTGGTTAGCAGATCTGCTAATCAGACCAATCCTCTTGGCTAGGATATTCAGCGGCACTAAAATAGTTAATGCTGCTGAATATCTGTGGGTGCTGTCACTGCATGCTAACCGGCTAGCATCGGGGCGTTCCGGGAGCATAGAAACATAGAAACATGATGGCAGAAAAAGACCACATGGCCTATCTATTCTGCCCTTCAATATCAACTACAATATTCCCCTTTTTACCTTTAGAGATCCTCTGTGTTTGTCCCATGCTTTTTTGAATTCAGATACTGTCTTCGTCTCCACCACTTCCACTGGGAGGCCATTCCACGCCTCAACCACTCTTTCTGTAAAGAAATATTTCTGCATATTACTCCTGAGTCTATCCTCTTTCACTCTCATCCTATGTTCCCTCATAGCAGAGCTTGCTTTCAATTGAAAGAGACTCTCCTCCTGTGCTTTTATGCCACAGAAGTATTTAAACATCTCTACCATATCTCTTCTATCCCACCTTTCCTCTAAAGCAGGCATGTCCAACTTTGAACAGGTCGTCATCTACTTTTTCCAGCCAAAAGTGCCAGTGATCTACCACCATGAAAGTTAAGTTTTAAATTAGTTTCAAATTAAATTTTAGCCCAATAAAGTTGGAGGATTCCCCCCCCCCCATTTTAATGAACATGCTGTCATTTACTTGGATGTGATCAGCTGTTAAGCAAATTAAGCAAAAACAGAGAGACAAAGATCCAGTAAGAACTGCAAGGGGAAATGGAAAGTACATTTTTTCTTAAGGTTTTATTGAGTAATAACTTTCTTTAACTGTCTTAATAACTTTCTTTAACTTTTATTGAGTAATTTGTGTTAAATTTAGGTCAAGTATTGATCCAGGCTGATCTTGCACAATCTTTAATATTTTGCTCTTGCTCATTAGTGAGATGTCTGAGCCTGCATTTCATCCACCAGCTTTTTGAAGTTGGGTGAATATTGCGTGAGGGCCAGTCTCAGGGAATCCTAGAGATGCTCATCTGTCATGTTGGAACGTTGTGTACTCTTTGTCATTTTCAGATGGGAAAACACAGATTCACACAAATAAGTTGAACTGAAACAGGAGTGTAGAGCTTCACTGCATCTTCTCAAATTGGGCAATTTGTCTCTAGGCACTAGCTTCCAAAACGATTCTTGCTCAGCACGGGTCTTGAGAAAAATGTAATTTTTAAGGGTTAATATTTTGTTTTCAAGAGATGGCTTGTTCAACGAGTAATTTTTACTGATAGCAGCTGCAGTTTCTTTAATGTCCACATCTACTTTGAATGGGTATGACAACTGTTCCAATTTTTTGGATGTCATAGAATCTATTTTCGAATTCCTGGATAACAGAACAGATGTCTGTCACATACTTCTCGTTCTGAAAAACAAAATTTGGATATTGTCCCAGATGGTCCTGCGTATTAGGAAAATGATCAAAAGCGTTGTTTGCAAGGTCAGCCATCATTAGCTCAAATTTGCTCTTGTAGGATGAAACTGTACTCATCATCTCGCCAATGCATTTGTTTTTACCTTGTAGTTCAAGGTTCATATCACTTTGTTCGCCTGTAAAGTCAGCAAAAAATGCCAGATCACATAACCACTCCTCATCTTCCAACTCTGCTTGGTCATCTCCCCTCTCCTTCAAAAAACTTCTTATTTCATTCAGCAAATCATGAAATCTTTGCAGAAATTTGTACCTATTTAGCCACCTTACATCTGTGTGCAAAATGATTTCCGCTGTCCCTTCATCAAGAGTAAGATTGAAAAGCCATCTTTGAAGTGAACTTCCACGAACTGAATTTACAATTTTGAAAGTGATGTCCATGACAGTCTTTGTATTGTGTCTCTTGCTTGCCAAAACTTGCTGGTGAATGATGCAGTGGTAAGAAAAGAAATCTGGGACGTCGTCATGCTGTCTACAGAGGGCTATGAAACTGTTAACCTCACCTGTCATTGCTGTTGCTCCATCAGTAGTGATGGAAACAAGTCTATGCAATGGAAGATTACACTTTGTCACAAAAGAATGGAAAGAACTGAATATTTCCTGACCGGTAGTTCTCCCTTTTAAAGAAATCATTCCAAGTAGTTCTTCTTTAACCCTGAAGTCTTCAAAAACCATCCGGATAAAGACTAGTAACTGGGCAATGTCTCTTATGTCTGTAGATTCATCCAGTTGGAGTGAGAAAGCAACACAATTTGAAACATCCTCCAACAATTGTTCAGCTGTGTCTCCACACATCTTTTCTATTTGCCACACGACAGTGTTTCTTGACAATTGTACATCTTGAATAGCAGCTATGATCTCTTTCTTATTTTTAAATCCTTCAAAAAGATTGTCAGCTGCTTCAAGAAAACAATCTTTTACAAATTCCCCTTCAGTGAAAGGTTTGCATTTCTTTGTGATCAGGTTGCTGACCTTGAAGGATGCTATGGTTGCATTGACCAAATGTGACCTTGGCTTTGTTATCAATTGTTGCTGAGTAGCCAATTTCGATTTAAGTTCTTTGAGTTTCAGTTTATGAATTTCACTTTTGGGTGGAAAATCAGCATCAAACTTATTGCTATGCAGAACCTTATAATGACGTTCTAGATTACCCTTTTTGGGCAAGGATACTGTGGCGTTACAAATTAGACAACAACACTTGTCTTTCACCATGATGAAGAAGAAGTAGTCCATTTCCCATTCATCATGAAAGTGGTAGATTTTGCTCGTCTTTGAAACACTCATCTTCGTTATACTGGGGTGGCTGGATGTAAGAAGGCCAAATCTGCTAAGTTAGTATAGACACTGGCTGAATCTAGTCCAAAACTGTTACTGTCCCAAAGTATTAAAGATCAACAGGAACTGAAGACCTCTGGATGATGTGCAATACAAGGACTGGAGATGCCAAAACCACATATGCAGTTCTAAAAGTAAAAATAAGAATTCATCATACTGGCACCAATAATCAAATACCACCAAACAATCATCAAAAAAACTCAAACACCTGTCCAGCAAACCAGATAAAATCAAATACCGCCAAACAAGTTCAAATACGACCACACGCGATTTAATAAATTCTGCACACAGTGTAGAATCAGCGCAAAGGCTAGGCAAAATAAAATTGCAGAGGCAAGCAAAAGTCACAGTGGTTGGAACCAATTCAAAGGCAAGGCATAGGCAAGTTAGAACAAAATTGGAAAAGCTTGCCAAAATCACCAAATTCTTGACACTTTGTTGTGTCTGCCTGAAAACGTTTAATGAAAGCGAACTATAAAGCAACCAACGACCAGCACACGACACAACTAATATGGTAAGTGTATTCAGGTAAAGCCCGGGCGAATGGATATTGCCCAGTATATAACACACTTCTAAGGGGTGTTGGGGCGGGGGCAGTAATGGGTGATTCTGAGAGGCAGGAGACCAGGTATGAAGCTGGGCCTGTGGCATCTCGTCGCAGGGCAAAGGCAGCAGCCTCCTGGGGTACCCACAAACTATTGGCATGAAAACAAGCACCCCCAATACACCCGCAGGCAAGATTCCCGCAGGCAGGGAAAAAAGACAGGCAAAGGATCAGCAACGGCGGCAAGCCCTCGGCAGGCGACCTGCCGGCATGAGCTCTCTCCTAGCGATGGGGTGAGCTGCTGGAGAGATGGAGCCAAGTGGGGCTGGCGATCTACCTCTGACCCCTCCGAGATCTACAGGTAGATTGCGATCTACAGAATGTTATAGAATTCCCCCTAATTGAATAGTCATCACTGCCTATCTCCCCTGGGTGTCTGAGCTTTTGAACAATACCAAGGAAGATGGGGCCATTCTCACCAAGATTGCATCTCCATTTTTTTCTTCATCACCCCCGAAAAAGTAACAATATTATAATGTTGTCTGCCAATTTAAGAGTAGACTGATGGTTCAGTTAATCTCCTGCAGAAGGATGATATCTGGTTTGGCCCCATACAGGTAATATTTATTTAACTGGTTTTGCTATACCGTTTTTCTACCAGTCAATACAGTGTGCAATCAACAAGCAAACAGTGGAGAGTAACAGCTAGGGAGTAAACAGGTTACATCAAACATCAACATTCTAATAGTGAGGATGCAAACAGGTTATATCAAACAGCACTATTGAGAACATTACATCAAGCATCAACATTGTGAATGTTTGCTTCTAGCAGGACAGTTAAGGGGGGTTTTCCTTGAGGGGGATAGAACTTGTAGCGCAGCTAGGAGAGAGGGAGGGGGACTGTTCTTAGCTGGGTGCCTAAGGTGGCAGAATAAACTTTATTCCACTTTATAGTCTTGTTTAAACTCTTAACAGTCCATTACTAGTATTATTATTACTATTATTATGACATTTATTTATATACCACATATCACATATCACATATAATTTTCCATTTATTCCTGCCCATGAGATATACAGCCCAGACAGACTATCACAACAGCAGCATTCCAGGCATTAGCAGCGGAGAGGTACTTTTGAAGCCCCATTGCATTTCCACAACAATAAATTCCATGAACTTGCATATAATCTTTGCACGGCATATAATAACGGGTTCAACAGGCAGCTCAACTCTTACAAAATCCACTCACGCAGCCTAGAGAGACAATCACATACAGATAACTACTCCATGGGACCCCTCACTTATACATTACATATAATCTTCTTCTTCCCCTGCTCATCCTTTCCTCAAACACAGAACCCCAGTAGAAGCTTAATCAAAACGTTTCCACCCCAGTCTCCCACTAATCCTGCCAAGACCTTATCTGCGCCCAACTGAACAATTTTATTGTAAAGGATGATGACAGCCTGAGTGGTCTTTTGAACCGGGATGGTGATTTGCACCGGATTGAAGGAGGGTTGCATTTCCCAGCCTTTGAGTCAGCTCATGATAAGCTGATTTTCATCATCTTCAGATGAGTATCTTTACGTTTTTGGTGGGCGACACTGCTACCATTTATGGACATTTAAAATTGTTTCCTGATTGTTCCGGGATATCACAGTGATTTGAATGAGGACGTTCCAAAGGAATTTAAGTTTGCGGTGGCTGGTTCTTAAGACCATATAGCCTCATGCGAAGTTGGCTGGATGGACTTTTTTAAATTTGAATAAAATAGAGGATCTGTTCCAAGAGTATGTGTCTGCATCCTCATAACAGGTGATCTGACAAAAATAACATGACTGTAGTAAATAGGGAGATTCTGTCCGTTACGTCAGCAAATGAGGGGGGGGGGATTATGTGGTTTTTTTGTGGAGATTTTAATCTCCTGCTGGATTTGGCCATAGATAGGCAGTCTAACTGTAGGCTTGGCCCATCAAACCTTGGCATACTCTTCAGTCAACATGGGGGTTGGTGGACCCCTGGAGGTTATTTCATCCAATGGCTAGAGATTAGCCTTACTACTCCTCCCTGCATCCTCCCTGCATCATTCTTATTTGCATATCGATTACTTTTTGGTGATGAAGAATGTCTTCCCATTTATATCTTTATCTTTATTACATTGCTTGCTTGACCGCCCAGGCTGAAGCGTCAGGGCAGTTTACAGAGTAATAAAAACACATAAACTGCGGTGGAAAAGAGAAAGGAACACCAATTCATGACAGGAAAGATAAGATAAGAGACAGTGAAAGTACAAAGTGGACTGACGAACATTGCACAACTAGGTGGGAGAGAGAGGTATGTCAAAGGCCTTGCAGAAGAGGTGGGTTTTTAGGAGGGATTTAAAACGGGGGTAGGAGTGTTCAGTGTGAAGGGAGGCAGGAAGGGAATTCCACAGGGTAGGCCCAAGAAAGAAAAAAGCAGAGTGGTGAGTGTGTTTTAGGCAGGCTCGAGCCAGGGATGGAAGAGCCAAGCAGTCATTGTGGATAGCGCGGAGGGTACGTGGAGGGAGGTGAACCCGGATGAGATCAGCGAGATACTGAGGCTGGCCAGTATGGATTGTTTTATGGACAGTGGTAAGAAGCTTATACTGTTAACGGTAGGTCATGGGGAGCCAGTGGAGTTGAATAGGAAGGGGAGTGATATGGTCTTTGTGACTGGCGTGAGTGAGTTGACGAGCAGTGGTGTTTTGAATGAGCTGAAGATGGTGTAGCTGGTATTGGGGAACACCCGCCAAGACTCCATTGCCATAGTTGAGGCGGGATAGGAGAAGAGAAACTGTGAGTGTAACCAAGGAAGAGGGGGAAGAGAGGAACGCACTACACGAAGTTGTCGAAGAGTTCAGAAGGATCATCTAACAAGGGAAGAGATATGCTGGTGAAATGTAAGGGCTGAGTCAAGAGTGACTACCAAGTACCGCAGAGTCGAGGGGAATGGAATGGGGATATCAGAAAGGGAGAGCGAAAGGTCGGGGGTGGGGGCACCGGAGGTGAGCCACATAGCAGTGGACTTGGAGGGGTTCAGGTGGAGATAGTTTTCCGATGGCCAGGAAGAAATATTGGAAAGATAGGTGTTAAGAGGAGAAAGATTGGGAGCGAGTGGGCAGATGTGAAAAAGCAGAAGTATATCATCGGCATAATACACCGAGATTTCTGATTGCTGTGTCCAGGCCTAAAGCTTGATTGACAGGGGTGGAGTGCATATGTGGATTCCAGATGAGATGATAGCTGAGCAAAGACTAAAGTTTTAAGAAGCTTAGAAAGAAAGGGAAGATTTGAAATGGGTCTTTAGTGGGCAAGAACAGAAGGGTCTAGGGAAGGCTTTTTAAGTATGAGGCGGACAATAGCATGTTTCCATGCTATGGGGAAGTAGCCTGAGGAGAGGCTGGTGTTGATCAGACTGAGAGCGAAGGGCAGGAGGGCCATTGAAGGTTCTAAGAGCCAAGTGGAGGGGACAGGTCCTTTTGTGGGATTTATGGATAGCTGAGAGAAGTTCAGTTGCCGTGACTGGGTAGAAGGAACTCCAGGAGTGCACGAGGAAGAGATGCAGTGAAGATGATGCCTCAGGAGGGGAAGTGGGAACAGGGGGAGGGGAAACTGGGGGACAAGAGGGAGGGAGAGGAGGGGAAGAGATGGGGAGACAGGCAGAGAAGGAAAAACAGGGAGCAAATTTTATCTGCAAAATAGAGAGCCAGGCTAGTAGGGTCAGGCGAAGCTGTAGAGGGAGGCAGAGGACCAACAGAGGAGTGAAGAGCTGAAAGGGAGTGGAGGGTCAGGTAAAGATGGTGAGAAATAACTATTATTGTAGTATCTGATGACACAGAGGCAGATTCCATATAGGCTGGTTATCTCTTGTAGACATGTTTAAATTGGGCACGAGAGTGATTCCATGCTTATTCTGCATCCACGGGTATAGACATGCCCATGTTTCTAGGATCAGCTCATAGACATGTCTGGTGTGGCACATCCAGCATGCTGTTCAGCCAGCCCATGCATGTATCCAGCGCAAAACTTGCACACAGGTGTGGGCATGGGCCATAGGGCGAAGCATAGAAGCACATCCCTTGCCAATATTACAGACACGGATAAATGCTGAAATCATTTTGGGCATCCCCAGGCTCACCGTATTCTGTAAAGTTGCACATTTCCAATCATGCCCATCTCCATGATATACCCATGGATGCCTCTGGTGGCCACGCTTCCTCGGTTAAAATGTGCATCTCCTAAGCTGCTGTTCTCACTGACAGTGTTTTGCTGATGCAAACTAGACATAGATACTTCTAATACATAAATGCTGAGGCAAGGTAAATCATATATACTAGTCCGTTTCATGACCAGAACACAGCAAAGTAATCTCAGTGCACTCTTAATATATTATGAGATCAAGTAAATATTAACATGTTTGTCATGACATACGTTGCATCACACATTACTTGGCTGTCTAACACTGCCTCAGTTATTCTAGCATTGGTCATCTCTAAAAACACTCCTTAAAATGCTATATATGGACCTTTACCAGGTTCACAACAACCTAAACTGACTTTGCAATTCCCCAAAAGTGCATAATATTGCTGAGCTACAAAAGTATGTTTTTTTTTAATGACTATAGCTTTCTAGCTATTGTATCTGTTTCCCACATATCTGGGTACTGACATTTCTCACAGCAGCTCCCTACATGTGGCTGCACCTGTCCTAAACAATATCCACTCTTTGTCTTGGCCTAATTTGATCTGTAAACATCTGCTATCTGTGGTGCATCTCCTGGTCAGGCCTGTACATGGGAGGGAGGATCCCTGTGCCATCATTCCAGGTAGCTGGCCTCCAGATATATCACCACTCTCACAGCTTGTATAGATCCTGGGCTGGGTAAGGATGTAGACCTCATGGTAAAATCTGGGTAATGTTGGCACAACATCAGTCATGAATCCTAGTACCTGGCACAGCTTATGTATGACTGCCATATCATACTGCAGTCATCCGTAAGGTCCAGGTACTAGCCAGGCAGTCGTGTCCTCCCTGAATTGCAGATCGGAACACCAGATACTCTCGTGCAACCCTCAAACCACACACACACACACACACACACACTCCACTTGTAGGGATGAATTGTAGAATACAGTAGAAAATTTTCTAAGTACTGGCCTTATTCCATGTCTCCAGCAGATAAAACGGGCACGTCTGCGTAAAAGGTCGTAAACGTGCACAGCACTTTTGAGAATACACTATATACATCTCCATGGCTGGCCACACCCCTATTCCACCCCCTCAGGGACACAAGCAGACATCCCCATGTTAGTGAGATAAATGTGCATGGGCGCCATATACCAGAATAAGTTCGTAGACTTTTTCGGCACATAAGCATCCCCGGTGCACGTTGTAAACGGGGGTGCTTGTTGTGAAAGTTCCACAATCTTGGCAAAGACAGGAATTTATGACTTGCAAAGGGTTGTGGGTCTTGTAGTTCATTCACACAAAATCAGCCGTTCAACAAAAATAATGAATTGTAGTTGCTCAAGTGTAAGCAGAAAACAGATTTTATTTATGGGGAGTTATTCCCTCGCACAGATATGTTTGGTAACATCAACAGGATATTTTCTTCAGGAAATATATTCAGGTAACAAAACAAATAAATAAGGCAACTGAAATACTTAGGCAACAACTCAGTAAAGACCTTGATGGAACAGAAAAGATCTTTCTTCCAGCCCCTGCTAATAACTTTCTTAGCAGTGCTTAAATGAAAAATAAACCCAAAAGGAAAATTCTCTTTATAAAAAAACAACTTTCTTCTATTCACACAGTGAATAAGTTTTCTTTCCAGAGCCCACATGCACTTGTGCTTGGCTTAATCACAGGTGCTCAACCAGCTGCAAACCCTTGCTGGTCCACTCTCCACGTGGCTCCTACTTACCTTAAAGCTTTCACTTAAAGAAACTTTTCTGGGTAGTTAAAGAAACACAGTACAGTTCCTTTTGGTGATTGTTGCTTTACTGAGGATTACTTTAAAACATCAGCTTAGACAGAGAGCAATCCATGCATTCTACTTGCTCATTTGATATTTCCCCTTGCTCCTGAAATATCATGGAATCATTTTCATACACTGGCTCAGAGGAATTCTCTAACTGATCACTATCAGGATAGCATTTGTTTCCCTGCTGTCTTCCTTGTGCAAAGCTAGGGAACAGATCAGAGTTCATACCTGAGATCACGTTGCCATTAGGTTTCCTCTCTGGGTATTTTGGCCAGTAGGTAGCAAAGCTTCTGTGCCCAGCTCTCCAGTCAGATTCTCTGGACTTTAGGTCTCTTTTCCCATACCTCTTTAAACAGATATTAGAGCTCCTTCTTTCTGTAGATGCAGCCGTCTCCTTTACAGGTGCTCTCTGGGGGTTCCTGGCTCTATATCTCCAAGCCTCTGGTTTCTTCCAGTCCAATGAAGAATGCTTGCCCCTGGAATCTCTCCCAACATACATACTGCCTTGGGCTCCTTTCTTAGACCTCCTGGATGTCTTGCTATTCCTCCTTCTGTGTTCTCTCTGCTGTTGCTGTTGCTGTCCTCTCTCCTCTTGCCGTTGCCAGCCTTGCTCTAGCTCCTTCCGTTGCTGTAGCTGTCTGTGTGAAGAATTTCTTCTAGTTTTAAAGTGCCTAGAGGGACACTCCACCCTAGCACAGACCAGGTGTTCTGAATCAAGCCCTGCCCTAGGAGATGGGTGATTAGGGATTACCTCATAGCTTCCTTGATTAGGCACACGTTTCCCTATTTCAGCTCTCCTAGAGGCTTTCTGTAAACCAGTGCATTCTGAGTCTGGTAGTCTTTTAGGTAAACACTCTGTTTTAGTGCTTTTACCAGCCAGCACAGGTTGCTTATTCAGAGCCAATTCACCTCTTGTATTATTCCTTCCTGAACTATAATAAGCTTCCTTATCACAACGTTCAAACGCTTATTTGGTTTCTGAAATGACCACCACAGTGATTAGTCTGATCTTTACTGATTTGATAGCAACAAAGACTATGCCCCAATGGCGGTTGAACCCTGGCTTATTATTAGATGAAAAGTTCCATAATGTCATGCACAAGACAATGGAGGACTATTTTGACCATAATGACCCATCTGATACCTCAGTTGGGGTTTGATGGAAGGCCTTTAAGATCATCCTGTGTGATGTCATCACTGGGTATTCCATAGGTCAGAAGAGGGACAGTGATAGGAAGATGTCAGAACTAGAAGTTGAAATAAGACATTTGGAGAAGGCCTTAATTAAGCGTTATGACCTCCCTACACTAGTCCACTTCCTAGAATTGAAGTTTAGACTAAATACTTTTTTGTTGAAAGGTGGGAGTATTGTTACTTTCTCAATAGGCTATCATGTTGGAAGTAATAAATCAGGGTACCAACTGGCATGCTACTTGAAAGCGCAGAAGAACAGCAGTGGAATCCATGCTATTATAACTCCCCAAGGCCACTCTACAAAGATAAAGAGATTGTGAAGTAGCTTTTACAGTATTACTTGGGATTATATACCTCAGAGATTTCTGCATTTCCAGAGCTATTTGATCAGTTTTTAGAGAAACTGGAGCACCCACAGATATCTGAGGAACAATGCATGTGTTTGGTTGAGCCAATTACATTATTAGAAATTGAGGTTATAAAGCTTTTTCCCATGCAGAAGTCTTCCAGCCTGGATGGGTTTACAACCAAATTTCATTGGATTTTTTCCTCTGTCTTGGTGCTCCATAAGGTCTTTTCAGAATTTTGCAACATGCTTCTATTCCGAGGTCCTTTTCAGGACGTATTCTGGTAAATGGCACCCAGGTACATCTATCTCACTAGCATGGGGATGTCCGCATGTGTCCCTGAGGGGGAGGAATGGGGCATGGCCAGCCACGGAGATGTGTCTAGTATATTTTCAGAGGCCATAGTTATGATCTTGTAGAAACCAGGGAAAAATCCTACATCAGTGAAAAGCTATAGACCCATATCCCTCATAAATGTGGACTGTAAGATCTATGCAAAAATCCTGGCACGATGTCTCAGTCCAGTTCTTGATATCATTATCCATAGGGATCCGAACAGCTTCATGCATGGCAGATCTGCTGCAGGAGCCAGCAAAATCAGTTTTTCTTGATGCCAAGTAGGCATTTGACCGCATCAAATGGACATATTGTTTCATGTAATTCACTAGTTTGGGTTCAGTCAAACTATTTATTCATATGGTGCAGATGCTTTATTCATCACTAGAGCTAAGATATTAGTTAATAGAGTGCTTTCTACTCCCTTTTCAGTATACAGGTGCCCCCAGCAAGGGTACCCTCTGTCACTGTTGCTGTTTAACAGTGCTCTGGAACCCTTTGCTTTTGCCATATGACAGGACCCAGGAATCACGGGTGTCCAATCTCAGAGGATTCATTATAAATCATCCATATATGGAGATGGTATTATGGCTTATATTACTGTGGCATCAGTGGCTAGCTTATTGAAAGTAATGTGTATGCCTTGTAGTACTATACAAATGATCAATAGAAGTAGTAGTAGTAAAAGAAGAATTTGCAAAAATTTCAGGATACAAGGTCAACTGGGAGAAATCTAAGGCATTACCTTTGAATAAGTTCACCACCAAGGCAGTTAAACCCTTTCCCATTTTGCTGGGCCAATATCTCCATTAAATATTTATGGGTTTGGTTTTGTCCCTTTCCGGAGTAAGCTATAAAGAATATGGAAACTCTCCTTTCTATGTTAAGGGATCTACTGGGAATGCGTGCACCACTACTCCTCTAGTGCTGGGGTAGGCTTGAAGTCATTAAGATGATTGTTTCTAAAATACGTTACGTCCTTGGAGCTATTCCCATTTTATTTCCCAAAGGTTTCTATAAGAAACTGGAGATTTTGCTATCCTGATTCTAATGGAATGATAACGTGTCCAGAATTGCATTATGCAAGCTCAAATTCAGAAAACTTCTTAAGACTGATCTATTTACAGTACATTTCAAGGACCTCACATAAACTTTCTATCTCAAGACATTACAGGATCACGATCCTACCCCCAAGACATTACAGAATCTCAATCCTAGCACGCCTCTCAAACAGCCCCATTTTGTATACATGTATATAGCTCATTATGTAAATAGTTCACCGATATACTCTAACGCACTGCCACACACACTACACTTCTCAGTTCTCACACTGCATGCTACAAACCACACTTTATTATTGATTTTGATTGATGTGCCACACCGCCTTGATTTAACGATAAGGCGGTATACTAAATCCTTCTAAATAAATAAATAAATTTGTCAAGTGTATGGGCAGCATGAGGTTTCCTGATTTGTTATAATTAATATTGAGCATTTATTCTCTAGTTAGGGTATCAATGATTCGAATGAACTGGGTCTGAATTTCTGCCTGTGTAGTGGGTGCTTGAGGAAAAAACGTTTCCCTTCATTTATCCCCTTGCATGATTGCAGCTTCATTGAGTATATCCAGCTGATTAGAGATAGTCAATATATGCCTATTGGAACCACTATCTCCAGGGCTTCCAACTTGCACATTGTTTGAATGAGTTAAGGGCAGACTAGATAGGCCATATGGTCTTTTGCTGCCATCATGTTCCTATGTTTCTATGAGTTGCTAAAAATCCAGTCTGCACCAGATGAAGAGTGGGACTTGGAATCCATCAATCTATGTCTGTGAACGCTTGGACATTCTGCTTCTAGATTCTACCATCTGTTGCTGGAAGGCTCTCAGCATTGTGTGGGAACTAAGAAACTGTTGCGGTAGAATCTAGCAGATGAAGGGAAACTTACTGGAGCTCCACAATGAGATTCATGAGCTCAGTAGCAGTTACACAGTACATGTTTTTCATAGCACATCTGGTCATGTGGACTCCGGTTAAAGCCAGAAAGGCAGACAGCTCAGCCAATGCAAATTCTTGGTCTTGTAAGATACACAAGGGCATTTATTGTTTGAGTTTAGTCAGTGCCTTTTGGTAAGGCTGCGTGGAGGTACATTTGCTCTATCATGGGTTTCTGCATGCTCTTATTCTACAAAATTGTGCTTTGGAAATCTTTAAGAGGGCAGCCTCATTTGTCAAAAGATGCTGCCAGATTGCTAGATTTTCTCTTGTTCGCCACTCAGAAAATTATACTTCAACACTGGAAGGATTTTCAGCTAGGAGACGAACGGGAGCTGGCAGAGGGGAGGGGGACGTTTCTCACTTTGACAACTTTTGGGTCCCAGTAGAAAGGTTTTTCTCCTGTAGAGGAGAGGCTAGCTAGTGATGTTATATACTGTACTGCACAGCACTTGTATGTATGCCTTGTAGCCCTATACAAGTGATAAAATAGTAGTAACAGTAGTAGTTAGTTGTTGTCTTTTTGAATTATTGGAATTACTAATAGAAATATTTGAAATGAAAAAAAAAAAGAAATCCACTTTGTAAATTTTTGAGACAGTGACTTTTTGTACTTGAATTATGAACTTGCTACTAACTTCCTTCAGCATCATTTGGAAAGTTGGGCTAAAAATCCAAATTTTTTATTAGCAATCTATTTCCTATTGGGAAAACAGAATAACATGTTAACAGAATACCTCACATTGGTCTTTATTCCAGGTTTCAACTTGGAAAAAAGACGGCTGAGGAGAGATATGATAGAGGTCTATAAATAATGAATGGAGCAGAATGGGTAAATGTAGATTGGTTGTTTACTCCTTCAAAAACTATAAAGACTAGGGGGACACACAATGGAGGTACAATTGTAGCCCATTTAAGACTAATCGGAGAAAATATTTTTTCACTCAACTTGTAATCAAACTCTGGAATTCATTACTGTAGGATGTAGTAAAAGCTGTTAGCGTAGCTGGGTTTAAAAAAAGGTTTGGACAAGTTCTTGGAGGAAAGGTCCATACTGTAAACCATTATTAAAGAGGACCATGGATAAGCATCATAGAATCTGTCTACCTTTTTGGGAACCGGACAGATACTTATGACCTGGATTCGCCATTGTTGGAAACAGGATACTGGACTTGATGGACCTTGGTCTGACCCATTATAGCTTAGCATATGTTCTTATGTCATACAGAACAAAGAAAAACCATCAAATACTGAATAAGAGCCCAATTCAGAGAGGGGGACGTCTGGACCATCCCACGGTACACAGAATCGTGCCCCTGCTTGCCTGCGGGGATCTCTTCCTCACAGGCTCCCTTGGCTGCTCCAGGCCCCCTCTTCCCAACCAACTGACCCACAGATGGCCAGCTGGGGCCTGGATCAGGCAGCAGGAACCCCCCTGCACCCATCCCCGGCCTCGGGGGGATCCCCGGGCCCGATCGTCGGATAGGTGCTGCTTATTTTACCTTCGAGGTGGAAAAAGCAGCACGTCCCCCAACAGGATGTACAGGGCCGTGACCTGAATCAGTCCTGTATGCCCTGCCGGGCTGGCCTGCCCCTACTCCGCCCAGATCCCATCCCCTCCCACCCCCTGCTGGCTGTCCCCATCCTGCTACTCAGGACATCCAGGAAGGGCAGGAGGGGGAATAGGGTCCCCCACCGGGTTGTGCAGCCCTGTAACCTGCGTCTCAGAATCGGGCCCTAAACAACTAGGGTTGCCAACTGGCTTCAGATGTGCCTGTCAGATTTGATCCAGTCCTGGGTTTACCCCATTGCATGCAGGGACTTGCAGTCTTGCTTTTCTTATGAAGTGGAACAGGAAATCAGAATTACATATCCCTGAATGCAATGGGGTAAACCCAGGACTGGATCAAGCCTTTTGTGCGCATCTGGAGCTACTTGGCAACCCTGTAAGTAGCCATAAATTATAACTAGAAATATGCAGACAAAAGCTAAATTCTTGCCTACTCCAGCCCCACCCCCTACTTTCCTGAATGTTACATGTGGGACAGGAGGAAAGAGGAAAACAATATAAGGAGAGTGACTAGGTCAGAAAGTAGCGTCTCTTCTTTACTGTGCTTTGTCAAGTTTGGTCTCACATCTTTCCCTCCTGTACTCTGCAAAACAGGAAGGGTGGTTATGAGGACAGGAGGAAAATAGCTGTATTAGGGAGCAATGTGACTCTTCCTAATTCTGCTCTGTCCACTGTAGCCTCACTCTTTCCCTTCCTGTTCCTTGCACACTGTCTGGCAAGGGAGGAGAAGGGTCTGTTCTCTGCTGCCTGAGATTTAGGGCACTATCCAATGGAATCATTGGAGCAGAACCCTGTGCACTCTTGCATAACAACACCCCTGTGCCATCCCCAAAACTATTCCACAGTAGGCGATTATCTAATTTGCCCAATGAAAACAATGGCCCTGGATGAAACAGAGAAGCATGACAGTAGAAAAATACCAAATGGCCTATCTAGTCTGCTCTTCCATATCAACTACAATAGTCCCCTGAAAAGAGAAACCTGAATAGGAAACAAGAGTGAAACCTGAAAAGTGTAGATTGTTGTTGTTAAGTGCCATCGAGTTGGTGTCGACTCATGGCAACCTTCTTGATAGTTGGACCTAAACTGTGTTCGGTTGTCAGACAGGCAGCTCATTGTTGATAGAGTGGCACCCATAGCTGCTGTTATTGTATCAATCCATCTCATTGCCAGCCTTCCTTTTTTGCAATGACCTTCTACCTTGCCAAGCATTATGTCTTTCTCGCTCTTCGCATGATGTGTCCAAAGTATGAAAGCTGAAGTCTTGTCATCTGAGCTTCTAAGGAAAGCTTAGGTTTGATCTCCTTTAGTACTGACTGGTTTGTTTTTCAGGCAGTCCATGATATACACAGTATTCGTCACCAGCACCATAATTTTTTTCGTTGTACAACTTTTGCATCCATATGATGTTATTGAAAATACCATGGCTTGGACAAAGTCAGATCTTTGTATGGAGAGTGACATCTCTGCTCTTGAGAATCTTGTCTAGGTCCTTCATAGCCATTCTGCCAAGAGCAATGCGTCATCAGATTTCTTGACTGTTTGTCCTTTCTTTATTGATTGCTGATCCAAGTAGATTAAAGTTGCGAACTATTTCAATTTCTTCTCCATCAATGATGAGCTTATTGATTTTTCCAGTTGTCGGGATCTATGTCTTTTTAACGTTAAGATGCAGGCCCATTTTAAGACTATGTTCCTTGACCCTGAGAAGCAAATGTTTCAGATTGTTGTATATGTGCCAGATATAAATGGGAGAATGAAGTTGACATGAAAGTTTAAATATATGCAAATGGGTAGGGCATCTTCCTTGCACACCTCCAAGAAATAGGTCTTCATGGAACATCCTTGCATGTCTCCAAGAAATAGAACATAAGAATATAAGATACTGGGTCAGACCAAGGTCCATCAAGCCCAGTATCCTCTTTCCAACAGTGGCCAATCTAGGTCATATGTACCTAGCAGTTTCCCCAAAAGACACAGGTTCCACAATGCTTGTATTGGGGCAAGCACTGATATCCTGGGTCCCTTTTTAATAATGGTTTATGGACCTTTCCTTCAGGAACTTGTCCAAACCTTTTTTAAACTCAGCTACACTAACAGCCTTTACTACATCCTCCGGTAACAAATTCCAGAGTTTGATTACACGTTGAGTGAAAAAAATATTTTCTCTTATTTGTCTTAAATAGTTTACCCTGTAGCTTCATTGCATGTCCCCTAGTCTTTCTATATTCTGATAACGTAGACAATCGATCTACGTTTACCCATTCCACTCCATTTATTAATTTATAGACCTCTATCAGCCGTCTCTTTTCCAGGTTGAAGAGTCCTAAACATTTTAGCCTCTCTTCTTAGGAGTAGCCTTCTATCCCCTTTACCATTTTGGTGGCTCTTCTCTGTACCTTTTCTAATAATGCTATATCCTTTTTAAGATATGGCAACCAGAATTGCACACAATATTCATGGTGCGGTCACACCATGGAACGATACAGAGGCATTATAATATCCTTTATTTTATTCTACATTCCTTTCCTTATGATACCTAGCATTCTATTTACTCTCTTGGCCGCTGCTGGACACTGGGCTGAGGGTTTTAACATGTTATCCACAATGATACCTAAATCTTTTTCCTGGGTGGTGGTTCCCAATGTGGAGCCTGCATCGTGTAACCATAGATTGAGTTGTTCTTTCCTAGGTGCATAACTTTGCACTTGTCCACATTAAATTTCATCTGCCATTTGGATGCCCAGTCTTCCAATTTATCAAGATCCTCTTGCAGTTTTCCACAATCCTCTTGGTTTTTTGTGTCATCTGCAAATTTGATAACCTCACTCGTTATTCCCTTTTCCAGGTCATTTATGAATATGTCAAAAAGCAGCGAACCCAGCACAGATCCCTGGGGTACTCCACTATTCACCTTTTTCCATTGGGAAAATTGGCTATTTAGCCCTACCCTCTGCTTTCTATCTTTTAACCAGTTCCAGATCTATTTTTATTTATTTATTTATTTATCTATTTCTTCTATACCGCCCCTTCCAGAGATCAGGGGCGGTTTACATGGAACAATTTAACAGTTTTGTATACGTTCGTATAACATTACATTGAACAAAAAATTATTAACTTTTTACATATAACAGAGCATTAAACTGTTAAAACTATTTACAAGGTGTATACTTTTTGTATACTTCTGTATCGTTATATTGATCAGAAGTTTCTAACTTTTTACAGGGAATAGGCAACGAACTGCCATTGCTATTTACAGATGATATTTACAAAAAGGTTAGGATACAATGAGTTATAGTGTAGAGTATTCGTCATTCAAGTGGGGGTGTGTATGTGTGTGTGTGGCGGAGTTTATTTCCATTTTTTCGTGGATTTTTTGGTGTGTCTTTGGGAGAACTGTCTGAGAGAGGGCTGTGTATGTTCAATTAATTGTGTTTTTGCGGGCTTTTTGTTTGTGTGTCTGTGGACGCTGTGTGGCTGGACTTGGAGGGTAGGGGATTTCAAAGTGTTCGGAGAATAGGTATGTCTTGAGTTCTTTTCTAAATTGGGAGAGGTCTTTTATGATACGGATGTCTACAATAGTACACTTCCTCCTATCCCATGACTTTTTAGTTTTGCCAAAATTTTTGATGAGGGACCTTGTCAAAGGCTTTCTGAAAGTCCAGATACACTATATCAACCGACTCAGCTTTATCTCACCTGTTTAATCACACCGACCTGTTTAATCAAACCGATTCACCTGTTTAATCACACCTTCAAAAAAACATAACAGATTAGTAAGACAAGGTCTTCCTTGTCTAAAGCCATGTTGACTGTCTCCCATTAGGCCATGACTATCTACATGCTGAGTAATTTTGTTCTTTATGATGGTTTCTACCATTTTTCCCGGTACTGACATCAGGCTCACCGGTCTGTAGTTTCCCAGATCACCCCTGGAACTCTTTTTAAAAATTGGCGTGAATGGGGGCGGAGCCTGATGTCCAGCGGGTAAGACGCTTCGCGCTGAAGCTCCCGAGAGGCCTACTTAGAATCCTGACATAATACCTATACAAACTTACTATTTCGCTCCGGGCTGACCGGGGTACCTCGGGGGGGATGGCGGCCCATAAACCAGCGCGCTTGGACTTCGGGTCTCCTTCTTCTTCTCACGGAAAACGCTCCAAAACAGAGGTGTCCTCCCCACAGAAGATGGTTCCATTTCGGGAGAACCCCGAAATGCACCTGGAGATTTTAGAGGAAATACGCGGCGTGAAGGAATTGGTGCAGTCCAATGGAGAAGCGCTTAGAGCCATGCGAGAAGACTTTGGAGTGCTCCAGGACCGACTTGAAAGTCTCTCATTACGGCAGGACAATATGGCGGGGGTCCTCGACTCGCACGCGGTGCGCTTGGGCACACTGGACAAGGCTGAGCGCCAGATACAGAATCTTCAAAAGGAGTTAGAAGATAGCAATAATCGAGCCCGTCGCAACAATGTGAGGCTCATTGGAATACCGGAGGGGGTGGAAGCGGGAGATATGAGAGAATTCCTGCTCAAAACTCTTCCCTCCTTGCTGAAGATCACCTTTCATAAAGAACTGGAAATCGATCGAGCACATCGTGTTCCTACCCACATGGCGCTCAACCAAACGACCCCCCGGCCTATTATCTTTCGCTTGCTACGATATCAACAAGTGGAACAAATTTTAAATGCTGCCCGGGCGAACCATCATTTGGAATTTGAAGGTCACAAAGTCTCCTTCTTCCCTGATTTGGCAAAGCCTACAGTCGACCGACGGAAGAAACTCCTTGCTTTTCGCCCTCGACTTCAACAGCTACAGGCTCGATTTGGCCTGTTGTATCCCGCGAAGCTCCGAGTGACTCTCCACAACCAAACCAGGACATTCGAAGATCCCGATCTACTATCAACATTTTTAGACTCCAAAGAAGCAGAGCAGATGCGCTAATCCAACGACTTGGACTTTTATTTGCCGGCTCTGTCCGCCATTTTGAAGGGCCCGATGCGGCGGTCATAGTTCAGCACAGAGACTACCTGGACTTTCTTACTTTCTTTCTATGACTTTTGTTTTGTGGTCTCCTATCCCTCCATGATGTGTGCCTCGGTCGGATTCGGAGCACGCACAGTCCTACAGGTTATGTGTTTGTTCAATTTCGGCCTTCTCTGGGGCTTCTCCCCGCAGACACATGGTCGCCAGTAATTTTTGGGGTTCTGCTTCTTCTCTACCGCGCTGCGGTTTTTCTTTTTTAATGTGGGGCGCTTCATTGTATTATCTAAGCTTATTTTCTTTTATGCCATCTGTACAGCCAGATACAGTCAATATGAGGGACATTGTGAAATTATGTGCGCTATCATGCTCAGAATTTTTAACTTGTCTGAATGGCTTTATGTAACATCTTATCACTCAACGTAAAGGGCATTAATAGTCCAATCAAGAGAAAGAAAATCCTTAGCTATCTTAGCCATGAGCATGCTGATTTAGCGTTTCTTCAGGAAACGCACTTAAACTCTGCTGAAACACTGAAACTCAATGTTAAGCCTTACATGGTGGCTGCCTATTCTCCCGCCGTTTCCAAACGGTGCGGGGTAGCCATTTTGGTTAAGAAATCTTTGCAAGCTACTGTAATTGATACTAGCGCTGACAAGGAGGGTAGATGGGCCCGCGTACATCTTAAGGTTGGAGATAGTGAATTTACATGTATTTGCATTTATGCCCCGAATGTGGACAACCCTGCTTATTATGCAAGTATTGCGCAGTTGGCACAGGCCTCTGCCAATACTCCATTAATACTTGGTGGTGATTTTAATCAAGTGTTAGACCCTCTGATAGATAGACAGCCGCCTAGAACGAGTAGTCCACCCAAGAGTCTTGCTACCCTTACAGCTCTGATGCAAGATCTTGCGCTGGTAGATATATGGAGGCTGCTTCACCCCTCCGACTTAGAGTTCACTTTCTTTTCTGCCCCCCATCACTCCCAATCTAGAATAGATTTCTTTCTCATTTCCAAAGCACTGATTTCTCAAGTAGACACGACTAGGACTCATCCTCTCCATATTTCAGATCATGCTGCCATATCTTTATCATTACGTGTCACTGCGCGGGACGATTCTCCCCGAGCTTGGTTTTTTGATAGATCCCTACTGGGTCAAAAAGATTTTCAGGTTGATATAAAGGCCGCTATCCAAGATTATTTTCATTTTAACTCACCCCATGACACAGCGAGCTGGGCTTGGTGGGAGGGTTTTAAAGCATCTATCCGCGCCACTATAACTAGCTATCAAATTCGGCAGGGGAAACAAAGAAAGCAGCATTTACTGATTCTAGAGCAGCAGATACAAGCTGGGGAGCGTCTCCTCACGTCCCGTACTGACCCATGTATTTTACTCCGTTTACAACGCTTGCGTTTTCAATACAATCAGCTTTTGTACACTGCTGCTGTTAAAAATATTGAATCTCAACAAGGGCTATATTATCGGGAAAATAATCGTGCTGGCAAATTATTAGCAAATGCCCTAAAAGGTCAAAAAGAAGCCAAGCGTGTTACCGCCCTCCGTAATCCGTCGGGGGGGGGGCTTGGTCACTAAAGATACCGAAATCTTAGAACTCTTTCGTGATTTTATACCCGGCTTTATCAATCTGAATGTGATTTTGAGCCAGATGTATTTGAACGCTTACTTTCAGGGGTACAAAGACCGACCCTATCTGACGAAGATAGAGTGGCCTTGGACACACCATTTACTGTCTCAGAAATTCATTCAGCTATCAAGAAATGTGCCTCAGGTCGAGCCGCAGGCCCAGACGGTCTCCCTGCTGAATTCTACAAAACTTTTCACGCTGACTTAGCTCCAGTTTTGAAAATTTATTTTTCTGCTCTGGCCGAGGAGGGCTCTCCTTCTGGGTCCTTTTCAATGGCAAATGTAGTAGTTTTTGAGAAAGAGGGGAGAGACCCGCAACTAACAGCTAATTATCGTCCAATTTCCCTCCTAAACGCGGACTATAAAATATTTGCCACCATTCTCTCTACCCGGCTCTCGGATAGGATGCCTACCTTAATACACCCAGATCAATGCGGTTTCATTCCTGGTAGATCAACTGCTGACAATGCTCGGACTCTATGCCATGTACTGACTACCGCAGTTAATCTTGATCGCCCATTTGTTGGCCTCTCACTTGATGCTGAGAAGGCCTTTGATCGCTTAGAGTGGCCCTTCCTGTTTGCAGTCCTCCGCTGGTACGGATTCGGGGAAGGTTTTCTCCGTTGTCTTCGCACCATGTACGCACAGCCTACAGCCAGTATATGTGCCAATGCTTTAAAGTCTCAGCCTTTTCCCCTTCAACGCGGCACTCGCCAGGGATGCCCACTGTCTCCACTTCTCTTCGATCTTGCACTTGAACCCTTGGCTTTACTAATCCGGCAATCGGAGGAGATTCATGGAGTCCCCTTCACCCATAGGGAAATCAAAATTTCAGCGTATGCTGATGACCTTATGCTTTTTGTCTCTATAGACTCAGTACCGGCTGTCCTAGAGCAAATTGGTAAATACTCACAACTGTCCGGTTATAAGATAAATTGGACCAAGTCGGTAGCCTTTCCATTAAATCCTTTGCTTCATCAGGCAGATATGCAACCCTTCCCCTTTTTATGGCAACCTCGCATGGTCAAATACCTTGGGGTTCACTATTGTTCTCCTTTGGAAGACACTATCTCCTTCAATGCCAAAGACTTAATCTCTAAAGTCCGGGCGCTAACTCACCGCTGGACTCCTTTAACACTTACCTGGTGGGGTCGATTAGAACCCATAAAAATGATGATTGTTCCGAAAGTGAATTATATCTTAGAAATGTTGCCCTGTCTCTTCCCTCGACGTATATATAAAGATATAGAGGGCCTTCTGACTAGATACTTGTGGCAAAACAAGACACCTAGGATAGCGAAACATAAGCTGCAAGCAGATAAGGAAAATGGGGGTGTCAGATTCCCTGATTTCCTGAAGTATCATCAATCTTTTCTTCTCAAACAAGGCGCTCGCTGGCTGGAAGATCCAGTACCGAGTAGACCTGTGTGGCTAGACATAGAAGAGGACCTTTGCAAACCGATTCCTCTTACTTTTCTCCCTGGTATGACTCTCCCATCAGACTCCCACTTTCCACCAATGCTTTTAGACACCTTAGGTGCCTTTACTACTCTTATGCACTCTTTAGACTCCCGACTCTGTCCGTTAGACAAGCTCCCACTTTGGTATAATACTCGATTTCGAATACAAAATAAGCCGATGGCGTGGAGCCCCTGGTACACTAGGGGCATTTGGATTCCTAGTCAGTTATTCCATGAAGGTCGCTGGAAAACTTTTAGTGAATTGCAAATTGAATTTGGTCTCCCAGCGAAACACTACTTTCAGTTGGTGCAACTTCAGCATTGCCTTCGGAGTGCTAAGGTGCTCCCGCCATCGGCCTCCCCTACACAAGGTTGGTTGGAGACTATCCGATCTATCGGTAGTTCACCGGGTGTAGCATCCAATTTTTACAAAACCTTATGTAATGCTATAACTAGAGATACCCCTATAGCGCAGAAAGCATGGGAGAGAGAATTGCATGTGACTTTGACCCCGGAGCAATGGAGCCTTGTCTGGAGTAGAGTGACACGGGTCTCCCGATCCGCCTCACTCACTCAGACACTCTTCTTTCTAGCCCACCGGTGTTTTTACACTCCTGACAGATTAGCCAAATGGAACACTACTCAGGGCAATAGTTGTTGGACATGCCATGCGGCCATTGGTTCACTACCTCATGTTATGTATGAATGTCCCGCACTACAGTATTACTGGCGTCGGGTCTGGGGTCGTATCCAGTCTATTTTGCACTTTCAAGAGCCCCTTTCTTGGAGGATAGTGGGACTTCGCTCAGCTGCGGGGATCCCCTCTCTTCCAAAAACGGCTTACTTCCTTTTGGACTTTATGCTTGGCATTGCTATTTCCCTAATTACGAAATACTGGAAAAATAGCTCCCAGCTGAGCCCCAATGAATGGTGGAATCATGTCTGTCTCTACAGTAAATATGAACAAATACCTCGTATGTTTGCTTCTCCCACTCAGACTCCTCATCATCGGTCTAAATGGAAGATGCTCAATGACTATATACATTCTGCTCAATGCTCTCATCTGACTGTCTAAATTTGTATATATCTTTGTCCCATGATTATTCTGTATCGCAGATACTCTTTTGATTGTTTTGATGTATAATCACTGTTGTTTGGAAGCGCTCACATGCTGACATAATCAGCTAGAGAAGAAGCGTGGGGGTGGGGGGTAATTGGGTTTACTTTTCTTTATTGTATACTTGTTTTGTCTCCTTTGGTGTGTTGTTTCTTTTGTTTGTTGCAAAATGAAAATAAAAGTTTAAAAAAAAAAATAAAAATTGGCGTGAAAAGCCTACAAACGTGGATCACGTGAGCGCATGAGCGGGTGAGGACGTTCCTCATCGTGCTCCCAGGCCGCCCTAAGAATCTTGCGGTTAATTCGGCGACTTACTGTGCGGTGTGGGCTGGAAATTGCCTCCGCTATTAGCAGGAAGAGTACTCTTTTGAAGTGCAACGAGGTGCGGCTCGTGGAGAGGAATGAAAGCGACGGCGAGGCGGGAGAAAGCCGCGGCTGCACGGGACCCCAATATGGCGTCAGTAGTGAAGGCCTCGTCAGTGCACGATTCCCCGGGGAAAGACAGTGTGGACTCTGGCCCGGAGGAGCTAGCGTTGGAGGTAGCCAAGCTTTTGGAGCCCAAATTTGATGCCGTTTTACAAAAGCTGGCGGAGATGAATGATACCTTTGGCGAGCTCACAAAGAGGGTTGAAGAAGTCGAGCAAAGGGTGACGGTTCTCGAAGACGGCGAATTAGCACTGGAGCGTTGCAATCATCAGCAGCAAAAGCAAATTGATGCACTTCTGCTTAAAGTTGATGATCTAGAGAACCGCTCCCGCCGGAACAACCTGTGCTTGATTGGGGTGCCGGAATCTTGGACGGGCCCTCAACTCTTCTCTTTATTTGAAGCTTGGTTGCCGAAGGAGCTGGGCCTCATGGAACTTCAAGGCCAGATTAAGGTGGAGAGAGCGCACCGGCTGGGGCAGCGAATGGAGGGTCGTACTAGGCCCAGACCTGTGTTAGCCCGCTTGCTGGATTTTCACCAGAAGACCTTACTTTTGCAAGCATATAGGAAAAAACGTGATTTGAAGCTGGACAATGCTCCGATATTCTTATTTCAGGATTACTCAGCGGCATTGGCCGCAAAGCTGAAGGAGTTCTCGCCAGTCTGCAGTGATTTCATCAACGGCAGAATTCACTTCGCGCTCAGCTACCCTGCAACTCTGAGAGTCTTCCATAAGGGTGTGACACACTCATTTGAACAGGCGGCAGCGGCGCGGAAGTTTGTCTCCACCATCTTGTCTGGATCTACGGCAGATGCCACTTAGCGTAATATGTTTGAACGGGGACTGCCCGTTGATCGGACCCTACCACGGAGTGGTCAGTTGAGATCGGCCTTTTGACCAGTCAGCCTCAGTCTTCTTTGGACATGGCATCTGAGTTGCAAGAACAACTGGGACATTCAGTTGCCTCAGGACACTGTTAGCCTAAGGGGGCCTGGAGGCGCATGAACAGTGATCTTATCCCTGTACGGGGATGCCTTGCTTTAGCAAGGGTTGTTGTTGTTGGGGGGGATGTGGGTGACTGTGGGGATGACTGGGAGGAGACGATGTGTCTGTACGGGTGATTGTGAGGGTGTGTGTTGGTATGCTGTGTCAAATAGGGATGATTCGGATGGGGTTCGGGTGAGTGTGGCCTGGGTTGAGTGGGGGGTGTGGGAAGGTGGGGGAGAGGGTTGGAGTGGGACAGCGGACACAGGTAGGGAGCGGGAGGGGGGACTGGATTATTATTAATATAAGGGGGTCGGGGGAAGTCTCTTTGGGGAAGTTAGGCACAGGGAGTAGCTGGCGCATTGGGAAGTACTCTGCCTTGGGAGATGCGGAGCCACATGGCTTGGGAGTTGAGGCTGGGCAACTCCCGGAGCACAAGCTTAAGCTTACGCTGCTAGAAGAAACCCCACTACTAGTGTATGTCTAGTGTAAAGATAATTTCTTGGAATGTGGGGGGCATAGGCTCTCCCGTTAAGCGCACCAAAATATTGCAATTTCTTAAACGGAAGGGGGTACACATAGCAATGTTACAGAAGACACATCTGAGTATAGTGGAACACCAGAAGCTGGTTAGAGATTGGGTAGCGGCCGCCTATGGAGCGTCCTCGGGTACTAAAAGGGCAGGGGTGGTGGTCCTGGTGAAACGGGGGGGTCCCCTTTGAGGTACAACAGCTAGATGCTGACCCGGGTGGGAGATATGTTTTGCTGCACGCCAAGCTGTATAACGAGGACATCTGGCTCGCCAACATCTATGCCCCTAATGTGTATGATCATGCCTTTTTCCGTAAACTGCTGGGATTTGCCAAAGGAGCGGGCAGAAAGAATTTGATTTTGGCTGGGGATTTTAATTTCCTCATGACCCGCTCCTGGACAAGTCCCAGAGTAGTGGGTCTGGGGTCTGGCGGAGAAGGGGGGTGGGTTATCTCTGCCGGATGGGGGACATGGTCGACATCTGGTGTCTCCTTAACCCCGTGACCCATGAATACACACATCAATCTAGGGCGCATCTCTCCTGGTCGCGTATTGACTATGTCCTGGTGAGTGAAGGGGAGGTCTCTAAGGTTCAGCAGGCAGGGATTGAACCTGTAGTGATATCTGACCATGGGTTGGTGTGGATCACCTGGGAATGTCAGGGGGCCCCGAGGAAGGGATGGAGATTCCCTGCATACCTGTGGGAGGATTTAGACTTTAGGAAGTACCTGGAAGATCAATGGGATGAGTTCTTATTCTTTAATGACACGCCGCAATGCTCGCCAGTTCTTTTATGGGAAGCCAGTAAGGCGGCTATGCGAGGGGCCATTATTTCCTACTGTGTGAAGAGACGTAAGCACATGGATCGCAGCTTATTGGTGTTGGAGCGTAGAGTGAGGGACTTGCAACGCTGGCTGGGCAGGAAAGTGGACAGGGAGCTCCAGTTAGAGTTTGCTGGGGCTCAGGCGGCGCTTAATGAGTTACTTCAGAGGCGAGCTGTGTATTCCCTGCAATGTTACCGGCATCAGTTCTTCAGATATGGTAATAGATCTGGGAGGTTGTTGGCTAAGTTGGTTAAGGACCCCGGAGGCCCGCGATTCATACCGGTTCTTCGGGATGAACAGGGTGCTGTGCACCACTAGCCTATGCAGATAGCGCGACTCTTCCGCAAGTTTTACGCTAGCTTGTACACTGAAGAGGAGCGGGACTATGCGAGAGGGCGCAAATTCTTGGGTACACTGTCTCTGCCTGCCTTGGCGGAGGGGGAACTGCTGCAGTTGAATGCACCGTTGACTGTGAGGGAAATCCAGCAGGTGATTAAACAAGGGAAGACTCATAAGACCCCGGACCCTGATGGGTTCAGTTATGAATATTACAAAATCTTGACTTCTCGGCTTGCCCCCTCTATGGTGGTTATGTTTGATGAGGCTCGTAGGCTGGGTGAATTCCCTAGAGATATGAGGTGTGCTGACATCACGGTGATCCCGAAGCCGGGGAAGGATTTGACTGACCCTGCCTCGTATAGGCCGATCTCTCTTATCAATTGTGATATGAAGATCTTGGCATCAGTCTTGGCGGCGAGGCTGAATCCTATACTGCCGTCGCTTATAGACCCTCGACAGGTGGGCTTTGTGCAAGGAAGGGATGCATCCAAGAATATTGCTAAGTTGCTTTTGGGGATGGAGCATTGTCTACATCGAGGAGCGGCAATGCTGTTGGTAAGTCTAGGTGCGGAAAAGGCATTCGACAGAGTGGCGTGGACCTTCTTATGGGATGTGCTTTACAGCTTGGGATTCCGCGGGGAGTTTGTACAATGGCTTCGAGTCTTGTATGCGAACCCTATGGCCAGAGTAGGAGTGAACGGCGCCTTCTCGGAATCTTTTGTGTTGGAGAGAGGTACGCGCCAGGGGTGTCCTCTATCCCCCCTTTTGTTTGTATTGGCTCTGGAGCCGTTACTACGGGCGATCCAGAGGGATCCGCAGATTGGAGGGGTTGACATGGGGGGGGGGGGGGAGTTTAAAGTCAGTGCGTTTGCGGATGACATGCTTTTGTGCCTGACCCAGCCGCAGCGATCTCTACCACGAGGGTTGCAGGTAATAGAGGAATTTGGCAGCTTCTCGGGTCTTAAGATCAACACATCCAAGTCGATAGTATTGGATGTGGGCGGACAAGTGAAGCCGGCTTGGGAGGGAACCTTCCCACTGGTATGGGCCGAAGGCTCCTTAAAATATTTGGGAATATGGCTCCCTGATAGGCCCGAGAGTCTCTACCAAGCTAATATTCCTGGATTGTTAGACAAGACCAAGGAGGTGCTCAGGAATTGCCCTTATCGCTGAAAGGGAGGGTAGCATTATTCACTATGGTTGAGTTCCCTAGATGGTTGTATGTCCTACGGTTGCTGCCTCTCTGGATTTTTGCTAAGGATTGGAAGCGATTGGATGGTCTTCTTCGGGTTTTCTTATGGGGCGGCAGACGTGCACGGATCCCGTTAAAGGCTCTATTGCGGCGGGTGGAGGAGGGGGGTTAGGTTTACCATCCCTCCGACATTATAATCTTCGGTATATGGTTCGCCATCTCTGGGGTCTGTTAGGGGAAAGTGGGGGGTGCGCCCCGGCACGTCAGGTGAATTGGTTATGTGATCCCTATCACAGTCTTTATGTATTACATATGGAGCGCTTATCTGCGATGCGTACTGGGGGGGGGGGTGTATATGGGTGCCCTCCGTGCGGCTTGGCGAGCGTTATGCTCCCACTTTGGTTGGAATTGGAAGAGGTCGCTCCTGCTGCCTTTGGTGGGGAATCCTGATTTTCCCCCGGGGCTGCCTCAGCATAATTTGTTTCATCTATGGGCAGAGCGGGGGTTGGTGTGTTTAGGGGACCTCTGTATGCCAGGGGGGGGGGGACCATTGACAGTTTCCAAGCCCTGTCAGCATGTTTTCAGCTTCCCAAACCTCAGTTTTATGGGTACTTGCAGGTGCGACATTATCTGAGGAGCCTCCGGGGACAGGTACAGGCTGGGGTGAGATCCGAAGTTGGGACCCCTTGTGAAACCCTACAGATCTTGGTGGAGAGGGACCGAGGGAGGCAAGTATACTGGCAGTTAATCTGCCCGATGGGAGATGACTCTCCTCTCTGCGCTGGTGAGTAGATGGCGTAATGATGGGGTGGAGGGGCTGACCGTGGACCTCTTGAGAGATGCGTTTGGGCGGATCAAAAAAGGGTCTCTATGGATCTACTTACAGGAGCTGCAGTATAAATTCCTCTGGAGAGCTTACACTACTGATAAATGGGCCTTTCAGGTAGGCTTGCAACCAACTCCTCTTTGTGTTTGGTGTAAGAAAGAAGTAGGCACCTTCTTGCATCGCTTCTGGGAGTGCTCTGCGGTGAGGGTCTTATGGGGGCAGGCTTGTACAAAGATGGAAGGTTGGTTGGGGATAGGGGGAGTTCTTGAACGGGATGTGTGTTTGTTTCATGAGTGGAGTTCTTCAGCCCAGCTGGTCGCCCAGGTACATCGGGGAATCTTGGAAAGAGGCTTCCTGCTTGTTAAGAAGGCCTTATTGAGTCACTGGGCGGAAGCTGAGCCACCGGGAGGGCTAGTGTGGGAGCAGACCTTGCTGGAGTTGATGTACATGGAAAAGTTAACATCAAAGCAGCAAGGTGGCAAACATTGGGACAGGTTCCTTGACCTATGGTCCTCAGTCATAAATAACCTCACGCCCAGAGAACGCAGTGTGGTACTGAATGTATAGCATGACCCCAAGGGTGGCTACCTGACATGGCGTAGCGTGAGATTAACTGTGTGCTCCTGATGTAGGGCGGTTGCTCTTCCTCTCTGATACTGCGTTTATTTGTATCCCTGGTTCCCCTTATGTATCTCCTTGATTGTGGTTTACTTACTTCCTGTACTCCCCATACTCCCTGTTTGTCTGCTGGATGAGGGTGGGGGGGAGGGTTAGGAGGTGGGAGGGGGGGTGGGTGTGGGAACAGGAGGCTTAATGCCTAAGAGGGTGGGAATATCATACTGAGGTATTACTGTTACAACTGCTGTTGCGAACTTTGTGTTTTTGTATATATGATGGCGGATGTCTTGTTATATCCCTGATATGTGGATAGCTGTGTTATTGTTTGGTTTTTGGTACTATTAATGTTCTGCTGTGGCTCTCTGAAAACTTAATAAAAAGGAATTGAACTAAAAATTGGCGTTACACTGGCGATCCTCCAGGTATTACAGATGATTTTAATGATAGTTCACAGATTGCTAATAGCAGGTCTGCAATCTCATATTTCAGTTTTTTCAACACCCTTGGATGTATACCATCCAGTCCAGGTGATTTGCTACTCTTCAGTTTATTAAATAGTTGTAATACATCTTCCCGGTGTAGCAATATTTCTTTTCAATTCTTCTGCACCTTTAAATACCACTTCAGTCATGGGTAACATCCCTACATCTTCCTCAGTAAAGACTGAAGCAAAGAATTCATTCAGTCTCTCCGGTATAGCCTTGTCCCCTCTTACTGCCCCTTTTACCCCTCTATCATCTAATGGTCCAACTGACTCTCTCACAGGTTTTGTGCTATGAATGTACTTGAAAAAGGTCTTTATTACGCATTTTTGCTTCCGTAGCAAGTTTCTTCTCAAATTCTCTCTTTGAGGCCTTGGAGATTCTGTTCCATCCTATTTATCTTCCTCGCTGATAGGTCTCATCGTTGTCTGCTAGCCAGAAATTATTCATGATCCAATCTCTATCTTGTGGTGTTCCACAGGGGTCAGTTTTGGCACCCATGCTGTTCCACATTTTTCTGAGCCTGCTTGCTCTTGTCATAAAGGAACTAAGTATTAGTTTCTACTTCTTTGCAGATAATATTCTTCTTATCTCCTGTACTGATTCTTACCTTCCAGACTGTACAGCTATAAAGCAATGCTCAACCAAGATTGTCAGCTGTTTGGAAGGTAACTATCTCAAGCTGAATCCCAGCAAAATTACAGCAACCTGATTAAACAGGCTCCTCAATCACAACTGAACCTGTCCCCTATCTCAGTGGTGTCCAAATCACACTTATATTCACCTTCAAGCATCTTGGCATACATATTGACACTGAATTCTCCTTTTCTCAGCAGATAGGTATGGTAGTTTAGGGCTTCATTTCTTACTCTTCGCCATAAGCCATGCAATATGCTCCTTTCTAGATACAAACGCCCTCATGACTCTCATTCTTAGCCTCAGAACCACATGTCTGGACTATCATAATGCTATCTACTCTGGTTTCCAGCATTTGAAATAAAACATCTACAATCCATTCAGAACACTGCCAGTTGAATCTTGACCCAAGTACGTAAATATGATGACGTTCCCCCTCTCTTCATGGAACAACACAGGCTTCCATTGTGTTCAAAATTCTCACCTTAGCATGCAAAATTTTTCACACAGCATATCCAGAATACCTGGCATCACTCCTTACCTTACATGCCCCTGCAAGTTCTCTGCATTCTCTCCATGGAAATCACCTTTACATCCCATCCCCTTTCCTTGCCAAGTATGAAGCGACTTGACAATTGGCCTTCTATGACAAAGACCCCTGCTATGGAATTCATTACCCCCTCATTTACTACTACTACTATTTATGGAACAATGTTGTCACAAATTTTGATCCTCTCTTAAAAACCACATATTCGATAAGGCATTTGGCCCTCTGTCATTGTCGCTCCAGGAGGAAACAGTGTTTTTTTTTTGTTCAGTTTCTCTCTTTCCTGTCTATAAATTGTTTATGACAATGTAAACCATTTTGATTATCTATATAAAGGTGGAATATCAAAAGCCTAATAAACCATAAAACAAATGAAGCCCTTCGTTTCTAGGCTATGTGTGTTTATGTTCTTAATTCTCTACCCATAGGGCTTATGGTATAGATTTTGAGTTTAGAAATAGATCAATACTTGTGCAGTTGGACGTATAGGTCATAGCTCTGGTTTGTTTATTTATTTTTGTGTGAGGCATGAGTTCCCTCCTTTTTTTGTGTGCTTCCAGCTCAGTGGGAGCAAGGCTGTATGGGGCTACAGTACTAACAGCCTTTAGTCATAATTACCGAGGAGGTTTTTCAACATGTTATAATCCACCTTATATCTATCTTAAGTTTGCCCATTAGGTGTCACTGTCCTCAAGCTTGCCCCCCAGTGGGACAGTGGTGCTGCCTCTGCAATATCATGGGCTGTGACAGGCCTAGGGCATAAAGAGACATAGGTCGGGGGAAGGAAAGAAAAATATTTGTTCAGTAAAGAGAAATAGGAGAGAACAGGAAGTGTAGAGGCTGAAAGATGGCATTTCTTTGCTGAAATTGACCCCTCCGCTGGATGTCTTTGCTCTGGTAATTTGAATGTGTGGTGCTGGCAGGTCTCATGAGGCAATGGGACTTTCATATTTAAAATGCAAAATGAAACTGGCTAACAGAGGAGGTAGATGCAGCTAAGAAACACTGCATTGGATAGAGAACATACAGTGACTATGGGGCATGGAATCATAAAAACATAAGATACGCCATACTGGTCAGGCCAAGGCTCCATCAAGTTCAGCATCTTGTTTCCAAAAGCAGCCAATCCAGGCCACAAGTACCTGTCAGGTGGAAGGACATGGGATCAAAAGAGGGGTGCAGTGCCCCCAAGACATTGAGGTACAGAAGGTATTTCCCTGTCTCCTGAGGACTTATAATTTGAGTTTGTACCTGAGGCAATGGAAGGTTAAGTGACTTCTTGAGGGCTACAAGAAACATTAGCATACAAAGGCTGCCTGGGTAAAAATATGTACCACGGTCAACCACATGCATACTTTTGCTTGTGAAAAAAGGTTGAGAGGTGGGGTTAGGTTGGGAGATGCAACAATAAACTTAGTTTGAGATTTTCAAACAATTTCCTTATCTATAAAATCTTGATATATATCACTTACTGCCATTTGTGCTTCAAAGTGGTTTATAATTAAAATCACATACAAATCCTATACCCTATACCTGTGTGCACATTGTTTTTCAGGTGCAAATCCCCAGATAGTTAACTAAATGAAAGTATTTGTGGATTTTCCCTTTGAGAATTGGTGAAAGTACTCAAGCACTTTCTAACGACTTGCATAATTTTGAAGGCTGTCCCTATCTAAAGCATGAATATTGCACAAGCAGCTGAAAAGTAGATTCAGGGAAATCAGTTTTATAAGACTCTTTTTCTTCTATGAATTATAAAATATAAATAAAAAACAAACATAAGAATAAGAACCAAAGATTAAAGAAATAGGCAAACTAGTTTGAGGAATCTAGCTTTCACTGCTTCTTTGAATGTATTTGCTATTATTTAATTGTAAAAATGATTTTTCATTTTTTGTTTCATCCTCTTTTGAATACCTTCCACTCATCCATTCCTCTGAGTGCCAAGGAGGAGCACAGTCGTATTAGCAACCAACATTCCTGCCAAGGTGTGCAGGAGTCCTCCAGTTGCACTGCTGTTGGTAGGGGGGAGGTGCTGCGATATTGTGCTTTTAGTACTGAGGAGCAGGCAATGCATGTGGGAGTCCTCCAGCTGCACTGCAGCCAGTAGGGGGAGTTGCTTCGATATTGCAACCAAAAACACGATATAGCAACACCTCCCTCCTACTGCGCAGCTTGGAGGGAACTTTGACTGCCAAGATCAAGTCTATTGCTCCTACAGCAGTCCAGCCCATGCTGGCCTTGTTAGATCTGAGGCTTGAATTTACTATGAGTTGACCCACAGGACCAGTCATTAAAGTATATATTTACTGTACATTCATGTGTATTTAACAAATGTGCAGGACTATGAATAAAAATGATACTGTAGCTAATAACGAGCTCATTATTAAACTCACCTTACAAGGTTGATTGTCTAAACAATGTAAAATCCATCTCTGGAGGCATCAGCCACATGAGAATGAAATTGGACGGCACATTCAGATGCAAAAAAGACAGACTGAACTAGACTAATGAATGCAACCTTATTAGAATCATTGATAGAATTTAATTCATCTTCATGGGCAGATTAGATGAACCATACTGGAATTTATCTGCCATAATATACTATGTTACTATGAAAAGATCAAGCTAAGTTAAGATCTTTGGACTCTGTTTTTGATAAGTGTTTAATTTTAACCTTTGAACTATTAGTATAGTGTGACAGCAAATCAATTATGACAGTGCCCTGCTGCAGAAAGTTAGTCACTTTGTAGGTTAATGCAAAGGATGCAACATTAACTATATCTACAAGAGATGACGTTTTATACTAACAAGCTGAATATGTTTTTATTATTGTTATGACGAGATGGGTATTATTAACAAGGGCCTTAGATCTCTACAGCAGCTTGAGGGTAGATTCAGTGATAAGATGTATGGAATTCTGGAGTCCAGTATTAAAACTCTGAGGCAAGTTCCTAGTTGAACATATATTAAAATCGATGTGGAGGGTAATTTCATAAAGGCATTTTAGTATGGATATACTAGTATATGCACATAAAATGCCTTTTATAAAATTACCCCATGGGTGAAAATATGATGACAAGAATGCATGTACTTTTAAACAACTCAATTAAAAGTAAGATCGGGGTGAATTTTGGGTGGTTGCAATTTACACATGTTATAAAATATGAGGCCAATTCCGAAAATGTGCATGTCCGGGCAGCGGGCATGTCTAAATTGAAACATGCAGAAATAGAACCTGATTCCACACACGCAGGGATAGATGCAACTGCGTGCACAAAATCGACACATAGACATGCTAGGTGCAGCATGTACACAGCGCAGCGTTATATAAAGATGGGTATACAGGTACACAGTAAAACATCTCTCATTCATGACAAACTGCTGCAACATAATTTAGACCTCTTTCTGCTTACAGAGACGTGGCTTAGGGATGGTGAGGAGCCTTTCTTATACTGCTGTCTCCTGCACTATCAATTTCTCGTTCCTCCATGACGGGCGGTAGGATAGACGCCATTTTTCGTGATTCCTTAGCCATGGCTGAGATTGCTTCATGTACTCTACACTATCCTGAGACCCTGCTGCTACATCTACCCCTACTTCTGCTACATATATTCATTTGGTCTATGTACCTCCCTCACTGTCATCACCCCTATGGGACTGTTTGGTTACCACGCTAACAGAAACGGTCGTTGCATATCCTGATCTTCTCATCTTAGGGGACTTGTTGACCTTACACCAGCATATTCAACTTCCCACCCATGTAGCCAGTCATACCCTTGACCTGATTTTGACTTCCTCTGACTCCTAGGCAAAGCTTACTGTCTCTATACCTCTGTCCTGCATTGGACAGACCATCATTGCATTTTCTTTTGTCTTCTGCTTTCTGCATCTTCTTATCTTCTTCTGCCTGAGCTATACCCTGCAATTTACATCGTCTATATCCATCCATTCCTCCTTCACTCCGCTCACACTTTCCCACGGCAGATACCATCTTTCCGTCAGACTTTACCTCACTTCATAAGAACATAAGATATGCCATACTGGGTCAGACCAATGTCCATCAAGCCCAGTATCCTGTTTCCAACAGTGGCCAATATAGGTCATACGTACCTAGCAGTTTCCCAAAAGACACGGGTTCCACAATGCTTATATTGAGTCAAGCATTGATATCCTGGGTCCCTTCTTAATAATGGTTTATGCACCTTTCCTCCAGGAACTTGTCCAAACCTTTTTTAAACCCAGCTACACTAACAGCCTTTACTACATCCTCCGGTAACAAATTCCAGAGTTTGATTACACTTTGAGTGAAAAAATATTTTCTTTTATTAGTCTTAAATAGTTTACCCTGTAGCTTCATTGCATGCCCCCTAGTCTTTCTATATTCTGATAACGTAAACAATCGATCTACGTTTACCCATTCCACTCCGTTCATTAATTTAGAGACTTCTATCATATCTCCCCTCAGCCATCTCTTTTCCAGGTTAAAGAGCCCTAACCTTTTTAGCCTTTCTTCATAGGGGTATCCTTCCATCCCCTCTACCATTTTGGTGGCTCTTCCAGTTCATACTACTAGACCAGTCCAGACAAACGGATTATGCACCCCTGCCAGCAGATCTTAGAGACAGAGAATTCTACCAGAGCTCTGATAGGCTGGAGCCTGGTGATATAATCCTACCCCTAGGGGTCTCCCTCAGTTTTTCTCTGTCTCCAGCAGATCTGGATGCTTTGTTTTTTTGCTCCTTCAAAAAAATTTAAAATGCTTTATTTCTTTGTGATTTCTTTTGGAGAGATTATCCCCTGTAGTTGCCAGTGTACTTATCTGAGCACCAGGGTGTTTCCAGCTGAGCTCCTGTGTCCTGTCACAGTAGAGATCGCTGATGTGAAGACTCCCCAGCACTAGTCAAGAGGACTATTTAGCTGGATGGTAAGCCTCCTAAAATCCAGTCCCTGGAGCTGGTTTTAGTGGTGAGGCAGCTGGCAGTGGTCTGAACAGCGGTCCGTGGCTTCTCTGCACTTTCGGTACTGTGAGTACAGCACCTGTCTTTCTCCCACTGATGTCTGCAGCTCTGTGGTGACTCAATTTATTTTTATTGATTTTTCAGCAATTTTAGGCATTTTCTCATGCCTGCAACACTCCCACCTTGTCCTTAGACTTTTTAAGTTAATTCCTTAGCTTTTGGGGGTTTTAATTCACTCTTTTTGAGGTTTATTTTTGCCGGTGGCCATTTTGAATAGCTAATGAGCCCCGGTTTTTGGCGGGAAGCCAGATTCCTTCTCTACTTGCTTTCTAGCAGCTTTTTGCTGTTTGTTTTTCCACAGCACTTGATAGCTGTGAGTTGTGGAGGGTTTTTTTTCTCTCTGCCTATGTATTGACATAATAAATAAAAAGTAGGGCAGGCATGAATAGAGAACAGGATGCACTTCAGGGACAGAGTCTCAGTATGCCCTTTTCAGGTCTACGCTGCATAGGCTGTCAGAAGAAACACAAGGACCTCAAGAATCAGCTGTGCTCTTCCCCCAGCGACTTTATTCCCCAGATAAACTTGGGAACTTCTGAGCCTGGCTTCAGTGGAGCTCCCGATTGGCTTTACGCAGCGCTGAGTCTTTGCCACGGGGGCTTGGACATCCCCAGGAAGTTCAGGTATCATTTTCTGACAGAAACCTGTAAGTAGACTGTTTTTTTCTTACTTGCCTCAGCTGCCCTGGGTTGATTTCAACTGCATCCGGACCGGCTGCCTCTGAGTTTTGAAGTTCCTACTTTAAATTTTTAATCCACAAGGAACAGAACCACAGCACAGTGGTTAAGACACTGACCACTGGTGCAGGGATCAAGGGTTCAATCCCCCAAAGTGCCCAATGAACATGACTGGCTGAGGTATTACATATTATATCTGCAGCCGGGTTACTTTGTATGTCTTACTGGAATATTGTACCTGTCTTATTCAATATACCATTTGATTGGAATTTTATGTCAGTGTTTTGGATCCTGACTGTTTTGGGCTCGGCTTAAAAAAAAAAAAAAAAAGCTTAATCACTGTAATCTTCAGTACAGCTGGGTTTGGGCTTCTCCATCCCTCCCCAGAAACACCTTTCAGCCCCTGCCATGAAGGTCTGAGTGGCTGCAGAGGGATCAAACTCTAATTTCCCTACTTTCAGCCACTGTAATTGCCTTACCCTGACTTTGAAAGTTTCTCTGTACCAGCACAGTGAATGACTGACAGTTTCCTTCTCAGCTCAGTGAATACCTGACAGTTTTTCTGTGCCAGCAGCCATTTTGTTTTTCTCTTCAGTGTTTCTTTTTGGAGGGAACAGCTCTGGACAGCCGTTTCCACACATTTAAACATGCTGTGAAGGCACGGGGAGTTTCAAAATCCTTTTCTTTGAAGAGTCTTCTGTTTCCCTGAGCCTACCTTGATTTTTGTTTTAAACACTAAGATCAAAAAAAAAAAAGGAGAAAAGGTGGTTTAAGTCTCTGTAATGCTTGTTTCTCTGGCTGTATTATATGTGATATGTAATAAGCAGAAGGGGGAATTAATAGATTGCTTGTGTTTCACCTGCACGCTGCATCCGGGAGACTCTTCCCCCATTCCCACTGCGCTGCTAGATGGGATCATCAGCACCTTATCTCCTCCCTCCTCAGAGCCCCTGCTGCAGGATCTTCCTGCAGGAAAGGACTCAGTCAGCTCCCATTTTGCTTCCACAGCCGCTGGAAGCCACAGCAGCCTTGACTGACAGTGCGTTCCTCACACTCTTCCATCTGGCATGACACCTGTGGCGTTTGGAGTCTTTTGGTATTTTATTTTATTTTATTTAACAGTATTTCTAAACCACCTTATCTTGTTAATCAAGGTGGTATCACAGCAAACAATCGGGTAAAGTGAGTGTGTTATACATGCAGTGAGGGTGAAACTTAGTTGAGTGTATGTTGTATTGTGTGCGAGATTAGTTTGAGCTATGTACAATGTGAGCTATATACAGTGGGGCTATAAAACATTTTCTATACATACAGTGTTAGGAGGTATCATGTGCTGTTATACATTCTCTGAGGTTATGTGATGTGTCCATAGTGTTCTATGAACAGCATGGTCTTCAGCTGTTTTCTAAAGTCTTTGAGGTCTGTAGTTGCCCTCAAATTGTCCGGTAGTTTGTTCCATATTGTTGGAGCAGCCATGGAGAGTGCTCTGTCTGTTGTGTCCTTGCGTGTGTGTTTGTATTCACTTGGGGTGCTGACTCGGTTGTGTGTTTGTTTTCTTCTAGGACGTGTGCTGGTATCTGGTTGTATGAGGGTGTGCAGGCTGTTGGCTGATGTGTGCTGATTTATCTTAAATAGGTTTATGATAGTTTTGTATCTGAAGCGTGCACTGACTGGGAGGCAGTGTAAGTCCTTCAAGATAGGTGTGATGTGCTCCTGTCTTGCAGTTCCGGTATATCTCCTACGCCCGCCCAGTAGCAGGCAAGGATATGACGTGGTCTCGCAAGCGGTCCCATATGTCCTCAGACCTTGGAACGGTACGTCCTCCTAGGAGCGTTGCATGTGCCTTGCGGGGTACTATGGATATTCAAGAAGACTTTAAATCTTCGGAGGTCAGCCCTGACTCGTTGGAGTAAGGAGATGGGGAATATTCTCTGTCTGTTTCTTCGCTGACAGTTCTCAGTCTTTTTCGGAAAGAGGAGTTGCCGGCTCTAATCACACAGGTGATGGAGTCGCTACTCCTAGCCGAAACGCCTGATCCTCAGGGTTCTCAAATCCGGTTGCAGACGGATCCCATTTTCCAGGGCATTCGTAAGGCACGCGGTATTGGTTAGTTATACCCTTGGTCTCCCTCTGACTTGGACCGTTGGCTGACATGCCCAACAGTTGATGCATTATGACCAGGGTCACCAGGCATTCCACACTTCCGGTTGAGGGCGGAGCGGCACTCCGCGACCAGCAAGACCTAAAGAGTTGGGAGTCTGCTAAAGACGGGTTTTTCTTCGCCCGCTATTTCCTTCATGCAGGGGTGTGCGGAGGTCTAGCAGCTTGGGCCTCCCTTCGATGGATTCAGCAGCTTCCAGGTGTTCCCGAGTTGGTTCATTTAGAATCCATCGCTGCATTCCGGGCAGAGGCCTTCTGTGATCTCTTGCGGCTGTCAGCTCGCTTCCTAGCACCGGTGTCGGTAGCTCGGAGATGGCTCTGCCTGCGTCAATGGGCAGCAGATGTTGCTTCGTTTAAAGGCTCCAGCGTTTAGATGCCATTCGTCCCGGTCCACCATTGGAAGGAGGACTGGGCCGTTACTCTGTCTATTTTGGGATGCTTCAGGTCCTGGATTTTCTAGGAGCTTGGTTCGACACTCGTCGGGGACGGGTGTTTCTACCTCAGGACCGCTTTCAGAAGATCTCTCTTCAGCTCCGCCGCTGCTTGGATCAAGCGGCGCCTCGGACTTGGGGCTACCTTCAACTCTTGGGGTCCATGGCAGTGACGATAGCCCTCGTTCCGTGGGCGAGAGCGCACATGCGCTGCTTGCAGATGGCGCTTCTATCTCGTTGGTCGCCGGTATCGGAGAGTTATCGAATCCGGTTGCCTCTGCTTCCGCCGCTGCGCCACAGCCTCTGCTGGTGGCTTCAGGCACGCAATCTTCTAGGGGGGTCCCTCTGGAGTCTCTGCGCTGGATCTTGGTGACGCCAGTCGCCAACCTCTCCGGTTGGGGAGCGCATTGCAGCTTGGCCTTGGCGCAGGGGAGTTGGTCACCTCGTGAAGCCCAATGGTCTATCAATTGTCTCGAGACGCGGAAAGTGCGCTTAGCCCTTCTTCAGTTTCAGCCTCTTCTGCGGCGGCGTGCGGTTCGGATCCTGTCCGATGCCACGACAGTTGCTTACCTAAGCCGCCTAGGCGGCGCGAAATGTCCGGGTGTCTCACAGGAAAGGCGTTTGCTCCTCCCATGGGCGGAGAAACATCTTCAGGCTATCGGCGCAGCACATCGCAGGCATGGACAAGGTGCAAGCCGATTTTCTCAGCCGGCTCTCTCTGGAGCCCAGGGGCTGGGCTCTGCAACCGAATGCATTCCGGTCCATTGTTCACCTGTGGGGACTACCGACCATGGATCTAATGGCTACGGCGCAGACTGCCAAGGCTTCGCTGTACTTCAGCCATTGGAGGGACAAGGGAGCGCATGGCATAGATGCTCTCAGCCGTGGCCAACTCATCTTCTCCTGTATGTTTTCCCTCCCTGGTCCACGATATGCATGGTTCTCCAGCGGCTCCGAGTCCTTCGCGGCCCAGTGCTCCTGCTGGCTCTGAATTGTCCTCGTGGACCATGGCATGCGGATCTCTTCCGTCTGTCTCGGGCGTCGCCGCTCCGGCTCGAGGCGTTTCTCTGCCTTCTGATTCAGGGACCAGTGGAGATGGAAGACCCGGCTCCTTACTCGCTTATGGCCTGGCTATTGAACGCCGCCGGTTTGCTCGCTAAGGCTACTCGCCTAGCGTGGTCGTGACGCTTCTCACAGCGCAGCGGTCTTCTACGTCGCTGACTTACGCTCGGGTTTGGCGTCTCTTGCCGGTTGGTGTTCACGAAATAACATCTCTCCCTGGCATTGCGGTGTCCCGGACATCCTGTCCTTTTTACAGGCTGGAGTGGATAAGGGATTAGCACTCAATTCTTTGCGAGTGCAAGTGGCCGATTTAACTTGTTTTCGGGGTCCTATAGCGGGGCGATCAATAGCTTCGCATTCGGACGTGTCTCGGTTCCTCCGCGGAGTTAGGGCCTTCCGGCCTCCTCTACCTTCGCCTGTACCGGCGTGGGCTCTCGCGCTTGTCCTCTGTGCCCTCGTTACTCCTCCCTTTGAGCCTCTGAGGGCCTGTTCTCTTAAAGATTTGACTCTGAAGGCAGTCTTCTTGGTGGCCATAACTTCGGCACGCCGTATTTCTGAGCACCAGGCTCTCTCGTGTTGAGATCCCTATCTCTCGTTTTCCTCAGAAGGCGTTTCTCTGTGAACTGTCCCTTCCTTTTTGCCCAAGGTGCTGATGCCGTTCACTGTTAACCAGCCTCTTTTCTTTCCGTCTTTTCCAAAGGCGCAGTGTGACAGTGGTCGGTCTCCGTTGCGGGCGGTGGACCTTAAGAAGGTTCTTTTTCGGTATCTGAGGGTCACGAAACTCTTCCGTATGACTGTTCCTCTTTTGTCTTGTTCGCGGGTCCTCGTCGGGGATCCGCAGCCTCCAAATCTGCCATTTCTAGATGGGTTAGGGAGGCCATTGAGGCGGCGTACCTTCTTCTAGGAGAGCCAGCTCCACCAGGACTCCGTGCTCACTCCACTCGGGCGCAAGCAGCTTCGTGGGCCGGGAGGTCTCATGTAGCCCCTCTCGATATTTGCCGGGCGGCGACTTAGTCGTCGCTGTCCACCTTTGTCGGTCATTATAGGTTGGACGTTCATGCCCGTCAGGAGGTCCGTTTTGGAGTTGCTGAGCTGTCGGCGGCCTTGCCCCCCCTTGAAAGCAGGTAGTTTGGGTACTGCCCGTTTGTCTGGACTGGTCTAGCAGTATGAACTGGAAGTAGAAATTTCACTTACCGTTAATTTCCTTTCCTGGAATACTGCTAGACCAGTCCAGGACCCGCCCTGCTGTCTGTTGGAGTGCCGCTGTTGCGGTGCAGCCGCCGACCGTGGTTCTTCTCTTTGCCTGTATGCCTCGCCATGGGCAGTCCATGGGTTCGTAGGTGGATACTGTTTTCAGCTCTAGGAAGTTCTTCGGCTCCCTTGTATATAGTTCACTTGAGACCCTCTGGGGTGATGTTACAGTTCATGTTGCATTAGCTTGTAGACGTAACTGAGGGAGACCCCTAGGGGTAGGATTATATCACCAGGCTCCAGCCTATCAGAGCTCTGGTAGAATTCTCTGTCTCCAAGATCTGCTGGCAGGGGTGCATAACCCGTTTGTTTGGACTGGTCTAGCAGTATTCCAGGAAAGGAAATTAATGGTAAGTGAAATTTCTCCTTCTCGGAACCTTTTCTAATAATGCTATATCCTTTTTAAGATACTCTGGATACTCAGGCTGCCCTCTGGGATCAGCCCTCTGGGACAGCTATTGACAATTTGCTTCCTTTTTTTTATTTCTCTTGCAAATGTCCCACCCGCTATCATTCCTGGTATCATGCAGGATTATGTACCCTATGAAATCAACTACGCAGAGCAGAGCAGAGGTGGTGACGTCTTTGTTCTCCCTCCTCCCTGACCACATTTCAGAATTCCCACGTAAACTACTATAAGGCCATCACGATGGCAAAACAATGTCATTTTGATGGGCTCATCACCAAGGCCACATACAAGCCTAACAACGTTTCTCTATTGTTTCACATCTCCTTCAATCACCCACACACTTTCCTTCTGCAATTGCCCCTTTTGCTGAACAATTGGCTCAGTTTTTTTCAGATAAGGTTTCCTCATTACAACTTCATTTCCCTCACCAGGCTCACCCCACTTCCCTCCCATAATGAGGAGTCATCCCCCTCAGACTTACCAGACTCCATTTTCACTCATGCCTGGTCCTGTTTTCAACCAGTCACCCTATCTGACCTGAAGAAGGTCATTTCTTCTTCCTCCCCCACCACCTGTTTTCTAGATCCCATTGCTTCTACTTGAATCTCTGACCCATCACTGGCTCTTCTTCCATATATTTTGGCCCTTTTTAACAACAGTCTTTCATCTGGTATGTTTCCCTCCTCCTGGAAGATTGCTGTGGTCTGGCCCCTTTTGAAAAATCCTTCACTTGATCCCACCTGCCCTGCTAACTTCCAACTGGTTTTAAACCTTCCATTATTATCCAAACTCTTGGAAAAACTTTTTTTTGCCCAACTCCTATGTCCTCTGGAAAGTACAAATTCCCTTCACCCCTGTCAATCAGGTTTTCAGCCAGGCCACAGCACAGAAACCATTTTACTATCAGTCCTCAGTGAAATCCGTATGTCCTGGGAGAAAGGTAACATCTCACTAGCAATATCTCTTGACATTTTTAGTGCTTTTGATTTGGTCCATCATTCTCTTCTCCTGTCTCATCTCTCTTCTATTGGCTTAACATCCACAGTTCTTCACTGGTTTCACTCTTTCCTCGCCACCCGGAATCTACCAATTCCACTCACTTTCCACTGCCTTGTGGTGTTCCACAGGGGTCAGTGTTGGCCCCTTTGCTATTTAATGTTTTTCTTGCCCACTTGCACTGCTTATCCAGCAGCAGGGTGTGTCCGCATATTTTTATGCGGACAACATCCTGCTGCTATTTCATACATACCCTACCTCCCCTGATCTTTCCTCAGTGAATACCTGTCTAGACCTGGTAGATGCCTGGTTGAAGACAAATAATTTGAAGCTTAATCCTACAAAGACTTATGCCTTGTGGCTTTCAGGATCATTCCCATCTCCATCTATATCACCATCTCTTGAAGGTATTAATATCCCAACAGTTCAATCACCTAAACATCTAGGGATTGTACTCGATTCTGCTCTTACTTTTCACTCTCACATCAGCTCTACTATTCGTCGGTGTTTCTTCTCCTTGCTATTCGTTCTTTTCTGCCCACAGCAGCTATTACCACTTTTCTTCTTTCACTAGTTATTTCAAAACTGAACTATTGTAACACCATCTACTCCGGTCTTCCACAATATCAGTTGAAACGCCTACAATCAGTCCAAAATACCGCCATCTCAGAAAACACCCACAAATAGGAATGAAAGCGAGGGACATCTTGAACAATTTTCAGACGACTGTGTTCGTGAGAAACTAGCTCAACTTAAAGTAGACAAAGCGATGGGACCGGATGGGATACACCCTAGAATACTGAGGGAACTTGGGGACGTTCTAGCAACTCCACTGACTGACCTTTTCAATGCCTCGTTGGAGTCGGGAGTGGTGCCAAAGGACTGGAGAGAGGCTCATGTGGTGCCTTTACACAAAAGTGGAAGTAAGGATGTGGTTGAAAACTACAGGCCGGTTAGTTTAACTTCGGTGGTGAGTAAATTATTGGAAATGCTGCTGAAAGAGAAAATAGTGAGGTTTCTGGAGTTCAGCGGATTACAGGATCCGAGGCAGCATGGATTCACCAGAGGCAGGTCTTGTCAGACAAATCTGATTGATTTCTTTGACTGGGTAACCAGGGAGTTGGACCGAGGGAGAGCTCTAGATGTGGTGTATTTAGATTTCAGTAAGGCCTTTGACACTGTTCCTCACAGCGACTTATAAACAAACTGAGCACCCTAGGGATGGACCCTAAAGTTACTGCTTGGGTTAGAATTGGTTGGGTGGGAGGCGACAAAGAGTACAAGTAAATGGAGCTCACTCTGAGGAGAAGGATGTTACCAGTGGTGTGCCCCAGGGATCTGTCCTTGGTCCGATTCTTTTTAACATCTTTGTTAGTGATATAGCGGAAGGGCTGTCGGGTAAGGTTTGCCTCTTTGCGGATGATACCAAAATCTCTAATAGAGTAGACACCCAGGAAGGTGTAGATAACATGAGGAGGGATCTAGCTAAGCTTGAAGAATGGTCTAGAATTTGGCAGCTGGGATTTAATGTTAAAAAATGTAAGGTCATGCATTTGGGCTGCAGCAATCCAAGGGAGCAATATAGTATAGGGGTGAAGTACTTTTGTCCACTAAAGAAGAGCGGGACCTAGGCGTGGTTGTGTCTGATGCTCTTAAAGTAGCTAAACAGGTAGAAAAGGCGTCGGCAAAAGCTAGAAGGATGCTTGGGTGCATACGGAGAGGAATGGCTAGCAGATGCGACCTCATTTGGAGTATAGTGTGCAATTCTGGAGACTGTACCTTCAAAAGGATGTGAACAGGATGGAGTCGGTGCAGAGGGTGGCTACTAAAATGATTAGTGGTCTTCATTATAAAGCATATGAGGACAGACTTAAGGATCTTAATATGTACACCTTAGAGGGAAGGCGGGATAGAGGTGATATGATTGAGATGTTTAAATACCTCTGTGGCATAAATGTTCAGGGAGAGAGCCTCTTTCAATTGAAAGCAAGTTCTGCTACGAGGGGACATGGGATGAGGGTGAAGGGAGATAGATTCAGGAGTGATATGCGGAAATATTTCTTTACGGAAAGAGTAGTGGATCCGTAGAATAGTCTCCCAGTGGAGGTGGTAGAGATGAGGACAGTAACTGAATTCAAAAAAGCATGGGACAAACACAGAGGATCTCTAAAGGTAAAAAGGGGACTGTTGTAGTTGTTGATATGGAAGGACAGACTAGATAGGCCATGTGGTCTTTTTCTGTCATCATATTTCTATGTTTCTATGTTTCTATCTGTCTGCTTCATCATTCCTCCCATTATGAGCATGTCACTTCATTATTCATTAAGTCCCACTGGCTTCCTATTCCTTATTGTATTCAATATACAGTGCTTATCACCATACACAAGATTCTCAGTTCTGGAATTCCTGCTTACCTATCCTCTGATATATGCACCCACGCGCTCACTTCGCTCCATACATGCGAAGTGAGCACGTGGGTGCATATATCAGAGGATAGGTAAGCAGGAATTCCAGCAGAACAGGCCCCCCATCGCAAACTACCCAAACATTTCCCCTGCACTACTAAGGGGCCATTGGAATATCAGCAGTTAGCAGTGTAAGCACCACACAGACATGCCCAGAGACACAATCGTTGTCCCCTACAACTGTACATATTTGTAGAGACCAATGCTGGTGCACCTGGGAATGGTGTACTATGCTGTGCACTATTGCACACCCTCCTTCTGAGATCCCCTGAGACAGGGAAGTGTCTGGACAGGGAAGTGACTGCAGAACCGCCCTACTCATTCCTGCCTATATGCACTGGCACCTGATGATGCTGCAGACAGTCCTATGGGTCAGGTACCTGCCAGGAATACCTGTTCCCCCCCAGATAAGTGGATGAGCAATCCAGACTGCTATGACAGCCCTCCAACCACCAACACACACATACTCTCTCTTGCAGTCCCACAGAAACAGCCATCTGTCAAAAGACTGCCCTGCACCAAATGTCGTAGCTGATGCAAAGGAAACCATAGCAATCAGTACTTCCAAGCCAGCATCATACCTGCACATTGCATTCCCATTTGGCTACTTACATACACTCTTAATACAATAGTGGATCTCTAACAGATACAGAGCTGCAGTAGGCCCAAACAGCCCTTCCAGTATGTCAGCCTCAAGGGTCAAACCCTGTATGTGAAATTGCACATCATAGTCCCACATATGTAAACAACTGCAACAGTGACCTGTGCACATGATATGTGCCATATAGCCACCTGCGTACGATATCCTTGATCCATTTATCTCAAAAATTATAGAAAATGTAGTGCAAAATCAGCTGCAAGATCACGTTGACTCGTATGCCTCTTTGGATATACATCAGCATGGATTTAAACTTAGGGGCATGTTTACTAAACACCGTTGCTGTGCGGGTTCCCGTTAGTGTGCTGGTGCCATATAAGGAGTGGGCGGGCCAGGCAGAAAAAAGCAAAAAACTGGACCGTATGTGTGTGCGTCGCGCTAATGTGCGGGGCCCACATTAGCGCGTGGGAAGGCTAAGTGGGGCGCTGCTGCAAAACCAAACAACAGAGCTGTAGTACAACAGTGAAGACACCAACCAATGGTTCAGGGGCCAGGGGTTCAAACCCCCATTGCACTCAACAAAAAAGACCAGCTGAGGCACCAACATTTATGGGCAAAAGTGGTTAGGAGGCATATTAATTTTGGGCAGCAGAAGGCGGCGCACTGTTATTTTTATTACGGCATGAGGCGGCGCACTGTTTAGTGTGGGCGGCAGATGGCGGCGCATTGTTTTTTTTTTTTTTTGAAACTTTTATTTTCATTTTACAACAAACAAAGGAACAACACACCAAAAGATACAAAACAAGTATACAATAAGGAAAAGTAAACCCATTACCCCCCACCCCGGTGCTTCTTCTCTACCCGTTTGTATCAGCAGGTGAGCGCTTCCCGTTAACAGTGATTATACATCAAACAATCAAAAAAATATCCACAATACAGCATGATCATGAGACAGAGATAGATACAAAGTTAGACAGTCAGATGAGAGCATTTAGCAAAATGTACATAGTCATTGAACATCTTCCATTAAGACCAATAAGAAGGAGTCTGAACGGAGGAAGCACACAGACGAGGTATTTGTTCATATTTACTGTAGAGACAGGCATGATTCCGCCATTCAGTGAGGCTCAGATGGGAACTAATTTCCCAGTATTACTCAATGAGGGAAACAGCAATGCCAAACATATAGTTCAAAAGGAGATAAGCCATTTCTTGGGAGAGAGGGGATTCCCGCAACTGGGCGAAGTCCCACCACCCTCCGAGAAAGGGACTCCGGAGAGTGCAATATAGACTAAATACGACCCCAGACCCGACGCCAGTGATACTGTAGTGCGGGATATTCATGCATAACATGAAATGAAGTAATAAACCAATGGCCACAGGACGTGTCCAGCAACCATTACCCTGAGTAGTGTTCCATATGTCTAAACTGTGAGGAATGTAAAAACACCGGTGGGCTAGAAAGAAGAGGGTCTGAGTGAGTGAGGCGGGTCAGAAACCCGTGTCCCTCTGCTCCAGATAAGGCTCCATTGCTCCGAGGTTAAAGTCACATGCAATTCTCTCTCCCATACTCTCTGCGCTATAGAGGTATCTCTAGTGATAGCATTACATAAGGTTTAGTAAAATTGGATGCTACACCCGGTAAACTACCGAGAGATCGGAAGTTTCCAATCAACCTTATGCAAAGAGTGCCGATGGCGGGAATACTCTAGTGCTCCGAATGCAATGCTAAAGTTACACTGACCAGAGTCGGGAGTCAAAAGGTTGCATAGGAATATTAAAGGCACCTAAAGTGTTCGAAAAACATTGGTGGATAGTGGGAGTCTAATGGGAGAGTCATACCAGGGAGTAAGGTAAAAGGAATCGGTGAGCAAAGGCCCGCTACTATATCTAGCCACACGGGTCTGCTCGGTACAGGAGCTTCCAACCAACAAGCACCTTGTTTGAGAAGAAAAGATTGAGGGAGCACTTGAATAAAATCGCCACCAAGTATTAATGGAGCATTAGCGGAGGCCGAGGCCAACTGAGCAAAAACTTGCTTAGTGAGCAGGGTTGTCCACATTCGGGAACATAGTGCAAATACACGTGAATTCACTATCTCCAACCTCAAGGTGTACACGGGCCCATCTACCCTCCATGTCAGCGCTAATATCAGGTACAGTAGCGTGCAAAAACTTCTTGACCAGAATGACTATCCCGTATCATTTGGAAACGGTGGGAGAGTAGGCAGCTACCATGTGAGGCCTAGCATTGAGTTTCAGTGTTTCAGCAGAGGGTAGTGCGTTTCCGAAAGAAACACCTAATCAACGTGCTCGTGTCTAAGATAGCTAAGGATGTTCTTTCTGCGGAGTGGACCAGCGATGCCTTGTACGATGAATAATAAGATTTTACATGAGGCCATTCAGAAAAGTTAAAATTCTGAGCATGATAGCACACATAGTTTTACTGTGTCCCTCAAACTAACTGTATCTGGCTGTACACATGACATAGGAAAATAAGCTAATATAATACAATGAAGCGCCCCACATTAACAAAGATAACCACAGTACGGTAGAGGAGAAGCAAAACCCCAAAATTACTGGCGACCATGTGTCTGCGGGGAGAAACCCCAGAGAAGGCCGAAATTGAAAAAACATATAACCTGTAGGACTGTGCGTGCTCCGAATCCGACCGAGGCACACATCATGAAGGGATAGGAGACCAAAGACATAAGTCATACAGAGAAAGAAAGAAAGTCCAGGCTATTTCTGTGCTGGGCTATGATCGCCGCATCGGGCCCTTCAAAATGGCGGACAGAGCCGGCAGATAAGAGTCCAAGATTTGGGATTAGCGCATCTGTTCTGCTTCTTTGGAGTCCAAAAATGTTGATAATAGATCAGGATCCTCGAACGTCCTGGTCTGGTTATGGAGAGTCACTCGGAGTTTCGCTGGATACAACAGGCCAAAGCGAGCCTGTAGCTGTTGAAGTCGAGGGCGAAGAGCAAGGAGTTTCTTCCGACGGTCAACGGTAGGCTTTGCCAAATCCGGAAAGAAGGAGACCTTACGACCTTCATATTCCAAATGATGATTCGCTCGAGCAGCATGTAAAATTTGTTCCACTTGTTGATATCGTAGCAAGCTAAAGATAATAGGCCGGGGGGTCGTGCGGTTGAGCGCCATGCGGGCAGGAACACGGTGTGCTCGATCGATTTCCAGTTCTCTGTGAAAAGTAATCTTCAGCAAGGAGGGAAGAGTTTTGAGCAAGAATTCTCTTATATCTCCTGCTTCCACTCCCTCCGGCATTCCAAGGAGCCTCACATTGTTGCGACGGGCGCGATTATTGCTATCTTCCAATTCCTTTTGAAGATTCTGTATCTGGCGCTCAGCCTCGTCCAGTTTGCCCAAGCGCACCTCGTGCGAGTCGAGGACCCCCGCCATATTGTCCTGCCGTAATGAAAGACCTTCAAGTCGGTCTTGGAGCACTCCAAAGTCTTCTCGCATGGCTCGAAGCGCTTCTCCATTAGACTGCACCAATTCCTTCACGCCGCGTATTTCCTCCAAAATCTCCAGGTGCATTGCGGGGTTTTCACGAAATGGAACCATCTTCTGCGGGGAGGATACCTCCGTTTTGGAGCGTTTTCCGTGAGAAGAAGAAGGAGACCCGAAGTCCAAGCGCGCTGGTTTGTGGGCCGCCATCCCCCCCGAGGTGCCCCGGTCAGCTCGGAGCAAAATAGTTAATTTATATAGGTATTAAGTCAGGATTCTGAGTAGGCCTCTCGGGAGCTTCAACGCAAAGCGTCCTACCCGCTGGACATCAGGCTCCGCCCCCCTACCCGCTGGACATCAGGCTCCGCCCCCGGCGGCGCATTGTTAAGTTTGGGCGGCAGAAGGCGGTGCGCTGATAAATGTGGGCAACAGAAGGCGGCGAGCTGGTGGGCAGAAGGCGGCGAGCCGGTGGGCAGAAGGCGGCGCGCTGATGTGTGATGGGGCAGTCCAATAGTGGGAGGGATAAGGGGCACGCTGATGTGCAAATAACAGGAATGGAGCCATAGCACAATGGTTAAGACACTGACCACTCGTGCAGGGATCATGGGTTCAATTCCCCACAGTGCCCATTGAAGACAGCTGGCTGAGGCATTATTTTAGGGGCATTTCCATGTTGTGCGGCATAAGGCGGCGCACTGTTAATTTAGTGCGCCACAGGATGGCGCGCTGATGGCTACAAGGCTGCGCGCGGATGCACAAACACAGGAACAGAGCCACAGCACCCATGATGCACTGCACATGCAAATCAGCTGTCCACAGATGCCACAAGATGGGGAATGCACCCCAACAGCTACCCGGCCTGGTAGGGGGAAGTGTCCATGTGCACCCACACAGCACCTCAGCCTGGTAGGGGGTCCTGAGCGGGTGGACTACCAGCAAAGAGTAGCTACACACCGTCACATTGTGCAGGTACTGTGCTCACCCTGAGGGTGTGATGTGGCGGCCAGGACCAGGTCCACAACACCAGAGCTCCAAAACAGTACTAACCTGTGAGATAGGAAGGTGCTGCAGAAACATGTTGGATATCTCTGTCTGTCTCAGTTAGTGGAAACCCCCATGGACCCCCTAGGTGGCCAAAGTTACACACACACCCCCCCCCCCCCCAAGGGGTGGCAAACAGGCCCCTGCCCCCCCCCCCATGGCAGGAGAGTGGACCATCAAACCCCAGTCCTGCTGGGGAACAGACACCCTACAGGGCAGTCCAAGCAGCTCCACACACATCCATAACACAATATCAGACAGACTTTAGGCCTGGATATCCAAAGATGCACCCCAGCACTATCTGACATTCACCTGCAGCAAGCCATCAGCCGCTGCACCCTGCAAGGCACTCCATCAAGACACATACCAGCTGTGAACAGTCTGCCAGTTAGCCCTGATGGAAATGCATGCATCCAAAACTGGGGTGGCAGCACACACAAGCAGAGCGTTCTGTGAGGAGGCCCCAACAGAAAACCCATATATATCACAAGAGAGAAACACAATGCAGCACTATGGGGGTGCCTAGCCATGCTGTCATCACTGCACACTCAGGGTGAGAGTGCTCCCCCAGCAGCACATACAGAGGTCACCCTGTCTGTGTAGGTGGTGGCCTGGCACTACAATGTCACAGCCAGTGCCCTATGCCCTGTGCAGATGCATCCTGGCCAGCCCACCATCTTTGACCTATACCCATGGTACCTTGCTGCTCATTATGCACATTGGCAGGCCAATACTGGCAGTAGTGCTGGCAGTGTGGGTTGGGGAAGGTGTTTGCAGCCAACACACACTGTATAGACAGACACACACTCCCACACCTATGTCAGCATTGTGCTACTATTGAGGGGGTGATTAGCCTTGGCCACCACACCGGTCCTGGGCACAGCACAGGCATGGATATGGTACGCAGTACTGCTGGGGGTCACTCCCCAGGGTGGTGAACACCATCAGAGGCCAGGCCTGGAGCACGCACCGCAGACACCAAACAGATTGTTCGGATGGGGTCAACTAGCAGTATGTGCGTAACGTAGGGATATCTATCAGCCTGTACTCTTAGCAAACGTTTCAGAGCTGTGTACCTCAGGTGTAGGGTGACATTGCTAAGGTATGCAGGTGCTGGTATTGGGAGATGCACGCAGGGTCCAATGTTCTGCCTCTACAGGAGACATTGGCCAATGGGGCCTGTGGGTGTGGGTGTGGGTGTGGGTGTGTCTGCCCCTGTTGGCTGCTGCTTTACGGCAGTGCTTCCCCACTCCAGCCCAGTTTTGCATCACATTGTTCGGGTCTTCCTGCTGTCCCTCATGAATATGCATGAGCTACATCTACATGCCGTGCATAGATATACAGCACAGGCATTTGTATGAGTGGCAGCATGGAACCTGACTGGTGTGTGGCCCACCAGGACTGCATTTGGGGGATTCTGCTGTAGGTTCTGCCCCTGTTCATGGTGTCTGTGCTCAGTGTGGTAAAAGATAGACGTATTACCATTGCATATGTCCTCGTCACGAAAGGTGTGTCCTTACTGTCACTGTTTATTTGTGGGGAAAATATGTGGGCAGGATTGCTGGTAGCCCCAGCTGGTCTTTGAACCTGTGACCTTCTGTTCTTGCATGCACTGTCTGTGTGCACTGCACCACCGTGTAGCCACAGCTTGGCTGAATTCCCTGGATAGTCCATGACTGTGGATCCGGCAGGGCCTGTCTGTTGCTGTGGACTGTGCCAGCCTGCACATGGCTAGGCCTCTGTCTTCTGTCGCTAGCAGCCACTGCCCCCTGCACCACATGTACTCGTCCGCCAACAAGCTGGCATGAGCTTCTCCCATAAAAGGCAGGTGACCTGATTGGAATGTGGCAGTACGGGACTGCATTTGTGGTACTTGGCTGTGGGTAATGCCCATTGTTGTGGTGTGTGTGTGTTGTTGGGTAAAATATGGGTGTTTTCCCCATGCTTATGTCCCCTGCAATACAGGGGTGTCTGCGCTATCTGTGTTTAGTGGTGGGTAAAATATGGGGACTGGGCTGGCAAGTGCCCCAGCTGGGCTTTGAACCTCTGACCCTCTGGTCCTAGAGGTACTGACTCTGTCTGCTGCACCACACTATGGCCACATAGACAGTGCAGCCCCTGGAGGTAGTAAGCCTGGCAGGAGTCACAAACCCTGCTCTACGCAAATTTACTGTGGGCATATGCACCCTGTCTGGTGACAAACATGCACATAAACCCCGGAAATGACCACGGGAAATGGGGGACAAAATATCACCACTCTGGGCAACAGTGATATTAATGGGCAACCATAGCAAATACTCCCAGGAAAGCTCCACAAAAGGAAATGTTTTTTGGAAGAGTCTCCGCTCCGTAAACCCTTCCAAAATTCATTTCTTTTTTCTGGAGCTTTGCTGGGTGTGTTTTCTGTATTTACCCATCACTATAACTGTTCCCCAGCTGAATTACTATTTTTAATAGTTCTGTTGTGGTCATTTTCTATTTTTATTTTCACTTTTGTGCTGTGCACATGTATCACACTGCTCACGTTTTGCTGGTTTCCCCGGTTTTCCTGTACATTGCTGACGGAAATGGTTTCTCTTCCCTTTAAATGCTTTCTACCGCATGTAGTTTTTACATGCAAATTCGGGCCCGATACTGTGCGGGGAGCCTCTCCCCTCCCACTCTCCACCCATTGACCCCGTCCCTCCGCCCCTCCGGAGCCTTCCTCCGCCCTCCTTTAGCCGTTCCACGCCTCTATCGGACATTTGCGGGCCCGCACTTGTACGGGGCCCGTTAGTGTGCCGCGCACCTTTGCGGGGGTGACATGCACGTGTGCGGGGCATTTAAACACGTTTATTAGCGTTTCAGTGCCGCGTTTCCATGCGCTATTTTGCGGCACGCACATTTCCGGTTTTTAGTAAACATCCCCCTTAATCACAATGTGGAAACTATTTATTTCTCTCTTTGATAATCTTATAACAGGCCTTGAAAAAAATAAGTTATTTCTGTTAATCTTCATCGATGTCTCAGCAGCTTTTGATACTGTGTCTCACACAATAATGTTACAACGTCTACAAGATATTGGCTTATGCAACAATACATTAAAATGGTTTGCCTCTTATCTAACTAATCATATGCAGTTAGTAAAATATGGTGACAAAAAATCCTCTCAATTTTCAATTGGACAAGGCATACCTCAAGGTTCAGCTTTATCATCTATTCTCTTTAATATTTATATTCAACCCATATGTCAAATTATTAATCTTCATGAAATTAATTATCATTTATACGCTAATGACATTATGGTTTATACTATAATTGACCAAAATACCTTTGATACAACAAAAATTAATAACTGTTTGGTTGATATGAATGATTGGCTTAATAACAACAACTTAAAAATAAATTCTGACAAAACAGAAGCAATGTTCATAACTAAATGCCAGTCTTTAAAACTACCAATTGAAATCAATTTATTAAATAGAGAAATACAAATTAAAGATGAAGTAAGATATTTAGGTGTAACATTAGATAAATATTTAAATTTAAAATCTCATATAAACAAAATTGCGTCAAAAGCATACATACCATTGTTTAAAGATTATAAGAAGACTAAAACCAATACTAAATACAAATCATTTTCGCAGAGTATGTCAGGCAGTCATAACACCTCTACTTGATTTTGGAAACATCTTGTATCAAGGTCTTCCTAAACACTCTATCCATCCTCTCCAATTAGTTCAGAACACCACTGCGCGTATTGTAACTGGCTCTACAAAATCTGAACACATAACTCCAGTCCTCAAACAGTTACATTTCCTTCCGGTTATTGCAAGGGCAAAATATAAAAACCTAATGACTATTTTCAAAAATTTTCACCAATCCTCAGCAGATAGTCTACAATCTATTATTTCAAAAGACAAGAGCATAAGACCAAGACAATCTCAAAATATCAATAAACTTAATACTCCTTTGAACTTCAACAAATCAAAACAAATGACTTCTAAAAGAGCATTTTCCTTTATGGCACCAGAGTTATGGAATTCTATTCCTGAAGACTTAAGAACTCAGGAAGACCTTAAGGACTTTCACAAATCTTTAAAGACTTACTTATTTATAGAATCATTTGGTGAAATTACTTAAATTAACCATTATGTATATTTAATTTTGCTATGATATAGTATTATAACATACTGTTTTGTTTTGTATTTATATTGTAAAGTATCGTTTTTGTTTCCCCATACCCTCAGTATGTAAGCCTTTGTTGTCTTGTCAACCACTTTGATTGAAGGATAAGGTGGTATACAAAACTGGTTAAATAAATAAATAGTGATCCAATAAGATTTAAATGTACTTATTTATTTATTTGTGTGTTTTATATACTGATATATCAAGTAATCATAGCGGTTTACAATTAAAACAACCGATACATTAAACATTGTAACAATAAATGGTGCAATGACATATGACCTTATCTGCATCAGGACACTGTACACATTGCATGGTGCATATCGTAGAAATCCACTGTTTGGAGCGCAACACTCCAGCAGGCTGGGTGCTGCAAATAGCACTGATGGCTGCACTTACATGTTCACATGGGATGCTAGGACTCCGTCACCAGTATCACTGCCAGGGCGTGGGCATTGTTAGGGAACCCTTGTTGTGTTTATGTTTATGTTTATTTCAACATTTGATATACCGCCCCCCCCCCCCCCATTACATTGGGGCGGTTTACAATACAAAAAAAAAGATGTATAGGAAAAGGAAATGAAGTTACAATCTTTGTTTAGGAAAGAAAAGAGAAAAGAAAACTTTAAACATTAAATTCAGCAGAGAATAGGAAATAGAAGTTAGGGGGGAAGGTTAAAGGCAGTGGAAAAGAGGTGGGTTTTCAGTAGGGAGCAGAACTTAGGGTAGGGCAGGAATGAGCACCAGTGCTATATTGCATACATATGCGGGGGTGTTTATTTCAGTTGCTTTGACTTACATCCTCCCTCTCCTCTGCTTTCTATTCCGTAATACTGCCTGCTATGGTTTTCCAGGCTGCAGACACACCAGTGCACAGCATAGATTACACATCTATTCACCACTTTTGACTGCATTAAGGTGCTGAGCAGGAAAATTCCATGGTTTTGCAGGTATAACCTGGACGTCTGTGGGACCGACTGCAGACATACACGGGTGTGACTGGAATGCACTTTATACATCTCTGAGGCTGGCTACGCCCCATTTCGCTTTTTCCTGCCCAGGTTCTGTGATCCCCGTTTAAGTACTGCGTATGTGCAGGGCTGCGAAGGGTCAGAATACAGTTATGCACGTTTTCGCTAGATACATGTCTATCCCGCACATACAGGTAGCTTATTCATGGTTCAGAATGATCCCCTATATGAATATGCATGTACTTTACACACAAACATTTACACCTGCTCCTGAGGAGGCAGAAATGTCCACAGATTCCATGATTTCTGCTGGTTTGGTGGAGCAATTTTATAAAGATGCATAGGTGCTTATATTTCTTCTTAAAATAGGCTTGAAATAGGCGTCTGCCAGGCCTTCATACATAGGCAGCCTTTTATAAAATTACTCTCATGCTGAACAATTCTTGAGTTTGAAGGAATTTATTTTCTTTTACTAACAGGATATAACAGCTATTTACTGGTTTAAAGGAAATATAATCGATCTACATTAGATCCATTTTAGCACTATCCTAGTTTTGGTGGTGGTGATGGTGGCAAGAAATTTACTATACAATGAAAATACAAATTCCCAACCAAAGTAGACTCTGGCCTTTTCTGTTTATCCTATGTTAATGCTATTTGGCTTAAAGCAAGCTGATCTGAACTTCTGAGTGTACAGGCAGCAAGGTCAATATCAGACAATTTTATGCACGGTATGTGATCTTTGTATGAAATTCACTTAAAGAACAAAGCACACTAATAGCAATCAAACGAGCACAGAAACACGGAACATGACAGCAGGTAACAAACTGAAAGGCCCTTTTGATCTGTTGTTCTCTCTGTCTGCTACTGTACCACAGTCTTTACTTGACCTCCAGCTTTGTCTTTGCTTTCCCACCACCAAGGGGCTTCTGTGCTTATCTGGTGCTTTCTTGGTTCTGACTGGCATTTTCACTCTCTCCCACATGTCCAAAAGGAAGATATTTTATACATTCCCTATGCTTTCTATAAAGAATGATTCAATATTCAAATGGACTATAGATTCACTGATTAGAACATAAGGATACAGGATATGGTATACTGAGTCAGACCAATGGCCCATCAAGCCCAGTGTCCTGTTTACAACAGTGGCCAATCCAAGTTTCAAGTACCTGCCGGGTTCCCAAAGGTACACAAATGCCAAACAGGGTCACCCATCAACCAATCCACATTCTACCCCCTGCAATGATGGCAATAGAGTGGATCATCTGGGGAACAGACACCCCACAGGGCAGTCACAGCAGCTCTATACACCCCCAGAACACAATATCAGACAGACATTAGGCCTGGATATGCTAAGCTGCACACCACCACTGTCAGATATTCTCCTGCAGCAAGCCATCAGCCACTGCACCCTGCATAGCACCCCTTCAAGACACAGACCAGCTGAATACAGTCTGCTAGTTAGTCTTGGTGGAAATGCATGCATCCAGAACTGGGATGACAGCACACACAAGCAGTTACATCAGTGACTGGGCCCCAAAAGGACACCCATATATATCACATGAGAGGAATACTATATAGCGCTATGGGGGTGCCTAGCCATGCTGTGGTCACTGCACAGTCAGGGTGGAGTGATCCCCCAGCAGCACATTCAGAGGTCACCCTGTCTGAGCTATACCCATGGTACCTTGCTGCTCATTATGCACATTGGCAGGCCAATACTGGCAACAGTGCTGGCAGTGTGGGCTGTGAAAGGTGTTTGCAGCCACCACATACTGTATAGACAGACACACCCCCCCACACCTATGCCAGCAATGTGCTACTATAGAGGAGGTTCGTAGCCCTGCCCACCACACCGGTCCTGGGCACGGTACAGCCATGGATATGGTACACAGTACTGATGGGGGTCACTCCCCAGGGTGGTAAACACTGTCAGGGGCCAGACCTGGAGCACGCACTGCAGACATCAGACAGCTTGTTCTGATGGAGCTCAAGAAGCAAACAGTGCTGAACGTAGGACTGTCTATCTGCCGGTACCCACATCAAACGTTTGAGGGCTGTGTACCGTGTACCCAGGTATAGGGTGGCATTGCTAAGGTACGCAGGTGCTAGATCTGGGAGATGCATGCAGGGCCCAATGTCCTGTCTCTCCAGGAGGCATTGGCCAATGGGGCCTGGGGCCTGGGGGTGTGGGTGTGGGTGTGGGTGTGTCTGGCCCTGTTGTCTGCTGCTTTACGGCAGAGTTTCCCTACTCCAGTCCTGGTGTTCCAGACACTGTTCAGGTCTTCATGCTGTCCTCTATGAATATGCATGAGCAGGGCCGGATTTACCTTGAGTGAGGCCCTACGCCAACAAAAATTGTGGGCCCCCAGCAGGGGCGGCCCAAGGGGGGTGTGGACCTCATTTGCATAAGGGGCCTCATTTGCATAAATATTTGCATAATGTTACCATATACTAACTTTTAGTAAACGTGCCTCTTAATGAGTGTATGGATAAAGAAAGACTAAAAGATTTCTACATTACTATAATCCAGTGCCAACTGCCAGACACATTAGGAACTACTACAAACACTGCCCATAGTAAACCCGCCGTATCCTAACAGCACTACCAGGACTCACAAAGCACCATACTCTACCAATCAAAAGGCAACACTGCAAATATTAAACCAATACATTTCAGAGAACAACAATACATGACCTACTGGGGAAAAAGAACAAGTGGCAATGTCAAATAGGAATTATATAAACAGAACACCTCAGCTCAGTTACACATGCAGAACATAGACCATCACCAAACAAGTAATCACAATTTAGAAATAGGAAGACAATAATTAAACTGGGAATCCCAAAAGCCAAACTTGGAATGTACAACACTGTAGAAATAAAACTATACATTAATTTGCTCTTGTACTAAACAAAGCGCAGATGTTAATGATGCACATTTACCAGAGCTGACATATTCCAATTAATAAATTCAAAATAAAGAGATATTTTTCTACCTTTTGTGCATTTTTTTCAGCTGCAATTGCTCCAGCCACTTTCTTCTGGTTTCTTCGTGTCTTCTGCTAACTCTCCATCGTCTGCTGTCCATTTGTCCTTTCTTCTCTCTTCTAGATTTTTTTCCATTCTCTCTCTACATCTGCTTTAACATACTAATCTTTCTCCTTTTGCTCTTTCCTCATTCCTATTTCATCCACTCAAATTTTACCCCTCCATCCTCAATCCCCACTTACTCTCCCAATACCCGGCCAATTGTAGATTTTTTATCCCTCCCACACAAAATATTTTTCCCTTCTCCATTTTACTCTTCCAGCCCCATCCCATTCTAATCCTCCCCCAACATCAGCTCCCTTCTAGTTCCAGCCTCACCCAGCATCCATTCCCTTCTAGTCCCTGCATCAGCCCATTTCCAGTCCTAGCCATCCATCAGCCCATTTCCAGTCCTAGCAACCCCCCAACCCAATACCAGTCCTAGCCCCCCATCACCCCACTTACAGTCCTTAACCCCCCATCACCCCATTTTCAGTCCTTAACCCCCCATCACCCCATTTTCAGTTTAAGCCCCCCCTATAACCCATTACCAGTCCTAACCCCCCATCAGCCCACTTCCAGTCCTAACCCCATCAACCCATTTCCAGTCAGCCCCCCATAGCCCATTGCCAGTCCTACCCCCCCCATCAGCCCACAGCCCATTACCAGTCCTAACCCCATCATCCCACCTCCAGTTTTAACCCCCCAGCCCATTTCCAGTCCTAGCCCCCCATAGCCCATTACCAGACAACCCCCATCAGCCCACAGCCCATTACCAGTCTTAACCCCCCCAAAGCCCATTACCAGTTCTAACCCCCCCAACAGCCCATTACCAGTCCTAACCCCATCAGCCCACCTCCAGTCTTAACCCCCCAGCCCATTTCCAGTCCTAGCCCCCCCCCATAGCCCATTACCAGACAGCCCCCATCAGCCCATTACCAGTCTTAACCCCCCCCCAAAGCCCATTGCCAGTTCTAAGCCCCCCCAACAGCCCACAGTCCATTACCAGTCCTAACCCCATCAGCCCACCTCTAGCCTTAACCCCCCCAGCCCAGCCCAGCCCAGCCCAGCCCAGCCCAGCCCATTTCCAGCCCCAGCCCCCCAATAGCCCATTACCAGCCCTACCCCCCCCAGTCCATTTCCAGCCCCAGCCCCCCCAATAGCCCATTACCAGTCCTACCCCCCCCCCATAGCCCATTGCCAGTCCTACCCCCCCCCATCAGGCCCCAGCCCATTTCCATTTCGAACCCCATCATGCCAACGCCAGTTTTAAACCCCCAGCCCATTTCCAGTCCTAGCCCCCCATAGCCCATTACCAGACAACCCCCATCAGCCCACAGCCCATTACCAGTCTTAACCCCCCCAAAGCCCATTACCAGTTCTAACCCCCCCAACAGCCCATTACCAGTCCTAACCCCATCAGCCCACCTCCAGTCTTAACCCCCCAGCCCATTTCCAGTCCTAGCCCCCCCCATAGCCCATTACCAGACAGCCCCCATCAGCCCATTACCAGTTTTAACCCCCCCCAAAGCCCATTGCCAGTTCTAAGCCCCCCCAACAGCCCACAGTCCATTACCAGTCCTAACCCCATCAGCCCACCTCTAGCCTTAACCCCCCCCCGCCCAGCCCATTTCCAGCCCCAGCCCCCCAATAGCCCATTACCAGCCCTACCCCCCCCCCCAGTCCATTTCCAGCCCCAGCCCCCCCAATAGCCCATTACCAGTCCTACCCCCCCCCCCATAGCCCATTACCAGTCCTACCCCCCCCCCCCCGGCCTAAAGTAAAATTTAATTTTAAAAAAAAAACCTGGTGGCTGCCGCCGCGGGGCCCCCTCTGCTGCCGCGGGGGCCCCGTCTACAAGCTGAAGCCGTCGGGTCGGGTCGGGTCTCTCTCCCTCCCTCGCTGCAGGCTGCAGGCTGCGAGAGACGCGAAGGGAGAGCGTCTCCTCGCGTCTGTGTTAAGCCCGCAGGGGCTGATGGGAAATCCCATCAGCCCCTGCGGGCTTAACACAGACGCGAGGAGACGCTCTATCTTCGCGTCTCTCGCAGCCTGCAGCGAGGGAGGGAGGGAGAGACCCGACCGGACCGGACCGGACCGGACCGCTTCAGCTTGTAGAAGGGGCCCCCGCGGCAGCAGAGGGGGCCCCGCGGCGGCAGCCACCAGGTTTTTTTTTTAAATTGAGTTTAAAAAAAAAAAACTGGTTCTTTTTTTGTGGGCCCCTGCCGGCTGTGGGCCCTACGCCATGGCGTACATGGCGTATACGTAAATCCGGCCCTGTGCATGAGCTACATCTGCATACCATGGGGGTGGTGCAGACATATGCAGCACAGGCATCTTTCTTAGGGGAAGCATGGAACCTGAATGGTGTTTGGCCCTCCAGGACTGTATTTGGGAGACTCTGCTCTAGATAATGTGCCTGTTTATGGTGTCTGTGTTTGGTGTGGTAAAATATAGGTGTATTAACCATGCCTATGTGTTCAGCAATAAAGGTTTGTCCTTACTATCACGGTGTAGTTGTGGGAAAAATATGTGGACAGGGTTGGCAGTAGCTGGGATTTGAACCTGTGACCCTCTCTCTTAGAGGTACTGGCTCTGTCTGCTGCACCACACTGTAGCCACAGAGACAGTGCAGTCCCTGGAGATGGTAAACCTGGCAGGATGGGGTCGCAAACCCTGCTCTGCACATGTTTACTGTGGGCTCATTCACCTTGTCTGGTCACATACGTGCAGATAAACCCCGGAAATGACCACAGAAAACAGGGGCTATACTTTTAGCCAAGCTGGGCAACAGTGCTATTAATGGGCAACCATAGGGAACACTCCCAGGAAAGCTCCAAAGATGGCAATTAGTTTTGGTGGAGTCTCCGCTCCGTAGACCCTTCCAAAATTCATTTCTTTTTTCTGGAGCTTTCCTGGGTGTGGTTTTTATATTTGCCCATTACTATAACTGTTCCCCAGCTGAATTACTATTTTTAATATTTTTGTTGTGGTCATTTTCTATTTTTATTTTCACTTTTGTGCTGTGCACATGTATCACACTGCTTACGTTTTTCAGGTTTCCCCGGTTTTCCTGTACATTGCTGACGTAAATGGTTTCTCTTCCCTTTAACTGCCCTCTACCGCAAGTGTTTCACTCGCGCTATTTTTTCCTTGTAAATTCGGCCCCGATAATGTGCGGGGTGCCTCTCCCCTCCCCTTCCCCGCCCATTAACCCCGTCTCTCCGCCCCTCCGGGGCCTTTCTCCGCCCTCCGTTAGCCTTTCCACGCCTCTCTCGGACATTTGCGGGCCCGTTCTTGTGCGGCGCCCGTTAGTGTGACGCGCACGGGTGCGTGGCTTCATCGCACGTGTGCGGGGCACTTAAGCGCTCTTAAGTACCGCTTTTAGTGCGCTATTGTGCGGCGCGCACATTGGCGGTTTTTAGTAAACATGCCCCTTAGTCTTTCTACTTTTTGAAGGAGTAAACAACCTATCTAGGTTTACCCGTTCTACTCTATTCAGTAATTTATAGAGCTCTTTCATATCTCCCCTCAGTGCTGAATGCCTATGCACACTGGCCCGGCAGCCCCCCCAACACAATGGAGCCACTGAAGGTACTATCCTGCTACCCCATCCCGGCCCCAGCAGCTTGGAATGTCCTCCCAATGGACATGGTGGGGGACAAATACAGTGACAGAATTCAAAATGGCATGGGACAGACACAATGGATCCCTTTATGGCAACAAGATAAAATCAAAATAAACATAACTATCTCTTATATCTCAACAAATAGAGGTGACCTACACGGAGCGATGGGTACATCCCTAAACAAAAGTATGGGGAGGGGTGACAAGCATGGAGCAGCAGGTGCACTTATTCTTACCGCCCTACTGGGCAGACTAGATGGACCATACCGGTCTTTATCTGCCGTCATATACTATGTTAGCATGACACAAAATTATTCAATGCTGCTAAAACACAAGAGGATTGTGAAAAATTGCAATGGGACTTTGATAAATTGGAAGACTGGACATCTAAATGGCAGATGAAATTTAATGTGGATAAGTGGACAAGTTTACACTTAGGGAAGAACAACCCAAACTACAACTACATGATGGAAGGTTCCACATTAGGAACAACCACCCAGGAAAAGGATTTAGGCGTCATCGTGGATAGTACATTGAAATCCTCTGTCCAGTGTGCAGTAGCAGCCAAGAAAGCAAATAGAATGCTAGGAATCATAAGGAAAGGAATGGAGAATATAGCAAAGGATATTATAATGTCTCTCTATCATTCCATGGTGTGACCACATCTTGAATATTGTGTGCATTTCTGGTCACTATATCTTAAAAAAGGATATAGCAGAACTAGAAAGAGCCACCAAAATAGTAAAGAGGAATACCCCTTTGAGGAAAGGCTTAAAGGATCAGGGCTCTTCAATTTGATAAAAAGATGGCTAAGGGGACATATGATAGAGGTCTATAAAATAATGAATGGAGTGGAACAGGTAAACATAGATCAGTTGTTTACTGTTTCAAAAAGTAGAAAGACTAGTGGACATGCAATGAAGCTACAATATAGCCCATTTAAGACTAATGTCTTAGTGAAAAAATATTTTCTCCTCTCAACACGTAATCTGGAATTCATTACTGGAGGATGGAGTAAAAGCTGTTAGTGTAGTTGGGTTTAAAAAAATTGGACAAGTTCCTGAAGGAAAAGTTTCTAAACTATTACTAAATAGGACTAGGGAAATCCAATGCTTACCCTGGGATAAGCAGCATGGAATATCTGTATATTTTTGGGAACTTGACAGGTATTTGTGACCTGGATTGGCTGACGTTAGAAACAGGATACTGGGCTTGATGGACCCTAGGTCTGACCCAGTATTGCATCTCTTGTCTTCTTATGTTAATGCGTGGGGACACTTACACGTGCTGGATTCATAACATAGTACAAAAAGTCTTTAATTTTCTGTTTTCTGTCCTATAACCTGTATGCCTATCCCCATGTCAACAAGTATCACTTATTTCACAGAAAACTCCTTATCCCTTAAAACTCCTATTCATAAGTTCATACATGTCAATCCATGAATACCCATCACTCCCCCCCCCCCAAGTCTGACTGTGCCATCAGCCAGAAAGTATAGTATTTACTATAGCAGCTCCCCCCAAACATCTAAAGTTCAAACTCACAGCAAATACAGGCATTTACTGTACATTTACAGCTGGACTTCACTGGCAGTCAGTGTAATAAAACTAATGCAGCAGAGTCATGATCATATTATGTCATATGGACTGCTGCATTCTGCATTGCTTGTAGTGAATAGAGCACATGATCAGGTAGCCCTAAATAAATGATATTGCAGTAATCCAGATAAGGTAACACCAGTAACTGAACTACTGTACAAAACCTATTTGTGCCCTCAATATTGTTGAAACCTCCTTGCCATCTACACCTTTAAAGAGGGCACCACGGACCACCTTATTTACTTGTGATCAAATGATTGTTTATGGTCCAAAACAATTCCCACATAATTTTACAGTGAAAATGGCGGGCCATTTTCAAAGGGGCAATTTATGGTTTTTGGTTTATTTAGGCTAGATATACCATAATAAAATCAAAGTGGTTCACAAAATACTACCATTTCTAAGTCTATCCTTTGAAAATTGTTTTTATTGCTGTTTTTCTAACTAAACTGTGTAAATTATTATCAGACCTTTAAATACAAACCATATTGGTTGCATGTTGAGTTAACAGATATGATAATCCCATGTGAATGGATACATAGATCCCCAAACACGTAGAGGCCATTTCCAATGTGTGTGTCCCCCACTTGTACGGCCGGCCAGAATTGGGAGGTGCTCCAGTCTACCGGCCTGGCTATGCAGGTCGTGCCTCAATTTTGGCCACCTGGACATCCAGCACCTCCCCGGCTAGCCCATCCTGGCTCCTGCATGGAGGGGCGGTGGCATGGCATCCTGTTGCCATGCCACTGTGGCTCCATGCAGCAGCTGCGATTCCAAGCATTGTTCTTTTCCCCAAGGCACCACCCCCAATCAGGCAGCTGTGGCCAGGATCAGGCCACGGGTAGCCCTCTGAACCCTCTCACCTGCCTTCCCGGCTCCGATCCATCATCCTCTTCTGTCTAGGGGACTTCTTACACCTCCAAAAAGTCCCCCGTACAGATAGCTGACCCCGGACATATAGATCTGACCTCTGAATTGGCCCGGTATGTCCGGGTTCAAGGCGCTGCCAACAGCCCGCCCTCGCTCTGCCTGCAGCCTGCCCTCTCCCGCCCACAAACAGAGCCCCTCGCACAGCTCAGATCTACATGCAGGGAGCTCTGTTTCCCGGATGCAGGCCAGATATTTAGTAGATCTGGACGTCCAGATGGTTCAGAATAGACCCCTATATGTGTAAATCTGACAGCAAACTAAAGAAAGTCACAAGGCTTGGGACTAATGTAATAAGTCAGCTTTAAAAATCCAAGTTCTGATGATCCAGGCAATTTTCAAAAAGCACCTGAAGCAGGAATAGGTAGATATCATTTCTCACACCTGACATGTTGAAACCCTTTGCCTAGTGTGTACAATGGCCAAGAAAGCAAATAGAAAGACACCCATGGTCGAGAATACCAGAGGTGCCAGTGCCAGGATAGGGTGAAGAGTTGAGGGTGCGGAGAGACAGGGGGGTGGGTCAAGGGGAGTGCTATTTAGTATTCCATGGGGCCTTGGGTCGCCCTCTTGCCCCTCCAAGCCAAAGTATGAAGACACTTGATGGGCGCCCTCACTGCCTCTACAGAACACAAATTCACAAAGGCTTGGGGCCATTTTCAGGAGGCAATGGTCGGTGGAGTGTGGCCACCCAATTGCACATGAGGTTCTGAGAAGGATGGTTGTGGCCATGGACGGGGTCTGTCATGATGCATCGAGGCGTGGCTCTTCAGATGCGCTTTTGTGCCAGTTTTCTTTGGGGCACTGAAGGTGGGAGATTTGGTGGCACCCTTGAGATGCATGCCGGGAGGTGGGAGGACTCCTGCTGGCAGACATCATGGTTAGGAGTAGTGTGCTGAAGATCCAAGACTGACCCGATGGGTAGAGGTGTTGTCATTGGCATGGTGTGGAATTTCGAGGAGTATAATCGGATATAACCATGGAGAGGGTGGCAACTCCTAATCCATGCAGATGGCACCCCACTCTTATGTTACTAGTTCGAGAGAGTATTAAAGACGTGAATTGTAAATGTTGGGCTGAATGCACTCTTTCTGGATTGGGGCGGCTACTATGACTGCGGGGGCTCGGCATGACGTGGGAAAAGATCATGGCGTATAAGATATATGTTCGCCCAGATAACAGATCATGATGGCTCCCACGTCATAGCTGAGGACAAGTTGCAAGTCATCCTGTTGCCTTAACTCCTAATTCTTGACTGGTTTGTCTTAGGTCCAGATACTCCCCAAGGTGCAAGAAGATATGGATCAGCGGCTATTCATTCATGCACTGGGTGCAGAGAAAAACCATGGACAGGCCTCAAGGACTTAACTTGAGGATGAGTGCAGCAGAAGTATCCATCATGTGGAGGGGACCTGCACAATATGTTGTGCAGGCCCATCCACAGTATGTTGCGCAACTGGTCCCAACCCTTCGGCACAGTAGAGAGCAGGTGGAGCCCCCTGGATTTGCCGGTGCATTTAGGAGACTGATCAGATGAGTACACATAGCGTGGACCTCACCAGGAAGGTGCAGAGGGATGTAGTGTGGACCTCATCAGGAAGATGCAGAGGGACCTTGTGGCACTCCTTTCTGGGCACCCAACTGGTGTGGTCCTGCATCATACCGTGTAGGATGTGGAGGGGCGAAAGGTCCAACCGGGCAATTGGGAAAAAGCCCACTGCAAGGTAAATAGGTAGATGACACAATTTATAGAGGCCATCGGAGAGTACTGTATCAGGCATGACCTCATCTGGGAGACATGTCCCGCCAGTACTGCGTGGATGAAGTGCACCAGTCCTGGAGTGCACCTGTCCAACATTGGTATGGATGTATTCCTATGCAAGCTGCAGGAGATGAATGAATTGTTCTGGGACAGAGCAAGGCTTGGCCGCAGCTATGTACTAGGTGGGGCCCACTGGCAAGTGAGGCGTCCATGTCGGTGGGCAGTGGTTGTACTTTGGGACATAAGATGGGACACACAGCTGTGCATTGGACCAAAAGGGGAGTGGCCTTGAGGTAATTGTCCTCTCCCATGCAGGGTCAATGGCTTTGTGGCAAGGACAACATGTATACAGCACCTTCTCCACACTCCCCCATACTTTCACAGTGGAGGGGAGGGGGAGAAGGGCACATCTCTGCCACATGAGTGAGTGGGTCTGAACTGACTTTTGATGGGCCGGATCGGAGCCTGGAGGTACAACCCTGCTGTGAACAGGATGTTAAGGCATGCTTTTGCGGCCTGCCTTAGCCTTAGCACAAATGGTTTAAGATGATGGACTATTAAGATGTGTGGTCCAGAAGCAGATAATGAAGCAGAAGAAAGTAAAGGGGCAGGCTTCAAATGGTTCACCCCAAGGCAGTACGAGCTATATGTCTCACGTGATCCTATTCATTGAATGTTCTAACTTATGTATCATTGTCTGGACTGTATAGTTGCAGTGGATTTATATTTCAGGTATTTGTCACTTATTTTTGATACTTAATAGATTTATAATCTAGGCTATGCTACAGCCAAGAACTACCAATAAATATCATTATGTTACACATATTAAGAGGAATCTCTGTCATCATTAGGGAAAAAGGGAGGGGGTGGGGTAGGCGGGGACACCCAGGGGACTGGCTACATCCTTGCCCAGCTGAGACACCCGTGGCTGAGAATAGCAGCCATGGGGCGCAGGCGGGCAGAGGGTGCCAATGCCAGGATAGGGTTAAGAGGTGAAGCGGAGCAGAGGTGCAGGAGGATGTGCCCTGGGGAGGGCTATTTAGTAGCCTGTGGAGCCTTGGGTCGCCCTCTTGCCCCTCCGGAGTGACAGGATCCAGACAACTTTCCTACCCACCCACATCCCTCTATGTTGTGGTGTGGCCATAATTTGTGACACAAGATGGGACACACAGTTGTGCAATGGACCAAAAGGGGAGTGGCCTCCAGGTAATAGTCCTCTCCCATGCAGGGTCAACGGGTTTGCGGCAGGGACAGCATGTATAGGGCATCTTCTCCACACTTCCCCATGCTTTCATGGCGGAGGGGAGGGGGAGAAGGGCATGTCTCTGCCACATGAGTGAGTGGGCCTGAGCTGACCTTTGATGGGCTGGGGTCGGAGCCTGGAGGTACAACCCTGCTGCGAACGGGGTATTAAAGCATGCTTTTACGGCCTGCCTTACTCTTAGCACAAATGGTTTAAGATAATGGACAGTTAAGATGTGTGAAGCAGAAGAAAGAAAAAGGGATGGGCTTCAAATGACTTGGCCCCAAGGCAGTACAGGCTGTGTGTCTCACATGATCCTATTCATTGAATGTTCTAAGTTATGCATCATCATCTGGACTGTATAGTTGCAGTGGATGTATATTTCATGTATATGTCACTTATTTTTGATACTTAATGGTTTTATAATGTAGGCTGCAGCTAAGAACTACCAATAAATATCATTATGTTACACATATTAAGAAGAGCCTCTGTCATCATTGGGGAAAAAGAGGTGGAAGGGACAGGGGGGAATTGGGGATACCCAGGGGACTGGTTACCCCCTTGCCCGACTGTGCTAGGAATCATAAAAAAAGGACTGGAGAATAAAACCAAGGATATTTTAATGCCTCTCTATCGCTTCATGGTGCGACTGCACCTTGAATATTATGTTCAATTCTGGTTGCTCTATCTTAAAAAGGATATAGCAGAACTAGAAAAGGTACAGAGAACAGCCACTAAAATGGTAAAGGGGATGGAAGGATACCCCTCTGAGGAAAGGCTTAAAAGGTTAGGGCTCTTTAACTTGGCAAAAAGACAACTGAGGGGAGATAAGATAGAGGTCAATAAAATTCTGAATGGAGTGGAACATGTAAATGTAGATCAGTTGTTTACTGCTTCAAAAGGTAGAAAGACTAGGCAATATGCATTGTAACCCATTTAAGACTAACAAGAGAAAGTATTTTTTCACAACATATAATCAAATTCTGGAATTCGTTACTGAAGGGTGTAGTAAAAGCTGTTAGTGTAGCTGGGTTTAAAAGAGGTTTGGACAAGTTCCTGGAGGAAAAGTCTATACACCATTATTAAAAAGGATCAGGGAAATTCACTACTTACCCCAGGATAAGCAGCATGGAATCTGTGTACCTTTTTGGGAACCTGACAGATACTTGTGACCTGGTTTGGCTGTTAGAAACATAGTAACATACATAGTAACATAGTATATGATGGCAGATAAAGACCAGTATGGCCCAACTAATCTGCCCAGCAAGGTGGCAAGTGTAGGTGCACCTGCCGCTCCATGCAGGTCACCCCTCCCAATGCCTTTGTTTAAGGGTGTACCCATTGCTCCATAGAGGTCACCTCTATTTTTTGAGATATAAGAGATAGTTACGTTTATTTTGATTTTATCCTATTGATATAAAGGCTTCCACTATGTCTGTCCCATGCCATTTTGAATTCTATCACTATATGTGCCCCCACCACTTCCATTGGGTGTGCATTCCAAGCATCCACCACCCTTTCAGTGAAAAAGTATTTCCTGACATTGCCTTTCAGTTTACCCCCTTGCAGCCTCATGTTATGCCCTCCAGTTTTTCAGCTTCCCGTCTATGAAAAAGGTTTGTTTGTTCATTAATACCCTTTAAGTATTAATGAACAAACAAACTTGCCCTGTCCCTCCTCTCCTCTAGCGTATACATATTTAGGTCTTCAAGTGTCTTCCTATACATCTTCTGGCACGGCTCCAAATCATTTTGGTTGCCTTCCTCTGAACCGTTTCAAGTCTTTTTATATCTTTTGTGAGATATGTTCTCCAAAAATGAACACAATATTCCAAGTGAGGCCTCACAAGTGACTTTTACAGTGGCATTAATACCTCCTCCTTTCTGCAGGTAATTCCTCTTTGTATGCATCCCAGCATCCTTCTGGCTTTGGCCTCCGCCTTGTCACACTGTTTTGCCACCTTGGGATCCTCAGAAACATTCACTCCGAAGTCCTCCTCCTGGTCCATGCACACCAGCCTCTCGCCTCCTACCACATACACCGCTTGCCTCCTATCACCTCCAGACCCTTAGTCTGACACAGTATGGCATCTCTCATGTTCTTATGTAAAAGCAAGCCTGCATAAACAAAGTAGCCCCCTGATTATAGTCAATTACAAGAAAGGTACAGTCCAAGGGACGTCAAGCTTTTGTTTTCTGAATATTTGTACTGTTTGAAGTACCTAATTATGAAAGAAGAATAACATAATTTATTTTTGAAAATTACTGAGCTGTATTGTCATTTTATGGCCTACTACTTGGCAATCCTGGCCTAGGCACAAGCAGGTCTTATCATGTCAAAGTATTCTAATTCAAGTTTTTGCATTTATTGCCACTGTGCATGTTGCTACATTTATGATACAATTTTTATTAGCATGTTTGAGTTTTTCCAGTCATTTTCGCCTCTAGACTTTGTAGTTATTTTTTAATTTTATGAAAATGGTGGCATTCAAATAAATACATAAATAATAAATACAGAGTCATATCCATGAGGAACAGTCAAATATCCTCTGAGTCAGCCTGAATATATTTTTTGTTTATAATATTTTTTGTTTAGTTTTTTAAAACAATAGAAACAAACTCCCCAAAATTCCCAAGAAATCTGATAGCTCTAGCAGCCAGAATGCCCCTTCCCATCACTGAGCACACCCTCAGCTGGTATCATTCAAACGTATGCACACAAACATATGGAATAAAGAATAGAGCCATTGTAATACAATATTTCAAGGGGGACTAGAGTTACTTCTAGAGAATCCTCTCAGTTCATTGTCAAGTTCATCTGCATTTCAGTTTAGTGGCATCTAGGTATTATCTTTCACTTCCTGCTATTCAGATTTAGTATCTGGTGTGAGCCCACTACTATCCATTCTTTCAGCAGCATCTGAAGATCACTTGCGGCTAAGCTCTCTTTAATCACACCCAGTTTTATTCATTTAGCCTTCTCATGCTCCCTGTGATCATTGGTCCCTACAGGAACTATAACTATTGAGCCTGGAGGCTGAGTTGAAGCGAAATATGGAAGGAGGATGTAGTAAATGTTGTTAGTGTAGCTGGGTTTAAAAAAGGTTTGGACAAGTTAATGGAGAAAAAATCCATAAACCATTAAAGGAGACCCAGGAAATCCACTACTTGTCCCAATACAAGTATTTTGGAACCTCTGTCATCTGGGGAAACTGCTAGGTACTTGCGACCTAGATTGCCACTGTTGGAAACAAGATACTGGGCTTGATGGACCTTGGTCTGACCCAGTATGGCATATTTTATGTTCTTATGAGCCATGGTGCTCCTGGGTCACAAGTCTCCTCAGGTAGAAACTTAGGGGTATGTTTACTAAACTGCGTTAGTGCGATTCGCGTTAGGAGCCGCGTTAGAGACAGAAATCCCAAATAAGGACATGGGCGGTACATCGTTGCCGAGAACGCGCCAAGAACGCGCGTTACAAGGCGCCATAAATGAACGAGTGCTACAGGGCACGTTATCGCGCGTTAATCTTAAGAAGGCGCGCAGGCATACAATCACAGCAACAGAGCTGTAGCACAATGGTTACAACACTGACTGATGGTACAGGGGTCATGGGTTCGATTCCCCAGTGGACCTAATGTATAAGGCTGGCTGAAGCAGCACCCTTTACATTTAAGTAGTGATTGTTGAGGCATTTGACGTGTATTTTAATTAGTGCTGCCAGCAAACACACCCTCATGGTGGCATAACCTAAGGTGATGCATAAGGCACCCCATAACGCACTCCGTAGGGCACATTATAAAGTGTACTGTCCGCCAAGGCACCCTATAATGTCCCCTATAGGACACCTTATAAGGCTGTGAACAAAGCCCTGGCTGGCTGCAGGACTGCATGTCACCACACAAACTGTATGCTGTGGTTATCAGGATAGGGTTAACCCACTCGTACCCATGATGCACTGCACATGCAAATCAGCATATGACAGATGGGCACAAGATTGGGTATGCACCCCCACAGCACCTCGGCCAGGTAAGGGGAACAGACCGTGTGTGTGGTACTGCCACAGAGTAGTCACAGACAGTCACATTGTACGGGTACTGTGCCCACCCTAAGGTTGAGGTGGGGCACCCAGCACCAGGTCCACAGCACCATTCATGGCTGAATGACGCCATGCTGCAGGTCCCCATCAGTGTGTGATAGGTAGTTCTGTTAGACACACCTAGGATACATCTGTGCCCTGCTGTATGTCCCGATCATGTCTAGTCCCTATGGGCGATGATGCACCCAGAATAGTGCATATCCTGTGTTGGTGCCATGGTTACCTGCTGTAGGTGAAGAGGGGGGGTGTATGGACCCATGGGCAGATCATGTACCACCACACAACCCACCCGCTGGGGCACAGAGTGGGGAAAGAGGATCACCCATCAATAGATCCACAGTCTACCTCCCTGCAATGGCAACAGTAGAGGGGACCAGCAACCCCTGTCCTGCTGGGGAACAGATAGAGCAGTACACATCCATAACGCAATAGCAGACAGACAGCAGGCCTGGAAATGCTCCCCTGCCCCCCACCATTATCTGATATTCTCCAGCAGCAACACTCTGCAAGGTATTCCAGCAAGACACATACTTGCTGCAGACAGTCCGCCAGCTAGTCCATAGCCCTGGAGGAGATGCATGTACCCAGAACGGGGATGTCAGCATACACACCAAGCAGATAAATCAGTGATTGGGCCCCAAAAGGAAACCCATAAATATCACATGAGAGAAATGCTATAAAGCATTAGGGGGGGAACCTAGCCATGCCATGGTCACTGCTCAGTCAGGGTGAGAGTGACCTCCCAGCAGGACATGCTATGGCCACCCTGTCCGTGCAGGTGGTGGCCAGGCACTACAATTGCCATTGCCCTATGCCGTGTGCAGATGCATCCAGGCCAGGCCACCCTATCCAGGCTATTCCCACGGTACCTTGCTCCTCATTATGCACATTGGCAGGCCAATACTGGCAACAGTGCTAGCAGTGTGGACTGTGGAGGGTGTTGGCAGCCACCACACACTGGATAGACAGACACACACTCCCCACACCTACGCCAGCATTGTGCAACTATAGAGGTGTTGGGCAGCACAGGCCACCACACAAGTCCTGGGCACAGTGCAGGCATGGCTATGGTACGCAATACTGTAGGAGTCACTCCCCAGGTTGGTAAACACTGTCAGACACAAGACCTGTAGCACACTCCACAGACATCAGGAGGGTTGCTATGATGCAGCTCACTCAGATAATTGTACTTAACCTAGGACTTGCTATCTGCCAGTAATCATAGCAACCTCTTTAAAGATGTGTACCATATTCCCAGGTTTAGGGTGGCATTACTAAGATATGCAAGTGCTAGTATTGGGAGATGCACGCAGAGCCAAAGTCCTGCCTCTCCAGGAGGCTTTGGATAATGGGGCCTGTGGGTGCGGGTGTGTCTGCCCCTGTTGGCTGCTGCTTTACGGCAGAGGTTCCCAACTCCAGTCCTGCGGTGCCAAACACTGTTCGGGTTTTCATGCTGTCCCTCATGAATATGCATGAGATACATCTGCAAACCATGGGGGTGGCGCATAGAAATGCAGCACTGGCATCTTTATCAGAGGCAGCATAGAACCGGAATGGTGTTTGGCCCTCCAGGACTGCATTTGGGAGGCTCTGCTCTAGGTAATAGGCATGTTTGTGGTGTCTGTGCTCTGTAGGGTAAAATGTAGGTGTTTTGGGCATGTTTACGTCATCTGCAAGAAAGGTTCTGTCTGTATTAGCACGTTATAGTAGTGGGTAAAATATGAGGACTGGGTTGGCGGAAACCACAGCTGGGACTCAAACCTGTGACCTTATGCTTCTGAATACAGTGGTTTTGTGCACTGCACCACCATGTTATCACAGAGATGGTGCCTTCCCTGGTGATACCATGACTGTTGGTCAGACAGGGCCTGTCTGTTGCAATGCATGGCACCCACCTACACAGGGCTAGGCCACGGTCTGCTCTGGCCAGCTGCCACTGCCCCCTCCACCACCAGTATCCCTCAGCCACCATGCTGACATGCCCTTCTGCTGGTGGAGCTGGTGGTGCGCAGTCTCAGGCCATCCAGTGTGCAGGTAGGCGGCTGCCTATGGTGCGGGTTCTGGGGTAGGGGTGCCTGCATCGACGTCCACGCTCCCCCCCAGCCCCGTCTGCCAATGTTCCGTGCCTTTGGGGGTAGCTGTTGGGTACTATCCCCTGTGACACTTTGGGAAACACACTCGTGCCCATGTTGGGCCTTCAGCAGTTGCTGTCTGGCTGCTCCGCTGTTTCAGCATTCGTATGGGCCACCTAGGCATCACCCTAGTACGCACTGTGGCCCAGCTCCACCACAGCATGTGCTGCCTGCGGCCCTCTGTATCCCCTTCTCCGGCATCTGTCCAGTTGCCGTTCCGACATGCCTGCCCTGATGTTGCGGGACATGTGCACGCCATAGGAACCCTGTCCGATGGTGGGGAAAACCCTGAGCAGTGCTATTTCACTGTGGGCCCATTCACCTTGTATGGGGACGGAGTATAGAACCTTCCATGATTTATATCTGTTCTATGGAGCTTACTCAGGGGGGGGGAGGTGTTGATGTTTCTCATTGATACCACTATTGACCAGCTTGGTTATTGTTTTTTTCCAGTTTGTTGGGGTCATTTTCAGTGTTTCTGTGCCTTTTGTTCTGTGCACATGTATCACACTTATCACTTTGTTTTGGTTTCCCTTCCTGGGCTGTACATTGCTGACACTGAAATGGTTTCTCTCCCCTGTAATGTGCCTTTAACGGCAGGTTTTCATTCGCGTTGGAATTCAGCCCTGAAAATCAGCACGTTAGTGTGAGGAGAGCCTCTGCCCGCCCACTCTCCGCCCACTGACCCCTTCTCTCCGCCCTCTCTCCACCTTCTGCGTTGTTTTACCGCGCCGCGGGTCTTTACGATCGTTTGGGCATCATAACGTGCGTTATAAAACGTTAATGATCGTAAGCGCAGCATAATGTGTGTTATGCTGTGCTTATGACCGTTAACGTTACATAACGCGCGTTATTCACTATTACCGCAGTTTAGTAAACATAGACTATCAACTTCCGAGGACTGGAAAATACATGCTGTGTCTGAATGTAATTCACCTAGAGCTATCACTAAAAAAGTTGTGAGCTAAATCCAAATATCCCTTCCCTTTTCCATAGCCCTTCCTGGAGCTTTGACCTAAACATGGAAAACTTCCTTTTTTATTCCTAATTGTATTCTGTTATGTTGCATTAGTTAGGTCCTAGATAAAGTTGATGCTACTATTGCTATATTGTGAATGCATCATGATTTACAGAGGGATCATTCATTTCCATATTCTAGTTTGAAAAACAGACATTTTTAGTTTTATTTTATTTTATTTTTGAGCAGTCTATATAGCAATAAGCAGTATCAGACTACTATGTAATTATATATGAGGATTTAGTCACCGGAAATTCTCCTTTCAGCCTATCTATTTTCTTTTCTCCATTGTTGGCTTATTATGGAAACATGATTTGCCAAGGAAATTTTTCATCAAAGACTGGCCTGTTTATTTGATTAATTAAAATTTAGCAAATGAAGTGAAAGAGTCAATTGTTCAGAATTCTGGTGATAACATTGTGGGTGACAGATAAGAAACAGAAGTCTGATGATAAGAGGTCCCTTATATTACATATTTTTGCATTAATTATTTGCATTACTTTTAAGATATGTCATCAGTAGTTTCCTGTCTCCACTTTCAAATTTCAATTATTACTTCAGTCTTTGTAAATTGTCTTAGGGGCATGTTTACTAAACATTCCTAACGTGCGGGGCCGCGGTAGTGTCCTGTGCCATATAAGGAGTGGGCGGTTCAGGCCGAAAAAGGAAAAAAAAAGACCGTATGTGTGCGCGTCGCGTTAATGTGCGGGGCCCACATTAGCGCGTGGGAAGGCTAAGTGGGGCGCAGCTGGGCACATATAGGAACAGAGCCATAGCACAACAGTGAAGACAATAACCAATGGTGCAGGGGCCACTGGTTCAATCCCCCAGTGTGTGCAGCCCAAAAAGGCTGGCTGAGGCACCACCTTGAATGTGGAAATGTGTGTCAGGAGGCAAAATAATTTTGGGGCGGCATAAGGCGGCGCACTGTTCATTTTGGGGCGGCATAAGGCAGCGCACTGTTCATTGTGGGGCGGCATAAGGCGGCGCACTGTTCATTGTGGGCAGCAGGATGCGGCGCACTGTTAATTGTGGGCAGCAGGATGTGGCGCGCTGATGGCCACAAGGCGGCGCGCTGATGCTAAAGCAAAGGAACACAGCCACAGCACAATGGTTAAGACACTGACCAATGGTGCAGGGACCAGGGGTTCAATCCCTCACAATGCCCATTGAAAAAGGCTAGCTGAGGCAGTATATTTTATGTTGTGGAGTGCTTTAGGAGGCTTTTTAATTCTATTTTGTGATAACTACTAGCAAACGCACTCTCACAGCATGTTAACATAAGGCGGACCATAAGGCAATGTTACAGTGCACCGTCCGCCAAGGCACCCTAGAATGTCCCCTATAGGGCAGCATGTATGTTGCGACACAGGATAATGTATAGTGCACCCTATATGGATGCCAACCATAAAGTGCCCTATAGGGCGCCCAATAAAGCACCCTCAGAGGCACCTTATGGGTACAGTACGCTGAGGGTGTTATTGCAGGCATCAACATATGTACAGTAAATGTAAAAAATGCTTTGGAAAACCCTATCACAGAACCCCACTGTGGGTATGAACCCATGACCTCTGGCTGCACAGGCAGTGGTGTAACCATTGGGCTATACCTCTAAGCAAGCTCCTGCCTGGCTGCAGATAGCCTGCACGTCACATCACAGACAGTCTGCTGGTGTAAACAGGATAGGGTTAGGCCACCCGTACCCATGATGCACTGCACATGCAAATCAGCTGTCCACAGATGCACACAAGATGGGAACTGCACCCCTAAAGCTACCCGGACTGGTAGGGGGAGGTGTCCTTGTGCACCCACACAGCACCTCGGCCTGGTAGGGTGCCCTGAGTGGGTGGACAAACGGCAAAGAGTAGCTAAACACCATCACATTGTGCGGTTACTATGCCCACCCTGAGTGTGTGATGATGCGCCCAGGACCAGGACAACACCTTGCATGGCTGAACGCGGCCCTGCCATTGCTCAAAAGCAGCAATAACCTGTTAAATTGGTTGGTGCTGAATAAACATCTTGGTTATCGCTGTTTTCAACTTTTTGTGTAAAACCCCCCCCCCCCCCCGGTGGATAAAACAGGGTCTCCCACCAACAGATCCCCATACTATCTTTTCCCCCCCCCCTGCACTGATGGCAGTAGAGTCGACCATCAACCCCAGTCCTGCTGGGGAAGTAGACCCCCCCACAGGGCAGTCCAAGCAGCTCCACACACATCCATAACACAATATCAGACAGACATTAGGCCTGGATATTCATAGATGCACCCCACCACTATCTGATATTCGCCTGCAGCAAGCCATCAGCCACTGCACCCTGCAAGGCACTCCATCAAGACACATACCATGTGTGCTCAGTCTGCTGGTTGGTCCTGATGGAAATGCATGCACCCACAACTGGGGTGGCAGCACACACAAGCAGATAAGTCAGTGAAAAGGCCCCAACAGGAAACCCATATATATCACATGAGAGAAACACAATACAGCACTATGGGTGTGCCTAGCCATGCTGCCATCACTGCACACTCAGGGTGAGAGTGATCCCCCAGCAGCACATACAGAGGTCCCCCTGTCTGTGTAGGTGGTGGCCGGGCACTACCATGTCCCTGCCAGTGCCCTATGCCCTGTGCAGCTGCATCCTGGTCAGCCCACCCTGTCTGAGATATACCCATGGTCCCTTGCTACTCATTATGCACATTAGCAGGCCAATACTGGCAACAGTGCTGGCAGTGTGGGCTGTGGAAGGGGCTTGCAGCCAGCACCCACTGTATAGACAGACACACACTTCCACACCTATGCCAGCATGGTACTACTATTGAGGAGGTAATTAGCCTTGGCCACCAAACCTGTCCTAGGCACGGCAAGGCATGGATATGGTACGCAGTACTGCTGGGGGTCACTCCCCAGGGTGGTAAACACCGTCAGAGGCCAGTCCTGGAGCACGCCCCGCAAACACCTAACAGATTGTTCTGATGGGGTCAACTAGCAGTATGTGCGTAACGTATGGATATCTATCTGCCAGTACTCCTAGCAAACGTCTCAGAGCTGTGTACCGTATACCTCAGGTGTAGGGTGACATTGCTAAGGTATGCAGGTGCTAGTATTGGGAGATGCACGCAGGGTCCACTGTTCTGCCTCTCCAGGAGACATTGGCCAATGGGGCCTGTGGGTGTGGGTGTGTCTGCCCCTGTTGGCTGCTGCTTTACGGCAGAGATTCCCAACCCCAGTCTAGGTCTGCATCACACTGTTCGTGTTTTCCTGCTGTCCCTCATGAATATGCATGAGCTACATCTACATGCCATGGGGGTGGTGCATAGATATACAGCACAGGCATTTGTATGAGTGGCAGCATGGAACCTGACTGGTGTGTGGCACACCAGGAATGCATTTGGGAGAGTCTGCTCTAGGTACTGCCCCTGTTCATGGTGTCTGTGCTCAGTGGGGTAAAAGATAGACGTATTACCATTGCATATGTCCTCGACATGAAAGGTGTGTCCTTACTATCACTGTGTAGGTCTGGGAAAAATATGTGGCTAGGATTGGCAGAAGCCCCAGCTGGGCTTTGAACCTGTGACCTTCTGTTCTTGCATACACTGTCTGTGTGCACTGCACCACCGTGTAGCCACAGATTGGTTGGTTTCCCTGGAACGTCCATGACTGTGGATCCGGCAGGGCCTGTCTGTTGCAGTGGACTGTGCCAGCCTGCACATGGCTAGGCCTCTGTCTTCTGTGGCTAGCAGCCACTGCCCCCTGCACCACATGTACTCGTCCGCCAACATGCTGGCATGAGCTGCTCTCAGAAACAGCAGATGACCAGATTGCAATGTGGCAGTACGGGACTGCATTTTGGGGGATTTGGCTGTAGGTAATGCCCATTGTTGTTGTGTTTTTGCAGTGTTGTGTAAAATATGGGTGTTTTCCCCATGCTTATGTTCCCTGCAATACAGGGGTGTCTGCGCTATCTTTGTTTAGTGGTGGGTAAAATATAGGGGCTGGGCTGGCATGTGCCCCAGCTGGGATTTGAACCTCTGACCCTCGAGGTACTGGCTCTGTCCGCTGCACCACACTATGGCCACAGAGACAATGCAGCCCCTGGAGGTAGTATACCTGGCAGGATGGAGTCACAAACCCTGCTCTACGCATTTTTACTGTGGGCACATGCACTCTGTCTGGTGACAAACGTGCACATAAACCCCGGAAATGACCACAGACACTGGGGGACAATATATCACCACGCTGGGCAAAAGTGATATTAATGGGCAACCATAGCAAACACTCCCAGGAAAGCTCCAAAAAGGACATTTGTTTTGGATGAGTCTCCGCTCCGTAGACCCTTCCAATATTCATTTCTTCTTTCTGGAGCTTTCCTGGGTGTGTTTTCTATATTTTCCCATTACTATAACTGTTCCCCAGCTGCATTACTATTTGTGATATTTTTGTTGTGGTCACTTTCTATTTTTATTTTCACTTTTGTGCTGTGCACATGTATCACACTGCTCACGTTTTGCTGGTTTCCCCGATTTTGCTGTACATTGCTGACGGAAATGGTTTCTCTTCCCTTTAAATGCCCTCTACCGCGAGTGTTTCACTCGCGGTAGTTTTGCTTTGGGATTTGGCCCCGATAATGTGCGGGGAGCCTCTCCCCTCCCCTTCCCCGCCCATTAAACCCGTCTCTCTGCCCCTCAGGAACCTTCCTCCGCCCTCCGTTAGCCGTTCCACGCCTCTATCGGACATTTGCGGGCCCGTACTTGTGCGGGGCCCGTTATTGTGCCGCGCACCTGTGCGGGGGTGACACGCACGATTGCGGGGCGTTTAAGCGCTCTTAAGTACCGCTTTTAGTGCGCTATTTTGTGGCGCGCAAATTAGCGGTTTTTAGTAAACATGCCCCTTAGGCCAGAGCATGTTACCATAAATTGCATTCATGCACATGAAGTCCCTGTTCCAGAGAGTTTGCAGTCTACATGTCGCCGCGCCGCTGGGGCAGGGTCCCGAGGCCGGCAGTAACCGGGTTCCCGGGGCCCCAGCCTGGCGGCGGTGCATTCGCGGCAGTGGGTAGGTGGGGGGGGGGGAAGAGCGTAGGAGGAGTGCGGCCGGCACCAGCAAGTGACGTGCACACGTAGTGCCTCACGATTGGTGCTGGTGCCGGTCGGGGGGCGGAGCGGCGGCACGCGAGGGAGATCGCTGGCGTGCGCTCTCCCTCTTTGCAGCGTGGCCAGCCGCGGAAAAGGTTTGTGTTCGCAATTTGGGGTTTTCCTGGGCCTAAGGGGGCATCGGATTTCGGGCCGGCTGCCCGTCGCGGGGGTGCTCAATTTCGGCGGCAGGGCCCCTTCGTGTCGGCGCGAGGGGGGGGGGTTCTTTGTTGGGCATTGATTGCCCGGTTGGCTGGCTCTGTGGAGGGCCTGGGCCTTCCTGCTGGGTCCGGTATCTTAAAAAAAAAAAAAAAAAATATTAATAATAATAACCCTAACTGCCTAGACGAACGGGATAATTCTACTAAAAAAAAAAAAAAAAAAATCCTAAATAAATTTCAGCAGGTCTCACTGCAGGGCTATACCTCATTATATGTATATAGCTATTTCTATAGCTATAACCCTTTGAGGGGAGGGCTGCGCCTGAGGTGCCCACAGTGGTGCAGCGGACTCCGCCAGCGCCTGTGGGACCTGTGGGTCGCAGGTTCCAGGCCCAGCGGGGGCACGTGCCAACCCGTACTCTTAATTTTAATTGCCTTCCTGGCACTACTCTGCGCTTAGGGCTGCGCTGCCAGTATGGCTCGCCGGTCTCTCGCAAGGCCGCTCCCGCAAAGGTGGGGGCTAAAGGGGCTGCACGTAAGGGGAAGGGGCGTGGGAGGCCTGGGTCTGTGCCTGCCCTCGAGGTGGAGGCGGTGGTGGCTGTGGCTCAGGTCCCGCAGGGAGGGCGGGGCAGAGGAAGGGCGCCGAGGACGCGCTCTGGTACTGCGGGCCGGCCCGCGCGGGCTCGTGCTCCGGCGGTTTCGGCTGCGCCTCAGGGGAGCGGGACGCTTGGGCCTTCCGGCTCGGAGGGTGGGGACGGACTCTCGGGTGAGGTAGACAATGCCACGGTGGAGCGCTCCGGGGCGGGGGCTGCGTTGGGGGCCCGGTACCCGGAGGTGGGAGCTTCTCCTGCAGAGGGCGGCGGGTTGGTTGGGACGTATCCCCTTCCTCCCTCCGGTTGGTCCAGCCCGGGGTTTATGAGCGGGCATGCTCCGCCTGCTGGGTTTTTTGGAACGCCGGGGGCTTGGCCGCTTGGGGGGGGCGCATGGTGTGGGCCGGCGCAGTGGGGTGGGGCCTGGGATGGGTGGAGAGGGGGTGGGGGTGGCGGGACCTCCGTTCCGGGGGGGAGGGGGGTGGCGGCGTGGGAGGCGGGGGGCCTTGGGTCCTCAGCCTGGGGTTGGGGAGTGGGACCCAATGTTGCTTCCAACCCTTTGCGGGCAGGGCCTGCCGCTTTTTCTCCTCTTTTGCCTCAGGTTCCTCGGCGGGATTTGCCCGGAATGGACAGCATTGACCCTGGTCGAGCGGGCTCCGCTAGTGCGGTGGAGGAGCATGACGGTTCGGCTGCTGCGGCTCCGCACCTGCCGGTGTCTTCGCCTCTTCCTCTTGCGGCTGGTGAGTATACTGCGGGCGCAGACAGTTCAGTGGGGGGAGGGCAAGGTCCTGAGGTGGTTCCGGTGGCCGGGGGAAAGGAGACCGTCAAGCGAAAACACGGGCGTCGCTGCCGGAGGGCTTCTTCGTCCTCCTCATCCTCTTCCACGATTTCCTCTGACGATTCGGTGGTTGCGGGGGGTGAAAAGGAGGCAGGCGGCGGGTCGGCAGTGGTGCGTTGTGCGGAACTTTGGGAGGGTGTCCCTCGGAAGTTGCGGCACCGGATCAAGCGTCGAAAGTATATTGATATCTTTCGCCTGCTTGAGGGCCGTAGGCGCTTCGGCGAGAGTAGGAAAAAGCGCAAGGAGGATGAGAAGGCGGGTCGGGTGCGCAAGCCTTCTCGCAACACCCTTAATTGGACTCGGGCGTTTTTAAGGTTGGCCAGCGTTTGGGGTCATTATTTCCCGGAACAGTACGGAGCGCTCTTGGCTTACGGCGATACGATTTTGGCGGCGGCGCAGGCGCAGGACGGATGGGCTTGGCTGAACTACGATGAGGAGTTCAGGGACATGATGGAGGAGAGTAAGCAACTATCATGGGGCACGAAGGATATCAATCTGTGGTTGACGCAGATGTCCTCGAAGGGCCGGGCGGCTGGGGCCGCAGGGGGGGGTGGGAAGGCCGGAGGTGCTGCGGCGCCGGGGGGCGTTCGGCCCTTTCGGTCGGCCGCCCCCCCGGCGCCTCAGCCCAGGGGTGGGGTGGCAGGCACGGACGTGTGTTGGCGTTTCAATAAATCCTCGTGCCCGTTCCCCGACTGCAAGTTTAAACATGCTTGTTCCTTGTGTGGCAGTGGACACGCGGCCCTTAAATGCAGTAGGAGGGGCGTGGCAGGTGCTCCCGCGGGGGGCAAGTGAGGGCGGTCTCGTGTCTTTGGCTCCCACGCCTGTGCGAGTCGAAGTCATGCGCCCATGGCTGGTGGAGTATGGCAGGACGAGCCGGGGGGGTGCGTGGAGGGTTTTACTGGAGGGTTTTTCGGAGGGTTTTCGGATCCCGTGTCAGGGTTCCCCTGCGGAGGGGGGGTCGCGTAACGCTAGTTCGGTGTGCTCTCTGGGGGAGGTGGCGCGGCAGAAGATTGCGGAGGAGTGCGCGCTGGGCAGAGTGGCCGGGCCCTTTCGCGAGCCTCCCTTCTCCCCGTTCACGGTGTCCCCACTGGGGGTGGTGCCCAAGAAAGAGCCGGGCAAGTTCCGGCTAATTCATAACTTATCCTCTCCTGTCGGGGATTCCGTGAACGACCATATCCCTCGAGAGCGATGTACTGTGCGCTACGCTTCTTTTGACTCCGCTGTTGCGTTGGTGCAGCAATGCGGGGCTGGGGCGTCCTTGGCGAAGGTCGATATAGAGTCTGCGTTCCGGCTGCTGCCTGTGCATCCTGCGTCCTTCCCTTTGTTGGGTTTTACCTTCGAGTCGCAGTACTATTTTGATAAATGCATGCCTATGGGCTGTGCCATATCCTGTGCTTACTTCGAAGCGTTTAGCACCTTTTTGCATTGGGTGTTGGAAACCTTGACGGGGTTGCGTACTATAGTGCATTATCTGGATGATTTCTTGTTCGTCGGGCCGGATCGGGAATCAACTTGTGTCACCTTGCTGGAGACCTTTTTGCGCGTGGCGGGGACTTCGGTATTCCAGTAGCAGCTAATAAAACGGTTGGGCCTGTGACTTGCTTGACGTTCCTGGGGATCGAGATTGATACCGTGGAAATGGTGGTTCGCTTGCCGGAGCAGAAGGTGGCTCGTCTGCGGCGGTTGGTTGCTGTGGTGGGATCTGCGCACAAAACTACATTGCGTGTTATGCAATCTTTGGTTGGGCATCTCACGTTCGCGTGCAGGGTGCTGCCCATGGGGCGCCCCTTCGCTCGGCGGTTGTCACTCGCCATGGCAGGAGTTCAGCTCCCGCATCACCGTATTCGGGTGACGGCGGGAATGCGCGAAGATTTACGGGTTTGGGATTCCTTTTTTAGCTGATTTTAACGGTCGCTCGGTCATTCAGTTCCCTGAAATCTCGAATTCAGATCTGCATTTATTTACTGATGCGGCCGGCGGTTTTGGTTTCGGGGCTTATTGTCAGGGGGCGTGGTGTGCGGAGCCGTGGCCTTCCGAGTGGGTGCAGTCCGGCTTGACGCGGAACATTGCTTTTTTGGAGCTTTTTCCCATAGTGGTTGCTTTCTGGGTCTGGCCTGAGCGCTTACGGGATCGGCGAGTGGTATTTTGGTGCGATAACGCGGCAGTGGTGGAGGTTATTAATCGCCATGCGCCTCGATGCCCGAAGGTGGCTGCTTTAATGAGGATTTTTTGTGTTAGCCTGCTTACGTATGAATGTCACTGCCAGGGCTAGGCATGTGCCTGGGGCCCAGAATTCCATTGCTGACGCTCTATCCCGTTTTCAGTGGGCGCAATTTCGGCGGCTGGCTCCGAAGGCGGATCCGGCGGCTTCCCCGGTCCCGGAGCATCTCTGGAAAGTTGGAATCCAGAGTTGATGGCACTGTTGTCGACGTCCGTGGCGCGCAGCACGTGGGCCCTGTATCGGCGTGGTTACTCCCAGGTGAGTGCTTTCCTGAGCTCTTGGGGCTGGGGCGGGGGAAGGTGCCCGAGGGCTAATAGGTCAATTCGTCCTCTGGGCGAAGAAGGCGGGTTGGACTCGCACGGCTGCTACGTCCGCAGTTGCTGGTTTTTCCTTTTTCTGCAAGGCGGCGGGGTGGGGGAACCCGAGGGTTTCTTTTCTTGTTCGGTATCTGTTGGCGGGTTGGGCTAGGGCTCACCCCAGGCCCCAGGACTGGCGGCGTCCGGTTTCTCACGAACTGTTGCTGCGTGTTTGCGAGGTCTTACCTCGTGTTGCGGCTTCTCCTTTCGAGGCCCTTTTGTTCCATGCATTGTTCGTGACTGCCTTTTTTGGGGCCTTTCGCGTGTGCGAACTGGTGCCACGCTCCGCCAGGAAGGGTGCGCCTGGGGGTCTCGAGCCCTCCCATGTCACCATCCAGGGGTCTCAAGTTCGTATTTTCCTCCCACGGTCCAAGACCGATCAGACGGGAAAAGGGAGTTGGGTGGTACTGGGCGCCATATACCCCTTGCCCTCGTGCCCCGTGCGAGCTTTGAGCCTTTACTCTCTGAGGCGCTCGGGTTTGCATGGTTCCTACTTCTTTTTACATGAGGACGGTAGGCCGGTGACGCAGTTCCAGTTTACAGCGGTGCTGCGCCTGGCACTGCGGTCCTTGGGTTACGATGACCGGAGCTTTGCGTCGCATTCTTTCCGGATCGGCGCGGCCACCAGTGCGGCGGCGGCGGGGTTGGGGGGGTCGGTGATTCAACGGATCGGGAGGTGGCGTTCTGGAGCGTACGAAGGGTATGTGCGCCCTTAAGGGGTTGATCGCTGCATCCGGGTGGTGCGGCGACGATGTCTTGGGGTTGCTTGGGTGGCACGGGGTTGCGGGGTCCTGGGGGGTGGGGGGCTGCTAACAACATTTTCTTCCTATTTCAGAGTTGCCTGCTGGTGGCAGTCCGCTTTGTCCTTTCAGATGGTGCCGGTTCCAGCGAATGGTGGATCATCGGCCATTCATTCGTCTATTGGGCCGAGCGGAGGGCGGTGTCGAGGCCTTTGGGACTACATCTTGGTCTAGCGGCTTCTGGAGTTCGCCTATGCTGGATGGGACAACGTGGAATGCGGTGGTGGCAGCTCGTGGACTTCGTCCAGGCACAAATGGCACAGCGTCGGCGGCCAGTCGGGCTATTGATTCACTTGGGAGGCAACGACCTGGCGAGCTGGTCCTGCAGGCAGCTCATTCGCGTGGTTCAGAGGGACCTTGGTCTGCTACAAGAACTTTTTCCGGATGTGGCCATTTTGTGGTCGGACATAATCCCTCGCCCCGCCTGTTGGACCCAGCGGCGGTGGTCGAGGGGCCTGATCAAAATCAATAGGCAGATCGGGCGGTGGCTTCAGCAAACAGGTGGACGGCAGGTGTTACATCCCTGGGCGGAAGTCCGGTGCAGTGGTCTGTACCGCTTGGACGGTGTGCACCTTGCTCCTGTTGGCCAGGATTTGTTGCTGAATGACTGGCAGGAGGCTATTGAATGTTGGTGTTGGTCGCAGCTTTCTTTGGGGGGGGCGGCACAAGGATAGGTGAACTACCTTGTGCCGGTGGCGGGGTAGCGAGCCGGCGCTCGCCGACCCGGTGGGGGCATTGGAGGTGAATGCCGCTTGGCAGAGCAGCGGCATTGCCCCAGGTTGGGGAGACATCACGGTTGTGATCTCTGCCCGGTGGGAAAATGCCGGCCTTTGCTAATAACATGGCGAGGCGGGCGGAGGGGCAATGGGGGGGTGGATGATGCACCACTTTGCTAGAAATGGCTGGTGGGGTATCATCCGGAATTCGGGAGGTGGAGGGGGGGGGGGGGAACGTTTTGACTAACAACGTTTGTTGGCCTATGTTCGGCCGGTTTTACAATGTTATAAATAAAGCTGCGACCAACTAATTGTTCACCAATTTTGTGGTCTGTGTGTCTTTGTGGGGGGGGGGGGGATGTGAAAGAAAGGGGTTTGGCTCGAGTGGTGGTAAAGTGTTATGACTGCCACCAGCCAAAGGATGGGGCATCCGGATACTTCGGTTAATGTCGCCGCGCCGCTGGGGCAGGGTCCCGAGGCCGGCAGTAACCGGGTTCCCGGGGCCCCAGCCTGGCGGCGGTGCATTCGCGGCAGTGGGTAGGTGGGGGGGGGGGAAGAGCATAGGAGGAGTGCGGCCGGCACCAGCAAGTGACGTGCACACGTAGTGCCTCACGATTGGTGCTGGTGCCGGTCGGGGGGCGGAGCGGCGGCACGCGAGGGAGATCGCTGGCGTGCGCTCTCCCTCTTTGCAGCGTGGCCAGCCGCGGAAAAGGTTTCCCACCCACCCTCCCCTTGCTCGTGGTTACCGGTTGGGGGGTGTTGTCGCAGCTGGGTATGGGGGTCTTGGTTGTAGGTGTGGCGGGGTAGCGAGCCGGCGCTCGCCGACCCGGTGGGGGCATTGGAGGTGAATGCCGCTTGGCAGAGCAGCGGCATTGCCCCAGGTTGGGGAGACATCACGGTTGTGATCTCTGCCCGGTGGGAAAATGCCGGCCTTTGCTAATAACATGGCGAGGCGGGCGGAGGGGCAATGGGGGGGGTGGATGATGCACCACTTTGCTAGAAATGGCTGGTGGGGTATCATCCGGAATTCGGGAGGTGGAGGGGGGGGGGACATTTTGACTAAGAACGTTTGTTGGCCTATGTTCGGCCAGTTTTACAATGTTATAAATAAAGCTGCGACCAACTAATTGTTCACCAATTTTGTGGTCTGTGTGTCTTTGTGGGGGGGGGGGATGTGAAAGAAAGGGGTTTGGCTCGAGTGGTGGTAAAGTGTTATGACTGCCACCAGCCAAAGGATGGGGCATCCGGATACTTCGGTTACTGGATATCTGAGAAAATAAGTTACCAAAGGACATTCCAGATACCAATGGAAGAAGGCTTCCTACATTCAAAGTAATTTGTTATCCAAAATGAAGAATCCATAACAGTGACTCCAAATTTTCTTCATCAAATTCCACAAATTCATTGCAAAACCTTTTAGGCGCCAACATTCCACATGTGGAACATATTTTTGCAATGATATAGCTTTATCAATTTTCAAGCAAATTAGATGAAACTTTGTCAATGAGTTTATAGACATTGACCCTCCTGAGCAATAAATTTTTTTTTTCCAATTGGCGATATACCCCCTTCTACAGTATGCCAAAGTAGACCAAAGTTGGCACTTTATGGTTTATGTAATATATCCCTCTACAATTTTGTTCTCATATGTCCATCTGTCTTATTAGGGTGAGATTCATACTCATACAACCACTTGTGGAACGTTGGGACTTCCGGGTGTCATTTTTTTCATTTTACAATTTCTGCCATATTTTTTGCAGGATTGTTATTCAACTAATTCTATATAGTTATAATGCCTAAATACTGTTGCCTGACGCTTCAAGAAGCAGTAACACGCATTGTGGAAGATTCAGATGTAGAAGAAGCCGACATTTTGATTTTGCCACCCAATGATGAAATGGCTGCTTCAGACATTGAAGAAATTGATGAAGAAAATTTGGAGTCTATTGAGCCTGGCGAAGTGTGTGGTGAATTAGATCTGGATATTCAAAAAGTTGCTAATGTGGAATCCGAGGGAAGTGATCAGCTGGTAGAAAGTGACAGTGACATTGAGCTCTTATCTAATTATCAGTCAGCTCAACAAGCAAAAAAGCATAAGTGGATAAAATCAACCCCAAAATGGATGAAGAGGGACGACTTTTTGACTCCAATGCCAGAAGCATCTCCCGAAAAATTAGCCGATCTTCGCACTGATTTGATTGATAAATCTCCCTTTGACCTCTTTATGCAAAGTTTTGGTGATGATTACGTTGATCATCTTGCCAGTATGACCAATATTTATGCTCAGCAGAAATTGGCAAATATTGATACAAATGGGGACGAGTTGATTCGTTTTTTTGGCATTTTGCTCCTCGGTGGATACCACCAGTTGCCCAAAGAAAGTCACTATTGGTCGACCACCAAGGATTTGAGCAATAATATTGTCCCCAAGATAATGAGTCGCAAACGTTTCCGGGATTTGAAAACTTACTTCCACATTGTTGATAATCTCAATTTGCAACCTGGAAAAGTAGCAAAAACTGAGCCATTTTATGATCACCTCACAGCACAGTAACCGGGTAGCCAGACCCGGCGCTCACCATTTTCCTTATAACCTTGCTTTCCCCCCATGATCCCTACCCCTTTTTTCCCAACAGCTTTCTCTTTTACCGTTCCCACAAATTGCACCGATAGCCAAGTGTGGTGACAACTGGTCGCAGCTTTATTTCCAACAACATCCAAACAATAACAGGAACAATGATCTCACAACCCCCGCCCCCCCCAGCGGAGCGATGCGTCACCAGCCATGCTATTAGCAAAGCAACCTCGCCTCCACTGCAGCCATGGTCACACCACCGGCAACGTTCCAACCACCCCTATCCGACTTCGCCATATTACTAGCAAAAGTCTTCCAGGGGTAGTCCGGGTCGAGGGCACCCCGCCCCTGTCCCGAGTCGCCTAAGGCTCCGGACCTCGGAAACCTCCGGGATCCCGCCTCAACCCCCCCCCCCAGCTGCGACACCCCAACACCAGCCCCGCATCGCAAAGGCTGGGTGGGCGGGTAGGCTGCTGAGCCTCCTGCCACACTGCCTGTGCTCTGGCCAGTATCGTGCACGCCAGAGCACATGGCAGACTGCACCCTGATTGGCTCCGCTCGCTCCCCTTCCCGAGCGGAGCCAATTGATTCAAAAAACGCACTGCGTGCACGGCCCGCCGCGGCACCCATTCACCCCCCGTGCACGTGGAGTGTTCAGTGAAAACTTGAGTATTGATGAATCAATGGTGCCATATTACGGGCACCACAGTTGCAAAATGTTTATTCGAGGTAAGCCAATTCGATTCGGTTACAAAGTTTGGATGTTGTGCTGCCCTGCTGGGTATCCATTTTCGATGCAAATTTACACTGGTGCCAAGGAAAAAGATGGTCCTCAGTACAATGTTCCACTTGGCACTAGAGTTGTTCTTGATTTGATATCAGTTGTTGAAAATCCAAATCATCACAGCTTGTTTTTTGACAACTATTTCACTTCATATGATCTCATGATTGATCTGAAAGCAAAAGGCTTTCGTGCTGTTGGAACTGTTCGTGAAAACCGTACCAGCAAGTGCCCCTTGGTTTCTTCAAAGGAGCTTGCCAAAAAGCCTCGTGGCGAATATGATTACCGTGGTGATGGTAATGTGGTGTGTGTCCGTTGGAATGACAACAGTGTGGTTACAGTCATGTCATATTTGATGCAGCCAAAACCTCTTCAAAATGCCAATCGATATTCTGTCAAACAAAAGCAAAAAATCGTTATCAAGCAGCCAAAATTGATTGGAGCTTATAACCAAAGTATGAGTGGTGTCGACTTGTTAGATCGTTTGCTAGGTAGCTACCGTCCTAAATTACGAAGCAAAAAATGGTGGTGGAATTTGTTTGCCAATGGTCTAAATATGGCCGTTGTTGCTGCCTGGCGTTTGCAATGTCATCTTTTGGGCAAACAAGCCCTGAGTCACTTGGATTTCCGCTGCGAGGTTGCTTTGGTGGCTATGAAAGTTGGACTCGAGGGCTATCGTTCTCGAAAAGGTGGCCCAACAGCTTCGATTCCCTCTGCTATTACAGCTTCAGCTAACACCAGTCACTATTTGTCTTCTACAAGCCAAGGTCGTTGCATTGTCTGCTCGAAGAATACAAAAAAATGGTGCCAGTTTTGTGGCAAGCGCCTGCACGAGAAGTGTTTTCCAGATTTTCACTCTCGCTGAAATTTTCCCTTCAAGCTTTATTCTGTACAGTCATCTCCATTTGTGTCTAATTACTTTTAAAAATTGCTTAATTGAAGTATTTGTTTGTTTCCAGTTTACGATATTCAATAAAAAAATCAATTAAAATTTTTGAAAAAATGACGCTTGGAGGGGCCAACGTTCCACAAATGGAACATGCTTTTTCCTAGGAAGTACATATCCAAATTAGCTGAAAATTTATATTTGACATATTTACATGTAGTGTACTAAAATACATAACAATTAAGTATTAGAAGCAATTGCTTCTATGAGCGGCCTCTCAAAGGTTAAGTAGAACTAAAAATTGGCCTTACCATTTATAACCCACCAGTCCCAATGCAGTCTTTAGGCTGGTCATGGGCCAAGTCAGATGATTCACTTGGCCCATGATTGGAAAAGCCCTTCTGGCATTTGCCAGAGTTGCCAGATTATTTATTTTATTTATTTATTTATTTTTATTTCTTATATACCGCACTCTCAGTCAGCGCGGTTTACAAATGAACAAAATAAACACAATGGTACAATCAGCATTGGTTTTTTACATAGAACAGGGTATAAAAACTAGGCGGTAAAACAGTATGGACCTAGTCTATAATTCCCATTTTGGTAACATCAACCAGATACTGGTGAAAAGTATTGATTGGATGATGGTGGATCTCTTTTCATAAACGATTTCTGGGAGCTCACAAGGAATACTTAATTTTCAGCATGCCATTTAGCAGATTCACATTGTTTTCATGTAGTCAGTTTTTCCACATGACCAGATCATTCTGGAACAAGACGACATCACAGAATACTAGCGTCTGAAGATTGCAACGTCTCAGATTGCAATGACCTTATCCCCTCTCTCTACCTACTTTTATTTGTTTACTGTCCCAATATTCAACATAATTAATGTGCTGATCATGGTGACTGGGATATCTGGCGGCACTAACTGCATTGGTGCCACTGAATATCCATGGGTACTGCCGCTGAAAGCCTTGCTGCTGCCAGCTGGCATTGGAGCATTCCAGGGATGGAGTGAAGGTGGCACCTGGGGTTAACAGGGAAGTGGCAATATTCAGCCCCTGCCCAGTTATCCCTCGGTGGAGAAAGTTAGGCACCTTAAAAGCTGTTCTACTGTTCGCTGCTGAAACTAATTGGGGAGCGGCGAAATATCACTTCTGCCTGCTTAGCTTCTCTGTTATCCAGCCGACACAGTTATTCAATGACAGTGGCTGGATATGGCCCCAGCACTGAATATTTGGGTTTAACCTTCAGCGGCGACAACGAGCCACTTTGCAATGGCTAGCCACCGCCACTGAATATCGGGCCCTATAATTCCAAGGGGTATGTTTACTAAACTGTGGTAATCGCGAATAATGTGCGTTATGTAACATTAACGATCGTTAGCGCATCATAACGCACGCTATGATGCGCTAACGATCGTTAGCACATCATAGCGTGCGTTATGACGCGCTAACGATCGTAATGCCCTGCGGCGCGTTAAAACACCGCAGAAGGTGGAGAGAGGGCGGAGAGAAGGGGTCAATGGGCAGAGAGTGGGCGGGGAGAGGCCCCCTTCACACTAACGTGCTGATTTTCAGAGCTGAATTCCAACGCGAATGAAAACCTGCCGTTAAAGGCATATTAAAGGGGAGAGAAACCATTTAAATGTCAGCAATGTACAGCCCAGGCAGGGAAACCAAAACAAAGTGATAAGTGTGATACATGTGCACAGAACAAAAGGGCACAGAAACACTGAAAATGACCCCAACAAACTGGAAAAAAACAATAACCAAGCTGGCCAATAGTGGTATCAATGAGAAACATCAACCCCTCCCCCCCCCCTGAGTAAGCACCATAGAACAGATATAAATTGTGGAAGGGTCTATACTCCGTCCCCATACAAAGTGAATGGGCCCACAGTGAAATAGCGCTGCTCAGGGTTTTCTCCACCATCAGACAGGGTTCCTATGGCGTGCACATGTCCCGCAACAGCAGGGCGGGCATGTCAGAACGGCAACTGGACAGATGCCGGAGAAGGGGATACAGAGGGCCGCAGGCGGCACATGCTGTGGTGGAGCTGGGCCACAGTGCGGGCTAGGGTGATGCCTAGGTGGCCCATACGAATGCTGAAACAGCGGAGCAGCCAGACAGCAACTGCTGAAGGCCCAACATGGGCACGAGTGGGTTTCCCAAAGTGTCACAGGGGATAGTACACAACAGCTACCCCCAAGGGCACGGAACATTTTCAGGCGGGGCTGAATAGGTCCCATGCACCGCTGAGAAGAAGGAGAATTGCCGCCTGCCCGGGTTCAATAATCGCTACGCATCGATCAGGTCATTCTCCCTCACAAACTGATGGTAGCGCAGCCTATCCTTTCCCCGCCCTTCCCTCCTTCCAGTCGTGTCCCTCCCCACCTCCCAGGGTATATTGAAATCCCCACCACAAATCATCGCTCCATCACCCAGTACCGCCACCTGCGCACTCAACTCCTCCCAAAATTCTTTCTGTGACCCCGTGGGAGCATATACATTCACCACACAAAACCACTCCTCCCCTATTTTTACCCTCATTAGTAGGTACCTTCTCCCCTTGTCCAGGATCACTGTCTGCTCCTCCGTTTTTAGCTCTCCATTAATGAACAACGCCACTCCCCCTTTCTTCTTTTCCCTTACATCGGAAGCAAATATGCAATCCCGATATCCTTTCGGCTGGACCAACAATTCGTGCTTTTTCTGTAAATGCGTCTCCTGCAGCAATACTATCGCCGCTTTGTGCCTTGTTAATTCTTTAAACAATTTCTGCCTTTTCCAAGGTGAGTTCAGACCTTTTACATTCAGGGTTACGATTTTCAATTACCCCCCTGATGCTCCTACCCCCACTCTCCCCCCCTGCAGTCCTTCCCACCCCCCCTCCTCTTCTGTCTCCCCTCTCCCCCTCCCCCCTCCTCCCTCACCCCCCATCCCCCCTCCCCCGCCCCCTCCCCCCTTTGGCTTTCCGCTCCCTGATTTACCCCCCTACTGGCAACCCCATCCCCCCACCCCTCCTCTCCTCCCTCCCCTCCTCCCCTCCCAGTCTCCCCCATCTTTGGCCTCCACTTAGGAGATTTGACTTCCATATCGGTGAACGAAACCAGCTCCCAACCTACCCTACCCCTTATTCCCCCTCCCCCAGCACTCTTCCCCAATACCTACTTACCATCCCCCTGCAGCCTATCCACCCCCCCATTCTTGTTCTGTGCCCCCTCTCCCCACCTTCTTCATGCCTCTTCCCTCCCTCCCTGCCCTCCAACTCTTAATTATCCTATTTAAACCCTCCCCATCCTCCCTCCCCCAATCCGCCTCTTCCAACTTCCTCCCTTTATTTGCTATACTATTTAGCTCCCCACAATACTGTCTCCTTATGAGAACTTAACAAATACCAGTCCTTCAAACATCTGCAGCATCATCCAGTCGCTTGCTCCATCTCTGTGCTTCGTTGACCGTCCTTGGCCATCCTGGCCAACCTCCGGCCTCCAGCCGCTGCTCTCTGCCACCTTACGCTCTCCATCCTTGTAGCCTTGGTCTCCATGTCCATCATCCTTGCTGATCTCTGTGCCTCCTCCGGAAGGTTCTCTGCTCCCAGCTCTCTCAACGCTTTCCAGGCTTCCATGCTGTTCCTCACTTTCCGTGATCTCCCTTGCACTGTGATCATCAATCCAAATGGGTACAGCCACTTGTATCTTAGATCCGCTCTCGTCAAGTATGCTGTGACCGCTTTTATCTCTCTTCTATGCTGCAGCGTACCCTGTGACAAGTCTTGATACAGCTCTACTTTATGACCATTCCAATGGAAGTTTCTTAGTTTTCTGGCCGCTCCCAACAGGCATTCCTTCATTTTGAAAGAGCTCAAACACACTACAATGTCTCTCGGCCTGTTCTCTCTGATGGGCCCCAGCCCTCTGTGCGCTCTTTCTATTTTCAGGTGACCACCTTCTATTTCCTCAGTTTTATCCACCTCTGCCAGGAGGTCCCTAAATATTTTCTGTACCACCTCCTCACTGTTCTTGTACTTAGGCTCTTCCAGGACACCGCACACTCTGAGGTTGCACCTTCTTGAGCAATCTTCCAGATCTTCTGTCTTTGCCTTTATCTCCTCCTGTGCCAACCTCAGCTCTTCCCATCCTTTATGGACTTGCTCCATTGCTCCACACTGTTGTTCCAGCTGAGATTCAGCCTCCTCCACTCTCTCTCCCAGATCTGAGATGTCTTGCCTTAAGGTTTGTAGAGCCTCCTTTATCTCATTTTTTACGCCACTGATCTCTTCCTTTAGATTGTCCTTTAATTCTAGGAGCCACTGCTTAATTTTCTCAGCTGCTCCCAGATACTCCTCCCCTTCTGCATCCGCTTCTAGTCTTGGCGGTGACTCCACTGTTGTTTTGCCGGGCCTATCACCCTCCTTTCCACCTCTAGGTGTCACATACGAGGAACGGAATTCTGCCAATCTTTTTTTCACTGCTCCGTCTTTTTTAGCCTTATCCATTGTTGGAGTGTAATAGCCGCTCCACTCACCGCTTCAGCAGCTTTAATGGATGCAGTCTTCTCTCTTTCTCAATATGGGAGATTGTTAGTATGCTATTTGGCTTCTGTCCCAGGACTCCCGTGTCCTTACCCTACCGTCCCGGCCTGGCACCGGCAGAGCTGGTCTGCAGCCCTACTAAAGATCGCCTTCGGACCCGGTCTGCCCTCTTAGCTAGCAATCACGCCTGCCACGCTGTCAGGACTGATGGGTACTTCTTGGCCTGAGACCAATCTTCTTTTATATCTGGACTCCTATATTCGGCCTGATCTCCGGCCCACCACTCACTGCCTGTTTTCAGGTGTCTTACGTTGTGTTAGTTTGTACTACCTTGATACCCTCGCCTTTATCAAGTGGCTGCTTTAAGGCCTTAGGCTCAGCTGGATCCCCTAGGACTCTATGGGCTTGCTAACTGAAGCTGTTTATTTTAATGTTCTGTCTTGCTTCTTCCTCTGCACCCTCCAATCCGGCACTGCTCCAGACGGTTACTTTGTACCTTGCCTCCGGACTAGCAAGTATTTTTATTGATTGATTTTGCTTTAATATCTGATAGCCAGTACGAGGGTTGCTATTTATATTTCTGGCCTAATAATGAAAAAACAAATATTTATGATCGAAATTGGTTTTATTGTTTTTCAAAATATTCTCCATGAAGATCAATACACTTTTGCATGTGTTTGAACCAATTTTCGAAGCACTTTTTCCACTCCGATTGAGGTAACTCCAAAACATGCGTTTTGAATGCATCAACCGCATCTTCGGGTGTTGAAAATCGTTGACCACGTAATTTGTTTTTGATGTGCGGGAATAAAAAGAAGTCATTGGGTGTCAAATCAGGGCTGTACGGTGGATGACCCATCAATTCGATGTTTTGGCCGGTCAAAAATTCCTTTGTTTGAGCCGATGTGTGAGAGCTCGCATTGTCATGATGAAGAATTATTCACCTCTTCTTCGACTTTTTCCGAATTTCTCCGAAGACTTCTGGTAAACAAATGGTCGTGTACCATTCAGAATTGACCATCCTACGTTGCTCTAATGGCACTGTTGCCACGTGACCGATAATGCCGAAGAAACAGGCAACCATTTGCTTCAATGTGCTTCTTCCGCGAACAACTTTTGTTGGATTTGGCTCGTCTTGGAAGACCCATACAGTTGATTGCTGTTTTGTTTCGGGCTCATATGCATAGATCCTTGATTCGTCACCTGTGTAGATGTTATACACAGTCTTTGATGCACCTTGAATGTATTTTTTCAACATTTCCTTGCACCAATCGACACGAGCCTTCTTTTGAGCGTTTGTCAGATTATGCGGGATCCAACGCGAACAAATCTTTTTTACGGCCAAATGATCATGCAATATCTTATTGATGCTTGTCATACTAATGCCCAAAGATGCCTCAATCTCACGGTATGTCACATGACGATCTTGCTTTATCAGTTCACACACAGCATTGATATTTTCTGGCACAACAACCGATTTTGGACGACCCTGACGGAATTCGTCCTGGAGCGAACGTCGGCCACGATTGAATTCATTATACCAGTTTTTTACAGTGCTGTAGGATGGTGCTTTATCGCCATATAAAAAATTAAGTTCATCGATGTACTCTTGTCTTGATAATCCACGTCAAAAGTTATGAAAAATAATCACACGAAAATGTTCACGAGTTAATTCCATTTTTCGCCCGAGATGAATTTTTCAAGTTACTGTAAACAATAAATCGCGCTCAAATGATAAAATGTTATGAATAAGGTTATGTTCAACAATGTCAGTGTTCCAATGGAACCATTGGATGGCGCCTGGCAACACTTACTGTTGCTAAGGCCAGAAATATAAATAGCAACGTACCTTATTCAGTGCTGAGGGTGCCTTCCTTTTTACTTCGTGAGGGGGCGAGTTCCCTTATCAGCTTTCTTTTCCTTCTCTTCCGTTGCTGGATTCCGCACTGCTTTTACTGCACTTATCTCTCCTCCACCTTTCCCCTCCACTCCTCCTCTCGTCGCTCCCCAAGATGGCTCTTCACTGCCTTTCTGTGCCGCGGCAGTCTCCCGAATCACTCCTCCTGGCAGCTGGCCCACGGGGCTGCCTGTTTCGAAGCCCTGCTCCCCACCGGGTCTTTTACTCAGCCCCTTGTTATCTCCGAAGCTCTCCCCGGCGCTCCTACATGCCACGCGCCTTCTGCGGCCTTCTCGTCTGTTGCTCTCCTCTGCCACGCGGTCCCCCTCGCCACTGTCACAAACTACAATTTATGTCTCCTCCGCAGACCTCTGCAGCTCTTTCGCTCAGCAACTTTGCTGTGTGGGAGCTCCCCTTACTGCCCCTTCATTGCTCCGCTGCCCAATCACTGTTGGGACCGCACAATTTCCACTTTTGGCAGGTTTGTAACGGAGCCCTTCTACAGCCCCGCCATGGAGCCCGATGACGTCACCGGAAGTCAGAGAGTTATTTTAACCCCAGACAGACATTCTGGACTCCTTTTATATAATTCTTTCCAACTTCCATTGGGTTGGAAAGAACAAAAATACATCTCTATGGCAAATTACACTGGTCAACAAATTTTTACAAAAGTCATGTTACTGAAATAAAAATAGTCATTTCTTATCAATTTTTATATGCTGAACACGAATATGACAGTGAAATTGCAAAGTTGACTCTAGTTTTTTTGTAATCTACAAGAATTAATGTTTACATCACGAAATGCATGTCAATAGTAAATATAATAGGCCGTCTGTTAATACCTGTAAAAAACCAAGTCATAGACTGCTTCTTAGATTTTTTCGCCTGTCTCTTGTACAGCTGTTCGGGAGCTTCTCTGGGGAGTGTCCAGCAGTTGTCAGCCAGCATTGTAGTGGACCACTTTCCCTGGTATCTTTGCTCCATCATAGCAATATCCTGGTGAAAATGTTTGCCCTGTTCATCACTAACCATACTACAGTTGTCAGGAAAGAAATCGAGATGGGAATCAAGGAAATGGATCTTTAGAGACATATTGCAGCCAAGTTTCTGATACTGCATCAGCATGTCTTCTACTAGTTCCTTGTAGTTTTCTGCCCTAACATTCACAAGAAAGTTTGTTGACACTAGGCGAAAAGCATTCCATGCTTGTTTCTCATCTACCTGCAGCAAGTTGTTGAACCGGTTATCTTTGAAGAGCTCTCGAATCTGAGGACCCACAAAAACTCCCTTTTTAATCTTTGCTTCGCTGAGTCGAGGGAATTTTTCATGCAGGTATCGGAAAGCTGGCGAAGTGCAGTCCATGGCTTTCATGAAGTTTTTCATCAAACCTAGTTTGATGTGAAGGGGTGGTAGCAGGATTTTGTGAGCTTCAACCAGAGCTGGGTGCTGGATATTCTTCTCCCCAACTGTTACATTTTGTCTGCGATTCCATTCCTTCCACAAGTAGTGCTAATCCCTTGCTCAGCTATCCCACTCACATAAGAAACAAATGTATTTTATATATCCCTGCTGCAGTCCCATTAAAAGGGCAACTACCTTCAAGTCACCACAGAGGTGCCAGCTGTACTTGTTATGGTTAATGGAAGTCAGTAGATGCTTTAAGTTACTGTATGTCTCTTTCATGTGGACGGCATGCACTACTGGAATAGATGGAAGACGGTTTCCATTGTTCAAAAGCACAGCCTTCAGACTCAGTTTCGAAGAGTCTATGGGGCATGTTTACTAAACTGCATTAGTGTGATTCGCGATAGGATCCGCGGTACAGGCAGAAATCCCAAATAAGGACATGGGCGGTACATCGTTACCGATAACGCGCGTTACCAGGCACCATAGCCTAACGAGCATTAAAAAACATCGTGTAGAGCGCCACGCAACGCGCGCCCATAAGGTGTCTGATAAGGTACCTAGCAAAGTATCTAGAACAGTAGCACAATGGTTAATACACTGACTAATGGTGCAGGGGATGTGAGTTCAATCCCCCTGTGGGTCTAATGAGTAAAGCTGGCTGAGACGTCACCTTTTACTCAAAATCAGTGCTGTTTGAAGCATTTTGTTTGTTAATTTTAATTAGTGCTGCCAGCAAACACACCCTCACAGGGCCGTAACCTAAGGTGCCGCATAAGGCACCCTATAAGGCACCCCAGAGGGCACATTATAAAGTGCACTGTCCGCCAAGGCACCCTAGAATGTCCCCTATGGGGCACCCCACAGGGCGCAGTATAGGGTCCCGCATTGGGCACTGTATAGGGCGCCTGATGAGGCACCGTAAGGAGATAGCACTGTGAGGGTTTGTTGCTGGCAGCACCAATTAAATTAAAAAAAGAAAATGCCTCAGACAGCCCTACCAAATAACCCCACTGTGGGATCAAACCCATGACCCCTGGCTCCACAGGCAGTGAAGCAACTAGTGGGCCACATTGCTAGTGCTACTAAGAAAGCCCTGGCTGGCTGCTGAAGGACGTCAGGTCACCACACAAACTGTCTGCTGTGGTGGCCAGGATTTGGGTTATCCCACTCATACCCATGGTGCACTGCACATGCAGATCTGCAGTCTATAGATGAACACAAGATGGGGTATGCACCCCCACAGCACCTTGGCCTGGTAGGGGGAACTGACCGTGTGCAACCCCACAGCACCTCAGCCTGGTGGGGGTACTGACCGTGTGTGTTACTGCCACAGAGTGGCTACCGTCCATCACAGTGGACGGGTCCAGTGCTCACTCTGAGGGTGAGGTGGGGTGCCCAGCACCATTTCTGCAGCACCTGGCCTTGCTGAGAAAGGCTATGCTGCAGGTCCCCGTTAGTGCCAATGTGTGATAGGTAATCCTTGCAAACACTCCTAGAATATGCCTGTGTCCATCTGTATTTCACATCTAGCCCTTGTGGACTATGATGCACCCAGAAAAATGCATACCCTGTGTGGGTGCCATGGTCACATGATTTAAGTGAAGGGGGGTGTTTGGACCCACAGGTGGATTACATACCACCACCCAACCCACCCTCTGGGGCTCAGGGTGGGGGACAGGATCCCCCACCAACAAATCCACATTCTACCCCTGCAATGGTGGCAGTAGAGGGGACCTTCACCCCAGTCCTGCTGGGGAACAGACACCCTACAGGGCAGGCAATGCAGAGCTGTACACATCCATAAAGCAATAGCAGACAGACAGTAGGCCTGGAAATGCACAGCTGCCCCCCACCACCACTATCTGACATTCTCCAGCAGCAAGCCTCCAGCCGCTGCACCCTGCAAGGTGTTCCAGCAAGACACATACTAGCTGCAGGCAGTCTGCTAGCTAGTCCATAGTGCATGGTCCTGGAGGAGATGCATGTACCCAGAACTGGGATGTCAGCATACACACCAAGCAGATATGTCAGTGATTGGGCCCCAATACATTTTTTCTTGCTCAGATAAGATGAAAAGATTTTAAAACTTATAAATATTTTAAACTATCTATATACCTAATCAGCATTTACTAAGCATTGTAACCCTCAAATTACCTTTTCTATTATGTACAATTTAATGTTCACTTTAATTTCAATTGTTTGAATAAGTTTCAATGTAATGTTTCAAGTTTTGTTCTATGTAAACCGCTTTGATTTTTCTAAAAGGCAGTATATAAAACCATTCAATAAATAAAATAAATAAACAAATAAATAAAAGAGAACCCATAAATACCACATGGGAGAAACACTATATAGCACTATGGGGGAACCTAGCCATGCCGTGGTCACTACTCAGTCAGGGTGAGAGTGACCTCCCAGCAGAACATGCTGTGGCCACCCTGTCCGTGCAGGTGGTGGCCGGCCACTACAATGTCCGAGCCATTGCCCTATGCTATGTACAGATGGATTATAAAGGCCATCCTATCCTGACTATTCCCACAGTACCTTGCTCCTCATTATGCACATTGGCAGGCCAATACTGGCAACAGTGCTAGCAGTGTGGGCTGTGGAAGGTGTTTGCAGCCACCACACACTGGATAGACAGACACACACTCCCCACACCTGTGCCAGCATTGTGCAACTATAGAGGTGTTTGGCAGCCCTGGCCACCACACCAGTCCTGAGCAGAGTGCAGGCATGGCTATGGTAAGCAATACTGTTGGGGTTACTCCCCAGGGTGGTAAACAGTGTCAGACACCAGACCTGAAGCACACTCCACAGACATCAGAAAGGTTGCTATGGTGCAGCTCAATCAGCAAATTGTGCTTAACTTAGGAAGTGCTATCTGCCAGTAATCATAGCAACCTTTTGATAGCTGTGTACCGTATTCCCAGGTTTAGGGTGGCATTGCTAAGGTATGCAAGTGCTAGTATTGGGAGATGCACGCAGGGCCCAATGTCCTGCTTCTCCAGGAGGCATTGGATAATGGAGCCTGTGGGTGCGGGTGTGTCTGCCCCTGTTGGCTGCTGCTTTACGGCAGAGGTTCCCAACTCCAGTCCTGGTGTGCCAAACACTGTTTGGGTTGTCATGCTGTCCCTCATGAATATGCATGAGATACATCTGCATACCATGGGGGCGGCGCATAGAAATGCAGCACAGGCATCTTTGTTAGAGGCAGCATGGAACCTGAATGGTGTTTGGCCCTCCAGGACTGCATTTGGGAGACCCTGCTCTAGGTAATGCGCATGTTTATGGTGTCTGTGCTCTGTAGGGTAAAATGTAGGTGTTTTGGGCATGTTTATGTCATCTGCAATAAAGGTTCTGTCTGTATTAGCACGTTTTAGTAGTGGGAAAAATATGGGGACTGGGTTAGCAGGAACCACAGCTGGGACTTGAACCTGTGACCTTCTGAATACACTGTTTTTGTGCACTGTACCACCATGTTTTCACAGAGTCCGTGCATTCCCTGGTGATACCATGACTGTTCGTCAGACAGGACCTGTCTGTTGCAGTGCATGGCACCCACCTACACAGGGCTAGGCCACGGTCTGCTCTGGGCAGCTGCCACTGCCCCCTCCACCACCAGTAACCCTCTGCCACCATGCTGACATTCCCTTCTGCTGGTGGTGCTGGTGGAGCGCAGTCTTAGGCCATCCAGTGTGCAGGTAGGCGGATGCCCATGGTGCGGGTTCTGGGGTAGGGGTGTCTGCGTAGGTGTTCACGCTTCCCCCCAGCACCGCCTGCCACTGTTCTGTGCCCTTGGGGATACCTGCTGGGTACTATCCCCTGTGACACTGTGGTAAACACAGTCGTGCCCATGTTGGGCCTTCAGCAGTTGCTGTCTGGCTGGTCTGCTGTTTCAGCATTCATATGGGCCACCTAGGCAACACCCTAGTCCGCACTGTGGCCCAGCTGCACCACAGCATGTGCCGCCTGCGGGCCTCTGTATCCCCTTTTCCGGCATCTGTCCAGTTGCCATTCCGACATACCCGCCCTGCTGTTGCCGCACATGTGCACGCCATAGGACACCTGTCCGATGGAGAGGAAAACCCTGCACAGCGCAATTTCACTGTGGGCTCATTCACCTTGTATGGGGACGGAGCATAGACCCTTCCACGATTTATATCTTTTCTATGGAGCTTTCTCGGGGGGGGGGGGGGGGTTTGATGTTTCCCATTAATACCACTATTGGCCAGCTTGGTTATGTTTTTTTTCCAGTTTGTTGAGGTCATTTTCAATGTTTATGTGTCCTTTTGTTCTGTGCACATGTATCACACGTATCACTTTTTTAGGTTTCCCTGCCTAGGCTGTACATTGCTGACACCTAAATAGTTTCTCTCCTCTGAAATGTGCATTTAACAGCAGGTTTGTAATTGCGTTAGGATTCAGCTCTTCAGATCAGCGCGTTAGTGTGAAAGGAGCCTCTCCCCGCCCATGCTCCGCCCATTGACCCCTTCTCTCCGCCCTCTCTCCACCTTCTGCGGTGTTTTACCACGCCACAGAACTTTACGATCGTTAACTTACGATAACACGCGTTATGAGACGTTAACGCGTGTTAACGCATCATAACGCGTGTTAACGTAAGTTAACGACCGTTAACATTACATCACGCGCGTTATGTACCATTAACGCAGTTTAGTAAACATCCCCCTATAAATAGTCTCCAGTCTTGTGGGTCATGAGTGATTTTTAAGGCATTCATGAGGCTTTTAATATCGGAACAGAATACCAGATTACTTTCCTTTCTGAAAAAGGCTCCAACTGCTGGTTGCGCTTTCGATATGAAGTAATGTTGACATCTTCTTCTAGAAGATTCCATTGTTGGAGTCTTGATCCTAGCAATTCTGCCTTGTTCTTGGATAAGTCCAAATCACGAACCAGGTCATTTAGTTCCTCCTGTGTTATTCTGTGTGGAGTTGATATGCATCCCAGTGAAAATCTGGGTCACTGCATGCTGACAGACCAGGAGAAGAACAGGTCGGCTCACCCTTGTCCTCATCAGATGAATCAAGAGAATATTCTGATGGAGGTTCTGTAATAGGAAGTCCCTCACCATGGTCTCAATGCAGACAGAATTTTTGGGTAGACTATGCTCGACTTCTTTTGCTTCGTTATTCCTCTGGAAAGAGGAGGAACCAAGCAGAAGTAACAGTCATTTCCTGATCGTCCCTCCAGTCTAGTCCTGAAATCTCTGGGTTGTCAACCTCATCCAGCAGCTTTGGAGACTGAGAAACTTCACTCCTGTGATGTCTCCAGTATATAAGGGCTGGTACCACCTCCTCACACCAGTTTATCAGTCTCCAAAGCAGCTGGAGGGGTGGTGAGCCCAGAGATTTCAGGGCTCACTTGAGGAACAATTAAGGAAAGGATTTAGTTTAAAAAAAAAAAAGGGGATTCTAAGGACAAATAAAAAGAGAGTAGGAAAGCATATACTATCTAACTACAGCTTTAGGTACTGCTTTCTGTTTGCCCTGAGATCCTCTAGCCCGTCCCTTCCTTTTTAATTCCTCTGGGGAACAGTCGGGGGCCAGATTGGGCATTTCTGTGCCTTGGGGAGAGGATCGGCAGCCGGTTACCATCCCGGTGGTGCAGGGACAGGAGTTGGCTCACTTCAGAGAGCAGCGCGTGCAGAAGCTTTGCCTGCCGGCGCTGGGAGCTCTCCGGTGCAGCCGCAGCTGAATTTTCTATGGTACCGGGTACCGACAAGTGGATAAGAGCTGCGGAGGAAGTGTGAAGAGTGGGCAAAGCACAGTCAGGCGATCCGTCAGCGGATTGAGAGGTAAGCAGCAGTTTTCGGCGGGAAACGGCTTCATTTTAGCTAGCAGGCCAAACCGCGTGTGTGGAGAGCGGGAAGATCGCCGTTTTTCAATTATAAGCTTTGGCGCGTTGTATCTCTGGCTATGAGCCTCGTTTTTTGGTAGTTTCTTCAGGGTTTAGCAGGGGAGGCATCTCTGCAACAACTGAAATAAAAAAAAAAAAATTTGTGAAATTTGGCTGCAGGCTGGTTTCAGGGCCCTATGCCTTCCAAACAGCTCTGTCTCTTGTGTGGGGCCAAGAGGAGCTCTGTGTCTCATGACGGTGTGTGTAAGGGGTGCGCCCCTGAATTGGAGGCCAGGGACTTAGTTCCTCCTTCTGAAACGGAGCGGCAGGATGATTTGGGGGAGGTTGGTGAATCAGCTGCCCCATCCCTACCTGCTCCAGGCCCGGAGCTGGGTACTCCTTCAACGCCAGCGCTACAGACCGCTCAGCAGCCCTTAGCGGGCAATTTAGCATCAATTTTTTCACCAGATTTCATGGCACTGCTCCAAAAGACTTTGGCTGCCTCTCAAGGGGTCCCTGTAGCAGGTACCTCGGGAGTTGAGCTAGGACAGAAGAGGCCGGGGTCGCCTTTGGCGGTGGCAGCGTCTGGAAGTGCCAAGAAGGCCAGGTTAAGTACAGGACTTCTAGAGCCGTCCGTCGTGTCAGAGGACATGGACATGGACAGGGACATAGAGGATTTAGAGGAAGGTGAGATTAGGGAACAGGAAGATCAGGCGCGCGTAGTTAGAGTATTTCATAGAGAGGAGCTACCGGCGCTCATTGCAGAGTCTCTCAGAGCTCTTAATATGCCTGATGCGGGGCCGGTGGTGGATTCGACCCTTGAGGATCCGCTGCTGCAGGCCTTTCATAAAACTCAGAGGGCTTTCCCTGTGCATAGGGTGTTTAAAGAAATGATACAGGAGGAATGGGATATGCCGGAGGCCACCCTTAAGGGCTCTAGGGTTATGGCACGACTGTATCCTCTGTTGGATCAGGACTGCGAGTTGTTTAAGGCGCCGAGGGTGGATGCGGCCGGGTCGGCGGTGACCAAGAAAACTACTATCCCGGTGGAGGGTGCTGCGGCACTTAAGGATGCGCAGGACCGCAAATTAGAGACATTACTGAAGCAGATTTTTGAAGCGAATGCTCTGTCCTTGCAGGGGTCTATTTGTGGAGCCTGGTAGCGAGGGCTTGCTTGCGGTGGGCGCAGCGGGTTCAGAGCGAACACTTGGAGGCAGTGTCCGAAGAGGTGTCCCGGTTAGAATCCGGGGAGGCGTATCTCGCTGACATTCATTATGATTTGATCCGGGGTTTAGCGAAAAGTATGGCTTCGGTCGTGGCAGGACATAGGTGTCTTTGGCTGCGTAATTGGGCAGCGGATGGTTCGTCCAAGGCGCGGTTGAGTAGGCTTCCCTTCCAGGGGAAGCTACTCTTTGGAGAGGATTTGGAAAAGTTGGTGAAGGATCTAGGAGAGTCTAAGGGCGGCAGGTTACCAGAGGAAGAGGAAGACAGGCATCTGTATTTGGAAAAACTTAGAGAAGCTAGCAAAGTAGTCAAGAAGGCAAAGATTCAAAAGGAGGAGGAAATAGCCAATGCAATAAAATGGGGGGATAAGACATTTTTCAGATATATTAGTGAGAAGAGGAAGGGCAAAAGTGGTATTGTCAGACTCAAGGGTGCAGGGGGGGAATATGTAGAAGCTGATAAGGATAAAGCGGAATTGCTTAACAAATATTTTTGTTCTGTGTTCACAGATGAAGAACCAGGAGCAGGACCTCAGAAAACACCCACAAATAAGAACAGAAGCGAGGGACATCTTGAACAATTTTCAGAAGACAGTGTTCGTGAGAAACTAGCTCAACTTAAAGTAGACAAAGCGATGGGACCGGATGGGATACACCCTAGAATACTGAGGGAACTTGGGGACGTTCTAGCAACTCCACTGACTGACCTTTTCAATGCCTCGTTGGAGTCGGGAGTGGTGCCGGACTGGAGAGAGGCTCATGTGGTGCCTTTACACAAAAGCGGAAGTAAGGATGTGGTTGAAAACTACAGGCCGGTTAGTTTAACTTCGGTGGTGAGTAAATTATTGGAAACGCTGCTGAAAGAGAAAATAGTGAGGTTTCTGGAGTCCGGTGGATTACAGGATCCGAGGCAGCATGGATTCACCAGAGGCAGGTCTTGTCAGACAAATCTGATTGATTTCTTTGACTGGGTGACCAGGGAGTTGGACCGAGGGAGAGCTGTAGATGTGGTGTATTTAGATTTCAGTAAAGCCTTTGACACTGTTCCTCACAGGCGACTTAATATGGAACAAACTACCGGACGACTTGAGGGCAACTACAGACCTCAAAGACTTTAGAAAACAGCTAAAAACCATGCTGTTCATAGAACACTATGGACACATCACATAACCTAAGAGAATGTATAAGCACAAGATACCGCCTAAACACTGTATGTATAGAAAATGTTTTTAGCACCACTGTATATAGCCCACATTGTACATAGCGCAAACCTCCTAGCACACAATACAACACACCTTGTACATAGCTCAACCTAATCTAGCACACAATACAACACACACTCAACTAAATTTCACCCTCACTGCATGTTTAACACACTCACTTTACTCGATTGTTTGCTGTGATACCACCTTGATTAATAAGATAAGGCGGTTTAAAAATACTGTTAAATAAAATAAATAAATAAACAAACTGAGCACCGTAGGGATGGACCCTAAAGTTACTGCTTGGGTCAGAAATTGGTTGGGTGGGAGGCGACAAAGAGTACAAGTAAATGGAGCTCACTCTGAGGAGAAGGATGTTACCAGTGGTGTGCCCCAGGGATCTGTCCTTGGTCCGATTCTTTTTAACATCTTTGTTAGTGATATAGCGGAAGGGCTGTCGGGTAAGGTTTGCCTCTTTGCGGATGATACCAAAATCTGCAATAGAGTAGACACTCAGGAAGGTGTAGATAACATGAGGAGGGATCTAGCTAAGCTTGAAGAATGGTCTAGAATTTGGCAGCTGGGATTTAATGTTAAAAAATGTAAGGTCATGCATTTGGGCTGCAGCAATCCAAGGGAGCAATACAGTATAGGAGGTGAAGTACTTTTGTCCACTAAAGAAGAGCGGGACCTAGGCGTGGTTGTGTCTGATGATCTTAAAGTAGCTAAACAGGTAGAAAAGGCGACGGCAAAAGCTAGAAGGATGCTTGGGTGCATACGGAGAGGAATGGCTAGCAGAAAAAAGGAGGTGACAATGCCTCTGTATAAGTCTTTGGTGCGACCTCATTTGGAGTATGGTGTGCAATTCTGGAGACCGCACCTTCAAAAGGATGTGAACAGGATGGAGTCGGTGCAGAGGGTTGCTACTAAAATGATTAATGGGCTTCATTATAAAGCATATGAGGACAGACTTAAGGATCTTAATATGTACACCTTAGAGGAAAGGCGGGATAGAGGTGATATGATTGAGATGTTTAAATACCTCCGTGGCATAAATGTTCAGGGAGAGAGCCTCTTTCAATTGAAAGCAAGTTCTGCTACGAGGGGACATGGGATGAGGGTGAAGGGAGATAGATTCAGGAGTGATATGCCGAAATATTTCTTTACGGAAAGAGTAGTGGATCCATGGAATAGTCTCCCAGTGGAGGTGGTAGAGATGAGGACAGTAACTGAATTCAAAAAAGCATGGGACCAACACAGAGGATCTCTAAAGGTAAAAAGTGGACTGTTGTAGTTATGGAAGGACAGACTAGATGGGCCTTGTGGTCTTTTTCTGTCATCATGTTTCTATGTTTCTATGATAAACTGAAGCAGAGTCGTTCCATTCCTGGAGCTCGGGGGCAGCAGCGGGACTTTCGCCGATTCAATTCCCCGAGGGGAGGTCAATCTCAGCGGGGTCAGTTTCCTGGTAGATCCCAGGGGTTTCGAGGGTTTTGAGGAGCAAACAGAAGTTTTGGGCAGTGTCCTCGTCCTCTACCTTCAAAAAGTCACAATGAAGTCAGGAGGGCCCAGGCAGAGTTGGTTCCCGTGGGAGGTCGGCTGCGGGATTTTTACCCTGCCTGGGTCCAACTCACGTCCGATCAATGGGTGCTAGAGGTGATTCGGGAGGGCTATGCGCTAGAGTTGCAGCGGCCGGTGTCCGAATCTTTCGTTCGCTACCCATGCAAGGCTCTGGCGAAGCGCAAGGCAGTGCAGGAAACGGTTCAAAGGCTGCTCGACCTCAAGGCAATTGTTCCGGTTCCTGCCGACCACTTAGGGTGCGGTCGATACTCCATTTATTTCATGGTTCTGAAAAAAGAAGGGACTTGGAGGCCCATCCTAGATTTAAAAAGGGTGAATCGATGTCTGCGCGTGTCTTATTTTCGGATGGAGACCCTCAGGTCAGTCATAGTAGCAGTAAGAAGAGGAGTTTCTGACGTCCCTGGACCTATCGGAGGCGTATCTTCATATTCCGATACGACGGGCGCATCAGAAATTTCTCAGGTTTGCGGTGCCGATGAGACATTTCCAGTTTCAGGCACTCCCTTTTGGTTTGGCAACGGCACCGCGAACGTTCACCAAGGTGATGGTGGTAGTGGCGGCGGCTTTGCGGAAAGATGGCATCTTGGTTCACCCATATCTAGACGATTGATTGATCAGAGCAAAGTCCAGGGAGGAAAGTGTTTCGGCTACAGCCAAGGTGATAGCTCTGTTGCAGAGTGTCGGTTGGGTAGTCAATGCAGCAAAGAGCAAGTTAGAGCCGTCTCAGAACTTGGAGTATCTCGGAGCGCGTTTCGATACGAGCATGGGTCGAGTGTTTCTGCCTCAACAGCAGGCGCTGAGTCTCAGGCAGTTAGTGCGTCGCTTTCTCAGCCAGCAGTGTCCCACAGCCTGGGAGTACCTGCAAGTGTTAAGGACTATGGCGGCAACCCTAGAGGTGGTTCCGTGGGCGAGGGCCCACATGAGGCCGTTACAACGGGCTCTGTTGAGAAGATGGTCGTCAAGACGGTGCATTGTCCCAGAGGTTGTCTTGTCTGCCACAGACGCGACTAGCGCTCCATTGGTGGCTGAGGCCCGAGAGTCTGGCAGCAGGGATTTCGTTGGAGGCTCCGACGTGGGTCTCTCTAACAACGGATGCCAGTCTGTACGGCTGGGGAGCCCATTGTCAAGGTCATCTGGTACAAGGTCGGTGGTCCGACGAGGAGAAGTCATGGTCAATCAACAGGCTGGAGTTGCGGGCCGTGGTGCTGGCTCTCCAAGAGTTGCGCCCCTTTCTTCAGAACAAGGCCATTCGGGTGTTCTCGGACAACGTGACGGCAGTGGACTACATAAATCGACAAGGTGGCACCAGCAGCGTTGCGCTGGAGGCCGAGGCGGAGGATTTGTTCAAGTGGGCCGAGAGGAATCTGGTGGCCTTGTCGGCAGCGCATGTCATGGGAGTGGACAATGTGGAGGCCGATTTTCTGAGTCGAGTAAAGGTAGACCCAGGGGAGAGGGTCTTGCATCCAGACGTCTTTGCAATGTTGGTGCGGCTTTGGGGCACGCCGGTAATGGATCTAATGGCGACATTTCGGTCCGCAAGAGTCGATTGGTTCTTCAGCCAAAGGAAGGAGAGGATGTCAGAAGGGCTGGACGCTCTCACTCAGAAGTGGTCGGAGGAGCAGCTGCTGTATGTTTTCCCGCCGTGGGTGTTGATCGGGCGGGTTCTACAGCGCATAGAATGACACAAGGGGCAAGTGGTTCTAATTGCTCCGGATTGCCCGAGAAAGCTGTGATACGCGGACCTAGTCAGGCTCTTGGTGGGGAAGCCCTGGAAGCTTCCCATTCACAAGGATCTGCTAACCCAGGGACCGCTATGCATGCCACAGGTGGATCGATTCTCGCTTACGGCCTGGCTCTTGAGCGGGCGCAGTTGAAAGCCAGAGATTATTCGGCGGCAGTGATAGCTACTTTGCTGAAAGCGAGGCGGAGATCTACTTCCTTGGCATACGTCAGAGTATGGTGCATTTTTGAGGCTTGGTGTGCGGAGAGGGATTGTGTTCCTTTAAGGGCGTCGATTCCTCAGATTTTGTCATTCTTGCAGGATGGATTTCAAAAGGGCCTAGCGGCAGCTTCTCTCAAAGTACAATTGGCGGCCTTGTCCTGTTATAGGGGGAAGGTGAATGGCGGCTCGTTGGGGAGTCATGCGAATATTAAGCGTTTTTTGAAGGCAGTGACTCTTCTGCGACCTCCGCATAAGCCCATGGTCCCAGCTTGGGATCTGCCTCTGGTATTGGAGGCGTTAGGTAAAGCTCCTTTTGAGCCCTTAGCGGAGGCTTCGTTGAAGGATCTTACGTTGAAGGTTGTGTTTTTGGTGGCTATCGCCTTGGCTAGATGAGTTTCGGAGTTACAAGCGTTGTTGTGCAGGGAGCCCTTTCTGTCTTTCTTCGATTCTAAAGTGGTGTTAAGACCAGTTCCGTCGTTCTTGCCTAAGGTGGTTCCGCCTTTCATTTGAAGCAAGTGCTGTCGTTGCCTGTGTTTTGCGACAAGGGTAGGAATCAGGCGGCGGACCGGCTTCATCGCTTGGATATTCGCCGGGCATTAAAGAAGTATGTTGCTAGAACAGCATCTTTTCGTAAATCAGACAGGCTGTTTGTATTGTTCGCGGGGGCCAGAAAAGGAGAGGCAGCTTCTAAAGGTTCGATTGCTCGGTGGGTGAAGGAGGCCATTGCGTTGGCATATATGTTGCGTGGTCGCATGGTGCCGGAAGGTCTGCGGGCTCATTCCACTAGAGCGCAGGCAGCGTCTTGGGTGGAATGTCGATTGGTGCCGGCGGTGGAGATCTGTAGAGCGGCGACTTGGTCATCCCTGCATACTTTTGTAAGACATTACCGTCTGGACAAGCAGGCGGACAGGGCCACCTGTTTTGGATCGGCGGTGCTTCAGGTCGGTCTCGCAGGGCCCTCCCATTGATGATAGTTACTGCTCTGGTACATTCCCAGAGATTCCAGGACTAGACTGGAGGGACGATCAGGAAAATTAAATTAGACTTACCTGCTAATTGTAGTTCCTGGAGTAACTCCAGTCTAGTCCCGTGTCCTGCCCGGTGTCATGGAGGTGCGTGGGCCTGAAGCAGGAGCTCTGTTACTGACAAGCAACATTTTTAGTTCTCTTGGGGTCCTGGTTTATGCTACGGGCAGATTGTCTCCTAGAAGGGGGTGGTAGTCGGTTTCCAGGTTTTCGGAGTGATGGACAGGGGATCTCAAGGCATGCGGGTCTTGTACCTCGTGGGGCCGACAGGCAGTTACAGTTCAGGGAAGCAGTTCGTTTGATTCTGCAATGTCATTACTTACTTGTTGCTCCGGTGAGTTCTGCTTTGTCAGTAGGTAAGCTGGTGTGAGGAGGTGGTACCAGTCCTTATATACCAGTGACATCACAGGAGTGAAGTTTCTCAGTCTCCAAAGCTGCTGGATGAGGTTGACAACCCAGAGATTCCGGGACTAGACTGGAGTTACTCCAGGAACTACAATTAGCAGGTAAGTCTAATTTAATCTTATGTGGTTGCTTGGCTCTCTCCACACCATGGAGACTGCAAATGGCATTGATGGTCTTTTGCAATTCAACCACTGTGAAAGCTGTGTTGTACATGTAGCGCAGCATATATGCGGGGCCCAAGGCTTGTCTTGGTCAGCAATCTTGCATCCGAAGTAAAGATGATATGCCTTCTTCAGTTGAGAAGTGATACTTTTCTTCTGGTTGGCAAATGTCACTTCCCCACAAATGTAGCAGAAATTGTCAACGGTATTAACTATTTTATGTTCCCTATAAAATAGTTATCTCCAAGTTATGATGCCCTGTTCAATGTAATTTCAGTTTGTTCAATGTAAACCGCACTGATGCAGAATAGTGCGGTATATAAGAGAATGTAAATAAATAAATAACGCACTTTTGCGGCATTACTGTTCTGTATTGTACAAAAATGGCTAAAATTATATGATTAATAAAAGTTACATGTAACAGTAGCTTAAACTGTCTCGCATACAGTCTGAAATATTTTAAATGCTCAACCTTTCCGACTGCGTATAGTACACTGCTGACGTCAGATGGCTTCAGCAGCCGTCTGGCAGTAGTATTGCATTGCATCAGAAAATGATGCAATCAGCTCTGGATGATGTGTGCATGCTGGTATTATGCAATGTGATGCAATATTACATCATTCAAGGCTTATTTGGGATGTTGTTGATGTCCTACTGGATAAATTTACACGGTGAAACGTCAAAAATGAACTACATGCAATGTCTTCAAAACAAGAGCCAATAAAATATTTTTAATGTTATATTCGTGTTCAGCTCACCAAGATACTACAGATTAGGGCCTTTTAAAGTCAGTAACAATTTCAGTGTTGACCAGTGTTATATATTCTGTTCAGGAAGGAACACAATGTTTTTCAAGAAGGCATGAAACCACTTCATGTAATCATCCCACGCACTGCCAGCAACTAGTAGATGTGCAAAGAAAAAAGGGGAAAATGGCATGCACACAGTGCCCTAGGTTTCAAAGCAGCATGTAAAATAAAATAATTGCATGAAAAAAATGGCACAGTTTTATAGACAGACTCAAAGCATGAGCCACGTTTTCTTTCTGCTTCCTGACTGAGTGATCTGTTGATCAAATATTTTGAGCTTACTGCAATAAAACTTGGCTTTCTGGGGTCTGTATAGTGAACATGCTGTTTTTGGCAAGCTGACATTTTGCTTATATACATTGTCATTAGTGCCTTTAAAAAATTTAGAAATAAGAAAAATGAGAGGTTCCAACAAAATATAGAACGACTCCCCTGACAATAGGTTTTAATGTCGGACAATAAACTCCAGACAAGGACCAACCTTATCTGGAGGAACACGTCCTTTTAATCATATATAGTGGTGTGGCTCACATTGCGGTGAGAAAAAACCTGAAGCAGGGTTTATAACATTTGAGACCCGAAATGCAGGACTATGTCGTTGGATCACCTATAGTGAGATATTGCTGCGCCTAACTTTAAGTTAAGCAAAAATTGATACATGTTACATGAGGCAGTTTGAAAATGTTTTTACTGCGTATGATTAAAAGGACGTGTTCCTATAGTTAAGGTTGGTCCTTGCCTGGAGGTTTTTGTCCAACATTAAAACCTATTGTCAGGAGAGTCATTCTATATTTTGTTGGAATCTGCCATTTTTCTTATTTTTGGAATTTATAGGGGCAGGTGGTGTTCCTTTGCCCCGGGGCTTTTTTGTTTTTGATGTGGTTTGACCTTAAAAAAAATTAGTGCATGCTAAATCAATTTGACACGTCTTAACTTGTGTTAAAAAGTTGTAATGTGAACTAAACATTTTTTTATTAAAATGAATGTGTGAAGCAAATTAATAAAATATCTAAAAATTGAGAAAAAGCCTAAGCAAATTCAAAACAAACTAAAACTTTTTCCTTTATGCACATCCCTGTTAGACAGTGCCTTGGCTAGTTCTGGCGCATTCATCTCATTGATGCCAGGAAAGGAAGTCTGCTAGGCCAGATTTCTAGGGCTATGGGCCTCTGCCTATCAGAAGGGGCATTCTTCCTGCAAAAATGCCATGCACGTATGAAGGAGAGCTTACATTTTTGGTGGTGGACCCCAGCTCCGCTCAGAGCTGACGGCAAGTCTTCTTCTCTCCCAAGCAACCAATTTTTGGTAGTCTCCTCTTTGAATTTTTTGCTGGTCTTTATCCATGCCTGTGCTTTGCAACTTTTTAAAAATATGAATTAGAACTTTTTAACATGTGCAAGTTGATTGTATCCATGTTAATGCATAGGCTAGCATGCATTTAATCGCATGTACTAAAAATTTTCATGTGCATTAATAAACTGAATGAATGTTAAAGAATGCACATCCCTAGTCTTTACTTATCAAATAATGGTTGAAAAGGTGCCCTCGGAAATGTGTGGCCTCAAGCACATGCTTGCTTTGCCTGGAGCCAGTCCTGCTTCTGCTCCACCAGAAGTGAGGAAAATCCAAACATTCGTCTTCTTGGCGTGCCCTGTCATGTTGAGGCACCAAGAGCATGTTGACAACTGTTCATGCTGAAGCCTCAGAGGTGCGATATAGAGTAATCTGAGAACTAGAAAAGATAGGACTCAAATCCTTCTTCTACTAAAGTCTGTTGTGACTTCGCCCTCCATTGCCTCAGATCCATCTTGGATTGGTCAAGACTGTGGAATCATTTCCCTGGTTGCAATAACTTTACAGCATGTTTTACCAACATAAAATTTCAGGCATCAGAAAATAAAATAATTTAATCATAGACATACCAAGTCACACGCATGAGATCCCATTCTCATACTCACACGCTTTTGCCCCCTCCTCTCACGCATTTTTTTCACCAGTGCGACATCTTGATGTTCTCCACATGATACCAATGAAGGGCATGCCATAGCGCTCCCTCTTCCAAATCTCTCTACCCTTCAACTCCTCCCCATCTTGCCCCCAACCTCTATGGACCATGAAATCTAAAATCAAAAACTAGGAGCAGCCAAACATCTGTTTCAGCATGAAAAATCATCACAGAACACCTCTCCAAACAGGCACATACAGGGACAGCCCAGACTTGGGTCCTAAGTAAGACCCCTTCTGGAAACATAGCGCGGTATATAAAAGATTGTAATAAATAAATAAATAAATAAATCTGGAGCTGACACATGGGTAGCAGAGTGAAGCTCCATTCTTTTCACTGCACTGGGACTTGCTGGCTTTTTTCCAGCAGTCCAGAGGTAGGGCTGCACTTTCATCTCTATGCTCCTGAGTTTCCAATTGAAGTAATCCCAGAAATTTAGCAGGGATTGAGTGGGATCTGACCGTTCCCCCATGAAATGCCCCTAGTTGTGGCATGGTGAGCAATGGCAGACTCAGAGCTAGAATGGTCACTACTGTGCAAATCTGAGGGCTCCTTGGAAGAATTGTCGGCATTTAATATATGGATTAATGGATTAGATGGGAACCTCAAGTTTCAGTTGACATATGATCCGTTACAGATTCCGTATTTGGATTTGTTGATTAAAGGAGAGGGGAAAGGTCTCAGTACAATGTTATATAGGAAACCTACTGACAGAAATCAGTTACTACACTATACCAGATTTCACAATCCGGCTTTAAGGAACAACTTACCAATTGGTCAGTTTTTGAGAGTTAAACTTATATGCACTACAGATTCTGAGTTTGAGCGACAGGCCTCGGAATTAAGAAATAGGTTTGAGGTCCGTCAGTATCCCCAACAATGTATAAATAGGGCATATGTCAGAGCCCGTAATACCTCGCGCACAGAACTATTGAAACCACGAGATAAAGTTACTCAAACTAAGATAGTATGTCCACTGTTGTATTCTTTACAGTCTCGAAATATTGTTTCCATCCTCAAAAAAGAATGGCACCTGGTACAGGCCATCCCGGGCTTTCAAGACACTTCACTTGTGATAGCCCATAAGCGAAATGTCAACTTGCGTAATCTTTTAGTTCTGTCTGCCTTTACAGAGAAGAAGATGTTATCTATACATAAGGGTCAATACCAATGTGGCCATGGTTTGGTCTGTGTTAATGTGTTACCGGTACGGAAGATATATATTCATCCGGTCACACAAGTCAAGTTCCACATTCAGGATTTTGCAAATTGTGATACTACACATGTTATTTACGTCATTCAATGTCCGTGTAATTTGTTATATGTTGGCAAGACTATTCGAACTGTCCGTGTACGCATTGTGGAACATAAGAGCTGCATTAACAGGAAACTTATTGATAAGCCTCTTGTTCAACATTGGATGGAAAAAGGACATAGGGTGACAGATTTAAAATGTTTTGTCATTAAGAAGGTTATACCCATTTGGAAGGTTATACCCATTTGGCATAAGAAGGACATAGGGTCAACTTGCGTAATCTTTTAGTTCCGTCTGCCTTTACATTAAGAAGGTTATACCCATTTGGAAGGTTATACCCATTTGGCATAATCAACAGGTTCATCGTCGAAGGAGAAGAAATTGAAATCGTGAATAACTTTAACCTACTTGGATCAACTATCAATAAAGAAGCAACCAGCAGTCAAGAAATCAGACGATGCATTGCTCTTGGCAGAATGGCTATGAAAGACCTAGATAAGATTCTGAAGAGCAGAGATGTCTCTCTCTATACAAAGATTCGACTTGTTCAAGCCATAGTATTTTCAATAACATCATATGGATGTGAAAGCTGGACAGTGAAAAAGATAGACAGGAAGAAAATTGATGCCTTTGAATTATGGTGCTGGCGGCGAATACTGTGTATACCATGGACTGCCCGAAGAACAAACCAGTCTGTACTAGTGGAGATCAAACCTAAGCTTTCTTTAGAAGCTCAGATGACAAGACTTCGACTTTCATACTTTGGACACATCATGCGGAGAGAGAGATCATTAGAGAAAGACATCATGCTTGGCAAGATAGAAGGTCAACGCAAAAGAGGAAGGCCAGCAATGAGATGGATCGATACAATAACAGCAGCTACGGGTACCAGTCTGTCAACAATGAGCCGCCTGACTGAAGACCAAACACAATTTAGGATAGCTATCCAGAGGGTCGCCATGAGTCGACTCCGACTTGATGGCACTTAACATCAACAATCCATTTGGAGAGGAGGCGATATTGATAAAACACTTCTCCGTTTAGAAGAGATATATATTTTCTCTTAATACAATGACACCCTATGGATTGAATTTAGAACGTGATTTTTCTGTGTTCCTTTGATGGAGGTTTTATTTCATGTTTAGTTTATTTATTTATTTATTTATTTATTAATTGTTCCAATTATTCTTGGGGGGGTTTCTTTATGGTTGAGCTTTTTACAGTGGTTCTCTGATTTTCATCTGTGGTTGCATTTTATGGCACACATTTATTGCTTGTGTCCTATTTTGCACAACAAGCCGTTTTTTCCCCTGGCACATTTTACACGTTATTTTTATAAGTTGTTCCTAATGACATATGAGATACCTTTTCTTTTTCATTATCTAGCGGTTGCCAATATGTGCAACAGCACATATAGTTGGTGCATATGTTGCATTGGCAGTTTCATAATTTATGTTCATGTTTCCCTTATCTACGATCGCACCTCCGCTTCCTTCAGTCCTCTTTGCAGCTTTTATATGTTTGTTCTCAAGTCACTGCAGAGGTTTATATCTCTTATTCATTTTCATTTATCACCTTGTCCCCTTGTCTAATTTCGGATGGGTCCAGGGTACCCATCCCTTTCCGTGCATGGTTTTATACATTTTTTACTGTATGCTATTTTTTATATATGCAGTTGATTTCTACCGCATAATATGTAGGCTTGTCATGTTATGGGCATACAATTTATCTTTTATACATATTTTACACAATTAAGTATGCCAAAGTTTTTTATACTATTTATCCCGCAGGTTCTCATCAGAGTGCTTTTTTCTTGTTTCTCCCGCGTTTTGAAGACTACGCATGCCCCCGCGTTTTTTCACTTGGTACAAAGCTTCAGATGGTACTCTGAATGTGCGGTTCACTTTTGTGGGTTTTTTTTTTGAAAGGTATATGAGGCTTTATTATTCTCTGAAAAGCCATAATTTATCTTTTTGTTCCAGTTCTGTTGGTTTTAAAGTTTTTCTTTGTTTTCAGCGTTTACTCTCGCAGGCTTCACATGGGAGTTATATATGCGTTTGAATCTTTATAATCCATTTGCTGGCGTGTGCAAATCACAGTGAGTATATAACCACTGGGATACTCGAGCTATTTATTTATGGAAAGTTTCTTATTTACTTACACATATAAGCTTTGCTCTCGGCGCCCTACCCTCTTAGGTATCGGTTTGGTTTAAGTTGCGTCATTTTATTGTGTCCCGGTTTTTTAATGTTCTTCTGCTTACATTTTAAAGTCATAATCTAACTCCTTAGTTATTTCTTTATTCATTCATTTATTGTGTTTGCATTTGTTTTTACTCTTCATCAGTAGTATTATTATTTTTACAGCATACTGATTGCTCCTGGCTGTGTATTTACCTGGTCCAAGGTAACTCTACTCTGTTTTTCACTCCTGCTTTTTTGTTAGCGTTGTTATATTATATATATAAAATTTTTTGGGTGGCTAATGAGTCATCATCTCTCCTCTTTTGAATTTATCCTCCTTTTTATGGTTCATTATTTTAATATTCATGTATACAATGATTTGATGTTTCTTTCCTTCCTTTTATATGCCCTTATATTTACAATGGTATTTATGTTGTATTGTATTTACATGTTCCCTACAATATTGTCATTAGTATCTTGTTATATGAGTTTTAATGTTTTTATTAGGTCCATTTTAATTAGTACCTTTGATGGTTTCAAATATTTATTTATTTATTAACATATTGTTATGACTTTCTTTTTTTATGTGGTGTAATTAATAGCGTTTTATGATTACTTTTTCATGTTCACTTTGGTTATTAATATTTCGTGTTTACTCTTTTTTACTCTTTATTACAATTTGTTTTTAATATGGTTTTTAATTAATTATTGTATTTATGATTATCAATTACTGTTATTGTTTTTACAATGCTTTTTTTTAATTTTATTCTGTTTTGTAGTTTGTGGTGTGCCTCACCCCTGACGAAGTATCTACGAAAGACGGCCTGTGTTGGGTCTGGCCCCCTTTCTTTTAACACATAAGGACCAATAAAAGTTTTGTATACTGCTCACGTTTTTGTCTTGGTTGCTACGCTTGTCTACGTGGCAGTTGCTGTTTCCTTTTTGGTAAAGAGATCCTCTTCCACTGTTTGTGCCTAAAACTAGACAAACAGATGGAATGTTTGATACAAATAAAGGTTAATAAATAGTTTAAGTGGTACTTTTATGTTCAAAAAAATTAAATTGCAAAGCCAGGGTGGTGTTCTGGTCATGCGCAATAAGATAGTGAATAATATGATACAAATTACATTTCCATTATTATAAGCACACAGACTTTGCCATTTCTTTTATCAAACTGCAAAGCATTTTGGTTGCTGTTTTAGAAATTTGAATATGTAGAAATAAAGGTTAACAATCTGTAAGCGATACTTTGATAGAAACATAGAAATGTGACGACAGAAAAAGACCACATGGCCTATCTAGTCTGTCCTTCCATATCAACAACTACAACAGTCCCCTTTTTATCTTTAGAGATCCTCTGTGTTTGTCCCATGCTTTTTTGAATTCAGTTGCTGTCCTCTTCTCTACCACCTCCACTAAACGACTATTCCACGGATCCACTACTCTTTCCGTAAAGAAATATTTCCACATATCACTCCTGAATCTATCTCCCTTCACCCTCATCCCATGTCCCCTCGTAGCAGAACTTGCTAACATTTATGCCAAGGAGGTATTTAAACATCTCAATCATATCACCTCTATCCCGCCTTTCCTCTAAGGTGTACATATTAAGATCCTTAAGTCTGTCCTTATATGCTTTATAATGAAGACCACTAATCATTTTAGTAGCCACCCTCTGCACCGACGCCATCCTGTTCACATTCTTTTGAAGGTGCGGTCTCCAGAATTGCACACTATACTCCAAATGAGGTTGCACCAAAGACTTATACAGAGGCATTATCACCTCCTTTTTTCTGCTAGCCATTTCTCTCCATATGCACCCAAGCATCCTTCTAGCTTTTGCCGTCGCCTTTTCTACTGTTTAGCTACTTTAAGATCATCAGACACAACCACGCCTAGGTCCCGCTCTTCTTTAGTGGACAAAAGTACTTCACCCCCTATACTATGTTGCTCCCTTGGATTGCTGCAGCCCAAATGCATGACCTTACATTTTTTAACATTAAATCCCAGCTGCCAAATTCTAGACCATTCTTCAAGCTTAGCTAGATCCCTCCTCATGTTATCTACACCTTCCTGGGTGTCTACTCTATTGCAGATTTTGGTATCATCCGCAAAGAGGCAAATCTTACCCGACAGCCTTCCGCTATATCAGTAAACAAAGATCTTAAAAAGAATCGGACCAAGGACAGATCCCTGGAGCACACCACTGGTAACATCCTTCTCCTCAGAGTGAGCTCCATTTACTTGTACTCTTTGTCGCCTCCCAATTTCTAACCCAATTTCTTTGTCGCCTCCCAATTTCTAACCCAAGCAGTAACTTTAGGATCCATCCCTAGGGTGCTCAGTTTGTTTATAAGTCGCCTGTGAGGAACAGTGTCAAAGGCTTTACTGAAATCTAAATACACCACATCTTGGAGTCTCCATCGGTCCAACTCTCTGGTCACCCAGTCAAAGAAATCAATCAGATTTGTCTGACAAGACCTGCCTCTGGTGAATCCATGCTGCCTCGGATCCTGTAATCCGCTGGACTCCAGAAACCTCACTATTTTCTCTTTCAGCAGCGTTTCCAATAATTTACTCACCACCGAAGTTAAACTAACCAGCCTCCAGTTTTCATCCACATTCTTACTTCTGCTTTTGTGTAAAGGCACCACATAAGCCTCTCTCCAGTCCTTTGGCACCACTCCCGACTCCAACAAAGCATTGAAAAGGTCAGTCAGTGGAGCTGCTAGAACGTCCCCAAGTTCCTCAGTATTCTAGGGTGTATCCCATCTGGTCCCATTGCTTTGTCTACTTTTAGTTTAGCTAGTTTCTCATGAACACAGTTTTCTGAAAATTGCTCAAGATGTCCCTCGCTTCTGTTCCTATTTGTGGGTGTTTTCTGAGGTCCTGCTCCTGGTTCTTCATCTGTGAACACAGAACAGAAATATTTGTTAAGCAATTCCGCTTTATCCTTATCAGCTTCTACATATTCCTCCCCTGCACCCTTGAGTCTGACAATACCACTTTTGCCCTTTCTCTTCTCACTAACATATCTGAAAAATGTCTTATCCCCCCCATTTTATTGCATTGGCTATTTCCTCCTCCTTTTGAATCTTTGCCTTCCTGACTACTTTGCTAGCTTCTCCAAGTTTTTCCAAATATAGATGCCTGTCTTCCTCTTTCTGTGATCTCTTGTATTTCATGAAGGCCTCCCTCTTTTTCTTCACTTTTTCAGCTACTTCTTTCGAAAGCCATAGCGGTCTCCTTTTCCTTTTACCTTTATTTACTATTTTAACAAAAAGGTTGGTTGCCCTTAAAATATTCCCTTTCAGTTTTGCCCACTGTTTTTCTACATCCCCCAGCTGTTCCCATCCCATTAATGACTCCCTGAGGTATTGGCCCATCTTGGCAAAGTTAGTCTTCCTAAAGTCTAAGATCCTCACCTTTGAATGGATTCTAACAGCCTTAGTCCTAATACTAAACCACACCATCTGGTGATCACTGGATGCAAAATGACCTCCCACTACAACATCAGAAACACTTTCACCATTGGTAAGCACCAAGTCCAGTATGGCCCCTTCACGTGTGGGGTCTGTTACCAATTGCCTGAATAGTTCTCCCTGTAGAGAATCCAGGATCTCCTTACTTCTAGATGATACTGTAGCAGGAATGTGACAATCAACATCTGGCATATTGAAACCTCCTATCAGTAGCACTTCTGCTTTCCTAGCAATGCTGCGTATGTCTTCAATTAACTCTCCATCCACCTCTTCCTCTTGTGAGGGAGGTCTGTATATCACACCAATGCAAATAGATTTGTCTTTCCCTCTTTCTAGTTTAACCCACAATGTCTCCTCTCTCCCTTTTAAGCTCTGTAATTCCAAAGCTTTAATAGTAGTTTTTACATATAGTGCCACTCCTCCTCCCCTTCTTCCTACCCTGTCCTTTCTGAATAAAGTATAGCCAGGTGTAGTTACATCCCAAATTTCTGTGAACTATGTTTCTGTAACTGCCACTAAATCCAAGTCAGCCACTCCCACCAAAGTTTCAACATCAGGGATCTTATTTCCCATGCTATGGGCATTTATACACACTGCTTTCCATATGTTATCCATTTACATATAGGTATTTTATGTATCACTGACCTGGGGGCTTTCTTCACCCATCCCCAATGAATCTAGTTTAAAGCCCTCTTCAGTAGATTAGCCAGTCTACTACCGAAAATGTGTTGACCTTTCTTGGACAGATGGATGCCATCTCTGCTCTGCAACCCTTGGAACAGCATCCCATGGTCTAGGAAACCAAAACGCTCTCGATGACACCATCCATGCAGCCATGCATTCATCTCCAGGATGTGAGCCTCTCTGCCTTGGCCTTTACCCTCAACAGGGAGGATTGAAGAGAACACCACCTGTGCACCTAACTGCTTCACCCTCTGTCCCAGAGCCATGAAGTCACTTTTGATATGTTCCAAGGGATACCTGGCAGTATCATTTGTTCCAACATGGATTAGCAACATTGAGTAATAGTCAGTGGGCTTGATGAGTCTCGGCAAACTCTCCATTACATCTTGGATTTTGGCACCAGGCAGACAGCATACCTCTCTGGACATCAAGTCTGGTCGGCAGATGGATGCCTCAGTACCCCTCAGAAGAGAGTCTCCAACCACCATGACCCTTCGCTTCCTTGTGGTCACTGATTCTGCAACTTTGGGGTACTTGAGCTCTGGTTCTTCCCTTTCCAGGGATGCTTTCACCTCCTCCACTTCCAGGGCTGCATAATGGTTTTTCAATTCAAGGGCTGGAGAAGTTGGATTGGTGATTCTGAAGGCCCTGGTGACTTGTGTCCAACCATCGACATTCTGTTGGTACCCATCTTTTCCTCTGCTGGAGAGCTTGGTTGCTGCAAGAAGCATCTCATCAATGTACTTCTGTCTTGAATGCTCCTCAGCCTTGCCACCTCCTCTCTGAGTTCCTCCACTTGTTTCCTCAGAGCTTCAGCATGCAGGCACCCTGCACATGGAACCGATCCTTCAACTGGCATTGGGACCTCTGTCTGGACAGAGGCAGAAGCTGTAATGGGGGCAACAGCTTTAGCGATATGATTTTTCCCAGCCATTGTTCTGTTCGTGGAGCTTAGGTATCTGTTAAAGCAAAAGAGAGAAATCTACCAAGTACCAGCCGGTTTCCCAGCTGTCCTTTCAGAGAAAAAGCAGTTAAATCTCTTTAATTATATTCAAAATGTGCTGCTCCAAGACTCTGTGCTTTGTTAAATGGGGAGCTGCCCTATAAAGCATGACTGCTCACTAGGGGTGGGTGGGAGTCGGGGTGGGTAGGGAGGGAACTAACTCCTGATTTGGTGTCAGCAGTTCCCAAAAGATGAGAAGGTTACTAGAGTTCAACAACCTACTCTGCTCAAGGAAATATCTACTAAAGCACCAAAAAGAAAGTAACTTTGCTTTAAAAATATACAAAAACCCTTTTAAGAGCTCCCAGTCAGAGAGCTAGCAATTTAATAAAAATAAACCCTCAAATCCTTACTGTTGTTTGACCTGTAGAGCCCCTGTATGTTAGACTGCGATGCTTTTATATATCTTATGGTTTGTTTATTTATGGGTTTAGCTCAGGCCATTTCAGCAGTAGTTCAGGTTGAGTTAAATTTAGGTACAATAAGTATTTCCCTGACCTTGGAGGATTTGCAATCTAAGGAGGGAATCCAAAGCGATTAATGCAGTTAGCAGACTGCTAATTATGTTAATTGCCCTGACCAGACCGGGATATTTGCAGGTGCGTTCGCTGTATGCCCCGATGTTAGCCAGCTAGCATCAGGGCGTTCCGGGCATGGAGTGGAGGCGGCACCCAGCGATACTGAGCTGCTGCCTGGTTATTAGAAATCAGCAAAAGTTAGGCATGGCCTAAGTTTCACTGCAGAAGCTATTCATCAGGCAGCAGCTGAATCATCACCGTTGCCCAGTTAACTTCTTTGCTATCCGGCTGACCCAGCGGCGACAGCTAGCCATTTTCGCAGTGTTAGCTGTTGCTGCTGAATTATTGGGCCCTAAATTTGTAGATGAGGCACTGAAGGGTTAAGTGACTTACCTATGGTCACAAGACGTATTATTGGGATTTGAACTCTGGCTTCCCTGATTTGCAATCTTACGCTCTAACCACTCCTCTCTGCTAGGGAGTAAACTGTTTTGTTTAGAATTTTGTTATCAACGAAAGTGGTATATAAATAAATAAATAAATGCACTGTTATTAGACTAACTTTGTCTCTAGCTTTCCAGGGCTATGCCTTCTTCAGCAGGTCAGTGAAGAGACACTGAAATTTCTTGCTTAATCCATATCAGATGACATTTGCTAGTGCAGGGACTGTATTCATGGTGGCATCTGTTTATGTCGCTAATTCAATTGGAAGTTTAGCAGTGTTGGAGAATTCTGATGACAAGGAGGTTGATTTTGAACAATCAATCATTTTCCTCTGGGAATCTAATTATGGAAGTATAGATGCATTGTGGTGCCTTTTCCGAGGTAGTTCGTTGTTGATGCTGATATGGAAGGGTAGATTTGTTCCATCCGGAGCAGTATTTGTAGGGCTTTGTATTACTTCACAGTGCACCTAGTACTGAAGAAGGTTCATGGTGTTTTTATTGAGATAACGAGACTCTAACTTTTTTTGTATGGTGAATTCTACAGGGAAATGTCCCAGTTCTGCTCTAGAAGGAGAGACTCGAAAAATTACAAGTTAAAATTATACCAGAGAAAGCTAAATATCATGCTGTAGTGCTCCGTTCATTTGCAAAACACAGCAATATTCAGAACTTTCAAAATGTATACCTTGAATGCTCTGTGAGATAAATCTCATTTGTTAGCCTTCACACTCACCCACTGTGATGTAAAATCTCATGCTTTGGGATGGGCCACCCTTCGTGTCTCTGTAATCATCGATTACAACACAAAATACCAAGTCATCCACCCCACCTACTAAGGTTGGAAGGCCAGTACCTGCTGGACTTTCTTTCATTTCATCAGGCGTGGTTGACCAGGCTCACATTCAGATCTTTTCCGCAGCTGGCCCAACATCATGGAACACTCTTCCTGGAGAATTAAGAATGATTGCCCATTTTATGATGCTGAGAATGTGGTTGAAGGCACATTTACTCCAGCAAGTATTCTCTGTATGTCAAATTCCTTATTTTACCACTCTGAGTAACTCCAGTAGTTTTATATTTTATGGGTTGATAGTCAGAAGGATTTATATGTTTGCAGTATGCTGCAAACCACATAAACCCCGACAATTCTGATATTCAGAGGTGCTATCCAAATAGTGCCACCGAATATCCTCAAAGACCACAAGAAAAATGCCTAGTTAATTCTGGGGCGATCTGCAGCTGGAATTGGGGCAGTCCCATCAGATGTCTAGTTAGCAACACTATTTAGCCACTAATCAGACAGCTAAACTGCAGAAACTTAGGACAGGTCAATGACTGAATATCGCTGCTGATCACATAGCAATACCCCTGCCCAGTGAAATCGGATATTCAGCACCAGAATTGTTCCAGCACTGAAAATCTAGGTTTCATTAAAGCAGCAGCAGCCAGGTTCTTTAAATGCGCTGACTACCGCTGAATATCGACCCTTACATTTTTAGAGCATATCCATGTATATTTATTGAATAATAGTATCTACAGTATTACATAGTAACATAGTAAATGACGGCAGATAAAGACCAGTTTGGTCCATCTAGTCTGCCCAGTAAGATGACAAGAGTAGGTGCACCTGTCGCTCTGTGCAGGCCACCCCTCCCCATGTCTTTTTTTAGGGGTGAACCCACCACTCCATGTAGGACACCCCTATTTGTTGAGATGTTAGATGGTTCAGTTTATTTTGGTTTTATCCTATTGCTGTAAAGGGATCCACTGTGTCTATCCAATGCCATTTTGAATTCCATCACTGTGTTTGCCCCCCCCCCACCACTTCCATCAGGAGGGCATTCCAAGCATCTACCACCCTTTCTGTGAAAAAGTATTTCCTGACATTGCCTTTCAATTTACCCCCTTGCAGTTTCATGTTATGCCCTCTAGTTTTACAGCTTCCCCGTCTTTGGAAGAGGTTTGTTTGTTCATTATTTCTCTTAAGTATTTAAAGGTCTGAATCTTATCTCCCCTATCCCTCCTCTCCTCCAAAGTGTACATAGTATTGAAGTCAATTGGTGGAAAAGCCCATATGTACTTTCCGTTTTATTATTATTTTTAGATTATTTGATTATGTCTTGTTTGCTTTCTTAATCGCCGAGGGGGAATTCATCCAGGGCGTCCTGAAGAACGATGACATCATGCGTCTCATCCAATATGACCCCAAGAAACAATCTTAACAAAATTCAAGAGGAGTAAGGTCATGAGGAAGACAGACGGAACTGTCAACAGGACTGTACATGAGAAGGGGGGGAGGGGAGTTGGGGGAAATTACAAACATACAAATGCATAGGACCGGAAGGACTGGGGTTTCTAGTCCCACAGATGCTCCTTGTGGTCTTGGGCAAGCCACTTAACCCTCCATTGCCCATGTTCCCTGTAGGTATTAGTGTATGTGTCTCATATCCCTGCGTGTTAAATGTATCCCCCAATTGTGTTGTGACCGCTTTGATTGAAGGATAAGGCGGTATACAAAACTGTCTAAATAAATAAATAAATAAATAAATAATGTGTACCTGTTAGCCTGGCAGCAGACAACAAATTCTCCTGTTTCTTCCACGTTGCTGCAGGATATTTACTGAAAGAGCCTGCCAGTGTCTGATGCCCTCAGCATTCTACATTTGATGGTTTTAATTGTGACATTCATTTTTGGATTGTAACCTCTGATGAAGGCTTTGTATAGCCAAAACTTGGCTAAGTTGGGCATTTTCCAATAATGATCATTCTCTATCCTATGGTCTCTCTCCTCTCTGTCTGTCTTGCCTGTTTTACTACCAGGCATTGATCAAGTAATAGACAGTAGAATGGAGTTCACCACAGGGGCCATGGCATCACCAATACTTTGGGCCAATACAGCATCAGCAACTAGAGATCTTGGTGGTGGAGCTGAAAATTGCTCCTGCATCTTGGCTTTTCCCAGTCTCAAATCCCATGCCTTGTAAGTACCCAAGGGTCATAATCTGATGGAAACACCTGGTAGTTATAAAACAGACAACAGCTAATAAGTCAAAATCAGTAATTAGCAAAATATTCTCTATTTATTTATTTGGAAGCATTTATAACCTGCTGTGGAGTGCAGGAGTAGCCTAGTGGTTAGAGCACTGGCTTGATCACCAAGAGCCCAGCATTCAGTTCCCACTGGCACTCTTTGTGGCCTTGGGCAAGTCAGTTAACCCTCTATTGCCTTGGAAGAAAGGCCTGGCAATCTACTTCCTGTCACACTACAAAGAAAACCCAGAAGCTGCTGGGCTGCCAGGAGTCTGCATAGACTCAAAGGCACGCATTGCATTTTGCATAACCTGCTCTACCTACAAATCTAGGCTGGTGTGATAAGGTCAGGGCCGGCCCATCCACTAGGTGTGCTAGACGGCTGACTTGGGTGGGTGGCATTGCGCTGCTGCTTTGTTCCCTGTGGCAGTCCAGGCCATCCCTGTCTGCTAGCCCCCTGGCACCAATTTCATCTAGAGGGGGAAGTAGGCAGCAGCATCAGTGGCAGTATTTTACAAAGCCACCGCTTTGTTCCCTGTGGCAGGCCATGTACTTTGGCAGACATGGCCTGCCAGTTCTGATCCTCTCTGATGCAACTACTAGGTGATATCAATATGTCGGATGTTGATTGACACATCCCTGCTGCAGTGTCATCTAGAAACATAGAAACATAGAAATATGACGACAGAAAAAGACCACATGGCCTATCTAGTCTGTCCTTCCATATCAACAACTACAACAGTCCCCTTTTTACCTTTAGAGTTCCTCTGTGTTTGTCCCATGCTTTTTTGAATTCAGTTACTGTCCTCATCTCTACCACCTCTACTGGGAGACTATTCCACGGATCCACTACTCTTTCCGTAAAGAAATATTTCCGCATATCACTCCTGAATCTATCTCCCTTCACCCTCATCAAATGTCCCCTCGTAGCAGAACTTGCTTTCAATTGAAAGAGGCTCTCTCCCTGAACATTTATGCCACGGAGGTATTTAAACATCTCAATCATATCACCTCTATCCCACCTTTCAAGGTGTACATATTAAGATCCTTCAGTCTGTCCTCATATGCTTTATAATGAAGACCACTAATCATTTTAGTAGCCACCCTCTGCACTGACTCCATCCTGTTCACATCCTTTTGAAGGTGCGGTCTCCAGAATTGCACACTATAGTCCAAATGAGGTCGCACCAAAGACTTATACAGAGGCATTATCACCTCCTTTTTTCTGCTAGCCATTCCTCTCCGTATGCACCCAAGCATCCTTCTAGCTTTTGCCGTCACCTTTTCTACCTGTTTAGCTACTTTAAGATCATCAGACACAACCATGCCTAGGTCCCGCTCTTCTTTAGTGGACAAAAGTACTTCACCCCCTATACTATATTGCTGCCTTGGATTGCTGCAGCCCAAATGCATGACCTTACATTTTTTAACATTAAATCCCAGCTGCCAAATTCTAGACCATTCTTCAAGCTTAGCTAGATCCCTCCTCATGTTATCTACTCCTTCCTGGGTGTCTACTCTATTGCAGATTTTGGTATCATCCGCAAAGAGGCAAACCTTACCTGAAAGCCCTTCCACTATATCACTAACAAAGATGTTAAAAAGAATCGGACCAAGGACAGATCCCTGGGGCACACCACTGATAACATCCTTCTCCTCAGAGTGAGGAGATCCAGGATTCTCTACAGGGAGAACTATTCAGGCAACTGGTAACAGAACCCACACGTGAAGGGACCATACTGGACCAGGTGTTTACACAAACACAGAGGATCTCTAAGGGAAAAGAGGGACTATTATAATAGTTGATATGGAAGGGCAGACTAGATAGGCCATGTGGTCTTTTTCTTCTCTCATGTTTCTATGTGTTTCTGATGTTATAGTGGGAGATCATCACACATCCATTGATCACCAGATTGTGTGGTTCAATATTACGAATAGAGCTGATAAAATCCATTCAAAAGTGAGGGTCTTAGAGTTTAGGAAAACTAACTTTGCCAAGATGGGCCAATACCTCAAGGAGTCGTTAGCGGGATGGGAACAGCTAGGGGATGTAGACAAAAGAGTGGGCAAAACTGAAAGGGGATATTTTAAGGGAAACCAACCTTTTTGTTAGAAAGGTAAATAAAGGTAAAAGGAAAAGGAGGCTGCTATGGTTCTAAAAAGAAGTAGCTGAAAAGGTGAAGAAAAAGAGGGAGGCCTTCATGAAATACAAGAGATCACAGAGAGAGGAAGGCAGGCATCTATATTTGGAAAAACTTTGAAAAGCTAGCAAAGTAGTCAGGAAAGCAAAGATTCAAAAAGAGGAAGAAATAGTCAATGCAAGAAAATGGGGGGCTAAGACATTTTTCAGATTTGTTAGTGAAAAGAGGAAGGGCAAAAGTGCTATTGTCAGACTCAAGGGGAAGGAGAGGAATATGTAGAAGCTGATGAGGATAAAGCAAAATTGCTTAAGAAATATTTCTGTTCAGTGTTCACAGATGAAGGGCCAGGAGCAGGGCCTCAGAAAATACCCACAAATAGAAGCAGAAGCGACAGAGATCTTGAATAATTTTCAGAAGACTGTGTTCATGAGGAACTAACTAAACTAAAAGTAGACAAAGCGATGGGACCGGATGGGATACATCCAAGAATATTGAAGGAAACTTGGGGACATTCTAGAAGCTTCACTGACTGACCTTTTCAATGCTTCTTTGGAATCTGGAGTGCTGCCAATGGACTTGGAGAGAGGCACATGTGGTCCCTTTATACAAAAACAGAAGTAAGGATGTGGTTGAAAAATACAGGCCGGTTAGTCTAACCTCTGTGGAGAATAAATTATTGTAAATTCTTTTGAAAGAGAAAATAGTGAGGTTTATGGAGTCCAATGGATTTCAGGATCAGAGGCAGCATGGATTCACCAGAGGCAGGTCTTGTCAGGCAAATGTGATTGATTTCTTTGACTGAGGGAGAGCCCTAGATGTGGTGTATTTAGATTTCAGTAAAGCATTTGACACTGTTCCACACAGGTGACTTATAAACAAACTAAGCACCCTTGGGATGGACCCTAAAGTTACTGATTGGGTTAGAAATTGGTTGAGTGGGAGGCGACAAAGGGTACAGGTAAATAGAGTTCACTCTGAGGAGAAGGAGGTTACCAGTGGAGTTCCACAGGGATCTGTCCTTGGTCCAATTCTTTTTAACATCTTTGTTTGTGATATTGCGGAAGGGCTGTTGTGTAAGGTTTGCCTCTTTGTAGATGATACCAAAATTTGCAATAGAGTAGACAGCCAGGAAGGTGTAGATAACCTACATGGCATAAATACACAGGAGGAGAGTCTTTTTTGCACGAGGGGACATAGGATGAGGATGAAAGGGTATAGACTCATGAGTAATATGCAGAAATATTTCTTTACGGAAAGAGTGGTAGATGCGTGGAATAGTCTCCCAGAGGAGGTGATAGAGATGAGGACAGTATCTAAATTCAAAAAAGCATGGGACAAAACAGAGGCCCTCTAAAGGAAAAAAGGGGACTCTTGTAGTGGTGATATGGAAGGGCAGACTAGATAGGCCATGTGGTCTTTTTCTGCCATCATATTTCTATGTTTCTATTAGTAATCTGTGAACTACCATTAAAATCATCTGTAGTGCTTGAAGATTGGAGAATGGTCAATATAGCGCCAATTTGTAAAAAGGGTTCAAGGGATGATGTGGGAAACAACAGACCGGTGAGCCTGATGTCAGTACCTGGCAAAATGTTAGAAACCATTATAAAGAACAAAATTACTGAACATGTAGATAGTCATGGTTTAATGGGAGAAAGCCAACATGGATTTAGCCAAGGAAAGTCTTGTCTTATTATTCGGTTATATTTTTTGAGGAAATAAACAGGTATGCAAAGGTGAGCAGGTCAATACAGTTTATCTGGATTTTCAGTACGTCTTTGACAAGGTCCCTTTTGAGAGAGTCTGGGTGAAATTAAAAAGTCATGGGATAGGAGGCAGTGTACTATTGTGGATCAGGAACTGGTTAAAAGAAAGCAGAGAGTAGGGCTAAATGGCCAATTTTCTCAATGGAGAAAGATGAATAGTAGAGTACCCCAGAGATCTGTACTGGGCCTGTTGCTTTTTAATATCTTCATAAATGACCAGGAAATGGGAATAACAGGTGAGGTGGTCAAATTTGCGAAAGACAAAATTATTGAAAGTTATTAAAACACAAGAAGATTGTGAAAAATTGCACAAGGACTTTGATAAATTGGAAAACTGGATGTCCAGATGGCAGATGAAATTTAATGTGGACAAGTGCAAAGTCATTTATTTATTTACATTCTCTTATATACCGCACTATTCTGCATCAATGCGGTTTACATTGAACAAACTGAAATTATGTACTTAGGGGGTACTTAGGGGGTCATTCTGTGCCACAAATAGCAGGAATGCATGTCCTACTTGGACATACATCCTCGCTGTTCATTCCCCTGCCGCTTCCAGTGCAAAGGCTCCCCATACGAACAGCACTGTTGTATGGGGAGCCTTAGACAGAGCAGGAGGGGGCGGTCTGGAGGTAGAGCGAGGGTGGGGCATGGGCGGGCTGTGACTCTGGATGTACAGGGCCAGTACTAAGGTCAGCCCTGTACGTCCGTAGTTGGCCACATAGAAGGGGGACTTATTCCATCTCGGAGGTGGACTGTCCCCCTTGATGCCAGGGGACTGCAGCGCCGGTCCAGAACAAAATGGTGAGGGGGTTCAGGGGATACCCTGCAGGTCCGACACTGGCCATGGGAGGCCGGATCGGGGGTCAGGCTGCAGGAAAAGAATAATTTGGGTCGGCGGCTGGGGATCGCAACTCCGTAATGGAGCCACAATGCCATGGCAGTGAGATGCCATGGCACTGCGGCTCCATTATGGAGCCTAGCTGAGTTAGCCAGGATCTGGTGGGCATGCGGCCCATTAGAATTGGAGCCTGGCCTGCACGTCCAGGATGGTAGTCACTATTCTGATCCCACAGGCACATCTAGCCCCCGTGGGATCAGAATCGGGTGCTACAGCTGAACGCCCAGATTCTGAGGGGCCTGCACAGGGGCTGGACAGACAGAATAGAATTGGCCTCTTAGGAAAGAACAACTCAAACTATAGTTACACAATGCAAGGTTCCCCATTAGGAATTATCACCCAGGATTTAAGTATAATCATGGATAGTACATGGATACCCTCAGCCCAGTATGCAGTGGGGACTAAGAAAGCAAATACAATGCTAGGAATTATAAGGAAAAGAATGGAGAATAAAACAAAGGATATAAATAATGGTTTATAGTTTATGGTTTATTTGCTCTTGATAGACCGCCTTTTGCAAAGCATACAGAGCAGTTTACAATATGAACTAAAAACAATTAAAGCAAAAAATAACATCATTCATACTAAAAAAAAGAAATAAGAATTCCAATGTAAGATAGGATAGGTGAGATAAGACTGGACAAAAGCGACAACAACTGTATAACAGAAACCAGATACTGTTGGGTTAGCAGTGCCTCTTTATCTTTCAATGGTGCGACCGCACCTTAAATATTGTGTGCAGTTATGGTCACCATATCTTAAAAAGGATATAGCAGATTTAGAAAAGGTACAGAGAAGAGCCACCAAAATGTTAAAGGGGATTGAAGGATACCCTATGAGGAGAGGCTTAAAAGGTTAGGGCTCTTTAACTTAGAAAAGAGACGGCTGAGAGGAAATATGATAGAGGTCTATAAATTAATGAATGGAGTGGAAGAGTAAACATAGATTGGTTGTTCGCTCCTTCAAAAAGTAGAAAGACTTGGGGACGCTCAATGAAGCTACAATGTAGCCCATTTAGGACTAACAAGAGAAAATATTTTTTCACTCAATGAGTAATCAAACTCTGGAATTAGTTACTGGAGGATCTAGTAAAAGCTGTTAGTGTAGCTGGGTTTAAGAAATGTTTGGACAAGTTCTTTGAGGAAAAGTCCATAAACTATTATTAAAGAGAACCTGGGAAATCCACTGCTTACCCCTGGATAAGAATTGTGGAATCAGTGTACTTTTTTGGGAACCTGACAGGTACTTGTGATCTGGATTGGCCACTGCTGGAAACAGGATACTGGGCTTGATGGACCTTGGTCTGACCCACTATGGCATTTCTTATGTTCTTATGTTAGGATCGGGGTTTGCAACCGCCAACCCTTTGCTGTAAAGGCCCTTTTCTCCAAGAGCACACACCCATGGTCATGTACAAAAAAGGACCTTTACGGCACTACATATCTTGTATCACTTGTTTGGCCAATATAGCATGCAGCTGTGCTGGTTGACAGGCCTCTAAGAGGGGGAAGCATAGTAGCAATCCGCATATGCAGCGCCATAGTAATGGAGCCAGCCATGGCACCTGTCCTCAAATCCCTCCCCCCTATGTTGTGTAGCATTAGATATTCTGTACAGAGGAGATTAGACCTGTGATGCTAGCCCACTATACAGAGAGCTTGCACATGTGATGGAGTATGGGAGCAATGGGCATACATTTCAGGTATGATGGTAGGGCAGGGTGGAGTGTGGTATATAGAGGCACATGGGGTGGAATCATATATGAAGTCTGTCAAAAAAGAAACCAAACTTGCTAAAGAGGGTGACAGTAAGCCAACACAGCAGACTTGCAATAATGGTGATGTGTAGTGGTGACCTTGAGCTTTAGTCTCCCACTTGCTCGATTACGCCACGTGAATTAGTTATAGACTGCATGCAGTAGAGTGAACTTGTCTCATGTGCCTTTTGCTGTTTCTGAAACATGTCATAAAAGGTGACCTTTCAGAATGGATTTCAACTTCAGGAACAAAAAGAAGTCTGCAGGGGCCAAATCTGGAGAGTGGGGAGGCTGTGGAACTAGAGACATCTCGTGCATCGCCAAAAATTCATGGATAAGGAGCGATGAGTTATTGTGATACGGTTCACTTTTTGCTCATCTGTCCAGAGATGTGGGACAAATTTTGTAGCAACACAATGCATCTGAAGTTTTTCAGTCATAATTGTGAGACACAAATCTTTACTGATGCCTATTTCTTCAGCAACTTCACGGAGCGTTAGACGACGATTTTCAAGAATCAAAGTATGCACTTTCTTAACGTGATCATCGTCCATTGACGTGGAAGGCTGTCCAGTTTTGGGATCATCTTTGGTGGATGTTCTGCCTGATTTGAAATGTCAGTATCACTTGTAACATTGTTTGCAGCTTAAACAATCTTCTTCAAAAGCTTGCTGCAACATCTGAAAAGTCTTGGTAAAAGCCAATTTCACACAGAATTTCACGCAAAGATCGAGATCCTTTATATTTCAACTTGCAAAAAATAGCAAAAGGCACATGAGACGAGTTCATTCTACAGCATGTAGTTCATAATTAATTCACGTGGCGTGATCGAGCAAGTGGAGGCTAAACTCAAGGTCACTACTACCCATCACCATTATTGCAACTCTGGGTAGCTTCTCCAAATGGGTTAGTTTTGCACATACTATGGCAGTTGTGAACCTTACTTCTATGCCGGGGTATATGGAGCATGATATTAGTCTCTCAAATTTACTGTTAATGCTCGGTGTAGTACTTGCATCGTGCCAAACAGAGCTTCCTGCTGGAGTTCGTAAGATGTAACAGGTATGGGTAGTTTGTCAAGACGTGTTTGGAATTGGCTAAGTCAGGGGGAATTGGCTAAGTCAGATAAGTACCATTTTCCAAATTTGTTACAGAATATTATGGGAAAGATCTGAACTAGCTGAGCACTATGCATTATTTTTCAAGAAACTGGCATTAAGACGTTGTGGTGAATTACAACAACAAAAAGATAATACATCTGGCAACAGAAACAGGTCGTTGATGCGATGGTGAGCACTGGGTTTAAATTATATTGAAAATCCAGAAATTAGCTCCTTAGAAGTCTGAGACCTGGTTGCCAATTCGCATATACACAATAACCTCATGGTGAGGAGTGGAGCGTTAACATTATTTGGTTACGAACTCCGGAAAGTGATCGCATTTTTACTTTGTTGAAGAATGATGTATTGACCATCATCATATCTCAAATACAGTGTGGTTTGCCACGTTGTTATAGTGAACTTAATGTACTCTATCAAGCCAGTGTTTATTTTATACAGTTCAAGGCAATTTATTATCCAAGAGTGTGGGATGCTGTCAAAAGCTTTCTTATAATAAGTCCATGCTATACTGAGATTTCTGCCTTTCTTAGCACTGGCCATGATGGCCTTATTCAACATTAACTGGTTCCATATGCTCACCTCTTATTGCCCCTTTGCTCTATCGCCATGATGTTATTGAGCTCAATGTGCTCGTATATTCTGTATGTATCTATCGCAATAAACAACTTATAGATTGCAGGTGAACAGGTTATTGGTTTATAATTCTTAGAAATGTTACTTGGGTCTCCCTTCGGAAGGAGAAATGTTCTTCCTGTAGTAAGCCATTGTGGTGTTAAGTCCAGCTACTGGAATAACTGATTATTGCAGTTAGCGACTCTGGGTAGTTTCTCTAAATGGGTTAGTTTTGTGCATACTGTGGCAGTCGTGAACCTTACTTCTAAGCCAGGGTACGAGGAGTATGATCTTAGTCTCTCAAATTTACTGTGAATGTTAGGCATAATACTTGCATCATGCCAAAGAGATCCTCCTACTGGAGTTCGTAAGATGTAACAGGTATGGGTAGTTTGTCAAGATGTAATTGGAAATTCTTCTTTATCAAGCCTGTGGCTCCCAGTACAACCTCACTTCTAAGCCAGGGTATCTTTCTGTCACATTTTCTTGGTTTCTGATTGCAGTTCTTGGTACTTTAGGATCTTCTGCCTCTCCACACAATTCACAACATAATCATTCAGTACCAACTTTGGCAACATGGTTTTACCAAAGGACGATCGTGCCAAACATATCGGATTGAGTTCTTTGGCTGGGTAACCAGAGAACTAGATCAAGGGCATGTGATGGATGTGATCTACCTAGATTTCAGCAAAGCCTTTGATACTGTTCATCACAGGAGGCTTATCAATAAACTCAACAGCTTTGGGATGGGCCCCAAGATGGTGAACTGGATCAGAAATTGGTTGACTGACAGACAACAGTGGGTGACGGCAAATGGAACTCACTCGGATGAAAAGAAGGTGATTAGCGGTGTGCTCCAGGGTTCGGTCTTGGGACCGGTACTGTTCAATATATTCGTGAGTGATATTGCCGAAGGGCTGAATGGAAAAGTCTGTCTTTTTTCAGATGACACTAAAATTTGCAACAGATTCCACTCAGGGAATGGGGAACATGAGGAAAGATCTACAAAAGCTGCAAGAATGGTCTAATGCTTATTTATTTGCATTCTCTTATATACCGTGCTATTCTGCATCAGTGCGGTTTAAATTGAACAAACTGAAATTACATTGAACAGGGCATTATAACTTGGAGATAACTATTTTACAGGGAACATGGGCTATGGAGGGTTAAGTGGCTTGCCCAAGACTACAAGGAGCACCTGTGGGACTAGAAACCCCAGTCCTTCTGGCCCAAGGTTGCTGTCCTCTAGTGGGATTTGAACCCCTGACCTTCTGGCCTAAGGTACCTTGCTCCAACCACTAGGCCACTCCTCCACTCCACTCCACTTTACTGCTTGGCAGTAAAGATTTAATGTGAAGAAGTGCAGTGACATACACTTAAGAACATAAGAACATAAGATATGCCATACTGGGTCAGACCAAGGTCCATCAAGCCCAGTATCCTGTTTCCAACAGTGGCCAATCTAGGGCGTACGTACCTAGCAGTTTCCCCAAAAGACACAGGTTCTGCAATGCTTGTACTGGGTCAAGCATTGATATCTTGGGTCCCTTCTTAATAATGGTTTATGGACTTTTCCTCCAGGAACTTGTCCAAACCTTTTTTAAACCCAGCTACACTAACAGCCTTTACTACATCCTCAGGTAGCAGAAATCCAAGGGAATTGTATGCGAAAGGGGACGAGAGATTGATATGCATGCATCAGGAGAAAGACCTTGGTGTGATTGTTTCTGATGATCTCAAGATAGCGAAACAGTGTAACAAGGCAGTGGCAAAAGCCAGAAGAATGCTGGTTTGCATACAGCGAGGAATTACCAGCAGAAAGGAAGCGGTACTAATGCCATTGTACAAGTCGCTGGTGAGGCCTTACCTGGAATATTGTGTTCAGTTTTGGAGATTGTATCTCGCAAAGGATATAAAAAGACTGGAAGCAGTTCAAAGGAGGGCAACCAAAATGATTTGGAGCCTGTGTCAGAAGACATGAGAAGATCTAAATATGTACACTCTGGAGCAGAGGAGAGACAGGGGAGATATGATTCAGCCTTTAAAAACTTAAAGAGTATTAATGGACAAACAAACCTCTTCCAAAGATGGGGAAGCTGTAAAACTAGAGAGCATAACATGAAGCTGCAAGTGGGTAAACTGAACATGTCAGGAAATACTTTTTCACTGAAAGGGTGGTGGATGCTTGGAATGCCCTCCGATGGAAGTGGTGGGGGCAAACACAGTGACAGAATTCAAAATGGCATGGGACAGACATAGTGGATCCCTTTATAGCAACAGGATACGATCAAGATAAGCATAACTATCTCTTATATGTGAACAAATAGTGGTGACCTACACAGAGCGGTGGGTACACTCCTAAACAAAGGCAGGGGTAGAGGTGATCTGCATGGAGCGGCAAGTGCACCTACTCTTGCCACCTTGCTGGGCAGACTAGATGGACCATATTGGTCTTTATCTGCCATCATATACTATGTTACTATGTATTATCAATGACCTCTGGTTTCTTCTCCTTTACACTATGTCAGGTTTCCTGGCATCCAGTTTCTTATCCATCAGTATGGGATTTTCCTAGGTGATCATAACCTCTTCATTCTTTATTATTCTCTTAGAGGCATGATCCCAGTGCTTTTCAGGGCTAATGATGTTGTAGTGTTTCCAGAGTTTCCAGTGCAGGAGGCATGCTACTATGTTGTGCCTTTCTGTATAGAAATTTTCTGCCATCAGAACTTCACAGCCTGCTATAAGGTGAGTCACTGTTTCCAGCTCTTTCTTACAGAATCAGCATACATTTATTGTGCCAGTTTTTTCAATACTCGCCGTAAACCATCTTGTCTGTAATCTGCTGTCCTAGGCTGCAACTATCATCCTTCAGTTTCAGTTCACCTCTTCTCAACCATTCGTGTGTCCATTCTTGATCGACAAAAGGTTCTTGGCGTATGTATTTTCCACTGTATTTGTGCATTTGCCACTTGTTTTTCCTCACCTGCTGATCTACTTTCTTGAAGAGTTTTTTCTCTTGTTTTGCAAATTTTGTTACTTCCTTTCCCATGCATGCCTGTGGATTCTCACTCATCCCTTCTAATCATTGGAATGCTTGTCCAAGTTTGATGATTGAGACAGATTCTGGACGTTTACTTTCATATTTCAGCATATTTTACATATTTGAAGGTGTAGTCAATCTATAAGTCCTAGCGCTCCAGCTCTAGGAATGTACAATCTTGGCACACACTGATTCTTGTAAATTACATCATGAGCATGAAGGAGTTTTCGTGTTCACACATCCAGTTTTTCAAGATCTTTATGAGGCCAATCCACAATCCCAAAACTGTATGAGAGTACATGAATTGCCAGCTGATTGATGACTTGTATCTTATTTCGTGATGTTAAAGCACTTTTCAATAACAGTTTTAATCTCCTGCAATATTTTTTACTGATCTTCTCTTTCAATAGTTTCTACTCGAGTGTCATTCCTTCCTCTATTCTTAGATACTTATATATGTCTTCCTGTTCAAGGTCCTTGATGTTACAGCCCTCAAACAAGGGAGATATTTTCAGTTTTGCTCATTTTTCTTCTTAAAAAGGTTGCCTTAGCACACTTGTCAAGGCCAAAAGTCATCCTGATGTCATCAGAAAAGCTTGTCACCAGATGAAATTGCTCTGCTAATTGTTGGTCACTGGAATAGTAAAGCTTCAGATCATCTATAAATAGCAGATAGGAAGTTGCTTCTGGATTGGTACCATCTTTAAATCCTACCCCAAAGAGCTGATGAGATCATTCTTTTGATTAAGCACCAAACAAAACAGAAGTGGCGACAGGGAATCTCCCTGAAATATTCCTTGCTGGATCTTAATGTTAGGAATGATTTACTGACAATCTTCAAATCTCAAAAATAATTTATTTTATATATTTCAAGTCAATGTATTATCCAAGAGTGTGGGTTGCTGTCAAAAGCTTTCTTATAATCAATCTATGCTATACCGAGATTTCTGCCTTTCTTAGCACTGGCCATAATGGTCTTATTCAGCATTAATTGGTCTTTGGTTCCATATGGTTCCATATGGTTCCACAGGTTATTTGTGTATATAGTTAAATTGCTATAGGGTTTTCACCTTATGCCTTTGTGTATATAGTTAACATGTTATCCAAGTTAATCTCCCTGTTATCTGTAATTTACAGTGTAACCCCACTGTAAAACTGTTTTGATGTTCCATTTAAACCGCACTGATGTCGAATAGCGCGGTATATAAGAGTATTAAATAAATAAAATATGCTCCTCTCTTATTGCCCTTTTGCTCTATCGCCATGAAATTATTGAGCTCGGTGTGATCGTATATTCTGTCTGCATCTATCGCAGTAAACAGCTTATAGATTGTAGGTAAACAGGTTATTGGTCTATAATTTTTAGGAATGTTACTCGGGTCTCCCTTCAGAAGGAGGAACGTTCTTCCTATAGTAAGTCATTGCGGTGGTAAGTCCGGTTGCTCAAACAATTGATTTTTGCAGTTCGCCAGGTCTTGGTAGAGGATATTAACTGTTTGAGCCAAAAGTTGGTTACTCCATCTGGGCCAGGGCTCTTTTTAACCTGCTTTCCAGCTCTTCCTTTGTTACTACAGGCCATTCCATAAGTTTGATATTTGCTTTTTCTAAATGCTTTTGTATGCTGGGTAACCATTCTACTTTGTGATTGTGCTGTATAGAGTCCTCATATAGCTTTCTCCAGAAGATTTCACTTACAGCTTTGGTTGGAGATGCTTTCACCATATTAATACTCTTCCCCAAGTCCCTGTAGAATTGCTTTGGGTTCTCTCTAAATAGTTTATTCTGATATCTTTCCTTCCTGTTTTCTTCATATCTTCCAAGTTTTTGTGCTTCTGCAGCTATTTTCAATTTATTGTTGGAACATATAAATTTCAAGTCTTCTTCTGTTAATGCAGCATGCTTCAGCTTGATGTCTTGGATTTTCCTCAATTTCTTTGATGATCTTAATCCTTTTAGATACCCATCCATCAGGGATACCTCTGCCCGCAATGACTGTATTTTTCCTTCAATGCACTTTTTCCAAGGAGGAACTGTTATTGCTCTCTTTTTCTTCTGGCCTTGGACTCTAGCTGGTAATATTCTTGCAGTAATAATTTTAGTTGCACAATATTGTATTTGATTAATTCTGGTGATGTCAATAAATGGTCTCTTTATACTGGATATAGTCTTGTTCATCTTAATTATCATAATTCTAGCTTTAGGTGTTAAATTTAGCTTGGGTAATCGTTCCCTTGTTTGGAACCCAGCATATTGATCTCTTTCCATTTGGACTAGGAGTTCTATCTTGAATTCCTCCACCTCTGGGTCTTTCTCTTCCCTTTCTTCTTCCTTCTTTGCTTCCTCCAATTCAGTTAATTTGTTGACCCTTCCTTTATTCAGCTCACTCTCCTGCAGTTCCAAATCTCTCAACTCCATCTCCCCCTCAACCTCTCTTTCCTTTTCTATGTCTTCCTTTCTTCTGGTGCTCTCACCTAGGTCCCCTCCTCCCTGTATTTATTTGTCCATGGAATCCCTTAGTTGCTTCAAGATGTTATCATTCACATACTTCTTTTTTTTAGATCTTTAAGATCATCTGTTACTTTTTGCAGTTTTTCTAATAGCAATTTTCTTCTTTCTTCCAGCTTTTGGTGGACTCTTTTTGTATACCCTCTTAATTTAAATATAGGGTTTGTAGCATAAAAATAGCAGTATGGTATCTCCTCTTTATCTGCAGAATTCCACTTCACTGAAGTTAATCCTCTTAACTTTTTCATTAATTTCTATGGTTTATCTTCTGCCACAGTGGGTCCATGAACAGGCTCACTATGGCCTTTATCTGTGGCAGGGATGTTATCTGCATCTGCAGTACTTGCACTATCGCAACCACCATTGTTAGTCCTAGTGCATAAGTTATGGGTGGGCACCTTTTTATCCTGGGCGACTTGCGGCCAGTATGTATTTTTCTACTTCGTTCCTAACATACTTTAATTGTAGTGTCGCCTTGCTGAGATTTGGTATAGATGTTATACAATGGAGTCACCACGTGAAGGTACTCAGCAAGAATTAAGGAAGGAACTATATTCTCTCCCCCTAAGGATACACATCAATTCAACAGCTGCTGCACATCCCTTTGACACCACTGTACTGTTTTGTCTCGCTGGAGCTCTCTTTAGCAAGTTTGGTTTCTTTTTTGACAGACCTCATAGCATGCTGCTTAGAGTTCATTTGAGTGCAACCCTGTGAACCCTCATCCCAGTGCTGACCTCTCAGCATATCATCCATATATGACAATAAGTAGCTATGCAGCAGGCCCATGCCTGATGGTTCCCAAGCAATCACAGGGTAAGGGTGGGTGGGAGTAGTAGGTGAAAAGGCATGCAAGTTGTGGAAACTCTTAGGTATTCTGCATATACTCACTCTGATCCTGGGGGACCCTGGATGTTTCCAGGCTCCTCATTCCCTTTACAGTAGCAACATCAATGGTGCTGAGAACATGCTGTTCTAGCTCCATGAGTTGGAGAGTCAGCTCATCAGGTCCAACGGCCTTGGCCTTTCTGTGTGTAGCCCTGTGGACTTGCTGTCATTTTCTTTTCATATCCTTGATGTCCCTGTTGCAATGGTATATGGCATTTATCCTCCAACAGATATCCAGCCACTGCCTCTGCTTTTGATATGCATTTATGCACACACCCTCATTGCCAGGAGCACTACCTGGTTGGCAAGGAGCTCTTTTTAGCACATGTTTTTTGATTGAAAATATTATTACAATCATTATTGAAAAAATTAGTAAAATATTTCCATAAAACCATTTGTAATTAAGTATGATCAAGCATTGGGAGATTTTCTTTATGACCGATGATCTATGAGATGAGAGATGCCTTTTGGCTTTGTTAGTCTCTGAGGTCTTTTTCCTCCCCTTAATTAATTAATTAATTTATTTAGCTGTATTTATATCCCGCTTTTCACCAGGTCAAGGCGGTCAATTGGGAGATACATTTAACACGAGGGGATATGACACACATACGCTAATACTTACAGGGAACATGTAAGTATTAATGTAAGTATTAATGTGAGTTGTTGAAGATACAGGATTTCCTATTTAGGCCATGGGCTAGATATAACCTAAAAAGGGGGCTGCCAAGCGGTCCACAGGCCATTATTTGATCATGTACATAGATGGCTGTGAGCATGCATCCACATGGTGGGAGGCATGATGGGAATGCATGGCTTCACATGGCAGTTGGGCTGGAGGAGCCATCCGGAAGCCAGTACCAGCCTGGTGTGTGTTGCTCATATTTGTAGCATGCGGGGTAGTATTTTATTTATTTATTTATTTATTTAAATGGACTTGGTATACCGCTTTCTCATGAAATCAAAGCGGTTGGCACAGCAAACAATCAATGAAAGAGATGTTGTCAGTAGCATGCAGTGGGATATTTGTCACAGTGTGCTGTGTGAGTGAGTGTGGTTGATTTTGATGTGAAGCTATATACATTGTGTGCTTATGATACATATTTACAGTTACATATTTACAATGATGGCTATGTTAACTTAAATGGTTGGTTAAGAGTCATTCTGTGAGGTCCTTGAAATGGTCTCTGAATAGTTCAGTTTTAAGCTGCTTTCTGAATTCTTTGATGTTGTTTGTTGCTCTGAGGTGGTCAGGGAGAGAGTTCCATATGGCGGGGACTGCCAGGGTGAAAGCTCTTTTTGATGTGGCTTGGTTTGTCCTGGTGTAGTCCTTTGGGGTTCTGATGTTGTTTGATGTTCCCTTTCTTCTTGGTCTTTTGCTGTCGTCAGCTGTTATGAGCTGTTGTAGGTTGTCTGCAGATAGGTTGTTTATTATTTTGAATGTGGTTAAGAGAACTTTGTAACGGACTCGGGAGCTGATTGGTAGCCATTTTACATCCAGATTGCTATGCCCTCCAATCACCTATGTCCTTTATTTTGTGAAGTTGCTGTTTCTTTCACCAGAGCTAGAGGCATGTATTTTTCTGCTGTTTAAACCAGTATATGAATGCACATACAGGACATGTTGTGATACCTACTTCTGCTAGCAAAATAGGTACTGTATCATTTGCTTGAAGGGGCTACAGGACTCCCCATTTACATATTCCCCAGAGTTCCTAACAGAATATTCACACAGGCAGCCTTTGAATTGGCAACCCTTCCATCTATAAGCAGGCATCCTGCTGGTGTTGCCATCTAGATCCCTGGAGTTGTTGTAATGCTGCCACCCCAATCACTCTCCATCTATGGCAGCTCCTCTGTCATTCCAGAGCTCTATGTGTATGCTGGGTTGCTGCATGAGTTGTGCTCAAGTTTAAGACTGATACAAACATTTTCAAGAGGGCCACCAAAGTGTTGACAGTGATGAACGTTCTGGAAGGCAATCCTCGAGCAGGAATGAAGCAGTACGTGCCGCAATACACTCAAATCGTCTATTGACTATCAAGGAGCTGGCTGAGGAGATGGACGTCAGTTTCAGGTAGATACAATTCATTCTTACTGTCAATTTGGGGATGAGATGTGCATCTGCAAAATTCATGCTGGAACTCCTATCCCCTGACCAAAAAGAAGATCGACTACAGCCAGGGAGTTATTGGAATGCATTGAAAATGACTCATATTTCATAAAAAAAGATAATTACTGGTGATGAATAATGGGTTTATGATTATGATCCAGAAACTAAGGCTCAATCCTCACAATGGAAGACTCCAGACTCTCCCAGACCCAAGAAAGCCCATCAAATGACGAGCAATTCAAGGTCATGCTCACAGTTTTCTTTGATTACCAGGGTATTGTTCATCATAAGTAAGATCCAAAATACCAAACCATCAATGAGGAGTACTATGTCCAAGCTCTGGCTCGTTTGAGAGATGCAGTTCATCGTAAGAGGCCATAGTTGCACAGGAATGATGAATGGTTGCTTCATCGCGATAATGCCCCAGTTCACACATCACATCTTGTCCAGTAGTTCTTGGCCAAACACCAAATTGAGCAAGTCTGTCAGCCTCCATACTCACCTGACCTCACACCCTGTGACTTTTTCTTGTTTCCAAAATTGAAATTACCACTGAAAGGAAGGAGATTCAAAGACTTGGAGACCATTAAGCAAAATTCAACGCAGCAGTTTCACAGGATAACGAAAGAGGCATTTCAAAATTGTTTCCAGCAGTGGCAGGAATGCTGGAGGAAGTTATTTTATCAGAAGTGGACTACTTTGAAGGAAACTGAATGTAGTAACTGTCAAATACTTCTAGTATTATTGTACAAGTCTCAATATTTTTTGATTGCACCTCATATGTCAATGAGCATACAGCCTAAGGGCTTCTTTGCAAGCATCACAAACTTGGAGGAGATGGTGTCCTCTGCACACGACTATGGATTCACATGTCACACAGTCAGTGCAGAGCTATTTATTTATTAATTTTTTGTTCATGCCTTTTCCAGTAGTAGTTCTGTAGGAGATACTATCAGTAGCAGATAAATACACATGTATAAATGCTAGGTCTGTCTAGGAGACACTGCCACGTTCCTTTTTCCAGGATTCTATAGGACTACCTGGCAAACAAATCACACGATAAAACAAGAACCAGCTCTGTTTGTATGAAAATTAGACTTTATTTCTGATAGCAAAAATAGTGGAAATATTAGCATAAATTAGCTTTCTGAGGTAGTATGTTATTCATCCCTATGTTCCAATTACAGAGAGACCTAGGGCCTGATTCTGATGCCGACATACATCTCCTTTGTATGTTTGGGCTGACCCGGACATACAAAGTAGATTGTGATTCTGATCCTGCAGGGCACGTCTAGCCCCGCAGGATCAGAATTGTGAACAAGGCTGTACGTGCAGGCTGGCAGTGCAATTCAGTCCCAGCTTGCACGTACAGGCACAGTCCAGCTAACTCAGCCAGGGTTTTTAAATAGAGCCATGGTGCCATGGTGTCATGTTGTTATGGCACCGCAGCTCCATTTAAAAGCTGAGATGCCAGCCGCCTGCCCAAAATGTTAATTCCCCACAGCCTCTTCCGTACCGCAGAGCAGCAAAATTGAAACATCCAGGAAGTTATTTCACCCCGTGGGTGGAATAACTTCCTCGGCCATTTTGCTGGCCCTGGATGTACAGGGCCAACATTAGAATCGGCTCTGTATGTCCAGGGCTGGCGACCATCCACTGTCCACCCACTCTCTGCCCCCATGCCGCTCCTTCCCTGCCCCCATATAACTTCCCCGCATAACTGGCAGGGAAGTTATACAGGGTCAGGAGCCAGCACATGCCTCAGAATGACCCACCTAATCTCTGTTTTAGAAACCAATGTCACTGATTCACTTGCAATCAGACGTACAATAAATTTACACAGTGTTGGACTATGGGAGCAGATACAACTTTCGTAGGAATCCTAGAACGATGTTCTTGTAAGCGTTTCTTTATTGGCCAAATGGTCTTCCCAATGTATAGCTTATCACATGGGCACAGCAACATATAAACCACAAAAGAGGATAAACAAGTAGTATAAAATTTACTATAGTAAGAGCGATGACTAATGGGGTGTAGACCATTCGGCCAATAAAGAAACGCTTACAAGAGCATCGTTCTAGGATTACTACGAAAGTTGTATCTGCTCCCATAGTCCAACACTGTGTAGCTTACCATCACTCTTTTACGGATTTACAGTGGCGTATTCTTGACTTTATTCCAGACGGGGATAGAGAATCCCGCCTTCTTTATCGTGAACAATACTGGATCTTTCTTGTAAATTCTTTGTTGCCTGTAGGTCTTAACTCTTCTTTGGATTGGTGGAGCATCTTATGAACGTCAGGCCCTTTAAATTTCAGCGGTTTATTCCATTGGTTGATCGGTTAGTCATGTGTTTGGGTAGAGGCTTTAAATGAATGAGAGAGGTTTTTGCCTTTCATTTTATTTATTTATTTACATTCTCTTATATACCGTGCTATTCTGCATCAGTGCAGTTTACATTGAACAGGGCATTATAACTTGGAGATAACTATTTTACAGGGAACATGGGCTATGGAGGGTTAAGTGGCTTGCCCAAGACCACAAGGAGCACCTGTGGGACTAGAAACCCCAGTCCTTCCGGCCCAAGGTTGCTGTCCTCTAGTGGGATTTGAACCCCTGACCTTCCAGCCTGAAGTACCTTGCCCCAACCACTAGGCCACTCCTCCACTCCACTTTCATGTCAGCAATGGAGTTTTGATAAAGGGCTAGGAATACCATAAGCCTGAAACGCAACATTGGGTCAACATACAAACATACAAGAACATGTAAGTCTACCGTTGCGGGATAATTGTTTGACTGTGACGGTTGACTCCCCCGATTGGGACTTCCTATTACCCTGAGGATTGGATCCTTTATGTTACCAGCGACAGCTAAGTACTATATATTTTTTTGTATCTGAAGCTGGTATGCCTGTTATTCTGTCGCTGGCAAACTCTGTAATTTTGATGAAGTTTTTGAAAACCCTGCTGTGGGAGTTCTTTTGACAGTCTACTATTGGTTTACCTTTCCTACTAATACTGGTTATGCCCTATGGGTTTTTGTACCCTTTTGGGTATAGTTTTAGGGTGAGATCCCTATTTTATAAAATAGTAAACAGGAACAATCTGCTTCGAGAGGACGTTAAGTTTTCATGGCAGTGGTTCCGACAAAAATATTTCTTTTTTCAACTGATATATCTCTTATAGTGGTTGGGAATGTATCTGCTGCAGCAAGCAGGGTCTAGTCCTCCTGATGGCTTGATAATGAACCTTGATTGACACAAGGTCCCTCAGTATGTGGAAGCATCTGGGAAGAGGGAGAGGATATACAGCTTAGCATTTACCACTTTCTGGCTGCTCAACCCCTGTCATGCACCTACCCCACCTCCTTGTCATACACCTGATCCTCTGTGGCATTTCTTTGGGAAAGGGGTCTTACATGCACTGGTGAACCTGCACCCTGCAATGGCACTGTGCATCCCCCTGCTCCCAGATGCTGCCTGCATCCTGTTTCCATCTCTGCTGACATCCTTGTCCCCTGCAGAACTCATGCCCATCATTGAGGGCTGCCATCAGTCAATGTGCACTCTTTTCTCACACTGTGGCTGCTGGACCAAGTTACTTCCCTTGTGTGCCTGCTCCACCTGCAATCATGTGTACATTGTGCAATGCTATGGTGCCAGCAGGGATATGATATCCTCATTAGGCACAATTTATGCCCTTACTTATACCATTGCCACTGCATGGACATTTCACATATCAGCTGCAGTATTACCCTGGTGCTCCAGATACCACATGCAAACATCCTTCTCATGCAACTGTTGCTAGTATGCCTGCATTTTGCCCCTTGGTCTCAGGTGACCACTCTACCTGTCTATGTGTTCCCCCACTCTTTCTCTGAATTCTTTCATGCATCAGCCTGTCCATGTACACATCTCTCTCTATGTGTATGCTCTCAACTGGCTGTAGTGGTACTGCAACCCCCCCCCCCCCCCACACACACACACACACACACAATGGTGTCTCAGTGAAGGCCTAGCCTTCATAGATTCCCTTTTTACCATCCTCTGCCTGACACACTTCCCTGCTGCCTACTGTGCACTTATCTGCTGTTACATGTTCCCCAGTATGCCTTATCCTTGATTGACTCTCTGTGCCAAGGTGGAGTGGATGTGCTTATAGACCCTTTTCACTGCAGCATGTGGAGGCCTGTACCATAATAGGGGGTGCAACAGCTCTTCCTCCTCTAGAACAAGCCTGCAGAGGAGCAGGATTTCCTCCATTGAAAGGTTGGCCTGCCTACTGGCCATGGTGTTCTTTCTCCTTTGTGTGCTTTGCAGATTGTGGTGAGGTTCTGAGGTTGGGGAGGGAAGCAAGGGGGTGGGGGCTGGCCACATCCTGTTCCCTGCTGCATGTGCAGCTTCATCTTGCAACAACATGCATATTTCCAGCAACTGGTGCATTGATGTCACTTTTGCACGACCCCGCTTGCCCATTTTCATTGGCATAGATGGCCTCTCCTCCCAACTGATATGCTCATCTATATTTCTGGATGTCTACAGCACTATTTTACATGCACCATGGATAGTCAGGAATATGCAGGGCCAATATAACCATTAGGAAAACTAGGCAGCTGTCTAGAGTGCCAATGGTCCAGGAGCAGTCTATTGCCACCAGTACCACCCATCTCCAAGACCTGCAGTGGTGGCAATGGCCACAAACAGCCCCACAGTGCTTATCCTACAACTTTGGCATCATGAGGTTGTTTGCTTCCATTGTCTTGGACCGCCCAATGCCGATTTCCTGTTTGCAAACAGGAAGTTGACATCGGGCATCAGTGAGGGCAGAAGCAAACAGCCCCTGGTGCCAAAGTTGTAAGGTAAGCACCAATGGACTGTTTGCAGGCATTGCCATTGCTGCAGATCCCAGATAGGGGCAGCAGTGGTGGCAATGGACACTGGAGAGGGGGTGCAAGGGATGAGGTTTGCCTAGGGTGCACATCTCCTTGGACTGGCCCTGGGGATATGATTACGAAATTACCATTCCACTGGCAATGCTTATACTTGCATGTCATTTGTGGTGGCCTACACGACCTTTCTAAAATGTGCCTTCACCTGAACTGGTTAACAAACAAATTCTTTCAATAGTCACTTCTTTTTGTTAAGAGACAGTTTCTATTTATTTTTACATTATACTAATCATTATTATTGTTTGTATAGTGATACTAGACATATGTAGTGCTTTACAGATACTCAGTCTCTGTCCCTTTGAGTTTATAATGGTCTAGAAAGAGAGACAAGACAAACAAAATAAAGAGAGGGTTTTAAGTTAATAACAGTGAGGCCATGATTAAGTAGAACTAAACAAGACAGGCTAGAGGTAGGATTTATTGGAGAAGGGGCAATGGAGTGAATTCTCTTAAGATTCTCTTTAAGAAAACCAGCCGGGACACCAATGAAGATAAGGCATAAATTGAAGAAAAAAAGCCCCAAGGGTGACTGGGACTCTAAGTCATTCTCTAAAACTTAGATTAAAACTATACTTATCATCCAGCCTCGGTTCTCTGCAATCCTAAGCAATCCACTTAAAAACAATATATTGGGAGAAAGGTTTGCTGCATCAGCAAATAAAACACACATTACAAGCTGGAGCTAGCACCCAGTGATAACAACAAGCATGAAATTTTCTTATCGGTAAGACAAGATGATTTATTTGCAATCAGAAAGGTTTCAGTAGTTTGATTAAAAGAGTCTAATCTGAAATGTGATGATTTCACCTATTACATTTATTGACTTCATTCTGGACATTGGAGTTACAGTAGCAGACATTCTGCAGATGAAAGCAAAGCTAGTGTTTACCAGCACATTACAAAAGCGATTTGTACCATTTTGAAATCAAAGGAAAGCAATTATATCAATCAAGTCCTAATAGATTGTTGACCTTTAAAATACTGATTGCTCCTAATCAACCAGTAACATTAAAAACTGTGCATTTTCTCTGTTTTAGGTTAAACCAGCTGGTAACACTTATCCCCAGGCAGGAGATGTGACCCTTTACCTACAAGGAATCTTATCTATCCATGCAGAATTAGTTGTGAGGGAGGAAAAGAATCAATGAGCAGAGTAGCAGTAACAGTGATCCACATTTGAGAGAAGACCAAGCCATGTCCATTCTTGCAATTAAGAACAGCTACAGGAAGGCGTGAATCTTCTTAGGTTCTACTACTACTTATCTTAATAGCACTACTAAATGTATACAGCACTAAAAAAGTCACCACATTTATTTATTAGGATTTACTAATTGCCTTTATGAAGAGATTCACCCAAAGCGGTGTACAACAGACCTCCCCTAACATGATCAAATTATGAAGTCTGTCCAAAAGGAAGTCAAGCTTGCTAAAGAGGGCACCAGTCAGCCAACACAGCAGACTCATGATAATGGTGACGTGTAGTGGTAACCTTGAGCTTTATCCTCCCACTTGCTCAATCACGCCACGTGAATTAGATAATCCGAAAACTGGATGGCCTTCTATGTCAATGGACAATGATCATATTAAGAAAGTGCATGCTTTGATTCTTGAAAATTGTCACCTAACTGTCCATGAAGTTGCTGAAGAAATAGACATCAGTAAAAGTTTGTGTCACACAATTGTGACTGAAAAACTGCAGATGCATCGTGTTGTTGCAAAATTTATCCCCCGTCTCTGGATAGATAAGCAAAAAAGTGAACCATGTCACAATCACTCATTGCTCCTTATCTGTGAATTTTTAGTGAAGCACAAGATGTCTCTAGTCTGCAGCTTCCCTACTTTCCAGATTTGGCCCCTGCAGACTTTTGTTCCTGAAGTTGAAATCCATTCTGAAAGGTTGTCTGTTATGATATGTTTCAGAAATAGCAAAAGGCACATTTATTTATTTAGTCTTAGATTCCGCGTTTCTGAGGATCAATGTGGTTTACATAGAATGTAACTTCAACATTACATGGAATCTAAGGGGGCAGGAGGAGGGGGGATGTAGCGGAGGGGAAAGGTATGCATAGGTTGAGTTCAGATGAGGTTCTGTCTGTAGGTTCATCTGGGTCAGGTCAGGTAATTCCATCAAAATGTTCTTTGAACAGGTAGGAATTTAGCAACTTCTGGAATGTTGCAAGGTCATGAGTGTTTCTGATGTGGTTTGGTAGGGCATTCCAGAGGCGAGGGGCATGTAGGGAAAATGCCCAGGTGCAGGTTGTCTGATTGCTTTTGGCCATAGCAGACTAGAAGGTTTGTTTCATTAGTTCTTCTTTAGTGGTTTTCTGGGGGTTTTGTTATTATGGATTGTAAATATTGAGAGGACAACTGATGGATTATTTTGAATGTTGTCCTAAATTGCTGGGCATGTAATACTCCTTTCAATTTCTTCATCAGCCCTAACTTTTAAAAGGCTGAGTGCACTACTGTTCCTATATGATCCTTGCCAGATCATTGTGTATCAATCTTTACCCCTAGACTATGAACCAACTGTATCACAGGAATTTTTGCTGATAGAATAGTTATTGATTTGACTTGAGGGAATTCACCGGCCAAATTCAACCACAGAATTTCTGTTTTCTTCAAATTCAGTGTTAGGTGATTTTCCCACATCCATGCTTTCCCTATTTACCAACAAGGATGCAATGTCAACAACAAATCCAATGATGAACCTATTGGCAACAAAATCTGAACAGCATCAACAAAAAGTCAACATTCATATCCACATGATTTCAACAATTTAGCCAAAGGCTGTAGTTATATATTTGAAAGCATTGCTTAAAGGGAACATCTTTGAGGAACACCAGAATGAATATCCTTCCTGGAAGAATCCAACTACAATCATATGAATTTCTGCTGAAGATTTGACAAAAAATGTTAAACCATTTCCGTACTGTACTGCTAATGCCTAGCAGACTAAGCTGCTCCAAAAGTACATGATTGCTAACCAAAAGAGATGTCTGGTAAGAGAGGTAAGGCTCACTCTTCTTTTTATGTCCCAATACCCTTCTTACCTGTTCAAAGATCAACAGCAACAATGTATCAGTGCTATGAAATTGATGATAGAAACATAGAAATATGATGACAGAAAAAGACCACATGGCCTATCTAGTCTGTCCTTCCATATCAACAACTACAACAGTCCCCTTTTTACCTTTAGAGATCCTCTGTGTTTGTCCCATGCTTTTTTGAATTCAGTTACTGTCCTCATCTCTACCACCTCCACTGGGAGACTATTCCATGGATCCACTACTCTTTCCGTAAAGAAATATTTCCGCATATCACTCCTGAATCTATCTCCCTTCACCCTCATCCCATGTCCCCTCGTAGCAGAACTTGCTTTCAATTGAAAGAGGCTCTCTCCCTGAACATTTATGCCACGGAGGTATTTAAACATCTCAATCATATCACCTCTATCCCGCCTTTCCTCTAAGGTGTACATATTAAGATCCTTCAGTCTGTCCTCATATGCTTTATAATGAAGACCACTAATCATTTTAGTAGCCACCCTTTGCACCGACTCCATCCTGTTCACATCCTTTTGAAGGTGCGGTCTCCAGAACTGCACACTATACTCCAAATGAGGTCGCACCAAAGGCTTATACAGAGGCATTATCACCTCCTTTTTTCTGCTAGCCATTCCTCTCAGTATGCACCCAAGCATCCTTCTAGCTTTTGCCGTCGCCTTTTCTACCTGTTTAGCTACTTTAAGATCATCAGACACAACCATGCCTAGGTCCCACTCTTCTTTAGTGGACAAAAGTACTTCACCCCTATACTATATTGCTCCCTTGGATTGCTGCAGCCCAAATGCATGACCTTACATTTTTTAACATTAAATCCCAGCTGCCAAATTCTAGACCATTCTTCAAGCTTAGCTAGATCCCTCCTCATGTTATCTACACCTTCCTGGGTGTCTACTCTATTACAGATTTTGGTATCATCCACAAAGAGGCAAACCTTACCTGAAAGCCCTTCCGCTATATCACTAACAAAGATGTTAAAAAGAATCGGACCAAGGATAGATCCCTGGGGCACACCACTGGTAACATCCTTCTCCTCTGAGTGAGCTCCATTTACTTGTACTCTTTGTCGCCTCCCACCCAACCAATTTCTAACCCAAGCAGTAACTTTAGGGTCCATCCCTAGGGTGCTCAGTTTGTTTATAAGTCGCCTGTGAGGAACAGTGTCAAAGGCTTTACTGAAATCTAAATACACCACATCTAGAGCTCTCCCTCGGTCCAACTCCCTGGTCACCCAGTCAAAGAAATCAATCAGATTTGTCTGACAAGACCTGCCTCTGGTTAATCCATGCTGCCTCGGATCCGCTGGACTCCAGAAACCTCACTATTTTCTCTTTCAGCAGCGTTTCCAATAATTTACTCACCACTAGATTTGATTCTAGTATGTCATGATCTTTAAGAAAATCCATGAAGTATTGTAACATGATTATTTTTGTAAATACTGGCAGATTAGATACTGATCTAAATGTATAATTAGATGGCTCACTTACATCCTTTGCACCTTCTTAAATTGGAACTACAATTGCTTTCTTTAATTTCAAAGGATAACATCCCTCACCTTTGATTTCTTCAACAACCAAAGACATGGGTCTAATCTCCTACCACCAGATGATAATTTAGCTAGAACCTTCACTATTCTTTGTTCTGTAACAGCTGGGAATACATCCTATATAGTGTAGTTCTCATGCTGCTGAAAACTCTGAATTATGGTACTTACCAACTAATTCATCGTTTTTCAGTTTTCATGAGAAAAAAAGCTAGTAAGTACTTGAGCCGATTGGCTGCCCTCACAGTCATCTAACATCTTTGGTTTGGTAGTTGTTAACTATATTCCTATGGTGAACAGCTCACTAGAACAATGAGTCATTTCTGCAATCTTTCAAGCACAATAATCCTTTTAACCTGTAAACCCGCCATCTTATTCTTAACCAATGTTCTCATAAACCTTACCTTCAGTGCTTCGTTTTTTCACTTTCACCATTTATGATCAATATAATGTATTTCTTGCTTTAATTTCCATAGATCTCTTATATATTATGGGGCAGATGTCTTCTACCTCCTATAATGCCCCTTTACACACTTCTATCAATAATTGATACCAGGATTCAATCTGATTCTCAATATTGTCATTAACATCATACCTTGAAAAACTGAAAGTGGACAAGGCCATGGGACTGGATGGGATACAATCCAGGATAATGAAAGAGCTCAGAGAGGTTCTGGCAAGGCCTTTAAAGGATGTTTTTAATAGATCCTTTGAAACAGGAGTTCTGCAGGACTGGAGAAGGACTGATGTGGTACTTCTTCATAAAAGTGGTAACAGGGAAGAGGTGACAAACTCTAGGCCAGTAAGCCTTACCTCAGTGGTGGGAAAAGTAATGGAGGTGTACTTGAAAGAAAGAATAGTGGACTTTCTAGAAACCAATAGGTTGCATGATCCAAGGCAACATGGTTTTACCAAAGGATGATCATGCCAGACAAAGTTGATTGAGTTCTCTGACTGGGTGACCAGAGAACTAGATCAAGGGCATGCGATGGATGTGATCTACCTAGATTTAAGCAAAGCCTTTGATATTGTTCCTCATAGGAGGGTTATCAATAAGCTGAGAGCCTGGAAATGGGTCCCAAGGTGGTGGATTGGATCAGAAATTGGTTGACTGACAGACAACAGAAGGTAGCCATAAACAGAACTAACTTAGAAGAAAGGAAGGTGAGTAGTGGTGTGCTCCAGGGATCGGTCCTGGGACCGGTACTGCTCAATATATTTGTCAGTGATATTGCTGAAGGACTGAAGGGAAAAGTCTGACTTTTTGCAGATGACATGAAAATTTGCAACAGAGTGAACTCCTCTGAGGGAGTGGACAACATGAGGAAAGTTCTACAAAAGCTGGAAGAATGGTCTAATGCTTGGCAGTTAAGATTTAATGTGAAGAACTACAGGATCATGCACTTGGGATGCAGAAATCCAATGGAATTATATGTGATTGGGGGGAAGGGGTTGGTGTGCATGGACCAGGAGAAGGACCTCGGCGTGATTATTTCTGAGGATCTCAAGGTGGCAAAACAATGTGACAAGGCGGTGGCCAAAGCCAGAAGGATGCTAAGTTGCATACAGAGAGGAAAAACAGCAGAAAGGAGGAGGTATTAATGCCCCTGTACAAGTCGTTGGTGAGACCTCACTTGGAGTATTGTGTTCAATTTTGGAGAGCATAACTCACAAAGGATATAAAGAGACTTGAAACAGTTCAGAGGAAAGTGACCAAAATGATTTGGAGCCTGCACCAGAAGATGTATGAGAAGAGACTCAAAGACATAATAAATATGTATACCCTAGAGGAGAGGAGGGACAGGGGAGATATGATACAAATAGGTATTAATGAATAAATAAACCTCTTCCAAAGATGGGGAAGCTGTAAAACTAGAGGGCATAAAATGAAGCTGCAAGGAAGTAAACTTAAAAGCAAAGTCAAGAAATACTTTTTCACTGAAAGGGTGGTGGATGCTTGGAATGCCCTCCCAATGGAAGTGGTGGGGGCAAATACAGTGACGGAATTCAAAATAGCATGGGACAGACACAATGGATCCCTTTATAGCAAGAGGATAAAATAAAGGTAAACTTAACTATTTCTAATATCTCAACAAATAGAGAGGGGTGACCTGCATGGAGCAGTGGATACAACCCTAAACAAAAGTGTAGAAGGGGATGACCTACAGGGAGTGGCAGTTACACCTACTCTTGCCAACTTATTGGGTAGACTAGATGGACCATACTGGTCTTTATCTGCCATCATCAACTATGATACTATATTACTGTGTAGGTAACTAATTGCTCTTCTAACTTTTGACAAAATAATTCATCATCTATTTTCACAGTTACTATCTCTGAAGTTGTGTCCAGCTTATTCATGCCCATTGATATTGACAGCTGAAATATTAGCATTTTATGATCCAATGCACAAAACTAAGGTCCAGAATTTGTCCTGCTTTGTGTGTTGAAAAGTCTGCCAGATGTTTGAAACCAAGCCGTTTCATGGCCTCAATAAACAATTTGGTGACCTTGTCTGAGAGATGATCGACATGAAGGTTAAATTGCAGAGGATTACTAGCTCTTCTAGCTCTACTGGAAATAAGCAATCCAATCCACGAATTCAAATGGATCCATAGCAGAACTATCCGGGGCTTGATTGCACAGAAACACCCAGGGGTATGTTTACTAAAGTGCGTTAGTGCGATTCGCGTTAGGAGCCGCAGTAGAGACAGAAACCCCAAATAAGGACATGGGCGGTACATCGTTACCACTAATGCGCGTTCCAAAAACTAACGAGCGTTACAGGGTGCCGTGGTGCGTTACCACGCGTTAATCATAAGAAGGCGCATAGACACAACTCACTGAAACAGAGCTGTAGCACAATGGTTACTACACTGCCTGCTGATACAGGCATCATGGGTTCGATTCCCCAGTGTGCCCAATGCAGAAGGCTGTCTGAGGCATCACCCTGTACATTATGTAGTGAATGAGGAGGCATTTTACATTTATTTTCAGTAGTGTTGCCAGCAAACACACCCTCACAGTGGTGTAACCTAAGGTGCCACAGAAGGCACCCCATAACGCACTCCATAGGCCACATTATAAAGTGCACTGTCCGCTGAGGCACACCATAATGTCCCCTATAGAACACCCTATAAGGCAACTTATAGGGCGCCATATAAGGTGCCGCATGGGGCGCCTTATGAGGCACTGTAAGGTTACAGTACGCTGAGGGGTTGTCGCTGGAAGAACTAATGTACATTAAAACTATACAATGCTGCAGACAGCCCTATAAAATAAGCCCACTGTGGGCTTGAACCCATGACCACTGGCCCCACAGGTATTGAAGGAACCACTGGGCTGCAGCCCCATAGCTGTGAACAACTCCCTGGCTCGCTACTGAAGGGCGTCAGGCCACCACCCAAACCACCTGCTGTGTTGGCCAGGATCTGGGTCAACGCAACCATACCCATGGTGCACTGCACATGCAGATCAGCAGTCCAGACATGAACACAAGAAGGGGTATGTACCAACACAGCCCCCTGGCACGGTAGGGCGAAATGACTGTGTGCATCACTGTCACAGAGTAGCAACAGACAGTAGCCCAACAGGGTGCCCCATAAGGAGCTAGAAAAGGTGTCCCTTAAGGCAGCTTGAGCCATAGCACAATGGTTAATACATTGTTAGATGGTGCAAGGGTTGTGAGTTCAATTGACCCTGTGGGTCTAAGGACAAAAGCTGCCTGCAACATTACCCTCCACAAACTGCAGTCATTGATTTGTATAACCAGTCACCACTCTGGTAAAACATTAGATATCCTTCTATTTTTGTCAGGCACAACCAACCTGAGAGGTGGGAGAAAATGCCCACCTCCCCTTATTGGGAGGGCCCTTTTATTCTAGAGAGCCTCAGCCCTCACAATAATAAAATAGTGTGAATCCACAGCCAGAACTGGGTGAGAGAAATTTACAAAGTCATATATACCCACAAATCATTTACTAAAGGCAATAAAAACGTCAAACCGTGCTGGAACCAAGGCAGTTAAGAACTCAATTGTCTCGCCATCTTACTCCACCAGCAAACGCCACAACGACATGCATTTTTCGGACCAACTCTGGGCCCTGTATCAAGTGAATGTGTGCCTGCCAGGCGTGGTTATCTTTGGATGAGTTTGCGATATTACCCTTACACCAATTCAGTGATGTCTGAAGCAGTTTGTTTTGTACGTTTAAGAAGTGCTGCTGGCAAACATACACTCACAGGGCTATAACCCGAAGGTGCCGCATAGTATACCCTACAAGGCACACCAGAGGGTACAGTTTAATGTGCACTGTCTGACAGGGCACCCTATAGGGTGTGTTACAGAGCGCCCCATAGGGTATGTCATAGGTTTCCCGATGAAGCACCGTGAGGAGTCTGCACTGTGAGGGTGGCGGTGCTGGTAGCACCAATGTTAATTAAATAAAATTGCCGCAGACAGCCCAACCTAGAAACCACACTGTGGGCTGCAATCCATGATCTCTGGCTCCACCAGCAGCACATTAGGCAGTATGCCAAATCACTAGAACCACCAGCAAATCCCTGGCCGGCCACTGAAGGATGTCCGGCCACCACCCAAAACGTCTGCCATACCCATGGTGCACTGCACATGTACATCAGCAGTTCAGAGATGAACATAGGAGGGGGTAGGCACCCTCACAGCACCTTGACCCGGAAGGGAGAAATGAATATGTGCGCCACTGCCATAGAGCAGCAAAAGACAGTAGCCCAACAGTGTGCCTAAGAAGAAGCCTGAAAAGGTGCCCAGTACGGTGTCTAGAAGGGAGTCCCAAGCCAAGTGCAATATGAGGTACACATGGATAAGACAGTGCAGATGGAACCCTGGCCTATCGAACCATATGTCACGGTGCTCCAAAAAGGGTATGTTGGCCAAGGTCAGTGTGCCCTAGGGACTGCAAGTTGCATCTGGAGGACCTGCAGGACCTGCGTGGAAGAGAGACAGATGTAGGACGAACACCACATAGAACCCACAGTAAAGGCAATGAACAGGTGACTGACGGAGGGAGAGTAGGGAGTTACTGGACCTGCCATCCCTGCGGGCATCCCATGTGTCTGGCAGCAGCACTGACAAACATGGTGGGGGCAACAGCACCACAGCAAAGGGTGTTGGCACCATAGAGTACTAGAAAGACAGTGTGTGGCAGGTGAGGAGAATATGTGTCCTCCAGTGGAGGTGGAGGTGGCAGGATAGACCCACCGATGGGTGGACAGAGGAGTGGTGGTGCCACGCAGAACAGGCACAGGCCCGCCAAGCACAAAGAGATGCAATGCAGACAAGGGTAGCAGTGTAGGATACGGGGTGACAGTGCACAGCGACATACAGGACATCTCACAGCTGACAGATGCAGATAGATGGATCAAAGGATGGTCTGCAACTGTGATGAGGAAAATATGAGCAGGCAGGACATAGAAGCCAAGAGATGACTGTTACAGTGACCACAGGTACCAGTGCAGGAAAGGCATCAAAACAGGAGAACAGAGAGAGTGCAAAGCCATGACCACTAGGATGGAAAGCACTGCAGAAAATAATAGACTACAACAACACTTTTAGGCACACAGAAATGGCTGCAGACAGGACCACAGCATGTCACCTTAGAAAACTACAGCTGTGTGTCAGGTGAGGGCACGCCAAAGAGTAACCATGATGCAATACACAGGTAGAGCAGGGGTCCACAGCCAACATCACAGTCCATAGGTGGGATGGGAGGCACATATGAACAGGTCCACACACACCAGGATATATAATGCAGTGTAAACAACATGCAATAGATCAGGGGAGCGACACATGAGGGGTGGAAGGGGCCAGCTCAATGGAAAGCTATGTGGATGGCCTGTGGACAAGGGCAATGGACTGAAAGAGGAGCATGTGAATGACCAACCAGATCAGTGATGTGGCCCAGACCAACCGGCAGCAGCAGTCCCAATACACAGGCAGCCCGGTCACATGCCTGTCCCCAGGAGGAAAACTACAGGTAATCCAGAAAATGTGGCAGAGAGGCTGCATACAGGCTACACTGACATGCACAGCTCAACCATGGAAGGGTGGGCGGAGATGTGATGGGGCTGCACACAGCATATGGGCAAGTAAGCAGCAAACAAGGAAGGAAAAGATAAATGTCATGTGTTGTCCAAACTGGCAAGCTCCCGAGTGGCAATGAAATTGTGTGACCACTATCCCAAATATCCCAAACAACGAAAGTGCAAACAATGATCCACAAAAGGCAGTCACCAGACCCAAGCAGACATTGTATCCTGCACTCCGGTGCACCATATGCCATGTAGAAAACCATGGGGCTTGTGTGGCAGTCAACGTCGTCAGCACACACCCAATCCATGTTGCGAGGCCACCCACCTGTTGCTGCCCGTGGAGCCTACCCACCCTGACCACCCACCACTGGTGCCACCCCAAATCCTAGCCCGCATTTCATCAGCTGTCACAAACAGACAGTAATATGTGATGTGGAGGGTTTCATCACGACATGTCCCCACAGTGTTTGCACCCACCGTATGCACAGCAGTCACCATCCCCAGCCACCAACAGACCCAGGTTAAAGCATGCAGAGTGACAAGGCACCATGCAATGTCAACATTGACGTATCAGGGTTACACAACAATGTACAGCTCATCCACCCCCTACTGCAAGAAACAAAACAACCAGACAGTTCATGGCAGCAACGGTGGGCCAGTCCCCCCAGTGACAGTCAAAATAGGCCAACAATGAGTTCGAAAAAAGGCCTGTGTCCAAATTGCAGAGGCCCATCTCCCAGTGGCAACAACATCCAGGGACAGTCTCACAGAGGTGCTGTGTCCAAGCACATATGGATGATGGGATCTCCAGATGCAGTGTAGTAGATGTGTCATGTATGTTGTCTGTGTCCTGTGTGAAAAGGTGTAGATATTAGGTAAGGGAATGGCACACCAACCCCCGGCTCCATTAGGTCACAAAGGAGACAGTGAGATAGAAAGAGTTCCCCCCAGAATGCATAGATAGCACTACATGACATGGCCACAACACTGAGCACAGTGCACATGGACCACTGCAGGAGATGTCTCTGAAGACCAGGACACCATCCCAAAATGGTCATGTAAATGCACATGACACACAGGCATCCCAGGGGTCCAGAGCATGTCCAGCAGTGGTGGCGCACAGAGATAACACCGAAAGACATGTTGATATCAACAGGCCAAATGCAGCATCAGCATGCGGTGTATGTCCCAGAGGATGGAAGCTGAGGCCTACCTGAAAGGTAGAGCTGTGGCCTGATTGGGAATGTCCGTGTCAGGCAAGAGCACAAAGAGCCCCAATAGAGGCTGCAGACATCAATGAACTGCGGACATCACCACGTCCGCATGGGTAGCTGTGAGAGGAGCATGTCCAAGGTGTGTTGTGTTGTGCGGAAACAAAATGTTGACGTACATCGGTCCACCAGCAAACCTGAGACACGTCTGAAAAGAATATATGACACATGCTCACAATGTACAGTAGCCCAGAAGCAGAAGGTAAAAGAGAGATGAGGGAACATCACTGGACAGGTGGCCATGCACATCCCTGAAACAGACAAAGGCAGGGTGGATCAGAATGATCTGTCATGTAGACAAGTCACACAGACACAGAGACATACACTGTGAGACAAGGTATGCATGCCAGCAGCTGCAGATGGCAGGACCCCCGACAATCAGCGACAAGTGGAGACACCCATCACAGTACATGCATGAGTGCCCTGAATTTTGCAAATGCCACAATGGCAGTGAGGTTTCCGCATGCGCCCAAACAATACAATGCTCTGTGCCTGTGGACACACACAACCTGTTATTATGTGCAGCAGATACACCATTTAGACCCCCAAGATGTGCACAGGCAATGGCCACATGTGTGACAAACGGAAGCTAAGGGTGATGGAGTAGTGGGCCAAAGACATGTGTAGCACCATAGGAGCAGTGGAGAGGGAACAACATATATGTGTCAAACGGTGCTGACAGAAATGCAAACCTCACTGTATGTCAACTCACCTGAGTCACCTGCATGTTGCAGTGATGTACACACACTCCCCACATGCAGCACAGCATCAGGCAGTATGGTCAGCCAATCCCTGGGGGCCCAGAACACAGAAGCTTATCCTGGGGAGGCAAAAACACATCAGACATAGAGACATGTCACGGTAGTGCCGCACAATCCATACACCAGCTCACACATGGCGACCCAGAGGTACGTCCCCAGCACAAGCAGAACTTACAGGAGAAGAGCTCCTCGATCAGATGTTGCCTGGCCTCCATCCCCGCACGTGTGTCACCATGGCCAGGTGCAGGAGGGCACACAGGATCCACCCCGAGATCCTCATTAATATCGACTGGAACATTGTGCCTGAGAGCAATGTTGTGGAGGATGCAACAGGCTAGAATGATCTTTGCCACAGTCATGGGTCCGTACTGTAAGGCCCCGCCGGTCCTATCCAGACACCTGAAGCGACTCTTGAAAACGCCAAAGGTATGCTCAATGACTGAGTGGCTGGAGGCATGGGCCTCATTGTACCGCATCTCTGCACCTGGCTGAGGGAGACGCACAGGGGTAAGCAGCCAGGCGCAACACCCATATCCTGCATCACCTGCAGAAAAAAATGGTGCAAAGTTACACGTGTGATGATGCACCAATGGAATTACTGACGTAGCAAACGGCAACTGGACAGCAGAGAGGCCGTGCACACAGATATGACACCAAATCAGTGCACACAGTGCCAGTGCACCAGAGGCTGATGATGCCACAAGCAAAGCACCATGGAATGCCAATAGGGGCAGTGCATATCTATGTTACCGTGCCCCAGGACATGTCCCAAACCTGTGCCAAGAAAGCAGTGGTGGCAGCTGTGAGCTCATATGTCCGACAGTGGCAAAGCACACCCGGAGGTGCAGGGATGCACAGGTGTGCAAGTAGGTGACCGGCATGATACATCGCACACAGAGCAGAGGCCAATGGAACACATCCTGGGGGGGGGGCACCAGGTGGGGGTGGCAGTGGAGACCGGAGAAAGTGCCCAGACATGCAGCAGACATGTGTCATAGCAGAAGCGCCCACAACACATGTCACGTGTAGCCCCCAGCATGGCCAGAGAGAGGAGGCCACACATACAGAATGACCACCACGTGGATGTGTCTGTGTTCCCATCCACCCCCAACCAAGATGGCACACGCACAAACCTGTGACATATGGGGTGGGCGAGTGACGGACCCCACAGGCAGACATATGTACAACTGCCCATGCAGTATGCCTGTAGCCAGGTGTGGGAGCCATGGGCAAGCTGCAGGTGTTGCCCACAGCCATGGAGGGGACACATCATATGCATCACGAGTGACCCTGGACACTGTAACCCTGAAAATGAATAGCGGAGACAGGGAACAGATCACACCACATGCCTGCTGGGACACACAGGCGAAAAAAATCACACACACATGGTAGACAGAGAGATGTGTGGCAGCGCACAGACATATGTGATCCAATCCCCAGTGACAGGGCGTGATGTAGTGTGATGGCCACAATAGGCTGCACCCGGAAATAACACCGCAATGTCAGGCATGCAGTGGACACTGGTGACAATGGGGTCCCGTCAACCACCTACAGTAGGTGCATGTTAGACACGGTGAATATCCACCCAGCAGGACGTAGTCCTCATATTGGCCGGCCTCAAACTGGCCAAACAGTGCCAAGTTCTGCAGGATATAGGAGTCATGGGCTGACCCTGGGAACCGTTGGACCACATTCAGGATACGCATACTTGCATCACAAACAACCTGCACATTGAGGGAATGGAAGTGTTTGCGGTTGCGGTACACATCCTCCCTGTCGCATGGCGGGATGAGGGCAACATGTGTGCAATCTATTGCACCCATCACGTGTGGTATCCCTGCAATCCTTTGGAATGCCTGTGCCAGGGTACCCCAATGTTGCCTACCGTTGGGAATTGCAATGTAATTCCCAACCCGGCTGACCATGGCCCGCAGTACCTGGTGGAGACAGCGAGAGAAAGTTGGCCTACTCATCCCACCTACTGCGGCCACAGAGGATTGGAAACAGCCAGAGGCAAAGAAATGTAGGGCAGCCAGGAGCTTGGCCAGACCAGGTATAGCATGTGACCGGGCAGTCAGGGGCTCTAGGTCAGGTCTGAGTTCCTCATAGAGCTCCCTAATGGCCCCTGTGTCCAGTCAGTAGAGGGAGATTACCTGGCCCTCTCTCAGGTCATGGAGCATGGCCCTGGGCCTGTAGAGGCATTGCAGGCGTGGCCGTGCCTCAGCACGCCTATGGCGCCGTTGGTCGCCCACACTCACCTGTGGACCCCCCACAGCTGCAGGCCTGAGTTGCAGCGGCATTGCACACATGTCCAGGGCTGCAGCCCCAGGAACAGCATCTCCCTCCTCCGGAAAACGCAGCCCAGCCAGCTCGAGCAATGCAACCAGTGCACCACCTGCATGCGCAGTCTGAGCCATGATAGACACAGGATGGAGGACAGCTGGGTTGGAAATAGGAATTGGGGCGGGGATGGACATCGCATGAACGATACACACCTGGTGAGACAGCAAAATCCAGAATAAGCCAAACGTAACAAATCCCTGCACGCATCACCGCAGCACGCGCGGGAGCGAGCGTTCCCATAAAGCACCCGACGACAGTCATCTACGTGAGTCCCTGTGATAAAGCAGGGTGTAAAGAAACTGCGTATTACACCCGAAACCACACCCAGATGCCAAAGTAAGACAGACATACAACAAACATTTCCACGAGCGGAAAACGCAAGAGGCGTTGCAACGCGCGTAATGCAGCGTGCAATGTCTGTATGACATAGCGTGCGTGGCAAACATTGCAACAGCTACCAATGCGACTGGTAACGCGCCGACAAACAAAATAACATCGAACCTGTGAAGCATGCGGGTCAGCAGTAGAGACCACAATAGTGTTAGGAGAGCACGTGTAAGGTGGAACACTGAAACGCTGTCTGCTGCCGATACTAACGCAATTAGATGACATCATCCCCTGCGCGTAGCTGCGTGTGCATGTGCAACGCGCGTCGCAACACTCGTAGACAACGCCCCTCGAGCCACACCTAAGGTATACCTATATATATGATAAGCTCAGAATGGCAAACCCCCCAGCACACCTACACGCTAAGGTATGGAGTGCAGCAACGGAGGACCACAGGAGGCTGCAGTGGACCAGACACCACACCCACCATTGCAAAACCCTTCTGGTGATGATGAGATGCCAGGCCCATCTGGGGCACAGCAGAACCCCAGTGCACAGGCAATGGGTGCAGGACGACAGAGGCAGCACAGGACCTCAGTTCCAGCGGAGGTCCAGAGGAGGGCGGTGCGCTTCAGCCAGGAGGAAAACGATCTCCTCCTGGCCAGCATCCTTGACTGATATGACCTTCTGTTTGGACGCCACAGCGCAACCACCACCATTGCCACATGCACCAGGGCATGGGCCGAGGTTCAGGCAGCGGTGGCAGCAGCAGAGGGGCCCCATCGTGACATCGAGAACCTCAGAAAGCGCTACTGCGATATTAAGCGCAACATCAGAAACGAGCTCGCCAGGGAGAGGCGTGGGGCCCAAGGCACTGGAGGGGGCCCAGCACAGGTTGCAAACCTAATGGACCTTGAGCGTCACCTTGCAGAGAGATTGGGCCCAATGTACACCCATGGCCTTCCCCCTGCTTTGGACACAGCACATCCACAAGCCGGTATGTGTGAGTGAGGTGCACCAGTGGGAGACAGCACAGGCACATGTGTTGGGGCACACCAAAGGGGGGGGGGCAGTATGTGGCTGGTCGGGAATCGGGGGCAACTGAGGCACAGAGGCAGCGTCTGTTCACGACCCATGGTGGGGGACGTGTCAATGGTGGGCAGTGGGCAGCACAGTTCAGTGAATGGGTGCCTGCGCAGGGGGGGCAGGCCCACAGTGGCAGCAGAGGGTGACTATATGTTGCAGGGTGCACGGTGCAGGACTGGCGGGGCAGCAGGGCCACACGGGTAGGGAAGTGGGCAACCGGGAGGCACACTGCACCTGCACCGACCATGCTCAGTGGTGGCAGGGATGAAGGTAGTGATGGGCATGCATGGGGTGTATGGCAGCATGCAGGGGGGGCCCCGGGGGAGCAGGGCACAGGGGCCACTAGCATGGGGAGAGCACAAACATTGTGGGTGGGCACAGGGGCCCTGGACCAGACCCATGCGGCTCACCAACACACATGTGCCTGTAGGGGGGTGTGACAGGGTGGACAGGCAGTCACGCCCCATCTGACCTATGTAACATTCTGACACACAGGTGACATCTGAGCCATTGAGGTGCCAGAGGAGGCGCCAGAGGAGACAGTCCCAGGCCTGTGCAGCCTAATGGACCCTGTGGCAGAGGTGGCCCAGGTGGGAGCGGGGGGTCTAGCCACACCCCTGGGGGAGGACAGCATGCAGGGCCCACAGCCTGCACGCGACATGACACCACCCACCACTGCAGGCATGGGGAGGGGGCTGCGGAGGAGGCAGCGCGGGCCAGACATGATGCACTGGCTGCAGTGGCCAACATCATCGGAGAGATGCAGACGCACTCAGTGGCGGCACAGAGAGATGCAGAGGGTGAGTGTCCTAATGTGCTATGGTGGCTATGCCTCTGTACAGGTGTTGGATGACCCCCTGTCTCACATTGCACAATGGGCTCTCCCCACAGATATATGGCATGTACTGCGGGCAGTGGTCCGGGGACAGCGGCGCCAACTACGTTGGTCACGTCGCCTCCAGCATACCATGTCAGGGGTCCTGGCGGGGGTGCAGCGCATGGCCACAGCATCTGAGTGAATGGCTGACAGCCTGGAGCGGCTGGTGGCAGTCGGAGGTCCACTCACCGGGCAGCAGTGTCCAGCACCACCGCCACCACAACCACCAGCGGCAGCAGCACCAGCAGCGGCAGGAGTGCCACCAGCACCACGGGTTGGGTGGGGCCATGCAAGGCGTGGCAGGGGGAGGGGTAAATAAAGTGCTACACAGGCGGTCATTGTTGATGACATGTGTTCTGGGTCTCATTTGAGGGTCCAATACACACACAGCCCCCCCCATGTCAAGGCCAGGGGACGACACTGTGCCACTGATGCAACCGGCCCTTGCCCCCCCCCTTCCCCAGCCATGTCCACCATGGGTAGGCATCCGATCGTTTACCTTGCCACGCTGGAACACCACGCCCATGCCTGGGTGGTGCGCTGTGTGCCTTGGGAGTGCCCACACCCCGTGGACCAATACCCTGGGGCGCCCAGACACACCTTTTGTCCCTGGGCCAAGGTAGGTGCACTGTGTGTCCCACATGGGGAGCCACATGGGCCGCTTCCACCACGCTGGACCCAAACAGACAATGCACTGCACATGTCACATACTCAGGGTCACAAGGTAGCCCTATCCCCCCACCATTGCATCTCCCATAACACATGTCCACTATGTGCCCCTAAAAAACCCCTTGGAGCTTCCCCCCCACCATAGGGTGCCACCCCGTTCTGACCCCCCCACCACCCTGTGCACCCGTGGCCCCGCCATACTCCCACCTCCCCATGCCCCCCATCAGGCAACTCCCGATACCATAGTAGGCCCATAGGCTATATCCACAAACCCACCTGTCACCAGTCACACCATCCGCACTGCACTCCACCCCATCCACGCCCACGGCGCCCTGTGGCACTCCACATACCATCATCCCAGCAATACCCCCCTCCCCATCCTCTGCTGGGCCTCACCCCCGGACCCCCACCCCAATGTGGGTACCACCCCAGATGGGCCAATACACTCCACAGACAGTATGGTCTATCACCCCCTAGGGGCAGCCATTACACCCGCCCCTCCATGGACCGTGGTGGTTCCGCACCCTGCAGCAACCCATTGCGGACCTCCATTGTCATCCCCCTATCTCACCCTGCATGCTCGTATATGTGATTGCCATGTAGCCAACCATTGCCGGAGCCTAACCGACCTCAGCGGCCGTCACCGCTCCCTCCACCCCCTACTCAGTCACCAGCTTCACCACTTCCTGAGGTGCACCCTCTGTGATATTACTCTGACCACACCTCTGCACAGGCCCCTCCGCCGTCCTACCTTTCCCCCCGCAACTCACCCCTATGGGGTTATATCTGATATGCTACACAGGCCTTCCACTGTCCCCCGCCGTATGCACCATTGTCCCCCTGTGTTGCGCACCCCACCATCGTGGACATCTGCCATCGCACTTCCCTCCTGCAGGCCACTCTCCCCCCTGCTCGTTTCCCCCCTTCATAACAATGTCGCTGTGATATGTCAGGGGAACTGCTGTCACCACTACTCTTACCTGGTCCACGTCCTCCCTCACCTCTCGGAGTGCACACTGACACACCCATCACTCGCACAGCACTGACACATAGCAATGAGGAACATCTGACCACCAGTGTTATGTGAAAAACTTAACATATTTATTTACAATGCCCTTTCGTAACTGGGCCGCACATGACAGCTTTTGTGGGGCACACCCATCCCTGTCACTGTGGTGTGTGGCAGGCCATGGCACAGGCCGTCACAGGGAGGGTGTGCCATGTGTATCCCCACACTACACACCCCGGGGACCCCTGTCACATGGTGGCTGTCCGGGTGCGCCACCGGCAATACGCTCATCCAGCTCACGCAGCCGGTCAGCCACCATGGACAGGGTCGCCAGCACCTGCCCCTGGATGAGGGCAAAGTGCCTCTGAGCGTGCGCCTGGGCACGTACAGCCGCAGCCAGGCGCAGCCCGCACATACAGCCGCACAGACACACATCTCCCCGTGTCTGTGTGGCTGCATGCACGGTGCACCTGTCTGTGGCTATGTGTGGCAGGCACACGTCCAGTAGGTGTGCCTCGCCAACATCAAGGGGCAGGTGGCTGGTGCCCCCATTGCCCTTTGGCGGACTGTGCCACTGGGGACCTGCCATACCCACCCCCCCATCCCTGCATCCAAACCATCCCCTTCCCCCCCCCCGGCCCCCACCTCCCTCTCCACATCCCCTTCCCCCTCCTCCCACTCCTCCCCCTCCCTTTCCCTGTCCCCCACCTCCTCCCCCTCCCTTTCCCTGTCCCCACCTCCTCCCCCTCCCTTTCCCTGTCCCCCACTTCCTCCCCCTCCGTTTCCTTGTCCCCCACCTCCTCCCCATCCCCGTCCAACTACCCCTCATCCTCCCCCTCCCCCTCCTCCCCCTCGGTGAGGGCTGCGGAACCCCCCTCGTGGCCTCCACTGCCATTAGCATCCTCAATGGGCTCCTGGCCGTCGTCGCCCTCCTGGCCCACATCAACATCTGCCTCCTCCAGGCCCGCAGCACCATCCGCCTCCTCAGGCCCCACTGGCTCCACGGCAGCACGTGCATCCACTGTGGGAGAGGGGAACACATATCATCTCCATGGTCACACATCAGATAACGCAGTCACAATCATCCTGTTGATCTGCCACCCATTGCCCCACAGGGCCATGTCACATTACTCACCATTCCTTTGGGCCATCCGTTCCCGCTGGATGCGCGCCACAAATCGCGGGTATCTTGCCCTCAACTCCCGGGCCTTTTTACGCAGGTCCTCCACCTGTAGGGTTGACAACGAACATTGACATTAGCTACCACAAAGACACTTTAGGGTCCTCTGTCACAACACTTATCTATCTCTTTATACAACAGGTGCCTGCCCCTATTGAGTGATACATTCATGCCCCATGCTTTCACAAGGGACAGCCCCATGTGTGCATCGCGCACACGCCTGTCCAGCCTGGGCCCCATGTGCCCTGTGTGTGCGCCCCAGCGGGCCTGACACAGCACATCTCTGTGGGCCACCTCCACACATCTGCCAGTGCCCATCAGCCACTGCCGGGGTGGGTGGTGGGCATCTGCAGTGCTCCCTGCAGTATTTTTTGGCTATAGTTTGTTCTTGTAATCTCAAACAGGGTGTGATTCCATAGCACCAGGACAGGGGATGGACCCCTCTTTTGGGGCCTGCAACATCCTGGGGCTATGGTTTGTCTCTTGTAATCACAAACAGGGCCAGATAACATAGGACCAGGACGGGGGATGGACCCCTCTTTTGGGGCCTGCAGCATCCTGGGGCTATGGTTTGTCTCTTGTAATCACAAACAGGGCCAGATAACATAGGACCAGTCCGGGGGATAGACCCCTCTTTTGGGGCCTGCAGCATCCTGGGGCTATGGTTTGTCTCTTGTAATCACAAACAGGGCCAGATAACATAGGACCAGGACGCGGGATGGACCCCTCTTTTGGGGCCTGCAGCATCCTGGGGCAATGGTTTGTCTCTTGTAATCCCAAAAGGGCCAGATAACATAGGACCAGGACAGGGGATGGACCCCTCTTTTGGGGCCTGCAGCATCCTGGGGCTATGGTTTGTCTCTTGTAATCACAAACAGGGCCAGATAACATAGGACCAGGACGGGGGATGGACCCCTCTTTTGGGGCCTGCAGCATCCTGGGGCTATGGTTTGTCTCTTGTAATCACAAACAGGGCGAGATAACATATGACCAGGACGGGGGATGGACCCCTCTTTTGGGGCCTGCAGCATCCTGGGGCTATGGTTTGTCTCTTGTAATCACAAACAGGGCCAGATAACATAGGACCAGGACGGGGGATGGACCCCTCTTTTGGGGCCTGCAGCATCCTGGGGCTATGGTTTGTCTCTTGTGATCACAGACAGGGTGTGATTCCATAGCACCGGGACGGGGGATGGACCCCTCTTTTGGGGCCTGCAGCATCCTGGGGCTATGGTTTGTCTCTTGTGATCACAAACAGGGTGTGATTCCATAGCACCAGGGCGGGGGATGGAACCCTCTTTTGGGACCTGCAGCATCCTGGGGCTATGGTTTGTCTCTTGTGATCACAAACAGGGCCTGTTTCCATAGCACCAGGACGGGGGATGGACCCCTCTTTTGTGGCCTGCAGCATCCTGGGGCTATGGTTTGTCTCTTGTAATCACAAACAGGGCCAGATAACATAGGACCAGGACGGGGGATGGACCCCTCTTTTGGGGCCTGCAGCATCCTGGGGCTATGGTTTGTCTCGTGTAATCACAAACAGGGCCAGATAACATAGGACCAGGACGGGGGATGGACCCCTCTTTTGGGGCCTGCAGCATCCTGGGGCTATGGTTTGTCTCTTGTGATCACAAACAGGGTGTGATTCCATAGCACCAGGACGGGGGATGGACCCCTCTTTTGGGGCCTGTAGCATCCTGGGGCTATGGTTTGTCTCTTGTAATCACAAACAGGGCCTGTTTCCATAGCACCAGGACGGGGGATGGACCCCTCTTTTGGGGCCTGCATCATCCTGGGGCTATGGTTTGTCTCTTCTGATCACAAACAGGGTGTGATTCCATAGGACAGGACGGGGGATGGTCCCCTCTTTTGGGGCCTGCAGCATCCTGGGGCTATGGTTTGTCTCTTGTAATCACAAACAGGGCCTGTTTCCATAGCACCAGGACGGGGGATGGACCCCTCTTTTGGGGCCTGCAACATCCTGGGATGTATTTGGGCCTTGTGATAGCTGACAAGGGCAAGTGACAGACCCCTGTGTGTCTCTTGGCCTGAGTGGTGGGCCTGTGGTTTCCTGTGGATAGGGCACATCATTGAGGCTGCAACTGCGCCCCATACCATACCAATATGGTCTGTAGTGCACCTATGCCATGGTTGCAGCTACCCCCTTGGGGATGGGGGGGGTTCTGTTTTTGGGTGTGTGCCAGACTTAGCTTCCAGCTGGACGCGGCAACACCTGACATTCCCTGGCAGTGCATAGTTTCTTGGTGCTTTGGTTACAGGGTGTTTTTCCCCACATCCTCAGTTGGGGTGCCTGTCCCCATGCACTTACCTCACGTGGGTAATCAGAGCTCCTGTTATATCTATGTGTCAGGCGCTCCCAGGCCCTCCTGACCCTTGATAGGTTCTGCCTCCTGGATGAGACAGGAAAGAGGCGCTGCTGGCGGAGGCAGAACAGCTCTGTGAGCAGATAGAGATCTCTTTGTGTAAACGCAGGCTTCCTGGACATGGCAGCCATTTGCTCAGAATGTATCCGTGCTGTGTAGCCACGTGCGTTAGTGAGGGCGTAACCACGTGCGTTAGTGTGGGCGTATGCACGTGCGTTAGTGAGGGCGTAGCCACGTGCATATATACATGTTGGTACGGGCGTAACACCGTGCGTGGATACGTGCGCTGGTTACGGCGTGGGCATTTTAGATTACATATCCTTGAGGGTGTATTGCACCTAACATTAATGCTACCATCTCTGATTGTGATGGCCTATGGCTTATCAGAGCCTGTGAGCAAGAGCTGGATTTTACAACCCCCACTTTTTAGTACTGCTGCTACAGATTGCAGAGTCGGCATCATGTTTTATAACACCTTCTGCTGCACACATCTCACATTAGGATACATTCACATTCCTTTGGCTAGATATGTCCTCGATGTGGAGATGTATCTCACATTTTTAATGCCCCTTTTGTTTAGATGGATTGAGGAGGGTGTGTGGAGAGAACGGCACAGAGAGAGTCCCTGATTGGATATATGTCGGGGTGGCATTGGAAGCAATGGAGAGCTTGTGTGTATTTGACTGTTTGGCAATGTATAGCATGAATTTGCTCCTGTTCAAGCGTGCTCATTCACCTTTGGACTCGTTCCTCTCTGGGGTTTTGGCAAAAGACATAGGCTTGCCTTCTGTACTTTACCTCTGGTATTATTCGGTTGCAGACACCACTGTTCCAGATGGAAATGCACCTGGAAGCCCTGCCATATATCACCACAGTGGGTTCAAACCCATAACCTCTCACTCCACAGTCAGTGCATTTCCCAGTGGACTACATCTCTGTAGCTCCTTCTACATGCCTGGCTGGCTACAGAGGGACTTCATTTCACCACGCAGTCCATCTGCAGGGGTTCACTGGGTTGGATTGGAGCAGTCACACCCATGATGCACTGCACATGCAAATCAGCTGTGTACAGATGGTCATAGGTTGAGGTGTGCCCCCCTCCCATCACCTAGGGCTGATGGGGGTCCTGACCATGTGCAGCCCCACAGCACCTCGGCATGGTAGGGGGAACAGACCATGTGTGGCACTGCCACAGAGTAACCACAGACAGTCACATTGTGCGGGTACTGTGCCCACCCTGAGGTTGAGGTGGGATGGCCAGCACAAGGTCTACAGCACCTTTCATGGCTGACATACCCCATGCTGCAGGTCCCCATCAGTGTGTTGTCTGTAGTTCTGTTAGACACACCTTGAATACATCTGTGTCCTGCTGTATGTCTCGGTCATGTCTAGTCCCTATGGGCAATTATGCACCCAGAATAGTTCATATCTGGTGTTGGTGCCATGGTTACCTGCTATAGGTGGGGGGGGATTATGGACCCATAGACAGATTATGTACCACCACACAACCCACCCTCTGGGGCTCAGGGTGCAGAACAGAATCACCCACCAATAGATCCACAGTCTACCTCACTGCAATGGAAGCAGTAGAGGGGACCATCATCCCCAGTCCTGTTAGGGAACAGACAGAGCGCTACACATCCATAAGGCAATGGTAGACAGATGGCAGGCTTGGAAATGCGCAGCTGCCCCCCAACATTATCTGACATTCTCCAGCAGCACGCCTCCAGCCGCTGCACCCTGCGAGGTTTCCCAGCAAGACACATACTAGCTGCAGACAGTCCCCCAGCTAGTCCATAGTGCATGGTCCTGGAGGAGACGCAGGCACCCAGAACAGGGATGTCAGCATACACACAAAGCAGATAAATCAGTGATTGGGCCCCAAAAGGGAACCCATAGATATCACATGAGAGAACTGCCATGTAGCACTATGGGGGAACCTAGCCATGCAATGGTCACTGCACAGTCAGGGTGAGAGTGACCTCCCAGCAGGACATGCTATGGCCACCCTGTCCATGCAGGTGGTGGCCGGGCACTACAATGTCCGAGCCATTGCCCTATGCCTTGTGCAGATGCAGCCAGGTCAGGCCACCCTATCCAGGCTATTCCCACGGTACCTTGCTCCTCATTATGCACATTGGCAGGCCAATACTGGCAACAGTGCTAGCACTGAGGGCTGTGGGGGGTGTTGGCAGCCACTGCACACTTGATAGACAGACACACACTCCCCACACCTATGCCAGCATTGTGCAGCTATGGAGGTGTTGGGCAGCCCTAGCCACCACACCGGTCCTGGGCACAGTGCAGGAATGGCTATGGTAGGCAAAACTGTAGGTGTCACTGCACAGGTTGGTAAACACTGTCAGACACAGGACCTGTAGCACACTCCACAGACATCAGAAAGGTTGCTATGCTGCAGCTCACTCAGATAAAAATTGTACTTAAGCTAGGAATTGCTATCTGCCAGTAATCATAGCAACCTTTTGATAGATGTGTACCATATTCCCAGGTTTAAGGTGGCATTACTAAGGTATGCAGGTGCTAGTATTGGGAGATGCACACAGAGCCCAAAGTCCTGCCTCTCCAGGTGGCTTTGGATAATGGGGCCTGTGGGTGCGGGTGTGTCTGCCCCTGTTGGCTGCTGCTTTACGGCAGTGTTTCCCAACTCCAGTCCTGGTGTGCCAAACACTGTTCGGGTTTTCATGCTGTCCCTCATGAATATGCATGAGATACATCTGCATACCATGGGGGTGGCGCATAGAAATGCAGCACAGGCATCTTTATCAGAGGCAGCATGGAACCGGAATGGGTGTTTGGCCATCCAGGACTGCATTTGGGAGGCTCTGCTCTAGGTAATGGGTATGTTTATGGTGTCTGTGCTCTGTAGGGTAAGATGTAGGTGTTTTGGGCATGTTTACGTCATCTGCAAAAAAGGTTCTGTCTGTATTAGGACTTTATAGTGGTGGGTAAAATATAAGGACTGGGTTGGTGGAAACCACAGCTGGGACTTGAACCTGTGACCTTCTGCTTCTGAATACAGTGGTTTTGTGCACTGCACCACCATGTTATCACAGAGATGGTGCATTCCCTGGTGATACCTTGACTGTTGGTCAGACAGGGCCTGTCTGTTGCACTGCATGGCACCCACCTACACAGGGCTAGGCCACGGTCTGCTCTGGCCAGCTGCCACTGCCCCCTCCACCACACGTATCCCTCAGCCACCTTGCTGACATGACCTTCTGCTGTTGGAGCTGGTGGTGCGCAGTTTCAGGCAATCCAGTGTGCAGGTAGGCGGCTGTCTATGGTGCGGGTTCTGGGGTAGGGGTGCCTGCATAGACATCCACGCTCCCCCCCAGCCCCACCTGCCAATGTTCCGTGCCCTTGGGGGTTGCTGTTGGGTGCTATCCCCTGTGACGCTTTGGGAAACACACTCGTGCCCATGTTGGGCCTTCAGCAGTTGCTGTCTGGCTGCTCTGCTGTTTCAACATTCGTATGGGCCACCTAGGCATCGCCCTAGTCCGCACTGTGGCCCAGCTGCACCACAGCATGTGCCGCCTGCAGCCCTCTGTATCCCCTTCTCCGGCATCTGTCCAGTTGCCGTTCCGACATGCCCGCCCTGCTGTTGCGGGACATGTGCACGCCATAGGCACCCTGTCTGATGGTGGGGGAAACCCTGAGCAGCGCTATTTCACTGTGGGCCCATTCACCTTGTATGGGGACGGAGTATAGACCCTTCCACGATTTATATCTGTTCTATGGAGCTTACTCGGGGGGGGGGGGGTATGTTTCTCATTGATACCACTATTTACCAGCTTGGTTATTGTTTTTATCCAGTTTGTTGGGGTCATTTTCAGTGTTTCTGTGCCCTTTTGTTCTGTGCACATGTATCACACTTATCACTTTTTTGGGGTTTTCCTGCTTGGTCTGTACATTGCTGACACCTAAATGGTTTCTCTCCCCTTTAATATGCCTTTAACGGCAGGTTTTCATTCGCGTTGGAATTGAGCTCTGAAATTCAGCGCGTTAGTGTGAAGGGAGCCTCTCCCCGCCCACTCTCCACCCATTGACCCCTTCTCTCCGCCCTCTCTCCACCTTCTGCGTTGTTTTACCGCGCCGCGGGAGTTTACGATCGTTAACTACGGTTAACGCGCGTAGTATGACTTTAACGCTAGTTAGCGCGTGATTACGTGCGTTATAATGCGCTAACAAGCGTTAACGTCATACTACGCGCGTTATTCACGTTTACCGCACTTTAGTAAACATACCCCCCAGTATTTGAAGGACAGAAGCAGGCTTTCACTATTGAAGCAGGCTTTCACTATATTGATTTCACTATACTTAACCTTGGCTGTTTTTATAAATACAACAATGCTGCCACTGTGTTTGTCTAACCTTGGGCTGATATACAAAACTACTGTATATCCAGGATTTGCAATATGATTCAAAATGTAAATGTCAGTCTCAGACAGCCACAGTTCTGTGATACAACTAATGACTTGCATTTCATTGTGTAATACATTATGCACAAGTTCAAACTTACAGTGTTTTTCAATGAGCATACATTGATATATAAAAAAGCTGATGGATAACCTGTGAGCAATGTTGCACACCAAATATACAACAGATTTCCCTCCCAAGACAGTCTTTAAGACTGATATTCACTGTTTCACTGTCCCTCCCATCTAACATGCGAGGTGGCAATACCTGCCCCTATCAGTCACAACTGGAATAGAGTGGGGCAGGTCCCACTCCCCCAGCACGTAATATAAAAAAAAAAATGCCCAAACAGCAAAGCCACCTGCTTTTTACAGAAAACACATATGATCACACAATCCAGCCATATTATAAGACTTAGGGGTATGTTTACTAAAGGGCGCTATTTGCGCTGCTGTCACGTTATCGGGCGATAAGGCACCTTATCGCACGATAATGGCGCTTTACTGGGCGATAAGGTACCTTAGCGCGTGATAACGCGCGCAGCGGCGCAAACGAGCGCTGAAGGCGGAGAAAGGCTCCCGGAGGGCGGAGGACGGCTCCCCATGGGCGGAGAGATAGGGTCAATGGGTGGAGAGTGGGAGGGGAGACGCTCCCTGCACACTAACGCCATGGATTCTGTGTCTGAAAACTAACGCCAGTGAAACCCTCGCGTTAGAGAAGATTTAAAGGGAAGAGAAATCATTTCTGTCAGCAATGTACAGCAAAGCCAGGGAAACCTACAAAAAGTGATAAGTGTGATACATGTGCACGGAACAAAAGGGCAAATAAACATTGAAAATGACCTGAACAAACTGGAGAAAAAACATAACCAAGCTGGGCAATAGTGATATTAATGGGAAACAGCAAAAAACACTACCGAGAAAGCTCCAAAAAAAAGATATTAATTTTGGAAGGGTCTATGCTCTGTCCCCATACAAGATGAATGATCCCACAGTGAAATAGCGCTGATCAGGGTTTCCCCCTTGTTATTGGACAGGTTTCCTATGGCATGCACATGTTCCGCAACAGCAGGGTGGGCATGTCAGAACGGGCAACTGGATAGATGCTGGAAAAGGGGATACAGAGGGCTGCAGGCGGCACATGCTGTGGTGCAGCTGGGCCACAGTGCAGACTAGGGTGATGCCCAGGTGGCCCATAGGAATGCTGAAACAGTAGAGCAGCCAGACAGCAACTGATGAGGGCCCAACATGGGCATGAGTGTATTTCCTATAGTGTCACAGGGGATAGTACCCAGCAGGTACCCCCAAGGGCACAGAACATTGGCAGGCAGTGCTAGGGGGAAGTGTGGACGTCTATGCAGGCACCCCTACCCCAGAACCCGCACCATAGGCAGCCGCCTACTGGCACACTGGATGGCCTGAGACTGCGCACCACCAGCACCACCAGCAGAAGGGCATGTCAGCATGGTGGCAGAGGGGTACTGGTGGTGGAGGGGCAGTGGCAGCTGCCCACAGCAGACCATGGCCTAGCCCTGTGTAGGTTGGTGCCATGCACTGCAACAGACAGGCCCTGTCTGACAAACAGTCATGGTATCCCCAGGGAATGCACTGTCCCTGTGGCAACACAGTGGTGCAGTACACACAGCCAGTGTGTTCAGGAGCAGAAGGTCATCAGTTTAAGTCCCAACTGTGGTTCCTGCCAACCCAGTCCCCATATTTTACCCACTACTAAACCGTGGTAATAAAGACGGAACCTTTAGTGCATATAACATAAACATGCCTCACACACCTATATTTTACCCTACAGAGCACGGACACCATAAACATGCGCATTACCTAGAGCAGACTCTCCCAAATGCAGTCCTGGAGAGCCAAACACCATTTAGGTTCCATGCTGTCTCTAATAAAGATGCCTGTGCTGCATTTCTATGCGCCGCCCCCATGGTATGCAGATGTATCTCATGCATATTCATTAGGGACAGCATGAAAACCCGAACAGTGTTTGGCCCACCAGGACTGGAGTTGGGAACCTCTGCCCTAGAGCAGCGGCCAACAGGGGCAGACACACCCGCACCCACAGGCTCCACTATCCAAAGCCTCATGGAGGGTCAGGCTGTTGCGCCCTGCGTGCAGCAGCATCTCCCAATACTAGCACTGGCATACCTTAGCAATGCCGCCCTAAACCTGGGAATGCGTTACACATATATCAAAAGGTTGCTATGATTAATGGCAGATAGCAATTCCTAAGTTAAGCATAATTTGCTGATAGAGCTGCATCATAGCAACCTTTCCGATATCTGTGGAGCATGTTTCAGTTTTGGTTTCTGACAGTGTTTACCACCCCTGGGAGTGACCCCAATCGTATTGCGTACCATAGTCATGCCTGCACTGTCCCTAGGACTGGTGTGGTGGCCAGGGCTGCCAAAAGCCTCTATATTTGCACAATGCTGGCATAGGTTTTGGGAGTGTGTGTCTGTCTATCTCCAGTGTGTTGTGGCTGCCTACACCTTACTGAGCCCACACTTCTTGCACTGTTTCCAATGTGCATAATGAGGAGCAAGGTACCGTGGGTATGGCCCGGACAGGGTGGCCTGGGTAGGATGCATCTGCACAGAGCATAGGGCAATGGCTGGGACATTGTAGTGCCTGGCCACCACCTGCATGGACAGGGTGGCCACAGCATGTCCTGCTGGGAGGTCACTCTCACCCTGACTGAGCAGTGACCATGGCATGGCTAGGTTCCCCCATAGTGCTATATTGTATTTCTCTCAAGTGATATATCTGCTTGGTGGGTGTGCTCACATCCCAGTTTTGGGTGCACATATCTCCTCCAGGAACATGCATTATGGACTAGCTAGCAGACTGTCTGCAGTTAGTATGTGTATGGTTGGAACACCTTGCAGGGTGCAGTGGCTGGAGACTCACTGTGCTTGCTGCTGGCGAATGTCAGATAGTGGTGGGGGGCAGCTGAGCATTTCCAGGCCTACTGTCTGTTTGCTATTGCTTTATGGATGTGTACAGATCTGAAGCGCCTGCCCTGTAGGGTGTCTGTTCCCCAGCAGGACTGGGGTTGATGGTCTCCTCTACTGCCACCATTGCAGGGATGTAGAATGTGGATCTGTTGGTGGGAGATCCTGTACCCCAACCCTGAGCCCTAGAGGGCAGGTTGGCAGGTACTAAATAATCCACCTATGGGTCCAAACACACACACACACACCCCTCCCTCCCCTCCCTCCTCCCCTCCTATTAGACAACTTTTTGGTGGTGGTGAGAATCGAGGAGGAGTGTGACACATTCTATATACTCTTTCGATGTCTAGGACATCTGCACCTTGCCCACTCACAATCTTAAATGACAGAGGTGTAAGGCAGGGGTCTCCAAATCCAGCCCTGGAGGGCCACAAACCAGTCAGGTTGGCAGGATATCTCTAATGCATATATATCTCATGCATATTCATTAGGGATATCCCGAAAACCTGACTGGTCTGCGGCTCTCCAGGACCAGGGTTCCCCACCCCTGCCTTACAGTATACTTCTTAAAGTGCCCTCCACACAAATTTTCTTACAAAGTTTTGAACGAAGGGACACTGAAAGAGGCATGCCCCTTTGCCAGCATGCTGGCAGCAGCATGCCACATGCATGCCAGCTTTTAAAGCGTCAGTGAGAGCTTCAACTGATGTCACCAGGGGTGGAGCTTATCATTCAAAGTCTCCTGAGGTGCAATTGTGTGATTGCAGTTATTAACAAAGCAGCAAGCTGGCAACAAGACAACTCAGCAAACTATCCTGATCAAATCTTGTATGCAGCGGATTTAGTTGTACTCCAAAGTGCTAGTGAGAGATTCAGCTGATGTCACTGGGGGTAGAGATTACCATCCCCAGTATCCTAAAGTGCAAAGGTGTGATTACAATTAATAATAAAGCAGCAAACTGGCAATAAGACAACTCAGCAAAGTATCCTGATCAGATCTTCCACAGAAACTACACCCAACAAAGTTCAAAGTCTTTCTTTTAAAGCAGCTGAGTTGTGTTGCTCTGAATGGAAACAGTTCAAGAACTTTTTAGGTACAATCTCTGCAGGCTGGTTTTTACCATCCAACTGAGGTAGAAGCACAGTATCATCAGAAGTAGCACTCAATGGAGATGTTACTGCCTCAGCAACCTCAGTCATCAATTCGAAAATGGTCTCTGCAGTCATTATAACTGGGATACTATTACTGTAGCATTAGTAATTGAGGCACTAGCAGCTTCCTATTCTTCTGGGGCTGTAACCTCTGTAGCATCACTTGGGCATGAAATAGTTTCATGCTCCAGTAAAGTGGCCGGCACACTTGTCGAGACGTGGCAGAGTGGCAACCTGTAGGCTGGGTTTCTGCTTGGCTGTGGGATTGCATCACAGCATCTAACTTGGGTGCTTCCTGGGTTTGCAAGGAAAGATCTTGGCCATAAAATAGCTCCATATTCCGGAATCACTCAACTTGTGGAAATTCATGGTTCCATAGACTTTGCAATTAAGGCTAACACTTAGAGCTTCAGTGTACTGCTCACACTCATCATAAGCCCATTGTATCACTGATTCACCTATAAGTGCGTCCCCTCTAATGAAGGAAGCTTCATGGTGGGTCCTGCATTCTCTGTAGAAAGCTTCACCAGGATCAGTGGTGGGTAGCCTCAAATATTATGGGCCAAACATTTCTGCATGATCCGAAGCTATCATGGCTAAGTCGGTCATTGGATCATCCAAACACAAAGCCAGCGGATCTTTATTCAGTTTTGCACATGGAGTAAAATTATCCTAGGGGGAGGGGGGCTCACTGCATCTACGACTCTCATTTCCATCAACTCCTGCCCCAGGAGGAGAAGTTGTTCCCCTTAATGAATATGGGGGTTAGTTATCAGTCTGGCTACAACACGCTTTAGAAAGTCTGGGAAGGGACCTTCTAGGACTTTCTAGGTCATCTCCTTTCCATCCCTTCCCCTAAGGGGCCTAGAGATTCACTGTCTATATTCACCTTGACATCTCAAAAGGAGGCCCTTGCCGTGTTAGTATGGTTTGTACTCATAACTATGCTGTTATGCTGTGGCAAACTGGTTGTTCTCTCCTCCCTTGTGCAATCCCAATCAAAGCACTGCTGATCATTCACTTCACTGTCTGTATAAGGGGTTCTGCTTTCCTTGCTGGCTGTTGCCAGGCTGGTGTTAGAGCTCAGAGGATGCATAATAGCTAGTGGGTCAGTCCCTGGTTTGGGAATACCAATGGATAAAATTTTAGCTGTGGCTGATAATAGGCAGTAATAGTAGATTGACAGGTGCAGTCCACAGCGCTGGAGCTGGTCTGAAGTGATTCCAAACCTTGGCACGGTCATGGTCAGTGCCTGGGAGTGATGTGTCAATGTGTGTGTAGGTGGATGCTTCATGCTCTCTTAATAGCAGGCCTTGAATACGTCAGTCACACCATGCTCCTCTGGATGGCAGGGCATCTCTGGATTGGTTCCTAGTCCATGAAATCATCTGTTATCAAGATCATGTGCAGTACTACCTTTTTCCTGGTGGTTTCAAGTGCTTTAACTTCCCTCTTGTTCTCTGGGCAGGAACAGTGGCCGTCTTTTATTATTCAAAAGTTTTCATGTACATTTTTCAAACTTCGGTGAATGCCTCAAAAGTCCACAAAAATCCATGTTTTCCTCAAAAGCAGCCTCTGCACTAATGGGGCCCATGACACGGGGTTCCATTTCTGGGTACCTCCTTTTGCCCTAGAGCAACAGGCAGATCCTGCAAGGGCCAGGTCACAGAACAGTTCTATCCTGGGTTCTCTTGCACTCCTTCACTTAGCTAGTACATACTCATCAAAATGTTGTAGATTGTTCATGGGGAATGGAAAATCCCTTCAAAACCCTTGGCATATAGATTAAAGAAGTTATTGACTCCGAATTGCATGCTCCAATTCTCTTTATTGCAACAAAATGTCCAATTCATCCAGAAAGTCTGTAAAGTTCAGTATCACAAAATACACAGTCTTTGGTAACTGGGGTTGTGCCCTGTGTCTGTTAATCTCAGTTTAAACATGTTTCAGTTCTGCGACAGGCCTTGGAATCCTGGATTAGTGCTTCTAATAATTTAGTAGATTACAATGTCCTTTCTGCCTCCTCACTGATTCCTGTAATTCTTTCTGTGCACCTGGTAAGCAGTCAGTCCACTGTACCTCCTACAGAAGACAATGTCCTCTCCTGTACAGCAGGCTCCCTTTGTTAGGCTTGGACAGCAAGCCATCTCTCCAATCTCTCTCCAAACTCAGGCAGAGGAGTGGGGGAAATCTCTGTCAGGCTTTACAATCTTCACAAATAAACAATTCAAGAATCAAGGGCTTATTCCAGTGCTGGAAGAAAATAAAAGAAAACCCAGAGTTGAGCCTCTGAACACACAGACCCACGAAACTGAAACCAAAATCCACACTGAGAACCACACATAAAGTATACCTCACATCCTGTGCACTGGGATTATATATGGGCCAGGCAGAACCAAAGCAACTACCCAATAGGGCCATGTTACAGCAAGATGGCATGCACCTACTGCTAAGGCTAGAAATGGAATGGTCCTGTACACAAAGTATGTGGGATTAGTGAGGCTCCTGAAAGGAACCCTTACAGTGGTATAGCAAGCAAAGTAATAAACAAAATAAACAGAAACAGATGTTTGGGCAGAGCGCTGGGTGCTTTTCCTCTCCTCTTGACCCTTTCCCCACCCTTATCCCCCTTCTTTCCTTCAGTCCACTCATTCCCCCTCTCCTCCCTTCACGTACTCTCTTCTGCTATCTACTCCTCCATTCCCTTCCTTCCCTTCCCGTCCTTCAGCATCGACTCTCTTCCCCTTCCCTACCCCTCCATCCACTCAATCTCTCTCCTTTCCCTTCCCTCCCTTCATCTACTCACTCATTCCTGCTCTCCTACCTCCCGTAATTTTTAAAATCCTGCTCCTCTTCTCAGGGCTGGTGTTAGATATGCTGGAATCCAGGGCAGAAATTTAGGAAAGGTCCTCAAATCCCACCAAGTTGTGCCTCCTTCAGCTTTAGGCTGGCTTGGGGCTCTCTGCAGCATGAAAGCCCAGGGCAGTTTCCTTGGTTGCACCCTCCCTAAAGCTAGCTTTGCCTCTTTATGACTATAGAAGCTGTGGCCTGACACTTATTCCTGTGTTGCAGGGCTTGTGATCCCCATGGGACTTTCAGCAACTCTTTGTCGCTGTGCAGTCTGCCTTGCTCTTCTGTGCTATGGATGTTGGGATCCCCATGGCACATGCAGCAAGCTTTTGCTTTTGGTGATGCTGTAACACCAAAATGCAAAAACACTCTACCAAAACAGAACTGGTATGTAGTACAAAAACAAAAGAAAAAGCTTCTTCATATACCAAAGTTTCTCTGAAAACAACCTATAAGGGGTCTCAGAACTCATGGGCTAGTGAATGAATTACATCAATCTCTGTAAAACAGTCGCCCTTCTTGCATCAATGACCAACCCTTATGGTAAAATATATCTGTATAAATCTGTATTGTTGAGCAATGGGCTCTTGGTGAATGTTATTTGAGAAACTTTATATATATGGATTTTTGTTGATTGGTTTGTTTTAGGAGAAGGATTCGTTTTTAATGATATGTTTTTGTTTCTTTGTAGTCCTGTAGGTAATTGTCCCCTGATGAAACTGACTGTGAAACGCTTGATGAGCGCTTGACTGGGGCGTCGGGGCATCAGATTAAACGCAGCAGGTTGAAAGGTTTCTGAAGCTAAGTTTTGGATCTGCGATTTTTTTGTACATTGTTTATACAGATATATTTTACTTTAAGGGTTGGTCATTGATGCAAGAAGGGTGACTGTTTTACAGAGATTGATGTAATTCATTCACTAGCCCATGAGTTCTGAGACCCCCTTATAGGTTGTTTACAGAGAAACTTTGGTATATGAAGAAGGTTTTTCTTTTGTTTTGTACTACATACCAGTTCTGTTTTGGTAGAGTGTTTTTGTATTTTGGTGTTATATTATCACTCTGGAAGTTGACCCTTTTTTATTTGCTGATGCTGTAGCTTGCCCTGTCCTTTTGTGCCACTGGATATGTGATTCTGTGGTACATTCAGTAAGTCTTCACCACCACTGTGGACTGCCCTAGAGTCTGGCTACTTGGTGTGATGGCCCAGGGATCTCCCTTCCCATGCCCACACAGCTCTGACTAGGAGAGCAGTGCCACAAAGCTGACTGTGGGAAGGCAGAGAGGTTTGCACCACAGATAGCGGATGTATACAGAACGAGATACGTCACTATGGGACAGGTGTAGTTGCTATGAGAAATGCCATTATCCAGATAGCTGGGCCTCAGATGCCATATCCAGAAGGTCCTTGTACTACTACTACTACTACTACTACTACTACTATTACTGATTGTTTGTATAGTGCTACAAGAAGTATGTAGAACTGCACAGACACACGTATAAGATGGTCCCTGCTCAGCGGAGCTGATAATCTAGTCTAGATAGACAACACAGCAGCTGTGGACAGGATACATCCAGGGGAATGGAAGGGACCTTAGGTGGATCAGATCCAACTGTGGCAATGATGAGTTCAGCAATCAGCCTGGATTTGAGAGAGGCCAGAGACGAAGCCTGATGTACTGACTCAGGTAGTTTGTTCCAGCAAGATGAACAGAGTGACATCTGGATTTGGCAATGGAAGAGAACGGCACAGATAGAAGCAACCTGACAGAAGAGCGGGGTTCCCGGAGAGGGTTATAGGGAGAGTTAAGATGGGAATGGTAGCGTGGAGCAGCAAAATGTCTGCACTTATAGCCATAGGCACGAAAAGGGCATACATTTGTTGCTCCAGCAATATTACGCATCCTTTGGGAACTGCAAGGTTAGTTTGGGATTTTGTACACTTGGTGAGGGTTCATCCTTAGCAGTTTAAGGCATGTTTGTAGAGATGACTAGAGCAGGAATCACTGGGGCTAGTTCCTAATGACATGTACCATTTGGTGCAAGGTATGTCCTGACATACATGTTCAAATTTACATTTTCATATACCATATTGGGGGTGCACTGGGCTTATCTAGTACTTTTCAGGGCATGAGAGGGACTGGTATATGGTCTAGGTTGCAGCAGCTCTCATTTCTCATTGGTATTTATGTCTAGTGTGCATCAGCAAACTACTGTCTATGATGGGCAGTTTAGGAGATGCACGTTTTTTCCTGAGGGGCATGGTGTCTGCTGGTACATCACAGGGACGGGCAGGATCTGAAACGTGTAACTTTTCAAAATACAATGGGCACAGGAATGTCCAAAACATTTTCCCACATTCGAGGCACTAGCCAACTGAATAGTGCTTGCACATACCACACTGATGCATCTATCCCTCCGATTTCAGACCCATGGGCACGTCCAGACCCACAGATGCAAAATTAGGTTCAAAGGGGACCCGCTTTTGATTTAGACGTGTCCACAGGCTAGACGTGCACGTTATGGAATCATGCTCTTTGTGTAAAACTGTGAGCCACCCCCTCAGCAGTTGGCAGCATGAGGTAGCACCATCACCACTGTGACATTAACATCTAAAAGGGGAAAAGTAAAGTTGACGTTTGCTAAGCTGGGCCGTTACAATTAGTAAGGGATAACATGAATTAGATGCGAATACTTAACAAGACAAATTTCAGCTAACCCTGGCCTATATCTCAAACCAGAGGAATAGGGCTCTCAAAAGATTTTAAGCACATAATAAAAGGCTAACACAAACCACAACTTTCCACTGGAAGTCAAAATGCCCAAAACATAGATCCTCCTTCAGACCATCCCATCACAAAACAGACTCCACTCAAAGCATCAAATCTCTAAACTTACAGTCAGAAAATCCAAAGCAGAACCCAGTTTCTATCTAAACTCTGAATAACCATCCTAACCCAGCACCTATAATCCTAATATTTCCCACAGTGCTCCCAGAGAACTGACTAAATAACTTCAGTTAAAAGTCCCTAGCAGGGACAGCTGAAGACAATCTGCTGCCTGAGGCGAATGATGAGCTAGCGCCTCCCGGTCTCCCCAGCAACCAAAATAGAGGGGCCTCCCCAGAGCTCTAGGAATCAGGAAACAGGGTTCCCCTCACTTGGACTCTGGACAGATGGTTGCCCCAAGAATAAAGAAAGCAATATAGTCCCAAGTTATATCTTTTTTTTTTTAAATTTTGCAATGCTGTTTGTTTGCAGCAAAATTGTAGCAGTTTAATTATGGAGTTTAGGAATCTAATATAAAACAAACCAGTTCTTAACACTGCACACGGCAATAGGCAGGTAGTAAATGCAAACATATATTCTGCGAAAATAAAGGAGATGAAAGGTGATCACACACCAAGGAGCAACATGAAGAAGTGAGAAACGACTCATTTTATTTGGGTCTTATAAATTGTGCTAGGATTCTTGCTTTTTATTTGTGAATACAAAAAGACACATTTTAGAAAGGCTATTTATGTGGTTATAGTGACATCCAAGTGAAAACAACTGCAAATCAATATCAATTTTAGAGGAAAGAGTGGGCATGTGTAAGTCTGATGTAAAATTGACACATCTTTGCCCCTAACTGTGGATGTGTGTTTTAAATCAAAGAAAGAAGCACAGAGATGGGCATCCATCTGCAGCAGGAGACAATATTTTACAAACATACATGTGGTCAAAATCAGCACAGGAATTCCAGCAACATACACTTGTAAATGATGACATTTCAGAATGTGCATGTGTAAATGTCAGTACTTACACATGTATACTGGTCATTTTGCAAAGCTAGACTTCCAGCTGCTCTTAATCAATCACAGAAGACTCGATATCCACCCAATTAACATGTGGCAGAGTAAAGAAATGTTGAGGGATTAAAGGGGATTTCTCCCTTAATCCCTCCTTAAAGGGCTGGCCCCAACAAGCACTTTTTAAAAAATTTAAATGTGCCAGTGAACAGATGTACAGTAAATATAGCATGGACAATTTCCGTCTTCCAATTGCATCCCCTGTATGAAATGGAGGATAAATGTGTAACTTTTTGTTCCACCTAGATTACACCCTTGACATGCCCCCACGAAACGTGGATGGGATTGGAGTGAATATATATAATTTCAGACCTTTTTAAATGGCTGTTTGGATGTGACTGTAGTTTGCACATTTATGTGCCGGCTCATAAATGTGCAACACACAAATAAGATTTCTAAAATAATCCCCATATTCTGCATCCAAAGAAACCCCTCTCCCATCAGTGTTTGCAGAGCAAAACTAGGACATTTCCCCAAAGAAATTAACATGGAAAAAATAATTTCTGATTCTGGACCTATAGAGAAAACATACCATACTATAGCAACATCAACCTCCAAAACTCACAAAATGTGCCTATCCAGAAAAAAGCAATATTGTAAATATTTCAGTGGGCCCTATAATATCCATAAACCTATCTGGAAAACTGAACAAGCCAGATTACTACAGATCCCTACATAGAAACTCCATGCTAACAGAATACCTGGCCTTAGATGCTGGATGTGGTCTACTTAGGGGTATGTTTACTAAACCTTCTTAAAGTGCGCGCTGCGTTAGTCTGCAGGATGCCATAAAAGGAGTGGGTGGTCCGGTCAAAAATAGCAAAACGGGATTAGCGCGCGCTGCGCACTCTTGTGCGCCACGCACATTAGCACACGAGTAACGCGCGCAGAAAGCATAAGCAGGTGTGCTGATGTGCAACCAGAGGAACAGGGATGCAGTACAATGGTAAAGACACTGACAGCTGATGCAGGGGTCATGGGTTCAATCCCCCACTGTGCACAATGAATAAGGCTGGCTGAGGCACTACCATTTATGTGTAATATTGCATTATGAGGCTTTTTAATTTTATTTTAATTTCTGCTGCTAGCAAACGCACTCTCAAAGCGCTGTAACATAAGGTGCTACATAAGGCACCCCATAAGGTACCCCAGAGGGCACATTTTAAAGTGCACTGTCCGCCACGGAACCCTACAATGTTGCTTAAAGGGTGGCCTATAGGGCGCCATATAGGGTGCCCTATGAGGCATGGCCAAGGTCATAGCACTGTTTTTGATGGCAGCACTGTGCATTTAAACGCATGAAAATCTTAAGTAGGTGCGCTGACATGCAAGGAGGAACAGCAGTGTAGCACAATGGTTAAGGTACTGACTGATGATACAGGGGTCATGAGTTTGATCCCCAGTGTGCCTAATACTTAAGGCTGGCTGAGGCATCAGCTTTGACATGGATGTATTGTTTCCTGTGGCACTTTATTTGTATTTTATTAATTGCTGCCAGCAAACACACCCTCACGTGCCATAACCTAAGGTGCCGCATAAGGCACCCTATAAGGCACTCCATAGGGCACATTATAAAGTGCACTGTCCACCACGGCACTCTATAATGTCCCCTATAGGGCACCCTATAAGTCGCTCCATAGGATACCGTATAGTGCACCTTATATGGACGGTAACCATAAGGTGCCCTATAGGGCGCCCTATAAAGCGCCCTCTGAGGCACCTTATGGGTACAGTACGCTGAGGGTGTTTTTGCTGGCAGCACTAATGTACATTAAAAATAGATAATGCTTTGGACAGCCCTATCAAATAACCCCACTGTGGGTTTGAACCCATGACCTCTGGCTCCACAGGCAGTGAAGTAACCAGTGGGCTACAGCTCTATAGCTGCTAGCAAGCCTCTGGCTGGCTGCAGAAGGACTGCATGTCACCACACAAACAGTCTGCTGTGGTCACCAGGATAGGGTTAGCCCACCCGTACCCATGATGCACTGCACACGCAAATCAGCCGTCTACAGATGAACACAAGATGGGGTATGCACCCCCACAGCACCTAGGCCTGGTAGGGGGAAATGACCGTGTGTGGTACTGGCACAGAGTAGCTACACACCGTCACATTGTGCAGGTACTGCACTCACCCTGAGTGTGCGGTGGGGCGCCCAGCACCAGGTCCACAGCAGAGAGAGGCCATGCTGCAGGTATCCAGCAGTGCTAATGTGTGAGATAGGTAGTGTCTGCAGACACACCTTGGATATATCTGTGTGTCTCAGTCAGGTGTAGCCCCTATGGACCCCCTAGGAGGATTATGTATCACCACCCTCCTCCTCCTCCTCCAGGGCTGAGGGTGGCAAACAGGGTCTCCCACCAACACATCCATATTCTACCTCCCTGCAATGGTGGCAGTAGAGGGGACCATCAACCCCAGTCCTGCTGGGGAACAGACACCCTTCAGGGCAGTCAATGCAGCTCTGTACACATCCATAACGCAATAGCAAACAGACATTAGGCCCGGATATGCTAAGCTGCACCCCACCACTATCTGATATTGTCCTGCAGCAAGCCTTCAGCCACTGCAAGGCGCTCCATCAAGACACATACCAGCTGCAGACAGTCTACCAGCTAGTCTATAGTGCATGTTCCTGGTGGAAACGCGTGCACCCAGAACTGGGATGTCAACATACACAAGAAGCAGATAAGTCAGTGACTGGGCCCCAAAAGAAAACCCATAAATATCACATTACAAAAATACAATATAGCACTATGGGGGTGCCTAGCCATGCTGTGGTCACTGCACAGTCAGGGTGAGAGTGATCTCCCAGCAGGACATGCTGTGGCCACCCTGTCTGTGCAGGTGGTGGCCAGGCACTACAATGTCCCAGCCATTGCCCTATGCCCTATGCAGATGCATCCTGGCCAGGCCACCCTGTCCGGGCTATACCCATGGTACCTTGCTCCTCATTATGCACATTGGCAGGCCAATACTGGCAACAGTGCTGGCAGTGTGGGCTGTTGAGGGTGTTTGCAGCCACCACACACTGGATAGACCAGGGGTGGGCAAACTTGGTCCTGGAGGGCCGCAGACCAGTCAGGTTTTCGGGATATCTCTAATGAATATGCATGAGATATATATGCATTAGAGATATCCTGCCAACCTGACTGGTTTGTGGCCCTCCAGGGCTGGATCTGGAGACCCCTGCCTTACACCTCTGTCATTTAAGATTGTGAGTGGACAAGGTGCAGATGTCCAAGACATCAAAAAGGTTAGATAGAATTTGTCACAGTCCTCCTCACTTCTCACCACCACCAAAAAATTGTCTATTAGACAACTTTTTGGTGGTGGTGAGAATCGAGGAGGAATGTGACACATTCTATATACCCTTTCGATGTCTAGGACATCTGTACCTTGCCCACTCACGATCTTAAATGACAGAGGTGTAAGGCAGGGGTCTCCAAATCCAGCCCTGAAGGGCCACAAACCAGTCAGGTTGGCAGGATATCTCTAATGCATATATATCTCATGCATGTTCATTAGGGATATCCCGAAAACCTGACTGGTCTGCGGCCCTCCAGGACTGGAGGTGCCCACCCCTGGGATAGACAGACACACACTCCCATACCTATGCCAGCATTGTGCTACTATAGAAAAGTTTAGCAGCCCTGGCCACCACACCAGTCCTGGGCACAGTGCAGGCATGGATATGGTACGCAATTCTGTTGGGGGTCACTCCCCAGGGTGGTAAACACTGTCAGAGACCAGACCTGAAGCACACTCCACAGACATCAGAAAGGTTGCTATGATGGAGCTCAATCAGCAAACTGTGCTTAACGTAGGAATTGCTATCTGCCAGTAATCATAGCAAACCTTTGATAGCTGTGTACCGTATTCCCAGGTGTAGGGTGGCATTGCTAAGGTATGCAAGTGCTAGTATTGGGAGATGCACGCAGGGCCCAATGTCCTGCCTCTCCAGGAGGCATTGGCTAATGGAGCCTGTGGGTGTGGGTGTGTCTGCCCCTGTTGGCTGCTGCTTTACGGCAGAGGTTCCCAACTCCAGTCCTGGTGTGCCAAACACTGTTCAGGTTTTCATGCTGTCCCTCATGAATATGCATGAGATACATCTGCATACCATGGGGGTGGTGCATAGATATGCAGCACAGGCATCTTTATTAGAGGCAGCATGGAACCTGAATGGTGTTTGGCCCTCCAGGACTGCATTTGGGAGACTCTGCTCTAGGTAATGCGCCTGTTTATGGTGTCTGCTCTGTAGGGTAAAATGTAGGTGTTTTGGGCATGTTTACGTCATCTGCAGTAAACGTTCTGTCTGTATTAGCACATTGTAGTAGTGGGTAAAATATGGGGACTGGGTTGGTGGAAACCACAGCAGGGACTTGAACCTGTGACCTTCTGCCTCCAAACACACTGGTTGTGTGCACTGCACCACCGTGTTGCCACAGAGACAGTGCATTCCCTGGTGATACCATGACTGTTTCTCCAGCAGGGCCTTTCTGTTGCAGTGCATGGCACCCACCTACACAGGGCTAGGCCATGGTCTGCTCTGGGCAGCTGCCACTGCCCCTTCCACCACCAGTACCCCTCCGCCACCATGCTGACATGGCCTTATATTGGAGACAGCATAAAACCTGAATGATTTGTGGCCCTCCAGGACTGCATTTGGGGGACTCTGCTCTAGGTAATGCGCATGTTTCTGGTGTCTGTGCTCGGTGGGGTAAAATATATTTTTCACAGGGCACTGTGAGGGATTGAACCTGTGGCCCCTGCACCATTGGTTAGTGTCTTAACCATTGTGCTCTGTTCCTTTGCTTTAGCATCAGTGCGCCGCCTTGTGCTCATCAGCGCGCCGCCTCCTGCTGCCCACAATTAACAGTGTGCCGCCTTGTGCCGCCCAAAAATAACAGTGCGCCGCCTTGTGCCGCCTTATGCCGCCCAACAAAAGCAGTGCGCCGCCTTATGCCGTACAAAATGTACAGTGCGCCGCCTTATGCAGTCCAAAATTATGTTGCCTCCTGAACCACTTTTACACATTCAAGTTGGTGCCTCAGCTGGCCTTTTCCGGTGCGCACAATGGGGGATTGAACCCGTGGCCCCTGCACCATTGGTTAGTGTCTTCACCATTATGCTACGGTTCTGTTTCTGTGTATGGACATTTGCGCACCGCCTTATGCCGTCCACAACTAACAGCGCACCGCCTAATGCCGCCCAAAACGCACAAGATGAACAGCGCGCCGCCTAATGCCGCCTAACATTTACAGCGCATCGCCTAATGCCCCCCATATCTGGCAGCGAAACGCATAATGACGCACAAAAGTAGTTACTGCCAACCAAACGTTACAGCGCGACGCCAAAGGCCGCAAAAAAATAGTGTGCCTCCTAAAACACTTGTTAACCATTAGCATTCATGCCTCAGCCAGAGGTTTTTGGTTGCGCACACTGGGGGATTGAATCCATGGCCCCTGCACCATTGGTTAGTGTCTTCACCATTGTGCTACAGCACTGTTCCTATATTGCCCAGCAGCGCCCCACTTAGCCTTCCCACGCGCTAATGTGGGCCCCACACATTAACGCAATGTGCACACGTACGGTCGTTTTTTTTCCTTGTTCTGCCTGAACCGCCCACTCCTTATATGGCACACGCACACTAACGGGGACCCGCACATTTTCGGAGTTTAGTAAACATGCCCCTTAGTGTACTACATGTTTATCAACATGTATAAATGCCTGTAGTACTTCTGTACGGATCTATAAAAAAGGAAGGTAAACAAAGGTCATAGGAAGAGGGTCTAAGGGGACAGACTCAGGAGTAATCTAAGAAAATATTTCTTTACCGAAAGAGTAATGGATGTGTGGAACAGTCTCCCAGTGGAGGTGGTGGAGATGAAGACAGTATTTTAGAAAGCATGTGACAAGCATTAAGGATCTCTGAGGGGCAAAAATGAGTTGTAGAGACTGGGCTGTTGCTTTTGATGGACAGACTGGATAAACTATATGGTTTTTTTTCTCCCATCATTGTCTATGTTTCTAAATAAAGAAAGGAAAACAAGGAATTAGACACCTCCCACTCCTCCTTCCAAGAGATCCCAAGATAACAATGTTTCTCAGTAATGGTCCCTCTGTCCTCCAAACAGACCCAATTTTGAGCTAGCCACAAAGAATAAGCATAAGACATATTGTTCTACAATTATATTCAGGTATTTTTATACTGCCTGTCTGCAAATACATTCTAGGTGGTTTACAAGCAGGTATTGTATATATTCCCTTATCCCTAAAAGGCTTGCAATCTGCATAGAGTGTTAAGTGGCTTGAAACCCCAGTCCCTCTGGCCCAAGGTTGCTGCCCCTGAGTGGGAATCAAACGCCCAGCCCTCCAGACTGAGGTAGCTTGTCTCAACTACTAGCCCACGTTTTCCTCTAATGCTCCTGTTTTATAAAATTGGCCCCACATATGGGCACGAAAATGAGTGTAGCCTGTGCGGGTGTTTATAAAATTACCCTCTTAATGTAGAATTATACCCATGCATGCCTTTCCTCCCTGCACTTTATAACCAGATATATTTTGTATGGACAATGATTTGTCCAGAGAAAATGTACAGTAATCAGTCGTGGGGGGGGGGGGGGGGTTAAAAATCATGATTTGTTCAGTTAACACTCCCCAAAGTAACCTAGACAAATTGCTTGACACCATCTGAAAAAGGAGTCAGTATGGTCCTGGAAGCTCATGTAGAAGAACATCTTTGGATGAGTCTTAGACTGGTCCATTGATAGGATAAGACCTTCAGGACTAATAGAATTATGGAACGCTGTACTACAATGTTCAAAAGTCAAACTTACAGGGCTCTGGTAATATATTAGAAATCCAATGAGGGGAAGAGAAGGAAATATTCTTTCATCTTGTTATTGGAGTGCTGAAAATTGAAGCATTTTCCACTTCTCGCTTCTGTCACTGCAGTGCCATATCTGGATTTAGCACCTGAAGTACTCTTTTGCTTAAATGCATGCTTCAGACACAAAGCAAGAGAGCCATTTGATTGGCTGTCACTGCAGGATTTATAATAATGGTAAGAGTATCTCTCTGACCTCTTCAGAGATCACTGGTACACAAAAGTGACAATGCATGAAAAACATGATAGAAAACTGCCACCAATAAGTTTCCCATGTGAATATTATCTACAGCATTACATAAAATTTACAAAGAGTGCCAATAACCTTCACAATTTTTATTTAAATGGAGTTCATGTATTGCAGCATTGTACTCTTTTGCACTTAAAACAGAAATTTGCACAATACAAATTTGATATTTTATCTTGGAATTGTTCATTTTAAAAGATGGCTTACATTTTACATTTTGTAGCAAACATGTCTGAGAATGGATTTTAAACATCATAAAATAGGCATGTTTATATCTATTTCTCAAAAATGCACAGCAAGACTGGAAATTGCACACAGTTTCATGTCTGTAACTGCTAGCACTGCTGGAAAAATTTTAATTGGATCAGAAGAGGGAATGTGTGACTGGGAGATGGCATTTATGGGAGAGAGAGGCAGAGATAATGTGACCGCAAGAGGTGGGAGTGAACATATAATTATGGCAGGACTTCCAAAATATGTGTCGGCAACTCCACAGCTAGTTGTGTTTTCAGGGTATCCAGAATGCACATGTAGTAGAGAAATTTGCATATGCTGGATCTTCAATATATGCAAATTTACACCAACACTTTCATTGTATTTATCCTGTAGGATAGCCAGGAAAGTTTGGGAAGTACTAGATTAGAACATAATATAAGAACATAAGAATTGCCATAATGTGTCAGATCAAAGGTTCACCAAGCCATTGTCCTGTTTCAAACAGTGGACAATCCAGGACACAAGTATGTGATGTATCCCAACAGTAGGCAGATTCTATGCTACTTATTCCCAGGGACAAGCAGTAGTTTTCTCCTGGTCTACCTTAATAACAGTTTATGGACTTTTCCTCCAGGAATTTCTCCAAACCTTTTTTAAACCTAGCTACGCTGATAGCTTTTACCATATCCTCCCACAACAAGTTCTAAAATGTAATTATGCATTGAGAGAAAAATATTTCTCCTATTTGTTTTAAATGCAATACTTTGTAACTTCATTGCATGCCCTCTAATCAGTAGTTTTTAAAAGAGTAAACAATCGATTTGCATTTACACGTTCCACTCCACTCAGGATTTTATAGACCTCATTCATATCTCCCCTAGCCAAGAAGTATGTAAACAGAGGGTATTCTTGAACAGAATGGAATTCAGCAGGGGACAAATCACACAAGAGTATAATGGAGTGAATGAGGAATACACTGAGGAACAGAAAGATTTTATATTGTCTCCTGCCAAATATGGGTTTCACCTGCTGGCTAGTCCATAATATAGGGTTCCAAAAGGAGCCCTGGTGCATGGCCCCCAATCTCAGGACCACTGCTGTAAAAAACAGATGCGGGAACAGTGGAAGAGTATATTAAAATAGAGAAAAATCCCTGGGTAATTGTGAATAAGGGCTCATGGCACCAGGATCCCAGCAGTGGTTCTGACTGAGTTGAAATGAAAAGGAGGAAGGAGGGGCTTGCCTGGCCAAAAATAAAGTGTGCTATACACTAAGCCTTAACTTGGTTGCTATTTTGGAATTACTCTAAAAATTAGTATATATTCACATATAAATGAGGGAATATTATATGTAAATTAGGCATTAGCAAGTGCACAGAAATATCATGATATGCCTTCCACCACCCACTATTTAGCATATTCTCATCATGGTCTAAAATATAACACACACCTCAGACCCACAGGTAGCTTGAGGGGCTGGAAGGGGGCTGAATGCTGAGGAGGGGGGTGGGACTAGAGGGAGACTGATACTGAGGGGCTGGGACTGAAACTGGAAAGGTCCTGATGCTGGGGGGGCTGGGACTAGAAGAGGTTTGAACAAAGGATATGGTCTGGCAGATGCTGAGGGGAGGGTGGGAAAAGGGCAGATATTAGGGGAGTGAAAAGGGAGAGGAGGAAAGATGGGGGAGGGAAGAAGCACATGGGTGTAGTTTGGGAGGATGAAGGCGTCTTTGTCCCCAAACAAGTCACCCTAACAATGGCCATAATGCTTGTCTGCTCATGGGGATCTGATTTCCTACATGTAGATAGAAGGGGACTTTGCCGTGATCGTGGCCATTCTCTTCTCTTCTGCACGCAGGAGATCGGATCCCTGCAGGCAGTCAAGCTTTGCAGCCATTGTCATGGCAACTCATTTGGGGGGCAATACTTGCAGGCAGAAGAGAAGAGGATTTAGGCAAAGTCCCTTCTATCTGCTCACAGGAGATTGGATCTCCTGTGGACAGAAGAGAAGTGGCAGCCTGAAGACAAGCAGTCTGCCTGTGAGGATCCAGTTGCCCATGGGCAGAAGAGAAGAGAGAGGCCCGATGGCCTGCAGCACAATAGGTTGTGTGTGTATTGAGGGGTAGGACTTCAAGTGAGGTAAAGAAGGCAAGGACAATTTAAAGGATCAGGAGGCCAATTTAAAAAAGGAGGATGGGGATTTTAGGGCAGGGGATGGAAGTGCTGGTTGGAGGGGGGGGGGGTTGGTGAAGGGGGGAGATTCTGGAAGAGTAACAGAGGAGAGGAGCCAACAGGAGAGAGGTTGGAGGAGGAAGGAAGAGTGCAAGATGTTGCCAAAAGATGCATCCCCCCCTCCAGAACACACACAAGCACCCCATCTCCACCCCCCACACCATACACAAAGGTATCCCACCTCTGCACAACAGACATACACACACAAGCACACACACATATGGGCACCTCCCCTCTGCACCATAACACACATACAGGCACCTCACTCCGCACCATACACACACACAGGCACTCCACCTCTGCATGACAGACATACACAACCCTCCATCCACATGACAAACATGCACACGCACACACACACACACACGTGGGCACTTTACCTCCACAACATACACATACAAGCACTTTACCTTCGTACCACATACACACATACAGGCACCCCACCCCTGCACCACATGCACAGATGCCCCACACCCCATTCAAACAAAGACACCTACCACATCTCTACCCACACACAGACAGGCACACCACAGTTGCACCACACACACGTACAGACACAATATCTGAAGTTATAACTGTTCTTATTTGTATTTCTGTCTAAAGATGACATGTAGTATAGGAACACTGATGCTGGTCTGATGACCTACAATCGAAGATGATCCAGACCAATATGAATTCAACCATCATATCCTTCCCCAGACCACATTTGTCCTCCCAACCAACCTCTCTGCTGAAATTCTCCGAGGTATCCAACAAAGAGATCGTAGATATTATTTCCTCTATTAACCTCACCACTGCTCCTAACGATCCTTGCCCTGCAAGCTGGATTAAAGAGTTGCGCCATGACCTCAGTCCAACCATATGCAGAATCTTGAACCAATCCCTCTCAACAGGGTTCTTCCCTCAAAGCTTAAAATACACATCAATCCGCCCTCTGTTAAAAAATAGCAGACTCGATCCATCTAAAGCTGAGTCCTTCAGACCAATTTCGAGCATATCACTGCTTGCCAAAATCATTGAGAAGGTAGTCCAGCGACAAATCCAACACCACGTCGACACTGAAGCATCACTGGACCCATCCCAACATGGCTTTAGAGAAGCACACGGTGTTAACACCATCCTCACAACCCTCTTCAACAACCTAGTCACAGGACTTGACAACATTCACCAAGGATTTGTCCTCATCTTTTTGGACATAGCAGCCGCTTTTGACTCGGTGAACCACAAGACACTTTTACTTTGCCTCAAAGAAAAAGGGATACAAGACTCAGCACTAGCCTGGTGTAAATCTTATTTGTGCAACAGATGGCAACAAGTCAGAGCAGGTTCCACAACATCAGAGCCATTTCCACTGAAGCAAGGTGTACCTCAGGGCTCATCCCTATCTGCATTGATGTTTAACATCTACATGCAGCCCATCTGTGCTTTAATCCGCTACTTCAATGTCCAATGCCTTGCCTATGCAGATGACATCCTCATTTACACACCTTTCAAGATTGATCAGCCTGACTTCTCTCCAATATTAAGATGCTTTGAAGCGGTAGCAGATTGGCTCCTCTCTCAAAATCTATGAATTAACCACAGCAAAACAGACATTCTATTTGTCACGAGAAACCAGAAGTTCACGCCACCTCCCTCACTACAAGTCAACAATACTGAACTGAAGGCCAAACCCACAATCCGCTATCTAGGCATTACTCTTGACCAGCGGCTAGACATGTCAGCACATGTCAAAAACACCACAAAAGCAATATATCATAAGATCCGAACACTACGTCATCTCCGCCCACTACTTGACTTCACTGACTACCGATCAATCTTCCAAGCCTTAGTTATCCCACATCTCGACTTTGCTAACATCATCCTACATGGACTTCCACAGTCGACTCTAAGCCCGCTCCGACTTGCCATGAACTCAGCTGCGAGGGTACAGGTAGGACTTTCAAGGTCAGACCACATAACGCCAGTCCTGAAGAACCTACACTGGCTACCGCTGCAGGCTAGAATCCATTACAAGACTCTAGTGCTGAGATTCAAAGCCCTCAAGAACCAGCTCAGTAAACTTCTCCACAGCACACCAGTCAACAGAATCAGGAGATCTACATTGATGAATACACTTGAAGTCCCTAAGTTGTTGATAAAATGTACAGCCAGTAGAGCCTTCTCCATTTTCGCACCTATGGCCTGGAATGCCCTCCCAGCTGAAATCCAAGCCATCTTGAACCTAGCGTTATTCAGAAAAGCTCTCAAGCACCACCTGTTCCTACAACATTACCCTGATACCAATTCTGGAAAGCACACAGCCATCACCTTGCCTTACTACCTAGCCCGCCCCATAGATCAGCCTCCCGTAGAAAATGGTTAATCATCTTTCCCCTACCTTCCCTCCCTGACTCATGAGCGTATGCCTCTGTTTAAAGATCCTTATATGTCCTTCATAAGAGTATTCATAATTTGTATATAGTTCCCCCGGTTTCTTCCATGTTTACTACCCCTGTTCAATGTAAACTCAATGTGACCTCTTACATTGTAGTATGTTCTGTTTTAACTGTAAACCGCACTGATTATAATAGCGCGGTATATAAGAAATATAAATAAATTAATAATAAAATAATGAGACCTGAGAACAAGAGACCAGTATGAGAGACAATTGGGGATGGGCATAAGAAATTCACAAGCATTGGCTCTTAAGATTTTGGCATGGCTCCTAAACCCACACAAAATTTGTCAAGTCCTGCAATAGAGGCACAGCACATTTGGAATTTTGGTGCCAGCTATAGAATGACCAGCTGCACAAATAAAGTCCTGTCACCATGTGCACCTCTCTGCTAGCTACTATTTTTATGTTTAATTTTCTCTGATCTCACATGCAGGTAGCACTGCTTCTCTCCAAGGTTTGCCCCATCCCTCGATGCTGATGATTCTTGTTCAGAGATGGGTTGCTTGGAGAGGCAGCACTGCACCTAATCAGCAACACAGCCACCTCTGAGAAAGTGGCACTGAGATCATAAGAACATAGAAATGCCATACTGGGTAGGACCAAGGTCCAACAAGCACAGTATCCAGTTTCTAATAGTGGCCAAACCAGGCCACAAATACCTGGCAAGTTCCCAAAAAGGCACACAGGTTCCAGAATGTTTATTCTGGGACAAGTAGTGGATTTCCCAGATCCTCTTTAATAATATTTTATGGACCTTTCCTCCAGGATCTTGTCCAAACCATTTTTTAAATCAGCTACACTAGCAGCCTTCACTACATCCTCTGGTAACAAATTCCAGAGTTTGATTACACATTCAGTGAAAAAAATATTTTCTCTTCTTAGTCTTAAATGTAGTTTCATTGCGTGTCCCCTAGTCTTTCTACTTTTGATGGCGTAAACAACCAATCTACGTTTACCCGTTGTACTCCATTCATTAATTTATAGATCTCTATCAAATCTTCCTTAGGCATCTCTTTTCCAAGTTGAAAAGCCCTAACCTTTTTAGCCTGCCTCAAGACCAGCCCAATTTGAGCAGCAGAAGGGAGAGGGAAAGGTGAGCTCCTCCCACTCCCCACTGCAGGCCCAATCAGACCAGTGCTGCTGCCATATTTAAAAACAGGGCACGCTCAGGCCCCGACACCATCAAAACTGGCCCAATCGGAGCAGCAGAAAGGGAGCAGGAAAGGTGAGCCCCTCCCCACTCCCCACCACCGGCCCAATCAGACCACTGCTGCTGCCGCATTTAAAAACAGGGCATGCTCAGACGTGTCCGCGCCTGGCGAGTTTTGGTGAGGCCCTCAGGCAGGGACCAAAACCATACAAAGAAACGAAGAGACCTCATTAACTGACACCCCTCAAACACCATCAAAGAACACACTGCAGCTCCAAGCAAATCTGCAAGTGCTCCCAAGACCCAGTCATACTGCAAGCTCACACAAAAGAGTCAATCCCTCCAACTGCAACCTCTCTTCACCAGGACCCTCCCAGGCAGGGGCGGCCCAAGGGGGGTGCGGGACCATGTGCGGAGACTCGGTGCGGGGCCTCATTTGCATAAGGGGTCTCATTTGCATAAATATTTGCATAATGTTACCATATACTAACTTTTAGTAAACATGCCTCTTAATGAGTGTATGAATAAAGAAAGACTAAAAGATTTCTACATTACTATAATCCAGTGCCAACCGCCAGACACATTAGGAACTACTACAAACACTGCCCATTTAGAACCCATAGCAAACCCGCCGTATCCTAACAGCACTACCAGGACTCACAAAGCACCATACCCTACCTATCAAAAGGAAACATGCAAATATTAAACCAATACATTTCAGAGAATACCAATACATGACCTACTGGGGAAAGAGAACAAGTGGCAATGTCAAATAGGAATTATATAAACAGAATACCTCAGCTCAGTTACACATGAACAGAACATAAACCATCACCAAACAAGGAATCACAATTTAGAAACAGGATGACAATAATTAAACTGGGAATCCCAAAAGCCAAACTTGGAATGTACAACACTGTAGAAATAAAACTATACATTAATTTGCTCTTGTACTAAACAAAGCGCAGACGTTAATGATGCACATTTACCAGAGCTGACATATTCCAATTAATAAATTCAAAATAAAGAGATATTTTTCTACCTTTTGTGCATTTTTTTTCAGCTGCAATTGCTCCAGCCACTTTCTTATGGTTTCTTCGTGTCTTCTGCTAACTCTCCATCGTCTGCTGTCCATTTGTCCTTTCTTCTCTCCTAGTTTTTTTTCCATTCTCTCTCTACATCTGCTTTAACATACTAATCTTTCTCCTTTTGCTCTTTCCTCATTCCTATTTCATCCACTCAAATTTTACCCCTCCATCCTCAATCCCCATTTACTCTCCGAATACCCGGCCAATTGTAGATTTTTCATCCCTCCCACACAAAATATTTTTCCCCTCTCCATTTTACTCTCCCAGCCCCATCCCATTCTAATCCTCCCCCAACATCAGCTCCCTTCTAGTTCTAGCCTCACCCAGCATCCATTCCCTTCTAGTCCCTGCATCAGCCCATTTCCAGTCCTAGCCCCCCATCAGCCCATTTCCAGTCTTAGCAACCCCCCAACCCAATACCAGTCCTAGCCCCCCCATCAACCCACTTCCAGTCCTAACCCATCACCCCATTTTCAGTTTAAGCCCCCCCTATAACCCATTACCAGTCCTAACCTCCCATCAGCCCTTTTCCAGTCATCCCCCCATAGCCCATTGCCAGTCCTAACCCCCCCCCATCAGCCCACAGCCAATTACCAGTCCTAACCCCATCAGCCCACCTCAAGTCCTAACCCCTCCCCATCAGCCCATTTCCTGTCCTAGCCCCCCATAGCCCATTATCAGTCCTAACGCCCCATAGCCCATTACCAGACAGCCCCCATCAGCCCAAAGCCCATTACCAGTTCTAACCCCCTAAAAGCCCACAGCCCATTACCAGTCCTAACCCCATCAGCCCCCCTCAAGTCCTAACCCCTCCCGTTCAGCCCATTTCCTGTCCTATCCCCCCCATAGCCCATTATCAGTCCTAACCCCCCCCCATAGCCCATTACCAGACAGCCCCCATCAGCCCACAGCCCATTACCAGTCCTAACCCCTCCCCATCAGCCCATTTCCTGTCCTAGCCCCCCATAGCCCATTATCAGTCCTAGCCCCCCCATAGCCCATTACCAGACAGCCCCATCAGCCCACAGCCCATTACCAGTCCTAACCCCTCCCCCATCACCCCACAGCCCACCTCAAGTCAAGTCCTAACCCCCTCCATAGCCCATTACCAGTCCTAACCCCCCCCCCCCTCATCGGTTCAAGGAACATTTTAAATAAAAAACTGCCTGCTACCGCTGCCGCTGCTGCTACCGCCGCGGCAGCGGCAGAATGGAGTGTCCCGCGGGGCCCCTCTGCCCGGCTGAGTCCCTCCCTCCCTCTCTCTGCGACGGCTGAGCCCCTCTGTGCCGGCTTTCAGATATACGAAGGGAGAGTGTCTCCCTCGCGTCTCTGTTAAGCCCGCAGGGGCTGATGGGAAATTTCCCATCTGCCCCTGCAGGCTTAACAGAGATGCGAGGGAGACACTCTCCCTTCGCGTATCTGAAAGCCGGCACAGAGGGGTTCAGCCATCGCAGAGGGAGAGCTCAGCCGGGCAGAGGGGGCACCGCGGGACACTCCATTCTGCTGCTGCCGCGGCGGGAGCAGCAGCGGCAGCGGTAGCAGCCAGCTTTTTTTTTTAAACTTAATTTTGAAAAAAAGCAGAATGTTCTTTGCATGGGGCCCTCTGAAACGCGGGGCCCTGTGCAAAAAACATTCTTGCTCAATGGATGGGCCGGCCCTGCTCCCAGGGCTTCATTGGCCCCAATCCAACAGGCCAAACCTCATCAAACTCAACACCCCACATACCCAACCAAGACAATAGGAGGTTCTTGCAGGCATCTAGCACCCATCATGGGAGAGAAGGAGAAGAGAACAAATGTATTAATACCTAAAACTACCCCAGTCAAAAACAGAACAAGAGTCAAGAGTATACACAAATCCCCAAGTACCCATACTAGCCCACTGATTTGTCCAGAAGAAAATTTTCCTAATGGGAAACATTGTGAAAACAAACTTATTGCCACATAGGTAACCACACACTTACAGGGGAAAAGGAGACAGAATGTGGCTCTGAGAGTCAAAAATTTATACCGCAACTGCAAGAAAGCCTTCCTACGCAATGCTTAGGCCTGGCAACATCAGGGTAAATGTTTATCAGCCGACCACAAAAGGAAGGAGACTTTTTAGAGAAGTATAATTTCAAGACAGCAAGCTTATCAGCCTCCGATCCAAAGGTGACCAATGGAGTCGCCCTCTCAGAAACAATGTCCTGAGAGGTCTCAAGAAAAGCGATCAAATCAAGGCTATTCAGAGAAGCAATGGACTCCAACCCCTCTCCTTCGGCCACTTCTACCCGAGTCCCCTTGGAAACATAAAATAACTTAGAAATAACTAATGCATCAACATTACTAAACAACAGAATTTCTTTCAAATACTTTTTCAGCAGCTTGAGGGAGGACTGCATCACAGGAAAATTCAGGATCATAAATTCCTTGCCATTAATTGATTCTCTATTGCCTCTAGTTTGGTATGGATAACCAAACTATCCTTAACTACTCCCCCCCTAAAGACTGTAATGAGGGCTGAGAGCCCTCAAGTTTCATTACATGAAATTCTAAAAAAGAAATTAAAGAATCGCGCTGTTTAAATTTGTCCACAGACTCCTCAGAAAACTTGCACAATTGACCCATAGTCCCTGTCAATATTGATTCCACCCTCTACAGCTTTCCCCAAATATCCTTCAAGGAAACCTCAGTGGAGGGGCTCAACAGTTAAACCAAACTTGAAGATGGTGATGCAAGAGAAACTGCCTTGGTATACCAAACACTAGCCAGGGGGCCTGAGAGGGAGGGGGATTGCAGAGAGTGTTCGCTTGCAAGCAGAAAAGAAGTGGCTCTCTGAGAACCGCTACTAGCGTCCAGAGCAGACAAACCTATCATAGAAGAAGGCTGGGGTGGAGGTGTAGGCAACCAGAACTCAAAGAACTTTCAATATCCAAAGTATTACTCACAGTTGTAGAAGGAGGCAAATCAAGAGACTGCACATGGAGGTCCATAGGCCCCTTGACAAGGACTGCTCCTCCAGTACCTCTTGGAGCCTTGTTCTTCACCTTCCACTCATCCATAACAATTCAGAGCTTCTTCCAGTGCTTCTTCATGCAACAAAGGGGCTTCAAAAAGGCAGAACATGCCCCTTTGGTCACGTTTCACAGAAAAACTGAGCTTTTACCTCCGAGGCTGATCACAAGGGAGAGGGCAATCTTACAGCTGGTCTCCTCAGGGGTGCAATTGCTAAAGATGGTAAAGCAGCAAAAGCACAGAGTCTCTCTCCAAACAGCTCTCCAAACAGACTTCAGGAGAGCTGCGCTTTTACCTCTTCACCTACACCTCCATGTGACTGATTGGGTGTCGGGGGTGGAAGCGGGAGCTGCTCGCCCCTCCCGCTCCCCCCACCAAGGCCCAATCGGGGCGCTGAAGCAAGCCTTTAAATGAGGCAGCCGGCGGGAACATCAGCCTCTTCACCTACACCTCCATGCAGCTCATCGGGCGTCGGGGGTGGAAGCAGGAGCTGCTTGCCCCTCCCACTCCCCCCACCAAGGCTCAATCGGGGCGCTGAAGCAAGCCTTTAAATGAGGCAGCCGGTGGGCATCCCCACACCTGGCGGGCCTGCGCCTGAGGGCCTCACCAGAAGGCCCTTTGGCATGGCCCTTAGGCGCAGCACGATGGCGAGACTGCTGCCGCCCTCGCAGTCACCTCACGGAGCGCAACCGAAAGACCCTGGTTCCACCTCTACAATGTAAGCATTTACCCTGCTGCCGCATTGCATTGCATTGCTCTGAACTCCATTGCTACTTCACTGCTTGCAATTAACACTGGTGCCTCATTGCTTGTAGCATTGCTTGTAGCGTTACTATAACATTACTTGTACATAGCATACTCTACCTGGCCTGTTGTATCCAATACTACCTCATTACCTGTATTATAATATTGTATTCTAACACTGCTAGCTCATTACCTGTATTATAACACTGTTGCCCCATCGCTTATAGCATTGCTACAACACTACCTGTAGCATAGCATGTTCTGCTTAGCCTGCTACAATATAACATTTACCCTCTTCTTACCCTATTTTACCATCTTACCCCTGTTTTGCCCATGCTTGCACCCTCTATGGTTGTCTTGATTCGATTGTGAGCTCTGATGAGCAGGGACTATCTCTATTATTTGTCCTGACTAGTATGTAAGCTCTGATGAGAAGGGACTGTCTGTTTGCCTCTTATTTAAATAGAATTGCACTTTAGTACTAATAGTAGTAATGGGAGAAAACCAACCTGGTTTTGCCCTAACTAGATTTTTGCTCTGTGTATTTCTCATCTTGATTAGATTGTAAGCTCCAACGAGAAGGGACTGTCACTCTTATATGTCTGTACAGCGCTGCGTACGAGTAGCGCTATATAAATGTTAAATAGTAGTAGTAGTAGGCTGAGCAATCTTATAGCTGGTTTCCGCAGGGGTGCAATTGCTAGAGATGGCAACCAGCAAGAGCACACAGTCTCTCTCCAAGCCCACTGGAGGACAGCTGAGCTTTTACCTCTGAGGCTGATCACAGAAGGGAGGAGCAATCTTACAGCTGGTCTCCACAGGAGTGCAATTGCTAGAGATGGCAAAGCAACAAGAGCATACAGTCTCTCCAAACAGCTCTCCACCTGAGGATCTTTTCCGCCTGCTTCCACTGCCACCATCACCTCTGCTGCTCCAAGGTTTGTTTTTTTTTGTATTCTTACGGTCCTGAGGGCCCTCAGAGCCTTCTTTACCTGCCATCATCACCACTCCAATTATTATTTTTTTAACATCTGCCATCCCTCTCAGAGCCTTTTCTGTCTGCTGTTGCCACCATCACTGTGGAATTTTTATTCAGTCCTAACATCATTTTCAAGACCTTTTTGATCTGCTGCTGCCATTCCAAGATTTTGCTTTTAGAGCCCCCAGAGCCCTCTTTGCCTGGCCACTGCCACACTTGTTCAGTGTTTATATGCTTATGGCATGAAGCTCAGTTCTAGCAAATCAAGGGCTATGTGGGTCTCCTGGCATAAGCATTGCCCGTTCCTGTCTCTTCTTATCCATAACCAACCCATACCTCTCTCCGACTGCCTTTCAATCCTGGGATGCAAATTTGATTCTTCTCTAACCTTTGATGCACAAATTTCTGCTACAATCAAGTCTACCCTTTGTTTCATAAGGCAAATGCTTTCAGTTAAACTTTATTTGGATTTGGCTCATCTGAAAACATTTTCCCTTTGCTCTTGTTCTAAACCGTCTCGATTATTGCAACTCCCTTTACTATGCTTGAAAATCATGCCAACATACATCATCTTCAGCTCCCAAACACAAAAAATGCAAATTTCAAGCACACATGATGGAGGCATGGCCTAGTGGTTGGGGCAAGGTACCTCAAGCCAGAAGGTTGAGGGTTTAAATCCCACTAGAGGACAGCAACCTTGGGCCAAAAAGACTGGGGTTAATATTCCCACTGGTGCTCCTTGTGGTCTTGGGCAAGCCACTTAACCCTCCATTGCCCATGTTCCCTGTAAAATAGTTATCCCCAAGTTATAATGCTTTGTTCAATGTAAACCACCTTGATATCATAAAAGATGGTATATAAGAAATATTAAATAAATAAATTTCAGTAGAATACATAGTAAAACAAAAAAATGTCATGTTATTTGCTTTTTGCATCAACTACACCTGCATGTTGGGACTAGCTGGAGGAGGTACATGTAGGAAATAGACGTCTCTTCTGGTAAGTACTGCAATATTCTGGAAAAGAGCAATGGATGGGTTCGAGTCTTCATTGTTAATGAACAGGGGAAGGTTATATAGTCTTTGTAATGCTCCAGATTGCCAACTGCTAAATCGGTTTCCCTCTGTCTCTCACCTCAAATCACCCCATGCCTTCTGCCACTTCCATGCATGTGGTTTAGCGCAGCAGGGTTTACAAGTACACTTTTCCTTCCACACAGACATCAGAAGGACAGGAGGAAGAAGAGGGGGGAGCGCACTGGGCCCACCCACCACCGACTGCTCATCGTTCACCACCTACCGCTAGCCGCTAACCTGGCAGTACAGCACAGTTACTTACCTGTAACAGGTGATCTCTGGGAACAGCAGGAATAAGTCTTCACATATGGGTACGTCGGTACCGACGGAGCCTGCGCGGGAACGCTCCCCAGCGTCCAGAAAGAAAGCTTTTGGGAGCATCCCAAGTGCATGCGCGCTGCCTTCCCGCCCATTTACTTCCCTCTCATCAGTTGGGTTTGTAGCTGAGACCGAAGGAGGGAAGTAGACAAATTAGAGAGAAAAAAGAGATAGAGATGGAGAACAACTCCTAGGGGAGGTGGGTGGGTTGTGAAGACTTATTCCTGCTGTTCCCAGAGATCACCTGTTACAGGTAAGTAACTGTGCTATCTCCAGGAACAAGCAGAAATGAGTCTTCACATATGGGGACTCCCAAGCTAAGATGCCTGGAGGAGGCCCCAGCATGTTGCAAATCTAAAGATGGGCCATGCTTATCCCTCAAAACCTCAGGCATCCAAGGGATGGAGGGTAGGAGTTGAACTAGAAAAGAAAAAAGAGGTGCTGTGGAACAGCTGGACTAAACAAGGTATCCAGAGGGGAGTCCTTGTGTAAATCATAAATATTAGAAAAATATTGAGTCCCAATTTTCTAATGTAGATCTCACTCAAAAATATTGCAAAAATATTTTTTGAGGGTAATATGGGTCTGTGGTTGAGAGCCAGTACATTATCCTCAAAGAAATTCCCTCAATGTGAAGTAGAGGGAAAAAAATAAATTTTGCAATACAGGAAGAGAGGAGAAGCCCTCATGGCCAGAATTAACCCCAGAAGAAAGTACTGAGGGAGTTCAAAGAGGTTGGACGTTTGAGAAATAGCTAAAGCTTCTGTAAAGTCCAAAAAATTGAACTTCTTGTCCTTGGAGCAGAATAAGGTCCTAGGAAAGAGTGGAGATAATCTGACTGGTTTGGATGAAAAGGTAGAAATACCCTTTGCAGAAAAAAGGGAATAGGTCTTTAAGACCCTCTTTATTCCAATGAAAGACAAAGAGATTTGTACTAGGCGTTGAGCCTCCAATTTCTTGAAGATCAGTAAAAGTCTTTCGTAAGTAATGTCACTTATGATGATGACCTTACATGTAGAGCTTCAGATGTGACGTAACCTAAAAGGTAACGGTAAAAGAAGGTATTTCCTAATTTACCATAGAAATTGGTTGTCCATTGAGTTTTATGGTATGCTGGGGCAGCATTAATATGGACAGTAAACAAACCTTTCAAAGTCAGATGTTGTATAGAGATTGACACAATAACAAGAAGGATTAAGACCTACTTGAGAATATTGATGGAGAATCTCTGTCTGGTTAAATATGGAAGAACTATAGAGAAAGTTTCGTGGAAACTGGTATTATGTTCTTCACTTATAGGGATAGGACTAGACTTCCTGAAAAAATCCAGCCCCTGAAATAACCAGGATTCAAGACGTACATGAATGAGTGCAGTCTTAAGTCTTAAGACAGCAAGTCTGGATCCTTCTATAATTTCAAAAAGTAGCTGGAGAAAAAGACGCAATATAAGGGGATACCATGTTTGCCTCTTTATGAGGGCAATATGAGTATCATGCATTCTCTTGTTCAACATAAGCTACCATGAAGTATAGGAAATTAGAAGGAAAGTAGTGAGTAAGGACCAACTGCAGTGAAAAAAATGCATCCCTGTTGTGGAAGTTCCAGTGAGATGTGGAACAAACCAGGGAATTGTGCAATTTTCTACGCTTTCACATGATCTAAACCCTGGTTACCTTTCCTTAAAAGGAAATTTTAAGGAATATGTTAAGAGTAAGAAAAAAACCAGTCATGTAGGAGCATGACTGGCAGAGTCTACCAATTGAAGCCTTTCTTAACTCTCTGGCCCCTACCTAATAGGAGTAGCTCTGAGGCTCTCTGGCAAAGGCCCACAGTTGCAGAGCTTTGTTATAGAATTGCAGAGATCATGTTGTAGGTTGCTTAGATCTGGCTGTTGAATTGCCAGTGTGCAACCTAAACTATTCTGTTGGAGCCAAAGAGAATTGAAGGTGGCTAAGAATAGTAGACAGGCCTGATGCCTGTAACAATAAATAGTCCAAATGAGTTCTGGAGCTCTTTTGGAATTATCTGTTATTAAGGCAGCATAAAAAGTTAGGTCCTATAGATTGGAGAGGACCGACAGACATAATTTGGAGTAGTGATACCCAATTTCTGTCCGAAAAGCTGCCTTAACAAAAAAAGTATCTGAGAAGAAGATGAACCGCAAAGGGGGAAAAAAACTCTGTATGGAAACTACTTACTGGAGAAGGTATTGAAGAAAATCCTATGGCTTAGAGAATAAGCCCTCCAGTTGATTAGTAGTACTCTTAGAGACTGAATTTCTGGGCTAAGAGGGATAGAAAGTAATACAGAGTTGAGAAGACTTACAATTTGGTAAGTCTTTGAGGAGATAGGGTCCCCTTGCAGTTAAAGTATGAGATATCCTCGTACAGGAAACTGACAAGGTGAAGGGTATAGCTCACCCTGTTGTTAGTTGTTAGTCCTCCTTTTGTTTTAAAAGGAGAAACCTGTTATCTCTGGGGTATGAGAGTCCTTAATAGCTCTTAGAGCTAGAAGGATAGATTGCTCTTCTAACAAGAGATTCATGCCCAGAGTCGAGGATTGAGTCAATGTATGACTGATATCTCAGCATGGATGAGATGAATTTTAGATGCTTCTGTTGAAAAGAAGTAGGCTCAAAGTTCTAAACCTCACACAGAAAAAGTGAATAAAATATCAGAAACCCTGCAATTTCTGGGTTTGCTGAGCCTGTTGAGGTTTTGATTCTCTTAGCCTGGTGTGATGTTGCCCATCCTTGGAAACATCTGTATAATGGGTAGAAGATGGATAAAACTTTTTTCCCTTATGGGAATAAAGCTTTTTAGGAGATTTTTTATTAGCTGGGATAGAGGAAAGTTTTGACAATCCTCTGAAAGCAACAGCATCAGTGCTTAACTGATTAGCTTGAAATAAAGCCTCCTTGTTGAAGAGATTTTCACCAGTACAAGGAGTATTTCCCAGCCTTTCCTGAACCCATCTGTTCAAGTCTGAAGCTTGGAGCCAGACTATGTGTCATGCTCCTATGGCTATAGCAGAAGTTCTTCTAATAGACTCAAAACAGTCCAGGGAAGCACGATTAAGGAACCTAGAGATATTTTGAGCATGATTGACTAATGAGGACTAGTCTGCTCTTTTATGTTCTTGAAGAAAAGGGTTCAAAAACTTTAAGTTCTTTGTGACCTCTTCAAGAGATAATCCCATATAGAAAATATATGAGATAATTCTTGCTGAAAGCATGGATGCCTGGAAGCATCGACGTCCAAAGGCATCTAAAGTCATAGACTCACGACCTGGCGGATAAGAAGAGTGCTTCTTTGCACTCTTAATACGCCTCATTGCTGATTCTACAACAATAGAATGATGAGGAAGTTGAGTCTTTTGAAAACCTGGACAAGGTGGCACCTTGTACATAGTGTCAAGTGTCTTAGAATGTGGGGATACCGTTAAAGGAGTTTCCCACATTCTTAATAGTAGATCTTGTAAGATCTGATGCAAAGGAAGCATGATCACCTCATTTGGAATCCAGGGGAATTGCAGTGTCTCTGAATCCCCCGGTAGGGATTCTTTACCAGGTATAGAAATGGCAAGTAACTTTGCCATATCAAGCAGAAAAGCTTGAAAAGAAATCTCCCCCGAGGAGGACCCTCTAAAATGAGGGGTAAAGGCTAGACTTGTTGAAAAATCAGCACTGGTACCGATGGATTCATCCCAGTCATCGGGATCAGAAGACTGGAAAGGATGAAGCATCGGATTTTCTTTAAAGCGATGTCTTCGGTACCGGCCAAGGTCGGTACCGAGACGAGTCGGTACCGAATCCTCCATGCTAGAGATCGATTCCAGACTCGGCATCGAAGGAAGCAAGTCTGTCGAAGCAAGCATGGACGGTACCGACTCCGATGCCGATGTCGATACCGGTACCGGTACCGAAGCCGATACCGATACTCGAGGAACGGTCTGCAGCAACTCTAGCAGTACCGAAGTAGCCGAGAGCGCTAGACAACGTTCATCAGTGAGGAGTGTTTCATCCAACACCATAGCCGATGCCGGGGTGTCGGTACCATTCGAAGCGGCCACAACCACCGAGCATGGCCCAGGTATGTTCATCGAGGTAAGAACCCCGGGAACAACCTGGAGCCCCTTTAATGCTTTGGAGCCCAAAGACTCCCGCCGGGGCTTTATTGCCAAGATGTCCTCGAGGGCAAGGCCGGAGCCATCTCGATACTGAGAAGGAGATCTACCACTCGAGGACTGGCTAGTCTTTACAGACTTTTGTGTGGTTACCTGATCCTGTGAAGAAGAAGATATTCTAGCTGGTGACATTGAGTGCGATGTGAACCGGGTATCGAGTTGTGCTCGATCCTGAAGACTTCTTCTGTTTGAGCTCCAGCAGGAGAGACATTCCAGAGGGCAATGGTCAGGACCTAAACATTTTAGACACCAACTATGAGTGTCTGAAAAAATATCTGTACCGCCACACTTTGAGCATTTCTTAAGGATAGTGGCTGGCTTTTCCATAATGGAAGGATAGAGGCCTAGTGGCCTAGAAACTGTCAGGCACTGAACAGAAATAAAATTTCTAAGAAAAGAAGAAATTATTCAGAAAAAAGAAAGAAAAGCACCGGCGCTACCGGTGGCATCGAGGGAAGGCAGACGCGACCACAAAAAACTAAGAATAAAAAGAAGAATTTTCTGCGGTGACAGGAATACGTCCTGCCGGCTCTGCGGAAAACGGAAAACTGATGAGAGGGAAGTAAATGGGTGGGAAGGCAGCGCGCATGGGCGTGGGATGCTCCCAAAAGCTTTCTTTCTGGATGCTGGGGAGCGTACCCGCGCAGGCTCCATTGGTACCGACATACCCATATATGAAGACTCATTCCTGCTTGTTCCTGGAGATCAGCAGCACAGCTGTCACAACAACCATCGCCATCAGCACCTGTAGGAGGAGGGGCACCACTGGCCACTTAAGCGGTGCCCCTGCCTGCCATCACTGATGCAGATGCACAGCAGAATCTCCCACACCTTTCCCCTCTTATGCCGCAACCTGGTGTGATAATGCTTATCCTAACTACCCCTCCCACTGTCTATGATGCTCCTCAAACTGTACGTACCCCTGTCATGCTAGAAGAGGACTATGTGGATTTGTGGATTGATGTGATCTCTCCAGAGGCTGAACCTGGGCTGCATCCAGAAGTAGCGGGTGCATCGAATGCAGCTCAGGTGCAGAGCATGCTGGCTAGCATCCTGGAAGAGATTAGAAGGGGCGGGCAGCAGCTAGAAATGGTGGGCAACAGCCTCAGCATGATTAATGAGGCCATTGAGCACATCACTCTTCATTCTGTGGCTACTACACTGTCCTTCCAACTCCAGACCATATGATCCTCTTCTCTTCTTATGCATCCTTTTTTTTTTTGCCCTCCATAACTCCAATCTGATTTTCATATTTTCATAAAGAAATATTTTTATATATTGTAGTTTTATTAAATAATTTATAATTTTTATTAATGTTTTCTATGCATTATGTTCCATTGTTTTCTTTGGACTGTTACAGGTAGAGTTTTGTGATTTTTCTTTTAGAATGAAAATATAAGATTTATCTGTCTGTGATGAGTGTTGGCTGCTTTTCTGAGAAAAGGAAGGGCTGGGTATGGGGTGGTGTTGAATGGGAGGAATTTGAAAGGGGGGTTGGGGCTTTAGATAAGAGAGTTTGTAAGCATCTGAGGGGGGGCATCCCTATCAGCATAGGATGGCCTCACTACCAGTCAACAGTCACAAAGCCTTATTTTGCTTCCCTCTCCTTCATGCCACCATCTCAGTTTTGACCTGTCTGAACCCATTCCATCACTTTATACTCTTCTCCGCAGCACTGTACACCTTCTGTTCTCACTCATCATTTGCCTCCTGCCCAGGGTCTCCCAAGATAGACAGGTCTCAGCTGAGGTGCCAGACTAAGACAAACCACCCATCTGGGCAGCAGCAGAATGGGACAATGTTGTAAACAGAGGATCATATTTCTGTTACAAATGCAACAACACTGAAATTTACTGTGCAGAAGAAAGGCTTGGCAAATCTACTTCTGTATCTTGTCACGAAAACCCAATGGATAGTCACAAAACAAATTGCACTATAGTGCTGGAAGATGAGACCTCCAGGTTAGAAGGCACTCAAATGGCTACTGGGAATAAGCTGAAGACCTCTCAGAGTAAAGCCAGCATTTATAATGTGGTTGGGTCTTCTGATGTAGCTGTGCATGAAAAGAGAGTCAGAAGTTGCAAAGATGTCTTACATATTGGGACATGGAACGTACGAAGCATGAACCAAGGGAAGTTGGAGGTGGTCAAGTATGAAATGGAACATGTACAACTTGATCTGTTGGGTTTCCACTGGAATTTAAAGACTGCCTGAAAAATTGATTTGCTGCTTTAGATACAAATGACAGAGTTCCAGAAGAGTTATGGGATGACATCAAGAAGGTGTGTTGGAAGAAAGCGAGAAGTCTCTACATAAGGTGAAAAAGCAAAAACGGCCAAAATGGATGACTGAAGAAACTCTGAAAATTGTCTAGAAATACAGAGAAGCTAAAGTCAGAGGAGAAAGAGAGGCAATCACAGAACTCAACAGAGATTTCCAACGCACAGCAAGACAAGACAAGGAGAAGTACTACAATAGCACATGCAAGGAAATAGAATCAGAAGCTATTAGAGGAAGAATAAGATCGGCTTTTCTAAAGCTATGAAAGTTAAAGAAAAAATACCAGCCTTGAATTGGAATGCTACAAGATGCTCAAGGATCCATGTTTAATGATGCTGAGAAGATCAAGAAAAGGTTGAAAGAATATACAGAATCATTATACCATAAAGATCAAGTAGACCAACAGCTGTTTCAACTTGTACCTGATGATCAGGAACCATTGGTGATGAAGGAAGAAGTTGAAGCAGCATTGAAATCCATATCAAAGAACAAAGCACCAAGCATTGATGGCATTCCCATTGAAGTATTACAGCAATCGGATGCCTGTTTCCCATCAGCGCCGGCAGGCTTAACAGAGCTGCAAGGGAGAAACTCTCCCTTCGTGGCTCTGAAAGCCGGCGCAGAGAGGGAATGAGGCAGGCAGACAGGCAGGGAGGGAAGGCTCTGCTGGGCGGCGAGTGGGGGGAGGGGCCCCGCAGGACATTTGATACTGCTGCTGCCAAAGCGGCAGTGGCAGCAGCAGCAGCCAGGTTTTTTTTATTTGTAATTTACCTCGGCTGATGGGGGGAGGGGGTTTAGGACTGGTTAATGGCTATGGGCTGATGGGGGAGGGGGGTTAGGACTGGTTAATGGCTATGGGCTGATTGGGGGAGGGGGTTAGGACTGGTTAATGGCTATGGGTTGATGGGGGAGGGGACTGGTTAATGGCTATGGGCTGATGGGGGGTTAGGACTGGTAATGGGCTATGGGGGGCTAAGCCTGGAAATGGACTGATGGGGGGTTAGGACTGGTAATGGGCTATGGGAGGGCTAAAATTGAAAATGGGGTGATGGGGGGGTTAGGACTGGAAGTGGGCTGATGGGGGGCTTAGGACTGGTAATGGGCTATGGGGGGCTAGGACTGGTAATGGGCTGAGTGGAAGGGGGCATGAACTGCAAATAGCTGATGGGGACGGAAGCTTGGAATGGAAATGGGCTGAGTGGAAGGGGGCATGAACTGCAAATAGCTGATGGGGACGGAAGCTTGGAATGGAAATGGGCTGAGTGGAAGGGGGCATGAACTGCAAATAGCTGAGGGGAAAGGGCTTGGAATGGAAATGGGCTGTGAAGGGAGGGAACTAGGACTGGAAATGGGCTGAGTTGGGGGGGAGCTAGGACAGGAAATGGGCTGATGGAGGGACTAGGATAGGACTGGAAATGGGCTGTTGGGGGTGCTAAGATTGGAATTAGGCTGTGGTGGGGGCTTGGATTGAAATGGACTCATGGAGGGGCTAGAACTGGAAGTAGGCTCATGGGGGGCTTGGATTGGAAATGGGCCGAGTAGAGGGGAGCTAGGATTTGACATGGGCTGATGGTGGGGCTAGGAAAGGACTAGAAATGGGCTGATGGGGGGTTGGGATTGGAAATGAGCTGATGGAGGGACTCAGATAGGACTGGAAATGGATGGGGGAGCTAGGACTGGAAATGGGCTGATGGTGGGGCTAGGATAGGACTGGAAATGGGCTGATGGGGGGCTAGGACTAGAATTGGGCTGATGCAGGGACTAGAAGGGAGCAGATGCTGGGTGGGGCTGGAACTAGAAGGGAGCTGATGTTGGGGGAGGATTAGAATGGGATGGGGCTGGGAGAGTGAAATGGAGAGGGGAAAAATATTTTGTGTGGGAGGGAAGAAAAATCTACAATTGGCTGGGTATCGGGATAGTGAAGATTGAGGATGGAGGGGTAAAGTTTGAGTGGATGAAAGAAGAATGAGGAAAGAGCAAAAGGAGAAAGATTAGTTTGTTAAAGCAGATGTAGAGAGAGATTGGAAAAAAAACTAGAAGAGAGAAGAAAGGACAAATGAACAGCAGACGATGGAGAGCAGAAGACACGAAGAAACCAGAAGAAAGTGACTGGAGCAATTGCAACTGAAAAAAAATGCACAAAAGGTAGAAAAATATCTCTTTATTTTGAATTTATTAACTGGACTATGTCAGCTCTGGGAAATGTGCATCATTAACGTCTGCGCTTTGTTTAGTACAAGAGGAAATTAATTTATAGTTTTATTTCTACAGTGTTGTACATTCCAAGATTGGCTTTTGTAGTTCCCAGTTTAATTATTGTCTTCCTGTTTCTAAATTGTGATTGCTTGTTTGGTGATGGTCTATGTTCTGCATGTGTAACTGAGCTGAGGTATTCTGTTTATGTAATTCCTATTTGACATTGCCACTTGTTCTCTTTCCCCAGTAGGTCATGTATATGGCCATGGCCGGATTTAACTTGAGTGAGGCCCTACGCCAACAAAAATTGTGGGCCCCCAGCAGGGGCGGCCCAAGGGGGGTGCGGACCTCATTTGCATAAGGGGCCTCATTTGCATAATTATTTGCATAATGTTACCATATACTAACTTTTAGTAAACGTGCCTCTTAATGAGTGTATGGATAAAGAAAGACTAAAAGATTTCTACATTACTATAATCCAGTGCCAACTGCCAGACACATTAGGAACTACTACAAACACTGCCCATAGTAAACCCGCCGTATCCTAACAGCACTACCAGGACTCACAAAGCACCATACTCTACCAATCAAAAGGCAACACTGCAAATATTAAACCAATACATTTCAGAGAACAACAATACATGACCTACTGGGGAAAGAGAACAAGTGGCAATGTCAAATAGGAATTATATAAACAGAACACCTCAGCTCAGTTACACATGCAGAACATAGACCATCACCAAACAAGTAATCACAATTTAGAAATAGGAAGACAATAATTAAACTGGGAATCCCAAAAGCCAAACTTGGAATGTACAACACTGTAGAAATAAAACTATACATTAATTTGCTCTTGTACTAAACAAAGCGCAGATGTTAATGATGCACATTTACCAGAGCTGACATATTCCAATTAATAAATTCAAAATAAAGAGATATTTTTCTACCTTTTGTGCATTTTTTTCAGCTGCAATTGCTCCAGCCACTTTCTTCTGGTTTCTTCGTGTCTTCTGCTAACTCTCCATCGTCTGCTGTCCATTTGTCCTTTCTTCTCTCTTCTAGATTTTTTTCCATTCTCTCTCTACATCTGCTTTAACATACTAATCTTTCTCCTTTTGCTCTTTCCTCATTCCTATTTCATCCACTCAAATTTTACCCCTCCATCCTCAATCCCCACTTACTCTCCCAATACCCGGCCAATTGTAGATTTTTTATCCCTCCCACACAAAATATTTTTCCCTTCTCCATTTTACTCTTCCAGCCCCATCCCATTCTAATCCTCCCCCAACATCAGCTCCCTTCTAGTTCCAGCCTCACCCAGCATCCATTCCCTTCTAGTCCCTGCATCAGCCCATTTCCAGTCCTAGCCATCCATCAGCCCATTTCCAGTCCTAGCAACCCCCCAACCCAATACCAGTCCTAGCCCCCCCATCACCCCACTTACAGTCCTTAACCCCCCATCACCCCATTTTCAGTCCTTAACCCCCCATCACCCCATTTTCAGTTTAAGCCCCCCCTATAACCCATTACCAGTCCTAACCCCCCATCAGCCCACTTCCAGTCCTAACCCCATCAACCCATTTCCAGTCAGCCCCCCATAGCCCATTGCCAGTCCTACCCCCCCCATCAGCCCACAGCCCATTACCAGTCCTAACCCCATCATCCCACCTCCAGTTTTAACCCCCAGCCCATTTCCAGTCCTAGCCCCCCATAGCCCATTACCAGACAACCCCCATCTGCGCACTGCCCTTTAACAGTCTTTACCCCCCCATAGCCCTTTACCAGTTCTAACCCCCCCCCCAACAGCCCATTACCAGTCCTAACCCCATCAGCCCACCTCCAGTCTTAACCCCCCAGCCCATTTCCAGTCCTAGCCCCCCCCATAGCCCATTACCAGACAGCCCCCATCAGCCCACAGCCCATTACCAGTCTTAACCCCCCCCCAAAGCCCATTGCCAGTTCTAAGCCCCCCCAACAGCCCACAGTCCATTACCAGTCCTAACCCCATCAGCCCACCTCTAGCCTTAACCCCCCCAGCCCAGCCCAGCCCAGCCCATTTCCAGCCCCAGCCCCCCAATTGCCCATTACCAGCCCTACCCCCCCCCCCCAGTCCATTTCCAGCCCCAGCCCCCCCAATAGCCCATTACCAGTCCTACCCCCCCATAGCTCCTCACAGCTCTCCTCACAGAGACTCTCCTCACAGCTCTCCTCAATACCATAATTTCTGGTATCAACAACATCCGACAGGGTTTCGCACTTGTGTTCCTGGACATAGCCGCTGCTTTTGACTCTGTGAGCCATGACCTCCTCCTATTACGGCTGAAGGAGAAAGGAGTAGGCGGAACTGCCCTTGAGTGGTGCAGATCGTACTTATCCGAAAGATGGCAACATGTTCGTGCTGGGGGAGTGATGTCTGATCCATTCCACCAATGGCAAGGGGTCCCACAAGGCTCCTCTCTCTCTGCTTTGTTGTTCAATATTTATATGCAACCTATTTGCAAGATCATCCGGTCTTTCAATGTTGGTTGCATGATATATGCGGACGACGTCCTGCTTTATATGCCTTTCAACATTGACAATTTGGACCTGTCCCCTCTGAGCAACTGCTTTGACGCCATATCGGAATGGCTCCTATCACAAAACCTCCGGATTCAACATAAGAAGACAGAGGTGCTTTTCATGTCAAAGAACCCGAACTTCAGCCCTCCACAATTCCTTAAGGTGAAAGATGCTGAGCTACAATCAAAACAGCAAATACGTTACCTGGGTGTTACACTCGATCAGAACCTGGACATGAAGGCGCATATAGCTAACACGGTAAGATCCATATACTACAAAATCCGATCACTAAGACACCTTCGCCCACTGCTTGAACCTGAGGATTTCCGTACCATCTACCAGGCTCTGATCATGCCCCACTTTGACTATGCTAATGTCATTTTGCTAGGCCTCCCTCAATCCACCTTGAACCCTTTACAGCTTGCAATGAATAGCGCTGCGAGGATTCTCTATGGGGCATCTAGGAGTGAGCATGTGTCGCCCCTTCTGAAGCAGTTACACTGGCTTCCTGTACAGGCCAGGATCATTTTCAAGACATTACTACTTACCTTCAAAGTGGTAAATAGTCTCTCATCCACATCATTAACTGATCTCATCAAACCCATTTCTTCTAATAGATCAAGAAGATCAATGGCATTAAATACGCTATTGGTTCCCCGTGAACTTACAAAAAGCACCTCATCAACAGCAAACAGAGCTTTCAGTCTCCGTGCCCCGAAGCTTTGGAATATGCTGCCACCTGATATTAGAGCAATTACCAGCATACTCCAATTCAGAAAGGCCCTCAAACATTACCTATTCCTTATATACTTCCCAGTGAGTGCAGAATCACGACCCATCACTGTTAGTTATAGAAACTCTGAATCACCCATTGACCCTGAATTCCCCACTTAGTAAGTTCAACGCTCAACTGACCATTACGTCTCAACGGTGCCCTAACTTATTGATGTAAATAGTTTACACTACAATCAAAGTTTATTTACCTGAGTTGTAAAATTACCCTGTTGTCCAAGTTGTTAACCCTGTTTAATGTAACTCAGACATTTTTGTGTACTGAAATGTTTTGTTTGATGTAAACCGCGCTGATGTCAAATAGTGCGGTATATAAGAAATGTAAATAAATAAATAAATAAATAGCCCATTACCAGTCCTACCCCCCCCCCCATAGCCCATTACCAGTCCTACCCCCCCCCCCGGCCTAAAGTAAAATTTAATTTTAAAAAAAAACCTGGTGGCTGCCGCCGCGGGGCCCCCTCTGCTGCCGCGGGGGCCCCGTCTACAAGCTGAAGCGGTCCGGTCCGGTCCGGTCCGGTCGGGTCGGGTCGGGTCTCTCTCCCTCCCTCCCTCGCTGCAGGCTGCAGGCTGCGAGAGACGCGAAGGGAGAGCGTCTCCTCGCGTCTGTGTTAAGCCCGCAGGGGCTGATGGGAAATCCCATCAGCCCCTGCGGGCTTAACACAGACGCGAGGAGACGCTCTATCTTCGCGTCTCTCGCAGCCTGCAGCGAGGGAGGGAGGGAGAGAGACCCGACCGGACCCGACCCGACCCGACCGGACCGCTTCAGCTTGTAGACGGGGCCCCCGCGGCAGCAGAGGGGGCCCCGCAGCGGCAGCCACCAGGTTTTTTTTTTAAATTGAGTTTAAAAAAAAAAACTGGTTCTTTTTTTGTGGGCCCCTGCCGGCTGTGGGCCCTACGCCATGGCGTACATGGCGTATACGTAAATCCGGCCCTGTATATGGCGGGTTTGCTATGGATTCTAAGTGGGCAGTGTTTATAGAGCTCCTAATGTGCCTTGTGGTTGGCACTGGATTTTAGTAATGTAGAAATCTTTTAGTCTTTCTTTATCCATACAGTCATTAAAAGGCATGTTTACTAAAAGTTAGTGTATGGTAACATTATGCAAATACTTATGCAAATGAGGCCCCGCACCGAGTCTCCGCATATAGCCCTGCACCTCCCTTGGGCCACCCCTGATCGAATGAAGCTGTTACCATACTTACAAGGCTCTGCCAGGAAATTTGGAAGACAAATTCATGGCTAACTGTAGAAAGGTGACACGACGGACTGTGGAAATTATCGCACAATCGCTCTGATCCCACATGCCAACAAGGTTCTACTCAAGATCATTCAGCAGAGACTACAACCATACCTGCAACAAGAATTGCCTGAAGTACAAACAGGGTTCAGGAAAGAGCGAAGGACGAGAGACTTTATCATGGATGTGAGATGGATCCTTGAAAAGACAAAAGAATACCAAAAGGATATCCATATGTGTTTTATTGACTACAGAAAGGCTTTTGACTGTGTAAACTATGAGAAACTCTGGGCCACATTAAGAAGCATGGTTGCTTGAATGTTTATCGTTTCTTGTAAACCGCTCTGATACCAAATAGTGTGGTATATAAAAGCTAATAAATAAAAATAAATACCAGAACACCTGATTGTTCTCTTCCACAACCTTTACACTGATCAAGAAGCAACAGTTCAAATGGAACTAGGAGAAACAGAATGGTTTAAAATCAGCAAAGGTGTACGACAAGGCTGTATACTTTCCCCCTACCTGTTTAATTTATATGCAGAACAAATCATCAGAAAAGGAGGACTTTATGAAGACAATAGAGGTGTGAAGATTGGTGGGAGACTCATCAACAACCTTCGCTATGCTGATGATACCATATTACTGGCTGAAAGTGAAGATGATTTGAAACATTTGCTCTCAGGATCAAGGAATATAGTCTTAAAATGGGTCTGCAACTTAACATTAAGAAGACAAAGATCCTCACAATTGGCAAAATCAATAAGTTCATCACTGATGGAGAAGAAATTGAAATAGTTGACAGCTTTAACTTACTTAGATCAGCAATCAATAAAGAAAGGACTAGCAGTCAAGAAATCCGATGATGTATTGTTCTTGGTAGAATGACTATGAAGGGCTTAGACAAGATTCTCAAGAGCAGAGATGTCTCTCTCCATAAAAATATTTGACTTGTCCAGGCCATGGTATTTTCAATAACATCATATGGATGCAGAAGTTGGACAGTGAAAAAGATACATAGGAAAGAAAGTGATGCCTTTGAATTATGGTGCTGGCAACGAATACTATGTATACCAAGGACTGCCCGAAGAACAAACCAGTCAGTACTAGAGGATATCAAACCTAAGCTTTCCTTAGAAGCTCAGATGACAAGACTTCGACTTTCACACTTTCAACATATCATGCGAAGAGAGAGATCATTGGAGAGATATAATGCTTGGCAAGGTAGAAGGTCACCCTAAAAGAGGAAGGCCGGCAATGAGATGGACCGATACGACAACAGCAGCTATGGATACTACTCTATCAACAATGAGCCGCTTGGCTGAAGAGCAAACAAAGTATAGGTTAACTATGCAGAGGGTCATCAGGAGTTGATACCATCTCGACGGCATTAACAACAACATCGCTAGCATTTAATTTGTTAAACCAAAGGATGTAATTCTCTGGAATCAATGTTGCCTACTCCCTTAAGGATAGGGGAAGATTTTATCCTTGCTAAAGACCTAGATAGCTACCACAGGATCCTCCCCAAATACTCCACAATGGAAACCAGCAACTCCACCACTATCACAACCACTAAGCCCTTGTCCGAGTAGTGCAGAAAAAAAAGTGATAGCAATGTCAGCAGCTTCAGGATTTACTGCACTTCACCAGACACAAAAGAAACTGGATTTCCTGAGAGAAACCATGCTGATGACCACAGGGGCTGGCATTAGAGGGTGGCAAACAGGGAAATTGCTTTGGGCACCCTTATTACAGGGGGCCCCATGTCTGCTTCAAACTGAAGGAGGCATAGCCTACAGGTGGGCTTTGGGGCCCCCTCACCAGTTTCTGCCCTGCATTTCTGCATGTCTAACACTAGCCATGATGACCACAGAGATTGACACCTCCTCCGACTGACTGCCTCTTTCACATCTTCTAGCAGACATAAAGACGTAAAGAAAAAGTGATATTAGTGAAGCTATAAGATGTATCCATATGACAAAATAAACAGTGCATATGCAAATCATTGCGGATGTGAGATGGATCCTTGAAAAGATCAAAGAATACCAAAAGGATATCTATTTGTGCTTTATCGACTATAGCAAGGCTTTTGACTGTGTAAATCATGAGAAACTCTGGGCCACATTAAGAAGCATGGGTATACCAGAACACCTCATCATTCTCTTGCGCAATCTGTACATTGATCAAGAAACAACAATTCGAACGGAACAAGGAGAAACAGAATGGTTTAAAATAAGCAAAGGTGTAAGACAAGGCTGCATACTTTCCCCCTACCTGTTTAATTTATATGCAGAACAAATCATCAGAGAAGCAGGATTGTATGAAGACAACAGAGGTGTGAAGATTGGTGGAAGACTCATCAACAACCTTCGCTATGCTGATGATACCACATTACAGGCTGAAAGTGAAGATGATCTGAAACATTTGCTTCTCACAATCAAAGAACATAGTCTCAAAATGGGCCTGCACCTTAATGTAAAGAAGACAAAGATCATGACAACTGGCATAATCAACAGGTTCATTGTTGAAGGAGAAGAAATTGAAATTGTGAACAACTTTAACCTACTTGGATCAACTATCAATAAAGAAGCAATAAGCAGTCAAGAAATCAAACAACGCATTGCTCTTGGCAGAATGGCTATGAAAGACCTAGATAAGATTCTCAAGAGCAGAGATGTCTCTCTCCATACAAAGATTTGACTTGTTCAAGCCATGGTATTTTCAATAACATCATATGGATGTGAAAGCTGGACAGTGAAAAAGACAGACAGGAAGAAAATTGATGCCTTTGAATTATGGTGTTGGCGGCGAATACTGTGTATACCACGGACTGCCCGAAGAACAAACCAGTCGGTACTAGAGGAGATCAAACCTAAGCTTTCTTTAGAAGCTCAGATGACAAGACTTCGACTTTCATACTTTGGACACATCATGCGAAGAGAGAGGTCATTAAAGAAAGACATCATGCTTGGCAAGATAGAAGGTCAACGCAAAAGAGGAAGGCCAGCAATGAGATGGATCGATACAATAACAGCAGCTACGGGTACCAGTCTGTCAACAATGAGCCGCCTGACTGAAGACCGAACACAATTTAGGATAGCTATCCAGAGGGTCGCCATGAGTCGACTCCGACTCGACGGCACTTAACAACAACAAAATGCAAATTCCACTATGCTCTAGTGCAGTTTGCTGAAAGTTTTCACGCACTAGTCTTGCTCGCCGATGCTGAAAGCAAGGTTGTGCAGGAAAGTCCTGAGCAAAATTGCTACACTAAAGCATAGCACAATGGGCATGCTAATTACATTTAAATTAGTGAATATTTAAATGGAATAAGCAAATATTTAATTGTGTCCGATACAAAAAAGCTCCTCTTAACACTGCATTTTTTTACCAGCTTCAAGCAGCCATAAAGATGCAGCAGGGAACTAAAGCATCATCTGAGGTATCAGTCAGGCCCAAATTAGCCATGTTCTGAAAGCCTGACTCATGGGGGATACAAAAAAATGACATCTCGCCCAGCACAGCCCCCTGAGCCTCCTCCCACACATGGTTCCTTTGTGACATGAAGCATGAGTCCACATGCTCCTGCCTACACACCACCATTCATCTTTCAAAATGGCAGTGTTGCGCCCCGTATAGTGTGTCCATCTCAGGACGGTCAAACAAAGCAAGCAGCATTAGCAGACTGACTGATCCTGTGATGTGTGTCCCATGATGCACCGAAGGGGGCGAGGAGGTCAGGAGGGGATCAGGGAGTGTGGGCCTGACTGGATTTACTACTACTACTACTACTACTTATCAGACATGTCAGACCCTGTTCATAAGAGCTTACAGTCTAATTAAGACAGATAACACAAGTGGAGACTAGGATATATCTAGAGCAGTGATTCTCAAACCAGTCCTCTGGGACCCATAGTCCAGTCAGGTTTTCAGGGTATCCACGATGAATGCATGAGATAGATCTGCATACAATGGAAGCAGTGTATGCAGATCTATCTCATGCATATTCATTGTGGATATCCTGAAAACCTGACTGGTCTGGGGGTCCTAGAGGACTGGGTTGAGAACCACTGATCTAGGGGAATGGTATGGAAACACACAGGAGGTGAATAGGAGACTAAGGGGATCAGGATCCAAAAGCAGTCTCAAAGAAGTGAGTTTTTAGCCTGGATTTGAACAAGAACACAAATGGAACCTGACGTACAAACTCAGGTAGTTTGTTCCAGGCATAAGGAGCAAGGACCTTCTGACATGATCTTTTATTTTGCTTATGGTGGCAGTAGCACTAAACTGTGTAGTGATGTGCCTCATTTATTTATGTGGGTTTTTGCACACAACAGGTTTCCTTGGTTTTTGCTACTGCATCCATAAGCAAAAATTGTCTGTGCTGAGCCAGAACACATGACATGACAGCAACATCGTACCATGTATGTCTTATGCTGAACACCTCAGAAAGCTACAGTGCATTGACTAAAGCTGCTTTTAAAAGGAGTGGGACCATGCCATACTGGTCTGTATTACATACATGAAAAGTAATCCTCAACAACCGACCATTGGAGCTCATTCCCCCTCATGGCATCTGGAACAGTGGCTAGGGGCAGATGGAAGGTTTAGGCGGCAGGTCTGGATCTATGTCATCTGGCATTCCATGACTTAGGGCAGTGTTGCAAAGTATACAACACACGATGACAATATCTATAATTTTTTCAGGAGCATTCTGCAATGATTCTCCAGAATGATCCAAGCAGCAGAAATAGCTTTTTAGTACCCCAAAAGGTTTGCTCAATTACTGACTTCATTGTGCTGTGTGCCTTGTTAAACCACCTCTCAGATGGTGTGCTTGAGAGAGGCAGCGGGGCCAACAACCAAGGCTTGCACCTATATCCGTTGTGAAAATAGTAAATTACTCCACTCTAACAAGCATCTGTAATTCGGATTACCAACAATATTTCTTAATCACTTCTATTCCCATATGTAGTCTCAGACCTGTATAGCGCTTTTTACCACTACTTGAGTGAAAACAAATGGCGCTTCAATTGCATCAATGACTACTGGGAAAAGTTTTTACTTTTTAGTATAAAAGAACCTTTTTTGTTTCAATAAATATTACCAGTATTCCGCCACCAGTGTGTTTCCAAAATGCTATTGGACAATTGCAAAAGCTATTAAACAAGCTTATCTTTATCCACTGTATCTTAGTGGTCCTCAAACTTTTCCTTGATCTTTCTCAGTTTCTCATAACCATTATCTTGATCTTTCTCCTCTACGCCTCGCACAGCGCCTCTTTGAGCGTTTCACTCCTCTTTGGAGGTTCTTCAGGAGGATCTATAAGCGAGAAATAAAATAGCACCAACCTTCCATGATATTCTCTGCTGCTTAGTGATTATGGCCTGGATTTAAAACAATTTATGTCTGATGAGCAGTAGAATAGTCTTCTAACTTGCAAACTGCTTATCCACCGTTGGTAAGTCCTACTCACAAATGATTGCTGCCCACGTCTCTCAGTGTCTTCTGGTAAATCAAAACGCCGGGCATGCGGTCTAACTCTCCCGCCTCCTTTTATACTCGCTAATGATTCTTCACCACGGAATTCACCACTCTATCTACATACTTGCCATTCCACCGAGGAATTTAGACCCAAAGGTTTTACCGTATTCACTGTGAAAATCCAGCGTTGTTCTTGGAACAACAACGTTTCATCCAGAGTTTTACCTTTCTTCGGTATATTGACTCGATCTATACAGAAACATCTTAGTTGTGTGAACTCATGACCAAATTCTACACAATGTGGAACTAAGGGTGCAGTCATATTTATATTATGTAAACGACTTCGGTGTTCTTGCATTCGAACTCTGAAAGAATGACTAGTTTTGCCTATATAAAGTTCATTGCAGGGGCATCTGATTGCATACACCACCGAGGTGGTACTGCAAGATGTTGTTTGTTTAAGAATGCATGTTTTACCTAAGTATTGAAATTCTGTTGTATCCTCTGTAATGCAACAAATTGTTGAATCTCCACACAAAGTGTGCCTTCTTCTATGTGATGCTCCTTCTCCTGTGATAATAGAACGTAAAATCGTCGGCCTTAATTGTTCCTTCAAGTTGCTGTTACGTTGCCATACACACCTAACGGTTCTCTCTGTCAATCCCGGAGCCATTCGCACTAAATGTAAATGCTTCAAAACTATTTTTTGAATTTTGTGACTGAGAGGTGAAAATTTCGTGATTAAGTTAGCACTATCTTCCTTCTCAATAGGGCCACCCTGATGCATGGAATTCAATAACCACATTCGATCATTGCATAAAGCTCGCTTGTATGCTCTTCTTGATATGTGATCAGGATATCCTCTAGCTGCAAAATCCTGTAATAACTGTTTAGATTTCTTTTTAAATTCAGATGTTTCAGAACAGTTTCGACGAAATCTGAGAAATTGGGAAAAAGGAAGACTGTTCTTCAGCCGAACTGGATGACCACTTGTATAGTGTAACAATGTATTTCGAGCTATAGGTTTTTTATATATGGTGGTTGTCCACCCTTGAATATCATGGAAGGTTGGTGCTATTGTATTATTTTATTTCTCGTTTATAGATCCTCCTGAAGAACCTCCAAAGAGGAGTGAAACGCTCAAAGAGGCGCTGTGCGAGGCGTAGAGGAGAAAGATCAAGATAATGGTTATGAGAAACTGAGAAAGATCAAGGAAAAGTTTGAGGACCACTAAGATACAGTGGATAAAGATAAGCTTGTTTATAGCTTTTGCAATTGTCCAATAGCATTTTGGAAACACACTGGTGGCGGAATACTGGTGATATTTATTGAAACAAAAAAGGTTCTTTTATACTAAAAAGTAAAAAATTTTCCCAGCAGTCATTGATGCAATTGAAGCGCCATTTGTTTTCACTCAAGTAGTGGTAAAAAGCGCTATACAGGTCTGAGACTACATATGGGAATAGAAGTGATTAAGTGATTAAGAAATATTGTTGGTAATCCGAATTACAGATGCTTGTTAGAGTGGAGTAATTTACTATTTTCACAACAGTTTTAGTACTCCGAAAAGACCAAGATAATTTTTGCACCTATATCCAGCATCCCCTGTAAAAAGAAAAAGATGACGACCACTTATTAATCGCAGGCTGTGCAAACACCTCCCCTCCCCAAACTAATTTATAAACCATTACCACCACCATATAAACCAAACACTACTATGTGTTCTCCCTTTCTCCCCTATTTTACCATTACAGCAAGAAATTTTACACAAAGAGAGACATGCCCCTGACATCAGTTAACACTTACCCTGGAGACTTCGCCAAATTTTTCCTCTGTGAATTATGCCAAGCACTGAAATGGCCAAAATACAGGAATTGTGGCAGTTCCCTGGAAACTTGGAGACAACGTTAACGATCTTCATTTGTGCATCACTCACCACCTGGATATTTAAAGAGAAGAAATGTTTCCTGTTGCGGAATGCCATTTGTTTATCAGATAGAGGTCTAAGACAACTTGCCAAACTTACACCCATCACATTTGGCATTCCAGCAATATTAAAAAATTCTGCCTTCATCTCCTGCCACTGTGCCTGTTGCTCTGAGGACTGTACACAGTCCCAGGCATATTTTTTCAAGGCTTGAAATACCTGGCTGAAATGTCTTGAAAATGATGAGTGGTCCTTTCCACAGACTACCTTGACAGCATTCTGGAATGATCCATTGCCCAGGAAATGCAAGATGTTGAGTAACTTTGACAGCCCAGGTCATGAGCAGTGAAAGGGCCTAAATTACTCTCAATGTATTCATAGAGGGACAAGATAGCTCTTGTGAACAAACAATACGTACATACTACATGTGTCTCTGTAGTCATAGAAACAGGATGACAGATAAAGATTATACGGCCTATCCATTTCGCCATTTCATATCAACTACTACAGTCCCTTATTTTCCTTTAGAGATTACCTGTGCTTGTCCCATGCTTTATTGAATTCAGATACATTCACCATCTCTACCACCTCCACTGGGAGATTGCAAAAATCCATGGAGATATTTAAACATCTCTATCATATTTCCTCTCTCCCGCGTTTCCTTCAAAGTATACATATTGGCATCTTTAAGTCTTTCCTCATATGCCTTATTGTGAAACCCACTAACCATTTTAGAAGCCACCATCTGCACTGACTCCATCCTATTTATATCCTTTTGAAGGTGTGGTCTTCAGAATTGCACACAATACTCCAAATGAGGTTTCACCAAAGACTTATACAGCGACACTGTCACTTCCTTCTTCCTAAGTGCACTGTGCATACTTTTAGGCATGACCTAATTTTATAAGTGGTAAATAATGAATGATTTCCCTGTCCCCCACCCCAGGGAATGCGAGCACCCCCTCTGCAGCATCCCCAGCTCTGGCAGGCCCAGGGAATGGAAGACCAGAATGCAATTGAATCCAGGACCGTCCAGGTGGCAGTTCACAGCAGTGCGACTGAGCCTTTGCATCAGCTCAGCAGTGACATTTTTAACCAATTCAGATAAACATTTTCACTTGTCATTTGTAGTTTTGAAATATAACAGAATATACATGGGATACATCATCTTTTAAATGTTGCTAATCCAATAACAAAGCAAGGCATTGTTTCTGAGCTGAGCCTGGGCAGTTGAGACATTTGATTTACTACGGGTCAAAGCTCCTAGGAGTGAAATCAGGCTGTAGATCTGAGATGATGAGTGAACATAATAGCTGTTAACCTCTACAAAGCCTAGGGTCTGGTTTATGTCACCAGTGAAATGAGTAAAATGAGTTTTATACAGTTAATATTTATGCACATCACAAAGCCTTTCCGTAATCCAGCAGAACCGTAGGTGTGCTTAGGGGAAATCCCTGGGCTATAAATATGCTATCTGTATTCAAAGATCAAGGAGAGTAGCCCACTAGAAGGAATCCTGCACAGGACGAGCTTGACACATGCTAGATGTGTGCAGTGTTGTGTCAATTATGTCCTTGTGCATTATATAGTATTTAAAGAATGGGATGTTGCATTTAGAAGCAAGAAGTCAAGTGCATCATTGAAGATGGTCACTGACACCAGTTTGGTTTATGAAGTATTTTATTTTAAAACATTTTTAAGATACACTGGTTATTTATTTCTAGAAAGTGAAAGCAGTATTTACTGAGCAGGGAGAAACCAGTTTGTTCTAGTATTTTCCAGCCACCTTGTGGAACTCATCCTGACCAATTCAGGAGAATCTGCACAGCTAAGATATTCTAACTTTTTACTTTTTGGCTGGTTTTTGGTATAAACTTTCTATTCCCTACCTCTTATAATAATGTTTAGCTACTGTAGTGTGTTAGAGTAGCTGCACCCAAAAAAAGTAAGAAAAGGAAAACTACTTTCCTTTTCCTCTTTGTTCTTTCTGCTAAGCAGGTTTTTCTTGCAAATTTCTACCTTTCCACAGCCCTCTAGACTTACCTAAATTTTAGTTAGAAGCTTAGGAAAATCTAGCTAGTGTGTATTCCTTGCCTAGTCTTTTTTAATCAGAAATATGAATGTACCCTCAATTCATATAAGGTCTACTGGCCTGGGACACTTAAATTCCCACCCACTCCAGAGTTGCACTTGCCTTGCATATATAGTCTTTTTACCATAGATTGCCATCTGACATCCAATTAAGTGAAGTACTCGCTTTTCTCTTTTTGCTATAACTGCTTTATAACTCTCTCAATCAACATGTCATATATTCAATGCAATAGCTGTGGTGCCTTCATTCTTAGAAGAATCATTTTGAGCCTTAGAGCTTGCCCTATATTTATTTAACAGGTTTTATACTGCTTTATCATTTCAGTCAAAGCAGTTTACATTGTAACTTAAACTTGGTAATGTACATTAAACAGGGACATTGATAACTTGGATTTTTCTGAGGCAATAGAAGGTCAAGTGACTTGCCCAATGCCACAAGCAGTACCAGTGGGAATTGAACACTGGTTTATCAGTTCCCAAGCCAGTGCTCTAACCAATAGGCTACTTCTCCACTCTGTGGTGCAAGCTATCTGCTATGAATAAAGAATTAACTCTATGAAGGGAAGAATTAGCTGCAATGAAACACCTCTCCCTTAGGGTACAAATTGAAAACAACTCACCACCACTCCTACAAAGAATCAAACATCCCAGGAACAAATGGATCACAGTGGAGTCTGATAGGTTGCAACCTGTAACACAGAGACACCCTCTCCATCAAGAGATATCGCTGCATAATGCCTTATCCAACTTGGAAAATGAGAGTGCCTAACTAGTGGAACTGAAATAACCTTAAATAAGAAGATTAAGACCCAATCTACTGGCAATGCCTCAAATATGAACAAAAAATCACCAAACAGGAAACTATTATTACTTGGAGACTCCATCATTAGAGGAATTAACTTGGGAACACAATCCAAGGGGCAGAAAATGGTCAAATGCCTCCCAGGTTCTTCAGTCAACAGGAACACAAATCAAATTGTTAGCATAGTCAGTGCAGAAAGTTGTTGTTGTTGTTAAGTGCCGTTGAGTTGGAGTTGACTCATGGCGACCCTCTGGATAGTTATCTTAAATTGTGTTCGGTCTTGAGTCAGGCGGCTCATTGTTGACAGACTGGTTCCCGTAGCTGCTGCTATTGTATCGGTCCATCCCATTGCTGGCCTTCCCCTTTTGCGTTTACCTTCTATCTTGCCAAGCATGATGTCTTTCTCTAATGATCTCTCTCTTCGCATGATGTGTCCAAAGTATGAAAGTCAAAGTCTTCTCATCTGAGCTTCTAAAGAAAGCTTAGGCTTGATCTCCTCTAGTACCGACTGGTTTGTTCTTTGGGCAGTCCATGGTATACACAGTATTCGCCACCAGCACCATAATTCAAAGGCATCAATTTTCTTCCTGTCTATCTTTTTCACTGTCCAGCTTTCACATCCATATGATATTATTGAAAATACCATGGCTTGAACAAGTCGAATCTTTGTATGGAGAGAGACATCTCTGTGCTTGAGACTCTTATCTAGGTCTTTCATAGCCATTCTGCCAAGAGCAATGCGTTGTCTGATTTCTTGACTGCTTGTTGCTTCTTTATTGATAGTTGATCCAAGTAGGTTAAAGTTTTTCACAATTTCAATTTCTTCTCGTTCAACGATGAACCTGTTGATTATGCCAGTTGTCATGATCTTTATCTTCTTTACATTAAGGTGCAGGCCCATTTTGAGACTATGTTCTTTGATTGTGAGAAGCAAATATTTCAGATCATCTTCACTTTCAGCCAGTAATGTGGTATCATCAGCATAGCGAAGGTTGTTGATGAGTCTTCCACCAATCTTCACACCTCTGTTGTCTTCATACAATCCTGCTTCTCTGATGATTTGTTCTGCATATAAATTAAACAGGTAGGGGGAAAGTATGCAGCCTTGTCTTACAACGTTGCTTATTTTAAACCAATCTGTTCCTGATCGTAGTCTCCAGTCTAGTCCCGGACCTCTGAGTTGACAATCCAATTCAGCAGCTTTGGAGACTGAGGAACCTCCTTTTTCTGTGATGTCATCTGTATATCTTCCAGGGATCCGCCTGCCCCCATCAGTTACCTCAGTCTCCAAGCAGCTGAAGGGGACGGTGAGCCTGGAGTCCGGGCTCACTGGAGGAACAATTAAGGATAGTTAGTGTTTAAGTGGCAGGATTAGCATTGTCTGGATGTCTGGTTCAGGCTAACTAAGATTTGTACACCGTGCTCTGCTTTAAAGGTGCACAGGCTCTCCTCCGATCTGTGGTTGCTGCTGCGGGAGGGCAGACGAGCAGGGGGCACAGAGGTGCAGCGTTCGCTCTTTGTATGCAGTAGCGGGGCTGAATCGCTGAGGCTTGCACGGTGCTGCGGAGCAGGGGGCAGCCAGGGACGCAGCAGAGGGTTTGCCTGTGAGCATGCCTGAGCTGACTGCGGTGATAACCAGGAGCCTGTCTTGGAGCAGGGCACAGGCATGAGGCCCTGAGTCGGCGCGGCTGTTTTCCTCGTGAGCGGAAGAAAGCCGGTGATACGCTGATGAGTGAAGGGGGCGGCTGCCAGAGGTAAGCAAGTGGCTGCGGCGTCTCTCTCCTCGGCTTGAAAGGGAGCGCTTTACAGGATAGGCCTCACCACGTGGCTCTAGCACGGGAAGCGCGAGCGCAGCCTCGGCCCAGCTACCGCGGCGGTTCTGGACTTCGGGATTTGCGCAGGGGGGGCCGGTTTCAGGGCTCTCTGTGCTCTGGCCGGCGCAGGCGAAATTATTTAGCAGAAAGGCAGACAACAACGTACAGCTGCACGTCTAGGGGGCTGCGGAGCTTGGCAGGCTCCCCACTCACTGCTGCGATGCCGGGCAAGGCGCAATGCTTAGTATGTGGGGCCAAGAAAGGTACCCTCGCTGACTCTGGTGTATGTAAAGGATGCACTAGGGAGTCGGCTGCCTGGGAGCTCTCCGGGGAAGGTGATGGATTAGGCTTGGAGGCCGAGCCGGGGTCTCTGGTAGATCATGGGGGTGCTCCATCTTTGGGAGAGCCAGTGGCAGGGGCTTCGGCTGCCCCGGATGTCCCGCCTTCCTTTGTGGCCTGGCCCAAGGGTCTTGAGTCGGTTTTTTCTGCCGACTTCCTGGGCCTCCTGCAGCGAGCGGTGGAGAGCCTCCCCTCCAAGCATGTGCAGTGCAAGGCTGAGAGCCGGGGTCTCAGGAGATCGGGGTCCCCTTTGGCAGCAGAGGCTTGGGAAGGGACCAAAAGACCTCGACTGGACGGTGCTCTTCCGGAACCGTCGGTGGTGTCAGAGGAACAGGTATCTGAGGAGGAAGATAGGTGTGTGGAGCTGGATGATGAACTGGAAGAAGGTGAGCTTCGTGAGAAGGAAGAGCAAGCGAGAGTGGTGCGGGTCTTCCGCAGGGAAGAGCTTCCGGCCCTCATTGCGGAGACCCTGAAGGCCTTAAATATGCCGGACCAGAGTGCAGTGGAGGAGGCGACCCTGGAGGATCCGTTGTTGCAGGTCTTTCGAAAGACTCAGCGGGCGTTTCCGGTGCACAGGGTGTTTCAGGAGCTGATACAGGAGGAGTGGAACGTTCCCGAGGCGTCCCTGAAGGGCTCTAGATTGATGAGTCGGCTTTACCCCCTGGTGGATCAGGACAAGGAGATCTTCAAGCCTCCCAGGGTGGACGCCGCGGTGGCGGCCGTGATAAAAAAGACCACTATCCCTGTGGAGGGCAGTGCTGCTCTCAAGGATTCTCAGGACAGAAAGCTGGATGCTTTACTCCGACAGGTGTTTGATGTGAACGCCCTCTCCCTGCAGGCGGCTATCTGTGGGGCATGGGTGGCCAGGGCCTGCTTGCGGTGGTCCCAGCGGAGCCCAGGGAGGCATGAGACCGATGCGGTAGAGGACGCGTCCAGGTTGGAGTCGGGAGCGGCTTACCTGGCAGATATCCAATATGATCTCATGCGCGGCTTGTCAAAGAGCATGGCGTCGGCGGTGGCGGCACGGCGTTATCTGTGGCTCCGCAATTGGGCAGCGGATACCTCCTCTAAGGCGAGATTGAGTAAGCTTCCCTTCAAGGGGCGTCTTATGTTCGGGGAAGAGCTGGAGAAACTGGTCAAGGATCTCAGCGAAATGAAAGGCGGTAGACTCCCAGAGGACAAACCTAAGCAGGGGCGTCCTGGGGCTGGGGGTAAGGGCCAGCAACGAGAGTTTCGCCGTTTTCGCTCTCAAAGGTTTAATTCCGGCTCCAGAGGCAAGTTCCCCAGTAGAAGCCAGTCGTTTCGGGGATTTCGAGGAGCGGGTAGAGGTTTTGGTTCCTCCTCCGCCTCTTCCTCCGCCTCCTCTAACCTTCGCAAATCTCAATGATGCCAGGGGAGCCCCGGCACCCATAGCTCCTGTGGGAGGGCGTTTACAGGAGTTCTATGCCGCCTGGGCCAGATTACCTCAGATCAGTGGGTTCTGGAGGTAATCAGAGAAGGTTATGCGCTGGAGCTGCAACGACCTGTACGCGACGCCTTCGTGCGGTCCCCCTGCAAATCGCCAGCCAAACGCGCGGCGGTGCGGGAGACGGTACAGAGGCTTCTAGACCAAAGGGCAATAGAGCCGGTTCCCCGGCTGCGGTCGATACTCCATTTATTTTGTGGTGCCGAAAAAAGACGGAGGGGTTTGGCCCATCCTGGATCTAAAAGGGGTAAATCGGTGTCTTCGTGTCACTCACTTTCATATGGAAACGCTGCGTTCAGTGATAGCCGCGGTGCGGAGAGGCGAGTTCCTAACCTCCCTGGATCTTTCCGAGGCGTATCTTCACATTCCGATTTGGCCGGACCACCACAAGTATCTGCATTTTGCGGTTCATTGCGGGCAATTTCAATTCCGAGCTTTGCCGTTCGGACTGGCGACGGCGCCTCGTACGTTCACCAAGGTCATGGTGGTTGTGGCAGCGGCCCTGCACAGGGACAGTATCCTGGTACACCCCTACCTGGACGATTGGCTTATTCGAGCAAAGTCGAGAAGCGAGAGCGAGAGTGCTACGGCCTGAGTAGTAGCGTTTCTGGAGAGTCTCGGTTGGGTGGTCAACGTACCCAAGAGTCAGCTAGTTCCCTCGCAGTGCTTAGAGTACTTAGGGGCGTGGTTCGACACGGCGGCAGGTCAGGTGTTTCTGCCTCGGCTCAAAGCGCAGAAGTTGCGGGCCCTGGTGCGGAGCTTTCTGGGCTTCGCGGAACCCACTGCGTGGCAGTACCTCCAGCTGCTGGGCACGATGGCAGCGACGATAGAATTGGTGCCGTGGGCGAGACGCACATGCGGCCGTTACAGCGGGCGCTCCTCCGGTGCTGGTCTCATCAGCGGGATCCTCTGTCGCAACGGCTCCCCTGCCTGGAGGAGACCCGGGGGTCCCTGCTTTGGTGGCTCCGTCCCGCATCGCTGGAGTGGGGGAGGCCACTGGAGGCGCCCGAATGGGTGCCGTTGACGACAGATGCCAGTCTCCTGGGCTGGGGGCCCATTTCCAGGGGCAGTTCGCGCAGGGGCAGTGGAACGTGCAGGAGAGGGCCTGGTCGATCAACCGATTAGAGTTGAGAGCCGTGTTCCTAGCCCTGCAGAGCTTTCAAACTTGCATCTCCGGGACGGCGGTCCGGGTGTTTTCCGACAACGCAACCGCGGTGGCATATGTCAATCGGCAGGGGGGTACAAGCAATATAGCGCTGGAAACCGAGGCCGAGGTCCTGTGCGGTTGGGCCGAAAACCATCTCCTAGCCCTGTCGGCGGCGCATGTGGCGGGGGTAGACAACGTGCAGGCCGATTTCCTGAGTCGTGTGAAGGTGGATCCAGGAGAGTGGGTCCTACATCAGGAGGTGTTTGGCATATGTGTGTGGAGTGTGTGTCTGTCTATCCAGTGTGTGGTGGCTGCCAACACCCTCCACAACCCACACTTCTAGCACTGTTGCCAGTTTTGGCCTGCCAATGTGCATAATGAGGAACAAGGTACCGTGGGAATAGCCTGGATAGGGTGGCCTGGCCTGGCCGCATCTGCACAGGGCATAGGGCAATGGCTCGGACACTGTAGTGCCCGGTACCACCTGCACGGACAGGGTGGCCATAGCATGTCCTGCTGGGAGGTCACTCTCACCCTGACTGAGCAGTGACCATGGCATGGCTAGGTTCCCCCATAGTGCTATATAGCATTTTTCTCATGTGATTTTTATGGGTTTTCTTTTGGGGCCCAATCACTGACTTATCTGCTTGGTGTGTATGCATCTCCTCCAGGACCATGCACTATGGATTAGCTGGTGGACTGTCTGCAGCTAGTATGTGTCTTGCTGGAACACCTTGCAGCGTGCAACGGCTGGAGGCTTGCTGCTGGAGAATGTCAGATAATGGTGGGGGGCAGCTGAGCATTTCCAGGCCTGCTGTCTGTCTGCTATTGCGTTATGGATGTGTACCGCTCTATCTGTTCCCCAGCAGGACTGGGGTTGATGGTCCCCTCTACTGCTACCATTGCAGGGAGGTAGACTGTGGATCTATTGGTGGGTGATCCTGTTTCCCACCCTGAGCCCCAGAGGGTGGGTTGTGTGGTGGTACATAATCTGCCTATGGGTCCATACACCCCCCTCCCCCTACAGCAGGTAACCATGGCACCAACACAGGATATGCACTATTCTGGGTGCATCATCGCCCATAAGGACTAGACATGACCGAGACATACAGCAGGACACAGATGTATCCTAGGTGTGTCTAAGGGAACTACCTATCACACACTGATGGGGACCTGCAGCATGGCGTATTTCAGCCATGAAAGGTGCTGGGCGCCCCACCTCAACCTCAGGGTGGGCACAGTACCCGCACAATGTGACTGTCTGTGGCTCCTCTGTGGCAGTGCCACACACGGTCTGTTGCCCCTACCAGGCCGAGGTGCTGTGGGGGTGCATACCCAATCTTGTGCCCATCTCTCGTCTGCTGATTTGCATGTGCAGTGCATCATGGGTACGGGTGGGTTAACCCTATCCTGGTAACCACAGCAGACAGTTTGTGTGGTGACGTGCAGTTCTTCTGCAGCCAGCCAGGGCTTTGTTCACACCCTATAATGTCCCCTATAATGTCCTATAGGGGACATTATAGGGTGCCTTGGCGGACAGTACACTTTATAATGTGCCCTATGGAGTGCCTTATGGGGTGCCTTATGCGGCACCTTAGGTTATGCCACCGTGAGGGTGTGTTTGCTGGCAGCACTAATTAAAATACATGTCAAATGCCTCAGCAATCACTACTTAAATGTAAAGGGTGCTGCCTCAGCCAGCCTTATACATTAGGCCCACTGGGGAATTAAACCCATTACCCCTGTACCATCAACCAGTGTTGTAACCATTGTGCTACAGCTCTGTTGCTGTGCTTGTATGCCAGCGCGCCTTCTTAAGATTAACGCGCGGTAACGTGCCCTGTAGCGCTCGTTCATTTATGGCGCCTTGTAATGCGCGTTCTCGGCACGTTCTCGGTAACGATGTACCGCCCATGTCCTTATTTGGGATTTCTGTCTCTACCGCGGCTCCTAACGCGAATCACACTAACACAGTTTAGTAAACATACCCCTATGTTTCTTGATCGTGAGAAGCAAATGTTTCAGATCATCTTCACTTTCAGCCAGTAATGTGGTATTATCAGCATAGTGAAGGTTGTTAAGTCTTCCACCAATCTTCACACCTCTGTTGTCTTCATACAATCCTGCTTCTCTGATGATCTGTTTGCATATAAATTAAACAGCTAGTGGGAAAGTATGAAGCCTTGTCATACACCTTTGCTTATTTTAAACCATTCTGTTTCTCCTTGTTCTGTTCGAACTGTTGCTTCTTGATCAATGTACAAGGGAGGGAGGAGTGGCCTAGTGGTTGGGGCAAGGTACTACAGGTCAGAAGGTCAGTGGTTCAAATCCCACTAGAGGACAGCAACCTTGGGCCAGAAGGACTGGGGTTTCTAGTCCCATAGGTGCTCCTTGTGGTCTTGGGCAAGCCACCTAACCCCCCATTGCCCATGTTGTCTGTAGATATTAGTGTATGTGTCTCATATCCCCTCATGTTAAATGTATCCCCCAACCACTTTGACCCAGTGAAAAGCAGAATATAAATGCAGCTAAATAAATAAATGTACAGATTGTGCAAGAGAACAATCAGGTGTTCTGGTATACCCATGCTTCTTAATGTAGCCCAGAGATTCTCATGGTATACACAGCCAAAAGTCTTGCTGTAGTCAATAAATAGATATCCTTTTGGTATTCTTTAGTCTTTTCAGGGATCCATCTCACATCCGCAATGATGTCTCTCGTTCCTCGCCCTATCCTGAACTCTGCTTGCACTTCAGGTAGCTCTTGTTACAGGTACGGTTGTAGTCTCTGTTGAATAATCTTCAGTAGAATCTTGCTGGCATGTGGGATCAGCAAGATTGTGTCATAGAATGTGATCCTCCATCGCCAAAACTGTCCCATTCTGCTGCTGCACAGATAGGTGCTTTTCTTGGTCTGGCACCTCAGCTGAGACCTGTCCATCTTGGGAGACCCTGCCAGTAGTTAAACTACCAATAGCTTAGCCCTCAGCATCACTGGTGCATGCAAGCTCTCACAGCATTACAAGCTGAAAACCAGTAATATCCAATGCTAAAGACTTCCCCTGATTTACCCTCAAACCTGGAAAGGCTCCAAAATACCACAGCAAGTCTAAAACCTGGGACAATAATGCCTTTGAGTCACCCAGCATGACCAAGACATCATTAGCAAATAATGCAGATTTAAGATTCCTCTCCTCTACCTTAATCCCCACTACCCCCTCCCCACCATCTTGCATTGGAGGATCGCCAATGTAACGCCAATTTTTAAAAAGGGTTCCAGGGGTGATCCGGGAAACTACAGACCGGTGAGCCTCACGTCAGTACCGGGAAAAATGGTAGAAACCATCATAAAGAATAAAATTACTCAGCATGTAGGTAGTCATGGCCTAATGGGAGACAGCCAACATGGTTTTAGACAAGGAAGATCTTGTCTTACTAATCTATTATGTTTTTTTGAAAGTGTGAATAAACAGGTGGACAAAGGTGAGTCGGTTGATATAGTGTATCTGGACTTTCAGAAAGCCTTTGACAAGGTCCCTCATCAGAGACTTTTGGCAAAACTAAAGAGTCATGGGATAGGAGGCAGTGTACTACTGTGGATCAGGAACTGGTTAAAAGATAGAAAGCAGAGGGTTGGGCTAAATGGCCAATTTTCCCAATGGAGAAAAGTGAATAGTGGTGTACCCCAGGGATCTGTGCTGGGTCCGCTGCTTTTTGACATATTCATAAATGACCTGGAAAGTGGAATAACGAGTGAGGTTATCAAATTTGCAGATGACACAAAACTATTTAAAGTTGTTAAAACCCAAGAGGATTGTGGAAAATTGCAAGAGGATCTTGATAAATTGGAAGACTGGGCATCAAAATGGCAGATGAAGTTTAATGTGGACAAGTGCAAGGTTATGCACCTAGGGAAGAACAACCCAAACTATGGTTACACGATGCAAGGTTCCACATTAGGAACTACCACCCAGGAAAAAGATTTAGGCGTCATTGTGGATAGCATGTTAAAACCCTCAGCCAGTGTGCAGTGGCAGCCAAGAGAGCAAATAGAATGCAAGGTATCATAAGGAAAGGAATGGAAAATAAAACAAAAGATATTATAATGCCTCTATATCGTTCCATGGTGAGACCGCACCTTGAATATTGTGTGCAATTCTGGTCGCTGTATCTTAAAAAGGATATAGCGTTATTAGAAAAGGTTCAGAGAAGAGCCACCAAAATGGTAAAGGGGATGGAAGGATACTCCTATGAAGAAAGGCTAAAAAGGTTAGGGCTCTTTAACCTGGAAAAGAGACGGCTGAGGGGAGATATGATAGAAGTCTATAAATTAATGAACGGAGTGGAACGGGTAAACGTAGATCGATTGTTTACTTTATCAGAATATAGAAAGACTAGGGGACATGCAATGAAGCTACAGGGTACACTATTTAAAACTAATAAAAGAAAATATTTCTTCACTCAACGTGTAATCAAACTCTGGAATTTGTTACCGGAGGATGTAGTAAAGGCTGTTAGTGTAGCTGGGTTTAAAAAAGGTTTGGACAAATTCTTGGAGGAAAGGTCCATAAACAATTATTAAGAAGGGACCCAGGATATCAATGCTTGACCCAGTACAAGCATTGCGGAACCTGTGTCTTTTGGGGAAACTGCTAGGTACGTATGACCTAGATTGGCCACTGTTGGAAACAGGATACTGGGCTTGATGGACCTTGGTCTGACCCAGTATGGCATATCTTATGTTCTTATGTTGTTATGTTGCATCAGCCTGCAAGTTAATGACTCAATACACAGAACAAGCAAACAGTCCTGGAGACATAAGGCAACCCTGATGAGTCTCATTGGATAATTCAAACTCCAAAGAGAGGCAGCCATTCACCAAGATTGTTGCTCAAAGTTTAATTTAAAGGATTTGTATACTCCTTATGACCAAACTTCCCCAGTATGAATGACAAATAACTCCAAGGTAACTGATCAAAGGCTTACTCTGTATCAAAACCACTAATACTTCACAGTTTGATCACTGAACTGTTTCTAGGTCCACTAAGACCTTCCTGTTATTCACAACCCCATTCCTACCTAGTACAAATGCTACCTGCTCCCCAGCAAACAAATCCGGCAACTACTTTAAGCTAATCCACTGGCATGTTAGCATAGATTTTCACATCAATATTCAAAGGTGATATAGGTCTATAAGACCCTGGTTGCATCAGATCCTTATCCTTGTTAGGTAACACTGTTAGACACTTGGGGGTATGTTTACTAAAACCCCGGTAATGTGCGGGCCGCGCTAGTGTGCGGGTGCCATATAAGGAGTGGGCGTTTCTAGCAGAAAAAAGAAAAACCGGGATTAACCATGCGCTAATGTGCGCTGCACCCATGTGCGCCCCGCACATTAGCGCACGAGAAAGCTGCGCGGGAAGCATAAGTGGCGCGCTGATGCACAAACACAAGAACAGAGCCACAGCACAATGGTTAAGACACTGACCAATGGTGCAGGGCATCAGGGGTTCAATCCCCCACTGTGCCCAATGAAGAAGGCTGGCTGAGGCATTACTTTAGGAGCCTGTTTAATATTGGGCGGCATAAGGTGGCACGCTGATGGGTATAAGGTGGTGCGCTATTGTTTTAGGAGGCATTTTAATATTGAGCGGCATAAGGCGGCGCGCTGATGGGTATAAGGTGGTGCGCTATTGTTTTAGGAGGCATTTTAATATTGGGCGGCATAAGGTGGCGCGCTGATGGGTATAAGGTGGTGCGCTATTGTTTTAGGAGGCATTTTAATATTGAGCGGCATAAGGCGGCGCGCTGATATGCAAGCACAGGAACAGAATCACAGCAAAATGGTTAAGACACTGACCAATGGTGCAGGGATCAGGGGTTCAATCCCCCACAGTGCCCAACAAACAAGGCTGGCTGAGGCATTACATTTTATGGGGAAGATTGCTTTAGGAGGCATTTTATTTTTATTTTAATTATCACTACTAGCAAACGCACTCTCAATGCGTGTTAACATAAGGCGCCCCATAAGGCACATTTTAAAGTGCACTGTCCGCCAAGGCACCCTAGAATGTTGCTTATAGGGCGCTTTACAGGGTGCCGTATGAAGTACCGCAAGGTCAGAGTACTGTTTTTGATGGCAGCACTGTGCAGTTTAAGGAATGAAAAGCATAAGTAGGTGTGCTGACATGCAAAGAGGAGCAGCAGTGGAGCACAATGGTTAAGGCACTGGCTGCTGATACAGGGGTCATGAGTTTGCTCCCCAGTGTGCCTAATACATGAGGCATCAGCTTTGCAATGTATGTTTTGTTTCCTGCAGCACTTTATTTTTATTTTATTAATTGCTGCCAGCAAACACACCCTCACGTGCCGTAATTAAAGGTGCCGTATAAGGCACACTATAAGGCACTCCATAGGGCACATTATAAAGTGCACTGTCCGCCACGGCACCCTAAAATGTCCCCTATAGGGCACCCTATAAGTTGCGTCACAGGATAATGTATAGTGCACCTTATATGGACGGGAACCATAAGGTGCCCTATAGGGCACCCTATAAAGCGCCCTCAGAGGCACCTTATGGGTACAGTACGCTGAGGGTGTTTTTGCTGGCAGCAAAAATGTACATTAAAAAGAGATAATGCATTGGACAGCCCTATCAAATAACCCCACTGTGGGTTTGAACCCATGACCTCTGGCTTCAACAGACAGTGAAGTAACCATTGGGCTACAGCTCTATAGCTACTAGCAAGCCCCTGGCTGGCTGCAGAGAGCCTGCACATCACCACACAGACAGTCTGTTGTGGTCACCAGGATAGGGTTAGCACACCCGTACCCCTGATGCACTGCACATGCAAATCAGCTGTCCAAAGATGAACACAAGAGGGGGTATGCACCCCCACAACACCTCGGCCTGGTAGGGGGAACTGACCATGTGCACCCCCACAGCACCTCGACCTTGTAGGGGGTACAGACCATGTGTTTTACTGGCACAGAGTAGCTACACACCGTCACATTGTGCGGGTACTGTGCTCACCCTGATGGTGCAGTGAGGCGCCCAGCACCAGGTCCACAGCACCTTCCATGGCAGAAATAGGCCATGATGCAGGTCCAAAGCAGTGTTAATGTGTGAGATAGGTAGTTTCTGCAGCAACACCTTGGATATATCTGTTTGTCTCAGTCAGGTGTAGCCCCTATGGACCCCCTAGGAGGATTATGTACCACCACCCTACTCCTCCAGGGCTGAGGGTGGCAAACAGGGTCTCCCATCAACAGATCCACATTCTACCTCCCTGCAATGGTGGCAGTAGAGGGGACCATCAACCCCAGTCCTGCTGTGGAAAAGACACCCTTCAGGGCAGTCAATGCAGCTCTGTACATATCCATAACACAATAGCAGACAGACATTAGACCTGTATATGCTGAGCTGCACCCCACCACTATCTGATATTCTCCTGCAGTAAGCCTTCAGCCACAGCACTCCATCAAGACACATACCAGCTGCAAACAGTCTGCTAGTTAGTCCATAGTGCATGTTCCTGGTGGAAATGCATACACATAACAAGCAGATAAGTCAGTGACTGACCCCCAAAAGGAAACCCATAAATATCACATGACAAAAATACTATATAGCACTATGGGGGTGCCTAGCCATGCTGTCCACTGCACAGTCAGGGTGAGAGTGATCCCCCAGCAGGACATACTGAGGTCACCCTGTCTGTGTAGGTGGTGGCCAGGCACTAAAATGTCCCAGTCAGTGCCCTATGCCCTGTGCAGATGCACCCTGGCCAGGCCACCCTGTCTGGGCTATACCCATGGTACCTTGCTCCTCATTATGCACATTGGCAGGCCAATACTGGCAACAGTGCTGGCAGTGTGGGCTGTGGAAGGTGTTTGCAGCCACCACACACTGTATAGACAGACACACACTCCGACACCTATGCCAGCATTGTGCTACTATAGAGGAGTTTAGTAGCCCTGCCCACCACACCAGTCCTGGGCACAGTACAGGCATGGATATGCTACGCAATACTGCTGGGGGTCACTCCCCAGGGTGGTAAACACTGTCAGAGACCAGACCTGAAGCACACACCGCAGACATCAGAAAGATTGTTATGATCGAGCTCAATGAGCAAACTGTGCTTAACGTAGGACTTGCTATCTGCCAGTAATCATAGGAAACGTTTGATAGGTGTGTACCGTATACCCAGGTGTAGGGTGGCATTGCTAATGTATGCAAGTGCTAGTATTGGGAGATGCACGCAGGGCCCAATGTCCTGCCTCTCCAGGAGGCATTAGCCAATGGGGCCTGTGGGTGTGGGTGTGGGTGTGTCTGCTCCTGTTGGCTGCTGCTTTACGGCAGAGGTTCCCAACTCCAGTCCTGGTGTGCCAAACACTGTTCGGGTTTTCATGCTGTCCCTCATGAATATGCATGAGATACATCTGCATACCATGGGGGTGGTGCATAGATATGCAGCACAGGCATCTTTATTAGAGGCAGCATGGAACCTGAATGGTGTTTGGCCCTCCAGGACTGCATTTGGGAGACTCTGCTCTGGGTAATGCCCCTGTTTATGGTGTCTGTGCTCAGTGGGGTAAAATATAGGCGTATTAACCATGCATATGTTCTCTGCAATAATGGTTCAGTCTTTACTACCATGTTTTCTTCATGGGTAAAATAAGGTGACTGGGTTGGCAAGAGCCCCAGCTGGGATTTGAACCTGTGACCTTCTGGTCCTAAAGGCACTGCCTGTGTCTGCTACACCACCGTCTTAGCACAAAAACAGTGCATTCCCTGGGGAGTCGATGGCTGTTTGTCAGGCAGGGCCTGTCTGTTGGAGTGCACTGCACCCACGTGAAAGGGGCTAGGCCACCGTCTGCTGTGGGCAGCAGCCACTGCCCCCTCCACCAATGGTACCCCTCCGCCACCATGCTGACATGGCCTTATATTGCTGACAGCATCACAGCTGAATGATATGTGGCCCTCCAGGACTGCATTGAGGGGACTGTGGTCTAGGTAATGCGCATGTTTGTGGTGTCTGTGCTCTATAGGGTAAAATAGAGGTGTTTGGACCATGCTTATGTTATCTGCAAAAAAGTTTGGTCTTTACTATCATGGTTTAGTGGTGGGTAAAATATGGGGATTGGGTTTGTAGGAGCCCCAGCTGGGACTTGAACTGGTGATCTTTGGCTCCTGAACACACTGTCTGTGTTCACTGTACCACACTGTGGCCCCAGAGACAGTGCAGTCCCTGGAGATAGGAAACCTAGCCAAAGGAGTCATAAACCCTGCTCTGCACAATTTCACTGTGGGATCATTCACCTTGTATGGGGACGGAGCGTAGACCCTTCTAAAATTCATATTTCTTTTTTGGGGCTTTCTTGGGAGTGATTTTTGATGTTTTCCATGACTATCACTGTTGCCCAGCTGGATTATAATTTTTTAGAATTTTGTTGTGGTCATTTTCAGTTTTTATTTGCTATTTTGTTCTGTGCACATGTATCACACTGCTCACGTTTTGTAGGTTTCCCTGGTTTTGCTGTACATTGCTGACAGAAATGGTTTCTCTTCCCTTTAAATTGGCTCTACCGCGAGGTTTTCACTCGCGGTATTTTTTTAATCGAATTTCAGCCCCGCTCCTGTGCGGGGAGCCTCTCCCCTTCCACTCTCCACCCATTGACCCCGTCTCTCCGCCCCTGGGGAGCCTTCCTCCGCCCTCCGGGAGCCTTTCCACGCCTCTATCGCTCATTTGCGCAACGCACACATGAGCGGGCCCGTTAGTGCGGCGCGCACGTGTGCGGGGCACAAAAATGCATCATTAGCGTGCGCTAAGGTACCTTAGTGCACGCTCAAGTGTGCCCCGCACAGTAGCGCGGTTTAGTAAACATACCCCTTGGTTCATCCCAGAAGAAAATGAACCAGCTTATCAAACATTGCCTTAAGAGAGGGCACAACCTAATATCCCCCAAAAAATTGTATAGAATACTGATTGTAGACCACTTGCTGAGCAGACTAGATGGGCCATGCTGGTCTTTATCTGCCATTATATACTATGTTACTATATGTTACCTGGTCCAGATTCCTTTTCAGCTATCTAATTTCATTATCAAAAGGAATTCTTAAGAACTTCTCTCACTCTTTGGTAACCCAAGGCAGTTCAAGACCTTCAAAAAATGCATCCTGCTGTTCATGCTCAACTGCTTCATCCTTATACAGCCAAGAAGATAATCAAGAGAAAATGTATCCAATCCGGCCAATTCAAAGTACTTTGGTCACTTTTTTTGTCCTTCAAAAAAGGGACAAATCATATACCCTCCCATGTCTACCCCACACCAAACATTTACATGCTTTTATTACCAAAATAGAAAACTTTTATTTTCTTGAACATTAGATATCTCACTTATCATCAAAATACATTTAAGTGATTTACATTTCAGACTAACACTTCTATGTAACATATAGTAACATAATATATAACGGCAGATAAAGACCAGCATGGTCCATTTAGTCTGCTCAGCAAGACAAGAGTCGGTGCACCTGCAGCTCCGTGCAGGTCACCCCTCCATATGCCTTTGTTTAGGGGTGTACCCACTGCTCCGTATAGGTCACCCCTATTTGTTGAGATATAACAGATAGTTAAGTTTATTTTGATTTTATCTTGTTGCTATAAAGGGATCCAATGTGTCTGTCCCATGCCATTTTGAATTTAGTCACTATATTTGCCTCTATCACTTCCATCGACAGGGCATTCCAAGCATCCGCCACCATTTCAATGAAAAAGTATTTCAGTTTACCCCCTTGAAGTTTCATGTTATGCCCTCTAGTTATACAGCTTCCCCATTTGTTTGTACATTAATACTCTTTAAGTATTTAAAGGTCTGAATCATATCTCCCCTGTCCCTCCTCTCCTCTAGCATATACATATTTAGGTCTTCAAGTCTCTTTTCATATGTCTTATGGCGCAGGCTCCAAATCATTTAGGTGGCCTTTCTCTGAACCTTTCCAGTCTTTTTATATCCTTTGCAAGATATGGTCTCCAAAACTGAATTCCAAGTGAGACCTCACCAGCAACTTGTACAATGGCATTAGTACCTCCTCCTTTCTGCTGGTATGCAATCCAGCATCCTTCTGGCTTTGGCCACCACTTTGTCACATTGTTTCACCACCTTGAGATCCTCAGAAAGAATCACTCCAAGGTCCTTCTCCTGGTCTGTACACACCAACTTCTCGCCCCCTATTGTATACAATTTCCTTGGATTTCTTCATCCCAAGTGCAGGAAACTGCACTTCTTCACATTAAATTGTAACTACAAACCATTGGACCATTCTTCCAGTGTTTTTAGATCTTTCCTCATGTTGTCCACTCCCTCAGAAATGTCCACTCTGTTGCAAATATTTGTGTCATCTGCAAAAAGGCAGACTTTTCCATTCAGTCCTTCAGCAATATCGCTCACAAATACATTGAACAGTACCAGTCCCAGGACCGATCCCTGGGGCATGCCACTAATCACCTTCCTTTCACCCGAGTGAGTTCCATTTACTACCACCTTCTGTCGTCTGTCAGTCAACTAATTTCTGATTCAGTTCACCACCTTGGGACCCATCCCCAGGCTGTTCAGTCATTGATAAGCCTCCTATGGGGAACAGTATGAAAGGCTTTGCTGAAATCTAGGTAGATCACATCCATCGCATCCCTTTGATCTAGTTCTCTGGTCACCCAGTCAAATAACTCAATCAGATTTGTTTGGCCTGATTGTCCTTTCGTAAAACCATGTTGCCTCGGATCATGTAACCTATTAGTTTCAAGGAAGTCCACTATTCTCTCTTTCAGGAGCACCTCCATTACTTTTCCCGCCATTGTGGTAAGGCTTACTGGCCTGTAATTTGTCACTTCTTTCCTGTTGCACTTTTGTGAAGAGGTACCACATCAGCCCTTCTCGGGAACTTCTCCTGATCTCCAAGGATCTATTAAAAGCATCCTTTAACGGCCCTACAAGAACCTCTCTGACTTCTTTCAGTATCCTGGTATGTATCCCATCCGGTCTCATGGCCTTGTCCATTTTCAGTTTTGCAAGCTGTTCAAACACATTATCTTCTGTGAATAGTGTAGTATCTACTCCATTCCCATTTGTATATTTTTCAATCACAGATGGTCCTTCTCCAGGATTTTCTTTAGTAAAAACAGAAGTATTTGTTTAGCATTTTTGCTTTTCCAATATCACTTTCCACGAATCCGATCTCGGTACTTTTGAGTCTTACAATTCCACCTCTGATTTTCCTTTTCTCATGAATATACCTTTAGCCATCTTTTCTTCTGCCTTTGATTTTGCTATCCTTATTTCTCTTTGTGTTTCTTTTAGCTTTATCCTGTATTCAGTTCTGTGTTCCTCTGTTTGTGAACTGTGGAATTTTGTGAAAGCTGTGTTTTTGTCTTTATTTGTGCAGCTATTTCTTTGGAGAACCAAATAGGTTTCCTTTTCCTCTTGTTTTTATTTACTTTCATTACATATGTATTTGTTTTCCCTTTTATTGTCTCATTTAGTTTAGCCCATTGCAATTCCACTTCTCTTCCCACCCTGCCAACTCCTCCTTCAGGCACGTGGCCATTTTACTAAGTCAGTGTTTTTGAAGTCTAGGATTTGAGCTTTCTGTGATTGGACTCTGCCTTGGTTTTTATCTCAAACCACATCGTGTGATAATCACTACTGCTCACACAGGCACCCACCTGGACATTTGACACGCTATCTCCTTTCATGAGTACTAAATCCAGCATCAAACTTTCTCTGGTTGGTTCCATCACCATTTTCCTTAGCAATGCATCTTGGAAGGAATCCACAAGGTTTTTTTTACTTCTTTCCAAATTTGCAGAAGGAATACTCCAATACACATCGGGTAGATTAAAGTCACCCAATATGATCACTTCCCCTTTCATGGCTATCTTTGCAATATCAATAATCAATTCTCTATACATTTCTTCGGTTTGAGTTGGAGGCCTGTAGACTACACCAATATGGATGATAGTACCATCTCCTCTTTCCAACACAATCCACAGCACTTCTTCTTTTCCCCACGTCTCCTGCATTTCAGCAGCTTTAATATTGCTTTTGACATATAGGGCTACTCCTTCTCCTTTTAGCCTTCTTGATCTCTTCTAAATAAATCATAGCCTGCTATGGCTATTTGCTTCTTATACATCATGTATAGTTCACTGATGGATGATGGAGTGAATGGCTGTATCTGAAAGAGTTGTTCCCTTCTTTAGTTGGCTCGTTCACCAGCTCCCTCTATACTATACACAACTGCCTTCACTAATTGAACTAAAGTGGCATTCATTCTCTTTTGCTGCCTAACATAAGAGGTTATCTCACCCCCAAGCACCACCTTAGATACTTCCCAAAACAATTTCCGGTCATCCCTATGGCTGGCATTAAAATGTATGTACCCTTGCCACTGCTGGCCTATGTATTCCATAAATTCAAGATCTTCATGTAACCCTACTGGCATTCCCCATAACTCTCTCAAAGGTAAAGCCCATCAACACTGGAGCATGAAATGATAATAGAAGTTGTCCAATATCATTTCTTTCCACCCCTGGAAAGAGGAACAGAGAGACCAAAATATAATCCAGTCTGGTTTGAGTGAGGTAAGCAATGTATACATGAGTATATTGCCAATCTTCCAAATGTAGTACTTTCCACATATTCAGCAATTTTCCAGTCTTACTCAACCATGGTAAAATTTTATTTCTCCCCCTCCTCTCCTGTCCTCTAGGCTCCCTAACTACTCCTAGATCAGTCACCTTATTAAAATCCCCAGCTATTACCAGAGGGACTTGCCTCCAACCTGACTATGACTCTGGGGTATGTTTACTAAAACCCCGGTAATGTGCGGGCCGCGCTAGTGTGCGGGTGCCATATAAGAGTGGGCGTTTCTTTCTGAAAAAGCAAAACCAGGATTTAAATATGCGCTAAGGTGCGCGGCGCCCATGTGCGCCCCGCACATTAGCGCATGAGAAAGCTGCGCGGGAGGCATAAGTGGCGCGCTGATGTGCAAGCAGAGGAGCAGAGCCGCAGCACAATGGTTAAGACACTTACCAATGATGCAGGGATCAGGAGTTTAATCCCCCACCCTGAGGGTGCAGTGAGGCGCCCAGCACCAGGTCCACAGCACCTTCCATGGCTGAAAGAAGCGGTCAGAGGTCCAAAGCAGTGTTAATGTGTGAGATAGGTAGTTTCTGCAGAAACACCTAGGATATTCCTGTCTGTCTCAGTCAGGTGTAGCCCCAGTGGACCATGTACCACCACCACCCCCCCCTCCCCTCCTCAAAGGCTGAGGGTGGCAAACAGGGCTCCCATCAACAGATCCACATTCTACCTCCCTGCAATGGTGGCAGTAGAAGGGACCGGCAACCCCAGTCCTGCTGGGGAACAGACACCCTACAGGGCAGTCAATGCAGCTCTGTACACATCCATAACACAATAGCAGACAGACATTAGGCCTGTATATGCTAAGCTGCACCCCACCACTATCTGATATTCTCCTGCAGCAAGCCTTCAGCCGCTGCACTCTGCAAGCCACTCCATCAAGACACATACCAGCTGCAAACAGTCTGCTAGCTAGTCCATAGTGCATGCTCCCAGTGGAAATGCAAGCACCCAGAACTGGGACGTCAGCATACACAACAAGCAGATAAATCAGTGACTGGGCCCCAAAAGGAAACCCATAAATATCACATGAGAGAAATATTATATAGCACTATGGGGGTGCCTAGCCATGCTGTCTGCACTGCACAGTCAGGGTGAGAGTGATCCCCCAGCAGGACATACTGAGGTCACCCTGTCTGTGTAGGTGGTGGCCGGGCACTACAATGTCCCAGCCAGTGCCCTATGCCCTGTGCAGATGCATCCTGGCCAGGTCACCCTGTCCAGGCTATACCCATGGTACCTTGCTCCTCATTATGCACATTGGCAGGCCAATACTGGCAACAGTGCTGGCAGTGTGGGCTGTGGAAGGTGTTTGCAGCCACCACACACTCTATAGACAGACACACACTCCCACACCTATGCCAGCATTGTGCTACTATAGAGGAGTTTAGCAGCCCTGCCCACCACACCAGTCCTGGGCACAGTACAGGCATGGATATGCTACGCAATACTGTTGGGGGTCACTCCCCAGGGTGGTAAACACTGTCAGAGACCAGACCAGAAGCACACACCGCAGACATCAGAAAGATTGTTATGATGGAGCTCAATGAGCAAACTGTGCTTAACGTAGGACTTGCTATCTGCCAGTAATCATAGGAAACGTTTGATAGGTGTGTACTGTATACCCAGGTGTAGGGTGGCATTGCTAAGGTATGCAAGTGCTAGTATTGGGAGATGCACTGTCAGACGGCTGCCTGGGTGAGAATGTTCACCGTCTTGGCAAGTGCATATATCAATATGATTTGCAAGGGATTGTGGGAAATGCAGTCCATTCGCACCAGACACAGCTGCTCACAATAATTAGTTGTGCTTGAGTATAAAGCCAATAAGATATTTATTTATGGGGTTATTTCTCCCAACACAGATATGCTTGGTAGCACATAAAACAGGATACTTGCTTGCAGTGTTAAACTTGGAAAAACAAAATCAGGAAAACAACAGTTGAACTTTGTCAGGCAATCAAAGCAAAAGAATAAAGACCTGGTTGGTAACAAACTGGTCTTTTCTGTAGGCTTTAGCTAATATTTTCTTAGCAGTGTATCAAACAACAAGCAAAACCCACAAAGAAGGGAAAAACTGTTCTTTTCAGGTTAACTTCTTATATCTTCACACATAGATTCAGAAGTGATTCCCTCAGAGCTCACAAGCAATTAGGTAAGGCTCAATTGCTAGCAGTTACCCAGCTGAAACCCCTTAGCTGGCTTGCTTTCTACTGCGTGGCTCAAATCCTACTTCAGGAGCTTTTCTGAGTAGATTAAAGAACAAGTTTGTATTTCTTTGTGATGGTTGTTGTACTTTGTAACAGAAAATTACCAAAGGAGTTTAGACAGAGAGCAATCCATATATTCACAGCCTGTATCTGACCGCTCCCCCTTCTTCAACAATCATGGTTTCAATATCATGGATTGGCACAGAGGAATTTCTCAATGTAGCACTCTCAGGAGAATACTTGTTTCCTTGCTGTCTTTCAAGGTTATAGCTAGGGCATAGATCAGTGTTCATACCTGAGCTTCCATTGCTGTTAGAGTTCCTAGGGTCCCTTCCAAGTGCAGCCATCTCCCTCACAGGTACCCTCTGGAGATTCCTAGCTCTGCAGCACCATTCCTCTGGCTTTCCCCAGTCCAATGGTGTATGCTGGCCCTTGGAATACCTTCCAGTATACGTACTGCTCTGGACTCCTTTAGACCTCCCAAATGCTTTTCTCTTCTTTCTTCCAAAGGGTTTCTTGCCCTTTCTGTCCGTCCGCTCTGGCTTCTGCTTCTGATGATCCTCCAGATGATGAAGATGTCCAAGATGAGGATATCCAAGCTGATTCTGAGGATCTCCCAGATGAAACTGAGGATGAGGATAATTCTCTGTAGAATAAACTCTACCTTTATTCTGCTTTGATGAGTGCTCCACCCTAGCACAGCACAGCTGTGCTGAATCAGGCCCTGCCCTTTGAGATGAGTGCTTAGGGATTACCTCATAGCCCTCCTGATTGAACACACGTTTCCCCACTTCAGCTCCTCTAATGGCTGTTGGAAACCTGGTGCATTCTGGGACTGGTAGTCTTTTATGGGAAAATTCTGTTTTCTTATTTCTACCAGAACTGACAGGTTGCTTGTTCAGAGTCACTTCACCTTTTCTATAGCTCCTTCCTGAGCTATGATAAGCTTCCTTATCACATACCCCCCTGCTTAAGTTATTACGGACTGGTTTTACTGGTGAAACTTCTTTCCTACAGTCCGTAATACCTACGAGAGTGTTATCTTTTTGAAGCTCACTTACTTCCTGACTGGCTTCAGGGTCATTATTATTTACAGGCCTCTCCTTCCAAGACTTAAGTACATTAATATGGTAGGTCTGCCTACGCCCTCTTGCATTTTCTACCATATAAGATACTGGGCTCACTTGTTTAACACCCTTCCATGGCCCTTTCCACTGTACTTCAAATTTTGGGGCTGTTCCTGCTACTTGAACCAAAACCTTTTCACCAATGCTTAATTGGTGGCTTTTGGCCTTCCTATCATACCACCCTTTCTGGCGCACTTGACTGTCCTGCAGGTTCCTCTCAGCAACCTGCGAGGTCGTTTTCAAACGTGCTCTCAAGTCACGTAGAAACTGTGGCACTTCCTGACTTCCCGGTTCAGGATCAATCCATTGTTCCCTCAAAATATCTAACAAACCCCGTGGAGCCCTACCATACATCAATTCATATGGAGTTACACCTAGGGACACCTGAATTCTTTCCCTGCAGGCATATAAGGCAAAGGGCAAAAACATATCCCATTCTTTTATCTCTCCTGCTAACCCCCTTCTCAACATTTGCTTGAGAGTTTGGTTGAATCTCTCCACCAAACCGTTTGATTGTGGATGGTAGGCTGAGGTTTTCACGTGATGAATGCCAAAGGCATCCCAGACCTGGGCCAAATATTTGGATACAAAATTGGACCCTCGGTCAGTCAACACCTCTCTTGGGAATCCCACTTCACAAAACAATTTTACTAGCTCTAAAGCTATTGTTTTTGCAGAAACATTCTCAATGGTATGGCCCAGGGAAACCTTGTTGCCTGATCTACCATAACTAGGATGTATTGGAAACCTCGGGGCGTTTTGACTAATGGGCCTACAATGTCCATGGCAATGCGACCAATTGGGTCTGTGATAATTGGCATGGGAATCAAAGGCACCACCGGTGGTTGAGCCGCTGTAACTCGCTGACACGCTGGACATGCAGCACAAAACTGGGCAGTTTCTTTGAAAATACCTGGCCAGTAAAAACGCATAAGTATTTGATCCAGCGTTCCTTGCATCCCTTTATGACCTCCCACTGGATGATCATGTGCTAATCTAAGTACTAGCCCTTTGAAAGTTGTGGGTACCACCAATTGTTTACGTATGGTCCCATTTCTGGGGTCCTGACTCTCTCTATATAATATTTCATTATCTAGTCTGAATCTGGGCAACTCCTCCCTGACCTCATGAGCATACTTAAAAGCTCGGGTGAGAGCTTGATCAGCTCGCTGCTCTTGTGGAAAGTTAGGAAACTTTGCAACTAACTCAGCTGGCACCCAGGGTAAACTTTGACCAGCTAACATCTCAGCCCTACCCTGTGCTCTGCAAAGTCTCTCACGCCGCTTTTGTGCTTTCAACTTTCTTACTTTACCAGATGATGGAGTTATTAAATCATCATGAGAGGGTAAGTCTCCTAATAACTCTGCCTGCTCCCCCTCCTCCTTCTGGCTCTCTACCTTAGCCTGCGAGCGGGTGGATACAAGGCCCCTCTTATTACCTATAGTTTGGCCTTCTGGAAGCTTAACCATCTTTTTAGCTAGGGACTGAGGACTTCCAAAGAAAGGCCCGGGAGCTATTTCCATTATTCCTTCTCCCTCCTTCTTTCCTAGCCCTTCCACTAGACCCTGCTTAAATCTTGGCCAGTCCTTTCCTAGAACCAAATCAAAGGGTAGCCTAGGCACCACTGCTAGCAGGACTTCCTCTTGTTCCCCCAGGCACTTAACCTTTAGCCTATAGGTAGGATATGATGTTGCAGCACCATGAATGCATCTGATGTGAACTTGGCTTTCAGGGGTTCTAGGCACAAATCCTTCTTGGGCCTCTATTCTCTTCCAAAGCCTTTTTGACATCATACTCTGGTCTGCCCCAGAGTCTAACAAAGCATTTGTGGTAATTCCTTGCACATCAACCATCAAAAGAAATCCTTCTTTGGGCTGTTTTAAATCCACACCCATTAAGCTAGTGTGTGTCTGGCATCCCTTTTCTAAATGTCCCCATTTTCCACACTTGAAACATTTCTTTCTACTCCACTGTGTCCTCTGGTTTGGCACAGTACATTCATTTTCAGAAACATTTTAATCAATTTATTTTCTGATACAGCACAGCTTGCCTCAGCACCCATCTTCAGAGGGCCCCCCATTCTATGGCAAGCCTGCGTGGCTTCCAAGAATCTCTCTGCTAGCATGGTTGCCTCTCCAAGATTTTGGCAATTTTGCTGTATAAGGAAAGTGTGCAAATCTTTAGGCACCACAGACATAAATTGTTCAAGCATAATAATGTCTAATAACATTTCTACCGTCTTTTGCTCAGGCTCCAACCATTTTACAGCTAATCCTCTGATTCTCTGACTCAGAGCCCTGGGTGTTTCACCCACTCTTAATGTAGTAGCTCTAAACATTCGCCTATACTCTGAAATAGACAACCCTAGGCGATCTCTAATAGCAGCCTTTACATCCTTATAATTCAAAGCCTGGGCTGCTGGCATTGCTCTATAAGCCGCAAGCGCCTCTCCAGTTAATGAGGCTGCCAGACTTACTGCCCACTGGGTCTCTGGCCATGCTAATGCTTGTGCCACTCTCTCAAAAGACTCTAGAAAATCATCAACATTATCATCTGGAGTTAGCTTCCCAAAACTAAATGCCCCAATTCCTTGATTGAGTCCCACATTGTCCACATGTGGTGTACCAGTATTTACTGCTGGTCTTGCATCTGTTCCACTTTGGTTCTGCAGTTTAACTAGGGCTTGCACCAGATCAAGCACTGGCCTCTGCTGGTCCATTAAGGCTTTCATAGCAGTGTCCTGAGCCTGCTGTGCTAGCTCCTGCTGCCTGCTAAACTGGGCTGCCATCCATTGAGCTAGTTCCTTTGGATCCATCTTGATCCCTGCAAGAAAACACAAAAAAAACCCCACAGTGCACCACCTTCCAAACAGGTGTTTTTTCCTGCTTCTTTTTTTTTTCCAATTACCCCTGTGCCTTACTCCCATCCACCACTAGACATGCCCAGGTACTTGTTACCTTATGCCAGTGATGAATCCAGCTCTGCACAGGGTCTTTTCTTCCTGGAACAGCTACCTGGAACAGCCACCTCTCCTCCAAAGTGCAGTTGAGGGAAAATCTTTTCTTTCAGCTTTTAAGCTTGAACTGTCTTTTCCTTCAGACTTGAGTTGTAATCCTTTAGCAAGTAAATCCTTTTGCGCAAAAGCAATCCGAAAAACTATGCCATTTGTCAGACGGCTGCCTGGGTGAGAATGTTCACAGTCTTGGCAAGTGCATATATCAATATGATTTGCAAGGGATTGTGGGAAATGCAGTCCATTCACACCAGACACAGCTGCTCACAATAATTAGTTGTGCTTGAGTGTAAAGCCAATAAGATATTTATTTATGGGGTTATTTCTCCCAACACAGATATGCTTGGTAGCACATAAAACAGGATACTTGCTTGTAGTGTTAAACTTGGAAAAACAAAATCAGGAAAACAACAGTTGAACTTTGTTAGGCAATCAAAGCAAAAGAATAAAGACCTGGTTGGTAACAAACTGGTCTTTTCTGTAGGCTTTAGCTAATATTTTCTTAGCAGTGTATCAAACAACAAGCAAAACCCACAAAGAAGGGAAAAACTGTTCTTTTCAGGTTAACTTCTTATATCTTCACACATAGATTCAGAAGTGATTCCCTCATAGCTCACAAGCAATTAGGTAAGGCTCAATTGCTAGCTGTTACCCAGCTGAAACCCCTTAGCTGGCTTGCTTTCTACTGCGTGGCTCAAATCCTACTTCAGGAGCTTTTCTGAGTAGATTAAAGAATAAGTTTGTATTTCTTTGTGATGGTTGTTGTACTTTGTAACAGAAAATTACCAAAGGAGTTTAGACAGAGAGCAATCCATATATTCACAGCCTGAATCTAAGACCGCTCCCCCTTCTTCAACAATCATGGGTTCAATATCATGGATTGGCACAGAGGAATTTCTCAATGTAGCACTCTCAGGAGAATACTTGTTTCCCTGCTGTCTTTCAAGGTTATAGCTAGGGCATAGATTAGTGTTCATACCTGAGCTTCCATTGCTGTTAGAGTTCCTCTCTAAATAGCCTGGCCATTATGTAGTCCAGTTCTTATGTCCAGCCTTCCAATCCAGATCCCTGGACACTGGATCTCTCTTCACATACCTTCTGGCACGGGTCCTAGGGTCCCTTCCAAGTGCAGCCGTCTCCCTGACAGGTACCCTCTGGAGATTCCTAGCTCTGCAGCACCATTCCTCTGGCTTTCCCCAGTCCAATGGTGTATGCTGGCCCTTGGAATACCTTCTAGTATACGTACTGCTCTGGACTCCTTTAGACCTCCCAAATGCTTTTCTCTTCTTTCTTCTAAAGGGTTTCTTGCCCTTTCTGTCCGTCCGCTCTGGCTTCTGCTTCTGATGATCCTCCAGATGATGAAGATGTCCAAGATGAGGATATCCAAGCTGATTCTGAGGATCTCCCAGATGAAACTGAGGATGAGGATAATTCTCTGTAGAATAAACTCTACCTTTATTCTGCTTTGATGAGTGCTCCACCCTAGCACAGCGCAGCTGTGCTGAATCAGGCCCTGCCCTTTGAGATGAGTGCTTAGGGATTACCTCATAGCCCTCCTGATTGAACACACTTTTCCCCACTTCAGCTTCTCTAATGGCTGTTGGAAACCTGGTGCATTCTGGGACTGGTAGTCTTTTATGGGAAAATTCTGTTTTCTTATTTCTACCAGAACTGACAGGTTGCTTGTTCAGAGTCACTTCACCTTTTCTATAGCTCCTTCCTGAGCTATGATAAGCTTCCTTATCACAGCACGCAGGGCCCAATGTCCTGCCTCTCCAGGAAGCATTAGCCAATGGGGCCTGTGGGTGTGGGTGTGTCTGGCCCTGTTGGCTGCTGCTTTACGGCAGAGATTCCCAACTCCAGTCCTGGTGTGCCAAACACTGTTCGGGTTTTCATGCTGTCCCTCATGAATATGCATGGGATACATCTGCATACCATGGGGGTGGTGCATAGATATGCAGCACAGGCATCTTTATTAGAGGCAGCATGGAACATGAATGGTGTTTGGCTCTCCAGGACTGCATTTGGGGGATTCTGCCGTAGGTAATGCACATTTCTATGGTGTTTGTGCTGTGTAGGGTAAAATAGAGGTTTTTGACCCATGCTAATGGTCTCAGCAATAATTTTTCAGTCTTTACTACCATGTTTTCTTCATGGGTAAAATAAGGGGACTGGGTTGGCAGGAGCCCCAGCTGGGATTTGAACCTGTGACCTTCTGGTCTTAAAGGCACTGGCTGTGTCCGCTGCACCACCGTCTTAGCACAAAAACAGTGCATTCCCTGGGGAGTCCATGGCTGTTTGTCAGACAAGGCCTGTCTGTTGTAGTGCACTGCACCCACGTGAAGGGGGCTAGGCCACCGTCTGCTGTGGGCAGCAGCCACTGCCCCCTCCACCCACGGTACACCTCTGCAACCATGCTGACATGGCCTTATATTGGTGACAGCATCACAGCTAAATGATATGTGGCCCTCCAGGACTGCATTGCGGGGACTGTGGTCTAGGTAATGCGCATGTTTGTGGTGTCTGTGCTCTGTAGGGTAAAATAGAGGTGTTTGGACCATGCTTATGTTATCTGCAAAAAAGGTTGGTCTTTACTATCATGGTTTAGTGGTGGGTAAAATATGGGGATTGGGTTTGCAGGAGACCCAGCTGGGACTTGAACTGGTGATCTTTGGCTCCTGAACACACTGTCTTTGCTCACTGAACCACACTGTGGCCACAGAGACAGTGCAGTCCCTGGAGATAGGAAACCTGCCCAAAGGAGACATAAACCCTGCTCTGCACAATTTCACTGTGGGATCATTCACCTTGTCTGGGGACGGAGCGTAGGCCCTTCTAAAATTCATATTTCTTTTTTGGGGCTTTCTTGGGAGTGATTTTTGATGTTTTCCATGACTATCACTGTTGCCTAGCTGGATTATATTTTTTTAGAATTTTGTTGTGGTCATTTTCAATTTTTATTTGCTATTTTGTTCTGTGCACATGTATCACACTGCTCACGTTTTGTAGGTTTCCCTGGTTTTGCTGTACATTGCTGACAGAAATGGTTTCTCTTCCCTTTAAATCGGCTCTAAGGCGAGGTTTTCACTCGCGGTATTTTTTTCATCGAATTTCAGCCCCGCTCCTGTGCGGGGAGCCTCTCTCCTCCCACTCTCCACCCATTGACCCCGTCTCTCCGCCCCTGGGGAGCCTTCCTCCGCCATCCGGGAGCCTTTCCACGCCTCTATCGCTCATTTGCACGACACGCACATGAGTGGTCCCGTTAGTGCGGCGTGCACATGTGCGGGGCCCAAAAATGCATCATTAACGTGCGCTAAGGTACCTTAGCGCACGCTCAAGTGCGCCCCGCACAGTAGCGCGATTTAGTAAACATACCCCTCTATTTGAGAAAAGAAGGGTTTATTTTGTGCCATGAGGAAATATACTGAAATTAACCAAAGCTCTCTCCCCAGCTTTCTCCCAGTACTCCCAAATAACTCTGGCCCAGGTCACAAACTACCCTCATCTCCACACAGGAGATGTACCAAATTTTCTACCCCTCCCTTCCTAGAGTTAGGCACTGAGGGGCAAAATAACAATGTTCTACCCAACCACTTTTTCTGCTTTGGCTACTGATTTATTTTTGTACCTGTTTACTGAAGAGAAATTTTCTATTTTTAAGCAAATCTTTTCTGTTGGAATTTTTTTTTCTCCTCTACACTTCAGGTTCAAAGAGGAAGGATAATAGATTTCTCACATGGGGTGGGAAGGGAAAGATCTATCTATAATAGAAAAACTCACCAATTAGCTTGGTGATTAAGATAAGAGTTTGGTATTGGTTGTAAGGGAAAATCAAGTAAGTAAATAGTGCCATATTTCTTTAGGTAATTCTACAAAGAGCACACATTAGACTATCCATAAGAACATAAGATATGCCATACTGGGTCAGACCAAGGTCCATCAAGCCCAGTATCCCGTTTCTAACAGTGGCCAATCTAGGTCACAAGTACCTAACAGTTTCCCCAAAGGACACAGGTTCCACAATGCTTGTACTGGGGCAAGCAGTGGATTTCCCGGGTCCTCTTTAATAATGGTTTATGAACCTTTCCTCCAGGAACTTGTCCAAACCTTTTTTAAAGTATATCTCAGGCAGACATACTGTATCAGATTTTAGTAGCTTAAAATGCTAAGAAACTACTTCATACCAAAATAACAGCTGAACAAGCAAACAGGACTAGAGCTGGGAATTCAAAACAGAGGTGTTAGATCTCACATAAAAGAGGCTAGCTGCTTTTTTTCCTAAAGGACAGCTGAGGAGAAGTTAAATACGTTGTTAGGCCTTTTTCTCATTTCCTTTAACAGTTGCTAAATCACCAACAACTGAACTATAACTGGGAATATCATGTTGCCAGAGCTGTTGCACTGTTACTGCTTTTGCCTCTGTCCAGACAGACAGCCTGGCCTAGATGAGGGACCGGAATGCTAAAAGATGCTCAGGAATCCATGTTGAATGATGCTGAGAAGATCAAGAAAAGGTGGAAAGAACACACCAAGTTGTTATACCATAAAGATCAAGTGTATCAACAGCCATTTCAACTTGTACTTTATGATCAGGAACCATTAACATAGAAATATGACGATAGAAAAAGACCACATGGCCTATCTAGTCTGTCCTTCCATATCAACCACTACAAAAGTCCCCCTTTTTCCATTAGAGATCCTCTGTGTTTGTCCCATTCTTTTTTGAATTCCGATACTGTCCTCATCTCTACCACCTCCACTGGGAGACTCTTTCCGTAAAGAAATATTTCTGCATATCACTCCTGAATCTTTCCCCTTTCACCCTCAAAAGAGGCTCTCCTCCTGTGCATTTATGCCATGGAGGTATTTATAGTTAGCCAACCTGTAAATAGTTATAAGTAAACCCGGTCACCTGGGACCGATCGCGCAGCCTGTACATAGTATCCCTTGTTAATCCCAAGTTGTTATACCTGTTCATTGTAAGTCCAGTGTAGGTCCTGCCTGCACTGTACAAATGTTGTTGACTCTAAACCGTGCTGATTCCAAAGAGCGCGGTATAAAAAAAAAGACATTAAATAAATAAATTTAAACGTCTCAATCATATCACCTCTATCCCTCCTTTCCTCTAAGGTGTAGATATTAAGATCCTTGTCTGCCCTCATATGCTTTATAATGAAGACCATTAACCATTTTAGTAGCCACCCTCTGTACTGACTCCAGTCTGTTTATATCTTTTTGAAGCTGTGGCCTCCAGAATTGCACACAATACTTCAAATGAGGACACAACAAAGACTTATACAGAGGCACTATCACCTCCTTTCTTCTGCTGGCCATTCCTCTCCCTATGCACCCAAGCATCCTTCTAGCTTTTGCTGTCACCTTTTCTACCTGTTTAGCTACTTTAAGATCATCAGACACAATCACGCCTAGGTCCTGCTCTTCTTAGTGGACAAAAGTACTTCATCCCCTATACTATATTGTTCCCTTGGATTGCTGCAGCCCAAATGTATGACCTTGCATTTTTTAACATTAAATCTCAGCTGCCAAATTCTAGACCATTCTTCAAGCTTAACTAGATCCCTCCTCATGTTATCTATACCATCCTGGTATCATCTGCAAAGAGGCAAACCTTACCCGACAGCCCTTCCACTATATCACTAACAAAGATGTTAAAAAGAAACGGACCAAGGACAATTCCCTGGGGTACACCACTGGTAACCTCCTTCTCCTCAGAGTGAGCTCCATTTACCTATACCCTTTGTTGTCTACAGCTCAACCAATTTCTTACCCAAGTAATAACTTTAGGGTCCATCCCTAGGGTGCTCAGTTTGTTTATGTCGTCTGTTAGGAACGGTGTCAAAGGCTTTACTGAAATCCAAATACACCACATCTACGGTTCTCCCTCTGTCCAACTCCCCGGTCACCCAGTCAAAGAAATCAATCAGATTTGTCTGACAAGACCTGCCTCTGGTGAATCCATGCTGCCTCAGATTCTGTAATCCGCTGGACTCCAGAAACCTCACTATTTTCTCTTTCAGCAGCGCTTCCAATAATTTACTCATCACCGAAGTTAAACTAAATGGCCTGTAGTTTCCAACCACATCCTTATTTCCGCTTTTGTGTAAAGGGACCACATGTGCCTCTCTCCAGTCCTTTATATAGAGGCACGATTATCTCCTTATGTACCCAAGCATCCTTCTGGCTTTCACCGTCACCTTTTCTACCTGTTTAGCCACCTTAAGATCATCTGAAACAATCAAACCCAAGCGCCACTCTTCTTTCGTGAACTGCACCCCTGTATTTTTGCAGCTCAAATGCATGACCCTGCATTTTTTAGCATTAAATCTAAGCTGCCAAATTCTCAGTCATTCTTCAAACATTGCTAGATCCCTCCTCTTGTTATCTACACCTTCCTGGGTGTCTATTCTATTGCAGATTTTAGTATCATCCACAAAAAAGTAAACCTTACCTGACAGCCCTTCTGCAATATCACTTACAAAAATATAAAAAAGAATTGGACGAGGAAGTACATATATTTTTTTGTGTCAACTCAGTTAGAAATGTTTCTTTTGGATAAGAACGTTTAGGTTGTATTAAGATTCAAAATAAGTTTTTGCCCACATTGGAGACAGGGACCTTTGACCCCCAGTTTTGCTATTTTTATACTGTTTATGAATATTATCTTGAGCTCATCTCTTCCCTTTATGTGGACTACTGCTGTGGATTTGTACTGTATGCGAATCTTTTTTATGCTGTATTTTGTTTCTTCAATTGCATGCCTTTGGAAATTATTGTAGATTGTAAATTTTTTCAAAGTCTAAATTAAATTAAGAAACGGACCAAGAACAGATCCCTGCAGCATACCCATTGGTAACATCCTTCTCCACAGAGTTATGTTTGCCAGCTTCCAGTCTTCTGGTACAATAGATAATTTTAATTATAGGTTAAAAATGACTAAACACAGGTCTGCGACTAAAAAGCTGTTTAATTATTTTCATCTAATATCCATGTATTTTGGTATGCTGAAAACAAATAAAATATTGAAAAAACTCCTAGACGTCATGATTTGCCACAACATGCAAAATTGTCTTCAAATTTATCAAATTGTTTCAAATAACTATTAATTAATTCAAATTACTATTAATTCACATAAGTGCATTTAAGATATAAAATGCCAAAAAAAACTTAAAGGGGTTGTTTGAGTTATGTAAAAAAAAAAAATAGCACTGTAAATCTGATGGTCAGCAATATATGCATAAGTTAAGCAAGTTTTAAGTCCGTGCTTCTAATGGTAGAAGGGGTTAATCTTTCCTGAAGAATCCAGTGGGAGGGAGACACAGGGCAGATAGCAGCAGCTCCGGTCAGTGCAGGGAGGCGTGGCCAGCACTGTGACGTCTCGTGTACAGACACAGAGCTGCTCTCTCCTGCATGCCACACTTGTGCACGAATCATCATCAGGTTCTTGGTTCTAGGCTGTTCACACATTTTCATCGCAATTCATGTTAGCTCGTCATTCTTCAACCGTTATGTTATGGCTCCGCGAAAGTGTATTAATTCGCCAGACAGTTTCTGTTTCATCTGTGGTGAATATACAGTATTGAAGCAACAGCAGAATATTACAGACTTTGTGAAAAAAGTATACTTTGCATACTTTGGACTAAAAATTGGAGATCAAGATAAAGTCTGGGCGCCTCATAAAGTGTGCAAACGGTGTGTTGAGGACCTCCGAAACTGGTTCAAGGGTAAGAAAAAATCTTTCTGTTATGGGATTCCTGTGGTATGGCGAGAGCAAAAGAACCATAGTGACGACTGTTACTTTTGTTCATGCGATGTGAAAGGGTTTAATTCCAAATGGAAGCATTCCATTTCATACCCCAATCTTCACTCGGCAATTCGTTCCATCCCCCATGGCACAGATATACCAGTACCCAAGCCCCCTACTACCTTGGAAGAGATACCTAGCTCCAATGAAGGTGAAGTCATACCTGAACCAGATGACGAATCAAGTTCTGACTTTGAAGATGATACAAGACCAAAATTGTTTTCTCAGGAGGAGATGAATGATTTGGTAAGAGACTTGAATCTTCCCAAAGATGCCCCTGAGTTACTTGGATCAAGACTGAAAAGCAGGAATTTATTGTTGCCAGGAGTGTCATCTTCATGGTTCAGACATCGTGAAAAGGAGTTCGTTCCTTATTTCGCCCAGGAAGACAAGTTGGTTTATTGCATCGATGTCGAAGGTCTGATGGGTCAATTTAAAATCCAATATGATTCAGAGCAATGGTGTCTTTTTATAGATTCTTCAAAAAGAAGTCTCAAAGCAGTTTTACTCCACAACGGTTTTTACGCTTCCATACCTGTAGGTCATTCCGTACACTTGAAGGAAACCTACGAGAACTTGGAATTGGTTCTTCGTAAACTTAAATATGAAGACCATGGTTGGCAAGTGTGTGGGGACTTGAAGGTCATGTGCATGATGCTCGGGCAACAAGCAGGGTATACCAAATAGCCTTGTTTTCTGTGTCTATGGGACAGTCAAGACCGACAAAATCACTGGACCAAGAAGAGTTGGCAGCCAAGGGTGCTAACAGTCGGTGAAAAAAATGTCCTCCGAGAAACTTTGGTACCTTCCCATAAAGTTCTTCTACCACCTCTCCACATAAAATTGGGATTGATGAAGCAATTCGTAAAATCACTTCCAAGAGATGGAGAATGTTTCATATACTTGGTCACCAAGTTTCCAGGCCTGTCGGAGGCAAAATTGAAGGAAGGTGTGTTCGTCGGACCAGACATTAGAAGGCTTATAGTTGATCAAGAGTTTGTCAATACCATGACGGATCCTCAAAAAGAAGGGTGGATTGCATTTAAAGAAGTCATACAGAAATTTTTAGGCAATAACAAAGATCCTCACTACAAAAAGATCGTCGGACGAATGCTGAAAGCATTTCAAGCTTTAGGTTGCCTGATGAGTTTGAAAGTGCATTTCCTCCAGTCCCACCTTGACTACTTTCCTGAAAATTTGGGAGCTGTGAGTGAGGAACAAGGTGAACGATTCCACCAAGGCATTAAAGAGATGGAAAGGAGATACCAGTGAAAATGGATCATTACAATGATGGCAGACTACTATTGGATGCTTCAGAGAGACATTCCAGATGCTACTCACAAGCGTAAATGCACTAAGAGGAGCCTCACAAGGAAGAAGAATCGCGTTTAGTGTGTGTAGGTGAGCTCATTTCACTTCAAAAAAGGATTTTCATGAAAATATTGTAATAAAACTTTAATTTTATGTCTATTTCCATTTATTTTGAGGTATTGCCTTATTTAACATAGTTACCTAAATTGTCAGGAAACGTGATGTCCTATGACAAAATGGAGGTCATTTTCGGATTCGGCGCACCAAAAAACATAAAGATTATGTGGAATAACCAAAACAGCTCTCAAAAAAAAGTTTTTTGCAGACCTGTATAATAGCTCTGTAGTTTCATCTTTGAGTTATCTCAGCACTCATAAGATCATAAGATATGCCATACTGGGTCAGACCAAGGTCCATCAAGCCCAGTATTCTGTTTCCAACAGTGGCCAATCTAGGTCATATGTACCTAGCAGTTTCCCCAAGGGACACAGGTTCCACAATGCTTGTATTGGTTCAAGCATTGATATCCTGGGTCCCTTCTTAATAATGGTTTATGAACCTTTCCTCCAGGAACTTGTCCAAACCTTTTTTAAACCCAGCTACATTAACAGCCTTTACTACATCCTCTGGTAACAAATTCCAGAGTTTGATTACACGTTGAGTGAAAAAATATTTTCTTTTATAACCAGGTAAGGCGGACCAGCCCGCGACCCCCGGTAGACTGCCCCCCCCCCTTGACATTCAGTAGCCATTAAATACACCACAACACCTATTTGGGAATCAAACTGGTCGCAGCTTTATTGACCCATTAACAAGATTAACAACAACCATCAACAATTCAATACAATAACTTTATCCCCCCCCCCCCAGGAAAGCGACCTCTCACCAGCCATGTGGGTAGCAAAGTGATGCCGCTTCCGCTTCCGCTTCTGCCATGTCCAGGCCCCGGCAAATTGCCTAGCCTCCCTCTTCCGACTTCGCCATATTATTAGCAAAAGCCTGAGGGACTGTCCGGGTCGGGGGTACCCCACCCCCGCCCTACTGCTTGGCTCCGGCTCCGGACCCCGAAAACCTCCGGGATCCCGCCACCCCCCCCCCCAGCTGCAACACCCCAGAAAACCTCCCCCCACGACAATCCAGCCCGAAACCAGGGGCGGGTGGGTGGGGCGTCTGACCCCTCCGGATGCCGTGCTGAAAAGGCCGGAGGGGCCACGAGGCTCCCCTCACACCCCCCCTTCGCGCCTACCCCTCGCTCCTCCCATTGGCTCCCAAAATATTCATGCCCCGCAGGAGCCAATGGGAGCCATGCCCGTCGCGCCGGCCCGCACCCGCGGGCCTCGAACGCGCCTGCAGCGTCGCACGGCCAGCCGCCCCCCCCCCCCGGTTAACGCTGGCCGCGCGCACGCCGGGGGGGCGGCGCACGGCCTCGCCATAACCGGGTAAGGCGGACCAGCCCGCGACCCCCGGTAGACTGCCCCCCCCTTGACATTCAGTAACCATTAAATACACCACAACACCTATTTGGGAATCAAACTGGTCGCAGCTTTATTGACCCATTAACAAGATTAACAACAACCATCAACAATTCAATACAATAACTTTATCCCCCCCCCCCCAGGAAAGCGACCTCTCACCAGCCATGTGGGTAGCAAAGTGATGCCGCTTCCGCTTCCGCCATGTCCAGGCCCCGGCAAATTGCCTAGCCTCCCTCTTCCGACTTCGCCATATTATTAGCAAAAGCCTGAGGGACTGTCCGGGTCGGGGGTACCCCACCCCGCCCTACTGCTTGGCTCCGGCTCCGGACCCCGGAAACCTCCGGGATCCCGCCACCGGCTCAGGCCTTGCCTGACCTGAGCCGCCCCCCCCCCCGGTCAAGCTGCGACCAGTACCCCTATTCTTCCGCATATCTTCCAAAGCCTCTTGCCAATCATTGAGGAGTAAATCCATCCCCACCGGAGACAGATGTACTCCATCAGCCCTATACAAGCCAGTACACTCCACATCCACCCAGGAGTGCAAAATTTGACCCCCCCCCCCCGCTCCCCCACCCATCTACCAATTTGACGATTAATCTTCGTCAACCCCCGCGACCACCGTCGCTGATCATGGCAAGCTGGCCTCGGAATGATATCAGACCACAGCAAAAACACCCCCGGGAACATAGTGAATATCATCCCAAAGTCCTTAATAACAGTCCGAATTAACTGTCGGCAGCTCCAGGACACCAGGTCGTTGCCACCCAAGTGTATCAATAAGGCATCTGGCGCCCCGTTCATCCTGTAGTGGTGCCGCAGCAAAGGCAAGAGCTGCATCCATCGCAGTCCGCGCTCGCCCAGCCATGAGACGGTCACCCCGAATGCATCCAATCCCAGATTCAGCCCAACCGGGCGTGCAGCTGCTCGACGACTGGCCCAAAACACAAACGAATGGCCCAGTACCCAGCAGTACACAGTGAGCAGAAGCAATGGACGACCCAGTTGCTTAATGTAATCTCAAACAGCTTTATTGTAGATCCCCGACGCGTTTCGGCTTGCGCCTTTCTCAAGGGGAGAGTTGCTTACAGAAAACAAATAAAAACAATTAAATGTGTACATAAACATCACTTTGAAAAGGACACCGGATAACATTAATATAATAAATAATTTAAAATAAATAAATCTCATGTAAAATCAAGGGTTTAAAACGTTAACAATTAAAAAAATATATATATATATAGGGAATATATATATATACATATACAATAAATTAATCACGTTTAATATAGTAAAACCATGTAATAAAAGAAAAAACACAATAAATATCCATAATGTAACATAATTAAAAACAGTAATAGACATAATTAAACATAAGCAAAAAAACATAATTAAAAAATATACTTAGATGATTAAAAGACAAGAAGACAAAGACAAACAGACGCAGGGCAGAGGAGGCAAAAGGTTACTCACTGAATGATGCACCAAAATGCCGTTGGAATTCAAAGGACACTAAATTCCTTATTGTGCCACTATATGAAGTGCAAAAAGGGGGAGGAAGAGGATAAATTGTTAAAACTTAAAACTTGGAAAAAATGACTGAAAAGGTCATGCATTGTAAACCTTTCTCAAAATATAAATAAAACACTGCTCTTAGAGAAAAAACCCCCTCAATTAGCAATTGAATAAGAATAACATTATTTGGCATTCATTCTATTGTATAAACAGTGTGTGCTAAGGGATTTTTATCACGATCAACTGATATTTGTGTGAATAAAAAATATGTGAGTAAAAAATAAGAAGAACCTACTCACTGGGACAGGCACCTAAGTGCTAAGACACTGCTGTACGATGAAATCTATAGTGGCTCTGTATGATAAATATGAAACACGTTAGTTTGCAAGTCAGTAAACCTGAACTTAGTAGGCTGAAAAAACCAATCGTGAGAGTTACCTGATGGGAGATGCACAAACTGCTCCAAAAATCAGATAGTTAGTACAAGAAAATCTTGACAAGGCAGGACACTGTTGCGTTCTTCCGAATCGAATCAGAACGCCGTTTCGGGACCCTGTTTTTAGAACGCCGACTTTCGCGCCAAAAGAGGCATGGCTAACTACCTCCAATCACTGAGTGATCTAAAAAAGATTGACAGAAGAAAACATTGGTGTGTGATTTGGTATTGGAGAATAAGATCCTATGAGCAACAGTTATGTGACAAACGAATGGTGCACTTTTTTAGAAGTAGTGTTATGAACCATGTGTCATATTTTAAATAGCAAAGCTACTTAACGAAACTGGCAGCTATTCAAACGGAGGTCTAAAAAGAGATTTGCATCTATTTTTAGAACATGGATTAATGTTAAAGCCTAATCCAACCTGTGTATCAAAGGGAGTTAAAACCATTAACCAGGTAAGGCGGAGGTGGCCCACAGTTCCCTTCCTTCCCACACACACCCCCTCCCCCCTCTCTCTCCCTTCACAAATAAACACCACATGATCACTTATTGGCAAAATAACTGGTCGCAGCTTTATTAAACAAGCACAACATAACATTACAACCAAACTGTTAACTTATGGTTCCGGCAGCGGGACAATCCCTCACCAGCCATATGGGTAGCAAAGTGAGTTCCTTCCCGCCTCCGCCGAGAACCATCCCTGGCAATTCCATCCCCCTCATCCGGCTTCGCCATATTACTAGCAAAAACCGAGGGCTTCTCCGGGTCGGGGGTACCCCCACCCCCGCCCTGCATATTGCCATGCCTCCGGACCCCGGACACCTCCGGGATCCCGCCACCGGCTCAGTGACACCTGTCCCTGAGCCCCCCCCCCCCAAATCAAAGCTGCGACCAGCCAACCTGCCCTAAACATCCTAATTCCAAGGCCTCCTGCCAATCATTCAGGAGTAAATCCACCCCGATCGGGGAAAGATGTACTCCATCCGAACGATACAGGCCCGCGCACTCGACCTCCACCCAGGAATGTAAAATCTGATACCCCCCATGGTTCAACACCCAACGGCCAACTTGCCGGTTAACCTTAACTAAACCCCGGGACCACCGCCGCTGGCCCCAGCAAGCAGGCCTAGGAATTATGTCAGACCACAGCAAAATGACCCCGGGGAACATCAATAAGACTTCCCCCAAATCCCGCTGCACCGCTCGGATTAGCTGCTTCACTGTCCATGACACCAAATCGTTGCCTCCGAGATGCAGCACCAAGAAGTCCGGGGATCCTCTGACGCGCTGATGGTGCCGAAGCAAGGGTAATAGCTGTAACCAGCGCAGACCGCGCTCACCCAGCCATGATAGCACCACTTCGTCAGCAGGCAGTCCCAAGTTCGCACCAAGCGGCCGCAAAGCTGCTTGCTGGCCGGCCCAGTGCACAAAAGAATGGCCGACCATCCAGCAGGCACCGGGCACCCAGATCCCATCTAAAAGAAAAAAACATAGTTAGTACCCGAGCCACCCACTGCCCACCTCAACAACGTACATATCCCTTAAAGGCATTGGAGCGCCAGCGGCCAATCCGCTGAATATCGGTACCCGGCAAACCAGCCAGGGCTGCACTAGTAGCGGCCCCAATCCGAAAGGAATGCGGTGCGAAGTCACCCGGTGATAAGCCCAACTGTCGGACCACCATGCGCAGGACCGCAGCAAACTGAAAACGCGTCAAACACCGCGCATCCTCATGTACAAAGAGCAGGTCGCTACCCGGAGCCCGCACGCGCAGGTATGCCGCCATAGCCGCCACCGGACAGATCACCGAAGCCGGAAGCGGCCTTAAGTGCACCCATACGCCCCTCCCTCTCTGATCGGTCTTAGACCGGGACAACCATATGCTCAGCTGCCCTTGTGCCAAACGCACATGACGGAGTTGCAGAGCTGCCCCCCCCCCGACCTCCCACTGGACGCCACCAATTCCCCCGACCGGAAGGCCCCAAAGAAGGCCACACAAAACACCGCCCGGAACAGCAGAGCCTCGTAAGCGGACTCCACCACCAAAGGCAAGGTTGTGCTCATCCGAACCAGCAGATCGGGGGTAATGGGCCGACGCTTGTCCGACGGGAGGGGGACAGCCCGCTCCCAACCCAATAAAAGCCGGCGAGAAAAGAAACCCCCAACCGCGCACTGCCCACCCGACCGCCTTAGAGAAAAAGGCAAAGCCGGCCAGGTGAGCCCGCACAGTGGATAGGGCCACCCCCGCAGCCTTCGCAGCCAATATGTATTCCCCCATGAGGTGATCAGGCACCGGGCCCAGCCGCCAACCCCGAGTCGCCAAAAAGGCCACTACACAGTCACATCCCTTGCAGTAGGACCTCCAGGTCGCCGACGATACGGAACTTCTCAGCAAGCTCAGGATACCCGGAGGCCAAGATGCCATAAATGCTCTGGGACCGACCTCCCTGCCAGGTCCGCCTCTGGAGCCAGTCGCCGAAACAGGTCCCACTTGAAACGAGAAAGAGCATCGGCGATCTGGTTAGCATAACCCGGAACATGCCGAGCCCTCACTACCACATTCAGCTTCAAGCAGGCAAAAACCACCTCCCTCATCAAAGCCGCCACCCGCGCGCAACGAGGCGCATAACGATTAATAATGTGAACTACCGCCTCGTTGTCGCACCACCACAACAATTGCCTATTACGAAGCCTATCCGGCCACAGCTCCAAAACCACCAAGATGGGGAACAGCTCCAAAAACGTAATACTGTCGGTTAATCCCGCCGCCCGCCAGGTGGATGGCCACGGCGCGGCACACCATGCTCCACCAAAATAAACACCGAGCCCGAAACCACCCGCCGCATCAGTATAAATCTGTAAATCAAAGGAAGACACCTCCGCTTCAAGGAGAACCGTAACGCCATTGAACTCTCTCAAAAACTGATCCCAAACCCCGAGGTCCGACCTCATGCTTCGTGATATCCGGATGCGATGATGCGGACGCCGCACTCCCGAAGTAGCCGCCGACAAGCGTCGCAGAAACACCCGACCCATTGGAATAACCTTGCATGCAAAGTTAAGGGAGCCCAACACAGCCTGCATCTCGCGCAACGTAACTTTCCTCGCCCCCAGCACGTTCGCCACTAACACCCTTAAACGCTCCACCTTGCTTGGAGGCAATCGCGCCACCATGTCAACTGAGTCCAAGTCCACTCCCAGAAACGTGAGGCGCACAGCAGGACCCTCAGTCTTGTCCGCCGCGACGGGCACCCCCCATTCACGCGCGTGCCGCATGAACCCGTCGAGTAACGCCCGACATAGCCCGGACGACGCCGAACCCACAAATAAGAAATCGTCCAAATAGTGGACCACATTCCGAGAGCCGACGGACACCTCCAGGACCCAGTGCATGAAAGAACTGAACATCTCAAAATAACGACAAGAGACGGAGCAGCCCATTGGCAAGCACTTGTCGAAGTAATAGCAGCCCTCAAACACAAAACCCAATAAATGGAAGGAAGCCGGATGTACCGGCAGCAGGCGAAAAGCAGACTCAATATCGACCTTCGCCAGCAGACACCCGCGCCCACACTCCCGCACCAGCCGCACAGCCTCGTCAAACGACGCATACCGCACCGCGCACAATTCCCGCGGAATGAGATCATTCACCGAAGCCCCCACCGGGAAGGACAAGTTGTGAATGAGCCGGAATTTCCCGTGCTCCTTCTTAGGCACAATGCCCAAAGGAGAAACTACTAAATTCGGGTATGACCGGTCCAGAAAGGGCCCGGCCACCCTGCCAAGGGCCAACTCAGCATCCAATTTACCACGAACCACCTGAGCTAGACGCCTCACCGACGGAGCATTGCGGGCCATCGCCGGGCCCCCCTCCCCAACTACCGGTATGGGGAACCCGTACTGGAAACCCCCCTCCAAGACTCGCCGAGCCTTAACCCGCCTATAGCGCAGCAACCAAGGCCGGAGTGCCGAAAATTTTATGGGGGTAGGGGCCAACTCCCTCGAACTAATACTATTGCTTTGCGGCTGGGGGGGCGGGTCCCTTCTTCCCGCAACGGAGAGCCGAGTGTCCTCTCCCACATAAGGAGCAACTGTGCCGGAACTTACAGTCCGGAAAGGGGCAAGACGACTTATTAAAGCGCCAGCAGACGTCCCCAACCCCCTCCCCAGCGCTTTTTGGGACCCCGGGAGCTGGGGCGCTCCGAAATGGCCGCCCCGTACTCGCCGACGCAGCGGCCCCCTTTTGCCCCCCCGCACCTGCCCCTCCTCTGGCAGACATCTGCGTTAACCAGAGGCTGATGTCCTGTGTCCCCCAGGACAGAGCGCGATTCTCCTCCATTTTATCGTGGAACTTCTCATCATAGTTGAGCCATGCCCAACCATCATGAGTCTGAGCCGCTTCCAGAATCGAGTCGGCGTATGCAAGCAACATCCCGTAGTGCCCCGGGTAACGCTGTCCCCAGACACTAGCTAACCGAAGAAAAGCCCTCGTCCAATTGAGGACGTTCCGCGAAGCCTTCTTGACCCTGCCCGCCTTCTCATCCGCCTTCCGTTTCCGCCGGCTGTCCCCCGAACGCTTCCTCCCTCAAGCAAGCGAAAGATATCTATGTACTTCCGCTTCCATATCTTGCGCCTAAGCTTACGCGGCACCCCCTCCCATAATTCGGAAAATGATGCCAATGTAGCCCCCCCACCGCCCCCCCCCACTACCCCCCCCGCCACCGACAGGTTGCCCGCCCCCTCCCCCAACTGACGAGGACGAAGACGATGAAGACGACGATGAGCCCCCCCCTCCTCCGACGCTTGCGGGAGCTGCGGCTCTTCTTCCTCGCCTTGCCACCCGTCCCCGCAGCCGGACTAAACTCCGCGCCTTGCTCGGCCCGAGGCTCAGGTAACTCACCATCCGCCGAAGTCCGGGGCTCTGATGGGGTGGACGCAGAAGCTGGAAGCCCCTCCTGGAAGTCCTCGCGCTGCGCCATAGGTACCTCCGCCGCAGACCGACCTGTTCCGCTCAGCGTCGTCCTTCCCCCGTCTCCCACCGGAACCTGTGGAGACACCGGAAACAAGGAAGGGGAACCAGACAAGCCCCAGGGCAGCTGCCAAGGCCCTGTCCAATCAGCCCTGGAGGAACCCTGTCCCCCCCCCCCCCCGCCAATAGTCCCAACTTGACATGCCCACCCCCCCTGGAACCATAGGCCAACCCCAAGGGCTTCCCCCAACCCATCCCTCCTGACCCTGCAACCCCGCTGGCAACGGTGTAGCCCCTCCCACCCCCAGGGATTCCACCACCGGGGGAGGAAGAGCCACAGTCCCCGCCGCCCCCCCGCCGGAGCACGCACCCATAACCCCACCAGGCACTGATCCCCTCACATCCCCGGAAGCCATTTCCCGGCCCCTGCCAGCCCCACGCCCCCGCGGGCCCCCGCTGCTAGGGGCCTTGCGCCCAGCCCCAGCCTTCCCCCTGGCCTGCCCCCTTGAGCCCTTAGAAGACCGCCCCGTGGACTGCCCCCCATTCCTCATGCCCGCCCCTCTGCCCCTTGCCCCCCCCTCCTCTGCTCCTTGCCCCTCTGCTCCTTGCCCCTCTGCCCCACCATGACACTATCCCTTCACAAATAAAACTATCCCCTGAGCACCGTATGGCCAGACCGGAGCCCTAGCCCAATAATGCCCCCCCTCCACCTGCAATAGGCCTCAACCGGCCAATGCACGCTGCTCCTCACACTGCCTCAGCACAGCTCCGACGCTCCTCTCTGCACCCCGGGACAGCGCCGCGATCAACCGGTCACACACCACTGGCAGGAAGCTCTCCCGCAGAGCCGAAAAAGACGCGGAGCTGCAGCCGGACGCCCGTCCTCTCTCCCCAGCTTCAATGGACTGGCGTCCGACCACTCGCTCCTCCTGGTCCCGCGATCACCCCCCATTGGCTCCCGCGGCCACCTGGCAAGCGGGAGCCAATCAATTTAAATCAAAACGCGCGCGGGCGCGCACCTCACGCCGCCGCGGAAGGAGTGCGCGCCACCCCGCCCCCCCGGTTATCATCGGCCGTCGGGCACGTGGGCCCGCGGCCTCCCATGTATCTTGCGAATATGTTTTATAAATATAACTTGATTCAAATGGTTAAAACACGATTAAAGACCTGCTATTATAAAACGGACATGCCGCGTGCTATGGAAGACGATTAAGAACTTCTATGCCTTCTTTAAGACAGACGGTATAAAATGAATATAATAAAATAATGTCATGAGGAACCTTGCAAAAGAGGCCATTTATTATGTATAGCATATGGTATTGTTTGTAAAAACAAACTACAAAGAGATATGAGTGAACTTGAGTCAAAAGGTAGAAGATTATTGCACTTTCAAAACACGAAATATAAATATTGGTCATTCTTCAAAATTGATATTATCAAACTTTGAATGGGTATAAGATGTGAAGTGATGAATTTTGATAAAAATAATAAAAATAAAAATAATCAATTAAAAATTAAATATATAAAATAATTATAACAAGAGGAATTAAGCCATAAAAATTAAAAATTAAGGGGAGGAGGAAAAGTATAAAATCATAAAGATATAACTAAATTATTAATAAAAAATAAAAGTCAATCGAAATAAAATTCAAAATGATAATAATAATAATAATAATAATAAAACCGATGTAATAAAAACTAGAATTTATAGTTGACTTATAGACTGGTAATAATTAAAAAATTAAAAAATTAAAAATTAAAATAATAAATAGTAATAATAATAATAATAATAAAAATAATAGGAATTAAAAAAAGGAATTAAAAAATAATAAAATAATAAAATAAATAAAAAATTTTAATTGTAATAATAAAATTGTGTATTATACATACACTAATATAAATAAATACATTAAAAATATAAATAAAAATAAAATTGAGTTAAAATATAAATATATAAACAGTGGGTATGATAATATCGCTATGTGTAGTGTATTGCAAGCATGTTGTTCTTGAAAGATCAGGGTACACAAAAAATGGAGAACCTGCTCATAAAAACAAGACGTGTAAATATAAACTGGAAGATCAAAGAAACACTGACAAATCAACCTCTTGATTGAGACCATTAGGTTCTAAACTCTTGAATTCATATATAAATCTCTGCTCTAATTTAAGAAGTGATTTGTCTACATCTCCACCTCTCCAGTGTGGAATGACCACTTTCAAGACTACATATTTAAGGTCCTGTATAGAATGGTTCATTTTGATCCAATGGGCGACTAAGGGGCGATCAGGAACACTTCGTTGGAGGCAACTTCTGTGCTCTATAATGCGAGTACGAACCTGTCGTTTAGTTTTACCAATGTAGACTAGATTACAGGGACATAGGATCAAATAGACAACATTTTCTGTTTTACAGTTAGAGAAAGTGTGGAGGTAAACCTTATGATGGGTGGTAGGATGCTCAAAACTATTTTTTGCTAAGATAGTGTGTGCGCACACAGAGCAATTTCCACATTTGTAATGACCTTTTGTGCTTAATGAAGTCTTTTTTGTGTTAAGGCTGAGGGGACCAAAATATTAGCCAAATTTGGATTACGTTTATAAGCAATCATAACTCTTTTGGTTGCAAAGGTGGGCAAGGATGTCAATAATTGCCACTCTTGTTTAATAATCTTAGTAATTTCACTAGAGTAATTGGAAAAGGTGAGAGGGCATACAATTCGATCTGTCACTTTTTTACGATCTTTTTTAATTAGAAGCGAACTGCGGTCCACACTACAGGCCTTAAAGAAGGCCTTCTTGATGCTCTTCTTAGGATAGCCACGTTCTGTAAATCTATGGTGCATTTCTGATGCATGTTTGTCAAAATCTGTTTCATTAGTGCATAATCTTCTGATTCTCAGGAACTGACTGGTAGGAAGGTTGTATTTCAAGGATGTATTATGGAAACTATTGTAATGTAACAGGTTATTGCGGTCGGTGGGTTTGCGATATAAATCTGTAATAAATCGGTCTTTGCCTTTTTTATTAAAATGTCTAAATAGGCTAGCTCTTTTATGCTGTATTGTCCCTCAAATTGTAAATTGGAGTCCAAACTATTCAGCCACTGGAAAAAAAGTTGTAAAGTAGTTTCGGTGCCGTCCCAAATTATGAGGACATCGTCAATGTATCTCTTCCAGAGCCGTATCTGTGCTTTAAAAGGATTAAAAGGTAAATATTGTTTCTCAAATTCAGCAACATATAGGTTGGCAACGTCGGGTGCCATCGAAGACCCCATGGCGACCCCCTTAATTTGTTTATAAAAGACCCCTCTAAAAGAAAAATAATTTTCAGTCATGGCTAGACTAGCAAGTTGCGTGAGATAAAAGGTGGGAACACGAACGGGTTTTTCTCTTTGTATTAACGTATTGGCTAATACTTCCAGAGCAGCTGCTTGAGGGATATTGGTGTATAATGAATTTATGTCTAAAGTGACCAATAATAACTTTTCTTCGTATCCTGAAAAATCCTGTAATATGTTGATGATATGTGTTGAATCTCGCACGTATGAATCTGCTAATATAACGAATGGTCGAAGAAAGATGTCTAAAAATTTAGAGATGGGTTCTAGAAGAGAACCGATTGCTGAGACTATTGGTCGTCCTGGTGGGTTCTCTAGGGATTTGTGTATTTTTGGAATGATATAGATGGTGGGAATGGTTGGAGATGAGACTTTGAGAAATGACAGCTCTTTAGGAGTTAAATAACCCGCTTCTTTACCAATATATAAAAGAGTGTCAACCTTTTGTTGTAGGCTCTCCGTCGGGTCATCGTAAATCTTTTCATAAAATTCTTTGTCAGATAGTTGACGCATGAGTTCATTTATATATGTAGCTCGATCTTGTAAAACTAACGCTCCTCCTTTATCGGCAGGCTTTATTATGATTTCATTGTTGTTACGTAGATCATATAGTGCCGTTTTTTCTGCCTTGGAGAAATTGTAATATGTCTTTCTTTTCTTTTTATATAGTAAGTGAACTTTAGATAGCACGACCTGCTCATACGCTGTAATGAGTGGGTCAACGTGTGCTGGAGGCATCCAAGTGGACGATTTCTTGATAACCGATTTGTCATCATAGGGGGTGTCAGAGTTATGGAAATAATTCATAATTTTGAGTTTTCGAAAAAACTTAAAGAGTTCTACGTGCGTGCTAAATTGATCATGATTTTTAGTAGGTACAAAGGATAAACCCTTGGCAAGGACCTGTATCTCAATATCAGTGAGGTGATGTTTAGACAGATTAATTATCCCGTTCACAAGTCCCAGTCCAGACGCCTCTTGGACATGAGAGGATGGTCTCTGTCCCTCTCCCGTTGGGGCTGGGGCTGGTACGTTTTGGAAAATTGGTGTGATCTGTGAGGGTATGGTTGATATCTCCGACCACCTCCCCTCCAGAGAGAGTCCATTTGAAAACCCCGTTGTGGACTACGACGTACTTGATGAGTAGAGGGAGGGACTCCAGAGAACAAAGACCCAGAGGGGTCTAACGTGTCAACACGGGCTTCTCCGGTGTGTCTTCGACTTCTTTTCTGACTCCTCTCTAGACTAGGGGAATGGGTGGGAGATCTATTGCGAGTTTTATTTTGGTTTCGCGAGTCATTTCTATACCGTGGTCTGGGAGAATGATGTGCAGTTTGTTGTTTTCTATAGGAGGTGCTTCTTGGTCGAGTTTTAAAACCTGAACCATCATGTGTCCAGTAATAGACTGTGTTCAATTTATAATCTTCCTCATCTCTTTTTAGTTTATTGATTTTAATATCTTTAATCTCCTTTTTGTATTCTGTAGTGTTGCGGTCAAATTTTCTTTTTTCTGCTTCAAAATTGGAATCTTGTTTTTTTAGTTTGTCCATAGATGCATCAATGGAGGGCTTAAGAACTTCTGCCCTGCGTCTGGAAGTAGTCACAATTAAAATCATTAAATCAAGTGAACATTTGTTCAAAATTTTTATCCAGTCTGCCATAAAGGTGTTGTCATCTCGAAACATACCCGGTGCCTTCTGGACTCTAAGACCTCTCGGGATTATTTTTCTCCGGCAACATTCTAGAAGTGACGCTGCATGTAGGTCTTCCCTAATGTAGCGTTGGGTCATCCTAACGAGATTCCCCCATTCTTCTTCCAAATCTGGGATATCTTCATCTTCGGTATAAAAGGGGTTCTTGGGGATGAGGGCTTGTAGTTCATCCTCTTTGTAGCTCAAAACATTGTTCCAGGGGGAAAACATGGCTCAAGAACCACGAAACAGCACACAGGAGAGCAGGGCTCCTGCAGGAATCAGTCAGTACACAGGGAGCAGAAGCAATGGACGACCCAGTTGCTTAATGTAATCTCAAACAGCTTTATTGTAGATCCCCGACGCGTTTCGGCTTGCGCCTTTCTCAAGGGGAGAGTTGCTTACAGAAAACAAATAAAAACAATTAAATGTGTACATAAACATCACTTTGAAAAGGACACCGGATAACATTAATATAATAAATAATTTAAAATAAATAAATCTCATGTAAAATCAAGGGTTTAAAACGTTAACAATTAAAAAAAAATATATATATATATAGGGAATATATATATATACATATACAATAAATTAATAACGTTTAATATAGTAAAACCATGTAATAAAAGAAAAAACACAATAAATATCCATAATGTAACATAATTAAAAACAGTAATAGACATAATTAAACATAAGCAAAAAAACATAATTAAAAAATATACTTAGATGATTAAAAGACAAGAAGACAAAGACAAACAGACGCAGGGCAGAGGAGGCAAAAGGTTACTCACTGAATGATGCACCAAAATGCCGTTGGAATTCAAAGGACACTAAATTCCTTATTGTGCCACTATATGAAGTGCAAAAAGGGGGAGGAAGAGGATAAATTGTTAAAACTTAAAACTTGGAAAAAAATGACTGAAAAGGTCATGCATTGTAAACCTTTCTCAAAATATAAATAAAACACTGCTCTTAGAGAAAAAAACCCCTCAATTAGCAATTGAATAAGAATAACATTATTTGGCATTCATTCTACTGTATAAACAGTGTGTGCTAAGGGATTTTTATCGCGATCAACTGATATTTGTGTGAATAAAAAATATGTGAGTAAAAAATAAGAAGAACCTACTCACTGGGACAGGCACCTAAGTGCTAAGACACTGCTGTACGATGAAATCTATAGTGGCTCTGTATGATAAATGTATGTTCCCACCTTTTACCTCACGCAACTTGCTAGTCTAGCCATGACTGAAAATTATTTTTCTTTTAGAGGGGTCTTTTATAAACAAATTAAGGGGGTCGCCATGGGGTCTTCGATGGCACCCGACGTTGCCAACCTATATGTTGCTGAATTTGAGAAACAATATTTACCTTTTAATCCTTTTAAAGCACAGATACGGCTCTGGAAGAGATACATTGACGATGTCCTCATAATTTGGGACGGCACCGAAACTACTTTACAACTTTTTTTCCAGTGGCTGAATAGTTTGGACTCCAATTTACAATTTGAGGGACAATACAGCATAAAAGAGATAGCCTATTTAGACATTTTAATAAAAAAAGGCAAAGACCGATTTATTACAGATTTATATCGCAAACCCACCGACCGCAATAACCTGTTACATTACAATAGTTTCCATAATACATCCTTGAAATACAACCTTCCTACCAGTCAGTTCCTGAGAATCAGAAGATTATGCACTAATGAAACGGATTTTGACAAACATGCATCAGAAATGCACCATAGATTTACAGAACGTGGCTATCCTAAGAAGAGCATCAAGAAGGCCTTCTTTAAGGCCTGTAGTGTGGACCGCAGTTCGCTTCTAATTAAAAAAGATCGTAAAAAAGTGACAGATCGAATTGTATGCCCTCTCACCTTTTCCAATTACTCTAGTGAAATTACTAAGATTATTAAACAAGAGTGGCAATTATTGACATCCTTGCCCACCTTTGCAACCAAAAGAGTTATGATTGCTTATAAACGTAATCCAAATTTGGCTAATATTTTGGTCCCCTCAGCCTTAACACAAAAAAAGCCTTCATTAAGCACAAAAGGTCATTACAAATGTGGAAATTGCTCTGTGTGCGCACACACTATCTTAGCAAAAAATAGTTTTGAGCATCCTACCACCCATCATAAGGTTTACCTCCACACTTTCTCTAACTGTAAAACAGAAAATGTTGTCTATTTGATCCTATGTCCCTGTAATCTAGTCTACATTGGTAAAACTAAACGACAGGTTCGTACTCGCATTATAGAGCACAGAAGTTGCCTCCAACGAAGTGTTCCTGATCGCCCCTTAGTCGCCCATTGGATCAAAATGAACCATTCTATACAGGACCTTAAATATGTAGTCTTGAAAGTGGTCATTCCACACTGGAGAGGTGGAGATGTAGACAAATCACTTCTTAAATTAGAGCAGAGATTTATATATGAATTCAAGAGTTTAGAACCTAATGGTCTCAATCAAGAGGTTGATTTGTCAGTGTTTCTTTGATCTTCCAGTTTATATTTACACGTCTTGTTTTTATGAGCAGGTTCTCCATTTTTTGTGTACCCTGATCTTTCAAGAACAACATGCTTGCAATACACTACACATAGCGATATTATCATACCCACTGTTTATATATTTATATTTTAACTCAATTTTATTTTTATTTATATTTTTAATGTATTTATTTATATTAGTGTATGTATAATACACAATTTTATTATTACAATTAAAATTTTTTATTTATTTTATTATTTTTTAATTCCTTTTTTTAATTCCTATTATTTTTATTATTATTATTATTATTACTATTTATTATTTTAATTTTTAATTTTTTAATTTTTTAATTATTACCAGTCTATAAGTCAACTATAAATTCTAGTTTTTATTACATCGGTTTTATTATTATTATTATTATTATTATTATCATTTTGAATTTTATTTCGATTGACTTTTATTTTTTATTAATAATTTAGTTATATCTTTATGATTTTATACTTTTCCTCCTCCCCTTAATTTTTAATTTTTAATTTTTATGGCTTAATTCCTCTTGTTATAATTATTTTATATATTTAATTTTTAATTGATTATTTTTATTTTTATTTTTATTATTTTTATCAAAATTCATCACTTCACATCTTATACCCATTCAAAGTTTGATAATATCAATTTTGAAGAATGACCAATATTTATATTTCGTGTTTTGAAAGTGCAATAATCTACTACCTTTTGACTCAAGTTCACTCATATCTCTTTGTAGTTTGTTTTTACAAACAATACCATATGCTATACATAATAAATGGCCTCTTTTGCAAGGTTCCTCATGACATTATTTTATTATATTCATTTTATACCGTCTGTCTTAAAGAAGGCATAGAAGTTCTTAATCGTCTTCCATAGCACGCGGCATGTCCGTTTTATAATAGCAGGTCTTTAATCGTGTTTTAACCATTTGAATCAAGTTATATTTATAAAACATATTCGCAAGATACATGGTTTTAACTCCCTTTGATACACAGGTTGGATTAGGCTTTAACATTAATCCATGTTCTAAAAATAGATGCAAATCTCTTTTTAGACCTCCGTTTGAATAGCTGCCAGTTTCGTTAAGTAGCTTTGCTATTTAAAATATGACACATGGTTCATAACACTACTTCTAAAAAAGTGCACCATTCGTTTGTCACATAACTGTTGCTCATAGGATCTTATTCTCCAATACCAAATCACACACCAATGTTTTCTTCTGTCAATCTTTTTTAGATCACTCAGTGATTGGAGGTAGTTAGCCACGCCTCTTTTGGCGCGAAAGTCGGCGTTCTAAAAACAGGGTCCCGAAACGGAGTTCTGATTCGATTCGGAAGAACGCAACAGTGTCCTGCCTTGTCAAGATTTTCTTGTACTAACTATCTGATTTTTGGAGCAGTTTGTGCATCTCCCATTAGGTAACTCTCACGATCGGTTTTTTCAGCCTACTAAGTTCAGGTTTACTGACTTGCAAACTAACGTGTTTCATATTTATCATACAGAGCCACTATAGATTTCATCGTACAGCAGTGTCTTAGCACTTAGGTGCCTGTCCCAGTGAGTAGGTTCTTCTTATTTTTTACTCACATATTTTTTATTCACACAAATATCAGTTGATCGCGATAAAAATCCCTTAGCACACACTGTTTATACAGTAGAATGAATGCCAAATAATGTTATTCTTATTCAATTGCTAATTGAGGGGTTTTTTTCTCTAAGAGCAGTGTTTTATTTATATTTTGAGAAAGGTTTACAATGCATGACCTTTTCAGTCATTTTTTTCCAAGTTTTAAGTTTTAACAATTTATCCTCTTCCTCCCCCTTTTTGCACTTCATATAGTGGCACAATAAGGAATTTAGGGGTCTGTTTACTAAAGGCCCGGTGGTGTGCGGTCCACGGTACAGTGCGGCTGCCGTATAAGGAGTGGGCGTTCCGTCCGGAAGAACAAAAGCTGTGATTGACAGATGCGCTACGGTGCGCGGCGCCCGTGTGGTTATTTCCCTGTTACATTAGCGGGTTTGATCTGTGCACATGGTTCACACTGCTCACGGTTTTTGGGTTTCCACGCTGTTGCTGTACATTGCTGACGTAAATGGTTTCTCCTCCCTTCACAGCACCTCTAACGCGAGTGTTTCACTGGCGGTAAGTTTACTTGGCTAGTCGGGCACGCTCCTGTGCGGGAAGTCTCTCCCTCCCCACATTCCGCCCATTGACCCCGTCTATCCGCCCCTCGGGGGCCTTCCTCCGCCCTCCTTTCGCCTTTCCACGCCTACATCGCACATGAGCGCCCCGCAAATGTGCGCGTTTTCGGCGCACGCGTGCGGGACCCGGTAATGTGCCGCGCACTCGTACGGGGCGCTTAAGAGCACTTAAATGCATCATTTTAGAGCGCTCAAGTGCGCCCCGTACAAGTGCGCCTTTTAGTAAACAGACCCCTTAGTGTCCTTTGAATTCCAACGGCATTTTGGTGCATCATTCAGTGAGTAACCTTTTGCCTCCTCTGCCCTGCGTCTGTTTGTCTTTGTCTTCTTGTCTTTTAATCATCTAAGTATATTTTTTAATTATGTTTTTTTGCTTATGTTTAATTATGTCTATTACTGTTTTTAATTATGTTACATTATGGATATTTATTGTGTTTTTTCTTTTATTACATGGTTTTACTATATTAAACGTGATTAATTTATTGTATATGTATATATATATATTCCCTATATATATATTTTTTTTTTTAATTGTTAACGTTTTAAACCCTTGATTTTAAATGAGATTTATTTATTTTAAATTATTTATTATATTAATGTTATCCGGTGTCCTTTTCAAAGTGATGTTTATGTACACATTTAATTGTTTTTATTTGTTTTCTGTAAGCAACTCTCCCCTTGAGAAAGGCGCAAGCCGAAACGCGTCGGGGATCTACAATAAAGCTGTTTGAGATTACATTAAGCAACTGGGTCGTCCATTGCTTCTGCTCCCTGTGTACTGACTGATTCCTGCAGGAGCCCTGCTCTCCTGTGTGCTGTTTCCAGTACCCAGCAGTGACAAGATTCTGGACCAACTTCTGCATAAGAAAGAAACTATCATTAGCCAGCCCCCCCCCTCCACCTTTATAAGCGCACATATCTGTGGCACGCCCCTGACCGCCATCTACCAATGCGCCTGATGGCCTCCTCGGGTAACCCTATCGCCGCCGCGCTCGTCGCCGCCCCAATCCAAAAAGAGTGCGGTGCAAACAACTCCGCCTCCTCCCCGAGCCATCGCAATGCTAGCCTCAGGACCGCTGTGAATTGAAAGCATGTAAGGACCCTGCTATCCGCATGTATGAATAAGTTGCCCCCCCCCCCTAGGCCGCACCTGCCAGTAAGCCTTCAGCAATGCCACCGGGCAACATGCAGCCCCACCTACGGCCCGCAACCGTATCCAGGTACCCCGCCCCAACTGGTCCGTTTTGGAACGCGCTAAATAGAGACTAACCCCGCAGTCCTCCCATCTCACCTGTTGGACCTGTAGGCCGCTGGACCCCGCAGCCCTTCTTGAATCCGCAATCAATTCCCCCACGCGGAAGGCACCGAAAAAAGCCACAGAAAATACCGCCCGAAAAAGGACGCCCTCGAAGTCCGATGAAACCACCTGAGGCAAGGCCGAACACAAACGCTGGAGCAAAGCATAGGTAATGGGCAATCTGCCATCAACCGGAGATGGACATGCTTGGACCCAGCCTTGCAGGAGCCGATGCGTCAAGAAACCCCCCCCAGCCGCCCCCCAACCCACAGCCTTGGCAAAGAAGGCGAACCCCGCCAGATTTTTACTCACCGTGGCACGGGAACATCCGGCAGCCTTTGCTGCCGACACATACAAACCCGTAAGGTGATCGGGGGGCGGGCCCTCGCGCCACCCGTGCTCCTCCAGGAAACCCGCCACTGTGTCACAGCCCCGCTTGTAAGCTGTCCAAGTAGTCGCCGCTACTGACTGCTGCAAGAGCTCAATCATCTCTAGAGGCCAATCTGCCATAAGTGCTCGGGGACAGACTTCCCCTCGTCTTCTGCCTCCGGTGCCAGCTTGCGGAACAGCTCCCACTTAAAACGGGAAAGAGCATCAGCGACTTTGTTAGAACTCCCCGGAATATGCCGAGCCCTTATCACAGTATTCAATCTCAAACAGGCTAACACAACCTGCCTCATCAGGTCGGCCACCCGCTGGCAGCGAGGCGTGTAATGATTAATCACTGATACCACCGCCTCATTGTCGCACCACCACACAATCTTACGATTGCAAACCTTGGCAGGCCACACAGACAAAATGACAAGTATAGGGAATAACTCCAAAAAGGTTATGTTAGCTGTGAGACCTGCTACCTTCCAGGCCTCGGGCCATTCCGCCGCACACCAAGCGCCCCCAAAGTAAACACCACAACCCACACCTCCAGCCGCATCAGTGAACAATTGCAATTCCGGACTGGACATCTCCGTGTCCCTGAGCACCGTAATGCCATTGAACTCCCGCAAAAATTCATCCCAAATCAAGAGATCGGCCCGCATACTCTGCGACACCCGTAGCCGGTGATGCGGTTTCAAGAGTCCAGCAGTGGCAGCCGCCATCCGTCTCAAAAACACCCGACCCATCGGAATGACCCTGCAAGAAAAATTCAGGGACCCAATCAAGGACTGCATCTCTCGCAATGTTATACGCTTGGAAGACAAGACATTCGCCACCAAAACCCGAAGCTTTCTCAACTTGACCTCAGGCAGGCGTGCAACCATCTCCAAGGAATCATAAGATATTCACAAAACTCATTGTTATATATGTAAATAATTTTGTGCATTTCTCCCTAAGTTATCCAAGTTTTTCTTCCCTGTTCTATGTAAAACTGTTATTGTTAATTATGGTTCCATGTAAACCGTGCTGATGCTAAAGAGTGCGGTATATAAGAAAAATAAATAAATTAAAAAAAATAAAATAAATCTAGCTCTATACCCAAAAAGGTAAGTCGCGTCGTAGGACCCTCGGTTTTTCCAGTCGCCAAAGGGACCCCCACGCCCGCGCCAATTGGATCAAACCATCTAGCAATTCCTGACAGTGCCCTGTCTGTGCTGCCCCAACAATCAGAAAGTCGTCCAGATAATGTACAACCTGGTCCAAGCCAATCCGGTCCACCAAAGCCCAATGCAGGAAAGTGCTGAAACGCTCGAAGTGTGCACAAGAGATTGAACACCCCATAGGCATACACCTATCTAAGTAATACCCACCCTCAAAACGAAACCCTAACAAATGAAAAGCCGATGGGTGTACGGGCAACAAACGAAATGCCGATTCAATATCCGCCTTTGCCATCCAGCTTGCCCTCCCGCAGTTGCGGACGAGGTCAACTACAGAGTCGAAAGACGCGTACCGGACCTCGCAGAGACTTTTTGGGATCAGGTCATTCACCGATGCCCCACTCGGGTAAGACAGATTATGAATGAGCCTGAATTTTCCGGGCTCCTTTTTAGGAATTACCCCCAACGGGGACACTACAAAATCCCCAAAAGGCGGCTGCTCGAACGGTCCCGCCACCCTCCCCAATGCAATCTCCTCCACTATCTTGTCCCTCACCACACTGGCAAAGCGCCAAACCGAGGGGGCATTACGTGCTGCACACCCGGCCACCCGACCCGACGGCGGAATCTGAAACCCGTCCCGAAAACCCCCTTCCAAAATAACCCTGTCCTTTTTTCTAGGATACCTACGCAAGCACTCCTTGAACGCCTCAAGCCTGACGGGAGTCGGGGCTATTCCCCGCCAGCTCTCATGGTTTTGAGGGGGGCAAGCTGGCTCCGCCCAAACTTCGTTTAACACATTTGAGGGCGGAATGCCCCCCGTTACAGACTGAACACGCGTGCCGGAATTTACAGTCTGGAAAGGGGCAGGAGGACTTATTGAAACGCCAACACACCTCCCCTGAGCCCCCCCTCCCCCCGCTTTTTGCCCGGTCATGGACTCGCTCGCCTGAAAGGGCCGCGGCGCCCCCGAAGCAACAACCAACCCCCCTTTTGCTCCACTCACCGACCCACCAGTTGTTCTGACCGACATCTGCGTGAGCCATAAATTAATATCCTGAGTGCCCCACGAGAGCGACCGATTCTCCTCCATCTTATCACGGAACTTTTCGTCGTAGTTGAGCCAAGCCCAACCCTCGTGCAATTGAGAGGCCTCCAGGATGGAGTCCGCATAAGCTAATAGCATCCCATAATGATCAGGATGCACCCGCCCCCACACACTGGCTAGCCGGAGAAAGGCACGCGTCCAGTTCGTAACATTACGTGCGACACGGCGCACCCTCCCTGCCTTTTCGTCTGCTTTCCTCTTCCGCCTACTGTCCCCGGAACGCTTACGACCCTCAAGCAACCGAAATATGTCCACATAACGGCGCTCCTGAATCTTTCGCCTCAATTTTTTCGGCACGCCTTCCCAAAGCTCCGAGAATGCCGCCACTGTAGGCACCGGCCCCGATGCACCCTCCACCCCGCCCTGGCCATCCTCGGACCGGGAGGACGGCGTCGAAGACTCCGAAGAGGAAGACGACCCCGAGTCTGATCTCCGACGCCGACGGCGCACATGGCGCCGCTTCTTCTTAGCCAGCCCCCTCCCTAAACCGTCCGTCAACGCAACCACCTCCGTAACCTGCCCAATCGACTCACCTGCTGTTTTATCCGCCTCCGTCGACGCTGGAACAGCCCCCTGCCGCTCCGAAGCTGTACGCGCTACACCCTGCGACGGTTCAGCCGTGACCTGAGGAGGGGGTGTCTCCTCTGCTCTCCGGGATATTCCAGGCCATTGAGTCCCTGATAAGGGCCATCCGGGAGGTACCTGAGGAGAGAAAAAAGGAAAAGGCGCCGGGGCAACCGCCACGGGCCACGGCTGCTGCCACACCCCTGGCCAGTCCGCCCTCGAGGGGCCTTGCCCCCCACTCTGCCAATGCTCCCAGCTTGGGGAGATGCCCCCACTAAGCCACCCTGGCCCGCCCATGTAACCCCACCAACCCTCCCCCGTGCTAGCACGCACCCCCCCGGTCGGATGGAGGCCGACCCCAGAGGAACCTACCCCCACCCTGGAGCCCCCCTCTGAAATGTGTGGCCTTCCCAAATCTAGTGCTGCGCTGTCCTGCCCAGATGAACCCGCGTCCGGGGCCGACAGTGCCGCCCGTTCGGCCGCCCCAGCGGTGCCCAGTTGGCCAGGCTCACCAGCGGTACCCGGGACCAGCGGAGGGGCACTCCTGCCCCCCGCACCCCCTCAGGAAGTCATACCCCTGGCTGAGGTGGTGCTGACGGCACCCTTGCACCCTGCTGACCTGGGCACTGGAGCCCTGGGCACACTCACCCTGCGCCTCCCAGCACTACGCCCCCGAGCCACCCCATCGCCCTGCGCACCCCGACCGCCCAAGGACACCCGCCCCCCCCCCTCTGCTGCATCTCTTGCTGCCCCCCGCCCCCGAGGAGCCCCCCGCCCTGCTGCTTTTCCTGCCCCCTTCTTCACTGGCCTACCCATCCCTAGAGATAGCCCCTGCTAGGCCAGACAACCCCTTCCAAGTTAAAATTGCCGTTTAATTTAATTTTATTTAAATTTTATTCTTATTTTCCGTATGGGCTAACTCACTTCCCCACGGCCAGAGCGTTGACTCACCCCCGAAACCACCCCAGAAATCTTGGCCTGCACCACGTGGCCCGGACCTGCGGCAACAACCCGATGCGTCCGACCCCTCCGGCTGCCGTGCTGAAACGTCCGGAGGGGCCACGAGGCTCCCCTCACACCCCCCCCTTCGCGCCTACCCCTCGCTCCTCCCATTGGCTCCCAAAACATTCATGCCCCGCGGGAACCAATGGGAGCCATGCCCATCGCGCCGGCCCGCACCAGCGGGCCTCGAACGCGCCCGCAGCGTCGCACAGCCAGCCGCCCCCCCGGTTAACGCTGGCCGCGCGCACGCCGGGGCGGCGGCGTGCGGCCTCGCCATTAGTCTTAAATAGTTTACCCTGTAGCTTCATTGCATGTCCCCTAGTCTTTCTATATTCTGATAAGGTAAACAATCGATCTACGTTTAACCGTTCCACTCCATTCATTAATTTATAGACTTCTATCATATCTCCCCTCAGCCGTCTCTTTTGCAGGTTAAAGAGCCCTAACCTTTTTAGCCTTTCTTCATAGGAGTATCCTTCCATCCCCTTTACAATTTTGGTGTCTCTTCTCTGAACCTTTTCTAAAATCGCTATATCCTTTTTATATCCTTGGCCATATACCATCTAGTCCAGGTGATTTGCTGCTCTTTAGTTCATCAATTTGTTCTACTACATCTTCCAGCTTCACTGAGATTTCATTCAGCTTTTCTGACTCATCACCATTAAATATCCTTTCTACCATGGGTAACAGCCTCACATTTCCCTCAATAAAGACTGAAACAAAGAATTCATTTAGGGGGTTATTTTGTCCCACAAATAGAGGGTTCCTGCAGTCTTCACTTCACATTAATATTTCAGAATGGTGCAATACACTGTCTTTTCAATACAGACTCCATAATAGTCAAAACCAATAAAGTGTATTAATAGAAGACTGTCTCGTGCAGCTGCGGTCTCTCTCCGCTTCTTTCTTTTGGCATCAGAATCAGGTATGACAACTTTCTTGTTCTTCTACTCAGCAATCAGTTTGCTAATTATATATACCAACAATATTGCTGCCCTTCCCTCCTTTTAGTAGAGCAACCACAGTACTTCAACAGGTTTCCTGATCCTCAGTTTCCAGCCGGTTCCAGGCAGCTTCCAAAGCAGTTTCTCAAAAGACTGTCCTAGACCTCAGCTTCCAGCTGACTCCAGGCACTTCCAAACTCTGAAGAGAGGAGTGGCAAGATGGGCTTATCTGCATCCACAGTGTAGCATCAGTCTCTAGCAATCCATTACCTTTTCTTCTTCACTTAGTGTCACTCCTAATTCTTAGGACTGTCCACTTTTCCCACAGATCTCAATAGTGCAAAACATTGGCAGCATCTCTGCTTTACCAGTTCTCTCCCCCCCCCCCCCCCCGCCCCGCCCCAAGAACAACATCTGGGCTTAGAGAGATAGAAACTTGATGGCAGATAACATGCACACGACCATGGTTCCATCTCTATTGCTGTTTCCCTCGACCTGTCCTCTGCTTTTGATCTTGTCGACCACTGCACTTTACTTTCTTGTCTCCATGACAGTGGGATCTCGGGCTCTGTTCTCCGCTGGTTCCACTGTTTCTTGACTAACAGATCCTTTTCTGTTATCTCCGGTTCCTCTTCCTCTACTACTCACCTAATCACCTGTGGTGTCCCTCAGGGTTCTGTTCTGGCCTCTCTTCTGTTTAATGTTTTCCTCGCCCACCTCACTCTCTTGGTGCAGCAATTTGGTGTTTCCGCATATTACTATGCTGATGATATCCTCCTCCTTTACCACACCAACCCACTTTCACCTGATCTCTCCCCATTCAACTCCTGTCTTTCCTCCATTGTCTCCTGGATGTCCATCAATTTTCTTCATATCAACCCCTCCAAAACTCTTGCCATTTGGTTCACTCTCGGTGGGCCCATTCCCTCTATCTCCCCTCTACTCTCTTCCTCTCCCATCCCTGTTGTCCCCTCTCTGTGCTACTTACGGGTTATCTTGGATTCAGCTCTGTCCTTTCACAAACATATTTTTTTCAGTAGTTCAATGCTCCTTCTTCTCTCTCAGACAGCAGCGTGCCATCCGTCCCTTCCTCCCTGTCTCCTCATTGACCACCTTGCTCCTTTCTCTCACTCTTTCTCGCCTAGACTATTGTAACATCTGCTTTGCTGGACTCCCCCAATATCAAGTATGAAGGCTGCAGCTCATCCAAAACACTGTAGCTCGGCTTATCACGCATGCTTCCCGTTACAACCATGTCATTCCCCTTCTTATTGGTGTCCACTGGCTTCCCATTCCCTATCAGATCCAGTTCAAAGTCCTCACCTTTGTTCATAGGGCCTTACACACTGGTGTCCCCCACTATCACTCTGACCTAGTTCGTCTTCACGTCCCCCAACGTTCCCTCCGTTCCATCCATGCCAACCGAATGTTTCTCCCTTCTCTCGCTTCTGCCCGCCTTGAATCTACCTGTTCATCCGCCTTCTTCTTCCTTGGCCCCAGGCTCTGGAACTCGCTCCCCCCACCCTCTGCCTTGAGTTATCATTTACCAAATTCAAAACCAGATTAAAATCTCTTCTCTTCTGTGCAGCCTATGACTTCCCACCCCCTCCCTCCATCCCCACGGCCCCTCCTTAAGCCCATTCATTGTGTCTTGTCTGCCCCAGTCTGTCTGTCTGTCAGTCTGTCTATCAGTTTTTTTCAGCCTACTTTTTTTTTGCATTCTCTTTACCTTTGATTCTGTCCCTTTCCTATCATACCAATGGAGTTCTTTTTCTTCTATCCCTCTTTTTCCTGCAGCAACTTTGATCTAGTCCCTGTTTTTGCCTATTGTAAACCGCCCTGGTACACATAGTGTGGGCAGTATATAAAGAAACAAATAAAGATAAAGATAAAGACCTATATCCAGTCTGCCCTTCCATACCAACTACCAAGCTTTACAGTCCCTTTTTTATCTTTAGAGATCCTCTGTGCTTGACCCATGTTTTCTTGAATTCAGATACTGTACAATCCTTGTCTTTTCTACTTCCACTGGGAATATATTCAATGCATCTACCACTTTTTCCATAAATAAATATTTCCACAAATTACTCCTGAGTCTATCCCCTTTCACCTTCATCCTATGACCCCTTGTTGCAGAGCTCCTTTTCAATTGAAAGGGGTTCTCCTTCTGTGCATTTATGCCACATAAGTATTTAACATCTCTATGATATCTCCTCTCTCCCATCTTTCTTCCAAAGTACATATATTGAGATCTTTAAGTCTGTCCCCATATGCCTTTTGATGAAGCCTACTGACCATTTTGTTAGTCATCCTCTGCACAAACTCCATTCTGTTTATATCATTTTAAAGGTGCAGTCACAAGAATTACATATAATACTTCAAATGAGGTCTCACCAAAGACTTATACAAAGGCACAATCATCTCCTTATGCACCTAAGCATTCCTCTGGCTTTTGCCATCACGTTTTCTACCTGTTTAGCCACCTTAAGATCATCTGAAATAATCAAACCCAGGCACCACTCTTCTTTTGTGAACTACAACCCTGAATTTTTGCAACTCAAATGCATGACCCTGCATTTTTTAGCATTAAATCTCAGCTGCCAAATTCTCAGCCATTCTTCAAGGTTTTCTAGATCCCTCCTCATGTTATCTACACCTTCCTGGGTGTCTATTCAATTGCAGATCTTGGTATCATCCACAAAGAAGTAAACCTTATCTGACAGCACTTCTGCAATATCACTTACAAAAATATAAAAAAGAATTGGACCAGGGAGTACGTATATTTTTTTTTGAGTCAACTCAGAAAAGTTTCTTTTGGATAAGAAAGTTTAGGATGTATTAAGGTCCAAAATAAGTTTTTGCTCACATTGGAGACAGGGGCCTTCAACCCCCAATTTTGCTCTTTTTATACTATTTATGAATATTATAAACAGTACCTGCACCTGCACCTTAATGTAGAGAAGACAAAGATCACAACAACTGGCAAAATCAATAAGTTCATCACTGAAGGAGAAGAAATTGAAATTGTGGACAACTCTAACCTACTTGGATCAACTATCAATAAAGAAGCAACCAGCAGTCAAGAAATCCGATGAAGCATTGCTCTTGGCAGAATGGCTATGAAAGACCTAGTCAAGATTCTCAAGAGCAGAGATGTGTCTCTCCATACAAAGATTCGACTCGTTCAAGCCATGATATTTTCAATAACATCATAATGATGCAAAAGCTGGGCAGTGAAAAAGATAGGAAGAAAATTGATGCCTGTGAATTATGGTGCTGGTGGCGAATACTGCATATACAATGAACTGCCCGAAGAACAAACCAGTCAGTACTAGAGGAGATCAAACCTAAGCTTTCTTTAGAAGCTCAGATGACAAGACTTTGACTTTCATACTTTGGACACATCATGTGAAGAGAAAAATCATTAGAGAAAGACATCATGCTTGGCAAGATAGAAGGTCAACGCAAAAGAGGAAAGCCAGCAATGAGATGGATCGATACAATAAAAGCAGCTACGGGTACCAGTCTGTTAACAATGAGCCACCCGACAAGACCAAACACAATTTAGGACAACTATCCAGAGGGTCACCATGAGTCGTCACCGACTTGACGGCACTTAACAACAACAACATGAATATTATCTTGAGCTCATCTCTTCCCTTTATGTGGACTACTGCTGTGGATTTGTAGTGTATATGATTTTTTTTTCGTGCTGCATTTTGTTTCTTCAATTGCATGTCTTTTGAAATTATTTGAGATTGTAAATTTCTTCAAAGCCTAAATTAAATAGAATGAAAAGAAATGGACCAAGAGCAGATCCCTGCAGCACACACATTGGTAACATCCTTCTCCTCAGAATATGCTCCATTCACCTGTACACTTTGTTGCCTCCCACTCAACCAATTTCTAACCCAGTCTGTAATTTTAGGTCCATCCCTAGGGTGCTCAAATTATTTATAAGTCATCTGTGCAGAGTGTAGGAGTAGACTAATGGTTAGAGCACTGACTTCATACCCTAGTAACAAGGGTTCAGTTCCCACTAGCATTCTTTGTGGCCTTGGGCAAGTCATTTAACTCTCCAGTGCCCCAGAAGAAAGGCCTGTGATGTACTTCTAGTCACACTGCCAAGAAACCCAGGAGTCAAGCAAAGCGTGCTTGACTCAGAAGCACACATTGCTTGCTTGCTTGCTTGCTTTGTGGAACAGTGTCAAAGGATTTACTGAAATCTATGTACATCACTTCTAGGGCTCTCGTTCGGTCCAACTGTCTGATTACCCAGTCAAAAAATCAATTAGATGTATCTGACAAGTACTGTCTCTGGTAACACCTGACTGCCTCAGATCCTGAAAGCCACTGAATTCCAGAAACCTCACTATCCTCAAATTTAGCAGCGTTTCCATTAATTTATTCACCATAGAGGTCAGACTAACCTGCCTGTAATTCCCATCTTCATCCTTACTTCTACATTTGTGTAGAAGGACTGCACGCAGTTCCTGCAGCTTCTCCCACTGCTTCTCAAGTTATCTTGTGTCTGTCCTAGGCTTATTTCATGCCTGCCTTTGCTTCTTTGGCTCTGCCTCTCATCTCATCTCTGCCCCTTCCTTTTCTTGAGGCTATTCCCCAGGCATAGACCTTGGGTTTTCTGCTGCCAATGCTAACAGGGGTCTGAAAGCTTCTGTTTGCATCTTCCCAGGGCTTCCCCTGAGCTTTTGGACTGCTAGGGTTCTTAGCCAGTCACCGGAGCTCCCACTAGCATTTGAAGGGTGCCATTGCTCTAGTGTACCTCTTTGCACACCAAAATAGGCAGTCTAAATCCAAATCTAAAATTCTCAAGTAACAGTCAGTTGTGCAGCCATTACATTCAGCATGAGAACATAAGATATGCCATACTGGGTTTCATCAAGGGTCCATCAAGCCCAGTATTCTGTTTCCAATAGTGGCCATTCCAGGTCTTAAGTACCTGTTGGGTTCCCAAAGGTAGGTCCAGGATGGGGCACATGCATTCGCAGCACACCACAGCAAGACGTACAGGAGTGAGGCAAAGAAAATACTTCACTCTTCAATAATCGAAATACAGCTTTATTTGAATCCATCCCCAAAGGTATACAAATTCCATGCTGCTTGTCCAAGGGGTAAGCAGGGGATTTCCCATGTCCTCTTTAATAATGGTTTATGGACTTTTCCTCCAGGAACTTGTCCAAACCTGTTTTGAACCCAGCTATATATCCTTAGATAGTGGATTCCAGAGTTTGATTATGCGCTGAGTGAAAAAATATTTTCTCTGGTTAGTCTTAAATGTGCCACATTGTATCTTCATTGCTTGTCCAATAGTCTTTCTATTTTTTGAAGGAGTAAATAACCAACCTGTTCCACTCCATTCATTATTTTATAGACCTTTGTAATATATCCCCTCCACCGTCTCTTTTCCAAGTTGAAGAGCCCTAACCTTTTAAGCCTTTCCTCATAGGGCTATCCTTCCATCCCTTTTACCATATTGGTCGCTCTTCTCTCTACCTTTTCCAATTCTGCTAAATCTGTTTTAAGATATGGTAATGAGAATTGCACACAATATTCAAGGTGCGATCATGATTGCTATAGCCCACAGGAAAAGATTTTAAGTTTTATTCAATTCCACACCAAACATTCTCAAGAATAGGTTTTTCCCAAGTTTCCAAGGGATTGGTATCCTCATTGTACCAGTCAGCCAATCATGGGATAACGGTTTCAGATCATGTAGCAATTTCTTTTGCAATTCAGCTGTGCACATCTCCAACATCAGTGAACACTTGGAGATCAACCCGGGTCTTCTGCCCAATGACGATTTTCACTCCATAGCTGAGAATGCATGCATGGCTTATTTTGACCATAATAAATGTGATGCTATGAGCACATGAAAAAAGTCCTCACATATCAGAAACCCTAGCTACAGGCTCCTTGAACAAAAAATGGGAAGAATACATCAGTCCAACTGAGGCCAATGAATAAATATTTTTGAATGCAACAGGCCTTTTTAATTTTTTTTTAAGGCAGCCTGAACAGAAAAAAATGGGCCTGGGGAGATAGAGTTAAATTCTACTCACCAAAAAGATTCTGCAGTACTGATTGATTGAATCTACTGTCAGGAATCTCCATCCAACCAGAAGTTAGAAGTGAAAGAATGAATCAATGTCTACATATGTTGCAGCTTTGCATATCTCCTCCATGGAAACCAAGCACAAGTGGGCCACCGACGCTATCATGGCTCTGACATTATGAGCCATGACATGACCCTCAAGGCATAGGTCTGCCTGGGCATATGTGAAAGAGATGCAGTCCGTGAGCCAAATTGAAAAAGTGTGCTTGGCGATGGCAGTCCTAGCTTGCTGGAGTCCAAAGAAACAAAAAGCTGGATAGACTTTCTATGGGCTTTTGCCCATTAGTAGAAAGCTAAGGCTCTTTTATAGTCCAACAAGTGCAGTTCAACTTCCCTTTTGTGAGAATGAGGTTTTGGAAACAATGTTGGAAGGATGATTGACTGGTTAAGATGAAAATCTGTAACCACTTTTGGAAGGAACTTGGGAGGCATGCGAAGCACCACTCTATTTTGAAAGATTTTTTTTAAGGTGGATGAACTACTAGAGCCTGCAGCTCATTCACTTTGTGTGCTGAAGTGACTGCCATCAGAAATAAGACTTTTCAGTTCAAAAATTTCAAAGAACAGGAATGAGCTTCTCTAAAGGAACTTTCATCAGCTGTACGAGAACCATGTTGAGATCCCAAGACACTGCGGGTGGCTTATAGAGAGGTTTGAGAAGAAGCAAGTCCTGCATGAAGCGAACAACTAAGGGCTGTATAGAGATACGTTTATTCTCTACACCATGATGGTAAACTCTTACAGAGCTGGACTTGAGTCCAGACTCAGACAGGTATAGAAGGTATTCAAGCAGTGTTTATGTGGGACAGGTGAAAGGATCCATGGATCATTCCCCACACTAGACAACAAACATCTTCCACTTGAAAGAGTAAGATCTTCTCTTAGAGAGCCTCCTAGACACCAAAAGGACATTGATGACACCAACCAGCAGATTGAGAGCAAAGTTAGCCTGTCAACATCTAAACTAAGAAAGCTAGGGATCTGATGGTTGGCATGTAATATTGTGCCATCCCCTTGTGAATTCAGATCTGGTGCTTGCCCTAGACATATTAGATTCTGGATGGAGAGTTCCAGAATTAGAGGAAACCATGATTATTGGGGCCAATAAGGAGCAATGAAAATCATTGTACCTCTGTCTGTTTTGAGTTTCAGGAGGATCTTGGCAATAAGATATACATACAAAGACCCTCTCCCAATTGAGGAGGAAAGCATCTGAGGCTAGTTTGCTGTGTGGCCCCACCCTGGAGTAGAACTGAGTCACCTGAGCATTCTGGGGAATGGTGAAGGATTCTATCAAGGGGGTTTCCCACTCCCAAAAGATGTGGAGTGCCATCTTTCTGTCCAGGATCTATTCATAAGGTTGAAGAACTTGGCTCAGCCTGTCTGCCAGGGTATTTTGTTCACTGGGTAGATAAGTGTCTCTCAACTCCATCCTGTGAGATATCACAAAGTTCCACAATCAGACCGTTTCACATACAGGAGGTATGAACTTGTTCCTCCCTGCTTATTGATGTAAAACATAGTGACCTAATTGTCAGTCTGGATGAGAATAATTTGGTTTGCTAGCTGATTTATGAAAGCCCGTAGAGTGTTCGCTATCTCTCTTAATTCGAACAAGTTGATCTGATGAAGACTTTTTCGGAAGGACTAATTTCCCTGAGTGTGGAGTGAAGTGAGATCCCTATCCCAGTTTGGATGCGTCTGTCATCAGAAGTTTCTGATATGGTAGAATTTGGAAGGGTAGAACTTTGGCCAAATTGCTATCAAGAGTCCACCACATGAGAGATTCTATGAGTGGATGAGTGACAGACAGACCGTTGCTGAGCTTCCTGGTGGTCTGAGTCCACTGAGTTCTCAAGGTCCATTAAGCTTGTCTTATATGGAGTTCTGCCAAGGGTATTACATGAACAACTGAGGCCATGTGGCCTAACAATCTCAACATGGTACAAGCTGATGTCTACTGGCTCATTTGACCCTCTTGAACTATTGCTAACAATCTGGATAGTCTGTCATGCAGGAGGAAAGCTTTTGCTTGAGTTGTGTTAAGCAGAGCTCTGATAAGCTCCAGTTCTTGGGAGAGGCGGAGATGGGATTTTGGGGGTTGATTACAAATCCTAGCAGTTCCAGCACCCGAATGATGATCCGTGTTGGTGGATTTGTTTTTTTAAATTAGTCGCTTTAACAGATTTGCCCCTGACACAGACATCATCTGTCGAAACACAGTTGTGCTAGGCATAATAAAATTTATTTTTCCTATTTTATTTCCCCTGCTCCTTTTTTTTGCTTTTGCTGTTGCTCTGGGTATATGCATCCTTGAGATTCAGACAGCATAGCCAGTTTGTTTTTAAGAAAGGGAAGTAGGGTGCCCAGAGAATTCATTCATAACTTTTCCTTGACCAAATATTTTTTTAGGTCTCTTTTAAGTCTAGGAAGGAACGGCATCTCCCCATCTTTTTGGGGATCAGTAAAATCCTCATCCTTCCTGCCTGGCGGAATGAGCTCAATTGCAGGCTCGGTTTTAAGACAGAAATTTCTGATGCTGAGGATTTAGGGATTGAACCTTTGGAGGGCAATTTATAGGAATTTTGAATGGATGAAGGACCTGGTATTGATTTACGATGGCTATGTGCTATTAAGGTGCATAGCCGTCACTGCCGAACTTTGACCCCAGATATTCAGTCCGGAGTCATATCCGGCCACTGGCATTGAATATGCGGATTTGCTGCACAGCCACACAAGGCACAGAAACTAATCGTGCAGCAGCAATATTCAGCCAACACGCCTTGAAGCTAAGTGGTTAGCATCAGGGCGTATAGCAACATTACTCTTGGATATTCAGTGGCACTACCCATGTTAGTGCCACTGAATATCCCACTTAGGGGCATTTGCATGGTGTACATCTCTAAACCATGTAAATGCCCTTGAATATTGGGTCTGAAGTTTAGTCTTTTTGGATAATTTGTAAAACGCAAAAGTAGGAGGTTACAAGGGGCTACCTTTCAGCAAAGAGAGTGAGCTTCTTTCCGACTGATGAGCCCGCCACTAAGGCTATGCTCTGCAGGAACCAGTTAAACCCCCACCCCTGCTTTTGGTTGAGGTGCAAGATGGGTCTTCTGAGACTTCTGCTTTGGTTGAGCATGAGGAGTCTGCTTGAGTTGGGGGTAGCAGGAGGCAGGGAAATACCTATGTATTTAAGAGTAATAGGTTTGACTGCCACTATGAGGCCTCCTGTGAAAGGAGGCTGCCTAAGATGTGCGACTGGACAGCGTTAAAACACTTTGATTGCTTTTCAATGAGGTTGACAGCTTCCTAAACTTTATCTCTGAAGATATTGTCTTCACAATATGGTATATTAGTAAACTTGTCCTACACCACTCTTTAAAAAATGCCATGGTGGTCAGTCGCAGTACTTAAATATCATCAGGATATTCAGCGGCAGTATCATGATAGGAGCTGCTGATGAATATCTGAATTGAGCAGCGTTATCAGGACAAGTGCCGGCACTTATATAGTCAGTGCAATATTCTGCCAGCACTTACCAGATTGCAACTTAGGCCTGCTTTTCATGTAGCCCAAATTGTCTAGATAGCTGATGGCAGAATATCGTGCTGACTGAATAAGTGTCGGCACTTATCCAGATAGTCCCAACATTTACAGACTGTCCCTGCGCTAAACAGATAGTGTCATGGCGGTCTATGGAGATATTCAGTGGCACTCTCCAGACAAACAGCATCCTTACCTGGACTGCCTCACATTGGCTCACCAGCTTTCTGCATATCATTATAACATAGTAACATAGCATATGACGACAGATAAAGACCAGCATGGTTCATCTAGTCTGCCCAGCAAGGCAGCAAAGAGTAGGTGCACTTGCCACTCCATGCAGGTCACCTCTCCCCATGTCTTTGTTTAGGGGTGTACCCACCGCTCTGTATAGGTCACCCCTATTTGTTCATATATCAGTCCCTGAATGCCATCTACAAACAGATACGGGCTAAAGCTCAAATCCTGTAGAATTACAGTAGTTCCATAATTAATGTTGATTGCAAAATTTACATGCAAATTTTAGCTACTCAAAAGCATATGTTTCTGGTAGATATTATTAATAAGCATCAGAATGGATTTATGATCTGCAGGTCAACAGCAGATAATGTGAGTTTTTTTGGTAATACTTGTCGTCTAGTGCCTAGATGCAGAGAAGGCATTTGATCAAGTGGAATGGGGGTATTTGTTTCAGGTTTTAGCTTGGTTAAATTTCAACCATCTATTCATTAATATAGTGCAACTACTATATGTAAACCCTCAGGCTAGGATCTTGATTAAAAGTTTGCTTTCTGGCCCAATTCAGTTGAAAAAAGGTACTAGCCAAGGTTGCCCTCTATCCCTATTACTGTTTAATCTTGCCTTTGAGCTGCTTTCTTTAACCATTAGGCAGAAGACAGCCATTAAGAGTGCTTATAAGCTTTCAATTTTCACTGACGATCTAATTTATTTAACTGGTTTTCTATACCGCTTTCTTCTTCAGTCAATGCGGTTTACATTGAAACAAGTAACAAAAACGAGAAAATTACATTATAGCATTGTGACATAAACATTTAACTGTTAACATTAAAGCATAAACACAGAACTATTTACATAGCATGGTGTTGTGATTACATTTATAGTCCGTGGACAGGAAGGAAGGATGGTCAAGTGGAGGTTGCTCTCTACTACGTAATGGATCCAAAATGTTCTGTAAATAGGTGAGCTTTTCAGCTTTTGTCTGAATTCCTCGGTGGCTCTGGTGTTTTTCAGGTATGGAGTTCCAAAGGGTAGGTACAGTGAAGGAGAAGGCTCTCTTGCAGGTGGCTTGATTTGTTTTTGTGTGGGAGTAAGGTGTGATGAGCATGTTCTTGTTGTTGGTCTGTTTGGGCTGATTTTCCAGGTCTCTTGTAGTAAGTGTTTGTAGGCTGTCTGCTGACATGTGCTGTAGTATTTTGAAAGTGGTGAGTATTGTTTTGAATTTGGTGCATGAGAGTATTGGGAATCAGTGTAATTGTGTTTCTAACACCAAGTTCTCAATTGTTGGGTTATCAGATAAATTGATTCAAGAGTGAGGTCCTACCTTTGAATAATTATGTTATAAAGAAGGCGATGGCTCAATATCCTTTCCAGTGGCAAGCACAGCATATAAAATATCTAGGGGTTTAGTTTAACTATAGAAAAGACGATCCCATCCAAGAAAATATGAATGCATTCCTATCCATGGTGGAGTCCTTAATGTTGATATAGTCCCCATTGTATCCTTCCTGGTGGGGAAGGATGGAGGCTATAAACACGGTAATATTATGCAAAGTAAATTACTTATTGGCATGATGTGTTTGGTTTTTCCAAAGGTGATGTACAAGAAAATAGAGCAGCGACTGAGTATGTTTTTATGGAAAGGGAAAACATCCAGCACTGTGTTGTCCAAATTGAAGCTTAACAAGTCTAAAAGAGGAATACATTTTCTGGACTCCAGCTATATTATTTTTCTTATAGATTAAGCCAAGGGTGCTTTTGGTTTAAGGGAATGGATCAGGACAATTGTCCCTTCTAGTCATAATTACAGCAGGATTTATTGCATTAACCCCTATAAATCTTTTTCTAGATAGGCGAGTGGCCAATCATGTGACATCAGTTTTTAACAAGAGTTCAAGGAGTGATCCGGGAAACTACAGATTGCTGAGCCTGACGTCAGTGCCGACCAAACATAGTAACATAGTATGTGACAGCAGATAAAGACCAGTATGGTCCATCTAGTCTGCCCAGCAAGGCGGCAACAGTAGAAACTATTATAAAGAACAAAATTACTGAACACAGAAGACAATCATGGTTTAATGGGACAAAGCCAATGTAAGAGAGTGACAGAAAATAAATATTATTGCCTGGGGTCCCACAGAGTCTGATGGTTGCAGCAGGCCCAAGACCTTTAAGTGCAAGAAGGTAGGGCCTTTGAGTAGGGTTGCCAACTGGCCGGTTTTCAGCCGGCCTGGCCGGTTTTTCCACGGCCAGGCCGGCTGCCGGCGCAGAGGCAAAACCGGCCCTTTAAAAGCCGTTTTTTTTGCTCTGGCCGCAAGATCGGGAGCGGCCTGAGCAAAAAAACCGGCTTTTCTCCGCTTCAGAGGGAGCCGGGGAAGCCCGCGCGAGGTCCCGGTTCCCTCTGAACAGCCACCAGCGTGAAGAGCCTTTACCTTCACGCTGGCGGCTGTTCCTGTGAAGCCGCGAATGCTGGGAAAGGTTAAAGGTGGAGGGGACCTGGACCAGAAAAGGGCTATGGGGGGGGGGAAACTTGGACTGGAAATAGGCTGTGATGGGGCCCCCGGACCTGGACTGTAAAAGGGTTATGGGGGGAGGGGACATGGACTGGAAATGGGGTGTGAGGGGGGAGGAGGGGACCTGGACTGGAAAAGGGCTCTGGGGGGGGGGGGGAACGTGGACGGGAAAAGGGCTATGGGGGGGAACTTGGACTGGAAATGGGCTATGGTGGAGGAAGGGGGATCTTGGACTGGAAATAGGCTGTGATTAGGGGGGCTAGGACTGCAAATGGGCTGTGATGGTGCGGGGGGACTCGGACTGCAAATGGGCTGTGATGGGGTGGGGGACTCGGACTGCAAATGGGATGTGATGGTGGGGGGGCCTAGGACTGGAAATAGGCTGTGATGGGGGACTTGGACTGGAAATGGGCTGTGATTGGGGGGGGGGAGCTAGGACTGGAAATGGCCTGTGATGTGAGGGCTAGCACTGGAAATGGGCTGATGAAGAGCTGGAATAGGACTGGAAATGGGCTGATGTGGGGCATGGGAGAATGGGACTAGAAGGGAGTGGATGCTGGGTGGGTCTAGAACTATAAGGGAATTGATTTGGGGGGAGGACTAGAATGGATGGGGAATGAGAATGGAGAGGGGAAAAAATATTTTGTGTGGAAGAAAAGTCTATGATGGGCTGGGTATTGGGAGAGTAAGAGGGGCTTGAGAATGGAAGGGTGAAATTTAAACGGATGATAAAGGAATAAGGAAAGAATTGGGGGAAAGAGCAAAAGGGAAACAATCAGTATGTTAAAGCAGAAATAGAGAGAGAATGGAAAACATCTGAAAGAGAAGAAAGGACAAATGGATAGCTCGCAGAAGACACGAAGAAACCAGAAGAAAGTGACTGGAGCAATTGCAACTGAAAAATAAAACGCCCAAACAGAAGGTAGAAAAATACTTTTTATTTTGAATTTATTAACTGGAATATGTCTGGTCTGGGAAGTGTGTATTGCTAACATCTTTGCGTTTTTGTTTAGTGCAAGAGGAAATTACTTTATAGTTTTATTTCTCCAGTGTTGTACATTTCATGTTTGGATTTTGGGGTTCCCAGTTTAATTATTATCTGACCAAGGAAGTTAGCCTACACGTATCCTCGGTAATTTTTGTGGGAGGGGCTGGGGCAGGGCAGGGGTGGGACTAGGGGCGGAGAATGGGTGGAGCATGGCGAGCCACAGGTGTCGGGTTTTTCTCGGTGAAAAAGTTGGCAACCCTACCTTTGAGTGACATTTGGGCTGTAGTGAAATTGGCAGGAAAGGGATCCGGAGTAATGGTGACAGGCCACAGATCATGGTGCTCTGTTTGCAGCCAAGCCTGGGGCGGTCAGCGGCATCAGCCTGCAAGGTTGTGCAGAACAAAACGGAGCAGGCAGGGCGCCATGGAACACAGCAATGATATTGAGCTGGAGCCAGTACTGAAGCTGCGCTAGGCCGCATTGAAACTTTAAAGAGGAAGTGGCCACATTTAAAAAAAAGAAGAGGTGGTATTTAGCTGCATTGAGGAAGCCTGAAAACAGTATGGCTAAACAGCTTTTCAAATTTAAAAGGATAGTGGTCCCAAAAATTAAATGAGAATGATTAGGATTTACCCAGCCCACGAGGAGACTCCCTAATGGGAGGAGGAAAGAGAGGAGAGCTAAGTGGAGCCTGAGAGTGTGCTGGTTTCCTAAAATTTACGGTACTCTGTTTGGAGAAGTTGCCAGTAGTTAAAAAAAAAACATAAAAATGACAGCCATTTCTAGCAGGGGGTTGATAAGGGAGGGTAGTGGTGGCTAGGATGAAAACTGAGTACCTGGGACCCAGAGAAATGGGTGAAAAGATGAAAAACGGCTACAGAACTACAGTATAGTAACACTGTTAAGGGTTTTTAATTGGCAGAGAGAGATAAATTGGGCACAGAAAGAATTAGAAAGCTGTGAAAAATCATTTTAAAGCAGTATTTTATTATTTTAATATATTTTGGGGGTATGTTATATATTTAATAAATACCTAAATGGTCTGACGTTTACGAGAGTAAAGGAAGCCCCAATTATACAAATGAAATACTCTCACTTTGTTCTTGAAAGTGTAACCAGATAACTTGCTAATATGTTTAAAATACTTAATCAAATGTCTTTGTAGAGTGATTCACTAATGGTGGAAATAAAAGGTCTCAGAACTCACGGGCTGCCAAAAGTTAAAATGAACAACTTTTGGACTTAGTGCCCTTAGGTACATCAATGACCCCAAAACATACTATCCACCATTAGTTTTTTTATGTTTTTTTATAAAAGTTCTTGTAATCACATTTTTTTATGTTTTTTTATAAAAGTTCTTGCAATCACTTGTAAGTAGCTTAGTGCAGTTAAATATAACCCATAGCTAGCAACTTCCAGACATGGACCAAATCGCTGTTACTTAGCTTTGTTCAGACGTCTTGATTCAGCAACTGAATTTAACAGCTCATATATCAGCCCAACGGAAGTCACTGCCAATTTCCAATGTCAGTAAATAACTCAATCCCGATGCCATCTAGCGCGCTGGTTATATGCGTTTCTCCCAAGGGTTTCTTCAGGGGAAACTTATTCAATAATGCACTAAAAACAAAAGAAGTTATATAAACCAAAACTTTCCTGCAGTTGACAAAAAATAACTTCAAAATTCAGAAGAATTACTTTCACTTACTTTAAAGTTCACATGAACCTGCATATATTGAATAGAAAGAGAGACTTAGAAATTCGTAGATTTCAACTGCTGCCGGTGATGCCTTGAGACGCCGCGCATGCGGGAAGATTTAAAGGGCTGTGTTTGCGTCAATCAATGAAATCACCTGAAGCATGCTTCCCATTCAATACGTGCATTCAGACCTCCTGATATCAGGGTCTGCAGTTGATAAATCCAGTGTTGTTCTGCATATAGCAAGGCTTGCTCTCGTGTTTTACCAAAACGGGGTGTCAGCACTTGCTCAATATAGAAGCATATGAGATTCTCAAATGTGTGTTGGTATTCGAGGCAGTGATCTACTAACGGTGCTTCCCGTCTTCGACATTTGAGCTTACTTTTATGTTCGTTCATACGAACTTTGAATGATCGAATAGTTTTCCCAATGTATAACAGGTCACAGGGACATCTTATACCATAAACTACATGTGTAGAATTACATGTAGTTGCATTTCGAAATTTATAACTTTTCCCTCTGTATACCAACTCAGATGACTCTTGGGTAATATCGCAGATATTACAGGATCCACATTTAACATGTCCCACTATCTCATTAGCTGTAGTGGATGTAAGAGGACGTAACAACGCTGGACTTAACATTTCCTTAAAATTGAGAGATCTTTTCCAGACACAGCGGACTTGGTAAGATTCCAGGCCAGCAATACTGTGTAATACATTCATGTGTCGTTTAATGCTGCGTTTAAGATGTGAACTGAAAGGGGTAAAACTGGTAATCAAATTCACTTGTTGAGTGGAGGAAACTGAACTTATCCTCTCGGGGATGTGTAACAATAAGTCACGATTAGAATAAAGTGCTCTTTTGTAAGCTCGATCCACCACTTTTACAGGATAACCTCGTTGGTAGAAATTGGTTTTTAGATGACGTGCTTGCAATTTAAAATCCTGTAAATCTGAACAATTGCGACGATATCTTATAAACTGAGACAAGGGCAAACTAGCTTTTAAATGGAGTGGATGACCGCTGTTATAGTGTAACATTGCATTCTTGTCTATGGACTTCCGAAAAATAGAGGTAGTCCACCCCATTGGAGATTTTTTCACTAGAAGATCCAGAAAAGTGATTTGTTCACCATGAAACGTCAGAGTAAATTTGATATTCGTGTCTCTATTATTTAGCCAAGCGTGAAATTGAATCAAATGTTCTTGAGTACCATGCCAGAGAACAAAAATGTCATCAATATATCTTCGCCACATCTTGACAGAAGTTTTATAAGGAGATTTGTCAACCCACTCTTGTTCAAAGTTTTGCATATATAGGTTTGCCACCGAAGGGGCGCAGGTGGCTCCCATAGCCACCCCGGATAGCTGTAAATAAATAACTTCATCAAATATAAAAAAGTTGTTATACAATATGAGATGAGTTAATTCAGACAATAAATTCAATTGTTGTTCAGAAAGATCTCCACGTTGTTGCAAAGAAGCCATAACCACTGAGTGAGCTTGAGACTGGGGAATCACAATATAAAGAGACACGACGTCTAAGGTCACTAAAATAAGATCAGGATCTGATGCCCATTGATTATAACTTGATAAGATGTGCAAAAAATGAGACAAATCCCTTATGTAAGAGGGAATTAAATGTATTTTAGGTCGCAGGTACGAATCCAAAAATATCGATAAGGGTTCAAGAAGGGACCCATGAGTTGAGACTATTGGTCTCCCTGGGGGGTCTTGTAAGCTCTTATGTATTTTTGGGACCAGGTAAAATCGCGCCAAAGTGCAGTCCACCGGATTCAAGAAACGCCATTCTTTTTTAGAGATTAGTTTATTTTGTAATGCCTGGGTGGTGATCCTTTTAATTTTCTGCTGTAGTTCTAATGTAGGATCTGCCTCCAACCGTAGGTATACCTTCGAATCTGTTAACTGACTATAAGCTTCACCTAGATACTGATCACGACTCCAAATCACTACCCCACCACCCTTGTCTGCTCGCCGTATGATCAGGTCAGAACGCGATCGAAGAGCTTGTAGTGCCGATCGTTCTGAAAAACTAATAGTGTGTCGAAAACTTGATTGCATAGATGCGGCTTGATCCAAATCTCGCAAAATGAGATCCCGATATAGTAACAAAGCCGGGGGAGGGGGGTGACCAGGAAGATCGCAGAGGTAAAGAAACGCGATCTTGAGATAGATAGCTGTTTTCAATAGGCGGCTGTTGGTCAAAGTATAACTGTAAGTGAAGCTTCCTGATCATTTGTTCCACGTCCACCCTAAATTGAAAAGGGTCGTACTGTAGTTTGGGAACATAAGCTAGTCCTTTATTAAGGACTGCCAGTTGATTGGCCGGTATATTCTGGCCAGATATATTAACTATCAATGAATCTGTTTCCAACGTCGTGATGAATCGTTTCTCTGTGTTTTTGTCGATTGATCTGCTGATTTTTTGATCTTGTTGTCTTTCTGAGCATCGTCCAAAAAAGCCCTCCGACGACCAGCAGGTTCAGAATCTGCAGAATCCGTGTCCTCTGAAGTATTATCAAAAGTTACCTGTTTCCTCCTGGGTTTCTCCTTTCGTTTTACATTCATCCAGGGATAGACGTAACCTTTGGTATAATCGTTGTAATCACGTCGCAATTTTTTCTCCTTAACTTTTTTCACTTCTTCTGTCAGAGTAGTAAGTTGAGTGGCATGTTGGTCAGTTTTACCTTTAAATATTTCAGCTGTTTCTGTCGATTTAAATTTACTGACATTGGAAATTGGCAGTGACTTCCGTTGGGCTGATATATGAGCTGTTAAATTCAGTTGCTGAATCAAGACGTCTAAACAAAGCTAAGTAACAGCGATTTGGTCCATGTCTGGAAGTTGCTAGCTATGGGTTATATTTAACTGCACTAAGCTACTTACAAGTGATTGCAAAAACTTTTATAAAAAAACATAAAAAAATGTGATTACAAGAACGTTTATAAAAAAACATAAAAAAACTAATGGTGGATAGTATGTTTTGGGGTCATTGATGTACCTAAGGGCACTAAGTCCAAAAGTTGTTCATTTTAACTTTTGGCAGCCCGTGAGTTCTGAGACCTTTTATTTCCACCATTAGTGAATCACTCTACAAAGACATTTGATTAAGTATTTTAAACATATTAGCAAGTTATCTGGTTACACTTTCAAGAACAAAGTGAGAGTATTTCATTTATATATTTAATAAAAACATTCCCATTGAAACATATGGCCATCACCATAGTGACTATTGAAAATACCAAACATCCCATGGGAAGCAGTTGCAGAACCCTAAGCCAAAGGGCAAGCCGAACTATGAAGTACTTTTGGTGTTTCTATAAAAAAGCTATGGTAACGCCATAGTAACTACCCAGATCCAAATACGCAAAAAGTGTTGAAATATGAAAGTAAATGTCCAGAATTCTGTTACCATCATCAAACTTGGATGAGAATTCTGACGACTAGAAGAAATGAGTGAGAATTCACAGGCATGCATGGGAAAGGAAGCAACAGAATTTGCGAAACAAGAGAAAAAACTATTCAAAGAATTATATCAGCAAGAGAGGAAAAACAAGTGGTAAATGCACAAATACAGTGGAAAATATAGAGTGTTACTCCAAGAACCTTTTGTCGATCAAGAACGGACACATGAATGGTTAAGGAGAGGTGAACAGAAACCGAAGGATGAAAGATTGATACTTGCAGCCCAGGACAGCGGATTAAGGACGAGATGGTTTACAGCAAGTATTGAAAAAACTGGCAAAACAGATATATGTCGATACTGTAAGAAAGAGCTGGAAATAATGACTCACCTTAAAGCAGGCTGTGAAGTTATATAAGGGGTCTACTGGGCTGTAAGGGCCACTATCTCACCTTACACGGAAGAAGTACACAGATGCCAGTTTCTCAGCAATACTCACAAAATCTTTATTACAGGATATCCTTTTCTCAACATAAATTCTTCACATACAAATTCTCTAACATGGTTACTTACAGGTACAAGGTAGCTACTGTATAGGGAATAGACAGAAGAGAAAGGCTAATGGCACAATTTAGCACACTGTTACCTCCATGGCAGGGCTGAATAAATTCCCCATTTTCTCCTCTGTCCTGGTTTGTTTTTATACAGTTTTTTCTGTAAGACTGACATGACTACAAAGGTTATTTCTTTTCATTTAGCTGTTTTTCAGCAATACTTTTTTTATACAATATTGGCACACTTTTACATTTGAGTATTTTATGGAAGTATTGTATTTTCTGACTCTCTGGGCCTTTGCGCTGGAGTTCTTCAGCTAAGTAATTTTACAGTGGTATGGCTGAACATTGGTGGAACGGCTGTTTTGAAAACTTCTTGAGATAAGTACTGGATGGCTTCTTTAGTAGAAATTGTATAAGGAAGGTTCTAATTTCTGTATCTTTCCTTTGTTTACGGAGTTACAGTCCGTTCCTCTGGTATCATCATTTCAGTATGTTATAATGACGCTTGGAATGTATTTCTGTATGTCGTGAATGGTGTATGTGTGGATTTAGTTAGGTTAGTGTTTATGGTTTCCCAGAAGTAAATGTGTGGTTTTGGAAATTATTAAAAATATAATGGAATGGAATGTGTGAATATGGTGGCTAATTGACCTATGATGTGAGTGTCTGCTAGTCCCTATAGTGATTTTTTCACTATATGTAGGGTCTTAGCCATCCTGAGGTCATTAATGCCTTGATTGACTTGGTAGCATAATTGTTTTAGAAACGATTTTTTGAATTATTAAGTTGAGTTTATTCTTAGGTTTAGAGCTTTTGTGTGTTTTACACTTTGACATTTCCCAAGGTTCAAGTTAGCATGGAAACACCATCTCATCTTTCCAAGGCCAGTGCCTAATTAAGTCTTACTCCCCAGTTCCTTCTCATGTTTCCTTTTTGTTTCATTTGTGTTATCTGGTTTTCTTAGCAGATGCATACTAAATCAGCAACATTCCGTACCACTAAACTCCCAGAATTTTCTCATGCTATGTCAGCAGCTCATTCTTTTCCTGATTCTTCTTTTGGCCTAACAGTGGTCAAGAGTCCCAAGCAGGCCCATGGCCTGTATCCAGGCCTGCTACACAGGCCTAGCTACAGGAGCACTGTCCCAGCCTGTGTCCCATTCCCTACAGTTCTGCTGACAGAAAATTTCTATACCAAAAGGCACAACAAAGTAGCACACCTCCTCCACTGGAAACTCCCTAAACACTACAACATCAATGTCCCTGAAAAGCACTAGGATCATGACCCTAAAAGAATAACACAGAATGAAGAGGTAATGATCACCTGGGATATTCCCATTCTGATGGATAAGAAAGTGGATGCCAGGAAACCTGTCATAGTGGTAAAGAAGAATGCTAGAACAGCATTGATAATAGAAGTGTCGGTACCGAGTGATTATTCTGTGAATCGTGTGGAGAGGCAGAAGATCCTGAAGTACATGAAATGCAGTCAGAGACAAAGAAAATGTGGCAGTAAGATACAGAAATCATTCCTATTGTACTGGGAGCAAGAGGCTTGATAAAAAATAATTTCCAAGCACATCTTGACAAATTACCTATACCTGTTTCATCTTAAAAACTCCAGAAGAAAGCTCACTTTGGCACGATGCAAGTATTACACTGAGCATTAGCAGTAAATCTGAGAAACTAAGATCATACTCAATATACCCTGGCTTAGAAGTGAGGTTTACAACTGCCGTAGTATGCACAAAACTACCCAGAACCAATGTTCCCTCTAAGCAGCTTGAGGTTGTGCTGGAGTCCTCCACTAGTATTCCTGCTGGTGGAGGGAGGTGCAATCTTCTTGTGTTGTAACAACTTTGAATAATTTTGTGCTATCTGCAAATTTGATCACCTCACTCACTGTTCGCATTTCCAGGTCATTTATGAATATGTTAAAAAGCAACTGGCCCAGCAAAGATCCCTGGAGTACTCCACTATTCACTTTTTTCCATGGAGAAAATTGGCCATTTAGCCCTACTCTCTGCTTTCTATCTTTTAACTAGTTCCTGATCCACAAAGGTACACTGCCTCCATTCCCATGACTTTTCAATTTTGCGAAAAGTCTCTCATGAGGGACCTTGTAAAAGACTTAATGAAAATTGGGGGTATTTTAGAAGCTCTGTGAGCTGGATATGCAAAGAACGGAGACATCCCCAGGGCCACTTTAGAAGCCCCAGTGGGAGAAAGTCCATGTAGCAAGGGGTCATGTGGAGGCATGGTCTGGGCAAAACAAGGGAGTCACACATCACAGTGCAATTTCAGAATGGCAGAAGTATGTCTGGCCCTGGTTGGTGAGACATCCATACCTATACCTGCTCCTGACCATGAATAAATTGAAAAAAGTGCTTGCTTCATAGAGGTAATGTTTCCAGGGGGAGGTACATAATGTGCTAACATTGCCACAATTATTATTTCATAGATACATATTCCAAACATTTTAATGGCCTGCCTCCGCATGTCTGAGGATCTAAAATGACATGCAAGTCTCATACTGTAGATGCCCCGCCCTTCTGGGATATCCATGCCAGCATGTCCAAATACCAGTGCTGAGGCCATGCAGGGTGGGGACATCCCTATTACTGAAATGGCCTACCCTCTTACACATACCTGGCCTTGCAACCTGCATGGGATCCACCTCCATAACAAGTTACGGGGACGTTCATTTTTCGGGGTAGAGACGTAGTGATTTCAGAAGGCTTATGCCTCCTTTCACTGCTGCACTCACCTGGATCTTTGAATGTTCTGCTCTGGACATCTCTTATCCAAACTAGACGTCCCTTCAAAATGTCACTTTATATCAACAGGCTTATTTTTATTAACACCTTCAAAAAAATATTGCAGATTAGAGAGACAAGACTTTCCTTGGCTAAATCCATGTTGACTTTGTTCTATTAAACCATGACTATTTATATGTTCAGTAGGTTTGCTTTTTATAATGGTTTCTACAATTTTGACCAGTACAGATATCAGGCTCACCAGTCTGTAGTTTCCTGGAACACCCCTGGAACCCCTAAAATCATATGTAGTACCTGAAAACTGGAGAGGGGCTAATGAAATGCCTTTTTAAAAACTGGTGTTATGTGAGCTACTCTCAAATCTTTGGGTACTACAGCTGATTTTAATGATAGTTTATAGACTGAAAACCTACTGTTAAAAATCTCATTTTTTAGTTATTTCAGCACCCTGGGATTTAGACCATCTGGTTTAGGTGATATGCTACTTTTTAGTTTATCAAAATGTAGCATTACATCTTCCAGGTTTGTGGAGATGTGTTTCAATTCTTCCAATACATCATTTTTAAATATTTCTGGTATGGGTAATATACTACAGAGACAGTCTAAGAAAACAAGGACAGTGCAAACAACTGAAGGAAAAGATGAGTGCGCACCAATGTACACATTTAACACCCTGGTCAGAGGGAAAGAGACATTATATATTTCTGTTTTCATTAAAGAAGTCAATGTATTCTACCACCAAGAACGTCACCCTAGTACAATACAAATTTTTACAATACAAACACAAAATGTATATTTACTTTAACTTTTACGTATTGATCTTGTTCCTAAATATCAGAAATTTTAAAAGGGAACACACTCTGAAGTATCAAAGTAATCTAAGAATCATGACAGAGCTAATGTAGAATTTATCTGATGTTGTTCTGCTTTCTGCTTGAGGGATAGTCAGTGACTGTAGATATCTGGAAAAGAGAAAGGTTAAAGTGAACATTTAATACACTGGTATTATCAAAATGTAAATCATAACTTAGAAAAACAAAAACATTTGTACAAGTAATTTCTGCTGTAAAAATTAATTTCCATTGATAGAAAAACAGAAATTACTTTTAATAAACTTTAGAGCAGTGACGTACCAAGGACAGGGTGGTAGGTGCTTCAGCCAAGAGAGAGAGCCAATGGGCCTGGATTGCATAGCAGCAAGCCACCTGGCTTTTAGGTAAGCTTGCTGTGCTGCTGCAGAGGTTTAGGCCTGGGGGGGGGGGGAATGATGTATCACGCCGCAGAGTAGCACAACATGGGAGCACTGGCTGGAAGGGGGGCACCCACCCCGAGGGCCAAGGGAGCCAGAAATGCCACTGCTTTACAGTTTATTTATTATAGTTTATTTACCTATAATGAGTTGGGTTGAAAGAGAACAAAGCTTAAATAGAGCTAAAAATGTGTTTGGAGAACAGTTTCTTCAATCATTCCTTTGTCAATTCCAATATAGTTGGAAATTCTGATTGTGACTCCCTGCTTCTCATCCTAACCTCCAGGAGAACCCTTGCTGGAGTGAATAAATGAACCCAGCGGAAAAGGTCAAGCTATGTACCCTTGAGGCTATTGCTATTCTGAAAGTATATGCATTGACTCAATGGTGTGAACTTTCACTGTGGATGTGCACATGGACACATTTTGGGCTGAGTGTGGGCAGAGTGCACAATTATGCATGCTTGTAACATATTACATTCTTACATTATAACATACTATAATTTGCATGCAAAATCTAGGCATGGGCTCCAGAGCTGGTGTAAGTGGTCATTCCCCAGATTAACGGACATATTTGGTCACTTATGCTAGTATTCTATAAAGAAACGTCAGTGCCTACTTTCTTTCATAAAATAGGCTTGATATAGATGCATGAAAACACATGTTAACTAGGCAAAACTTTATAAAATTACCCTCTATATGATGAACTTGGAATGAGTTGGGCGATAGACAGGGACCGACTTTTACATTTAAAGGGTCATTTTATAAGGGTTGCCAACATGCACAAATCATGCCTAATTATATGTGCCAAACCTAGGTGCAAGCAATTATGCCAGACCCAGATTTGGTGTAAATAAAGTTATAGCATTTTGTAACTTAGATGTTCAAATTTGTGCTGCGCCTATGCCCCTCCCCCCCTGCTCATGCCACTCCAAAAATATGCACCATAGGCCTGACACGCATGCTTATAGAATAGTGACCACCTACAGTATGCTAAGTAGTAGCAGCAGTAGTAGTAGTAGTATGCATCCACCACCCCCTGAGCCCTGACTGGTGACAGTAATAGTGCAGAGGGCTGCGACCCCTTCTCCCTTAACCGACGCCCAACCTGGACCCAATACCAGCATGGCCATAACCTTACTTGGATCAGCATCAGGGAGTCGAGCAGAGGAACACTCCTCCCTGATCGGCTCCTCAAAACCAATCTGGTCCTGCTCCCCACTACGTACATAGAACTGCTACCCATTGTTGCTTAGATTTGCTACTCATCGCCTGCATAGCACTGCTATCCATCGCCTGCATAGAACTGCTACCCATCGCCTGCATAGCACTGCTACCCATTGCCTGCACAAAACTCATTGTTGCATAGAACTGCTACCCATTGTCTGCATTGAAATGCTACCCATTGCCTGTATTGAACTGTTACCCATTGTCGCATAGAACTGCTACCCATTGCTTGCTCTGACCTTGCTGCCCACTACCATGGCCCCACATCTCATTGTTCTTCTCCTCCTCATCCTCCCCTACTACCTCCCCTCCTATCAACACCCTCCCTCCTCTTCTCCCTACCCTCCTCACTTCTCCCTACCCTCCCCCTACCTTCCTCACTTATCCCTACCCTCCCCCTACCTTCCTCACTTCCCCCTACCCTCCCTCTACTTTCCTCACTTCTCCCTCCATTCTGCCCCCTAGACTAGCATCTGCTCTTGAGCTTCTTCACACCATCCCCCACATTCAACCAACCCCCCCTCTCCTTAAAGCAACCCCACCCTCGCTTCCGACATACTATCTCCACTTTACCTCACTCTCTTATACTCCTTCTCCCATCAGGTAACATCAACCCCACCCCTGCCCCCCCCCCCCCCCGATTTCCTTCTCACACAAAAAAATAGTTCCTCACATCTAATCTCATCCACATCCCGCTCCTCCCTCCTTCCGCCCTCCCCCATTCATCCCACATCCACTCATCCATAAATATCAACTCCAACCCTATCCCCAAAAATAATCCCTCACACAACCTACAGGATACCATCAATTTACCTCTCATTTCCCCTCCCTCATGTCCCCTTTGGAGAGCACATACACCCACACCCTGCTCCCTCTAAATCTCGGTATTACCCTAGAAATAGAACCCCACGCTACTCTGATAAGAATTCCACACGTAACTTATCCAACCTTATCCACATCCCTCTCCTCCCCCCCTATACTCTCCCATTTTCATGCGCCCTATGGAACGCATGCTCAGTCATAAAAAAAAACACTTTTATCCACAATCTTTTTATCTCTAATGCCCTACACCTTCTTTCCTTGACCGAGACCTGGCTCCCCCCAGACGATACCGCTTCCATTGCCTCTCTCTGCTATGGGGGCTACCAGTTCTCCCATGCACCTCGATCCACTGGTCATGGTGGTGGCGTTGGCCTCCTTCTCGCTCCATCCTGCCAATTCCAACCCCTCCTGCCACCCCAATCACACTCCCCCCTCTCCTTCGAAGTCCACTCCATTCACCTCCTCACACCACTTCCCCTCTGAGTAACTGTTATTTATTGCCCACCCGACAAATCCAAATCAACCTTCCTCACTGACTTCGACTCCTGGCTTATTCTTGGCGATTTCAACATTCACATCGACAACCCCTCCGACCCCCATGCATCTAAGTTCCTCACTCTTACCTCCTCGTTCGACCTCCAACTTTGCTCCACTGCTCCCACACACCTACACGGCCACTGCCTTGACCTAATACTCTTCTCCAATTCCTCTCCCTCAAACTTCCGCAAATCAATCCTTCCCTCATCTGACCATCACCTCTTAACATTTACTCTTTAGCTTCCGCCATCCCAACCTCGTCCTGTCTCCTCTGACCTATTTAGAAACCTTAATAATATTGATCCCCTGACTCTGTCCTCCACCATTTCTCCATCTCTTTCCTCCATTTTATCATCTGAGTCCGTCGACGAGGCACTATCTTCATACAATGCTACACTATCCTCAGCCCTTGACACTCTTGCCCCTCCCACCCCACGTCCTGTAAAACGATCTACTCCCCAACCCTGGCTTTTACCCACAATCCGTTACCTAGGTATCTGCGCCCGTTCTGCTGAACGAGCTTGGTCCAAATCCCGCTCCCCGGCAGACCTTTTACACTTCAAATTCATGCTTGGCTCCTTCCAGTCAGCCTTGGCACTTGCCAAACAAGATTACTACATCCATCTGACCAACTCCCTTGCCTCTGATCCTCACCGTCTCTTTAATACCCTCAATTCTCTCCTCAAGGTCCCCCCGCCCCCAATCCCGTCCTCCCTTTCTGCCCAAACCCTAGCCGACTACTTCCATGACAAAAGCCACAAAATTACCCTCCAATCCCTTCCTCCCCAATTCTCCTCCCCATCCATCCTCCCCCCACCACCCTCTCCTCCTTCCTTCTGATCTCTGAAGAACCCATCCATACTCCCCCCGCCACCCTTTCCTCCTTCCCTCTGATCTCTGAAGAACAAACCGCACTCCTTCTTTCCTCCTCCAAACCCACCACCTTTTCATCAGACACTATCCCCACCCATCTCCTACGTTCCATCTCCACTACCATTGTCCCCTCCATCACTCATATCCTCAACCTTTCTCTCTCCACTGCAACTGTCCCCGTTGACTTCAAACATGCTGTTGTCACACCCCTCCTGAAGAAACCCTCACTTGATCCCACATACTCTAACTATCGACCCATCTCCCTCCTTCCCTTCATATCCAAATTATTAGAACGAGCAGTCCACTGTCGCTGCCTCAACTTCCTCACCTCCCAGGCCCTCCTGGACCCACTACAATCTGGCTTCCATCCCCTACACTCCACTGAAACGGCACTCACAAAAGTCACCAACGACCTGTCCCTGGCCAAATCTAAGGGCCTCTATTCTATCCTCATCCTTCTTGACCTTTCTGCTGCCTTTAATACCATTGACCACAACCTTCTCCTCACCACCCTCTCCTTGCTTGGCTTCAAGGACCCCATACTATCCTAGTTCTCCTCCTACCTCTCCCATCGCTCATTCAGTGTATGCTCTGGTGGCCTCTCCTCCTCCCCTACCCCGCTCCAGGTAGGTGTACCTCAGGGATCTGTCTTGGGCCCCCTCCTTTTCTCTCTCTATACCCAAGGCCTCGGAGCGCTTATCTCCTCCCATGGCTTTCAGTACCATCTCTATGCCGACGACTCCCAAATTTACCTCTCTACACCTAATATTTCTCCGGCAACCCAGTCCAAGATCTCTGCCTGTCTCTTGGACATCACTGCCTGTATGCTCATCGCCGATTGAAACTGAACATGGCTAAGAAAGAACTCCTTGTCTTTCCACCCAACTCCTCCCCCCCCCCCCCACTTCCCCCTCTCTCAGTCCAGGTGGATGGATCTACTATCCTTCCTGTTCCCTCGGCCCGCAATCTAGGGGTTATCTTTGACACCTCTCTCTCCTTCTCCGCTCATATCCAGCTTGTAGCTAAGACCTGCCGCTTCTTTCTCTACAACATCAGCAAAATCCACCCTTTCCTCTCAGAACACACTACCAAAACGCTTATCCACTCCTTAATCTCCTCTTGACTCAACTACTGCAACCTACTCCTCGCTGGTCTCCCCGTGAGCCACCTCCTTCCCCTTCAATCTATACAAAATCATGCTGCTTGACTAATCTTCTGCCAGCCTCGCCATGCCCACATTACTCCTCTTCTCAAGTCACTTCACTGACTCCCTGTCCTATTCTGCATCCAATTCAAGCTTCTCCTGCTGACCTATAAATGCATTCACTCTATGGCCCCTCAATACCTCTTATCTCTCCCTACGTCCCCACTCGCAACTTGTGCTCCACCAACAAATGACTTCCATCAATGCCTTTCACCTGCACCGTGAACTCCCGACTGCGCTCCTTTCACCTTGCTGCACCTTACGCCTGGAACAGACTACCTGCGTCTGTGCGCCAGGCAACCTCCCTGGCCCTCTTCAAATCCAGGTTGAAGACCCACCTCTTCACCGTTGCATTCAGATCCTGACTTCCATCCTCAACTTACCCTAACCCCCGTCAACGTTTACGACCAAACTATAGACCAAACTGTACCACACTGTACCTTCCGCAGAACTGACTAATGCTCTGTACTCTTCTAACTAGATTGTAAGCTCTGATGAGCATGACTCTGATGGGCAGGGACTGTCTCTTGTATGTTGGCTACCTCTTGTAGGTTAGCTGTGCAGCGCTGCGTGCGTGGCGCTTTATAAGTGCTAAATAGTAGTAGTAGTAGTAATGCATGCAAGTGGCCATCTGCATGCACAAGTCATTGGAAAGGCATGATTTACACATGTGGACAGCACGCAGCTTTAGACAGCTCCTTATAAAATAACCCCTTTAATGTGCACTATGGTACCATTCATGAACTGTGCATGCACATTATCTGCAATGCAGTTAATGCGCATGTGTATTGTCTCTGTGCTGTTTGTACAAGAAGATGGTGGGCAGTTAGTATGGATGCTTTACAGTTTTCATGACATGAAAGTGTTGTAACTGTAGAATCCGAATGCGCTTTACACTACCAAGACAAACAGGAAAAAAACATTAACAAATCCTAATAGCATCAATTGTTTTCATACCACAAGGCACAGGGTATTACTTTAGTAAACCTAAGCATGGCTGCTTATAGGGATGTTCCCTATTTAATTCTTAAAGAGTAAAACTGTAGCAAGTTAAACAGAACATAACTCTTGCAGCAGCTGTAACTTTCAGAGTAAAACAGATATTATTTACATGGAATGTTTTGAGCAGTTTAAAAAGCGCAGGGGCAATAAACAGGAAAGACTGATTTCACAGAAAAAGCTCAAGTACATCAGAAAGTCAGGATACCTTCTGAAAGATAAAAGTAGGAGGACAATGAAAAACACAGCGGAAAGGTTATCTCCTCTCACCTTGAAGTCTATTATCCTATAATGTAAGAGAGACAGTGTTACATGCTTACAGATGTTCTGAGAGTCACGCTCTCTAAGCCTGCAGCACCACAGGATATGTCTAAAATGAGGCTTCTATGGAAATTTAGGGGAAAATTAATGTCTGCATGCAACTAAGAATCAGAAGCTAAATATTTGATATGTAGACCTATTTGCTATTGAAAAACCACAATACTGACCACAGATAAGTGTGGTTCTTTTCATTTTAAGTAGCTGTTCCATGTGTGCAAATAGGCTTGATTATTGCTGTAGTTCTCTTCTGAAGGCAGGGGAGAGGGGGAGGGGGCTCCTGCACATAACATTTTCTGATTTCAGCTTTTGAATATATTATTCTAATATCAGAACATGAATACTAAAAGCCATTTGGTGCATCAGGGCTCATTCATTTGGCTGCTTTGTTTCCATGAAGATGACATCTGCTCTTGAATGACCTTCTGTGACTTCATGTCAGAAGCCTTGCTTGGTTGGCCATGGCTTATATATGCAAGCATTAGCATTTGGGTGAAACAGTGCTTCCTGATGATCTGCTCTTATTCTCAGAAAGTCCCGTTAATTCAGCCCTCCAAACTAGGCTGATTTCATCCAGGTGGTTCTGTATCTTTCAATTAGACAGCCCTAAATCCTTTTCCAACCCTTCCTCTACTCATTCTTCCGCTCCCTTTCCACCACAACAAATTCCATAATCTGTGAGGATTAAAGGGTTCACAGCATAGGTTTGGAGCCCACAGTCATTAGTCCAGGGGTCATCTTTATAGCATATCATCAGATTTCTTTTCTCTTGTGCGATGCTTGCAATGGTGCATATAAGCAACATGTCACATGGTGGCTGCAGAGAGCGTGGAATGGCATTTTCCATCCATCTATAAAATCACGGCTGCTCATTTGGCACATAGAGTGACTCATGTATTTCTAGCAAGACATGTACTCTAATCTCTGAAACTAATACACCATTTTGTTCTACAGAACTGTCATTTTAGCACCCATGACAGTTCTAGAACCTCAGTTAAGCCCAGGTTAAAAATTGCCAAATTCTAAGAAAAAAAAAATTCTCGGGTGTAATGCAAATGAGGAATATTGAAAATGTATGCAATTTTGTTTATATATAGTTCTACGGCTTAAAAGGGCTTATGTACCAAAAGCACCTTACCCTTAATTAGGGTATGCATTGAATATTGTTGTTTTGTTTTGACTTTTCATTTATTTTCATCGTTTGTCCCTTGTTTCATCTCTTTAAAATAAAAAAGAAAAAGAGAAAGAAAAAATAGAAAAGAAAAATGCCTCACTTCTCTCCCCCAAGCTGCTGCCAATTAAATTGTATTTAAAAAGCTCCCCTCCCCCACCCCCAGATCGCCCTCTGACTCTTACCTAATCTCCAGACACCTCTCTATATGGTTTATGTGCTTGATATACTGCTCTTTACTATGTGTATCAGAGTGGTTTACAGATATATTGTCCCCAAAGGGCTCACAATCTAAGTCCGGGGTCTCAAACACGCGGCCTGCGAGAAAATTTTGTGCGGCCCGTGACTGCCCCCAACTGCAGCCTCCTCCGGGCATTCCAACCGTATGCAGGAGGGGTGGGGACAAATTCCTTCCGCACAACAGAACCACCCCAGGCTACCGACATCAACAACAAAGGTGATAAGCTCAGGGACGACCCATCTACTAGGTGGATTAGGTGGCCACTTAGGGCATTAGACCCTGGTAGACAATTTAACTCCATTTTGGAAGCAGCAGCACAAAGCCACTGCTTTCAAAAAGAAGTCGAGCCGCTACTAACCGCAGAATCCATCTCTTTTATCTTGCAGCGAAGGCAGGCCAACTCCATTTTGCAATAGGCAGTGTATTGAAATGGAATCGGACTGCCGTTGCCATCACCACAAGATGAGAACATAGATTTTGGGGGCAGTGGCGGTGGTGGGAGGGGGTATGCTGGTGGCAGAGGAGGAAGGCAGAGGCGATAGGAGCAGGGAGGGGGCAGCGTGGTGGGGGCTTCTGCCTGGGGCAGCAGAAACCCTTGAGTCACCCCTGGATAAGCAGGTAGGAAATCTAGTGTACTAGGTTTTGTAGGCAAGAAATAGAATCTTGGCATGAATCCAATATAAAACGAGAAAACAATGATTTTCACATAAAAGAGGTATGATTTGGTCATACTTAAAACAGTTACAAAGAAGCTTAATGGTACAGGCAAAAAAACCTTTTTGACTTTATAAAATAGAGTATAAATGTGAAAGTATGCGTGCATGCTAAGGCATGATCATTTACCCCAGTTCTTGTGTTGGTATTGTAAAAAAAAAAAAGTTCTGACAATGCGGCCCACGGGTTACTTTACAAGTCCTCATTTGGCCCTCAAAGCAGTTTGAGTTTGAGACCCCTGATCTAAGTGTACCTAAGGCAATGGAGGGTTAAGTGGCTTGTCCAAGGCCACAAGGAATGGCCATGGGACTAGAGACCCCAGCCCCTCTAGCCTGAGGTTACTTGTCCCTATGTGGGAATTGAACCTCCAGCCTGAGGTAACCTGTCCCAACCATTGAGACACTCCTCTTATTATTTGAAGTCTTTTATGGCAGGAGAGATCACACTTTGTTCCTGCCTCATCATTTCTATTTGTTAAGAGTGTGCTGGCTGACTCAAGATCAGCATTGTATTTCATTTTAGCATACAACAGAATGACACCAGTCTCGGTATGGTGGGCATTAGCTTGATAAGCTGCAGCAGTAGGGCAAAAGCAAAAGGGAATTGCTTCTTCTCTAAGATGACTTGAAATAGTAAGAAGAGGATCTGAAGGGGTAGTTAGAGGGCCCAAAGGAGGTCTGTGGGGCTTTTTAAAAATAATTTTAGAGTCAGCACTCCAACAGTAATGGCTTGGGAAAGAGGGGGACATTGGCAATCAAAACAAAATGAAAAGGAAGAAAAAGGCCATTTTGTTCATTTTTTTTTGTTTCAAATGATAGTACATCCCTGCTTTTATGGCCAGATTTTACACAGTAACATAGTATATAATGACAGAAAAAGACCATCATAGTCCATCTAATTTGCCCAGCAAGGTGGCAAGAGTAGGTGCACCTGCCGCTCCAGGCAGGTCACCCTTTCCCATGTCTTTGTTTAGGGGTGTATCCACCGCTCCGTGCAAGTCACCTCTATTTGATATCAGAGACAATTAAGGTTATTTTGATTTTATCCTGTTGTTATAAAGGGATCCACTGTGTCTGTCCCATACCATTTTGAATTCTATCACTGTATTTGCCCCCACCACTTCCATTGGAACGGCATTCCAAGCATCCACCACCCTTTCAGTGAAAGAGTATTTCCTGATGTTGCCTTTCAGTTTACCCCCTTGCAACTTCATGTTATGTTCTCTAGTTTTGCTGCTTCCCCATCTTTGAAAAAGGTTTGTTTGTTCATTAATACTCTAAGTATTTTAAGGTCTGTATCATATCTCCCCTGTCCCTCCTCTCCTCTAGAGTATACATATTTAGGTCTTCAAATCTCTTCTCATATGTACTCTGGCACAGGTTCCAAATCATTTTGGTCATCTTCCTCTGAACCGTTTCCAATCTTTTTATATCTTTTGTGAGATATGGTCTCCAGATAGAGGAAGACAGGCATCTATATTTGGAAAAACTTAGAGAAGCTAGCAAAGTAGTCAGGAGAGCAAGGATTCAGAAAGAGGAGGAAATAGCCAATGCAGTAAAATGGGGGGATAAGACATAATGAGAAGAGGAAGGGCAAAAGTGATATTGTCAGACTCAAGGGTGAAGTGGAGGAATATGTAGACGTTGATGAGGATAAAGCGGAATTGCCTAACAAATATTTCTGTTCTGTGTTCACAGATGAAGAACCAGGAGCAGGACTTCAGAAAACACCCACAATCAGGAACAGAAGATAGGGGCATCTTGAACAATTTTCAGAAGACTGTGCTCGTGAGGAACTAGCTAAACTTAAAATAGACAAAGCGATAGGACCGGATGGGATACACCCTAGAATACTGAGGGAACTTGGGGACGTTCTAGCAGCTCCACTGACTGACCTTTTCAATGCTTCGTTGGAGTCGGGAGTGGTGCCAAAGGGCTGGAGAGAGGCAAATGTGGTCTCTTTCCACAAAAGCAGAAGTAAGGATGTGGTTGAAAACTACAGGCTGGTTAGTCTAACTTCGGTGTTGAGTAAATTAATGGAAGCACTGCTGAAAGAGAAAACAATGAGGTTTCTGGAGTCCAGCAGATTACAGGATCCAAGGCAGCATGGACTGACCAGAGGCAGGTCTTGTCAGGCAAATCTAATTGATTTCTTTGACTGAGTGACCAGGGAATTGGACCGAGGGAGAGCCCTAGATGTGGTGTATTTAGATTTCAGTAAAGTCTTTGACACTGTTCCTCACAGGTGACTTATAAACAAACTGAGCACCCTAGGGATGGACCCTAAAGTTACTGCTTGGGTTAGAAGTTGGTTGAATCCAAGGCAACAGAGGGTACAGGTAAATGGAGCTCACTCTGAGGAGAAGGAGGTTATCAGTGGTGTGCCCCATGGATCTGTTCTTGGTCCAATTCTTTTTAACATCTTTGTTAGTGACATAGTGTCGGTTAAGGTTTGCCTCTTTGCTGATGATACCAAAATCTGCAATAGAGTAGACACCCAGGAAGGTGTAGATAACATGAGGAGGGATCTAGCTAAGCTTGAAGAATGGTCTAGAATTTGGCAATTGAGATTTAATGTTAAAAAATGCAAGGTCATGCATTTGGGTTGCTGCAATGTAAGGGAGCTATAGAGTATATGGGTTTTATAGTCATGTAGTCATGTAAAACACTAATAAATATATGATTTAAAAAAAAAAGAAGAGAGTATAGGGGGTGAAGTACTTTTGCCCACTAAAGAAGAGCGGGACCTAGGCATGATTTTGTCTGATGATCTTAAAGTAGCAAAACAGGTAGAAAAGGTGATGGCAAAATCTAGAAGAATGCTTGGGTGCATAGGGAGAGAAATGGCCAGCAGAAGAAAGAAGGTGATAGTACCTCTGTATAAGTCTTTGGTGCAACCTCATTTGGAGTATTGTGTGCAATTCTGGAGACCGCACCTTCAAAAGTATATAAACAGCATGGAATCGGTACAGAGGGTGGTTACTAAAATGGTTAGTAGTCTTCATTATAAAGCATATGAGGACAGACTTATGGATCTTAATATGTACACCTTAGAGGAAAGGCGGGATAGAGATGATATGATTGAGATGTTTAAATACCTCTTTGGCATAAATGCACAGGAGAGTCTCTTTCATTGAAAGCAAGCTCTGCTACGAGGGGACATGGGATGAGGGTGAAAGGGGATAGATTCAGGAGAGATATGCAGAAATATTTCTTTACAGAAGGTGGATCCGTGGAATAGTCTCCCAGTGCAGGTGCAAAGAAGCATGGGACAAACACAGGAAAAAAGGGGACTGTTGTAGTGGTTGATATGGAAGGCCAGACTAGATAGGCCATGTGGTCTTTTTCTGTCATTTTATTTATTTATTTTTTTAAATTTATTTATTTAACAGCTTTTATATACCGCGCTCTTTATTATCAGTGTGGTTTACAATTAACAATTCTTGCTCAATTCAGTCGAAACTGTCTTGTGCTTACATTTTAACAGGATAGGTAACTTGGAGCATTAACTGGGTGAACTATTTACATATTAGACATAAAACATGGTCATCATGTTTCTATGTTTCTGTATTCCAAGTGAGGCCTCACCAGCAACTTGTACAGTAGCATTAATATCTCCTCCTTTCTGCTGGCAATTCCTCTCTGTATGCAACCGAGCATCCTTCTGGCTTTGACCACTGCCTTGTCACACTGTTTCGCCACCTTGAGATCATCAGAAACAATCACTCCGAGAGCTTTCTCCTGGTCCGTACACAGCAACCTCTCGCACCCTATCACATACAATTTCCTTGGATTTCTGCATCCCAAATGTGTGACACTGCACTTCTTCACATTATATCTTAACTGACAAGCATTAGAACATTCTTCCAGCTTTTGCAGATCTTTCCTCATGTTATCCACTCTTTCAGGAGAGTCCACTCTGTTGCAAATTTTTGTGTCATCTGCCAAAAGACAAACTTTTCCATTCAGTCCTTCAGCAATATCAATCACAAATACATTGAACAGTACTGGTCCCAGGACCGATCCCTAAGGAACACCAGTGAGTTCCGTTTACCATCACCTTCTGTCGTCTGTCAGTCAACCAATTTCTGATCCAGTTCACCACCTTGGGACTCATCTCCCAGCTGTTCAATTTATTGATAAGCCTCCAATGAAGAACAGTATCAAAGGCTTTGCTGAAATCTAGGTAGATCACAATCACATGCCCTTGATCTATTTCTCTGGTCACCCAGTCAAAGAGCTCAATCAGATTTGTTTGGCATGATCATCCTGTGGTAAAATCATGTTACCAGGGATCATGAAACGTATTGATTTTGAGAAAGCCCACCTCTCTTTCAGGAGCACCTCCATTACTTTTCCCGCCACTGAGGTAAGGCTTACTGGCCTGTAGTTTGCCACTTCTTTCCTAATATCACTTTTGTGACGAGGTACCACATCAGCCCTTCTTCAGTCCTGTGGAATTTCTCTTGTCTCCAAGGATCTATTAAATGCATCCTTTAAAGGCCCTGACAGAACCTCTCTGAGTTCTTTTAGTATCCTGGGATGTATCCCATCTGGTCCCATGGCCTTGTTCACTTTCAGTTTTGCAAGCTGTTCAAATAAATCATCTTCTGTGAATGGTGTGGTATCTACTCCATTCACATTTGTATATTTGTCAATCACAGATGGTCCTTCTCCAGGATTTTCTTTAGTAAAAACAGAAGTATTTTTTAGTATTTTCACTTTTTCAATGTCACTTTCCATGAATCTGTTCTCGGCACTTTTGAGTCTTGCAATTGCACTTCTGATCTTCCTCTTCTCCTGAATATACCTGAAAAAAGTTTTGTCATGACGTGTTAGATCTTTAGCCATCTTTTCTTCTGTCTTTGATTTTGCTATCCTTATTTCTCTTTTTGTCTCTTTTAGCTTTATCCTGAATTCTTTTCTGTGTTCCTCTGTTTACAAATTTCTGAATTTTGTGAAAGCTGTGATTCTTGCCTTTATTTGTGCAGCTACTTTTTTGGAGAACCAAATAGATTTCCTTTTCTTCTTGTTTTTATTTACTTTCCTTATGTATCTATCTGTTGCCCCTTTTATTGCCTCCTTTAGTTTAGCCCACTGATGTTCCACTTCCTTTACCTCCTCCCACCCTGCCAAGTCCTCCTTCAGGCACTTGGCTATATTACTGAAGTTAGTATTTTTTAAGTCTAGGACTTTGAACTTGCTGTGATTGGATTCTGCCTTGGCTTTTATCTCAAAGCACACCATGTGATGATTTCTCAGCAGCCTTTGATCTTGTTGATCACTCCCTTCTTCTGTCCCATCTGTGTGAGGCTGGTCTTTGTGGCACCGTTTACTGGTGGTTTCATTTCACTCCTCCTGGTAGTGGAGGAGTAGCCTAGTGGTTAGAACACTGGTTTGGTAACCAAGTCAACCAGGGTTCAATTCCCACTAGCACTCCTTGTGGCTTTGGGCAAGTCACTTAACCCTCCACTGCCTCAGAAGAAAGGCCTGGTAATCTACTTCCAGTGACACTGCCAAGAAACCCAGGAGCTTCTGGGTCACCAGGAGTCAGGACTGACTCAAAGGCACACATTGCATTTTCATTCCCATCTTTTCACCTGGTTTTGTACTGTTCTCTCTCGCTCTACTTCAGATGTTTCTTCTAACCCTTTTCCTTTACACTATGGCGTTCCCCAAGGTTCAGTATAGGCTCCCTTACTATTCAATATCGTCTTGGCACCTCTTGCTCTTTTGATAGAACAATCCGGAATCTCCTCCTTCTACTATGCTGATGATATTATTCTTCTGCACCACACTTCCCCCCTTCACCCAGATCTTTCCCCCTTTAACTCTTGTTAACCATTCAGCTCTGTTGCTGAATGGTTAACCACTAACTGTCTGCACTTAAACTTATCTAAGACACTCACCATTTGGTTTACTCATGGTAGTCCCTCTCCTCAGGTAGTTCCATCCTTTTCTGGTTCACCCATCCCTTTGGTGTCTTGCTTTCGCTATCTTGGTGTTCTTCTTGACTCTGATCTTTCCTTTCGGGATCACATCTCCCATATCACCAGATCCTCCCTTGTCTTTCTCCATCAAATTTGTGCTATTCGCCCCTTTCTAACTCCACCAGCCCTCACTACTCTTATGTTGTCCCTTGTTATCTCACGTTTTGACTTTTGTAACTCTGTCCTTGCCGGTAATCCCCAGTCCCAATTGCATAGACTGCAACGTATACAAAACACAGCTGCACGCATCATTTCTCACTCTACATGTTGGAAGCACGTAACCTTTCTTTTCATTAATCTTCACTGGCTCCCCATAGATTTTCACATTCGCTTTAAACTTCTCACATTGGTTCATCAAGTCATATACACTCACACTCCACAATATTTGTCAGACTTCATTCAGTCTCACACTCCCAATCGTTCTCTTCGGTCCATGCATATAAATCGCCTCCATCTTCCTTCCCCTGCTCATACCCACTTACAATTTACCTGCAATTCTGCTTTTTTCTTTGTTGGACCTGCACTCTGGAACTCCCTTCCAACCTCCCTTAGACTAGAACAGAACCACAGCATGTTTAAAGCCCGTCTAAAAACCCATCTTATCTCCACTACATTTGACCTTCCTACTCCCCCCACATAATCCTGTGTCTCCCTCTCTCTCAGTTTTGTCTACATCTATATGTTTGATATGCTTGATTGTACTATCCGCTATCCTGTCAAATATTGTAACTTCTTTTCTTTTTCTCGGTCATTGGCCCTCTTTGTAATTATGGAATTGTGAACCGTCTTGATTTTCTTATTAAAAGGCGGTATATCAAATGAAATAAACATAAACATAATATAAACATGGGCATCCACCCAGACATTCAACATGCTCTCTCCGTGAGTATTAAATCCAGGATCGAACTTTCCCTGGTTGGTTCCATCACCATTTGTCTAAGCAATGGATCTTGAAAGGCATCCACAATTTCTTTACTTTTTTCCAGATTTGCAGAAGGAATACTCCAATCCACATCAGGTAGATTAAAGTTACCTGATGTTATCATTTCCCCCTTCATGGCTACCTTTGTAATATCAATAATCAAGTCTCTATCAATTTATTCGGTTTGAGTTGGAGGCCTGTAGACTATACCAGTATGGATGATAGTGCCATCTCCTCTTTCCAAAACAATTCACAGCACTTCTTTTCCCCACGCTCCCTTCGTTTCAGCAGCTTTAATATTGCTTTTGACATATAGGGCTACTCTTCCTCCTTTTCTGTCTTCTTTATCTCTCCTAAAGAAATTATAGCCAGCTATGGCTATATCCCATTCATGTGACTCGTTAAACCATGTTTCTGTAATGGCCACAATGTCCAAATCCATTTCCACCATTGGGGCTTCTAGGTCAGGAACCTTTTTGGCTAGGCTTCGAGCATTCGTGTTCATTGCTTTCCAGCATTTGTTGACTGGCTTGCTTGGAATTTGCATGGATTTTGTTCTATACACCTCTTCCTACGTGCCATTGATGTGTGGGTTAATAGTGTGGCTGTTTCCAGTGTTATGTTTTTGCTGGGAGTGATGTCTTGAACTTGTCCTTCTCTATCCATCACCCCCTTTCCCTAGTTTAACTGCCTGTACACATAATGTCTGAATATTTCACTTAGGATCCTTTTCACTGCGAGAGAGAGATGTAGTCCATCAACACAGTATTACCTCTTATTCCATCTATTTCCCCAGTCATCTATATATTTAAATCCTTCTTATTTTCACCAGGTTTGTTGCCATGTATTAAAGCTGATTATTTAATGCAGCCTTTCTGCCCCATTACCAAAAGCAGGTAAAAGTTCTAAGAATGCTATAGTATTAACACATTGGTTTTGAGTATCTCTCTCAGAATCTGGAAGTTCCTTTGAACTGTAGAGACACTGTTTCTGGTCAGGTCATTTGTACCCAAGTGGATGACAACATCAGTTTTGGAGTACTCTCTTTCTGCATTAACTATGCCAACAATTTGGTTCATATTCCTGACAACTGAAGAACCTAGGGAGCATTTGACATCTTTTCTCCTTTGAACTGCGTTCCCAAGTTGGTGCCTCTGATGATGGAATCTCAGTGTAGCAGTAGTTTCCTGTTTTCTGATTTTTTTCTTCATATTTGGTGCCTTATCAGCAGATTGGGCATTAACCTTCTCATTTAAGGGCACTTCAATTTCCACTAGTTGGGCACTCTCATTTTCCAGGGCAGGGAAGGCATTATGCAGGGATAACCTCTTGATGGAGAGGTATGCCTCTGTGTTAAAGGTCACATCCAACCAGAACCCACTGTCATCCATTTCTTCCTGGGTATTTAAGAACATAAGATATGTCATATTGGATCAGACCAAGGTCCATCAAGCCCGGTATCCTGTTTCCAACAGTGGCCAATCTAGATCACAAGTACCTAGCAGTTTCCCCAAAAGACACAGGTTCCATAATGCTTGTATTGGGGCAAGCAGTGGATTTCCCACGTCCCTTTTATTAATAGTTTATGGACCTTTCCTCCAGGAACTTGTCCAAACCTTTTTTTAAACATAGCAACATTAACAGCTTTTATTACATCTTCTGGTAAAAAATTCCAGAGTTTGATTAAACGTTGAATGAAAAAATATTTTCTCTTATTAGTTTTATTTATTTATTTGAAATGATTTCTATACCACAATTTCAGAAGATCAAATGCGGTTTACAGTGAACAACGTTTATGAAGAGTGCATGAACATATGCAGTCTTCAATTACATGGAACAGAGAACTATGTACAGGCTTACATGTTGCATGCTTAACAGTGGCAGCAACTTAAACTTAAAACAAGTACAGTATAACTATTTACAGTTCATCTGTGGATAGGGATATATTAGGTTAGATTTTTAAATAGGTTACACTAGCTTCATTGAATGTCCCCTAGTCTTTCAATTTTTTGATGGTTTTAAACAATCGATCTACATTTACGTGTTCCACTTCATTCATTAAGTTATAGACCTCTATCATATTTCCCCTCAGCCATATCTTTTCCAGGATGAAAAGCCCTAACCTTTTTAGCCTCTCTTTCATAGGGGTATCCTTCCATCCACTTTTGGTGGCTCTTCTCTGTACCTTTTCTAATAACGCTATATCCTTTTTAAGATACAGTGACCAGAATTGCACACAGTATTCAAGATATGCTAGCACTATGGAATGATAGAGAGGTATTATAATATCCTTGTTTTATTCTCCATTCCTTTTCTTATGATTCCTAGCATTCTATTTGCTTTCTTGGCTGCCGCTGCACACTGGGCAGAGGGTTTCAACATGTTATCCATGATGTTGTCGATCACCGCACGCTCTTATCACGGCTTGTCTCTGTTGGTCTCTCAGGCTCAGCTCTTCGCTGGTTCCACTCCTTTCTTTTCGATCGGTCCTTCTCAGTACTCTCTGCTTCGGATTCCTCTCCCTCAGCCCCTCGGCACTGCGGTGTCCCTCAGGGTTCCGTGCTAGCTCCCCTTCTGTTTAACATTTTCCTGGCCCCCCTCGCTCTATCCAGCAGCACGGTATCTCGGCGTATTATTACGCCGACGATATTATTCTTCTCTTTCACACTAGCTCGTTTTTACCTGATATTGGTCCCCTCAACGTCTGTCTCTCTGCTGTCTCTTCCTGATTCTCAGAAAACTTCCTTCACGTCAATTTGTCGAAGACTTCAGCTATATGGTTCACTGCTGGTGCCCCTATCCCCACCCTCACCCCATCCCTGTCTGCTGACCCCATTCCTCTTGTTTCCTCACTGCGCTATCTCGGTGTCACCTTGGACTCGGCATTAACCTTCAAGGATCACATTTCTTCTGTTGTTCAACGTTCCTTCTACACACTGCGGCAACTCTGTGCTGTTCATTCTTTTCTCTCCCCCTCATCTCTGACCACACTGCTTCTTTCTCTTGTCGTCTCTCGTTTAGATTACTGCATGCATCTTTAGCTGGGCTTCCTCTCACCCAACTCCGTAGGCTTCAACTGGTTCACCACACTGCTGCCCATCTTCTGACACACTCCTCCCGCTTCGCTCACATCACTCCTATTCCTATTCGCTTACACTGGCTGCCCATTCCTTTTCGAATCCAATACAAGATCCTTACCTTTGTGCATAGATCTCTACATACCGGTGTTCCACTTTATCTCTCTGATTTAGGTCCATTTTCATTGTCCCTCAAAAGTCCTTAGGTCAGTCCATGCCAAGCGGCTATTCCTACCGTCCCCTTCCCAGGCACATCTTGAAACTACATGCTCCTCTGCCTTCTTCTTCATTGGTCCCCACCTTTGGAACTCCCTACCATCAGCTCTTCGCCTGGAACTCTCTTACCCCTCTTTCAAGGCTAAGCTAAAGACCCATCTCTTTTGCACAGCTTTCGGTCTTCCTCCCCCTCCCCCTGCCGATACTTAATGGTATTTCTTTCTTCTCTCACTGCCTTATTCTGGCCTCCTCCCTTGCTGCTGTCTCTTTCCTATCAAAAATTGGCGTTCCTTTCTGTTTCCTTTTCTTTTCAGCAGTTTCCAATTTTAATGGAAACCGCTGCATGCCTTTTTTTGGTTTTGGCGGTCTATCAAGTTTTAAATAAAGATAAAGATAAAGATGATGCCTAAATCTTTTTCCTGGGTGATAGTTCCTAATATTAAACCTTGCATTGTGTAACCATAGTTTGGGTTATTCTTTTCTAAGTGAATAAGTTTGCACTTGTCCACATTAAATTTCATCTGCCATTTGGATGCCCAGTCTTCCAATTTATTAAGGTCCTCTTGCAATTTTTCACAATCTTCCTGGGTTTTAATACGTTTAAATAATTTTGTGCCATCTACGAATTTGATTACCTCACTCGTTATTCCCAATTCCAGGTCATTTATGAATATGTTAAAAAGCTGTGGACCCAGCAAAGATCCCTGGGGTACTCCACTATTCATCTCTCTCCATTGGGAAAATTGGCCATTTAGCTTTCTATCTTTTAACCAGTGCCTGATCCACAGTAGTACACTGCCTCCTATCCCAGGACTTTTTAGTTTCACAGAGAGTCACTCATAAGGGACCTTGTCAAAAGCTTTCTGAAAATCCAGAATACACTATATCAATCGACTCACCTTTGTCTACCTGTTTATTCACACCTTCAAAAAAACATAACAGATTAGTAAAACAACAGATTAGTAATACAAGACCTTCGTTGGCTAAAGCAATGTTGGCTTTCTCCAATTAAGCCATGACTATCTAAAAGTTCAGTGATTTTGTTTTTTATAATGGTTTCTACCATTTTTCCTGGTACTGATGTCAGGCTCACCAGTCTGTAGTTTCCAGGATCACCCCTGGAAACCTTTTTAAAAACTGACATTACATTGGCCATCCTCCAATCTTCAGGTATTACTTGATTCTTTGTGGGAGTGATAGTCGTTTTTCTTCATTTTGTACCCTACCGGTAGTGTGTTTAATTGCAGCTAATTCTTCCCTTAATAGAATCAATTCTTTGTGCATAGCAGATAACTTGAGACATATAAGGCAAGCTCTTAGGCTCCAAATGAATCTTCTTAGAATGGAGGCACCACCGCTATTGCATTGAATACACAACATGCTGATTAAGACTATGATAAAGAAGTGCTAGGACAAGGCAAAAAGGGGAAAAGGTAGGTGTTACACCTAATTGGAGGACAGATGTCAATCTATATTATGACTATATAGGCAATGCCCCTCACTTGGTTTGCAGCTTGTCGTGCTGTGAGGGCTTGTGTGCATCAGGGATGCTGAGAGCTAAACTATCGGTAGTTTAACTACTGGCAGGGTCTCCCAAGATGGACAGGTCTCAGCTGAGGTGCCAGACCAAGACAAACCACCCATCTAGGAAGCAGCAGAATGGGATAATGTTGACGGCGGAAGATCACATTTCTGTGACAATGGCAGCAACACCAAACTTAAACTGCGTGGAAGAAAGGCCCGGAAATCTACTTCTGTATCTTGCCATGAAAACCCAATGGATAGTTACAACAAAACAAATTGTGCTGTAGTGCTAGAAGATGAGAGCCCCAGGTCAGAAGGCACTCAACTAGCTACAGGGGAAGAGCTCAAGACTTTTCAGAGTAAAGCCAGCATTTATGATGTGGTTGGATCAAAGCCCTCGGGACGTCTGACTGCTGATGTAGCTGCGCATGAAATGAGAGTCAGAAGCTCTAAAGATGTCTTACACATTGGAACATGGAACATACGAAGCATGAACCAAGGGAAGTTGGAGGTGGTCAAGAATGAAATGGAACGTGTACAACTTGATCTGTTGGGTGACAGTGAACTGAAATGGACTGGCATCGGGCACTTTGCATCAGATGATCACATGGTCTACTATGCTGGAAATGAAAGACAAAGAAGAAATGGTGTTGCATTTATAATAAAGAAGAAACTTGCAAGAACTGTAATGAAATACAATGCAGTCAGCGAACGCTTAATCTCTATTTGTCTACGAGGAATGCCTATCAACACAACTATAATTCAAGTAAATGCCCCAACAACAGCTGCAGAAGAAGATGAAATGGAAGAGTTCTATGAACAAGTACAAGCTGAAATTGACAGAACATGCAAACAGGATATCCTGATAGTCATGGGTGACTGGAACGCAAAAGTTGGCAACAAAGAAGAAGACAAAGTAGTTGGAAAATATGGACTTGGTAACAGAAATGAAGCTGGAAAAAGACTGATAGCATTCTGCAAGACCAATAATCTATTCATCTCAAACACCTTCTTCCAGCAACACAAGCGACGACTGTACACATGGACTTCACCCAATGGATTGTATAAAAATCAAATTGACTACATCTGTGGCAGTCAACGATGGAAAAGTTCTATAACATCAACAAAGACAAAACCTGGAGCTGACTGTGGTACAGATCATCAACTACTAGTATGCAAACTCAAGCTAAAGTTGAAAAAGAGCAAACCACTCATGAACGCAGCAAAATATGATCTTGAGAATATACCACTGGAATTTAAAGACTGCCTGCAAAATCACTTTGCTGCTTTAGATACAAATGACAGAGCTCCAGAAGAGTTATGGAATGACATCAAGAAGGTTGTGTTAGAAGAAAGCGAGAAGGTGAAAAAGAAAAAACGGCCAAAATGGATGACGAAAGAAACTCTGAAAATTGCCCAGAAACGCACAGAAGCTAAAGCCAGAGGTGAAAGAAAGACAATCACAGAACTCAACAGAGATTTCCAATGTGCAGCAAGGCAGGACAAGGAAAAGTACTACAATGATGCATGCAAAGAAATAGAAGCAGAAACTATTAGAGGAAGAACAAGATCGGCTTTCCTAAAGCTACGAGGGTTAAAGAAAAAGTTCCAGCCTCGAATTGGAATGTTACAAGATGCTCAAGGTTCTATGTTGAATGATCCTGAGAAGATCAAGAAAAGATGGAAGGAATATACAGAGTTTTTATATGATAAAGATCAAGTGGACCAACAGCCGTTTCAACCTGTACCTTATGATCGGGAACCACTGGTGATGAAAGAAGAAGTTGAAGCAGCATTGAAAGCCTTATCAAAGAACAAAGCACCAGGCATTGATAGCATTCCCATAGAAGTATTACAGCAATCTGATGCAGCTGTTACTGTACTTACAAGGCTCTGCCAAGAAATATGGACATCATGGCCAACTGACTGGAAAAGATCTGTGTTTATACCAATAATAAAGAAAGGTGATCCAACTGACTGTGGAAATTATCGCACAATCGCTCTGATCCCACATGCCAGCAAGATTCTACTGAAGATTATTCAAAAGAGACTACAACCATACCTGGAACAAGAACTACCTGAAGTGCAAGCAGGGTTCAGGAAAAGGCGAGGAACAAGAGACATCATTGCGGATGTGAGATGGATCCTTGAAAAGACTAAAGAATACCAAAAGGATGTCTATTTGTGCTTTATCGACTATAGCAAAGCTTTTGACTGTGTAAACCATGAGAAACTCTGGGCCACATTAAGAAGCATGGGTATACCAGAACACCTGATCGTACTCTTGCACAATCTGCACATTGATCAAGAAGCAACAGTTCGAACGGAACAAGGAGAAACAGAATGGTTTAAAATAAGCAAAGGTGTAAGACAAGGCTGCATACTTTCCCCCTACCTGTTTAATTTATATGCAGAACAAATCATCAGAGAAGCAGGATTTTATGAAGACAACAGAGGTGTGAAGATTGATGGAAAACTCATCAACAACATTCGCTATGCTGATGATACCACATTACTGGCTGAAAGTGAAGATGATCTGAAACATTTGCTTCTCACAGTCAAAGAACATAGTCTCAAAATGGGCCTGCACCTTAATGTAAAGAAGACAAAGATCATGACAACTGGCATAATCAAGAGGTTCATCATTGAAGGAGAAGAAATTGAAATCGTAAACAACTTTAACCTACTTGGATCAACTATCAATAAAGAAACAACAAGCAGTCAAGAAATCAGACGACACATTGCTCTTGGCAGAATGGCTATGAAAGACCTAGATAAGATTCTCAAGAGCAGAGATGTCTCTCTCCATACAATGATTTGACTTGTTCAAGCCATGGTATTTTCAATAAGATCATATGGATGTGAAAGCTGGACAGTGAAAAAGATAGACAGGAACAAAATTGATGCCTTTGAATTATGGTGCTGGCGGCGAATACTGTGTATACCATGGACTACCCGAAGAACAAACCAGTCGATACTAGAGGAGATCAAACCTAAGCTTTCTTTAGAAGCTCAGATGACAAGATTTCGGACTTTCATACTTTGGACACATCATGCGAAGAGATAGATCATTAGAGAAAGACATCATGCTTTGCAAGATAGAAGGTCAATGCAAAAGAGGAAGGCCAGCAATGAGATGGATCAATACAATAACAGCAGCTACGGGTACCAGTCTGTCAACAATGAGCCGCCTGACTGAAGACCGAACACAATTTAGGATAGCTATCCAGAGGGTCGCCATGAGTCGACTTCGACTCAACGGCACTTAACAACAACAACAACATAGGCAATGCAACCCCTTGGTGGGTGGGGTGAGAGGCAGGGTGGCCAGTAGACCTTATATGACTGAGGGTACACTCAGATGTCTGATTTAAAAAGGCTATGCAAGGAATTTAAGCAAGCTAAATATTCTTAAACTTATAATCAATTTAGGTTATTTGCCACTACACAGTAGATCAAGATGGCTGTGAACAGATAGAAATGGGATACAGACAGAAAGATTTGAAGAGCAAGGGGTTTTATTCCCTGTGTTTGTCCCCCTTCCTTGGTCCATTTCCCCTAACAAACCAAATGCCTAAGTAATCTTATGAGAGAATAAAACATAATAGACAGGCAAGGAAAAGTTATGAAAATGTATATCCATAACCAGCCCACTAGTAAACTTTGAAAGCTTACCTTTGTAGAGTCTCTTGGAATAAGCTTGCTCAGGAAGCAGAGGCTGATGGAATTAACCACACCTTGGTAAGGCAGACTTATAATAATGGGAACTTCAGAAGGTCAAAATTAAATCTTACTTCTATATATCAGCCAACTATGGAAAGGACCCTGGAACTTTGAATTTTATAGCTTTACTGTAAAATTAAGTAGGAAACCAGGTCTCTGCAAATCTAAAAAGCAAATATATATTTCAATTCCAAGTAGATAAATGTCTAGAATGTAGTGAATTACAATCTCAAAGATAGGACACCTCCACACTATTTTTTTTTTATAGTGCCATCAAGTCAGTGCTGAGTTCTGACAACCCAGCTGCCTCTGGGTTTTCTTGGCAATGTATCATCAGAAATAGATAAGCCTTTTCTTATGAGGCAATGGAGGGTAAAATAACTTGCCCAAGATCACAAGGAGTGCCAGTGGGAAATGAACCCTTAATCATCTGGGAACTAGGCAGTTGTTCTAACCACTAGGCTACTCCTCCTTCCATGCTAATACATTCAATAAAAATACAAGAGGTTCCCAACCCTAATAGGTCACTTATAAACCCAAGACTGGGCTTAGAATGAAAACACCAAGGGGGTTATTCTGAACCACAAATAAGCCATTTACATGTGCAAGTTGGACGGTTTCAGCACTAAAAACGTCTAGACGTGATTCCGATAACAGAACAGTTTCCACGTACAGATGAGAAAGATGGGTAATCTGGACGTGGGCATGGAGGGGAGTTGTACGGGCGTGTCGAGCCGCTTAAATGTCTAAACCATATTCTGACAAAAACGTGTACGTACATCTTAGACGTCTAGTTTAGACCTGCTAAAACGTGGAATAGCAGCCTATGTCGGCTAAAGTAGCACTATATTGTAATAACACAGAAGGGCATCTATGTTTAAATAAAACATAGCTGTGTCATAAAAGGATCTCGACAACATCCTGAAGGAAAAGTCCATAACATAGAGATGGGGAAAATAACTACGTACTCTGGGATAAGAAATATAGCATGTTGCTATTTTGTGCGGATGCTACTCTGTAAATGCGATCCAGATTGGCTACATCTGGAAATTATAATAGGCTGAATGGAACTTTGACCAAAAGAAAACAAACATAACCATGTGGAAGCAATAGGGGGCAATGATAGTCAGTAACAGAGGGCATTTTCACAGACAACAGATCTAAATGGTGTGTAAAAATGTCTGTCATGCAGATAAACCTTATGCATATGACATGTCCCAAACCTAAGTGCAAACCAGTAACCTCTCTCCATCTAAAACATCTTCTCATTAAAAAACTAAGCACCCACCTTTATCAAAGGGCAGTATACTATTCTATCAATTGCTTATGCAAAAGTCAAATATTTATTTATTTATCGTTCTTTTATACCGCACTCTTTTTCATATATATATATTATATATATATATATATATAATACATTTCTTGGAGGAATGATAAAGATCTAGGAAGCCGATCTGCAAATTAGTATTATTTCACAACAAGGGGTATTTCACAATACTGGTGTGAAAGTGTCTCCCTCTCTGTTCCACTTACTGTGAAGATGGTTAAAAATAGGACTGAGAATGACTTTGGAGCCATATGCACATTTCAGAACACTCAATGCTGTTGCTTTTCTGGGGGCGTGTTCACGCCGGAGTTACACATTTTGACGCGGTTACATGTACAACTATGTATACGTGCAAACACTCAGAATACCGAACACGTGTTTACATCTAGATTCACGTGTACGTCCACCTTCCGTGTTACATGTGGATAGCTGCTGCAGTTGAAAACTTTATCTACCTGTTTATTCACACTTTCAAAAAAAACATAACAGATCAGTAAGATTAGATCTTCCTTGTCTAAAGCCATGTTGACTGTCTCCCATTAAAACATGACTGTCTACATGTTGAGTAATTTTGGTTTTTTATGATGGTTTCTACCATTTTCCCGGTACTGATGTCAGGCTCACTGGTCTGTAGTTTCCCGGATCACCCCTAGAACCCTTTTTAAAAATTGGCATTACATTGGCGATTCTCCAATCTTTAGGTATTACAGATGATTTTAATGATAGTTCACAGATTACTAATAGCAGGTCTGCAATCTCATATTTCAGTTCTTTCAACACCCTTGGATGTATACTTTAAATTTCATACTCAGTCAGGGCCTAGTAGCAGCAAAGAGCTTTAATTTAAATCCAATCAGAATATAACTTAGCATAAAAGACAAAAAAGGCCAGTATTCCTTGAGCAATAAATTATTTCTAGAGACCTTTACAAAGAGGTCTTCTACATAGGGGGCAAGAGACCTATGACCTATACCATCCAGTCCAGGTGATTTGCTGCTCTTCAGTTTATCAAATAGTTGTAATACATCTTCCCCGTGTATTAACATTTCTTTCAAGTCTTTCGAAGTATCACCTTTAAATACCACTTCAATCATGGGTAACATCCCTACATCTTCCTCAGTAAAGATCGAAGCAAAGAATTCATTCAGTCTCTCCGCTATAGCCTTGTCCCCTCTTACTGCCTCTTTTACCCCTCTATCATCTGATGGCCCAACTGACTCTCACAGGTTTTTTGCTATGAATGTACTTGAAAAAGTCTTTATTATGCGTTTTTGCTTCCACAGTAAGCTTCTTCTCAAATTCTCTCTGCCTGCCTTATCAATGCCTTGCATTTAACTTGCCAGTGCTTGTGCTGTTTCCAGTTTTCGTCATTTGGCTCTTTTTTCCATTTCCTGAAAGATGCTTTTTTGGCAGCAACAGCCTTTCTGACCTTACCTTTAAACCATGCTGGCAGTTTTTTGGACTTCCTTCCACTTTTCTTAAAGCGTGGAATACAGCTGGTCTGAGCTTCCAAGATAGTATTTTTAAACACCACCCAAGCTTGATGTAAGTCTTTAACCTTTGCAACTGCTCCTTTTAGTTTTTCTTAACTATTTTTCTTATTTTATCATAGTCTCCCTTTTGAAAGTTTAAAGGTAGTACTGTGGATTTCCTTACCATCCCTCCATTAATTAACGCAATCATGCTATGATTACTATTGCCAAGTGACTGCAACACCCTTATCTCTTGCACCAGATCTGGTGTTCCACTAAGGACTAAGTCCAAAATGGCTTTCCCTCTGGTCAGTTCATGAATCAGCTGCTCCAAGAAGCAGTCATTTATTTCACCTAGAAACTTTATCTCCCTAGCATGTTCTGCCATGACACTGACCCAGTCGATTCCGGGGTAATTTAAATCACCCATTATTATTACTGTTCTGTAACTTTTGTTAGCTTCCCTGATTTCTTTGAACATTTCATCATCCATTTGTTCATTCTGGCCAGGCGGCCGATAGTACAACCCCACTGCCATCGCCTTCCCCTTTTTACATGGAATTTCAATCCATAAGAACATAAGATATGCCATACTGGGTCAGACCAAGGTCCATCAAGCCCAGTATCCTGTTTCCAACGGTGGCCAATCTAGGTTATACGTACCTAGCAGTATCCCCAAAAGACACAGGTTCCACAATGCTTGTACTGGGTCAAGCATTGATATCCTGGGTCCCTTTTTAATAATAGTTTATGGACCTTTCCTCTAGGAACTTGTCCAAACCTTTTTTAAACCCAGCTACACTAACAAATCTTACTACATCCTCCGGTAACAAATTCCAGAGTTTGATTACACGTTGAGTGAAAAAATATTTTCTCTTATTTGTCTTAAATAGTGTACCCTGTAGCTTCATTACATGTCCACTAGTCTTTCTATATTCTGATAGCATAAACAATCGATCTACGTTTACCCGTTCCACTCCATTCATTAATTTATAGACCTCTATCATATCTCCCCTCAGCCGTCTCTTTTCCAGGTTGAAGAGCCCTAACCTTTGTAGCCTCTCTTCATAGAGATTCTACAGCAAATCTTGTTTCCTGCAAAACTTTAATCCTTTGTGACTCAATGCCCTCCACCAATTTGATCAGCTTTATCATTACGATATATATTTTGCACCCAGGTATCACAGTGTCCCACTGTTTGTCCTCTTTCCGCAATGTCTCTGAGATACCAATAATATCTAACTTCTCATTTAGTGCTATATATTCTAACTCTCCCATCTTATTTTTTAGACTTCTAGCATTTGCATACAAGCATTTTAGGGACTGTATTTTATTCATATTAATCTGGTTATTGGTAGGCAGGGGTAATTTGGAATCTTTAAGCTCTGTCTTCTCTGTACTCAAGGGCATTTGGGCTTCCTTTGTCTTTATTGGAACCTCTCTGCTGATCTGCCCTAACTTCATTCTTTTGGTAGTATCCTTCAAGAATACATTGTTCCAAAACTTGCGCTCTTGTGCGACTGTCAGCTATCCCCTATTATCTAGTTTAAAAGCTGCTCTATCTCCTTTTTAAAGGTTAATGCAGCCTGGTGCCATCCCAGTTAAGGTGAAGCCCATCCCTTCAGAAGAGCCCCTCCTTTCCCCAAAATGTTCCTCAGTTCCTAACAAATCCAAAACCCTCATCCTTGCACCATCGTCTCATCCACTGGAGACTCTGCCTACCTTTTGGGTCCTGCGCATGGAACGGGAAGCATTTTGGAGAATGCTACCCTGGAAGTTCTGGATTTCAACTTCCTACCTAAGAGCCTAAATTTAGCTTCCAGAACTTCCCTACCACATTTTCTTATGTCATTGGTACCGACATGTACCAAGACAGCAGACTCCCCCCCCCCAGCATTATCTAAGACCTTGTCTAGGTGGCGCATGAGGTATGCTACCTTCACACCAGGCAGGCATGTTACCAGGCGATCCTCATGTCCACCGGCCAACCAGCTATCTACATGACTAATGATCGAATCACCAACTATAACAGCTGTCCTAACCCTTTCCATATTGGCACATGGCCCTGGAGAATCTTCCTGGGTGCAAGAGGGTTTTACATCACCTGGAGGACAGGTCCTAGCTATAGGATCACTTCCTGCCACACCAGGGTGATGCTCTCCTATCACGTGACCTCTCTCCTCCATGGCAACAGGGATGCTGCCAGACTGGAGATGGGACTTCAGGACTATATCCCTGTAGGTCTCGTCTATGTACCTCTCTGTATTTCTTATGTCTTCCAAGTCTGCTACTCTTGCCTGCAGAGATCAGACTTGTTCCCTGAGAGCAAAGAGCTTCTTGCACCTAGTGCATATGTAAGACCCCTCACCAACTGGGAGAAAATCATACATGTGACGCTCAATGAAAAAAGACTGGAAAGTCCCCATCTTGCTGCTGGACTGCTGTCTGCATCTTAGTTTTAAGGTTGTGTTTAGATATTTAAGTTCTTTACTTACTAAGGGTTGCTAGGGATACTTATACTAATAAAACTATGTTTAATATGTTTAATGTACTTTGTTCACCTGAAGTTTAATTAATCTTAATGTATGCTGATGAAAATAAACAGCTGCACCTGAGAGAGAATATGGCACCTCCTTTCCTTTAAGAGGTCTAAGCACCTATAAAGCTATGATTATCCCAGGGGTGGGTGGGTGTCAGGAAAGGAGGGAGGGAAAAAAGACTTATTAAAAGCTGGCTGCTACACAGTACCCTGTCCTGTGCTTCTAAGGTAATCTGTGACCTATCTCCAGGGGGAGTCCCACAGCCTTTGCTTGGATAGAGGGAGTCTTGGGTTCTAAATTTAACCAGAAAGCTCTCTGCTGTGTTTTAAAGTCAAACTGAAAACTCTTTGCTTCTACTAGGCCCTTTATGATTTAACAAATACACTGGGTTCACAGATTAATCAGCTTTAATCTAAAGAATTCCTTTTCCCCCAAGATTTAGAAAAATTCACAGAAGTAAATACAATTGCAGATCTCTCTCCAGAAGTAGCAGGCCTTTTTGTAGTCCTTCAAGACTGAGAAGCACAGAACTCTGGTTGAACTATTTATGCCTGTTCTTCTGAGGTAAGCTGTGACCAATTTCCTGAGTAACACAGTCCTTGCTTGATAGAGGGAGTCTTTCAAACTGGCCCTCTGATCTGTCACCTGGTTTTAACGCCTATTTAAAAAATGTCACAGGTCTCTTGCCCCCTATGTAGAAGGCCTCTTTGTAAAGGTCTCTAGAAATAATTTATTGCTCAAGGAATACTGACCTTTTATGTTTTTTATGCTAAGTTATATTCTGATTGGATTTAAATTAAAGCTCTTTGCTGCTACTAGGCCCTGACTGATTTAACAAATACACTGGATTCACAGATTAATCAGCTTTAATCTCAAGAATTCCTTTTTCACCAAGATTTAGAAAAATTCCTAGAAGTAAATATTTACAATTGCAGATCTCTCTCCAGAAGTAGCAGTCCCTTTTTGTAGTCCTTCACGCATAGACACGCACACACACACACATATATATATATATATATATATACATACACACCCTGATATACGTGCACATATATAGACGGACACACAAACACATATATAGACACACACATATAAATACCGCACACACATACACAAACTACTACTGCAACTGAACATTTATATAATGCTACAATACATACAAAGTGCTGCTCAGACACATGTAAAAGATGGTCCCTATTCATCAAATCTTACAGTCTAGTCAAGACAGACAACACAGTAGCTGTAGACTTGGGATACATCTAGGGAGAATATAAGGAAACACGGGGCGATGCGGTGAATCAAGATCTGAAAGTGGCAGCAAAGAGGTGAGTTTCCAGCCTGGATTTGAAAAGGGTCAGAAAAGGCAACTGACATACAGATTCAGATAGTTTGTTCCTGGCATAAGGAGCAGCAATGTGAAAGGAGTGAATTCTCGAGTTAGGAATAGAAGAGAAGGGCATAGATAGAATTGATTTGCCAGAAAAGCGGAGTTCCCAAGGAAGGGTGTAGGGAGAGGTGAGAGAGGAAAGGCAGTGAGGAGCTGCAGAGTGAATGCACTTATAGGTCAACAGGAGAAGTTTAAACTGGATGCAGAAACAAATAGGGAGTCAATGAAGTGACTTGATAAGAGGGGTAATATGAGCATGATGAGGCTGGCGGAACATTAGCTGCACAGAAAAGTGTTGAACAGATTCAAGGGGGGAGAGATGATTCATAGGGAGACCTGCAAGGAGTAGAGTACAATAGTCTAGATGGGAGGTAACTATGGAGTGGATAAGTGTCTTAGTAGTGTGTTCAGAAAGGAATGGGCAAATAATGTTGTTGTTATAGAGAAAGAAGCGACAAGTTTTAGCTATCAGTTGGATGTGTGTGGAGAAGGAGAGAGAGGAGTCAAAGATGACCCCAAGGTTGCAAGTTGAGGAGACAGGGAGGAGAAGAGAGTTATCCACAGAAACTGAGAAAGGAGGAAAGGGAGAGGAGGGTTTAGGGAGAAAAATAAGCAGCTCAGTTTTGGCCATTTTCAATTTCAAGTGGTGATGAGACATCCAAATAGCAATGTCAGAAAGACAGGCAGATATCCTGGCATGGATTGCCAGAGAGATTTTGGGTGTAGTGAGGTAGATCTGGGAGTCATCAGCATAGAGATGGTACTGAAAGCCATGGGAAAAGATGAGTGCACCAAGGAACTGTATATATATAAAGAAAAGGAATGGACCCAAGACAGATCCTTGGGGTACACCAACAGAGCTGGATAGCAGTAGAGGAAGATACACCAGAGCAAACACTGAAAGAGCGATATGAAAGATAAGTAGAGAACCAGGATAGAACAGAGCCCTTAAAAGCGAGGGCAAGGTATCAAGGAGAAGGTTGTGGTCAACCGTGTCAAAAGCAGAAGAAAGGTCAAGAAGGATGAGGATGGGTAAAGGCCCTTGGATTTTGCCAGGAACAGGTCACTGGAGAATTTGGCAAGAGCTGTTTTGGTAGAATGTAAAGGACGAAAGCCAGATTGTAGAGGATCTAGAAGGGCTTGAGAGGAAAGTCGAGGCAATGGTAGTGAACCACAAGTTCAAGTAGTTTAGAAATGAAGGAGAAGAGGGAGATGGGTCAATAGTGAGGAGGACAAGTACAGTCTATTGAGGGTTTCTTGAGAGGAGTGATCACAGCATGCTTGAAAGCTGCAGGGAAGGTTGCAGTGGAGAGCAATAGGATGAGAATATGAGAGATGGAAGGGACTACAGTGGAGGAGATGGAGCTAAGGAGACAGGTAGGAATAGGATCAGAGGAGCAGGTAGTGAGTTTGGAGGAGGAAAGAAGGCGAGTGGTTTTCTCCTCAGAGATCATAGAAAAGGAAGAAAGAGTAGCAGAAGTAGGTGGGGGAGACTGGAAGTGAAGAGGGGGAGGAGGGGAAGTAACTGACCTCTTGGGGAATTGGAGTGTGATCTTGTGGATTTTGTCATGGAAGTAGTCAGCCAGGAACTAGGCAGAAAGGAAGGGAGGGGTCGATACCTTGAGGAGAGAGTTGAGAGTTGTAAAGAGACAGCGAGGGTCAGAGGCAAAAGAATTAGTCAGATGGACATAATAGTCTTGTTTAACGAGTGCTATGACTGACTGGAAAGAGAGAAGCATGAATTTGAAGTGTAGAAAGTCTGCAAGAATGCAGGATTTGAGCCAAGTATGCTCAGCTGAGCAGGCACAGGAATGAAGATAGCGGGTAGAAGAAGACAGCCAAGGGCTGAGGTAGAGTAGAGTATACCTCACAGGACGTGGCATGGATGGAGCAAGAGCATCCAGAGCAGAGTGTAGTGTTATAGGAAGCTACTGCCTCATCCAGAGCCTCCCTGTCCACTGTGCAAGAATGTTGTTCACATAGGGCCTTGCGCTTCAGGGGGCCCCATGCCAACATCATCTCACATTTGGACCCCTGCAGGCAGGGTGGCTTTAGAGGGAAATGGAGAGACCCCAGCTCACCTCTGACAGCCACCGAAGTGAAGAGCACCTTTTTTCTTCACTTCAGCAGCTGTATAGCATATTGTTTCCTGTCACTCAGTGCATCAGAATCTTATACTGTAATACAGCTGCCGAAGTGAAAAAAAAGACGCTCTTCACTTTCACAGCTGTCAGAGTTGAGCTGGAGCCTCTCCGGCTCCCTCTAAAGACATTCGGACAGCCGCGGGGCTCGGACTGGAAATGGGCTGAGTGGGGGGGGGGGGGGGGAGGGAGCTTGGACTGGAACTAGCTGATGGGGAGGGGACTTGGACTGGAAATGGGCTGATGGAGGGGCTAGAATAGGATTAGAGATGGATGGGGGAGCTAGAACTGGAAATGGGCTGATGGAGGGGCTAGGATTGGAAATAGACTGATGGAGGGGCTAGGATATGACTGGAAATGGGCTGATAGAGGACTAGGATTGGAAATGGACTGATGGAGGGGCTAGCATATAACTGAAAAGGGCTGATGGGGGGCTAGGATTGGAACTAGACTGATGGAGGGGCTAGGATATGACTGGAAATGGGCTGATGGGGGGCTAGGATTGGAAATGGGCTGATTGAGAGGCTAGGATTGGAAATGGGCCAATGGAGGGCTAGGACTGTAAATGGGCTGATGCGGGGGGATGGGAGAATGGGATTAAAAGGGAGCAGATACTGGGTGGGGCTGGAACTAAAAGGGAACTGATGTTGGGGAGGACTAGAATGGGAAGGGGCTGAGGGAGTGAGGATGGAGAGGGGGAAAAGTATTTTGTGGGGGTGGGAAGAAAAATCTACGATTGGCCATTTATTGGGAGAGTAAGGGGGATGTTTACTAAACACCGTTGCTGTGCGGGTCCCCATTAGTGTGCGTGTGCCATATAAGGAGTGGGCGGGCCAGGCAGAAAAAGGAAAATGAAACGGGATAAAGCGATCGCACATATGCGTGGGGCGCAAGTGTGCGGGGTCCACATTAGCGCGTCAGAAGGCCAAGTGGCGCGCTGCTGGCCACACAAATGAACACAGCTGTAGTACAACGGTGAAGACACTGAGCAATGGTGCAAGGGCCATGGGTTCAAACCCCCACTGTGCACAATGAACAAGGCTGTCTCAGGCAGTACCTATTATGGGGAGGAATATATTTTAGGAGGCAGTCAAAATCTGGGAGGCAGAATGCGGTGCGCCGAAGTGCAAAGACAAGAACAGAGCCACAGCACAAAGGTGAAGACACTGACCAATGAAGTAGGGAGCAGGGGTTCAATCCCCCCAGTGCACACTGAAAGCAGTTGTCTGTGTCATTATTTTCGCAGCCACACAAATCATGGCCGACAGAAGTGCTTGCGCTGCTGTGCGTAAAGCGTCGCACGAATGGTTTTGGAGGGCTACGAATACTGGGAGGAATAAGCCGCGCACTGATGGGAAAGCAGAAGAACTGAGCCACAGCATGATGGTTAGAACGCTGACCAATGATGTAGGGAGCAGGGGTTCAATCCCCCCCAATGCACACTGAAAGCAGTTGTCTGTGTCATTATTTTCGCAGCCACACAAATCATGGCCGACAGAAGTGCTTGCGCTGCTGTGCGTAAAGCGTCGCACGAATGGTTTTGGAGGGCTCCGAATACTGGGAGGAATAAGTCGCACACTGATGGGAAAGCAGAAGAACTGAGCCACAGCATGATGGTTAGAACGCTGACCAATGATGTAGGGAGCAGGGGTTCAATCCCCCCCAATGCACACTGAAAGCAGTTGTCTGTGTCATTATTTTCGCAGCCACACAAATCATGGCCGACAGAAGTGCTTGCGCTGCTGTGCGTAAAGCGTCGCACGAATGGTTTTGGAGGGCTACGAATACTGGAAGGAATAAGTCGCGCACTGATGGGAAAGCAGAAGAACTGAGCCACAGCATGATGGTTAGAACGCTGACCAATGATGTAGGGAGCAGGGGTTCAATCCCCCCAATGCACACTGAAAGCAGTTGTCTGTGTCATTATTTTCGCAGCCACACAAATCATGGCCGACAGAAGTGCTTGCGCTGCTGTGCGTAAAGCGTCGCATGAATGGTTTTGGAGGGCTACGAATACTGGGAGGCATAAGTCGCGCATTGATGGGAAAGCAGAAGAACTGAGCCACAGCATGATGGTATGAACAATGACCAATACTGCAGGGAGCAGGGGTTTGTACACTGAAGACAGCTGGCTGAGGCATAGGAAAACTTGGTGGCATAAGGGGTTGTGGTGCTGGTCATAAGGGTGTGTGGCAATGGTTGTGGAGGCATAATAATGTTGGACAGGCATATGGTGGTGTGCTGATTTGCAAGCACACAAACACAATCGCTGTGCAATGGTGCAGGGATCAGGGGTGCAATCCCCCACAATGGCAAATGAACATGTCTGGCAGAGGCAGTACCTGTAAGGGGGAAGATTGCCTCAGGAGGGTGTTATTGCATATGTGTGCAATAATCGTTTTCTAGCAAATGTACTCTCAGAGCACTGTAACATAACGTGCCCCTGAAGTCACCCCAGAGGACACATCTCTAAATGCAGTGTCTGCCACGCCACCCTACAATGTTGCTGAAAGAGTGGCCGAGGGTGCGGCATATAGGGTGCCCTATGAGGCAGGGAAAGGTCACAGCACTGTTTGTGATGGCAGCACTGTGCATTGTAACGTATGGAAAAAAAAAGTAGGTGTGCTGACACAGGTCTGGCATACGTGATGTAGCAGTGAGGGACTGCAGACAGCCCCTGGTTACTGATATCAACAGGGTGTCAGAGTTAATTTCATATTGCAATCCTTTGTCTGGGCCTGCCTGCAGCCCATCGCTGTGAAATCAGCAATGGCAGACCTGGGTCAGGCCTTATTTATATACCAAGGTGGGGCTGTAGACAGGACCTGGTGACTCATATCAACATGGAATCAGAGTCAATATCATCGATTAAACTGCCCTATTACCTCTGGAGACTGAAATCCCCGGACTAACACAGCCCCATGGCATCCATGGTCTGTTGAAAATACACACATCCCTATGTCATGAATGCTGAAAACTGGTGAATACACCAATGATGTTGCAGGGGTCCTGGTTTGCTCTTTCCAGTGAATAAGGGTGGCTGAGGTATGTCCCCTCTCTGTGAGCAAGTGCACAGCAAGCATTCCTGGCATAGTAAGACAACTACACCCTTGTGCCATATATCATTGCACCTTTCATGGTGCAGCACACGTAACATCACAAACATACGCTGTCAGCAAACGGGAAATGTAAGTGTTCCCCAGAGGCCCTGTTGAAAGGCTGTCCACTCCCAGGCCACTATCGTAGGCACCCCATAAGCTGTCTGAATCAAAGGTGTGCCAGAAGATGCGCTAAGGATGTATAGGTGAAATCAAAAGGCTTAGCTGATAACAGTTACATCTCCCAATTTGAATGCAAACAGAGGTATGTGTCAAACACACACATAACACAAACACTGCACAGAGCAGAGACCACAGACAATACCAAAGTAAAATGAAGGACTGACATAAGTTGATGGGCTGCAGTAAGTAGCTGCAGGCCATGTGACACCCCTAAAATGTGAAAAACATATCGTCGGCAGCTAAATCCATGCACAGATTGATGGTAATGTAACATGCTATACTGACAGTGTGTGACAGAGGATGGGAAGATGTGTGTAGCAGGGGAGGCAGAAACAGAGGAATATGTGAAATATCAGGATGATGGTGGAGTACAAGTGCTAGGCAGAGCACACACACGAGAGGCAAGCAGGTTGAGATGCAATGCACGAATTTGTGGTAGTCCACGACGTGGTTCAGCAGCATGCACATCAGGGTAGGATGGCACATAGCTGGCAGAGAAAGGATGGACGGAAGGGTGTCTCACAACTAAGGTAATGGTACAATGTGGTCATGCCACCGATGTGCACACATATGACTGTCACACGAATGAAAAGCACATATGCAGGACAAGCATACAAACCCAACAGAGTAGACAGTAAGCACAACGACGACCAATAGCACAAATGGCAATGGCTAAACCGGTAAGCAACACCGCCCATGTGAGGTCATCAGCAAAGGCTGCTTAACCAAAAACTGCATGCCAGTACACAAAACGCCTGCTGGCTGTCAAGTCAAACAACCACAGAAAAAACAAATCTGGAGCAAATGCACATGCTGATCCCCCATGTACAGATCTAATTGCTCTCTGTATTTTGCAACACCGACACCTGCACAAACACAATGAAATGTCCTGCACTGACTACAGCATGCAAAACAAGGAAATAATTACGCACAAGGGTATCAGAGGATGCTCCCTGGATCAGGTGAATAATCTGGATAAGAACACGAGACAGCTCAACATGCAATCAGGTGTAGCACACAAACCACCTGAATCACAGCAAAAATGAAGGCCCACATGCAATGGGATGTAAAGACCCTAAAGTGTGAGGCGGCTATAACAAAACAAATGTCATGGCTAGGCAGCACACAGGATGCACCGTTTTCTACAGTGATGAAAGGGAAGGGTGTGTGTAGAGGTGAGGAACCTGGTGGTACCTCATGGTCCACTTAGCCCAGTGGAATAAAAAAAAAAGATGACATGTGTGGAAAAGACATGCATACAACAGAGTTCAAACACATGACTGTAGCCAATACCAAAAACACGACAATGAGCACATTCTAGCACAAATATCGCAAAGGGATGGTGTGTATGTCAAGCGTTCATACACAGTGATGTGCCATGTGGCTGTCACATACAGAGCTGGCACTGTACAAGGATGTGAGCACATGTGCCCCATGTACATGAACAGCACAGGAACACATAAAGGGGATGTATGCTCAAATAACGGAGGACTAACATAGTGAAGTGAAACATGGCTTGCACCCCAAACAACCAGTGAACAAGTCACACCAGCACCCCATGTGGCCTACGACAGGTTATGTAACCCTCCATCACCTAGCAACAACAACAACATCATCTACATGCTGTGACATTGCCAGGAGGAAAATGGATTCCCGGCCTCACAAGGAGCCATGACAGATACAAAGGCACACATTGATCATGGTGACAGACCTGAAATGCAATCAGCAAACGAGACAAATGTTGGTTAAATACATAACTTTATTTGGTTTGCACATCACAAATAGTGTATACAGTGCCATCATAATATGAGGGCTGACGGCATCCCTTTGGAAAGCGCTCAAAACCATTAGCATGTCACAAAGCCACCTCCTACACAAAGGTCACTTGCTTGACACCAAATTAGCGACAACAGATAGAATGGGCATCAGGTGCATGCTCTGCACCTCACACCAGACCCCCCCAGCCCCCCCTTGCTGCTGAATGTCGCAAATGTGTCACCCACATATGAGTGCACGTACAGAGTAGATGCTGCATGCTGAGGACCCAACACACCTCATCTGTCCCTCAGAAAATATCCATATGTCCAAACAGGGGTCAGACTAACTCCTAAAAGATATTTTGGTCAAAGTTTGTGAATGTCAAAAAACATGCAATAAAAGTATTGGTGACGCTGACATCCCAATGCCTGATATTGCATTACACGCTACACCACTGTGGACACAAACAATCATGTAAATCACAATAAGCATCTGCTAACAGGTACCACATGCACATGAACACAGACATAATACCAACCCAACAACCAGAAGAAAAATGCACATATAACACCATCAAGAAGGTCAACATGCACTGTTGTATTGGGGAAACAGTGCTTTGTCACATATACCAGGATACATGGAATTCTCAAGTTACGAAGTCCTATGGTCAGGCACACAGCCACACTCCAAACATAATGTGGCAATGTGAGTGTCGCTACCACAAGCCATAATCATGACCGTGAGGATGGGAAATGCAAGGTGTGTACAGACATGCTGACTGTCATTTATGCACAGTAAACCAACACAAGAAGCAGCATATGAATAAGGAAATAATGGACAAACATATTACAGGGATCCACACAGAAGCCATATGTCCACATGTTGTGTCTCAGAAACATAGTCAGTCAGTTGCACAAGCACAAGCCACATTGCAACATGATATAGTGATGACACACATGCATGTAAGCACCCTTGGGTCACTGAACACATCATTCCAAGATGTTGTTGTGCGTGAAAGCATTGTGGAGTAAAAATAGGGATCATGTCCAGGTGGAAAATAGGTGGACGTAGACAATAGGAGCATCCCATCGTTGGCTACATTACAAATACATGGCCTGTATGCTTGTGTTGTAAGAAAAACATGCGAATATCGTTGGTGCCATGTTACAGCCATGGTCAAAACACAGCGAAAAAACAACTGTGGCAAAATGTACCACCTACAATGTCCATGTCAGTTGCTGCTGCACAAGGGGGGATCATTGTAAAACGTCAGAATTGTATCTGCAATCCAACAACTCATGTTAAATTTGTTTTTGCAGCTCTGGCCATGCATAGTCAAGTGTCTGTGTTCAATATACCACAGTCCTTCAAAGTGCATGTGTGTCCCCTACAATGAGGAGCACTTCCTGCCAAACAATTGCATCAGCAGTGCCATCGACACCTCTGTCATGGGGAAATCAGTAGTCAAAGATCAATAATGTCCATCCCAGTCATGTGTTGCACTCTCAGAGGTAAAACATCCAATGGCAAAATGTCATAGCAAAGACTTGCATGGTGGTCTGTCCTCAAACAGGTGGGTGGTGCTGACAACGGTTGCAGTGTAAGACATGTGTCTGGTCTGTCGTCTGGCCTGTGTCAGGAGAGGGGAAGTATGTTATCGTCAGACACCCTGGAAAATAAACAAAAATGTCATAACGTCACAGCTTTGGATATGCTGAAGAAAGGGATACAAAGGCAAACATGACCTGATAGCAACATTAAACATAACCTTGTGGCCAACATCATTATTCCACAACACAGACATGGGTGTCACATGGATATGTTAATGTCCATGCTCCAGTCACACAGGTGTGTTGCAGCTACACACCATATGCAGCTGTCCATGTGAGCATAGAGGAAATGTTACATGACCATCACAACAACATCAAATCATCACCAATTAAAGACAGATGTAATGATCCCAAAAGAAAACACATAGACATACCGTGTGTGTGCATCAGGTGTATCGCACCAATCGCTTGAGTCAATACACAACAAGATCAGGTACACCTGAAGGGAGACAATGTCAACAAAAGGTGGAGAATCAGCATGTCAAGCCACTGTTGATGACTGGCCAGATTATGTGCATATCTGGAAAAAGAAATAAAAACACACCAGTGCTTAATCACAACACAATACACATGTCCTCTCAATGCACACAACACATCACCCTAATGTTGACAACGTAAACGCCACTATGTAAGAGGTAGCATAGTCACAACAGACACCCAGGGGCACAGACCCATAACAGCACATGATAATGTATGATGTATGAGCAATGCGTCATCACACAGGCAACCGAGAAACAGCCACACAAACAGTATGCAAATGTAAAATTGCCATCTGTAACACATGGCCTGTATGTGCACAGGTGTATATCTGTACATATAACGGCCCAGTGAACATGCAAAGATACCCTGTTGTTGTCTGATAGTACATTGCTTGGGGACAGAGAAAGTGTAGGCAAACTACAGGAAACAACATCCTACACACACATGCAGGTCTGCTGTACATGTCACATTGAGAGTGTGGCAGTGGACATGCAGAACCAAAACACAAGGGAATATGAGTGACAACATCAAGAGATGGGTTACCGAGGCTAAACCTAACAAATAGGAAACCAAATCATCTGTGCAATATGACAGATCAGTAAACACAATTACTGCAGGCACACACAATGTCTATGTACATCCACCTACCAAAACCAAATGCATATTTGCTGATGTACAGACACATGACAATGCACCAGCCCAACAGCATCCGAAAAAAGTATGTCCTCTGCATTTGGAGACATAAGAGAAGCAAACAAATGTAATGTTATAGCTGTGAATCACACATTGCACCGTCATGTCATCAGCTGTCACACCCCACAACAGCCCACAATTACAGACTGCTCCCTATCACAATGTACATATCTCATACATGTCAAAGGCATCATGGAGGTGTTGCAGGCGATCTACAGGTGTGTGTAGTGTCCCTGTCCCCTCCCTTACCTCTCTGTCCTTGTACGCACAGAGCAATAGAGGTGGATGCGTACACCAGGCTTTTGTCTCATTCCCAGATTGCAATATACCCCTTGTAGCACCAGTTTGGCAGAAAGGACCCCTCTACCTGTTGAATGTTCTCCCAAAGTTGTATGTTAACCCACTGGCAATTGGCAAAACGCACTGGAAATATGCACCTCCACCTCATGTATCCACGTATCAAAAACATATCCTGGTTTGTACATCTCATATCTTCTGTAATATTGGCAGCTATGTGCTGATGATATGCACAAATAGCATTCAAAATGTGCTACATGTTGTAAAAAACACCACCCCATGTCTGCATGTGACAAACCCCTGAGGGCTGCATGCCATCCCAATGTGTGTTAGTCAGCACGTCAAAACATGCATACCCTACATGTGCAACTCTGATAAATAGCTGGCACCTAAGTCTGTGTATGTAAGCCAATGTAATCCTCGCTTGCTTGTGTCTGCAATAAATTTGTTCCTATGGTCTGTGTTCTCGTGACCTGCACACATACACAGCCTGTATCAGACGCATGATGGCAGATGTTGTCACAGCATCAGCGAGATACGCCATTTAATCCATGAAATACCTGCTATACCACAAGACAGACCCCCATTCTGTGCACCACCTGGCTACTGTAAACCACCCCTTGATGTTTCTGCCTAATACATCTCACGATGTGTGTAGATATCCATCACTGCAGTGAAGGTAGACTCACCAAGGTACAAATGTTGTAGTAAAACCCCCTTGCTGGACAGTGCACAGGTCCCCCCCCCCCCTAGACATATCCATGTCATGGCTACCTGCTCACCTACACATTTTGACACACGTCACGGTTGACATCCACAAACCACACACATTGTTGATACAATCCTCACATACTAGCACTAACTATGTCTATTGTGCTTTGTGTGACATGTTGCCACACACATGAGGAGCACTCAAACATAGGCATCGCACAGGAGCTTAATACCAACAAAAGCATCACAAATGTGTCTGATGTAAATGCAACACAATGGACAAATGTCCACAAACAGGGAGTAAACGCCCAACGTGAACATCGCAACATATGTCTGACACTGTGCGGCAGCCATATAATGTAAAATAGCACCTTGTGGTCTGACAACAGCTGCTGCTATCACAGACCGACACTAACTGGGAATGTCACCCGCCAAACATCCCACAGAGATACCAACAAACCCACACATCATCTGCAACCAACTGTTGTTGTGCACTCCCCACATTATTTGTGCCACACCCAGGCACTTATGTGATGTTCGCATTGAGAGTCAACTGTTAATGCAGTGTTGCATACACATGCAATATGTACATAAAACATAACCCAATAACCATTACACACATTGTATAGCACATTCGTGTGGTAAGATAATTAATACGTACATGAGAACAGCTCTGCAATCAGCCTCCGCCTGACCGCTGAGCCCTCCCGTGTGTCACCACTGGCACGTACAGGGGGGCACATTGGATCTTCCTCAAGATCCGCATTAATCTCTGCAGGGATATCGTGCCTGAGAGCAATGTTGTGCAGGATGCAACAGGCTATGATAATCTCTGCAACACTGCGTGGCTTATATTGTAAGGCCCCACCTGTCCTATCCAGACACCTGAAGCGACTCTTCAAAACGCCAAAGGTGCGCTCTATGACTGAGCGGCTGGAGGCATGGGCCTCATTGTACCTCTGCTCTGCACGTGTCCGTGGCTGACGAACAGGAGTCAGCAGCCAGGGGCGACAACCATATCCTGCATCACCTGCAGAAAGAAATGTTGCATGTAAATGCAGGGGTCCATGTGAAACATTCCTCACAGCTGTGTAGACATGAGATACAAACCCACAAAACATGATGACACTAATATACAGCACAACAACTGTGCAGCTCTAACAGATATACATATGATGACATAAAATTAACACATGGCCTATGCAGCCTGTAAACACCTAGCAAATATTAAAAAGGTTCCAGAGACACCCTTAGCTTGTGTGTGTGTGTGTGTGTGTGTGTGTGTGTGTGTGTGTGTGCAACATGCGTATGGTAATGCAGTTACTGTCCACATCTGCAACACCACAACTGTGAGACCACAACAGCAATCCAATGCTCACATAATCAAAGGGTATGTCTCATCACTAACCGAGAAAAAACACACAGCCATTTGCGAGAGCCACACATATACACCATGTATGCCATGGAGGTATGTAAGAATGAAAAACATATCACCTATATACATCCTGTTGATGAAGGTCAGCATATCAAGATTTGTTAGTCAGCCAACATATGCTGTGTAGTGCTGTTTGCTAATCCCTGTAATTGCCATCCTCTGCACATTCCCCATCCTGTACACATCCCTTTGAAGGTACAGTCGTCCAACATGCACACTGTACCCCTCATTAGTATGCCCACAAAACACATGCATAGCCACATTACCGTCCTGTGTAGCTGGTTCCAATACCTCCCTGTATGTACCCACTTAGTCCCCCTGCTATAACTGTAATCTCTCCACAATGTGAGGCTAAGTGAGGATGGGCAGACAAGTTGACAGTAACTTACGCTCATCTACAGTGGCAAAAGGTACTGTAAACCCTATATAGTGTTCCAAGCCTGCTGTGACATAGCCAATATGTATGGCCAGAGATATGCACACGTCTCATTCCCTGCTGGAAAGCTCAACATCATCCATGAGATATTATTATACACCTACTCATGTTAGCTATTGACTCCTGGGTGACAACTCCATCACAGAGTGCGTGTGTGAAACTAAAACACACATGACACGTGTGTAGTTATACGGATTGCCCAAAAAATAAATGTTAAATGACCTCGAAACATTATGCAACAATTAACCATCATCACATTAGTATGTGATGGACAAAACCCCCCACCCCCCATCCCATGTGTGCATATGCTCACAACATGCACTCTGAGGGAAGCATCAACAACATTGACATATCCACTGTGGTGTATGCACATGTACAACATGTGCATGTTAAGATCATATACTGTTAAGAGCATTATGATCTGCGGTTAATGTCTGTGGTATTAGTAGACGTACAGACACCTGTCATCATGTATACTGACACCAGTCCTGTGGATAACATCTATCATATGTGAAGTGCATGTGTTCCAAAATAATACATCAGCATCTGTGATTACACATAGAGACATGTAGAAAGACATACATAGATAACACATTCTGACATACTCACCCAGCAATATACATTCGGCATATCGCCCCTCCTCAAATTGTGTGAATAGTGCCGAGTGATGCAGGATATAGGAGTCATGGGTGGACCCTGCAAACCTAGGGACCACATTCAGAATATGCAGATCTGCATCACATACAACCTGAACATTCAGGGAATGGTAGTGTTTGCGGTTGCGGTACGCTACCTCCCTGTCTCTAGGCGGGACCAGGGCAACATGTGTGCAATCAATAGCTCCCATCACGTGTGGTATCCCGGCTAATGCCTCAAAGGCCTGGTTCAGGGTCCACCATTGTTGCCTAGTGTGGGGCATGGCTATGTAATTCCCCACCCGGCTGACCATGGCACGCAGTACTTGGTGGAGACATCGTGAGAAGGTGGGGCGGCTCATGCCACCCACTGCGGCCACAGATGACTGGAAACAGCCGGAGGCAAAGAAATGTAAGGCAGCAAGGAGCTTGACTAAACCTGGTATTGCATGGGACCGATCAGTCAGGGGCTCGAGGTCAGGTCTTAGATCCTCATAGAGACCCCTAATAGCCCTTGTGCTCAGTCGGTAAAGGGAGATGACCTGGTCCTCTCGCATGTCATGGAGCTGGGGTCGGGGCCTGTAGAGGCGTGGCTGCCGAGCCTGCACCTCGGCACGCCTTCTGCGCCGTGCACGCACAGCACCTGGCCGGACCACCCCCACAGCTGCAGGTCTGAGTTGCTGTGGGACTATACCCATGCCCTGTTCCACAGCCCCATCGACACCATCTCCCCTGTCCGGCAACCCCAGCATCTGCCCACTACACAGGACACATGCAGAAACATATATATGCGCCATAAACTCCTCCCGGCAAACTAAACCAAACAAAGCTGTCACACACAAAAACCTATCTAAGCTATGTACAAACTACACACCACAGAGGACTATACACACACAAGACAATACAATCCCCAGTACAAACAACACCAAAACAATCTACACATACACCTGTGTAGACTCCCTTCCTGTCTCTCAGCAAACACACTCCTACTCTTCTCCGCGTAGAACCCTCAACGTGGACAAGCTGTACTCCTTCACTTATATATGTTGTTTCATTGCCTTGACGGGCAATGCGCATGCGCAATTGCTCGCAGACGACAATCTTGTGTCGCGCGCATGCGCGACTCTACGCATGGGTGTCGGCATGTGCGTGGTGACACCTACATGCGCATTGCCTCGCACATGCGCAAAACGGACACAGACGCCCATGCGGCACTCACCGTAATGCGCATGCGTTGTCCTACAATGTCTCTCAGCGCATGTGGGTGTTCACGTGTACAGACACCCATGCGTAAGCCGGCACGCGCTCGCACGCCGCAGGAGCGCGATGCACGAGCGCGACGCAAGAGCGCCACGCCTGCACAAATGCGCATGTGCCGAAACAAAAGGGGAAAAGAAAGGATAAATAGGCCTGAACACGTGGCACAAGTTGAGGGTTGTTAGAGGAGTTTCACCTACAGACAGAGAGATAGAGAGACATCCAGAGACAGAGCCTAGGTTAGGGTAGTCCACAGGAAGGAGTGAGACAGACAGGTACAGAGTGCAATAGGGATTGAGGCTGTGGTGGGAGTAAGTCAGAGGAAGGAGAGATAGAGAGAGCTAGACAGAGTCTGAGGGAGAGAGGCTGTGTTAGGGGTACGGCACAGGAGAGAGGGAGAGGATAACAACATACGGTCAGTGTATTATCCCTGTCCCCTTGCTTATTTACGTGACAGGTCACCTGTGTTAGAGTGTACTGTATTGTGTCCTGTAGTGTAGTGTCCCTGTTATTTGTTTTGTGTGCTCTGTCCTGCTGTGTGTAGGTGAGTGTGCGTGTGGTGAGAGGAGCCTGTGCCCAAGAGGGAGATGGAGAGGGACAGTGACAGAGAGGGTCAGGGTGAGGTGGTGGAGGATGTGGGCCAGCCAGTTGGTGCTGAGTCACCCATGGCACAGACTGCACAGGCTAGGCAGGAACAGGCAGGGCCATCTGCTGTGCCACAGCAGTCACATTACAGCCAAACAGCCAAAAGAAAAAGGATCCCTCTGCCTGCAACACAGAGGAAGAGAGCAGTAAAGTTCAGTGACAGGGAAAACCATATACTACTGTCATATGTCATAGACAACTATGATGTATTATTTGGCAGAATGAGCACACGCACAACTGTGGCAAACAGAATGGCCGTGTGGGAGGATGCGCGTGCTGCAATGTCTGAGGTAGGGGGCCCTGCACGTGATATTGAAAGCCTCAAAAAAAGGTTTTCAGACATCAAGAGAGGTGTCCGTCAGCACATGGTTGCTGAAAAACAACATGCTATGGGCACAGGTGGCGGAGGCCCCTTCATACCCACACTCACGCCCCTCGAACAAGAACTCGCAACACGATTGGGAGACATCTACCTTCGTGGACTGCCTGAGGCCCTTGATACCGCACATCCACATGCAGGTATGTACACTAACTGCTCTTTTGTGTGTCCTGTATAATCGCAACATTTCATACAGAACAGTCATATGCACATATACTCCCATATGTGTCACCCAATCCTCATCATGTCCCTATCCTGGTGGAACATGTGTGTGATATATCCGTACATCACCTCTTATGTTGACATGTCTGTGGTCAACATCCTAACGTAGCTCCTCAACCCATCCTCAAAATAATCTGGGATTGTGATGCACACACACACACAGACACGAGTCGCTAGCCTACAAACACACCTGTGATTGCCATACACTCTATTACTGTGCTGGTCATTTCCAAGGCATGTTCCTATGACATTACATCAATAAAGTGCTGCATGTGCAGCTTAGTGGGCCAAAGGTGCTGTCTAGTTGCCATCCGCTACACAATGGGTCACTGCGAGTCACATGGAGCAATGATAAGATAAGCTGACATACAAATATGAACCATACTCAGAATCGCACACACACATGTAGTGTTTTGCAAAAACAGGTTTGATGGTGGGGGCAGGAACACGCATGTGCGGACATTTGTTGCACAGCTGAGGAACGGGATGCTATGGGCAAACATGTGCAATGTGACCATGAACATGAACAAGGGCAACCTGCCATCTGTGCATGGGCACAGCACACACATGTGGTCCAGACTCAGCTACATGGTGCGGACAAACACGTCTGGGAGTGTGTCCTGTGTCCGGCATGCCGCACACATGGATGGAGGCAACCCATCCTGTCTGTGTGTTTGTGGTAGGCGATGGCCTATGCCCCATGCTAATTGAACTAAGCTGACAGGCCTAACAAGCTTGCCCTGTAAATGATGTCTGTGAAGAGGCCTATAGGAATTGCACATCCCCCTATATGCTGCTGTAGACGTTTAAATCATTAAAAGCAATGCATTAACCTAGACAAGTACAATTTCAATAATGGGAGAAATATGTTTAAATGCCGACTGATAAGGCAATGCAGCTGTAAGGGATCTAATTGAAACTGCTGACACAAAGGCTGCTGAGCCCTGCTACCCTACACACACAAATTGGCTCAATGGCCTTGGAAGTATTAAAGTAACAAGCTGAATAACTGCCCATTGTACCTGTGACTAGGAGGGGCACAAAGCAGGTGCTGAGCCCATTCCAAAGAAATATTTGGATGATCATATCAGTAACGGGACCAATAGAAGGGGTACGGGAGGTATGGTAGGTTAGCGGGACCAATGAAATGTTTTTCTATACCTGGAATGGAGGAAATGTCAAGAAACGTATTTTCTTTTGCAAGAGTACGGGGCTCAGCCATATTGAAATGTATTAGTGTCTGAGCATGTGCACAGTAAACTGGCTTGGATCCCTGAAAACACTACTGGTGTAATTTAGTGCATGTTTATCTGCTGCTCCATTTTCTGTATCACACACGTATACATATGTGGATTCCTGAAACATATGTGTCTCTCTCTTTGATTGTTCCCAATGCAGGTGACTACAGAGAAATGGGTGCTGAGGAGGAGGAGGAGGAGGAGGAGGTGGCGGTGGTGGAGGAGGTGGAGGTCAACATCACAGCCCCAATGAGCCTGGTGGAGGCAGAGGCTGCTGTCTCAGGGGGCAGCACAATTGCTGATGATGAGTCCCTGGAGCCACACATGCACGCCAGGACACCACTGGTGGAAGCAGAAATAGAAGGCAGCCAACAACCAATGCCAGCCGAAGACGCACATACACCTCTCCCGCAGATGATGATGGGGGAGTTGAGGGCCTATGGTGCATCATCACATCGCAATGCTGAAGGTGGGTGACAAAAGACTGTCACAACCACAACACAGACACCAGTAGTCTATAGTTGGTGTATGTGTGGTGGCTGTCCCAACATTACCTACACACATGTTACATGTTACGCTCACATTTATGAGATGTGTGAGAACAAGAGGTTGCGGGGTACATTAAATGATGTTATTGTGTCCCACAGTAGAATAGTGTAAGGTCAGGTTGATACACACGGATGCAGACATAAGAGGAATGTTTATGATGGGCCAGCACGTTCTGACATCATAAATAGATACTGAAATTGGCAAACCAACATCCTGCCTCTCTGCAGACACCCAAATGTCTTGTGAACAGCAGGATGACAACTAACCCATAGTCTGCCAAAGTAATGAGCATATATACAGCTATGTAACCCTCCTCTGTGTAACAGTGAAGGTGCATATGTATCACTCAGGTTGTCACATATGTGCAGCAGAGGGGCACATGTGCAGGTAAGGTGTGTTATCTCTGCGCTTACCTAACATCCCATAGCTTCATTTACAAACAAATGTTCCTTGGCAGTAATTGTGTTTATCCCTCCACATGTGTCCCCAATTGTGATGGATTAGGTCAACCGTCCTGTGTTAATCACTGTTGGTGTCCAGCTGATATATTTGTGTCTAGTGCATGCTGCACCTCACCAACACGATGGATATGTGATAGCTCTCATTGGCCAATCCTGTTGCCACAACAGTAGTATGTGGGTGTGTCTGCACAACCTGTATATCGTTGTGATGGCATCCCACATCTACGTCGTGAGATGTGTCCTCTGGGTTAGTCTGACATCTACTACTGTGGTCATGATGTATATTGCCCCTATCCATCTGTGTGATGTTGTCTGCCGTATCACATCACCAATCGTGTGGGATGTGCATGACATGTTTGTGTATGGCGCTCGAGTAGTGGAGACGTATCTAATAGACCACCCTGTATCCCATGCACAGGCAGTAGACGCAGTCTGGACCGTATACGCCATGCAGTGGAGCAGAACACAAGGGAGGTGTGTGCTGAGCAGCGGCAATTACGTGACGTTGTACAAAACATGGCCGTCCCTCGTATATGTGAGGCCCTGGAGGGCATACTTGAGGTTCTGCGACGATGTGCACCTGCACCACCACCAGCACTGGTTCCAGATGAGGGTCATGGCCGGGGGAGAAGGGGGGTGGGGGGCCGACGTGTCAGGCATGGGCGACCACGTCGCCAATAACGGTCAAGTAATATATGCATAATCCTGATACTATCCTATATTTCTCTATGTTGCTATGCTCAGTTGGAGAACGTATGTATCCAGTTGAACATATTTCAGAGTGTTTGTTATGTGTCAAATGTGAAAAGATGACATATGCTAATCATATGTTGTGTGTCTGTCAGCTAAACCTTTTCTTTGTAACACAACAACATGTAACTATACATGTTTCTATGGTAACCTAAATCTGAGGGTAAAGCTGCAACAATAAACAGCTGTCTTACCATACATACAGTGTGTGTGTACAATGAGTGTCCATGTTGTCCCATGTGTATCTCGGTGTTTGGGGGTGGGAACCCTATATGAGCCGCACCCAGGTCATATAGTGCTGGGTGCACTATATGACCCACACACAGGTTCCCTGTGACATATACTTTGCCAGAGGCAGCTACAATTGTCATGCTACACACATATGTAATGTGTCATGTGCACCCTGTTTCGCCACCGCCTTGGGGCTGCAGCGGCACAGTGTGCACAGACATCCATGTGGTCACAGGGGGACTATGTTGTCAATGGCTGGTTTACTTGACATACTCATCACCGTGTGCAATCCATCATCTACTACACATTGGTGGCATATGTGTGACCCTTGCCCTTGACCACATCAATAATCACGTGCCTCCCACCCCACCATAGGGATGCCTGTGTCAGAGGCATAAATGGGTGTCATGCCTATGTTGGAGACTCAAATATGTGCAGATCTTTGTTTCACATAGGACCATCCCTGTGCCATGTACATCAGTGGGAAAGCTGCTACGTTGCAACAGTTCATGCAGAACCCTAGTTGAATACACCTACACACATGGGCTTGTAGAACACCTTAATGTGTTGACAATGTCATTTTCAGACCCATGTTTACCCAACAGGAACATATGTGCCCCCACACATATCCCATGCTGACATCCTCACACTTAGCCTAGGTGAGACACATGAGCATTACAAGTTCCTTTCCAAATGATATTTACTATTTATAAAACAAACATTGGGAAACTATGTACAAATGTGGGAAGGGGGAAAATACCATCACCCTCCCCCCCATCCTCCCCTCCCCTCAAACGCCCACCCGCACATAATACACACACACAACAAAAACAACCCACACGTCAGCCCCACCCTCCCCCAGCATGCCCAGTGATGGAGGACAGGGCATCACAGGGCACATGTAGTGACATCACTGGCGCAATTACTGACGCCAGTGACGCCATTGAGGGGGTGGTTGCCGACATGGCAGATGTACCACCTCGGCAACCACCCTCTCAATCACTGTGGCCAGCCACTGCTGTGAGTGAGACAGCTGGTGTATACGTTGCTCCATGCCATCCACGGCCACAGACAGGTGCTCCACGCATCTGCCACCACACACACACATTGTAAATGTTGTCTGTGTGGTGGCATCTGCGTAGGGCCTGTGTGTGGCCCTGGATGGTGGAGGCAACTGTTGTGGCTGGGGGGATGCCACAGTGGCCTGTGATGCCCTGTCCTCCACGTCACTTTCCCACAACCCTTCTGGGAAACCCTCCCCCCCTGAGCCCTCCACAACATCCCCCCCTCCACATCACCTGCACCCTCTCCCAACGCTGGCTCCCCCCCAATCAACCCTTCCCAATGTCCATTCTGGCCCTCCGGTGTCCTTTCTGCCGGGGATCCAGGTGTTTGCGCCTCCACCACCTCCTCATGCACCTCATCCACCTCCTCCTCCTCCTCCTCCTCCTCCTCCTCGTCTGTCGTGTCCAGGACCACCACCTCTGCATCATGTGGTGTTGGTGTCCGCCTGAACAGATTTGCAGAGGTGGTGGCCTCATCCTCAGTGACATCACCATCTGTGGAACATAACAGTCATCAGCACGTTTGTCTGTCACACATATAGAACATGTACATAGGCAGGCACCACACAGGCAGCTGGGATAATGGAACATTGGTTACAGATACGTGACTTCCTGATTATTGTACATCACCCTATTGTGAGGTCTCACCCTGGAGGCGCTGGAGGTAGGTACCATGGTGGAGGCGCAGCTCCCTGCCCTTCTTCCGGAGATCCTCAATCTGTGGATATGCAAGGAAAAGGTGGGGCATTAGTGACTGGTCACCTTCTGCTACTTTGCCCCCCCCCCATCAGTGTGCACAGAGTCTTACTGCTCCTGGCACACTGCTGTGTGTGTGTGTGTCATGTACAGCATAGTTAATCACCTGTCAGTAGGCATTCCCATGGGCAACAGGCATATGTCATGACATGTGTATAATGTTGGTGGCAAGGGAGCATGTGTGTCACAGCTGACCCGCATCCCCTTGTGACGGTGTGTGGCAGCATCCCACGGTGTGAATGCGCTGCCCTCCCCCCTGTCGAACATGTCTCTCTCCAGTGACGTATACAGCTTACACAGGGACTAACTATGAGAAACATAGTGGGAGCGTGACACGGACAGAGAGAGACCCCCCCCCACAAGGGGGGATGGGTGGGTTGGGACTTCCTGATGCTGCTGTTCTGGCAGAACACCTCTGACAGGGGTTTAGCTATGCTGTCTCCAGATACACACAACTCATGGTCAAACATCTGGCAGCACCGTATATGTAAATGCTAGTGTGTTTTTACACGTGTGCTGATGGACTGTGGCTGGCCTCCTGTTCCCCACATGTTTCTATAGCATCCTGTGTGAGTGCCAGATAGGAGTGGGTGACATATTTTGGGTGTGGGGCAAACCAGCCGGACCAAACGGGGCATGCCTGGAAGGGCCTTCGAGGAAGCTTACATGGAGCGTGAGGGGAAGACTAGGAATGTGTCTTGCGTATTCATATCTAATTATGGCCTATTGGCAACCAGGGGGAGTCCTACAACGTGACATGCACCTTTTTTGGTCATGGTTCACGTGTGTGGGTGTTTGTGAAACGTCCATTTGTGTACATTGTGGCATATAGGTGATAAGACACACATCACGACAGACAATGCCACACGTGTGTCACTACAATAGCTGATTTCATGCCAGAACAGCCACAGTGACATGTTCGATGTGTGCCACTGCTTGACCTTGGAGGGGACATTTTGCACAGGCAACATCACCACACACATACACATCAGTTTGCTTCTGATGTGATCAAAACTCTACACTGGGGAGTGTTTTCATGCATCCTGTGTTGTCATCAATTTAGACACACATGGCAGGCCTACATCCTTTTTTCTATAGCACAGTTTTGTGGTCACAGTACCACCTGCATTTGTTGCTTTGTCTGTGCACATGTGTGCACTGACACCTGTACCGGTGTATTTGGCACCCTCAGCACATCCTTGAACTACCCTGTCGCCCCTTGCATGACCTTGACACAACATGCCACAGTTTGTTGGAACATGATGGTGTCGTTGCTAGTCATAATTTAACAGCTTGTGCTGTGTTCCACACATATATATGTTCAGATGCTCTGTAGACATCCTGTTACTCACCCCCAATGGCAACCTGATATGCCACCAATCCTGGGCGGTGTGTAGTTAGATGAAACATTGTGTGGGAGGCCCTAGTGACCTTGGCAGGGGCCAATAACATTACCTTTCACCTTTGACAGGGCCCACACGATATCTATGATTGCACCACTAGCTCCATTGTGTGAGGTGTGTCTTATGGGGATCCTGGTTGCTATGTCCAACCTACGTTGGACACAGTTGCTGACAGCATAATGTGTGTGGGGGGGTAGGTATTGTCCCTCTATGGGCTATGTTATGTTGTTATGTTCATTTGACCTGGCTCAGCTAGGCTGACAGCAGGTGTTTTCTGACAGCAATATCGACAGGGGCCAAACCAACATAACGGCTCTTCGGAACAGTGCTAATTTGAGGGTTTATGTATGTGTTCTCCAGCCACAACAGTTGCATGTATCATTGATACACCATCAGTGATGTGCATGTGTCTGATGGTGTTGGATTATATGAGGTGGCAAGGTGTTAAACCTGAATCTTCATGACGGTATGGGGACATGGATCCGCTACAGGGTTTTTGCTAACACATGTAATGGCTCATGGGGATGGGGTGCTGTTACACACATTAACCTCTGCAGCTAGCATATCATCCGGAGACATCACACACATGTGTGCTGAGATGTTCACCGCACAGACTATGGTGTAGGTGCAAAACTACCTGCCATGAACAACCACATTATCTTACTGACATACCCACCATAGCAATTGTTGATCTGGCCCCCTGTGGGTTGGGTGTCCTACCACAGATCATCAGCTGCATACACCTTAGCAAAAGGGTGACTAACAGGACCCATTGCGCAGCTCACAGGACCCCTGGGGATAGGGAGAATGCATATTACCTGTTAGGCACACACAACCATATCCCCATGGTGCAAGATGGGCCACAGGGATGGCCCTCCTGGACTCCAGGGGATAGGGAGCAAAACGCAAACTGTTAGGTAACACACAACTATATCCCCATGGTGCCGGATGGGCCACAGGGATGGCCCTCCTGGACTCCAGGGGATAGGGAGCAAAACGCAAACTGGTTGGTAACACTCAACCAAAGCCCCATGGTGCCTGATGGGCCACAGGGATGGCCCTCCTGGACTCCAGGGGATAGGGAGCAAAACGCAAACTGTTAAGTAACACACAACCATATCCCCCATGGTGCCGGATGGGCCACAGGGATGGCCCTCCTGGACTCCAGGGGATAGGGAGCAAAACGCAAACTGTTAGGTAACACACAACCATATCCCCATGGTGCCACATCGGCCACAGGGATGGCCTCCAGGACTCCAGGGGATAGGGAGCAAAACGAAAACTGTTAGGTAACACACAACCATATCCCCATGGTGCCAGATGGGCCACAAGGATGGCCCTCCTGGACTCCAGGGGATAGGGAGCAAAACGCAAACTGTTAGGTAACACACAACCATATCCCCATGGTGCCAGATGGGCCACAGGGATGGCCCTCCTGGACTCCAGGGGATAGGGAGCAAAACGCAAACTGTTAGGTAACACACAACCATATCCCCATGGTGCCAGATGGGCCACAGGGATGGCCCTCCTGGACTCCAGGGGATAGGGAGCAAAACGCAAACTGTTAGGTAACACACAACCATATCCCCATGGTGCCAGATGGGCCACAGGATGGCCCTCCTGGACTCCAGGGGATAGGGAGCAAATGCAAACTGTTAGGTAACACACAACCATATCCCCATGGTGCCAGATGTGCCACAGGGATGGCCCTCCTGGACTCCAGGGGATAGGGAGAAAAACGCATACTGTTAGGTAACACACAACCATATCCCCATGGTGCCAGATGGGCCACTGGGATGATCTGTCTGGACTCCAGGGGATAGGGAGCAAAATGCAACCTGACAGGTAACACACAACCATATCCCCAGGGATGCCAGCAAGCCCACAGGGATGGCCCTGCTGGACTCCTGGTGATAGGGTGTATGTGTTAAACTGGGAGCGCACAGACAAGCATTTCCCCAGGGTGGGTTCTAGCCTACTGGGATGATCTGTCTGGACCCCTGCAGACTGGGGGAATGTTTGCAACTCTGACAGCACACTGACCAATATCACAGGGATGACAGCAAGCCCACTGTGATGGGCTCTCTGTCCTCCTGGTGATAGGGTGGATGTGTGAAACTGGGTGGGCACACACAAGCATTTCCCCAGGGTGGGTTCTAGCCTACTGGGATAATCTGTCTGGACCCCTGCAGACTGGGGGAATGTTTGCAACTCTGACAGCACACTGACCAATATCACAGGGATGACAGCAAGCCCACTGTGATGGGCTCTCTGTCCTCCTGGTGATAGGGTGGATGTGTGAAACTGGGTGGGCACACACAAGCATTTCCCAGGGTGGGTTCTGGCCTACTGGGATGATCTGTCTGGACCCCTGCAGACTGGGGGAATGTTTGCAACTCTGACAGCACACTGACCAATATCACAGGGATGCCAGCAAGCCCACTGTGATGGGCTCTCTGTCCTCCTGGTGATAGGGTGGATGTGTGAAACTGGGTGGGCACACACAAGCATTTCCCCAGGGTGGGTTCTAGCCTACTGGGATAATCTGTCTGGACCCCTGCAGACTGGGGGAATGTTTGCAACTCTGACAGCACACTGACCAATATCACAGGGATGACAGCAAGCCCACTGTGATGGGCTCTCTGTCCTCCTGGTGATAGGGTGGATGTGTGAAACTGGGTGGGCACACACAAGCATTTCCCCAGGGTGGGTTCTGGCCTACTGGGATGATCTGTCTGGACCCCTGCAGACTGTGAGAATGTTTGCAACTCTGACAGCACACTGACCAATATCACAGGGATGACAGCAAGCCCACTGTGATGGGCTCTCTGTCCTCCTGGTGATAGGGTGGATGTGTGAAACTGGGTGGGCACACACAAGCATTTCCCCAGGGTGGGTTCTAGCCTACTGGGATAATCTGTCTGGACCAAAGCAGACTGGGGGAATGTTTGCAACTCTGACAGCACACTGACCAATATCACAGGGATGACAGCAAGCCCACTGTGATGGGCTCTCTGTCCTCCTGGTGATAGGGTGGATGTGTGAAACTGGGTGGGCACACACAAGCATTTCCCCAGGGTGGGTTCTGGCCTACTGGGATGATCTGTCTGGACCCCTGCAGACTGGGGGAATGTTTGCAACTCTGACAGCACACTGTCCAATATCACAGGGATGACAGCAAGCCCACTGTGATGGGCTCTCTGTCCTCCTGGTGATAGGGTGGATGTGTGAAACTGGGTGGGCACACACAAGCATTTCCCCAGGGTGGGTTCTAGCCTACTGGGATAATCTGTCTCGACCCCTGCAGACTGGGGGAATATTTGCAAACTCTGACAGCACACTGACCAATATCACAGGGATGACAGCAAGCCCACTGTGATGGGCTCTCTGTCCTCCTGGTGATAGGGTGGATGTGTGAAACTGAGTGGGCACACACAAGCATTTCCCCAGGGTGGGTTCTGGCCTACTGGGATGATCTGTCTGGACCCCTGCAGAGTGGGGGAGAATGTTTGCAACTCTGACAGCACACTGACCAATATCACAGGGATGCCAGCAAGCCCACTGTGATGGGCTCTCTGTCCTCCTGGTGATAGGGTGGATGTGTGAAACTGGGTGGGCACACACAAGCATTTCCCCAGGGTGGGTTCTGGCCTACTGGGATGATCTGTCTGGACCCCTGCAGACTGGGGGAATGTTTGCAACTCTGACAGCACACGTCCAATATCACAGGGATGACAGCAAGCCCACTGTGATGGGCTCTCTGTCCTCCTGGTGATAGGGTGGATGTGTGAAACTGGGTGGGCACACACAAGCATTTCCCCAGGGTGGGTTCTAGCCTACTGGGATAATCTGTCTGGACCCCTGCAGACTGGGGGAATGTTTGCAACTCTGACAGCACACTGACCAATATCACAGGGATGACAGCAAGCCCACTGTGATGGGCTCTGAGAACCCATGCAGATAGGCGTGTGTATTGGAAATCATGGCCAACACGGCCCATCTCACCTGGGTGGGTGACATACCATTAATGTTATGTTTCACATTTCCTTGTGCTGGACCCACAGTGTTTTGTTCAAGGTACAATTCACACCATATCCATATGTTGTTGTATATATTTACATCTGCTGATCTAAGGTCTTACTTAATTACAGTATGTTGAGGCACAGCCACAGCAGCAGCTGACATGCCACAAGGGAAGCATCGTGACCTCTCTGACCATGTCCATCAACACCTGGGTGCAGGACAACACAGTCACAAATGATACAGATACATTATGGTATGCCTTCTCATCTTCTGCACATTATTGACTCACAGTACCTCAACACAACAGCATGGACATTTGCAATGAGTACAGGCTACATATATGATTTTTAGGACCTGGCCCTATACACTTACCTCCCTTGGGTAGTCTGCTTCTCTATTGGAACGTCTTTGTAGACGTTGCCATGCCCTAAGGACCTTGGCGCTGTCCCTGTGGCCGGTCTTCCCAGTGAAGAGCTTATGCTGGCGTGGTGGTGCGATGAGCCGGGACAGGTACCTGAGCTCACGGAGGGTGAAGGAGGGCTTCCTTGTTCTGGGCGCCATTTTCAGAGATTATCACCTGATTGCACGCAGCGCGCTTCACGCGCATGCGCAGTGCAACTTGCGTGACGATTTACGTGCAACAGTGGCGTAGGTCAGAAACGTATTGCGTCCATGTGCGGGCCGAACGCAGTATGTGCATGTGTGCTAAGCATCTGGAGCATGATTAAGTTATAGCACGTGCAACTGCGCCATGCAAATGCACAAAGAAAAATTGACGCAAAGACTTGCGCAACACACATTACATATAAACTGCTGTGTGTCATTTATTTAAAACACCAGAGACCCATTTTAGAATGTTATTGTGTATACACATTTGGGACTTGAACCTACCAACACCTACACAATGGTTCTTAGGCTTTGTATGATGTGATGTGCTATGGCTCTCACATTGCAATGACTGGCAATAACACAGATAAAACAACAATGTGTGCTGGGAAAACATCAATGTGGGCTATCAGTCAGCCTGGTGATATGTTTGTGTGTGCTTACACCATTTAATACAGCCTCCCTATCCACACAGGTCAAGAGAGCCCATCACAGGGGGCTGTGAGTCACCCTGGTGATATGGTTGTGTGTGTTTAATGGAGGAAAACAAAACCTCCCTATCCACAGGGGTCCACAGAGCACATCTACGTGGCCTACCAGTCACCGTGGTTATATGGGGATATGTGTTGCAATAGATCATGTTCAGTAGGTCATCTCAATGTGAGCCAAGCAATGATGTGGGGCCTTGGTATGTGGACAGTCTACATCCACATTATTTTTCATGACACACATACGGAGCTGATGGAGGTTTGCATGCGACAAACATGCTCAGTTCTCTTACGTAGGTGTGCTGACATACAGAGAGAGTGGATGTGGTGTGACACATTATTTGCCATACATCCTTTTTAAGCGAGCTAGTGTTTTCCCTCACACAGGCAGCCTCATCATTATGATTGATGGCACATCACTCCCTAAGATCAGCTGTTCTTTGTGGGGACCTTGAAAGGTTTGTTTTTATGAGAGCAAACACACTGGGGACAATGCAATGACCTAGGGTGTCACATCAGGGACCCTGGGAGGCACTCCAGAGAGGGCATATGAGGTGCAGTGTCCACCACAGCACCTTCTAACATTCATTTCACACACCTTTTTGAGTATTTGGAATAACCTTCAGGCTACAGCACTGACGGTGTTGTTGGTGGCAGGGACAAATGACGTTAGGTAATGTGAAATGCCTCTGACAGCCATATTACATTACTCCACTGTGGGATCAGACCTATGACTTAAGGCTTTAACCGCTGTGATGTCACAAGTGCCCAACATCTCCATAGCTGAGTGATTATGAATCAGTTCTCCTTGGCGCCCTACACAAGTGCAGTGATCAGGATAGCCCTCATGAATATCCATTAGTTCTATATGCATTTGGGCTATCCTGGCAGCCTGACTGGCTTGTGGCCCTCCAGGGCTGGATTTAGAGACCCCTGCCTTACACCTCTGTCATTTAAGATTGTGAGTGGCAAGGTACAGATGTCCTAGACATCGAAAGGGTAGATAGAACGTGTCCCATTCCTCCTGACCTCTCACCACCACGTACAATATTGTCTTTAGACAACTCTTTGGTGGTGGTGAGAATCGAGGAGGAATGTGACACGTTCTATCTACCCTTTCGATGTCTAGGACATCTGTACCTTGCCCACTCACAATCTTAAATGACAGAGGTGTACGGCAGGGGTCTCCAAATCCAGCCCTGGAGGGCCACAAACCAGTCAGGTTGGCAAGCTATCTCTAATGCATATATCTCATGCAAAGTCATTAGGGATATCCTGAAAACCTGACTGGCCTGTCATTCCCCGAGGACTGGGTTGGGAAACACTGCCCTAGATACTAACACACCCCTGGCTGCATACAGTAGGACTGAGGGCCACCACATGACCTTTTTTACATTTTACAATGATAGGCTCAAACCACACATACCCATGATGCACTGCACATGTAAAACATCAGTCTAGACATAACATTCAGATGTGTTATGAGGGCACTGAACCACCTCATCCTGATCATTTATAATGAGCATGTAGATTACTGACACAGAGTTGATACTGAGCATCACATTGTGCGGACCCTGGTCTCACCCTGAGAGTGTGAGGGGACACACAACACCATGTCCACGGCAACAGGATTAGCTAAGCTAGTCTATGTTGTGTGTCCACATCAGTGACTGTGTCTGATGGGTAGGTCTTCTAGATCCATTGCTAACTACACTTGTGTCCATCTCTTATTTGTGTGTGATGTTTATACATTCTGTAATTTTCTGATAACACATTGGACATATTCTGTGTGGTGCCCATCACCACAATCCTTAGGATAGTTGAGTGACGGGGGGGATGAGGGGGTTGAAATACATAGACAGATTATGTTACAACACCAACACTGAGCAGTACAACTCATGATCATCCAGCAACACATCCACATTCCCCATCACTACAATGGTGGTACTGGAAGGAAATGTCAACCTGGCTCCAGCTGTTGGAGGGGCACCAGATAAGAGGGTCCATGCATTTATGTGCACATCCAGACCATACAGCAGGCCTGGAAATGCTCAGCAGACCACCACCGCGGACATTCACCAGCCGCAAACACACAAACACTGCACCCTTCAAGGTGTGGCAGCCTTGGGACATACTAGGTGGCAGCAGTCTGCTAGCTCATCCATTGTGCATATTACTGGAGAATATGTGTGCACCCAAAACTGGGATATCTGCACACTCACCAAGCAGCTAAGCTAGTGATTGGGCCCCAAAAGGATACCCATACATATCATTTGCAGGAGATGTTGTTGACACTATGGCTGACCTAGCCATGCCATGGTAACTGCTCAGTTAGGGTGAAGGTGAACTTCCAGCAAGACATGCAGGGGCTACCCTGTCCATGTTGCTGATGGACGCACACTACAATGTCCAATACATTGACTAATGATCTGTCCTCATGCATCCTGGCAAAGGCAGCCTGTCTGAGGTATGCCCACAATACCTTGCTCCTCATTATGCACATTGGCAAGCTAACACTGGACACAGAGCAAACATTGTGCGCTGAGTAAGATGTTTAACAAATCACACACTGGATGTACAGCCACACATTCACACACCTATGCCATCACTGTGCCACTATAGCTAGCTTTTACAGTCTCGGACATCTCAGCAGTCCTGGACCAGTGCAGGCATGGCAATGGTATGGATACTGTTGGTTTCACACCACAGGGTGGGGAACATTGTCATGCACCAGACCTGAGACACACTCCCCAAACATCTGACATATTGGTATTCTAACGCTCAATAACCATATTGTGCTTGACGTTGGCATTGATATATGTGACTTTTCACATCTACATGTTGATATAGGTTTACTGTTTTTCCAGGTTTATGGTGACAGTGCTAAGGTGTGCACGTACTAGTTATTTGAGATGTACGCAAGGCCCAATATCATGACTGTCCAGTAGTGTTTGGGTAATGGAGCCTGTGTCTCTGCACATTTATGCTCCTGTTGGCTGATACTCTCAGCCAGAGGTCCCCAACTCCAGTCCTGTTGTCCCACACACTGATCATGTTTTGCAACTGTGCCTCATGAATATGCATGAGATACATCTGCATACCATGGACCAGCATATGGACATGGAGAGACACATCTTTATCTCACACATCATAGATGTATATGATTTGTGACCCTCCAGGACTGCATTTGGGGAATCTGCTGTATGTAATGCAGATGTTTCTCATTTATGTACACTTTCATGGAAAATATAGATGTATTACCCGTGTTTGCATTATCTGCACTACAGGATCTGTTATTTTTAAAATATTTGCATGGTCTGACAATTGTGGGGACTGTGTTGGCTGAGCGGACACACGGGATTTGAACCTGTGACTTTCTGCTCCTGTAGGTACTGCCTGTGTGCTTTGCACCACTGTCTTGTCACAGGGGCAGTGCATTCCCAGGGGAATACATGGCTGTTTGTCAGACGGACCCTGTCACTTGCAGTGCACAGCGCCCACTTAATACAGGCTAGGCCATGGTGTGATGTGCACAGCTGCCACCAGTTCCCCTGCCATCACCATGCTCACATGGCCTTATATTGGCACATGCACATCAAGTGCACGATCAGTGACCCTCCAGGAGTGCATTTCGTTGAATCTGCTGTAGAGGATGCACATGTTTATTTGGTGTGTGGTGTTGACGGGAAACAAAAGAAACAATTTATCTCACTTATCTGCAACAAAGGTTCAGTCTTACATGCCATGTTTCAGAGGGGTTCCACTCTGGGGGCTCGTTTGGCAGGGGCCACAGACACGATTTGAACCTGTGACCTTCTGTTTATGTAAACACTGACTGTGTGCACTGCACCACAGTTTTGCCACATCGTGGCGCATTCCCTGGGGAATCCATGGCTGTACATCCAATAGAGCCTGTCTGTTGTGGTGGGCAGGGCCAGCCTACACACGCCTAGGGCACTGTCTGGTGTGGCTTGTTGCCATTGCCCCCTCCATCACCTGTACACCCTCGCACAACATGACGACATGTCCTTATCTGGAAAAAACACATATAGCTTGATTGCATTGTGCCACTCCAGGACTGAGTTGTGAGGACTTGCCTGTACGTAATGCCCATTTTTGGGGGGGGGGGGGGGGTTGGCGCGGTGTTAGGTAAAATCACTGGTGTTGGAAACATGCTTATGTACTCTGCAATCACTGAGTGTCTTCACTATCTGTGTTCAGTGGTGGGTAAAATATCTGTGCAGGATTAGCAGTAGGCCCAGCTGGGCTTTGAACCTGTGACCTTCTGTTCTTGCATGCACTGTCTGGGTGCATTGCACCACTGTCTAGCCACAGATTGGGTGATTTCCCTGGGAGGTTCATGACTGTGCATACAGCAGGGCCTGTCTGTTGCAGTGCACGGTGCCAGAAAGCACATGGCTAGGCCACTGTTCTGTGGGGGATGGCAGCCACTGCCTCCTGCACCACATGTACTCGTCTGCAAACATGGTGGCATGTCCTTCTCTCAGAAAAACAAACATATACCTGATTGCATTGTGGCATTACAGGAATGCATTTGGGGGACTTGGCTGTAGGTGATGCCCATTGTTGTGGTGTGTGTGTGCGGTGTTGGGTAACATATGGGTTTTTTCCACATGCTTATGTTCCCTGCAATACATGGGTGTCTGTGCTATCTTTGTTTAGTGGTGGATAAAATATAGGGACGGGTCTGGCAAATGTACCATCTGGGATTTGAACCTCTGAACCTTGAGGTACCGGATCTGTCCGCTGCACCACACTGTGACCACAGAGACTATGCACTCCCTGGAGATAGTACACCTAGCAGGATGGAGTCACAAACCCTGCTTTGCGCATATGTACTGTTGGCTCCTTCACCCTGTGTGGTGACAAACGTGCAAATAAAACACAGGAATGGCCACAGAACAATGGGGACAAACATATACACAAGCTGGGCAACAGTGATATTAATGGCCAACCATTGCAAAACACTACCAGGAAAGCTGCAAAGTAAAGGCATGCTTTTTGGTACACTCTCCGCTTACGAACACCTTTACAAAGGTAATTTATTTTTTGTGCTTTCCTGGGTGTGTATTTTCTTTTTCAACATTACTATAACTGTTCCACAGCTGACATATATTTCTCATATTTTTGTGGTGCTCATTTCTATTTTAAATTGCACTTTTGTGCTGTACACATGTATCACATGCTCACGTTTGCAGGTTTCCCCGGTTCTGCTGTACATTGCGGACGGAAATGGTTTCTCTTCCCTTTAAATACCCTCTACCGCGAGTGTTTCACTCGCGCTATTTTTACATTCAAATTCGGGCCTGATACTGTGCGGGGAGCCTCTCCCCTCCCACTCTCCACCCATTGACCCTGTCCCTCCGCCCCTCAGAGGCCTTCCTCCGCCCTCCGTTAGCCGTTCCACGCCTCTATCGGACATTTGCGGGCCCGCACTTGTACGGGGCCCGTTAGTATGCCGCGTACCTGTGCGGGGGTGACACGCACGTGTGCGAGCCGTTTAAACGCGTTTATGCGCGTTTCAGTGCTGCGTTGCCGTGCGCTATTTTGCGGCACGCTATTTTGCGGACTTTAGTAAACATGCCCCTAAGTCAGGTCAGCACATTTGCATGGGAAGTCTGGGAAAATGTTTATGAAAGCACACCCCCTTATGACATCATTTAATCAGCAGTTAAATAAAAAGAAAAACAAAAAAGGAAAATGAGGTGACACTTTTTATTGAACTAACAATAGATCTTTGGACTAACATTGGAAGGTTAAAACCTTCTTCTCCAAGTCAGGAAACATGAGCAACAGATACAATTAGTTAAAAATTGTATCATATGCTGACTGTTCTCCCATTCTCTATTTAAAGCGCTGGTGCGCCCAGGCTAATATAATTAATTTCATGCATACAAACAATGCCACTCGATATTTGTGTTTAGCCCTTGTGGTGCCATAGTTTGCCAGCCAAAAATAAATTCCCGTCCCTTTAAAATAGTCAGTGCTTGCGTGATGTCCTCTGATATTCTGACTCTTAGGAGAAGAGTATCTCTGCAATGGCTTGCACTATGGTTATTTTTATAATTAATGTGGTTTTGAGTTTTTATATCATGTTTCTTTTTGGTGTTTGAGTTAGTAAAGCTCCTTGAAGTCCGAGTATGATTGAAACTAATGGCTTTGGTTGGAGTTGTTTTGGCTGTATGACTTTGTTGGCAGCATTCATCATGAAAGACTGTGAAATTAAAAGTTGGTAACAATGTTGCCCAAAAGTTTGTTAATTGATCGTAAGTACTTCAACAGTGGAAAAGATACTTTATTGTTTCGGTCTATTATGTGACAGATTATTTCAATCCATTATGGGACAGTAAAGGAAAATAGCAATGAGGTTATAGATTGTTTTCTGGAGAAGCTAAAAATTGCTCTGCCGGCTAGTGAAGAGCTCTATATTCCTTTATTACATATCAATGATTCTGATGTTGTCATGCTATATGACTTTAATTATTTTGATGATGAGACAGGAGATCCTTGTTTTTTGATCTGTATTTTAAATTTGTATTTTGATTTGTAATTTGTTATTATGAATGAATGAATGTTAATGGAGTTTTGAATTTATTGAAGAGTGGATTGCTACAATTTTTGACTAATTGTATCACTATTTTGTGGCATTAAATGGCAATACCACAACATATAAGCAATCACAGAAACATTCCAGGGGAAGAGGATGGGGTGAGGGGAGGTAGGAGAGATGGATGATGATTAGAAGGTGATGAGGCTGTTAAGATTTAGGCTTTATAATGTGATAGACAGACTATATCTTTATTAAGCTCTATTTGGTCCAATTGAACCTTCCTTTTAGGACTCTCCATAAAATCATTGATGCTGTGGTCCATTTCAGAGAAGTGCTCCCCAACAACAGAGGTGACAAAGGTCATACCTTGGTCTGCTCTGTGCCGGTGATCTTATATCTGTGTGACTGATTCTTGTCTTTAACATTTGGCCTGAATCACCAATGAGGCCACCCTTTCCACCTTTTCTGCATTGAATAATGTATACCACCACATCAGAGGAAAAAGCATGAGTCGTATCCTCTTATGCTGAATGTTTTTCCCTGTGAATAATTGAGGGGTGTCCTGTGAGACTTACTGGCAGAATCTGCAGCTTGGTATGTTGTAGAGATTTGTGCCATCCTCTTTTTGAGCTTCTATTGGGAGCCTGCTTCTCACTAATTTTTGCTTCAGTGCAGTGGTTCTCGGAAAGCCAACAATGGTGAAATAGGGAATAGCTCTTGGTAATCCATCTACCGGAGCAGTGTTTTCAAGTTTTCTGATTTTTCTCAGTCTTTCCAGCTCTGGATTGTATGCCTCTATGAGGGGGACTCTCTTAGAGGTTTTCTTTTTTTTTTTTTTTTTGTATAGTAGTAGATTCTCTCCGGGTGTTTTGAGTGAAGAAGCAATCTTTTTGGAGCTGATTTTGGAATTTCAGCCTTTTTGTTTGAAGGATTCAGCCAGGATTTTGAGGTGTTTATCCCTGCCTTTTAGGTCAACGTATACAGAGTAATATAATATGCTTGGCTTGTATAAGGGTCTTTTTTGAATGTGAAGTGTGAAAGATGGAATTGTGACGGTAGCTGCATCTGTCAGTTGGCTCCTTCTGTCTAGATCTCAGTATAAAGTTATTGTTGACACAAACTGTGGTGTCCAGGAAGTTAACTTTTTCTGTGGAGTGGTCAATTTTGAATCTGACTGAGGAATGGTATGTATTAAAAGAATGTGAAACTGTGAAATTAATCATTCATTAAAACTGCAGGAAACCCTTCTGGTGCTCCATGAAAGATAATGGCTTGTCTCACAGTGATGCTGATGTCACTATTCTATTCAGTGGTAACTCCATATTTTATAAAAAAGCCTGGGCCAATATTCAAAACCTTTTTTTGGATAGCCCACAGGAATTATCCATTTAATGTTGCAGAACAAGACATTTAGTTAGTGCAGGGGTGATTCATGGGCCGGACAAGGGAAGTAATGCCACTATTGGATAAGTGAGACCTTATCCAGATAGCAGTGATTTTTGAGCGACGCTTATCCAGATAGCTTAGGCCACACAAGAAAGCAGGTCTGCTGCTGTCCAGAAGAAGTGGCGAACTGAAAATTCCTGCTATCTGGATAAGGTCAGCACATCCGGATAGTGCCCATCAATCCCAGCTATTTATACTGCCCCTGAATATCCCACTAATATTTAAGAGTGTGGCTGACCATCATGGTATTTAAATACCAGCCCTTTTGAAAATTGAGCCTGCCATTTCTAACACACAAAAAAAATGTTTTTCATCAATCCTTTTGTGACACTGATCATGCGAAATTGCTGCATTAAGGTAACTCAATATCTTGCAAAATAATATTGAGACCATTTATTGGCATAATTCCATAGCAACTGAAATTTTCACTTTAAAGACAACAGAGTTAACACAGTGCTTGTTCTATACGTTAATACAATTCATTTCAAATGCAAGAATGCTTTTATATCTCTTATGGATCACTAAATATTGTCCTGAGTAATAATGAGTTGTTGCACTAAGAAAATCCATTATTTTTGTAATATATCAATCATGATTACCTACTGTAGAATCCTTCAATGAATAAAGATTTGGCTCAAAGACATCATTACTGATAATTGACTCACACATTTTTCACATATCAATAAGAAGTGAGGGATAAAAATAAAATCACATATTCATTTAAGGTTAATGTACCATTTGAATTTGTTCAAATGACTCCACAGATAATATCCCGGTTAATTTGGCTCAGTCATTTTTAGTGAATCACCTTTTACTACAGAAGTGATCCAATTACATTCTACAACAAAGAAAGGGATAATCACACAGTTTTAAAGCTTTGTCCTTTTTCAAAGTGTAGTCCTCTCTCTTTTTTTAGTTTTCTCCCACAAGGTGATCTTGACATACACAGGCTGCCATTGTGGATCAGTTTTGGAAGACTTATGGACACCACCGTTTTTTGGTACAAGTTCCTTTTTTCATTGGCTTCTTTTGCCAATGGCTGCTTTTATATGATAAAATTAATTATAATGCTTGCCACTATGTGTCCGTGGGGGGTTTTCCCTCGAGATGAAATGTACAGAAAATGACTCTTTTTGGAGCTTATAAATATAATAAAATAATAATATTAAGTTTTAAAGGTATGTAAAGCCTTCTTGACCCATTTGTTTGATCTTTCCCTTAGTCAACTCATCTCCTTCATCACTCACTCTGCAGGGCATTCTTTAGATCTCCTTATCTCTCCTATCTCCTCACCTTGCGTTACCCTCATACCCCTTCCCCCCTATCCCTCCCCTGGTCTGATCATTTTTGTCTCCTCTTCTCGCTTTTCCTATTTCTTCCACCCCTCACCCTTTGCCCTTACTTCCAATCCTGGCCCTGTCACTCCCTCCTACTCCCGCTTGGTATTATGCCAACACAACTTCTTCAGTTCCCATCCTCAGATACACTCTTTCACCTTTCTGACCTTCCAACCTGTTTCTCCCGACTGACTCCCAGGCACTGTTCCCTCTAAGCTGTGCGATGTCGTGTGCGCCGCGACAAACGCTCGCCAGCGTGAGCCGGCACATAACTTCTTGACAAACACGAGGCGCCACAAAAATTATGGTTCTGATTCTGGATAGAAACAAACAACAGGACATCTTTTAAAATTTAAAAGTTGTGATTGTAATTACCTAGAAGATTTTCTCTTCTGCTGTCATTTAGTATTATCGTCTACTTTTCACATTTAGTGTTTATTAAAATCAATGTGGTGTACATACTATATTCTGACATGTAGGGTCAAAAAAATTTTTTTTTAAAGTATATAACTCCAAGTGTCTGTTATGTGGCGCACAAAAATTTAACCTTCCTGCAAACAGCCTGCCACAGCTGATATTTTTATGTGCACACAGCCTACATGAAAATTAGAGGGGGGAACATTGCTCCCAGGTGCACACCTTGGAACGTGACTCTCTCTTCTGCACTCGATATGAACCCTTGCCCTCTCTCGCCCTGCATGCCGGCATTTCTCGTCTCCCCACTCGTCACCCTGGTTTCCACTTCTTGTCTTTATCTCCACCGTAAGATATCTTCATTGAGCAGGAGATGTCCTCTGGCGGAATACATCCCTATCCCTCTAACTTGCTTCACTCACTTGTGTCACCTGTCATCAATCACTACTGATCTCTTCTTCATTCTGCTAGAACAGGATTACTAACTCTAACAATCATATCCTCCTCTGCCAGACTCCTCTCATGAACTGTAACTCTGTCCTTCATTCCCTCTCAGCACCACATTCCTTGTCTTGTTCCATCTTTTCCTCCCTCTCCTTCCCCCGGATCCCACCTCTTTAGCATTGCATTTGTTCCCTTGCAAAGTCGCTCTCTCTTTGCCTTTCCTGTTCCGTCTGCCCCCATCTCTCCAACACCCCTCCTCTGGCTTCCAAACCCTGTCCTCTCGCCCTCCCCTCCCCTTCCTTCTCTTCTGCCATTCCTTCCCTTTCCCACTGTTTGGTGCTACTTTTGAACCAATCACTATCTCTCAAAGTACTCAACTAAAAGTCTTTGCTTCCTCTCAAGAAAACCACCTGCTTCCACTGACCCCATTTCCTTCTCAAATGGTTACTAGAATCTTCTCTTGCTCTCTCCCTTGTTATTATTTCCATCTTCAATTCTAGCTTAACCTCTGGTATATTTCCTTCCCCTTGGAAGCACATCTTTGGTTTGCCCCATCCTAAAAGAAAAGGTTCCCTGGACCCCTCTTCCACCTCTAATTGGCGCCCCGTTGTCTAATCTTCCCTTCGTCTTTCTAACTCTTAGAAACTTGGTCTTCTCTCAACTTTCATCTCACTGAGGCCTCTCTTACCCTTCACCCCCGACAATCTGGTTTTAGCCCCAGTTCATGAGCACGGAAATCTGTTCTCCTCTCACTCCTCAATGATTACATGCTTGCCCACGGTCACGGTTCTTTTTCCTTTGTTGCTGTTTCACTGGATCTTTCTTCTGGCTGCTTTCGACCTGTTGGATCATCATCCTCTCTTGGGTATCTTCAGGCTGCCGGCCTCTCCAGTCTGGTTTTGGCAATGGTTTTGCTTCTTTCCTCTCATGTCACTCCTTCTCGGGTACTCTCTGGTTTCTACTTCCTCCCCCTCCACTCCCCTCCCATGTGGTGTCGATGTCAAGGTTCTTGTCTTGCCCCTCTTCTCTTCAACGTTTGTCTGGCCCACACCTCACTCTTCTAAGGTCCAGGCCAAAACACTGTATTTCTGCTTTACTATTACGCCAATGATATTTTCCTTCTTCATTCACACTTACTCCTCCTGCTCCGGACTATCAACTTCCCTCAATGACTGTCTTTCCTCTGTCGCCTCCTGGCTTTCCTCTAACTTTCTCCACATCAACCCTCACTAAAACTTCAGCAATCTGGTTCACTTTTGGATGCTCCCCCCTTTCCTTATACCTCTGCTTTCTATCCACACATATCCCCATGGTTTCCTCTCTAAGGTATTTAGGTGTCACCCTCAATTCCTCCCTCTCTTTCCAAAGGTCAAATTTCCTCTGTCATCTAACGCTCCTTTTTTTTCGCCTTGAAACAACTGTTGCGCTGTGTTCGTCCCTTTCTTCTTTCCTTCTTTCCTCTTCCTCCATGACTACACTGATTATTTCCGTGGTTTCTCTCCACCGTCTCGACTATTGTAACATTTCCCTGGCTGGTCTCCCTCAGTCCCAGCTCCTT